>CM076104.1:14078125-15437500 GCA_038048805.1 Hipparchia sbordonii | reverse complement strand
CCCAAACCTAACCCAAACCTAACCCAAACCTAACCCAAACCTAACCCAAACCTAACCCAAACCTAACCCAAACCTAACCCAAACCTAACCCAAACCTAACCCAAACCTAACCCAAACCTAACCCAAACCTAACCCAAACCTAACCCAAACCTAACCCAAACCTAACCCAAACCTAACCCAAACCTAACCCAAACCTAACCCAAACCTAACCCAAACCTAACCCAAACCTAACCCAAACCTAACCCAAACCTAACCCAAACCTAACCCAAACCTAACCCAAACCTAACCCAAACCTAACCCAAACCTAACCCAAACCTAACCCAAACCTAACCCAAACCTAACCCAAACCTAACCCAAACCTAACCCAAACCTAACCCAAACCTAACCCAAACCTAACCCAAACCTAACCCAAACCTAACCCAAACCTAACCCAAACCTAACCCAAACCTAACCCAAACCTAACCCAAACCTAACCCAAACCTAACCCAAACCTAACCCAAACCTAACCCAAACCTAACCCAAACCTAACCCAAACCTAACCCAAACCTAACCCAAACCTAACCCAAACCTAACCCAAACCTAACCCAAACCTAACCCAAACCTAACCCAAACCTAACCCAAACCTAACCCAAACCTAACCCAAACCTAACCCAAACCTAACCCAAACCTAACCCAAACCTAACCCAAACCTAACCCAAACCTAACCCAAACCTAACCCAAACCTAACCCAAACCTAACCCAAACCTAACCCAAACCTAACCCAAACCTAACCCAAACCTAACCCAAACCTAACCCAAACCTAACCCAAACCTAACCCAAACCTAACCCAAACCTAACCCAAACCTAACCCAAACCTAACCCAAACCTAACCCAAACCTAACCCAAACCTAACCCAAACCTAACCCAAACCTAACCCAAACCTAACCCAAACCTAACCCAAACCTAACCCAAACCTAACCCAAACCTAACCCAAACCTAACCCAAACCTAACCCAAACCTAACCCAAACCTAACCCAAACCTAACCCAAACCTAACCCAAACCTAACCCAAACCTAACCCAAACCTAACCCAAACCTAACCCAAACCTAACCCAAACCTAACCCAAACCTAACCCAAACCTAACCCAAACCTAACCCAAACCTAACCCAAACCTAACCCAAACCTAACCCAAACCTAACCCAAACCTAACCCAAACCTAACCCAAACCTAACCCAAACCTAACCCAAACCTAACCCAAACCTAACCCAAACCTAACCCAAACCTAACCCAAACCTAACCCAAACCTAACCCAAACCTAACCCAAACCTAACCCAAACCTAACCCAAACCTAACCCAAACCTAACCCAAACCTAACCCAAACCTAACCCAAACCTAACCCAAACCTAACCCAAACCTAACCCAAACCTAACCCAAACCTAACCCAAACCTAACCCAAACCTAACCCAAACCTAACCCAAACCTAACCCAAACCTAACCCAAACCTAACCCAAACCTAACCCAAACCTAACCCAAACCTAACCCAAACCTAACCCAAACCTAACCCAAACCTAACCCAAACCTAACCCAAACCTAACCCAAACCTAACCCAAACCTAACCCAAACCTAACCCAAACCTAACCCAAACCTAACCCAAACCTAACCCAAACCTAACCCAAACCTAACCCAAACCTAACCCAAACCTAACCCAAACCTAACCCAAACCTAACCCAAACCTAACCCAAACCTAACCCAAACCTAACCCAAACCTAACCCAAACCTAACCCAAACCTAACCCAAACCTAACCCAAACCTAACCCAAACCTAACCCAAACCTAACCCAAACCTAACCCAAACCTAACCCAAACCTAACCCAAACCTAACCCAAACCTAACCCAAACCTAACCCAAACCTAACCCAAACCTAACCCAAACCTAACCCAAACCTAACCCAAACCTAACCCAAACCTAACCCAAACCTAACCCAAACCTAACCCAAACCTAACCCAAACCTAACCCAAACCTAACCCAAACCTAACCCAAACCTAACCCAAACCTAACCCAAACCTAACCCAAACCTAACCCAAACCTAACCCAAACCTAACCCAAACCTAACCCAAACCTAACCCAAACCTAACCCAAACCTAACCCAAACCTAACCCAAACCTAACCCAAACCTAACCCAAACCTAACCCAAACCTAACCCAAACCTAACCCAAACCTAACCCAAACCTAACCCAAACCTAACCCAAACCTAACCCAAACCTAACCCAAACCTAACCCAAACCTAACCCAAACCTAACCCAAACCTAACCCAAACCTAACCCAAACCTAACCCAAACCTAACCCAAACCTAACCCAAACCTAACCCAAACCTAACCCAAACCTAACCCAAACCTAACCCAAACCTAACCCAAACCTAACCCAAACCTAACCCAAACCTAACCCAAACCTAACCCAAACCTAACCCAAACCTAACCCAAACCTAACCCAAACCTAACCCAAACCTAACCCAAACCTAACCCAAACCTAACCCAAACCTAACCCAAACCTAACCCAAACCTAACCCAAACCTAACCCAAACCTAACCCAAACCTAACCCAAACCTAACCCAAACCTAACCCAAACCTAACCCAAACCTAACCCAAACCTAACCCAAACCTAACCCAAACCTAACCCAAACCTAACCCAAACCTAACCCAAACCTAACCCAAACCTAACCCAAACCTAACCCAAACCTAACCCAAACCTAACCCAAACCTAACCCAAACCTAACCCAAACCTAACCCAAACCTAACCCAAACCTAACCCAAACCTAACCCAAACCTAACCCAAACCTAACCCAAACCTAACCCAAACCTAACCCAAACCTAACCCAAACCTAACCCAAACCTAACCCAAACCTAACCCAAACCTAACCCAAACCTAACCCAAACCTAACCCAAACCTAACCCAAACCTAACCCAAACCTAACCCAAACCTAACCCAAACCTAACCCAAACCTAACCCAAACCTAACCCAAACCTAACCCAAACCTAACCCAAACCTAACCCAAACCTAACCCAAACCTAACCCAAACCTAACCCAAACCTAACCCAAACCTAACCCAAACCTAACCCAAACCTAACCCAAACCTAACCCAAACCTAACCCAAACCTAACCCAAACCTAACCCAAACCTAACCCAAACCTAACCCAAACCTAACCCAAACCTAACCCAAACCTAACCCAAACCTAACCCAAACCTAACCCAAACCTAACCCAAACCTAACCCAAACCTAACCCAAACCTAACCCAAACCTAACCCAAACCTAACCCAAACCTAACCCAAACCTAACCCAAACCTAACCCAAACCTAACCCAAACCTAACCCAAACCTAACCCAAACCTAACCCAAACCTAACCCAAACCTAACCCAAACCTAACCCAAACCTAACCCAAACCTAACCCAAACCTAACCCAAACCTAACCCAAACCTAACCCAAACCTAACCCAAACCTAACCCAAACCTAACCCAAACCTAACCCAAACCTAACCCAAACCTAACCCAAACCTAACCCAAACCTAACCCAAACCTAACCCAAACCTAACCCAAACCTAACCCAAACCTAACCCAAACCTAACCCAAACCTAACCCAAACCTAACCCAAACCTAACCCAAACCTAACCCAAACCTAACGGTTCAGTTGTATCTTTAAGTTTACAAACTTACTGCTGCGGTATTAGCCCATACAATTTACTTGGGAAATCATTCATTTCATGACACATTATCTTGGTCGTTTATATTTTGTACATTATGTTCTTCTCGATACTTTAAATAATATTATATCCAAGGTGGTGCTATGTGCTTCTTGTTTCTATAGTTTCAGATTTTTCAGTGCAGTGTTGCCAGAGTAAGGAGGGGGGAATTATCAAGAAGCGTAATTATATGTTCAATGTTCATAAAAAAGTTAAAAGTTTTCGACTATGTTTCGTCTGCCAATTTCACCTTTGAACTGTCTCATTTTAGGAAGAGACTTGTTGTTATTAGGGGGCTCCCTACCCTACCTAGAGTCGGTCACCCATCCGGTTACCGACCGCGGTCAAATTTGTCTCGCCAGGGTTTAACATTCGTTCCTCAGGAAAAATAAAAATCATAATTTGTAAACAAACGAGTTTATTTCGTCTCTATCAAAAGAAATTCGACTTATCTTCGATCACGTTATTTCGTCGTATAAACTATTTATAATATAATATAATTTTATGTACAGTAATAATATCGTAGGGTGGGCGGGGGAGGGCGGGGTAGGGGAGGCTAGCGCGGCGGCGGCAGGCGCGGCTTGGCGGTCGCGTATGCGATCTCGGACAGGCGCACGTCGATGGGCGCGCGGTCGTCGTACAGCGTGGGCGCCTGCAGGATGATGCCGGCCGAGCCCACCAGCACGGCCAGCGTGAAGATCCACAGGAACAGCCGGTCCAGCACCATGGCCACGTACTTCCAGTCCTCCTTCACCCGCGTGGACTCCTCCTCCTTGCGCGTCTGGTCGGCGATGTAGTTGATGCCGTCGATGGCCTTGTGCAGCTCGGGGCAGCGGTGCCAGCGCCGCAGCGCGTCGCACAGCGCCGGCGCGTCGTGCACGCGGCACGCGCCCGGCGACGGCGAGCGCTCCTCGTCGCCGCCCGCGGCGCCCACGCCGCCCACGGCGCCCACGCCGCGCGCCGCGCACACCACGGGCGACCAGCCCTCGCTCGTCACCAGACCTGCGCTGGAAACCATCGGCACATCGCTAACTCTACAACTGAATACGGCGACGGTGTGTGTCGTGTCGTGTGGTGAGCGGTGGGGGGCCTTACAAGCGGCTGCGGTGCGGGTCGAGGCGGTAGTGCGGGCGGCGCATGACCAGCAGGCGCGGCAGCACGTGGATGAACACGCGCCGCACCCACGGCGCCATGGTGTGCGTCTGCGGCGAGCGGAAGTGCACGTTGAGCACCACCACCGTCACGCAGATGCTGCACAGAGACACGGGTGTGAGCGTGCGACGCGCCCACGGCGGGCGGCGGCGGGCGCGTCGCACGCTCACGCTCACGCTCACCTGAACGTGTCGAGGATCATGGTGAACAGCACGAACTTGCCCAGCAGCGGCACGACGAGCGACGTGGGCGGGATGATCTCGGCCAGCAGCAGGAAGAACACGGTGAGCGACAGCAGGATGGAGATGGACAGCGAGACCTTCTCGCCGCTGTCGGAGGGCAGGTAGAACACCAGCACGGTGAGGAACGAGATGCCCATGCACGGGATGATGAGGTTGACGGTGTAGAACAGCGTCTTGCGCCGCATCGTGATGTTGAACGTGATGTCCAGGTACGGCTCGTCGCAGCACGTGTAGAACTTCTCGTTCCTGGAGGAGGCGAGCGGGTTACGTCGCGAGGGAACGAAGGGGTGCCGAACGCTTCTCATCCTATCCTACTAATATATAAATGCGAAAGTGTGTTTGTTTGTTGGATTGTTGGTTCGTCCTTTAATAACACTGGGACAGAGCTACGGATCGTCTTGGTTTTTGCATGGACCTGGAGAGTGACATAGGCTAATTTTTATCCCGGAAAATCAAAGAATTCCATCGTTATTTTAAAAACTAAATCCACGCGGACGAAGTCACGGGCACCAGCTAGTAAAATATTACTTTACGTAACTGATTTTTAAATATTCCTTTCAACAATCTTTATTAAGATAAACATTCTAAAAAATGTCTATATTTACAAAACAAAATATTCATCTCTATAAACAAAGAGGTGATACACATGTGACATGATCTATAGTAACTAGACACCGTCATAAACTAGTAACACCATCCTGTCGTCTGCCTGAAGTTCAGAAGTCCTTTCTAGGGTCGACTGTACGCTCTTATAACTAAACTTAATTCCGAAAGAATTGATAGATTTACCATTACATCAATTTAAACAGTTTGTGTGTAAAGATACATTTAATAAGTAGAAGTTTGTTATACAACTAAAGAACTCCTTAATGACAAAGTTGCTTGGAAGCAATCTGTTTTGCTTCAGCTGTCTACATTTTTTGTTTTGAAAAGAGCAACTGCTAAGTTCCAAACAGTTCGTAGATTCTCGACTTGTCATAAGAGCCACATGTTAGCTTATATGAAATAAATAATTTTTAATTTTAAATGTGTACTTTTAGGAAATTCCCGATCGTGTTTCTCTTCACCGTTTTTCCACAGTGGAATGCCGGTAGCGGTGCCATTCCTATGGAGTCCGCGACCGATCAACTCGAACGGAACGCTTTTTTCAATGTCTCTGACGTAAACTAAGAAAAGTTGTAAGGTACATCGCACATCAGATAAAAAAACATTAAAATGCATACCTAACCGCGGGGACTTCGAGTATGTCCCATTCGACAGAAGTATAAAATTCGCTCAAGTCGACACCTAACTCTACCACGTTGGTTCCCCGGGCTTCATCTATGTGTCGCAGGTCCACCTGGAATTAGATAAGGATACTACAATATGCGTCTCGCCGCCTCGCTCAATTTGAGACTGAAAAATTAAATAATTTCTAATAAATAATTATGTATTTCTATCAAGTATGTTATGCGACAATCGTAGCACGAGGTACGTGGGAAATCAACCAGTGGGTAGTTTTTTCATAGCTTAATTATTTCCGTCAGCGAGAGCTTAGCTGAAGCATTCTACTCGCGTTCACGAGCTCATTGTCGCGTCCCGCCACTCGTCGCTCTTCGGCGCCGAAGGGGCACCGGGAAGCTAGCTCCTGCAGAGCTAGCGCCGTACCTGGAAGCCGTCGTAAGTCCAGGAGCCAAACTTCATGATGCACGTCTGCTGGTCGAAGGGGAAGTACTCCACGTCGATCTCGCAGGAGGACTTGTAGATGGCGGGCGGGCGCCACTCCACGCGCCCCGTGTAGTTCAGCGTGGCCTTGGTGGCCAGCGTCACCTCGAAGTTGCCATCCGCACTGGCCGACAGGCGACACACACGAGTTTCAGTACATGTCAGTAGGTACATATTATGAAAAAAATAATGAAGTATTTATCTCTTTGAAATGCTGCAATAATGGTCTTTAATAATAAAATTGAGTGAATAATTTTGAACATATTGGATAGAAGCAAGCGTTACTTTGCGGAAGTTCATGATTATCCAGATAAGGTTAGAAATTTAGAATCATTTTGCTACAATGTTTCAACAGAAAAAATCTGTATGGTTAAACATGCAGTTACAAGCTAAGCACAGCTCACCTCCTCAATCGAGCAAGAAAGCCAAGTTCTCTAGCAAGCAATGCCACCACCACCACTGAGGAGATGTCGACTTTACAGTGTCGGCATTGTCAAGTCGACATCTCCTGAGGATGCTCCGGTGTATGTCGGGGCGAATCATGCGTCGAGAGTAGTCTTGTGTGGTGGTGCATGTAAGTGCTGGTGGCATTGCTTGCTTGGGAACTTAGCTTTCTTCCCGAGCAACACTCACTTGTTGTAGAGCACGATGTCCGGTCGCCAGATGTGGTCGGAGGGCACGTGCAGCATCTCCACGCCGCCGTACTCGCGCGGCTCCCACGACAGCTTGTAGTCGTACCAGCTCTACACGTACAAACACGTCACTTTTTTCAATCGAAGTACCGATATTTTTATATTTTTTGATTGTCAAAAATTATTTCACAGTATTTAATTGAGCAAATAATAGTATTATATTATATACCTAAGTTTATAGTGAGAAATTAAATATTTTACCTGTTCTACCCACAAATTTGTCGTCATAATCTGATTTTTCAAATTCTGGAACAAAGTATTTCGATTCATTAACAGGATTGTTCAGAGGTCGGGAACACGTCACGTCACGTCACGTCACGTCTCGGAGCGGAACGCGCCTCACCACGTCGATGAGTTGGCTGAGCTTGAGCTTGATGCGCACGGTGAGCGCGTCGCTGACGTTGAGCACGGGCCGCACCAGCTTGTTGTAGTTGCTGAGCAGGTCGTCGTACAGCCGCTTCGCGTCCGGGTTGCCGGCGCACCCTGCACACACACGCGCACGTCACGCCCGCGTCGCGCGCACGTCGCGCACGTCGCGCACGTGTGCACGCCGCGGGCGGCACTCACCGGCCAGCAGCAGCGCCAGCAGCAGCAGTCGCGCCGCGCGGGCGGGCACAGCGCGGGCGCGCATCGCGGCGCGCACATGGCGTCAGCGCATCGCGCGTCGCGCCCGCCCCCGCCCCGCACGCCGCGTCCCGCACCGCGCCTCCTTTAAAAGTTAAAAGTACTCAGTGCACAAAACATTTGTCTAATTAGGTAAATGCACGCAGTGAGCCCAGCTTCCGACAGGTATATACCTATACGGTATACGGTAACTAGGAGTTTTTGAGCTAGGAGTACCTACCTACAAAATAATGAAGGTTAACTTTTTCTAGTGACAAGTTTAGTGGATTGGATCCTTTTTGCGTAACTGCATCTTAAGCAATGCAACAAATTACTAAACTTTCTTATCCTGTGGATCCGGCCACTTTGTCTCCGTGATTGTCGATGGCTGTTTATAACAGAGTTATGAAATTACAATATTATATTTGCTTTTATTGGTTTACGCCTAGAGTTACATTTCTGAAATCTTTCATTTTTATGCTGTTTCAAAAAATTATACTATTATAATTAACTGAAACTGTTTATACATCTATATCTATATATGTATATGTAAAAGCGAAAGAATACAGACTGACTGATTAAACACGAGATCTCAAAAACTATTGTGCGTATAAAGCTATAATTTAGCAAGTAGGTAGTTTGTAGTTAGGAAATTTCAGCTATGAAAGGATATTTGGAAATTCTACCCCTAAGAGGGTAAGATAGGGGTTGCAAGTTTGTATGAAAGTCCTATGTTTTTGGAGTTAGAGACACAAAAATTCGCATTAAGGTTAATAATAATAAATAAAAAGCATGTATATCAAAACTGAATTATACCTTTTAAGGGTGGTAAAATAAGGGATGACACTTTTTGCTGCATATTTTTATTATTAAGTCTACGAGCTTAAAATTTAGTTAAGACTAGCGGACGCCCGCGAGCTTCGTTCGCTTCTTCAATTCTCAATCGACAGTTCCTAAATCCTCACAGTTTAGGAGGGCAGTACCCCTGCAGCATCAGGATTGAAGAGTTGGAACCCGAAATTTTTATGGGAGCATCTTCCAACGTTTTTGTATCAATTAAAAAAAGATTCACGCAAATCCGTTTAAAAATCATGGAGATATCGATGTACAGGGGTAGAAAAACACCACTCCTTCTCCTCCTTTTTCGAAAGTCGGTTAAAGAAGTAGCCTATCGTTTCCTGGGAATCTTTTCCGCAAGTAGGCGTCAATTCTCCCGTTTTCCGTGGTGAAGTAGCCTATATTACGCCCGACAATATCAGCTATCTGCCAGTGAAAGTCCCGTCAAAATCGGTCTAGCCGTTCCCGAGATTAGCGGCAACAAACAGACAGACAGACAGACAGACAGACAGACAGACAGACAGACATACAGACATACAGACAGACAGACAGACAGACAGACGGACAGGCAGACAGACAAAAATTTTAAAAACTGTTTCCTTGTTATAAGTACCGTATTTACTTTCGTATGCAGTTAGTAAAAAGCTGTTCTTTTGATAGTACAAACAGACACTTCAATTTTATTTTACAAGAAAGCTGTGAACGTTGGATATAATAAGACAATCTGTAATATATTAATTGTTGTATAAATATAATAAATAGGTAAAAATGTAAAAAGTAAATAAGTAAGAATGTAGTGTATGAATTTAGATATTAAGTTACTAAAAAACTATTCTTTTGATATTACAAACATACACTTTTTTATTTATTTGTATAGATTAAGGCATTAGTCAAGAAATATTTTTTTAAACAAAACCACCCTTTAAGGGCGTGAAATGGGGATTGGAAAGTTGTATGAAAGTTCTATGTTTAGGGCGCCTACTTTGTTTTTGTTTTATAATAATTATTATATTTTAACTACTATAATGTGTTGTGTTGTGTTTTGCTGGCTAAATAAATGTTTATTATTATTATTACTATGTTTATGTAGTTAGAACAATTAAATTGAGAACCACAACTTATACAACGTGTATTGAAACTCCGAAATAATACTGAAGGAGGTGCATGTGCTCATAAAACTGAACAACTTTCCCCAAGGCACATAGGTCGAAATGTGAAAAAATATTTGGACCTCCACTACAAAATTGACGATCAGCTGATTGATTTACTATGGGAGGTAAGGTTTTTTTTTTCATATCTCGACCTAGGTTCCTTGGGGAAAGTTGTTCAGTTTTATGAGCACATTCACCTCCTTCAGTATTATTTCGGAGTTTCAATACACGTTGTATATAAGTTGTGATTCTCAATTTAGAAAGAATATATATATATTCTTCAAGTTAGGGATCAAACAGTTTTTTACATCACAACAACACATAACATGTAGTTGGTTGTAAGTTTTCTTGGTAAAGTTTAAACCCCTTAATTTGTATCCCCTGTTTGCGCACGTGGAATAAAGGTGAAATGATGAAGTAAGTACACGTATCTTGTTAGTGGAGTTTTTATACATATTTTTTAAAGGATAACTTAAAGAAGGATTAATAAAACAGACACTTATGATGAATATAGTAATATAAAAAATAAATTAAAATTACTCCCAATTATGTATTTACAAAAAATACATTTTTTTAATAATAATTTCTAAATACATTTATTTTAATTATTTTAAATTTAAATAATTATGATAAATGAGGAAACTATGGTTTTTAGCGGTTTTTTGGAGTTATCATGTTATGGTTCATGGAATTCAGTTTGACAAATAACATAGTTGTTGTTATTAATTTCTACTTAATTAAAAATTTTGACTCAAAAAATCCTATGAAAACTAATAATATATTTTTATAAGTTGAGTTAAACTTATAAATTGCAGGAATAAATATTTGTGTTGTTGTGGAATTTTTTCAGGGAGTCGTGGGCCACCCACCATATAGTACATTGGGATACAAGGCTGGTAATGAGGCTGGTAAGTAGATTGTTACAGTCGACGATGGCGAGGATTTACCATCGTTATGAGATTTTAACTAGTGGTTCGCCCCGAACTGAGACCTCGCGGTATCCCATAATTCCCATAAGATAGTTTTAATTATATATTGTAATAATTAACTTTTTACATAAGACGCAATAAAAAATAATAATAGTTGACGCAAAACTGTTTTACTGATACAGCGCCATCTATTAGCATTATTGTGAAGCTATTAGCATTAAAAATTAAATAATTTCGTTTCTTTATAATATTTATCTAATTTTAGTATTTGTTGTTCAAGTACAGGATATAACTGAATTTTCAACAAAGTTTCAGGTTCTAATATGCAATACTTTTTGACATATGGCTCAAATTAAATCTCCACTTAAAAGTTAAATAATTTAGTTTCTTTATAATATTTATCTAATTTTAGTATTTGTTGTTCAAGTACAAGATATAACTGAATTTACCACTAAGTTTCAAGTTCTAATATCTTGTCATTCTTGACATATGGCTCAAATTAAAATCTCCACTTTGAAAGCCCCCCATTTCGTCAATTTTAAGGGAAAAATTAAAAAAAATATATTTTTGTACTCTGTTTAAAGTCGTCTTTAAAAAGATATATCGCAAGTCTATGTAACGCAACAAACAAAATTTTACTTCAAATACGCTTCTATGAGAGCCCCCCTGAAATAAAGCTTTTTATATTTTTTTATACAATGTTCAGCTGAAGGCCATCAGTTTACATATTATATTTAAATTTGAAGTAATTACGTTCAGTAATTCAGAAGTTATAGGGCTCTGACAGACATTTGGACGTACACACTTCTCTGTCCAGTACAGACAAGCGCCCTAGTTGACTCAGAGAACTCGCTTCGCTCGTTCAATAACCTTAACATCCATATATCACACTAACAATATATAGACTAACATTCATCCATCCATCCATCCATCCATCCATCCATCCATCCATCCATCCGTCTATCCATACATCCAAACTTTCGCATTTATAATATTAATAGGATAACTTAGATGCCATTAATATTGAATGGAAGCCGTTACATTGAGGAAATCTATGATAATCAAGAACAAATTACATTTATATACTAATGATGAAGACAAAAATAATTTTAAAAATGTTATTATGTCACCGTGAGATTGTCAATGCCGTTAGATTATAATCTAACTAGCGAAATTTTAAAGTGTCGAAAGATTGTGAACCGAACATTTTACTATCAGTTGAAGGCAGCAAGGAAGCCTATAACAATAGGGATGTTAACAATTTTTCGGAATTGCTTTTATTTTGAAGATTGACTCTAGTTTACCATTAAAAAAAATATATTATTTAAAAATATTAGTATTTTCGATGAGAAACTATACAAAAATAGAGTAATTTTGAATTTTCCCGCTAAAACACTCTACAACTGTCACTTGACGGACATGACGTCATCGGTCCGTCCGCGTCACGAAAGAAGTCCCATAGAGGTGGCGCTAGTAATCGTATGTCTAGGCAATATTGTATGTAAAATCTATTAGTTCCACCTGATTGCCACGGGACTTCTTTCGTGGCGCGTACTATACCTATAATCACTCCGTTTGTTTCGCGGTTAGGTTAGTGACGTCACAAGTTCTTCTTGGCGTTTGCAGTCACGTGACATCAGATTATAAATATAGCATTTAAAATTATTTTTAATAAATTTATTAAGTTATATTAAATTACAAAAATGTGATTTTCGATATTCTAATCCTAAAAACTAAGAATATTCATACCTAGAACCGCAGTAGTCAACGCGATTATAAGCCATTTTTAGGGATATTAACACATATCCGTACGCCTATCGTCGCGTTAGTGTTCAAGGTCAAGTCTTACTACGACGAGCTCGCACAAAAATATTCAAAAATGCCGTACTGTGCTGTGAAAGGATGTAATAATTCATCACATAAAGAACAAAAACATTTAAAGATCACACTTCACAAGTAAGTACTCCCAAAAAACTTTCATTTTTGAGTAAAACCTTCTTCACAACATAAAAATAAATCGTAGGTATCACAGACCCTATTGCAATGAAAATGTTGCTAGCTCTAGGAGAAATATTTTACCCCGTAACTTTTTTTCTCATTCTAAGTACCTGTTGTTTTTAATCCCGATTCACATTAGTTCATTTATGTATTACTAGGGTGACCAAAATATATTAATTATTAGGATGACCAAGTGGTACTCTAGAAAAAAAATTTGTGTTGATTATATTTATATTATATTTTGTTCTGTAGAAAACAATATGTTTTAATCAGTTTTAGGTATGTGTATGTGTATGTTGGGCAATTTAGGACAAACTTCAGAGGTCAAACTTGCACTTGATGCTTCGCTCCTATTGGTCGCAGCGTGATATTATATAGCCTAAAGCCTTCCTCGATAAATGGACTATGCAACACAAAAATAATTTTTCAATTCGAACCAGTAGTTCCTGAGATTAGCGCGTTCAAACAAACAAACTCTTCAGCTTTATATATAAAGTATAGATATAGATTATAAATTCTTTCAAAAACTTTTTAATCGCGATCATAATAACAGAAAAAGACGCGAACGAATTTGCGGGCAACAGCTAGTATATTTATAAAATTGCCGCTTAAGGCTAAATCGGAAGGTGAATTTTCCCTACATCTAGGGAGAATTTCTTTCCAATCCTTCCGCTTGTGGCATGACTCACGCACACAACTGCGTATCGGTGAATGTAATTACATGAACTCACACATTGTTGTGGTTATTTTGAAGCTTACGTTTCGAGCGGAATTTTGTTAGAGACTTACTATCTATGTATTATTAATCTAAGCCTACAAACTATCATAAAATTAACACTAAACATTAATTTATGATTAGTGTTAACATCCCCATTAAGTCTGGAGCAATGATTGATGCAGATTTTCAACTATGGAGCAACAGATTAACAAAATATTATAAAGTATGTCATGCTCTCTTTAAACATTTCTGTGGTGGTGTCGTGTGGTGCGGGTTGTTACGTTTCCTCAAATATTATGAGTTGAGCGAAGCAATGGCTGAATCATGCGTCATGCTCATGAACGGGTGCCACCAACGGGAATGGGTCTGCCTTCTGTCTACTCGTCTGTTATGCATTGGATTGTATTATTTGTATTTGTATTGTATTTAGTTGTATTTGTATTGTATTGGACTTAGGAAACCTCACCGTGGAAGCACTGTATACATAGCATAGTTTCATTAACTATTGTAAACAATTTTTTTTTTAAAGAGCAACCGCCGAGTTTCTTGCTGGCTCTTCTCGGCAGGAAAGGCATTCCGAACCAGTGGTAGATTCATTTACAATTCAAAAGTGCTTGTAAAAGTTTATTTGAATAAAAAATATTTCTATTTCTATTTCTATAAAGTAAACACTAAACACCTGTTATCTAAGAAGCAAAAATAATAACATTTTTATAGGCGAGCTAATCAGAAGATAATCAAAGGGATGGGCCCTTTTTTTTTTTGTTATTTTCCTCTTCAATTTCATAGTGTATCTACTTCAGACGGATAAGGAAGTAGTACCCACTCAGAGTACACTTGATTTAGTTAAGTAGTTCCTGTTGTGCAATAGAGACGTTAATCACAATCGATCAGGATCGAGGCTTCCCTTATAGTTTCGCCAAGTCCGTCGTTTTGTTCGTCTGTCCAGATGGGCAGATGTCCACAGCATAGTGCAGAGACTATTGGTACTAAAGAAGTGTAATTTGGCAAAGTTATGCGTATTAATTACGCCAAAAAACTTGTACAATGAAATTTTGAAAAATGCTTATTTTGGGTACGTAAAAAGAAGACCTAAGTAACTAAACTAAACTATTGATTTAAGATATATGAAAAGTATTCACGATAGTAGTATATAGAACAAACTTTAAAGGAAAGCTATCACGGGTAAGTGGTACTAACTTTACACTAACGAGTGATAGTCGCCGAACTTTTAAAAGTAAATATTTCATAGTAAATGACCTAGATGCCATTAATATTGAATAGAGGCTTCAATCGAGAACAATCTACATTTATTATACTTCCTGGAGACGCGGCAGTATATGTAAAATTTTATCTTGAGTTTTTGCTATTAATTTATAACTAGACACATTATTATTTTGTGATGTTATTTTAAAATTGAATAAAAATATTTTTATGATGAAGAATTATTTAATATGCACACCTTTCCAAGTACGCATTATATTGTGAATTGCAACTACAGAACCCTACACTGCGCGTGGCCTGGCACGCGATTGGCCAATAATAAATAATTATTATTTTCATTGAATTTCTTATGCTTATAACAAAATATCTATAAATATATAAAAGTTAATTATTACAATATACAATTAAAACTATCTTTTGGGAATTACGGGATACCGCGAGGTCTTAGTTCGGGGCGAACCACTAGTTTAATTTATGTCAAAGTCTTATAAATTTTACTTTAATTCAATTTTAAGTTTAATAGCGTCTTATGAATAATGTTTTGTAATCATTAGCTTTTTAAATATCTGCATATTTTTTCTTTCATTTAATTAAGGAATTTACATTCCTTTTTTAGTAGCTACGCTACTAATGTAGTCTATACTTGGTACTTACGGTACTTATTAACAATGCACAATTCCTAAATCCCCGCAATTTAGATCGGAAGTATCAGGATTGAGGAGCATGGATCTAGAGCTCCATGATGTAGTCTATGCTTAGTGCCAATAATATCAATTCGAAACTGACAGGTTCTAAGTGCTCACAGTTTAGGTGGGACTCAAGAGCGGCACGTCCTGATGTTGTGTGGAATAATGCAGTTACTTTGTGCACTTATTATATTCGCGATAGTACTATTGTTATATTAATAGGAGGTAATCCAAAATCCCTCGTTAGATGGCCGTGAAATTCAAATCGCAGCGGACTCGTAAACGTTACTTTTGCCGTTAGCGTGGCAGCTCCCGCGGCTCGGTTCGGCGCCTCGCGCCTCGCGCCTCGTGCCTCGCGCCTCGCGCCGCCTCCACGTGGCGGAGGCCCGAGCTCGAGCGCTCGTCGCGCGATACGAACCCTGTCCTCGGTCAGTAGCGCGCGGAGCGGTATCACAACGGCATGGTGGCGGCCGCAGCACTGTTCGCACACTGAGGCACACTGCACGGCACGGGTCACTGTCCGCGCGGGTCGCGTCGCGTCGGGTCGGGCGGCCGCTCAGCACTGCGGCTCGAGTGCCGCGCTGCTCACAGCATGGCAGCGCCGAGCTGCGCGGTGTCGGGCCACGGGCGGAGAGTCGCGCGGCTGCTCAGCGACTGCGGCGCGCGCCGCCCGCCCTCCGCCGCCCGCCGCCCGCGCCGCCGCCGCCGCCCGCCCTCGCCGCGCGCACTCGGCCGCGCGCCGCGCGCTCCGCCGGCTGCGCTCGTGTGCCCGCTGCTCGAGTAGAGAGACCCCGATACGGCGGGAACTTGCCGATACGATAACTATAGCTATAAAAAAGTATCCCCGATACCTTTACACTTAGCCAATATTCTGTACAGTTTAAATGAGAACGCGGGTAACATTTTATTCAACCGACTTAAACATGAAGTGAAAATAGAATTATCATTTATCAGGAGTAATTAAATAACATTGTTATTTAGAAAATACAACCTCCTTTAGTTAAACAAGTAAAGGCGATTTCGTAAGTCTGGATATGGATAAGATCTGCCGTTGAAAATAATTGCTCGGATTATGAAATTCTAATAAATTGATATTTACATTGCAATACATAAAACAAACGAAGTATCGTTGATATATCGGCATCCGAGCACTCTTTCCCAAGAGATCAATCCCACCCCTATCTAAGGCTTCGTTTACACAAACGGAGAATCAGCCGCCGATTATAAAGTCAAACTACATTTAGTATGCTAACAATACGCTATAGCGTACAATGCACCACTGGTGTAAACATAAGAGTCTATTTGATCCGATACGCTGACGTTCGGTCACGTAGCCCGTCAGCGTTCGTAGCGCGTAGTGGCGTAGCGCGTAGTGGCGTAGCGCGTAGTACGACACATCCGGCCGCCGGGAGTCTACGCAGCGACTACGCAGAGCATATTAGCTAGTGTAGCTACCTACTCGCTACGATACTCGTCGCCGTAGTTCTCATTCTTATTATCTCTAATCGTTTCGTCGCTTCGGTGTAAACGATATGTTGAATATGTATGTAAATGAAGCCTCATCGTTCTTCATTAATATAATTTATACTTATGTACGCTTTCCTTCTCTATGGCTCCTTATTTTGAAATTTGAATTTGCCGCGCCTTGACTGCACATCGCTGTCATTAGAAATTCAGATAGGTCACTTTATATCTGTGCCCTGCTGGCACGTCGCTAAGAGTCACTACTTAGAAATTAAATTGAATCAATTGTCATAATTTATAATTGAAAGAACGTTAGAAATAGAAATAGAAATATTTTTTATTCAAATAAACTTTTACAAGCACTTTTGAATAGTCAACGAATCTACCACTGGTTCGGAATGCCTTTCCTGCCGAGAAGAGCCAGCAAGAAACTCGGTGGTTGCTCTTTTCAAAAAAATAAAAATTTTACAATTGTTATTGAAACTATGCTATGTATTCAGTGCTTCCACAATGAATTTTCCTGAGTACAATACAGGTAAAAATAAATACAATACAAATACAAATAAATACAATCCAATACATGTTAACACAGGCAGGCAAAAGCAGACCCATTCCCGTTGGTGGCACCCGTTCACGAGCATGACGCATGATTATTAAACCGAGGTAATTTAATAACTAATTTGAATTTAAAATATCATTTAAAGTGAAATAATAGCCTTTAAATTGTTGTTTCTCTTTACAGGTAAGTTTGTGATTAGATTTTCAAAACCTTTTCGTACCTGCTCGTAAGATTGTAGAAAATGTTTTTAATAAAAGTTCTCTCCTTACAGAGCGACACAAATTTGTTTTTATTTCACCAAGCGAAATAATATGAATATGTATGAAAAAGCAGTAAACTGCGTAATGTTAGCTCGCAGTCGGCGGCTGACAATACGTTAGATGTGAACACAGCCTAAGGTAGTAATTTAAAGTTTCAAGTTCCACGTTTTTCTCGCTAAGGGCCGGTGGTCCACCGATTTATTGAAACTTACAAAAAATTGGTTGTCCGCCCACCGGTGGGCTGCGAGCCGTAGGTCGGCGGCGCCAGCTCCGGGCACCGACTTAACCAGAATAACCTCGGGTCTCTAATATCTCGTCTCGGGTTTCGGTATAATTGATATTATTGTGCCATATCTTGCTATAATTTTTAATAAATCAGTAGATTCTGGATCTTTTCTAGACTTTATGAAATTTAGTAAACTAATACAGCTTTTTAAATCGGGCAGCAAAATTGACCCGAATAACTACAGGTCAATTTCATTTTTGCCAACTCTCAGCAAGATATCCGAAAAAATAATACTCATCCAACTGCTTTTGCACTTTAATTTAAATAAACTCCTGCACTCTGTGCAGTATGGTTGTACAAAGGGTCGATCAACAAGCGATGCGGCCGCAAGGCTGTTAAAACACATATTCTGTGCCTGGGAGAACTCGCAGAATGCCATTGGTATTTTTTTTGATTTATCTATGGCATTCGATTGCGTTGACCATGAGACTCTTTTGATTAAATTGATTAAAGATTCTGCATTTGGTCTCATAGCGTCCTATCTTAGTGACCGTGTTTAAAGAGTATGTGTTAATGATGTACCATGATCCGGATCTGTCTCAGTAATTGGTGTACCCCAAGACTCTATTCTAGGCCCAGACATGTTTTTGATTTACATAAATGATTTACCACGTTTCGTCCGAGACATTTTCAATATTGTGCTATTTGCTGATGATACGTCTTTGATTTTTAAAGTCGATAGACCTAAAGACAATTTTAACGATGTAAATAATGCATTATCTCAGGTTCCACACTGGTTTACTGCAAATAATCTGAAAAAAAGTGTGTTGAATTTTTACTACCTAATGCCAGTGCTATCAGTACGAATTCAAGGATAAGTAATGTGACAATAAAAAGTGAGGACACCACTGTGTTGGTTGTAGGGTGCTTGGGGGTGCCCAAGCACCTTTAAATCCAAGGTTATTTCCTATATATTATTACTAGCTTTTGCCCGCAGCTCCGCTTACGTTAAATTTCGATTTCTTTAACCCACTTGGGGTTGAAATATTCAAAAATTCTTTCTTAGCGGATGCCCACATGCTGAAATTTGGCATACAGATAGCTATTAAGCTATCTGTATGCCAAATTTCAGCCCAATCCGTCCAGTAGCTAGAGCTGTCCGTTGATAGATCAGTCAGTCAGTCACCTTTTCCTTTTATATATTTAAGATATGAGTGCATATAGCAGGTCTCGCTGGCAAGCTTAGTTCTGCTGCTACCGCTGTACACGTGTAAGCCTGCCTGCTGTGGCATGCGTGTGCAAGTTGCGGTTGTGAGGTGCAGAAGAGTCGCAGTTCTAGTTAGCTAGTTCGCAGGCTACCCTGGTTTCTGCATCGGGTCAAGGACATTATATTAATACTAGTGGTTCGCCCCGAACTGAGACCTCGCGGTATCCCATAATTCCCAAAAGTTTTAATTATATATTGTAATAATTAAATTTTAACATTAGACGCAATAAAAAAATAATAGTTGACACAAAACTGTTTTACTGACACAGCGCCATCTATTAGCATTATTGTGAAGCTATTAGCATTTAAAATTAAATAATTTCGTTTCTTTATAACATTTATCTAATTTTAGTATTTGTTGTTCAAGTACGGGATATAACTGAATTTTTAACCAAGTTTCACGTTCTAATATTCAGTAATTCTTGACATATGGCTCAAATTAAAATCTCCACTTTGAAAGCCCCCCATTTCGTCAATTTTAAGGGAAAAATTAAAAAAAAAATTTTTTTGTACTCTGATCAAAGTCGTCTTTAAAAAGATATATTGCAAGTCTATGTAACGCAACAAACAAAATTTTACTTCAAACACGCTTCTATGAGAGCCCCCCTGAAATAAAGCTTTTTATATTTTTTTATACAATGTTCGGCTGAAGGCCATCAGTTTACATATTATATTTAAATTTGAAGTAATTACGTTCAGTAATTCAGAAGTTATAGGGCTTTGACAGACATTTGGACGTACACACTTCTCTGTCCAGTACAGACAAGCGCCCTAGTTGACTCAGAGAACTCGCTGCGCTCGTTCAATAAGGTATAGACTATAGATAGGTACTTTGGCTACCAAATCTCGAATCGATTAACCGAACCATCCCAAATTGGACCACTGCTGAATAAAAAAATTACATTCATATTGGTCTCTCTCGGCCAGCTCCTTACATTGATAACACACACACACGCATACTGATGTAGACAGATAAAGGGATAAAACTTAAAATACCTCTCTTTTTGCATCCAGTCCACGCAGATAATGTCGTGGACTTCAGCCAGTCGTAAAATAAAAGAAAGAATAGCACTTTAGCTCAAAGCACGTCTCGCATCGGCTCCCAGCATCCCGCCGACACTCAGAGCCCGCGTCTGCCGCTCCAGTGAGTGGCTCATCTTAGGACCGCTCCGATCCGTTATCTGTTATCGTTGCAATCCATAATTTAAAAATACTCCCGATGCGCTGCGACGCGCGAGACGGCGCGGCGCGAGCGTTGCGGGGGAGGCGCGAGGGATGCGGGGGCGGCGCGCCGGTTCATTTCCTCGTCGCGCTGAATCACTTACAACTCGCCCGGCACTCGAAGCATCAGCGCTTAGACACATTGAGCGCGACGACATCCAAGGCAAAATAGCACACTAATCGCGTGTTTTCCTGTTACGATTTGTAATCTTATCTTTCAATTTCCTTTGCTATCGTAAATCGATGTTTCGATCAAACTTAAATTACCCGTCCTGCAAAAAGAATAAAATCAATGTAATAAAAATTGTGATGAAGTAGAGCTCATTAAATAATAATTATTGGTTACCTAGAGGCTACCTACCCGACAGCAATAATGTTTGTTTTGTGTAATGCTTCGAATAAACTGATTACGTCAAAGGAAGAGAATTCAATCTGCGAATCGTGGCAGCCGGGTTCGTAATTCGCATTCGACGCCACCACTAATGAGTCAGAATGAGTTCACTTTCGGAGACGTGAGACGACCAGTCGCAATGATCTCTTCTGTCGTGTACCGGTTTCGGAAACTGAGTTCGAAATATCTTGGCAGTTTCCAAGCCTCCCACTGAAATTGTATTTATTACGTCTCATAGGCAAATTGTAACAGGTTTACGACGGAACAATATTGTATTGCTGTCGTATGAGTAACGGGAGAGTCGTCGAGAGGAGCTCTCCGTAGCAGCTTTCTTTTACAATTTGTTTTCAGTGATCCATAAAACATAGAAATAAAGTAATGAAACGGCGTAATAATAAATTTACGCACATAATATTTCCTGCATAGTTGACTAGTCCTCGTTACATAGGTAGCAGTCGCAAGGGTCAGAATCTTAAGAGCTATAATTATGTAGAAATATTCAGTATTGAAGATGGCGTTAATTTCTGAAAGACTCACCAAATAGACCTCGCTTCGCTCAGTCAATTATTTATATTTGGGGTTAAATAAAATTATACTCGTATTTATCGCAATAGCATTGAATTACTAACTCGCTGCGAAAGGGAGGCCGACGTGTAAGCTAAGAGTGCGAGGCGGTCGCTGTTTGTGTTTGATGTTATGTCTTTACAAAAGACGGAACTAAGCAATTCATCCACCACCGTTACAGAACCGTTTCAGAAGAATTTTGTTTTTGGTTAACAAAGAATGTTAAGCCGAAGTTGACTATTATCCTCTTATCCCTCGAATACGATTAAACAGCAAAGCTTAGTGCTAGGGTTCGAGGCTGCGACAATCTTTACCTATCTATATGAAAGTGAAATTACTTCAAAGTAAAGTCCAGGTACCCATAAGTATGGTTCATTAATTAATAGATAATTATGATTAAGGCTCACGTCAAGGGGCCAGACTTATGAGAAGGTCACCCGCCACGTCCGGAGCGCCGCGCCGCGTGGCATTGGCACGGGTGACAATGGTGTGTCGCTGCACGGCCGGGCGTGGGGCGGGCGGGGCGGGCGGGCGGCGCGCCCCTGACCCACTCGCGGGCACTCGCTCGAGTCACTCCACACACCGAGCGGTGACAGTAAACAAGCGCGCCCGCGAGCTGCGAGAATACACCCAGTGCTCACTTTTACTGCTGTTCCACATAGATGCTCAATATTGTCAGCGATCAGTCACTGCGCCACACTCTGCCGTTGAGTTCACTTTTTGTGTCAGCTGTCGTGTGGAGTAGGCGCGGAGGGAGGAGGGAGGAGAGGGGCTAATTACCTCCTCCCCCGAAATTAAGTCTTCAGGATAATTAAGAGTTTTTGTCGCCAGCACCTATGTTCGCGACGTCTGATATCACGCGGCGACTGATAGGTTCATCGTTGTAATATTTCTGATCTTTTGCCATTCACTATTTTCTTCACCTCACTAAGCTCCGAAGGTGACAATTCTAGTGATTATAATAAACGATTACATTATTAACATCTGTTAATAATGTAATCGTTTACCTTAGATGGGAGTAGGGTAATGGAAAGAAGACTTTGACTCTTTAAATCAATGTCAAATCCGCTACTTGGATTGAATATTTTAATTAGTTAGACGCGGTGTTCTCACTTTAATTCAAAATTTAAAATGTTTTATTGAATATATCTGTCACTCTTATGACAAGTCTAACGAGACTTACCAATAATGTAAGGATAATAAATGTGTCATAAGACAACTTAGAGACTCATTTTGGTGTTTTGCAGCGTCGTGGCTACCGGCCTTCTCCCGTGGTATACGTTACCGAGTGGTCATCGATATTATTGGACGCTCGTACAGTGTAGAGCTCGCCGCGCTGCCCTCCTCGAGCTATAACGTGGTGAACCAACATTTGCCAAATACGATTTTTAATGCTATCTTACTTAGAAAAAAATTTTCTAGTTAATGGCATTTCAGCTTTAGGACGGCAGCGCGGCTCTTAGAACCGAGTTTTTAAATAAAAGTCCATCTTTTGCAGAATACCCACCGCTTCAGTGTAAACATTGACATAATAATACCTTGGGTGTAATGCAAAATTCACGAAAAAAGTGTCCCGAGAAAACCTATATATACGAGTGTACATATTGTGTATTTTTTATAAACAAACGAATATATTGTCATTTATATCTTAGACTATTATTATACAGCCTAATTTTGCTAGCAATAATTTGCTTCAACTGACGATCGATTGGAAAGCTTTTTCGCGTTTTGCATTTCTTTCAGTTTAGGCAATTTTTAGCGCTGACCCGCAGTCCAGTATTATTATGTCAATGAGTGTAAAGATAAAGACGGCTGTGTTCTGCCGCGGGCCGCTCGTCGCGTCACGTCGTCGGGCCACGGTCGCACGGGGCGGTGTTCTGCGCGCCGCACGCGGGACGCGCCGCCGAGGAGCCGCGCGAGCAACGATACACACACGTCGCGCGTCGTAACTCGTAACAGTGAGCGACAAACGGCGGACGAACGGACGGAACTTGACGTTTGACGTCCTCTACTTGTCGGCGCAGTGATTTTATATTTTTTTAAATATAGTATTAGCCATACTGAAGTTCACTTATATTCCTCTCTCCCCTCCAAATAAGTGCAAAGCTTGTGTAGGAGTGGGTGTGACAATAGTGCGATGGATGGAGATCGAACGGTCGACCTTTCAGTATTCAATCCGCAATTTTTAACCGCTGAGCTATTGAGGTTATAATAATTATAATAAATGCTCGGTTACTTAATTTAATATAAAACTAAGTGTAGTTAAATGAAATAGTTTTTAAGCTATTAGTTTCTGTTGTGTTAAAAGTTGTAAAGGTTTGAAAGGTTTCAGCACTCCCGTGCGATGGTAAGTCGTAGTGGGGGCTACAAACTCAAAGCTTCAGTTGAATGCTGCTATTTTATGTCTCGGCTCTCGGCGCACCACCGCGACCGGCGAACCTCCCTACACAATAACAGAAAAGGTGTGCGCGCTGAGCTATCGCTCGACATAGACCGCATTAGTTTCTCATGCAAGTACACTGTTAGTAAAGTACTTAAATAAAATGAAAATATTTTCGAGCTTTGATACCTGATAAATGAAAGTAAAAGAATTCAATGTGGAGTTAATAATGTTATCTTAATATATTTATAATAGATAAAAGTTATATGTTATACTTAGCTATTGTTCGGTTATTTGTTTATTGCACGATTACAATATTCATAATATCACACTACTCAAAGAATTTAATTATTTACAATATGTTCAACGCTGATGAATTTAAAATACTAGCAATTTAGAGTATATTCATAAAATAATATTATGTTATTGATAATATTGAACGTCAAAAGATTATTAGGTAGTTCCCCAGAATGAAGGTAAATTTCATTCCAGTCGATGGGACTTTCACATACTTTCATTTGCTTCATACAACCTACGAGTATAATGTAGGCGAAGGTCTGCACAAATGAAAACCTCCGCACCGGGATTACAATATAATATAATACATAATATAACAATATAAGGGCGCGGCGGGCGGGAGGCGCGGGGAGCGCGGGGGGCGCGGGGACAGGCCGCGAACACGGAGCCCTGCCTGTGAGCTACCCACTCTAGAATCTTTACTATTATAATATTGCGAAAGTTTGTTAATTTCTTTATTGGTTTGTTGATTCGTCCTTCGATCACGGATCGACGTGATTTTTGGCATGGGTACAATTGAGGATTTGGAGAGTGACATAGGCTACCTTTTTATTTCGAAAAAACAGAGAGTATTCGCGAGATTTTTAAAATCTAACTCCATGCGGAAAAGCTAATAGATACTAACATAATTTGGAGTTATGTAGACTTTTTAATTTAGTACGCTCACATCTCATGTGAGGGTAGATGCAGTGGCGTGCACACAGGGTAGGCATAATGCGGAAAAATGATATAAAATGGAGAAAATCGCCAGTTCGAGTTATAAAAACTTAAGGGTAGGCGTTTTATAATTTTTACAATGCCTACCCTTAAGTTTTTTTAAATTCGCACCGAAGATTTTTTCCATTTTGTATCATCTGCCTACCCTGTAGTACATCCTGTGCACGCCACTGGGTAGATGATACGACAGGGACGCTGCTGCAGCGCGCAGCCCCCGCGCCGCGGCGACCACTAGCTAGTGGACTTAGGCGGTCTCGTCGTCTGGATGACGCACGCTGTATGTTTTTCGCTGAACGGCGGTCATCCTACTAATCACAATATCACACTAATATCATAAAGGCTTGTATATGTGTGTCTATCGTCCTCCTCCTTCGAGACACAACGAATGAACCGATTTGGCTGGGAACGGAGAAAGCTCATACCCAGGACTAACACATAGACTACATTTTATCCCGGAAAATTAAAGAGTTCCCGCGGGAATTAAAAACCTCAATCTATGCAAACGAAGTCGCCGGCATCGACTAGTTTATTTACAAAAACTTATTGCAAAATATATACTCAAATATTTTGCTTGATTTACCTTCATCTTCTGACAACCCAAGCAAAATAGGTATAAATGCGCGTTGTTTAGAACCTCTGCCCGTGTTCTGGTGTTGTGCTGCGCGGCGAGTCGGCGACGTGATGGTTCAGAGGCGAGTGTTGGGATCATTTGCTTAATGTATGTGCGAGACGCGCCGCGACTCCGCCCGCCCAGCGGCTCGGGCGAGGGGGGCGAGGGGGGCGAGGGGGGCGAGGGGGTGCATTAATCGCTGTCAGCGGCTGCCATTAGCGACGCCCCAATTCTCCGCGCTTTTGTATAATTGACAGTTTTTTAATATTACCCTCGAGAGCGATCGGACACTCCCGCCATCTCAGAACTGACTGGAACTGATAGGAAGGAAAAAATTATGGATTATAATTATGTCTAAGATACCACGCTTCGAACCGGTGGTAGAGTTTTGACTCATCGATGCGCCACAAGTCGGTCTACGTGAAATAAATAATTTTGCATTTGAACTATAGTTCAATGTGCAAAGGGCACTTGGAAGATTTCCTAAATGGCGACCGTAGGTACGACGTACGGCGAATTCATTTCATAACCCTTCTGATATTATAAAATTATAGCCTCAATAGTCCAGCGGTTAAAGTTGCGGACTGTAAATTGAAAAAGTCGCAGGTCGCAGTGGGACTCGATCCCACTCGTTGCACTTTAATCGTACCCACTCCTAGCACTAGCTTACACTTACTTGGAGGGCAGAAGAAAATATGAGTAAAGTTCGGTTTTGGCTAATAAGCTTTTATAAAAAAAATACGAAGATTTAGATGTATGGATGGATTGATGGATGTTTGATACTCCTTTGCGCAACAAAGAACGAAAAACGAAATTTGAAACGAGGGTAGCTCATACCCAGGATTAAGAGGATTAACACAGGCTTCATTTTATTTCAGAAAATTATAGAGTTCTCGCGGAAATTGAAAAATCTTAATCCACGCGGACGAAATCGCGTGCATCAGCTAGTATTTACTTAGTAATAAAGAGTCACATGCCTCATTTGGTTTGTTTTACCTAGGCGTAGAGTTCTTTGGCCGGCTCCAATACAGTTCTGTCGGTGATCCAAATATCAGTAGAGTGAGAGTTAGAGACATAATATTCAAAATGCATTAACTCCTTAGGTCTGATCTTCACGATTTCGCCTAGCTCGGACGTGAGTAAAAATCGACCTTTACTCATGTGGCTCGGATTCCAAAATTCTAATTGTAAATAAATAAATAAGTAAAGGCTCAACCTGCACGCGAGAACAGACATAATTCAGTTATGGAGAGATGAAACGCGCATAAGCAGCTGCTCGCCGCGCACGTGCGGAATGCAATAAGCGCCGCCGCGCCCGGGGCTGTCGGCGTTCACGAGTAGACTCCCCGCGCGGAAGCGTGCACTGCATATCTGTTGTTCCGTGACGGACATTACTTTGAGTAGAGTAGTAGAAAATCGGGTGTTGAAAGTTTTCTTGAGATTCGAGCTAAACCGGCTGCCGGAGGTCGCGGCGACGCCAGCGGCCGCCAACAATGTTTCCACTGTCGAGGAAACGTCCAATAAATAAGTTCGCGAAGGTATTCGCAAAAGTATAAATTCAGTTTGTGCAGCTCTGCCTCACCGTGACTCGGCGTGCAGCGATTGTGCAGCAACTTGCAGTACGGAGACTTCGCACGCTGTTCGCGTGCAGCTGTTCACGTGTACGATGGACATACGATGTTGTGATCGTTACATCTGATACAATTTTAAAAATAAATTCGCCAAAAACGGAGGCTTATATGAAATAATTTTGGCATGTAATTAAACAACTTCTATTTAATAGCATGATTTATTAGCTAAAATTAACATTGTCCTCTAAATTACTAAGTCGGCCACAATCAATGTGCGTCTAAAAAGTACTATTTTAGCCACTATATATTTTCAATGTAAGTTTCTATAAATACAACTCAACATGGTAGTAATTTTTTAGCTCTATATTTCAAAATTCAAAATTTATTTATTTCATGTAGGCTACCTTGTAGCACTTATGACACGTCATAAATCTACCACCGGTTCGGAATGCAGATTCTGCTGAGAAGAACCGGCAAGAAACTCAGCAGTTGCTCTTTTCAAAAAATAAAACAATTTTACAATGAGTAACCAAACTAAGCTATGTATACAGTGCTTCCACAGTGAAACTTCAAAAATGCAATACATATAATCCAACACATGCCAACACGGGAAGACAAAGCAGACCCATTCCCGTTGGTGTAACATACATTCAAACCGTAAACTCGTAAAATATCTATTTAGGACATAATGCAGCCTATGTCACTCTCCAAGCTCTGAACTATACCCATGCGAAAAATCACGTCAATCCGTCGTTCTGCCACGTAATTGAAGGACAAACAAACAAATTACAAACAAAGACACTTCCTCATTTATAATATAAGTAAGGATTATTATTAGGACGGATAACATTTAGTCGTTTACGTGGCTATGCGTAGCAGATATCGCCCTCTGCACTTCAGCGCTGTGGCGCAGCGGCGAGGTCGGCGGCGAGGTCGGCGGCGAGCGCAGGGCGGGCGGAGCCTGACAGCGTTTATTGCCACGTAAAAGTCATTTTGTCGGAGGAAGGCCTCGAAACGGCCGGCGCCGGTATTAATGAAATATTAACGATTTGACTTACGGCGGCCGACGAACAAAGCGCTTCGCTTTAATTAAACTTTTACTCTATCAACCACACCTAAATTCAGTTATATTTCTTGTTTTATTTTAATACAGATAATTGTCAGCAACATTGGCCAACTGATTAATATTAAGTATAATTATTTGTAGGAAAGTAGGATTAGAGTGATTATTGTTTAAAGCGCCAATTAGTGACGGTAGTCTTGTAACATTTCATGACGGTAGTTTCGTAGCATTGGTATCATTGTTCCCTCCCCACTCGTTCGGTCCATAAAAGGGAAGCGTACAGCGTGTATTGATTCATTCGTCATTCTGTGTCGAGTCAGTCGTCTGAAGTTAGTTGTCGCTCGTCATCTCTAATCAGTAGAGAGTTAGATTAGTGGTTGGTTAGAGTTGTCGTGGTTATTATGTGTTAGCGAAATATTGAAATAGTAAAGATATGCAATTTTAATGTATTGAAGGTAGCTAGATAAAACTAGTAGTAGGGAGTTTCAACTTTGTTGACGACGTAGGCGCCGGTCTGGTGCCGCGCCGTTAGTATAAATACAGCGCTTTGGACGTTATTGATTCAGTCTCTTCCAGAGACTCAAACGGCTATTGGATGCTCCCGCATCTAGGTCGTTGTATTTGATTGTGGGAATGTGATAGCAATCGCGCCCTAATCGAATAAATATTACCCTTAGATTTGATGAGTGTAATTAATTGTTGATTAAATAATACTTTGATATTTTTGATAGTTACCCTTACGTTCGGATGGTGGTTTGTCTGACGTATTGTGGTTCATAGATCAGATGTGAGGACAGGGGCCGTTACAGGGGCGGTTGGAGACGGCTTTAGGTAGGGTTTCAGCGTTTTAAGAGATCAGATCTCTTAAGGCGTGATTAGTTTAGAGTTTTAAATCCCCATTTCTGGATTGTGTCTTACATAATACTATTAGGGTAGTCAAATTCCAGCAAACGACCAAATATTATTTTCATGTCATCAGAATATAGAATCACTTCGTTCTATATCACACTTTCAAAGTTAAAGGAAGACACAAACTTATGTCCTGACGTTATACTTGTCTCGTTTTAACTCTTGAGTCAGATATGAGCGAGAGTGTGATCTATGATCTCATGATCTCAGCCATAGAATCAACAAATTATCGCTTGTAGCTCGTAGAGACTACGTAGCAGTGGGAAAGGTAACAAATATTTTATTTCCAATTGTAGGGAGTAGCGACTCGTTGTGGCAAAAAAACATTCAGAGTTAGCGCCCATGTTTCCGACTCTCTTGTCATCTCAGGCAATACATCCGGGCCAATTTTATTTCATTGGTAGTAAAATTCATTAAAAATTACCAGCAAATAGGAAGTAAAAAATTTTACCTCAAAATATAGTAGGAACATTGTCGGGACCCGGTCGCCTCGTGTCCGGCCGCCGACACGAGGAAGTCATTAAGCGCAATAACCGCGACCCTATGATCCGTTCTTTAATTATATTTTAATCTTTTTAAACTTCCGCAGCTGCAATATATAGTTGATGTTCTCTAACCGTTCTCTGTATAATGAAACTAAATCGAGGCTAAATATTTTTGTTGAATGCTGAGCACTTGGCTTTACAGTGCGACAAACCGCGCGCCACGCATCTGCCGCATGTTACCGCTCGCCGCGCAAATGCCCATGCTACTATTCGCCGTGCAACTGCCGCATGTTACCGCTCGCCGCGCAAATGCGCATGCTACCATTCGCCGTGCAACTGCCGCATGTTACCGCTCGCCGCGCAAATGCCCATGCTACTATTCGCCGTGCAACTGCCGCATGTTACCGCTCGCCGCGCAAATGCCCATGCTACTATTCGCCGTGCAACTGCCGCATGTTACCGCTCGCCGCGCAAATGCGCATGCTACCACTCACCGTGCAACTGCCGCATGTTACCGCTCGCCGCGCAAATGCCCATGCTACTATTCGCCGTGCAACTGCCGCATGTTACCGCTCGCCGCGCAAATTCCCATGCTACTATTCGCCGTGCAACTGCCGCATGTTACCGCTCGCCGCGCAACTGCCCATGCTACTGTCACGTTTGGTAGATTTGTGACAGATAGGTAGCTAGACTAAGGAGATAATGGAAAGAATTCAAATGATTTAATACATTTAATTAACCTAAACTATTTACAAATGTACAAAGTTCCTACTCGTAGTGGATAGCTAGTGACAAATTCCTAAAACCATAGTCGCATCCCTACGTTATTTAAAACCTACACATTACAATTATTAAAATTAAGTGGAAGCTAATTACTAAAACATTAAGTATACTAATAATAAACGGTCTACGTTAAAATAACTCAGTCGCAAAGCTGGTCGTGGATTCGTACCAGGTTTTATTCACAGGTTAGACTTGGAATTTCGCACAATCAGTAGAAACTGGACTGGAAGAGTACTGATCTGATAAAGCCGACCGCGGTTCAGGTGCGCGTCGCTCAGGCCACGCAGATTGGAGGTGAAGCAGCGAAGCTCAGGCTGAAGATGAAGGCTCCTGCAGCCCGCAGTGTAGACTGAGGCCGCCAGGCGCAGCGTTGAGTTGAAGCCGTAGGTGCCGGTAGGCAGCACCCAGCCGTAGGTTGATTCGCCAGGCTCGTAGTGACAGCCTGGGACAAGAGTGCCAGACCCGCAGTGTAGCCGCTAGCCCGGTGTAGGATGACAGGCTCAGCGAAGTGGCTAGCCTGGTATTAGAATGCCAGACCCGTAGGAGCAATCTGAATCTGGTACTAGAACCCTGTAACGTGATATGCGTCGTCTGAGCTAGATAGACACTTAGGTTGTCTAACGCAAGGCCAGCCGAATTCCCTAGTCCGTTCTGCCTACTGAGGTCAGTACTCCCTCCAGCTGTAGCCCTTGGCGTTAGACATCACAAGTGTTAGGTATTAGTTACAAATCACTAGTTAGGTTGTACCTTTCGAAAGATTAGACCTAGGTAGGTAGGTTAATTATACTGTAATTGAACACTAGGTATGAAAATATTGCCTATAAAATATTCAAATCCTACTCCAGAATTACAAGAGAACACAATAGTTTTAACCAGAATAATCTAGGACTTATGCTAGAAAAATGTTAGAACTAATTACTAGAAAATACGCCTAAGAATTAATTTCTAAGAACTCACCGAGACGGGTTTATCAAACTTCACTCAACCTAGGTAGTTAAATTCACTTAAGCACTATTTACATGGTTTTACCAAGCACTTGTTTACTCGCGACGTGCGACCTTATTGAAGATCCTTCACTCCACTAGGCCCTACTTATAATAATTTACTCAGTATATTTTGTTCGCGACTTTTCTAGAATATCTACCTACTTCCGTTTTGACATTTTATTAAAAGATCTACAAGGGATTAATAGACACTGGACGCTAGATGTCGTTGATTACTATGAACATGGATTTTTCTAGAAACCGGAAATCATTAAATCGTTTTCTAGAAGGTTTTTTATGTATGAAAATAGTTATCTACGGAATTCCCCGCCAGATGGAGATGCATGCAATGCGCTTGTATCAGCTAATTCAGTCACCCAACACTAGATGTCGTTGGTAGTTTTATAGAAGCTTTATAATAGTACGTAAAACGTTACACTACTATTCGCCGTGCAACTGCCGCATGTTACCGCTCGCCGCGCAAATGCCCATGCTACTATTCGCCGTGCAACTGCCGCATGTTACCGCTCGCCGCGCAAATGCCCATGCTACTATTCGCCGTGCAACTGCCGCATGTTACCGCTCGCCGCGCAAATGCCCATGCTACTATTCGCCGTGCAACTGCCGCATGTTACTGCTCGCCGCGCAACTGCCACGCGCTATTATACGCATAGGTACTTCTTAGTTTTAATTTCCGCGCATTATTTGAGAAAAATATTATATAAGCCTTGGCCACAACTAGGCATTGATGGACTTACGTATGTGTGCCTCGGCTTCGCCTCGGCCCACATTTACATGTTCGTTCATCAATGCCTTTTTTGCTGGCCGCGGCAATAATGTACTTACTCTCGGATAAGACTTATTTGACGTTGATCAAATCTATCCTTAATAATTTAGATTTCTTTGTTCTTTAGTTCTTAGAATTTTTGGTGTCGTTCCCGTTCCAGTAAACAACGCGAGTGGTCGCGCGGCCGTTTACAAGATTCCAGTCGCGAGTGCGCGCCGAGCCCGAGTACGCTCTATAAATCTCGGACTCAGATTTACGGAAGGAACGACTGTCAAGCAACAAAGCGAGACGTCAGCGCCGCCTCTCGCCTCGGGCGGGGACAGGAAGAGTGCGACAAACCGCCGCCGCCGCCGCCGGTGAATGGCGGCCATCAGCGGTATTGTGATGCCGCGGCCGGTACAATGGCTGCTGACAATGAGGCCGGCATTTCACGGAAATGCAAATCGAATGCGACTGTCGGATGACCACTACGACTGTTGGTCGTCTGTGTATGTGTGCGGTACACTCTTTAATGTGACTTTTTACCTTTTTTTGGTCTCCGTACTGAGACGGAAAAAATACGATTGCGATATGATTGCGATTTTATCTGTCTGAAGTGGTAGTGGGTGAGGATGATATTTCGCAGAAACTAAACCTAATTCTCGGCGGTTACTTTGTACAGGCGGGCTGCAACTCTGCGGTCGTCGTTTTTAATTATTATACTTTGATAATTTTTCAAATTTTTGGATGCAGCGTCACAGTTCACGTCTCCGCACAAGTCCAGACTTGTTCGCCAAGCCCCCGCAGGCCGCGCCACGATTCAAACAAACGAGGTGTGATAACTTGCGACAACGTGACGACGCCTGACGACGCCTGACGACGCGCAGGTATCAAGTAGGTAGTATTATAATTGTGGTCATCATCGTCGCGTCTTCCAAATAACGCTTTTAATGGATAAAACTTCTTTTTTCATGGAATTGCCTGAACCGCGTATTATTTTTTAATTGATTGTGCACTTAATAACGAGCGATAAAAAAATATACAACACTTTTTTTTGATAGAATCCCATCTCTAAGGTAATAGAAATAATCTATCAGCCTTTAGCGATCCGAATATTATATCGAGGGATGGTTTCTGCAATCCTGTGACGAACAGCCTCCAACACATAACAGGCTCCCATAAATTGTGCATTTTATTGCGCGCTCGTTGCGCGTCAAACGATATCGTCAATTTTATTGTTTAAATAATATATTTGTTTTCAGCGCACTGGGATCCCGTGATAAATAGCGGCTCACTGCCTCGGAGCAGCGGCTAATAGCGGCTCGCAGCCGCTGGGCGGCGGCTAATAGTGGCTCGCAGCCGCTGGGCGGCGGTTAATAGCGGCTTGCAGCCTCGAGGCGGCGGCTAATAACGGCTCGCAGTCGCGGGGCGGCGGCTAATAGCGGCTCGCAGCCGCTGGGTGGTGGCTAATAGCGGCTCGCAGCCGCTGGGCGGCGGCTAATAGCGGCTCGCAGCCGCGGGGCGGCGGCTAATAGCGGCTCGCAGCCGCTGGGCGGCGGCTAATAGTGGCTCGCAGCCGCTGGGCGGCGGTTAATAGCGGCTTGCAGCCTCGAGGCGGCGGCTAATAACGGCTCGCAGTCGCGGGGCGGCGGCTAATAGCGGCTCGCAGCCGCTGGGTGGTGGCTAATAGCGGCTCGCAGCCGCTGGGCGGCGGCTAATAGCGGCTCGCAGCCGCGGGGCGGCGGCTAATAGCGGCTCGCAGCCGCGGGGCGGCGGCTAATAGCGGCTCGCAGCCGCGGGGCGGCGGCTAATCACCAGTCGACACCGTCACTGCCGCTTGATCAATTAAACGTAAATGTTTATATAATATTTTTTATAATGTTTTTATATATTTCTTTTCTATTCTATTCTATATAGATTACCTAAATATAACAAGAACCACTTTTTAAGATTCGAAAAACGTGAATACTCCGTAGTTGTATCTCTGGGGATCTATCCCCATTCGATTCGAAATCATTGTGTAAAAGTTTATTTGAATAAAAAATTGTTCCATTCTATACTATAAAATGGTGACGCCACCCATTTTATTTGTTATTTGGATTGACATTATATGTCAAATAATTCCCCATCTACCCTCCATTTCCCTTCGTGCACTAAAATGACGTTCGTGGCGTCAAAATTGCGACGCCATGACACATAAGTCAGTACGAACTCTCGTCTCCGCGAGACGCATGCACATATTGTGTCGCCCGTCCTCGTGCTTCAAACCCAACCCAAAAAGTGTGTGTGTGTAACGACTTCATTGCCCAGCTGACGCCAATGTGTTCCGGAGAGGCCGTTATAGTGGAGGTGCTGGCTCCAGTCCCGGGGACTTTGCAAGGTTAGTGCACGGAGATCCCGCTCTCCCTTCATTCGTCCACAGCTCTGGCTGTGGAAGGTGGGCGTGTGTGTGTGGCGTCCGTTTCTACACCACTATAAAAAGAAAGCTTTTGTTGGTGTTATTAAGTTATTTTTAGTTTCATATACACGAATATTGAATATGTTTGATTATTTATTATTTCCTTTGGGTTCAGCTTTAATCATTGCAATGCTGCACAAATAACCACTTATGCTTTTACTTTCCAAAGTTATCAGCCATATGAAACGATAAGAATACAACGGACGGGTCAGGACAGGACTTCAGGTCTTATAGATCTACAGAGAGTTATTCCTAAGATGGCGTCAAAGATGTTCCCGAGGTTCGGTTGCGATTTCATCAGCAGACAACAGAACATTATATTTGTAATCGTCGAAGAATATATCAATATATCGCAGTGCAGATTGGGACTTAGAAAGAGAATCTACTTTCGTAGAAGCGAGACTCGCTCGCTGGCGATTAAAGCGAGCCGAACTGGGAAAAGACAGACACCAAGTACCTACCTACTAATTTAATTCGTGGATATAGCGCAGGCTCCCTCGTCGTTTAAATCCGAATGCAACTTAAATGGTGAACATAATAGGTATAGTTAGGACGTTGTGATGAATTCGGTATTATTTTTGTAACAATATTATTTAATTTGTTATATTATACCGATGACTCCGTAGCGGCATGTGAGTATGAGAATATCCAAAACCTACAAGTTGTAGAAAAATATTGAATACAGATGTGAAGTAGGAAACTGATTGCAATTGAGATGGCCAGACATAGCTCATATTTTTTTTCCCATTTCTCTTGCATGGGTATTAAAAATAAAATTGAAACGCAGTTTTAAAATAAAAGAGAATTTCTAAGTGAACACTTGGACCCTCATAAATATTTCAAAGTGCAGGCAGTTTATTTTTAAAAACAAAGTATAGGGATTTTGGAAACACATTAAGATTAGAACAAAAAAGGGTCTTTAGAAATTGCAATAGAAGTGCAGACGTTTTAAAAGGAAACATTTAGAATCAGATCATAAATCTAGTTGAAACATTTTGCCTTCACAAAATATTGAAACCAGATGTGTAGATTGACATAGCCGAACCGAGGCGAAGGGCATAGAAAATAAACAAAAAAGCAAGGCGTGACCGTAAAATGACGCTTTCGATAATTGGCCGAAACAATTTGGCGGGAATCTTAAATGGGCGTGACTATAGTAAATGACGCTATCGATAATTGGCCTAAACGTTTTGGCGGAAACCTAAAATGACGAATCAAGTTAAGGCAGTTTACTTTGGTGGGGATTTTCTATTTTTCAGTTTGGAGAAGGGGCGATAAGGACTCGGAAGGGGAGATACACGGGGGTGCTTTTCGAGAAGGCATTCCGGGTTGAGGGCTCTTCCAGCAGAGTCGGTTCCATCTCCGATAAATTTAATCCTAAGATTGTGTAAATTTTAACCTATTTTAATAGAACTATACATAAAAGTAGAATCAGTGTAATAATTTACAATTAAGATTATAAGCAAGTGTGTGTGCGCAACGAGGCCTGAATATTTCTGGTAATGTACAAATATCTGAATAACTAAATTTTGATATAAATAGAATCACAGATAATTTGCTTCCTTAAGTTTGGGATTAGACGTACGTTTATTGCAGTAAATTAAGATGCATCCAGATATAATTCTCGAGGCTTTATATGCAGAAGAACAAAGGGATAGGAGACGTGCGAGAGAGATATCTCGAGACGATGGGTTCTCTATTATGATGTATATCTTATTTCTGACATTTGTTCTATATCTGCTCTTTTTATTAATCAGATTAATGTGGTCAAATCTGAGAGAGTGAAATGTAATAATTTGGCACACATACCACTTGCTTTGGAAGAGGAACATTTATATAAAATATAATCAGGAAGTTGTGAAAACGAGAATAAAATATAACTTATTATCTGTGAATCTATTTAACGCAATGTATTATGTGTTGTAATTTCTACTAAAACTATGAAATGTCTTGTCTCCCTGATACCACTAGTAGAAACACATATTCTTTTAAGCATTTAACACCTTTTGTAGCATGTGTGTATATTTTAGTCTAAGATGTCTTAGGTTAGAATGCCACAAGGGTTTTTCATTTGGATATTTCCGTTTTCCCTTGTCTTAGAATGGCTGGTAGGTAATGGAATATCCGGTTGGTTCTCAAATGACCCCATTTGGAACCAATCTAAATAATCAAACAGTTTCTTTTGAGTAGATTTAATAAAATGGAAAATAAATCTATGAAGTCATAATTATCATCTTTTACTGAACAACCCTAATATTTCTCCTAAGGTATTCAATAATGGAATGTTCTCAAAGGTTCTGTCTACATAAATTGATTTAGTGTTTTATTAGTATTCAGTTGAACCCTAGACTTAACATCTGTAACGTGTGGCGGGCTGAACCGAACAATCCAATAGTGAAATACTATATTGAGTCACGACTCTTCAGTAGGCAGACAGTTTAGAAAGTGCAGACTAGTGCACTAATTTAGGTCAATAGGCGACATTAAATTACTTAGGGTCAGTTTATTCTATCACGATAGAGAAGTCTGATTTCTTTCATAAACAAGCAGATAGGTGAACGAGATGGAATAATATTGCAGTCTAAAGAAACTTTGACTTATTTTGTTTTACATAACCAATAGACTAGATTCTAGACTCACTTCAAGTTAAAAGTTAGGTACGAATGAAAACATTAGGAATCATTCACTATAAATTAAGTCTTCAAATGTACGAGACTCCGAGATACCAGAGCGACCTTCGAGCTACGGGTGTGGGTCAACGGTACTTCCTACAAACAGGTAAGAAATTAGAATCCTTGTTTATTGTATTTACAAACTTTAGGTGTAGGGTGACCATGATATTACTTCGGAATAGAGGACAAGATAGGGTAATAGGTAGGGTGACCATGATGAAATACTACAGGGATTGAGACACTGAGGCTGATTGAGTATTGGCTAAATTAATATGTTTGACTCAGATGAGTCAAAGTTATTACTAAGTGGTACACGGTTCGATGGCGTTCTTTGGCGGCGAATTTCCGGCACACCTAAACACGCCATGTCTTGCAGCACGGCTCCCGAACTTAGATTTGGCCAAATCTATATCAAACTGAACAATGAATACAAATAAATAAAACCATGGTATTGGGGCGAGCTATAAGCTCAATGAAAAGAATTGTACCAACCCTTCGGGGTGTATGGGAACACCAAAACGCTTCGCAGCGAAAGGGAGTCGGCTGTGCCCCCATAACAATGATTAAAGGCCGTGGAGCGGCGTAGGGTTTCCCCCGTGCTAGAGGGAATTCGGTCAGAACGACGGCCCAAAAAGAGGCAAATTCGTACACTGTACCAGCTAATCATTCATTCTACTCGTATTTTAAACTTAGATTGATAATTTAACTCTCTAGGATTTCCCTGTTTTTCTGAAGGTTGGAGAATGCATAACATAATTCTTTTGAAGTTTGTTCATAATTAATCCGCGACAGCTAAAGTAGAATGATTTGGTAGCCTACTTTGTCCATCGAACGAAATGAACGAACCCGAAGGGTGCTTAGTACATAACAGTGTTCATGCCAGAAGCCAATATGTCTCTCGATCCTGAAGTGTTTTACCTATAATTAGAATATTCTTCTTTACTCAATCAATCCACTAGATATCACTAGACGATCCAGCTGCGTACCATCACAGAATTTTGGTGCCGTGACCAGGATTTAATCCTGGAAAAATCTTGAAAGCCTGGGAATTTTGATGCCGGAGGTGACCAGGGGTCTATGTACGTATTCGAAATAACGATACGACTAGATCTATATTAATAATCCTTATTAGAGAAAAAAAAAAAAAAATACACAACGTAGAAACTTGTGATTGGGTATAGGAGAAATATTTAGGTGAAACAATGAAAAGGGAGAAGGGAGACAAGACACACTGTGCATGTTATTATTACGTTGTACATTTAATTATATGTTGTGCACTTATTTTAGTTAGTGTATAGGAGAAGCAGAAATAAGCAGTATGTTTTATAAATGAAAAATTTACAGGATTCTAGGAGGAGATTGCAGTGAACGGAGCATTACGCTTGCTTATTTCTTAGGCTTAATTGTTTATCTTTGCTTTATCTTGCAATTTATTTTGTTGAACCGAGAGATCCCACAATAGAACGGGCCAAACTCCATTGTCATTCCACATCTGGTTTTAAAATTGTGCCATTATTACGTGTTTCGTTAGACGGCTCGCAAAGGCGACTTAGTAAACAAGTAATATAACATCTGGCGGACTTGAGCGATTATTAGTTAGAAAGTAGTTAGGAACAGCGTTTTAAAGCGAATTGTTTAAAGATGCCGGCAGGTAAAAAGGAACGGAATACAAAGCGGGTAGCAACGGGTCGATTAGATAAAGGTGCGGTAGAAACAAACGAACAAACGGGAACTGTAGGTAACTCGACGTTAGAGTTGATTCTACAAAAAATCAACGAATTCGATGGAAAGTTGCAACAATTGAGTTCAAAAGTGAATTCATTGCCAAATGAAAGCGCGAGTGTTACGTCACACGAGTCGGTTGGAGTAAGCAATGAAAGTAGTAGTGATGGACCAGGGCCTAGAGTTGGGTCTGCGGGATCTAGTGTATCTCTTTCTGAGACTCGGAACGTTTATGTAGTACAGCCTTCGGTTACCAAGCCGAATTTCGATGGAAAACCATTTACAAACCCTATTGCATTTTTAAAGCGATTAAAAAAGTATATTAGAGCGGTAAATGGGTCGGATCGGGAGATCGATATAGCGTTAGGATGTATAACGGGACACGCACGTCAGGTCATGGAGTTATACTCAAAGGACTGGGCTACGTTTGCCGATTTTGAGACCGATTTTAGGCGAACTTATTGGACCGAGCAGATTCAAGAATCTGTGAGGTATAGGTTGATTAATGCGATATATTCGAGCGATTCTGGAATGACGATGTCCGAACATTTTGCTGTACAGGTAGAATCGATGCAATCATTAACTATTGCGTTTAGCGAGAGTGACTTAGTAAATTCTATTATGCGGCATTATGCGATAGATATTCAGCGGTTGTGGTTTACTAGGACTGGGGAAGTTAACATCATGAACGGGGCAAAGTTTCTAAGAAGTATAGAGCAAAATATTGTTGAAAAGCCGAGAGGAATTGCGAGAGAGGTAGTAGGTAATAATTCTAGAGGTAGGCGTTACGACAGGTCATCGTTAGCGCGGCCTATTGTCGCGGCCATTTCAGCGAATAAGTGGAATACTAGAGGTAACACGACCCGAGGACGAGGTTATCGCCAGAGTAGGTCAGGTTACAGGTCAAACGTTAACAGACCAGCGTTTTCTGGGGCTGAGCGAGCTAGACCGGCTATTACTTTTGTAAAGGAGGGCGAAAACTCTGCTTTGTCGAGAGAAGGAGGGGGAGAGGGACCCTCAAAAAACTAGGTATCCCCACACAAGCGAGGTACAATAATCTAGAATTGTGTAGAACGGGGAAAGTAGAGACCTCAAAACGCGGAAGACCGAACGTGGCTTATGATATTTTAATTAGCAAAGGATGGAGACCGGGTCAGAGCTTGGGCATTGGCGATAAAGGTCTTAAACGATTAATAAAGGGCGGAAAGGTTAGCGACGAAAGTAGCTGTCAGGTTGAAGCTAGAAGCATAGGAATCTTATTGGAAAATCAGTTTTGCAACGTAGTAGAATGTGGTGAGATAGGTATTGAGTGTGAGCTGTGTGTAAGGAGAGGAATAAACGTATACACAATGTACCATGAACTTGATGAGTCGATTGACGAAGGAATTGATTATTCCTTACCTAAGTTACCTGAAGTGAGTGTAAGCTTGTATGGGAGGAGTATAAATGCACTTATCGACACGGGAAGTCAGATTAGCGGAATAACTAAGGAATTATACGAATCTATTCTAATTGGAAATAATACTTTGTCAGAAATCGCCATCCCAGCGATTCAAATACAAGGGGCATTCGGTTCACGTAGCGAAAGTACAAATAGGATGTTATTAATAGAGTTCAAATTAGGGAGTACATTAGTTGAAGCACCAGTACTAATTATGCGACGGTTACCTAGGTCGTTGATACTCGGATATGATTGGTTAGAACGAGTAAAGGGAGTAGTAAATTGCGGCAGTGAACGGACACTGACCATCGAGCATTTAGGAGTCAAGTCTTGCGTAAGACTGAACTCGGATTGTAAGGTCGAAAGGTTAGGGGGAGAGACGAATGCCGCCACAATTAATTCTATATTGAATCAAGGTACTAGGTCCGAGGAACGTAGCTTATCTATTAAGGATTCGAATGGCGAGGACAGAAAGGGGTATTGTTTGAATGATTCAAATTTAAGTAGGGAACAAAAGGAAATGTTGTTACCTGTGTTGAATAAGCATTGTAAGGTGTTTACAGATAGATTAGGATTGACTAACAGGTACGAACACGTCATCGAGTTAGTCGATGAGATTCCTTTTATAAAGCATAGTTATCCAGTGCCTTTAGCGTATAGAGATCAGGTTAAAGAAGAATTAGAGGAGTTAGAGAGGTTAGGTGTGATCAGGCAGGAGGCAACGCCATACTGTAGCCCGCTCACATTTACTAAGAAACGAGATGGGTCAATAAGGCTCTTGTTAGACGCGCGCGAACTTAATAAGAAAATGGTGGGAGATGCGGGGTCACCGCCACTCACATCGGAAATTTTACAATCCTTTCATGGAGTGAATTACATTAGTTTAATTGATCTGAATAATGCTTACTTTCAAATACCTTTGAGTCAGGATTCTAGAAAATATACGGGTTTTTCTTTTATGGGGAGAACATATACTTATAATGTTTTACCTCAAGGACTAAAGACATCTGTCGCGGGATTTTCAAGGGCAATGGATTCTATATTAAAAGAAGTGCGTGGATTCTGCGTTAACTATTTAGATGACATTGTCATATTTACCACAGGAGACATAAGATTACACTTGGAACATTTAGACCAAGTGCTAGACAGATTAGAATCAGCAGGCTTAACGGGCAGGCTAGGAAAGTGTCGTTTTCTATGTGTAGAAGTAAAACTGCTAGGACACATAGTAAATACGAAAGGCGTACGGATGGATCCAGAACGAGTAGAGGCTATATTAGATTTTCCCGTCCCTCGAACAATAAAACAATTACGAGGATTTTTGGGATTAATAAATTATTTCAGAAGGTTTATCACGAAGTATAGCGAAGAGGTTAGGCCACTCTGCGATCTATTAAAACAAAATACAAAATGGTCATGGACACATGAGGTAAATGAATGTTTTGAAAAGGTCAAGAGATTATTTGTAGACACATTACTTCTCATACATCCTAATCCGAAAGAGATTTATTACCTACAAACCGATAGCAGTAATTTAGGAGTCTCAGGGTATGTTTATCAATTGAACGAAGTAGGTGAAGAGCAGATAATAGGATTTTGTAGTAAAGCGTTGACTGAGGCGGAGCGTAAGTGGACAGTCACAGAACAAGAGTTGTGGGCTATCATATTTAGCTTGTCGAAGTTTGAAACGTATTTGAGGGGGGCACGGTTAGTGATTAGGACCGATCATAAAAGTTTGATATTCTTACAGACATGTAAATTGTTGAGCGCACGAATGATACGTTGGGTACATTACATAGGACAATTTGATTATACGGTCGAGCATGTAAAAGGGAAATTAAACACAGTAGCTGACGTATTATCCCGACATATAAAAGGGACAACTGACGTATTGAATAACAAGTCTGTGGGGCCTGAGATGAATTTATTCAAAACATCGCTAGGACAGGTAGTACAAGCGAGATGGAAAGAGATAGGTAGTCTACAAGAACGGGACAAGGTCGCTAGTGAAATAATTAAACGTATGAAAATATCAGGTACATCTGAATCAAAGTATTATGTGATTAAGGAGGGGGTCCTTTATAGGTCAGACATAAATAGGGATACCTTGAGACTATATGTTCCCGAGGTTTTACAAAGGAGTTTGATCGTTAGCATACATGAAGAAATAGGTCATTTCGGACGCTACAAGGTTTATGCGCTGATGAAACGTCGTTACTATTTCTCGAATATGTCTCGCGTGATAAGTCGTGTTGTAAGGGCTTGCGGGGAGTGTCAAATGTCAAAGCACGCGTTAGAAAAGCACACGGGGCCGATCAAAACTGTGATAGCGACAGATATAGGAGAACGGGTCTTTTGCGATATTTATGGACCTTTACCGGCGGGACGTTTCGGATTCAAATACATATTTGTAATGCAGGACTCTTATAGTAAACTGATCAGGTTATATCCATTACGTCAGGCAAGCGGAAAGGCTACACTCACATGTGTGAAAAAGTTTCACAAACAAGTTGAGATTAAGACCTTATGTTCAGACAGAGGCGCGAATTTTACATCGAAGGTTTTCGAGTTAGGTGTACGTCAATTAGGTATCAAATTGACGCACACATCTGTTAGGAATCCGCGACCAAATTCGACAGAGAGGGTTAACAAGGAATTAGGTAGACTATCCAGAACATACTGCGAGAAATCTCATAGGTCTTGGGCAGATTTATTGCCGGACATAGAAGATTGTTACAACCAGGTAGTACATACCACAGCAGGTTATACACCGAATGAGCTAGTTTGGGGAAAGCGGACCATACTATCAACTGATTTCGGCAAAGACATAGCGAAAGGAACCGATATACAAGGAGAAACGTTAGAACAGATTAGACGACAGGCGCGTCGGAACATAACAAAGGCGGCGGAGAATAGAGAGCTCTATTATAATAGGAATCATAAGTTAATACAGTTTGAGATAGGCGACTTGGTGAAGTTGAGGACTTTTGCGAGGTCGGACGCTGATAAAAAATTAACAAAGAAATTCATGCGACTTTATGAGGGACCTTACGTGATAGGGGCAATTCCATACAATAACGTATACACTTTGGTTGACGCTCGTACTAACGAGATAAGAGGGAATTACAATGCGATCCATTTGTTCCGCTATTATGCAAACTCGTAAAGGAATGAATTCCATTAAGGATTAGCGCGAACAATGGAGATTAGTGAGACCTATCGGCATCAACATAGATAGCAGTTTATGTTAGGTGAGGAAATAGATTTTCAAACAACTAGTAGAGAGTTAGGTATAAGAAATACTAGGTGTATTAAAAATCTATTTGGGGGAGTGTGAGATGGCCAGACATAGCTCATATTTTTTTTCCCATTTCTCTTGCATGGGTATTAAAAATAAAATTGAAACGCAGTTTTAAAATAAAAGAGAATTTCTAAGTGAACACTTGGACCCTCATAAATATTTCAAAGTGCAGGCAGTTTATTTTTAAAAACAAAGTATAGGGATTTTGGAAACACATTAAGATTAGAACAAAAAAGGGTCTTTAGAAATTGCAATAGAAGTGCAGACGTTTTAAAAGGAAACATTTAGAATCAGATCATAAATCTAGTTGAAACATTTTGCCTTCACAAAATATTGAAACCAGATGTGTAGATTGACATAGCCGAACCGAGGCGAAGGGCATAGAAAATAAACAAAAAAGCAAGGCGTGACCGTAAAATGACGCTTTCGATAATTGGCCGAAACAATTTGGCGGGAATCTTAAATGGGCGTGACTATAGTAAATGACGCTATCGATAATTGGCCTAAACGTTTTGGCGGAAACCTAAAATGACGAATCAAGTTAAGGCAGTTTACTTTGGTGGGGATTTTCTATTTTTCAGTTTGGAGAAGGGGCGATAAGGACTCGGAAGGGGAGATACACGGGGGTGCTTTTCGAGAAGGCATTCCGGGTTGAGGGCTCTTCCAGCAGAGTCGGTTCCATCTCCGATAAATTTAATCCTAAGATTGTGTAAATTTTAACCTATTTTAATAGAACTATACATAAAAGTAGAATCAGTGTAATAATTTACAATTAAGATTATAAGCAAGTGTGTGTGCGCAACGAGGCCTGAATATTTCTGGTAATGTACAAATATCTGAATAACTAAATTTTGATATAAATAGAATCACAGATAATTTGCTTCCTTAAGTTTGGGATTAGACGTACGTTTATTGCAGTAAATTAAGATGCATCCAGATATAATTCTCGAGGCTTTATATGCAGAAGAACAAAGGGATAGGAGACGTGCGAGAGAGATATCTCGAGACGATGGGTTCTCTATTATGATGTATATCTTATTTCTGACATTTGTTCTATATCTGCTCTTTTTATTAATCAGATTAATGTGGTCAAATCTGAGAGAGTGAAATGTAATAATTTGGCACACATACCACTTGCTTTGGAAGAGGAACATTTATATAAAATATAATCAGGAAGTTGTGAAAACGAGAATAAAATATAACTTATTATCTGTGAATCTATTTAACGCAATGTATTATGTGTTGTAATTTCTACTAAAACTATGAAATGTCTTGTCTCCCTGATACCACTAGTAGAAACACATATTCTTTTAAGCATTTAACACCTTTTGTAGCATGTGTGTATATTTTAGTCTAAGATGTCTTAGGTTAGAATGCCACAAGGGTTTTTCATTTGGATATTTCCGTTTTCCCTTGTCTTAGAATGGCTGGTAGGTAATGGAATATCCGGTTGGTTCTCAAATGACCCCATTTGGAACCAATCTAAATAATCAAACAGTTTCTTTTGAGTAGATTTAATAAAATGGAAAATAAATCTATGAAGTCATAATTATCATCTTTTACTGAACAACCCTAATATTTCTCCTAAGGTATTCAATAATGGAATGTTCTCAAAGGTTCTGTCTACATAAATTGATTTAGTGTTTTATTAGTATTCAGTTGAACCCTAGACTTAACATCTGTAACGTGTGGCGGGCTGAACCGAACAATCCAATAGTGAAATACTATATTGAGTCACGACTCTTCAGTAGGCAGACAGTTTAGAAAGTGCAGACTAGTGCACTAATTTAGGTCAATAGGCGACATTAAATTACTTAGGGTCAGTTTATTCTATCACGATAGAGAAGTCTGATTTCTTTCATAAACAAGCAGATAGGTGAACGAGATGGAATAATATTGCAGTCTAAAGAAACTTTGACTTATTTTGTTTTACATAACCAATAGACTAGATTCTAGACTCACTTCAAGTTAAAAGTTAGGTACGAATGAAAACATTAGGAATCATTCACTATAAATTAAGTCTTCAAATGTACGAGACTCCGAGATACCAGAGCGACCTTCGAGCTACGGGTGTGGGTCAACGGTACTTCCTACAAACAGGTAAGAAATTAGAATCCTTGTTTATTGTATTTACAAACTTTAGGTGTAGGGTGACCATGATATTACTTCGGAATAGAGGACAAGATAGGGTAATAGGTAGGGTGACCATGATGAAATACTACAGGGATTGAGACACTGAGGCTGATTGAGTATTGGCTAAATTAATATGTTTGACTCAGATGAGTCAAAGTTATTACTAAGTGGTACACGGTTCGATGGCGTTCTTTGGCGGCGAATTTCCGGCACACCTAAACACGCCATGTCTTGCAGCACGGCTCCCGAACTTAGATTTGGCCAAATCTATATCAAACTGAACAATGAATACAAATAAATAAAACCATGGTATTGGGGCGAGCTATAAGCTCAATGAAAAGAATTGTACCAACCCTTCGGGGTGTATGGGAACACCAAAACGCTTCGCAGCGAAAGGGAGTCGGCTGTGCCCCCATAACAATGATTAAAGGCCGTGGAGCGGCGTAGGGTTTCCCCCGTGCTAGAGGGAATTCGGTCAGAACGACGGCCCAAAAAGAGGCAAATTCGTACACTGTACCAGCTAATCATTCATTCTACTCGTATTTTAAACTTAGATTGATAATTTAACTCTCTAGGATTTCCCTGTTTTTCTGAAGGTTGGAGAATGCATAACATAATTCTTTTGAAGTTTGTTCATAATTAATCCGCGACAGCTAAAGTAGAATGATTTGGTAGCCTACTTTGTCCATCGAACGAAATGAACGAACCCGAAGGGTGCTTAGTACATAACAGTGTTCATGCCAGAAGCCAATATGTCTCTCGATCCTGAAGTGTTTTACCTATAATTAGAATATTCTTCTTTACTCAATCAATCCACTAGATATCACTAGACGATCCAGCTGCGTACCATCACACAATGTAAAAACGTAATTTGGTTTGAATTTTCGACATAATTGTGATCCGTAGATTTTGAATAACGACAGTTAACTCCTAAACGTTTAGATGTTGAAATCTCCTCAAACGAGGCGAAGCTCAGTGTTAACTGTACGAACAGATTTATGACGAGGCTCGTCGATACTAATTATAACCGTATGAGAAACAGATCGAGTGCTCCGCGCTTAAGATAACGAAGTTAATTTAGCATCAAAAGCCTCACTCGTCAACATTGCCGCTTTGCTTTTGCAGAGATCTCAGCGAGCTCTCAGAGAGATCACAGCATCCGGATCGCAACAAAAGACGCTTCACACGAGTGCATTCAGACTCAAATAACTTTCAAAGTCGCCGACGAAAGGCCCGTCTCCACGAACACTCACCTTGTTAACTCACTCACGGAAAAGTTTTATCTCGATACAAAGTTCCTCTTATCGGAGTTAGACCCGCAGGGTTATTACGTAACTCGCGACAGGTTCGCGACAGGCGTAAATCGCGCAATCGTTGCTGTCAAACGTCACTTCTGCTGTCAAACGTCACTTCTCAAACGTCAAATTTCAGTAGTGACAGCAGTAGCACACGACAGCAATCACTACGCGATCGGTTGCAAAATGTCACTAAAATTCGTATTACGCAAGCCAATCGCACGCCTATTGCAAAATGTACTTTTCTTCTTTAGAGATGCTTGATGGAGAAGAAAGGAAGTCCAAATACTTCGAGAGGGTTTTACCACAGACCACAACACAAAACAAATAAAAGATATAACAATTCAACCACTGACGACGATAAAAACTGTGTATTTTGTTTACATCTATTGCCGTCCTATCGCGAGTGGCGCTAGTATTGACACGTGAGCAATAGACGTGCGATTGGCTTCCGTAATACGATTTTTAGTGACATTTTGCGACCGATCGCTGTCGCGTTGCTATTGCTGTTGCTGTTGCAAATTTTTACGTAATCAGGGTGCCGGACCTCGAACCTCTACGGATACCGCTCATTAATGCCTAAGCTGAGTGCAATGCACTTTGTGCCGCGCGAATACTTCCCTACTCAAGTAGGTACATTTTATATATCAGTAAAGTAAAGAAGTATTACTTTACTGTTATATAATATGTACTTAAGTAGCTACGTTTGTTCTTTCTGTATAAATTTTGATAAGTTACAACTTGTAAACAATTACTTTTACAAAACATTAAACCGACGAAAGAAGCAACTAAAAAGTGAAAATTAAAAAATAAATCTTTTCGGTCTTACTAAGCTCCTAAGTTAATGTAAGTAACTAATTTTGAGTCGGTGACAAACTTTTTATAAAAGCATAAGTACGAACCGTGTTTTTAAGCGCGGCTGCGAGATACGGCTGCGTGGCGAGTGGCGACTCGTCTGATGTCGTCGCTCGACCTCACGGCGGACGCCGACGCTGCGAGATACGGCTGCGTGGCGAGTGGCGACTCGTCTGATGTCGTCGCTCGACCTCACGGCGGTCGCCGACGCTGCGAGATACGGCTGCGTGGCGACTGGCGACTCGTCTGATGTCGTCGCTCGACCTCACGGCGGACGCCGACGCTGCGAGATACGGCTGCGTGGCGAGTGGCGACTCGTCTGATGTCGTCGCTCGACCTCACGGCGGTCGCCGACGCTGCGAGATACGGCTGCGTGGCGAGTGGCGACTCGTCTGATGTCGTCGCTCGACCTCACGGCGGTCGCCGACGCTGCGAGATACGGCTGCGTGGCGAGTGGCGACTCGTCTGATGTCGTCGCTCGACCTCACGGCGGTCGCCGACGCTGCGAGATACGGCTGCGTGGCGAGTGGCGACTCGTCTGATGTCGTCGCTCGACCTCACGGCGGTCGCCGACGCTGCGAGATACGGCTGCGTGGCGACTGGCGACTCGTCTGATGTCGTCGCTCGACCTCACGGCGGACGCCGACGCTGCGAGATACGGCTGCGTGGCGAGTGGCGACTCGTCTGATGTCGTCGCTCGACCTCACGGCGGTCGCCGACGCTGCGAGATACGGCTGCGTGGCGAGTGGCGACTCGTCTGATGTCGTCGCTCGACCTCACGGCGGTCGCCGACGCTGCGAGATACGGCTGCGTGGCGAGTGGCGACTCGTCTGATGTCGTCGCTCGACCTCACGGCGGTCGCCGACGCTGCGAGATACGGCTGCGTGGCGAGTGGCGACTCGTCTGATGTCGTCGCTCGACCTCACGGCGGTCGCCGACGCTGCGAGATACGGCTGCGTGGCGACTGGCGACTCGTCTGATGTCGTCGCTCGACCTCACGGCGGTCGCCGACGCTGCGAGATACGGCTGCGTGGCGACTGGCGACTCGTCTGATGTCGTCGCTCGACCTCACGGCGGTCGCCGACGCTGCGAGATACGGCTGCGTGGCGACTGGCGACTCGTCTGATGTCGTCGCTCGACCTCACGGCGGTCGCCGACGCTGCGAGATACGGCTGCGTGGCGACTGGCGACTCGTCTGATGTAGTCGCTCGACCTCACGGCGCACATTATGTTATTTTCCTCGAAATCGGACATTCCTTTTTTATGATACTAATCGAAACTTTAGGCTTTTTTTAATACTAGAGTAGAACACCCAGAAGTTACCCAGAAGTCACCCAGAGTTCCTGCGGGATTTTAACAACTTAATCCACGCGAGTGAAGCAGCGGGCATCAACTAGTTTATGATAAAATTCTTGCAATATAGAGATGCCGCGTTTTTTGGTTCGCAAGCCTCCTGCCTCGGCCACAGCGAGTGACGCTCGCCTGCGGGCAGCGGCGGGCAGCGGCGGGCAGCAACAGAGCGTTTAGTGAAAACAAGCAAACGTACACGTGCATTGATTTGTATTGAAATAGAAATTAGAAAAGTAGGTCGCGCCGCCGCCGCGCCGCCTCCGCCCCGCGCCCGCCGCTCACTCGCCGCGTCGCTCGTGCGACTCGCTCTATGAAAATGTCCTTCTGTATGAAAAATCACAAACACGAAAATCCCTAATAATACAAAGGAAGGCGGGTATAACACGTTGTCGGAGGACTGAGGGCCGCGTCTTGGCAGCCGGAGCGCAGGGCGCCCCCGGATGCTGACGATGATGAAGGCTGGAGCGGCGCGGCCGAGCCTGTGGGCCGAGCCGTAGCTCGCATTCGGGATTTGTGAACAGCGTCATGAGTACTCTTAAGTTTATATTTTAATGACCCTCTGAGCTGTATTTATACTTGTGGTTCTAGTTAATATAAGGGGATTTAATAAATATACCTTCATGTGTTATATTAAATAGATTTTGAGTTATTGAGGGGGCAAAAATGGCTCTAAATGGTTCGTGTCATATAACACACGGTTGCTGCGTCGCCAGTTCCTTTCTTTTAGCTCGGACTTGGCTTGACGTGTCTCGATATGCAATTGTTTTGTTGTTCAACAAATACTGCCGAATCGAACGTGTCGGTCCGAATAAGTGCATAGCATGCCTCAATGGCTTAAATGAGTTACATTTCCGGAAATACAATTCTGACCGAAAATTTGTCAAGGGTCCCGGTAATTACTTATAATAAATACCTAATAGAATAATTACACAAGCGTGCTGTAATTTCTTTTCTTGTTAAAATAATCAGATTAGAATATTACGCTCGTAGGTACCTCTAGCAACGGTATAACATCACGTATCTACCTGCGGCCCTCGCCCGCGCAAATCTAATTAAAGCGGCAAAAGGCGAATCTCATCGTATCCGGCTAACGGCGCGGCTCCGGCTCCGGCGCGGCTCCGGCTCCGGCGCGGCTCCGGCTCCGGCGCGGCTCCGGCTCCGGCACGACCGGCCGCAAATTATGTTACACCTCATTGAATTTCCTTGAAAGCCGCAATCGAGTCCACCGCCACGGACGACGGCTCGGTGCAGCTTCATTATTCAATATGTCATCTCTCTGAGAGTCTCTGGAGGACGGTGTCTTCAGAATTGATACATCTACGATACTTTTGAAAAGAGCAACAAAAACGGGATTTTCTCGTGGGAAGGACGGACGTCCCAAATCTGTGCGAGGTTTGGCAACTCGCTTTACAACAAACACGTCGTAAAAGGCAGTCAAAATTTTCATTGTTGACGACGATGTGTAGATGCCTTAAATGTAATTTCAAATCAAAATCAAATCAAATCAAAACAAAATTCTTTATTTGCACAGATTGAGTGTAGTTACGTTGTTCATGAAAAAAAAGGCAAGTGACTCGGTAACGAGTCGGTAACAAATCAAATTACAAGTGTCGGGTAATTGGGATTTGTAAGTCAAAGCGAGAAATCGTCCAAAACAGTCAGCCTCTGTGTCTATGCGAACTCTACGTAGCAATTAAATCATAAACAAAACTTTTGGCTCGGCTTCGCTATCTATTGCTGTTGTATCCGGTATTTATATTCAGTCTTCTTGAAGCGCCCAGAGCGCAGTAGCTCAAGTCGCGCAGTCGAGCGATGGGGCGCGTCGCGTCGCGCGGAGCAGGCGAGGGTGATTACTGTTTTGCACCTACTACACTCGGCGCGGTTCAGGGTGAAATAAAAACCAATAAAACTCAAGTCACCGCCTCAAATAACATAAGATACTAATTTATCTACTTACAAGTATCTGATGCTGATATTAAAAAAAACTGCTGGCAGCTTTGTCACTTTACATTAACTCGTCTATAATAAATATTTCTTATGCGAAACTTGTTATGTTTTTGCAATTCACGACAGCGCGTGGCTCATGGTGGTGTGTGTGTCGTACCTGTATAAGTGTGATCGAGAGCTTACTCGCACCTGACCGCTCCCACCTAGGCTCCTGACAGGCACACGCACACTTACGCAATGTGCATGTACGTGACATAACCACAAGTAAAGCGCCCGTAACTTCGTGAGATATACGTACTATACCTACACCTCTGAATGTTATCTGCGAGAATCGAGTGGAGTGGATGTGAGTAGGATGCGAGTGGCTGTGAGCCGCGCGCGTTGTCCGTTGTTTGTTGTAAGTTGCGAGCTCGTCGTTAGTTGCGAGTTTGTTTGTTGCGCAGCTATTTGTCTGTAGCCTGCGAGTTGCGTTGAATTACGACGTGTTGCTTGCAAGGGACTTTGATACCTATTTCCGGCAGATACCTACCTACCGTTCAGAATTACTTTACTGAACTTTATTGAATAGCAATTAATGACATGATAATGTTTCTTTCAACAACGTGTTTTGTACTTTTAATGAGGTATTTTTTCGCTTCCTCTTCTTTCCTTTTCTCCTTCTTCTTGTTCTCGTCCTTGTGCGCCTTGTCCTGTTATGTGGGGTTGGCACAGAATGTCTTTTTCTTCCACTCGCTTCCATCATTCGTTAACTTCATCCACATAATGTTGTTATTACATATTATTTTATTTTTAAAAGAGCAACCGCGAGTTTCTTGCTGGTTCTTCTCGGTTGGAACGGCATTCCGAACCAGTGCTAGTTCCATTTGATGATTCGAAAGCACTTTGTAAAAGTTTATTTGAATAAAAAAATATTCTATTCTATAATCCTCTTTCACACAATCCATCCATCTTTTCTTTCGTTTTCGTTTACTCTTTTGCCCTTCTACATTCAGCATTCAGCGTTCTTCTAGTAGTGTTCCTTTTCGCCTATCATGAACATTTAAAAAAAATTCCGCTGGTGTTTTCGTTGAAGCCACCAAACACTTTGTGAGATTCGTGATGACTGTGATCTGAAGTGAATACAGCGGGAGAGCTCCTGAAAGACATTTGTATGACGCCATCCATTATGAGGTGTATGGCCAGGTCCAATTCTCTTCAATATTCCAACGTCTGCATTTCAGCAGTTCATTAGCTATTTTTATACAATTTACTTTTCTTTATAACCATTATTCGACCAATTTATTGATTACTATCGATTTCTAGATTTGTATGGGTTTAGAGATCGATAGCCACAGCGTCAGTCATAACATCATGACTAGAGTCACGTTGCCCAGCTGTGGGCAGTGGGACGTCAATACGCGGGTGATACGGCCTCTCTTATAAAATTATTATGCGAGTAACCAAAAAACTTGGGAATTTTAAACCGTCGACGAGCAAAAACTGTCATGCATACATTAGCATTGAATTAAACCCGAAACTGCGCAAATGTTCGCCACTGAAAGTAACAATATTTCACACAGAAAAGAGAACCATTTTAATTTTTCATGAAGTTTATCTCTAAAATTCATTTAAGAGCTGAAAATTACACGCACCTACTCCTAGACTGTTGAGAAATTCATTTTTCGTGCATAAACTTGTGAACATTTTTGGGAATAATATAATGAAGTAATTTTTTGTTATTTTAGAAGTTTATTTTTCTTTAAAAATTTAAATAAAAACGGATCGCCATAACCTCGTTTAAAAGATTCATATTAAAATCAGAGTAATATCTTGTCGATCTTTTAATCTACGACGTAAACCGTCTATACAAAGTTCTACATCCAAGCTATTTTATTCCTCTTGATTGCAAGCTCTTATTTGTTGGTTCGCGATCGATTCTTAAACAGTTCAAAAGAGGAAGAGACGTCGATCGCGTAGGGTGCCTTTTGAACATTTGTAAAACAATTTCTTCTTCGTTTTTCCAGCTCAAGCAAATGTTTCATTCAGTTCTTTCAATCGCGATATAAAGATAAGACAGTTAAAATTCCGTCTTCGTATCACTGAAGCGTAACGTTTTCTGCCGGGGGGCAGCGGGAGTTGCGGGGGTCGCGGAGTGAGGAGGGAGTGGAGGTGAAATATGTTAAGTAGCTTGCGGCGTTTTAACGAAATTTGAAGGGGTCGTGTGTCATGAATAAGTGTCAGACGCCACGGGCCCTTTCCCGGCGAACTGGGCTCCGAAAATATTTATAGAACACTTCGAGATCGCGGGTGACATTCAAATAGACAGACCGCTTCGAGATCGCGGGTGATATTCAAATAGACAGACCGCTTCGAGATCGCGGGTGATATTCAAATAGACAGACCGCTTCGAGATTGCGGGTGATATTCAAATAGACAGACCGCTTCGAGATCGCGGGTGATATTCAAATAGACAGACCGCTTCGAGATCGCGGGTGATATTCAAATAGACAAAACACTTCGAGATCACACGAGGGCTACATCTGAGGTAGCCGTACAGCTTTTAAGCTTACATTTAGGAGCTTATTTATATTGCTTGAAGCTTGTTATTTACTCGCTTCTACTCGGGAAAACTTAAGATAAAAGTAACGAAATGTACAAAGTAATAAGGTTTGATCTGCGCGAGGCGGGCGCGGCTCCGGCTCGACTCGCGATGCCGTTGCGGTGCGGGGGCGGCGGTGCGGGGGCGGCGGTGCGGGAGCGGCGGTACGGTATCAAATCTCGAAAATATCGCCGATTTGGAAAATGATATTCAAAATCTATTTTCAGAATTGTTTTTAGTGTGATCATTCCCGGTTAACGGCTCACTATTGAACGCGGTCAGAGAAGGGTCATAGGCCGCAGTACACCACGCTGGCCCAATGAAAATTACTAAACTTCACGCACATTCGAGAATGTGACGATACGATCGAGAAATCGTAGAAAGAAGAGAGAGTCTACAGTCTACATGTTAAGATGCCATTAATTTTCGTAACGATTCCCCCGCCTTCTTCTCGGTAAAGTGTTCGGGGAGATGATAAGAGGTTGAAAGCCGGCGGAGTATAAAAACTGTCAATTATACAAAAGCCCGTGAAATTGGGGCATCGCTAATGGCGGGCTGGCGGCGACTTACGCGGCCGATGCCGAAGCGGCGAAGCGGGAATTAGAAAACGTGTTCGCGGCCGCGCGCCCGCGAGCCGCCCGCCCGCGCGCCGCGCGCCCTCGAGCCGCCCGCGCCGAGACGAGGCCGCGAGGTCGAGCAGACATTTTTTAATTTGCGACTGGCACCACCAAATTTTTTCGTTTTGTTTAATTCTTCTTCTTCAGTGTTAAATCAGAGTGCGCTTTTCTGATTTTGCATCTCGCTCTAGCTCAATCTTTGGTCTTAAACGTTCTCGCGGGATTTTTCACTAACTCACTCTACGAGGACGAAGTTGCTGTCCCGGGTGGAGCCGGCGCGCGCGGCGCTCGACGTCGGCCAATTGACACATGTTAGTCACAGCGTTGGCCTAGATGAGTTTACCTGCCAGTATCTCTATGTGAGCGCCATATTAAAGCTTAACTTACTTTACCTTACCTTGTACCTTACATATAACTTGTATCTAAGGTTTTTTTAAGGCGACCTTATATCATTTATAAGGTCACCTTAAAAAAAACAGTAAAATTCTGCATTTTAAGTGTCTCCCCTTTTATAATTTTTTTAAGTATTTAGCAGGCTTTCAGCGTGGTCAGATAATTAATAAAACGCAAGTAAATAAAAGGAATACAAGGATGAAATTCCTACACTTCCCTACGCACGAGTAGATAGGGAAATGGTAAAATTGCGTTAGTACCTGTGTTATCGATTCGATTCGATCAAATGACACCCGGCATGTGTGGTGGCAGAATGCGAATGAGATCGGCAAATTACATCTGCCGTGGATGTAATTTACCGCTCCCGAACGGCTTCCAGGCCCCGCTCCCGATCCCTGTGCTCGGGCCCCGCTCCCGGCCCCCGCCCTCGGGCCCCACTCCCGGCCTTCGCCCTCGGGCCCTGCTCTTGGTCCGCGCCCTCGGGCCCCGCTCCGAGCTCCCGCTCTCGGGCCCCAGGCTCCGGTCCCAGGCCAACCATGATGAGAATTTATACGGCATTTGGCGAGAAGTTCCCGACCCCAGTACAATACGCGATAGTATCAGTACTCGATTAAATTACCTCATTAATAAAATAGAATAATTAACGAAAATAAACAAAATATCAAATTATATCGATTATAATTTTGACATTACATTCCATTATTATGGTGATGGTCGAAAGCATAATTATTACCTATTTAAAAATACCTAAAAATACATATTTGTGATAATATCGTATGCAGGGCTTTATTGAGTCTTCCGATTGTTCCGAAAAATGAAACATCTGGATAAAGAAAACTAAGCTCGTAAAGTGGTTACAAACAGTTTCGTGTAAAACTAGTTAAGAGGATCGCTAGCGAGTGCGTATCGCGACGCCGCCACCGGAGCGATCTCGAGCGGGTCAGGGCCGCCCCCGCCCGCCCCGCCGCCCCGCTCGCCCCCGCCCGCCCCCGCCCCCGCCCCGATCCAGCCAGCCAGAATAGGGCGCACGTCTTTGCTTTTTCCTAATTTCCCCCCTCACATTACATCACAGCGAGTGAGAATGCATCGACGAACAATCGGATTAGTGGATTAAAAGAGAAGTAGATATCATGAATTTTTCAATATAAGCAGCCCTGTTGTCAGGGTCGGTCGCTCATGAGGCGGTACAAGTACAAAGTATACCTAAATAGTGCAGTTCACGGCATACTCATCGTCTTCGACAGACTTACATGATGGACTCTTGCAAGGTTCGCCACAGAACACCACGGAACATCTTGTGCCGTTTGTATCCAGCGGCTGCCGGTGACTCCCTTGAAATATGGTTGAGCAAAGCAACGGCTGGATCATGCGTCATGCTCGTGAACGGGTGCCACCAACAGGAATGGGTCTGCTTTCTGTCTACTCGTCTTAACATGCATTAGATTGTATTTATTTGTATTTGTATTGTATTTAGTTGTATTTGTATTGTATTGGACTTAGGAAACTTCATCGTGGAAGCACTGTATACATAGCATAGTTTCATTAACGATTGTAAAAATTTTATTTTTTTGAAAAGAGCAACCGCCGAGTTTCTTGCTGGCTCTTCTCGGCAGGAAAGGCATTCCGAACCAGTGGTAGATTCATTGACAATTCAAAAGTGCTTGTAAAAAATATTTCTATTTCTATTTCTATTTCTAAGAACCTGTCTCCGCCGCCGAGCGGAGCTCCCCCGGGAGTCTTCCAGAGCTATGCTTTTAGTTCCTGCGGGATGGAATCAGTGATGAGGAGGTCCGCAGCAGGACTAGACATACCGACATCGTTCACCGAGCTGCAAAGCTGAAATGATGACAATGCGCACAGCGAGAAGAATCACACACGTGAATCTACTCATATGTACGGAAGTATAATTTGAAAACGCCGTCCTACCTACCTTACGTTTAACACTCTGATATTTAAACTTAACACTTGACCTTCCGTATCAATAATAAAGTTAAACAACTACCTAAACTGTACAGTTCCTACAAGGATGCCCTCGTGCGACAGGCATCCAGCCGACTGGCTGTAGTCGGCGACAAACATTAATTAGAAAACTCATTAGGCAAGAGCCGACTTGTAGTTGGCGTGTACTTGGCGGAGCTTGTACTCTGTATCGCTGTTTGTTTGGACGAGATTAGCTTTAATTAAGAAATATAGGTACTCGGTTAAATTCTGCGGTTATGAGATCTTTTATTGCTTTTACTTGGTACAGCTAGTCTCTTGATCTTGTTATATTTGGATTGTTTCCGAATAATAAAGTTATCTTCTCAAAGGTACTATTTCTCCCGGGTTCTCCCGGGTAGACTTAAGTTTAGAATAAAAATGTGAACGTGTTAATCTTACATAATATAAACCCTCCTAAATGATGTTTAAAACACTGTATAAATGTGCTCTATCAAATAGATTAAAAGTTACAAGCAATCGCGTAGAAAGAGAATTATGTGTTGTGCGAACACAATAATATTGTTACACCCTCTCCCAGTACTCGGCTAGAGTTTAGACACGCCTACAAGTTTTCACGCAGAACGATCTCGACCTCGGGTAACATACACATTTGTTTCAACTTTCAATGTTCTTCAATTATTTGAACTAGTCAGGACTCTGAGAACTTCTTCAGACTACACTAACTAAACCGCTTAACCAAAATCATTGTGCTAAATTGCTCACTAAAAGTATTTGTGTAGCGGTGTTTACACAAACTCCTTATTGCGTCGTTAGAGCCGCGCGCGGAGTCAACTGCGAAGTCCCATCGCGGACCTACACTCGAGATGGATTGCGGAATGTTGTCGTTCGGGATGAAGTCGATCGCGATGATCGCGTTCGCTCAGCGGAGACAGTGATGCATGCGCGTGGGGCTCACTGCGATCAGTAGACAGCTTTACCGAATGGAGCGGAAACATTCCTGCGGCACGTACACTGACTGATTTTCTTCATAATTGCGAGATTTTACCTCGACTTAAATCTGATCCGATAGGCCGTGTTGCGAGAATTTTTCTAGTGTAGGTACCCTGACTTTTAAAGTTAGACTTATTTATTTGTTTGGTTTTAATTCTGCACAGTGAAGTAATTATAATATTATTAAAGGTATCCCCTTCCAGTTAACCTATGCGCGTGTTTTCAAAAAACACGCGTACTTGTCCGCCGCGAGCTGCCGTGCCGCACGCGCCGCAGCAGGGTTGCGGGAAACACTGTGTTGATGTTTTCCGCCACCTGGCAACAAACACTTTTATATTGAATTTTTTTTATACAGATATTCAGTGGAAATTATTTAAGTAAAGGTGTATGTTCAGGGACGGGATCGGGTCGGGTGGGATTGGCACAATGGTACTTATACTGGGCCATTGTTTGAGATGTGCGATCGTCGTAAGTCAGTCTGAGACTTAAACTTGTACATTATTTATTAAGAGAATGTATACCAAAGTGCTATAAGTCGAGCTTATATTTTAATATTCAATACATTTCTCAATGTTTGAGTTCAAGAGTACAATGGAATATTCGAACTGCAAATTGAACTAGTAAATAGTTGATTCAATCGAATTCGCCAACGTTTAAACGGTTAACTATTTAAATATATGCGAATTAGACTTTATAGTTTATATGCTCATAAGCCTTTAATCGATTCTTCCCTTTTGTGAAATATTAAGAACTTCTGTTTTGCGTTTTTTGTAGCAAATGAAGTAGGTCAGTCGGCTTCCAGCGGCTTCAGCATTTATGTTAGAAGCTAAGTGCTGATAATAATTATATCGCCAATTAACTTTTAATTGAGGAATAAAAACGGTCTGACGGTATTGTACTGAAAATGTGACAAAACGTCACAGCTCCTCGGAGAAATGATACTCGGCCAGAGAGCATGAGAGTGTAGTTGATATGGACGCACGCGAACCAATGAAGTAGCAAAAGAATAATATTTACGTACAGCGGCCGAACGTGATATAGTAAAGTAGGTAAAATACCATTATCAGCTCCGAGTGGATAGTTATTCCGAAATCAAATATGAACACTAATCCCCACGTGAGGACTCCGAGTGGGCCGTGTGAGAAGAATGAGGGCGGCGGGGTGCAGAGGGGGGGGAGGAGGGGGGGGGAGGGGGGAGGTCTCGACGGCGCGTTATTCATATCTAAGCCGAGGGACTCTCGGAATAAGCAACATTTATTGACGGCGCTTATGTTGGGTTTACGAGCTGTCGTAAAACCGACCTCGTCCGCGGCACGCACTGATGGTGAAATGAAATCTTCATTGGAGAGCTACGAGGCGAAAGACAAATACACAGATACGCAGGTCAAACTCATAACACCACTTGTTATTTGTCTGAGGTTAAAAATCCATAAAACAAATCGTTCGAGCGTCGGTCGGGCGAGCGGTGCGGGATCATCGCGTTCGGATGGAAGGGCTCCGCGAGAGTAATTAATCACTGTGAAGGCCGCGCGGGAACATCGGCACGCTGCTGCGAGCCGCGCTGACCTTAGTAGGGTAGAACCCTACTTACACGTAGTGCTAGTTGTAAGTCTGGTGTTAAGTTTAAGTTACCGTTAGTAACGTTGATTGGATAAGTCAGTATTCGTACCTATATGGTAAGGTTGAGGCCTTATCCGAGCTATAATAGTATTGTTTGGTGGTAAAATTTAACCTCAGCATGTACCTTGCTCACGGGTGCTCTTCAGACGAGGGAAAGAAAACGAAGAAACGAGCATACTCTCTTTACCCTAATCGCAAGGCATGTAACTCAAAGTAAGATCACACAGTACATCTAGGACCTAGGTCTATATTATATATCAAATAAATAAAATTAATCACCATTCAATATTTCCAAGGGACCTCGTGTATACCTACGAGTAAAGAGTTCATGTCGCAACACAACACCCGTACATATTATAATTATGAAGAATACTCGTGGCCAAACATGACGGAAACCTTTAGGACCATGTTCGCTCCATTGGCAGAGGTGTGAGCCCTCATACTTGTACTCGCTCACTTCGCCGATGACTCGGACGGCGCTGCTCTCTGCCGTGTCGACTGTCGCGGTGTCACATCCTCGGCTCTGCCCTCGTGTTAAATGAGCACAACGTTCATGTAGCGCTAATGATGAAAGCTCTGCGCTATAGTTGTACTACGAGTAGACACCGCATTGAAGAGTCCGGCGATTGTTCGGCTTTTATATCGTCCGATCATTAGCTGGAGCGACTTGTACGCCCGCGGTTCCGATTTTCCTTGTGAAATTAAATAGACTGCAGTGTTATTTTTACCGAAGTCACACAATTTGCTTATAAAATACGAGTACAAATCGACTCGGTCTTTTTCCGCCCGATGAGCCTGTTTCGGGAACGCCGCGGCGCGATGAACGTAATTTCGCTTGAAATATGCGTGAAAGCGTGTCGCTTATTTTCGCCTTCTCGCATTATCCTCGGTAATCGTGTACGTGATATTCGCTTTTACGAGAAATTAACTCAATATCTTTCAAGATTGTGCTATCGATCAGAAGGCGTAGGTAATCGTCTTTTTGTATCGTGAGATGATTTATTCTGGATAAAGATATTTGGTTTCATTCGGTTAGCAAGAGAGAAGGTTAGAACGTTTCTTTTATTGAAATATCCATTACGTAATGTTTTAGGCTTTCGAGTCAGTAATGTAGCTCAGCAGCGACAGCCGGTCGCTGAAACCAGGGTCAGGAGCCCGACAGGCCGGGAAGGCTCGGGCGACAAAAAGACTACTGCAGCTCCGGCGCGGCGTTCGAATCCCTGACCTGTAATTTCGGAGCTGTTTGCGTTTTAATCAATTGAAACTATCAGCTAAACAAATGAAATTAAATGGTTTGCGGTGAAGGTAAACTTTGTAAGGAAACTTGAAACCCGAGAGTTCTCCATTACGTTCTGAAAAATCTTTGATCGCTGTCAATTCGCACTTGTCCAGCCGCGTTTCGCACTTGGCCAGCCGCGTGCCGACTGCGGCTCTTCGCATCGATGATGAAACTACTCAATCGTGTAAAGAGAAATGTCGACATAGTAAAGTTATATGACGTTTGAAAACTTAATAAGGAGTGAGTTTGTTTTCTAATAGTCATTATGGAATTTTCCCATAACTTTTTTTCAGTTTCTTAATATCATCTCAACCTTCGAGCTGTGCCATTTCATCCTCTCAGGTATTGGACGACGCGCGTCCCGTGCGTCCGGTGGGATTCGCTCGTGGAATTCCGTTAGATATGTTCCTGGCCCTGAAGGCTGAAGTTATACGTAAGAGTTTGTTCTGAAAACCATAGTTTAATACAATACGACGGCAAACTTTTACCTGGATTAGCAAACGATGGTATAAAACCAAGCAAGTTCAGTCAAGCAAGCAGTCGTACGTAGTAATCTCCTGACGAACAGCTCCCCCCCCCCCCCCCCCCCCTCCCCCGCCCTGCGGCCGAGTGGCGCGTGACGAGCGTGAGAGTCTTCGCGGCAGACAGCTCCGGCTCGCGGCGCTGAAATAACAAAATAAATTCACTTTGTCGCTTCACCGGTCCGCCCACAGCTGACAAACTAATGGTTCGCTGTGAAAATAGCTTTCTTTTAGTTTGTACGAAGTTTTTATACTTTTTTGAAGACGTAAAAAGTGGTAAAGCGACTTCGTACGCGTGGGGTCTATGCTTTTTTGAAAGGTATTTCTCCGGCGGTATGAAGGCTACCGTCTACAGAATAAAAGCTTTCAGCGAATTAAGTTATGTTTATATTCACTAACAAAAAGGATAAAAATAATATTGGAAAATAGGTTAGTGTTATTATTAATTTAATCTTAAATAATATAAAAGAAAATAGTGACTGACTGACGGACTGAATGATCTATCCTCTGGACGGATCGGGCTAAAATTTGGCATATAGTTATTATGACGGTGGCATCAGCTAAGAAAGGATTTTTTAAAATTAAAGCTCTAAAGGGGTATAATATTTTTTCTTCTGTGATCGAAGGGTATAATAGGGATTTGAAAAATCGAACTTAACGTGAGCGAAGGCGCAGGCAAAATCTAGTTTTGAATATTTAAGTCTTGCAAAGCGCGTTTTAAGTTTAAATTTTGTTGTTCGCAACAGCGTCGTGGCCTTGCAACTTCCATTATGTTTCCACACACGTATCCGCCGCTCGACGCGCCAACTTCGTGTTTGTGAGCTCTTACACAATTGATACACATTAAACTCATAAGTTTCTTAACAAACACCGCAGCATCGCTCCGTACTTTCTTGGATATTTATTAAAACAACTACTTTAAAGTATTGCGAAAATGTTTTGCGACCTACGGCTCGGTCACAGCGTACGATTATGTGTACCGTAGATGAATCTGGCGCGTACTCGTACGGTCTATAATATTATTCAGTGGACAGAAAGGCTTCTCACGTAACGGGACTTCTGTTTGAAGTCAAAGCCTCGCTCCGACCAAAAGTAATAAGTGTGAGTTATTCAGCAGATCGCAGCGACACGGAGGCAAAGCTTTCTGCGGCATTAGTATTCCGCGCGGCCTCATCGTAAATGTGCGTCGAGCTCAAAGCGACTCATAAGGGTGTGCTTACACAGAACTGTGAACTGCCAGGGACGTGACCTGGAAGTGTACTGTAAACTATAGTTACATTTGAACGGCACTTGGCAATACTGGGCCACTCCCGCTGAGTCGATACCCGATTTTCTAAAGCTGGCCATATCAGACGCCGCTAGCACCACTACACGAAGTTCAGACTGAAAAGGAAGAATGCTCGTAGCGTCCTTGCTGCTTCGACTACACGCTGTGGATTTTAACTCTCAATCCACAATAACCCACTCACAAGTAGCGTGTAATCTTCGTGCCTTCGTGGAACCTGGACTTCAAGAAGCGGTAAGCTGTCCCTATATTGTAGTTGATGATTTTGTGAAACTCTGGATAACTGAATAATATCTTAGAGAGCATTACATTTTACAAGGTCCTTCGTACGAATCAGAGATTATCGGTTAGGTATGCGCCTACGGTGCTACGGCCTACGCACGGCTACGGCCCTCTACGCCGCGTCGTGCCGTCGTTACTCAACTCGTAGAGTCAAAGCAAAGAAGACATGTAGGAAACCGTGAAACTATAATACGCATCGAAGCGTGGAAAACCCTCTGGTCGCGAGAAATTAGCTTCTCACGAATCTGTTGAATACGTAGTGTTTACGCAGTAGCTGCGATAAACGTTGAACCGGGCTGATTGAGGTATGTTCCATCCGCGGCACGGTTCTGTGTAACGACTCCCTAAAACTAAACAACACGCAAGCGATGGCCTTTCGCTTAATATGCTACCCGGAGCGCAGGCTCAGACGATTTTTATTATTATAAGCTGTGCTTTAAAAAGAAACGCGTGAAGGGCTAAAGCTAAAAGCAATAGTGTACAGCTCCGCTCCGCTATTAGTGCACAGAGTGTTTTACGCAGAGCTTTTGACTCTAATTGAATAGGAATATACGAGTATGTACATTAAATGTTATTATCGAGCTGACACCTCATTTATTAAAATCTTACCGATTACCGAGGACTTTACCGATGTAACACATCGGTAAAGCCCTCAGTGATAACCAAATTAATAAATAAAAACATATGAGTGAAACAATTCAAACCCTTTCCTCAGCGGGGTAACACAACAGAGTGACGCGTGAGGGCTCCTCGAGCAGCCCCGCGCGACGCGAGACAGGTCTGAAGCCGGCTGCCTAACTCTAAACATCTGCGGCTAAAAATAAATCCGTTTCTCTGTAGAGGTTTCAAAAGCCACTCGAGCTGGTCCCCCCCTCCCCCCCCCCCCGCCCGCGCTCCCGCGGCGACGAGGCTATCACTCAATATACATGTAGTGAAGAGATAGTACGTACGAGTACCAAGCCAGTCGTGTATAATATTGTCGTTGAGGTGGTAAAAAATAACTCAGATGGAAAAATTAACCTATTTCTCGTAGTGGCAACGATCTATTAAGAAAATGCAACGAAGTGTAATTGAGGACTGTAACACTAAGATAAAAAAGGTTCCCGAACTTTTAATAAGGGTTCCGTTTTTTTATTCGGACCAGTTCTAAGTTCAGTTTTTAATTCAAAGCGAACGGACACAGCTACGTAATAGATAGGGAACTAGGGTTTTCTGCGATTGCTGCCACCACTACGGCGATTACGCCGGAGTCATACATCATCCGGTCCGAGCCCACATTAAATATCGCTCACGCGGAGCCCGCTACTTGCATAAATGATAAAACGCGTGGAAACCACTCGCTTAAGCTATTCATGAGACGGTAATAACTGTGAAATGTATACAACATAATATTGTTATTAATTACTAGAAGCCCGCACCGACTTCGTCCGGGTTGAACATTTAAATATTTGTTTTTACGGGACTGATCACACAGAGCTTCTTATAGGAGACGATTGTAAATAAGATCACCACAGGAACCACAGGAATCTCCCGCGCCGAAACCCGCCACCGTGCACCGCCACGCCGCGCCGGCCGGCCCCATTTTATTATTTTGTCGCGCGGAAATATTAATTTTCCGATAACTCCTAAGATATTATTTAAATTGTAAGAGATTATTTAAATTATTACTTTATAGTGTAAAGGGAAAATATTATGTTCTAAATTAAATACTTACGATAGTAAAATAAATTTAATTAGATATAGATTGACATCACATCGGTAAAAAAAGCTTCGAAAATATTTCATTATTTTTAATCAAAATTTGAAACATAGATTTCTAACCATTTGGTTACTGTAAGTTATCCTTAGAAGATAGACATATCTATCGCGGACTTCTTTTTAGAAATCTTTAAGAGAAACAATTCACCCATACATCATTTTCATCCAATAATATGACCCGGCGCACACCCTGAAAACGTTTAAGAGTTAAAAAAAAATCCGACTTCTTTAACAAATTTGCACATAATATTTAGCCATAATACATTTATGTGCATAATATATAGCCTATAACCATCTGGAATAATGTACCTTTGAAATGGTGAAAGAATTTTTGAACTAGGTGCGGTGGTTCCAAAGTTTGCTCCAGACATACATACAAACTCACAAAATTCGCGCTCTCTCTTTATTATAATAGTATAGATTTATTGTTATTACTCTTTTAAACCGATTTTCGACCTGACACCAGGCTACTTTTTATCCCGGAAGATCCGGGTTCACATGGTTTTTTAAATTTAAATACGCGCGGACGAACTCGCAGACACCGTCTAGTCTAGTTGTTTATAAAGTGCGAGTGCATTTATTAAAATACGCGCTTGCAAGCTGTCACCATTAATAACAGATAACGTATAACACGTGTGCCCGGCACAAACATTACAGGGAATGGCTTCAAACCAGCTTCTAACTCTCTACTGTGACACTACTCGTACCCTCACCAGTAGCGACAATAGTCTGAGTCTGTCAAATAAACACTAGGGACTTTTTGTCCTTTCGATCTATTCGATACTGAACTCTTTACTGCGATCTTACCGATGGTAAGCGACGATGCAGTGTAAGATGATCGCGGGCTCACTTGGAAGATAAAATATGACGCGCTAAGAATTTAGCTTTTATCAGGCCACTCTACGCCGAGCGCTCAAATCAGAATTGATAAAGAAGTTATCGTCTGTTAATTCACAAAATTTCTCGTTTTAGCCTAACTATTATTCGATTTTGAACCCAGAAGCATGTTAAGCGATATATCTTATAACTACTTAAATAATAAAATGATGAAGTTGAACTACCAACACCCGCGTGTTTCTTGCGTTATATCCTTCTGGTATTTTCGTTGGACCCTGAATTTATGTCATACTATAGGATGACTTTATCTTACACTACAATTTCTTCCACGTACAATTAGTTTTTAAAATCCCGCAGGAACTCTTTAATTTTCCGGAATAAAAAGTAGCCTATGACACTCTCCAGGTTCTCACGGATCGACATGATTTTTTGAATGGATATATCCATGCAAAAAATCACTTTTATCTGTTGCTCCGTTGCGGCGTGATTGAAGGACAAACCAATAAAGCAACAAACCAACAAACAAACACACTTTCGCATTTATTAGTCAGGATTAGTTAGGATGTCGCCGGTGTGCAGCCACGCTCAGCAGCTAATGTGGCCGTGATATATGACGACACGCGTCCGCCGTGATGTATGCGAGTTTGTGAAAAAAATTGCCCATTCGCAGACACATACACAGTCATGTGGTGTAGCTACTTGCATTACATCTGCAGTAGCTCTCTGCCATAAAAGTTTAGCGACCATTACGGCAATATCCATATTTTAAAAATAAAAATTGCAAAATGGTGTTTTCCGGTGTGTTTGCAACATTTATACAGCTGAACAAGTCGACGGTAATTTCTGATTGGTTAAGCATAGAGATAGTTTACAGTTAAGTACCTCTTCCTAATTTACAGTTACACCTTCCACTGTCCTCTTTTAGCTGTCGTAGTATCGACTATTTTGTACATGTACCTATTCTCTTATTCCTATTTTCTGTTATTTCTGTAAAAATCTCAGTAAACGGTTTGGTGCGCCGCGCACAGCGACGTGGGCAGATGTGAGGCATCGGACACAACGGCCAGTGCACAATACGTTACGGAGATGTACACGATGTACACGTCTCGACGTATACGATGTTGCAGTGCACGTACTGTGCAATGGGACAACATAAGAAGTTCTTCCCCCGTGTAGATGTCACAGAATCGTGGAGTCCCAAAATGAATCCGAGTTACGATCCGTCAAAATATCGTCTAAAGCATGTTCGAACATACACCCGATGCTTTTCTCAACAGAATCCACTTTCCAAACCGGTGGTAGAGTCTTGGCTTGTCATAAGAGCTACAAGTTGGACTACGTGAAATAAGTGATTTTGAGGTTTGTTGATATAATACGAGTAGGTATGCCGCAGACCCGGGATTCATGCAAAGAGGAAATGAATTTTCGTTCGTTTTGTATTCGCAGTTTTTTCGTCTCGTAACTTTCAACACGACAAAGAGAAGCGGAATAACGTTGGAGTTTTCGGGCCACGAGTCCACACACACGACTAAAATAAAACATGAATAAGATTATCTGTTTTTGTATAATACTAGTTGATGCGCGTGACTTCGTTGGAGTGAATTGAGATTTTTGATTCCCGCGGGAACTCTCTTATTTTCCGGGATAAAAAGTGGCCTATGTGTTATTCCAGAGTAAAATCTATCTATGCCATATTTCAGCCAAATCGGCTCAGTCGTGTATCAGCGGCCCATTATTTCCGTGTAATAGACATTAAAAATATTTTTATATTTATAGCAATAACAATGCAAGTAGGCCACTTTCAATATTTCCTCATCAAAATTTTAATTCCTCACATTTCAGTCCACAGCCGAAACCATCGAAACAAATGGAAATAATATAAGCCCGATTGGTTTTTGTTTATACGTTGTAATGAAAATAGCTCGTTCCAGCGAACAGAGCGCGGGTCCTGCGAAGCGGCCATTGTCTGGTAATTTCCCTTTTGTACCCGTTCCCGCCCCGCGTCCCCGCACGGGGCCACACACGGGGCCACACACGGGGCCACACACGGGGCCACACACGGGGCCACACACGGGGCCGCACCCGCCGACGAGCGCTCATTTATTCCTTTGACACTCTATTGTAGGAATTTTGTGTGCTTACTGCTTACATACGTGTGCCGTTACACATAAACTGCGAATAGTGTGACAGTTTAATATGTTTCCACTTACTATGCTACCTTACACAGATCTCCCTTATATAAAGCTTAGATTTTAAATAAGGGGTCGTACAGTTATTATAACGTAAATAAGAAAGTATGTTTGTTGCTTTTTCCTTCGATCACGCGGCGACGGAGTAATGGATTGACTTTATTTATTGCATGGATTTTGTTAAGGACGTAAGTGACGTAGGATTTGTTTATCTCGAGAAAATAAAAGGATCCCGCGGGATTTTTTAAATTTTAACTCCATGCAGAAAAGTGGAAGGTGAACGTTACTATTCAATAAAGAATAACAAAGTACTTATCATCCCTTTTAAATTCTTCTCGACAAACAAAACAAGTACAAGTTAAAATAAATACAATTTCATTTTCCAATTGGTATTGTTTGCGAAACTCTCAATTTGTCGACTCGGATTAAACTGAAATAAAATTCATTCGTCCATTAATCGTTCTTTTGACAAAATGCGTACAGCGCGAGGGCCGACATCGAATGTGGACACTGTTTGTTCAACATCGCATCACGCAATATGATTTGGATTTCATCAAAACGAGTAAGCTCTGTACGATTAATATTAAATGCACGTTATTACGTTAAACATTTCATTCCGAGAACAGAATATATTTCAAAAACTTTTATCAAAATAAACTTCAATGTGTCTTCAACTAAAATTAAGTCTAAATTACCTAAAATAGACTGTAATTTTTTTTATAGAATATAGATCTTAGTTCGCTGTGTATTTGAAAACAATTAACGACAACCAATGTCAATTATTGCAATGGCAATTATTGGACTTAGAACTAATATATTATTTACTTAATTTATATCTTATTAATTTTAATTAAACATGTCACTTATCATCGTCTAAAAATGTTTGATCAAAAAGTATGCATCAAGAAGACAATATAAGGCTCGGTTTATGCCCGGCACTGTCTGCAGCGTGTGTGTGTGTGTGTGTGTGTGTGTGTGTGTGTGTGTGTGTGTGTGTGTGTGTGTGTGTGTGTGTGTGTGTGTGGAAGGTGCGGAGCGACGCGCGGCGGCGCGAAGTTCTGACAGCTTGTGAGTCGAGCTATTAGCCTCGACTAATTAATTATTAAGTAACTAGCGAACTACAGAGCTATTAGCCGATATACAGTTCAAAATTTCGTACTACAAAGTCCTCGCTTCTGGATTTAGTTTTTTAAGAAAGGCGTGGAAAAGCTTCGTTTTCCACAATCAAAAGTAAAATATAATAACTTCTTGTAATAGTTCTTCACCTTGTAAGAAACCAGTTGAAATTTTAAGGAATACATCATTTGAAAAATAAGTTAAAATTTTAGATTTTAATTCTTAAAATTTAATTTTAATTGCGAGCTTTTATTAGTTAATTTTATTAATTACTAACTAGCCTGCGACTGCTTCTGCACGCAGTCAGGTTGTCACAAATCTCATTATTTTTCCGGAATAAAAAGTGGTCTATGTCACTGTCCATTTCCTCAGGTATACTCATGCAAAAATAGCAGTTCCTGCGGGAATTAAAAAAGCTTTATCCACGCGGACGAAGTCGCGGGCGTCGTCTACTTTATAATATTAGTAGGGAAAAAGTCGTGTTTATATACTTATGAAAGATTATTGGCATTGTGGATACGACGTTATCATGCAAACTCTCCGCGTCTACAGTGAGATATCTTTCGTGCAGCTCTCTGTCCCCGGCCGTGCACACACACACACACACACTCACACACGGGTAAACACAATAAAGTAGAACGACTCCGATGTATTAATAATGCGCGCCGGTGGAGGCGTCGCGTCGCGTGCTCGGATCACCTGTGTCACGGTCTACACACCTATTATATAAAACTTCTTTCTTTAACATTGCTCAACATTAGTCTTTAACTTAAACAAGTTCTAATATAGTCAAACAATTAATTTTATACTAGTTCTTAATGCCTTCTGTATTTGAGAACATTATGAAGAGTTGTGACAACTCTATTAGTATTCAGGTTTACAAACGAGGTTTTCTGTCACCGTTAAAGCGGCTGATATTTAATTGATTACACAACTGCAAAAAGTTACGAGGTCTGGACTCTGGGGCCCCCAAATAGGGACAAGGGAAATTGAAAAGTGAAAAGTCGATGCAATCTTCAAACCACTTATTTCACAAGCTATGAGCTCGACGTCTATCAACAAGAACATTGTTTGCAGTATCTGTAAACGAAGTTCTTTGTAGTGTTATTCTATATAATATTATGTACTATATCTACCGTTGGATGTAGGATTTTCATAAAACATTGTCTTATGCTACTCGTATCCTGCGGCTCGATCGAGATGGTCCCTCTGCCTATGGCAGGTAAAAGGTTGAGCTTAAGGTACTCAAAAGTGCGACGTCATTTGACAAAGTCTCGGGTAGTCGGGACGTTCATTCTATCGGTAGCAGATAACGGAGGGGTCGCTCGGGTCGAGGTCTCCACAAAAACCTTCCGAGTCGGACACGGAGTCAGAAAAGATCAGGATAATGCTCGAGCTGGCAAAAACACGGCTCACGCTCAGCGGGAACATTCACTTTTCATTTATTTTCAGCCTATGTGGCACTGTGACGTTGAGTTGTGGTCTTAAAAATGAGTGGTCACGAGTTCAGTTCCTGATTTTTCGTCAATCTCTTTTCAATACTTAATATTTTGAAAAGAGCAACCGCTGGGCTTATTGCCGGCTCATCTCAGCAGGACCTCCTTTCCGAACCGGCGTATGGTCTCGACTCGAGCGTAGAACCTCAAGTCGACCTACATCAAATATTAAAAATTAACAATAATACATATTGAATTTGAAACATTCTTTTCCATCTGTCGAGTGATATAGGACTGATTTTTGCACATGTAACAAATAATTATTTATATGACCATTTTATGACAGAAGGTTTAATTGGTATGATGGGCAGGTAGGCAAAATCTTGGAATCGTTAATATTTTGAGGAAGTAAAATGTAAATTAGCGGAATTGTTTGAGTAAACTTTGTTCTTCAGCCGCCGCGCGCCTCTCGCCGGTCAACAATAAGCAAAGTTTAGCGTCTCGACTTCAGCCGAGCACCGACCCCTGCGCCTCTGCTGCGACTGGCGACGGAGCGATAACACAGACCACATTTGTCCTAATCTACTTTCTTCTGAATGAGATAATTCAATGAAGTTATTTTGTTAGTCTGCAATGTGTGATGGTACGCAGCTGGATCGTCTAGTGATATCTAGTGGATTGATTGAGTAAAGAAGAGTATTCTAATTATAGGTAAAACACTTCAGGATCGAGAGACATATTGGCTTCTGGCATGAACACTGTTATGTACTAAGCACCCTTCGGGTTCGTTCATTTCGTTCGATGGACAAAGTAGGCTACCAAATCATTCTACTTTAGCTGTCGCGGATTAATTATGAACAAACTTCAAAAGAATTTTGTTATGCATTCTCCAACCTTCAGAAAAACAGGGAAATCCTAGAGAGTTAAATTATCAATTTAAGTTTAAAATACGAGTAGAATGAATGATTAGCTGGTACAGTGTACGAATTTGCCTCTTTTTGGGCCGTCGTTCTGACCGAATTCCCTCTAGCACGGGGGAAACCCTACGCCGCTCCACGGCCTTTAATCATTGTTATGGGGGCACAGCCGACTCCCTTTCGCTGCGAAGCGTTTTGGTGTTCCCATACACCCCGAAGGGTTGGTACAATTCTTTTCATTGAGCTTATAGCTCGCCCCAATACCATGGTTTTATTTATTTGTATTCATTGTTCAGTTTGATATAGATTTGGCCAAATCTAAGTTCGGGAGCCGTGCTGCAAGACATGGCGTGTTTGGTGTGCCGGAAATTCGCCGCCAAAGAACGCCATCGAACCGTGTACCACTTAGTAATAACTTTGACTCATCTGAGTCAAACATATTAATTTAGCCAATACTCAATCAGCCTCAGTGTCTCAATCCCTGTAGTATTTCATCATGGTCACCCTACCTATTACCCTATCTTGTCCTCTATTCCGAAGTAATATCATGGTCACCCTACACCTAAAGTTTGTAAATACAATAAACAAAGGATTCTAATTTCTTACCTGGTTGTAGGAAGTACCGTTGACCCACACCCGTAGCTCGAAGGTCGCTCTGGTATCTCGGAGTCTCGTACATTTGAAGACTTAATTTATAGTGAATGATTTCTAAAGTTTTCATTCATACCTAACTTCTAACTCAAAGTGAATCTAGAATCTAGTCTATTAGTTATGTAAAACAAAATAAGTCAAAGTTTCTTTAGACTGCAATATTATTCCATCTCGTTCACCTATCTGCTTTATTTATGAAAGAAATCAGGCTTCTCTATCGTGATAGAATAAACTGACCCTAATAAATGCATGTCGCCTATTGACCTAAATTAGTGCACTAGTAACTGAACTTTCTAAACTGACTGCCTACTGAAGGTCGTGACTCAATTTTGGGTATAGTATTTCACTATTGGATTGTTCGGTTCAGCCCGCCACACGTTACAGATGTTAAGTCTAGGGTTCAACTGAATACTAATAAAACACTAAATCAATTTATGTAGACAGAACCTTTGAGAACATTCCATTATTGAATACCTTAGGAGAAATATTAGGGTTGTTCAGTAAAAGATGATAATTATAACTTCATAGATTTATTTTCCATTTTATTAATTCTACTCAAAAAGAAACTGTTTGATTATTTAGATTGGTTCCAAATGGGGTCATTTGAGAACCAACCGGGTCTTCCATTACTAACAGCCATTCTAAGACAAGGGAAAACGGAAATATCCAAATGAAAAACCCTTGTGGCATTCTAACCTAAGACATCTTAGACTAAAAATATACACACATGCTACAAAAGGTGTTAAATGCTTAAAAGAATATGTACACTTTCTACTAGTGGTATCAGGGAGACAAGACATTTTATAGTTTTAGTAGAAATTACAACACATAATACATTACGTTAAATAGATTCACAGATAATAAGTTATGTTTTATTCTCGTTTTCACAACTTCCGGACTATATTTTATATAAATGTTCCCCTTCCAAAGCAAGTGGTATGTGTGCCAAATTATTACATTTCACTCTCTCAGATTTGACCACATTAATCTGATTAATAAAAAGAGCAGATATAGAACAAATGTCAGAAATAAGATATACATCATAATAGAGAACCCATCGTCTCGAGATATCTCTCTCACACGACTCCTATCCCTTTGTTCTTCTGCATACAAAGCATCGAGAACTATATCTGGATACATTTTAATTTCTTACAATAATGAACGCCTAAACCCGGACGTTACGGAAACCCTTTATCTGTGAATTTACTTATCTCAAAATATAATTATTGGAATATTTGTACATTACCGGGAATATTCAGGCCTCGTTGCGCACACACACTTGCTTATAAGCTTAATTATAAACTATTGCACTGATTCTACTTTTATGTATAGATCTATTAAAATAGGTTAAAATTTATACAATCTTAGGATTAATTTATTGGAGAATGGAGTCGACTCTGCTGGAAGAGCCCTCAACCCGGAATGCCTTCTCGAAAAGCACCCCCGTGTATCTCCCCTTCCGAGTCCTTATCGCCCCTTCTCCAAACTGAAAAATAGAAAATCCCCACCAAAGTAAACTGCCTTAACTTGATTCGTCATTTTAGGTTTCCGCCAAAACGTTTAGGCCAATTATCGATAGCGTCATTTACTATAGTCACGCCCATTTAAGATTCCCGCCAAAATGTTTCGGCCAATTATCGAAAGCGTCATTTTACGGTCACGCCTTGCTTTTTTTTGTTTATTTTCTATGCCCTTCGCCTCGGTTCGGCTATGTCAATCTACACATCTGGTTTCAATATTTTGTGAAGGCAAAATGTTTCAACTAGATTTATGATCTGATTCTAAATGTTTCCTTTTAAAACGTCTGCACTTCTATTGCAATTTCTAAAGACCCTTTTTTGTTCTAATCTTAATGTGTTTCCAAAATCCCTATACTTTGTTTTTAAAAATAAACTGCCTGCACTTTGAAATATTTATGAGGGTCCAAGTGTTCACTTAGAAATTCTCTTTTATTTTAAAACTGCGTTTCAAATTTATTTTTAATACCCATGCAAGAGAAATGGGGAAAAAAAATATGAGCTATGTCTGGCCATCTCACACTCCCCCAAATAGATTTTTAATACACCTAGTATTTCTTATACCTAACTCTCTACTAGTTGTTTGAAAATCTATTTCCTCACCTAACATAAACTGCTATCTATGTTGATGCCGATAGGTCTCACTAATCTCCATTGTTCGCGCTAATCCTTAATGGAATTCATTCCTTTACGAGTTTGCATAATAGCGGAACAAATGGATCGCATTGTAATTCCCTCTTATCTCGTTAGTACGAGCGTCAACCAAAGTGTATACGTTATTGTATGGAATTGCCCCTATCACGTAAGGTCCCTCATAAAGTCGCATGAATTTCTTTGTTAATTTTTTATCAGCGTCCGACCTCGCAAAAGTCCTCAACTTCACCAAGTCGCCTATCTCAAACTGTATTAACTTATGATTCCTATTATAACAGAGCTCTCTATTCTCCGCCGCCTTTGTTATGTTCCGACGCGCCTGTCGTCTAATCTGTTCTAACGTTTCTCCTTGTATATCGGTTCCTTTCGCTATGTCTTTGCCGAAATCAGTTGATAGTATGGTCCGCTTTCCCCAAACTAGCTCATTCGGTGTATAACCTGTTGTGGTATGTACTACCTGGTTGTAACAATCTTCTATGTCCGGCAATAAATCTGCCCAAGACCTATGAGATTTCTCGCAGTATGTTCTGAATAGTCTACCTAATTCCTTGTTAACCCTCTCTGTCGAATTTGGTCGCGGATTTCTAACAGATGTGTGCGTCAATTTGATACCTAATTGACGTACACCTAACTCGAAAACCTTCGATGTAAAATTCGCGCCTCTGTCTGAACATAAGGTCTTAATCTCAACTTGCTTGTGAAACTTCTTCACACATGTGAGTGTAGCCTTTCCGCTCGCCTGACGTAATGGATATAACCTGATCAATTTACTATAAGAGTCCTGCATTACAAATATGTATTTGAATCCGAAGCGTCCCGCCGGTAAAGGTCCATAAATATCGCAAAAGACCCGTTCTCCTATATCTGTCGCTATCACAGTTTTGATCGGCCCCGTGTGCTTTTCTAACGCGTGCTTTGACATTTGACACTCCCCGCAAGCCCTTACAACACGACTTATCACGCGAGACATATTCGAGAAATAGTAACGACGTTTCATCAGCGCATAAACCTTGTAACGTCCGAAATGACCTATCTCTTCATGTATGCTAACGATCAAACTCCTTTGTAAAACCTCGGGAACATATAGTCTCAAAGTATCCCTATTTATGTCTGACCTATAAAGGACCCCCTCCTTAATCACATAATACTTTGATTCAGATGTACCTGATATTTTCATACGTTTAATTATTTCACTAGCGACCTTGTCCCGTTCTTGTAGACTACCTAACTCTTTCCATCTCGCTTGTACTACCTGTCCTAGCGATGTCTTGAATAAATTCATCTCAGGCCCCACAGACTTGTTATTCAATACGTCGGTTGTCCCTTTTATATGTCGGGATAATACGTCAGCTACTGTGTTTAATTTCCCTTTTACATGCTCGACCGTATAATCAAATTGTCCTATGTAATGTACCCAACGTATCATTCGTGCGCTCAACAATTTACATGTCTGTAAGAATATCAAACTTTTATGATCGGTCCTAATCACTAACCGTGCCCCCCTCAAATACGTTTCAAACTTCGACAAGCTAAATATGATAGCCCACAACTCTTGTTCTGTGACTGTCCACTTACGCTCCGCCTCAGTCAATGCTTTACTACAAAATCCTATTATCTGCTCTTCACCTACTTCGTTCAATTGATAAACATACCCTGAGACTCCTAAATTACTGCTATCGGTTTGTAGGTAATAAATCTCTTTCGGATTAGGATGTATGAGAAGTATTGTGTCTAAAAATAATCTCTTGACCTTTTCAAAACATTCGTTTACCTCATGAGTCCATGACCATTTTGTATTTTGTTTTAATAGATCGCAGAGTGGCCTAACTTCTTCGCTATACTTCGAGATAAACCTTCTGAAATAATTTATTAATCCCAAAAATCCTCGTAATTGTTTTATTGTTCGAGGGACGGGAAACTCTAATATAGCCTCTACTCGTTCTGGATCCATCCGTACGCCTTTCGTATTTACTATGTGTCCTAGCAGTTTTACTTCTACACATAGAAAACGACACTTTCCTAGCCTGCCCGTTAAGCCTGCTGATTCTAATCTGTCTAGCACTTGGTCTAAATGTTCCAAGTGTAATCTTATGTCTCCTGTGGTAAATATGACAATGTCATCTAAATAGTTAACGCAGAACCCACGCACTTCTTTTAATATAGAATCCATTGCCCTTGAAAATCCTGCGACAGATGTCTTTAATCCTTGAGGTAAAACATTATAAGTATATGTTCTCCCCATAAAAGAAAAACCCGTATATTTTCTAGAATCCTGACTCAAAGGTATTTGAAAGTAAGCATTATTCAGATCAATTAAGCTAATGTAATTCACTCCATAAAAGGATTGTAAAATTTCCGATGTGAGTGGCGGTGACCCCGCATCTCCCACCATTTTCTTATTAAGTTCGCGCGCGTCTAACAAGAGCCTTATTGACCCATCTCGTTTCTTAGTAAATGTGAGTGGGCTACAGTACGGCGTTGCTTCCTGCCTGATCACACCTAACCTCTCTAACTCCTCTAATTCTTCTTTAACCTGATCTCTATACGCTAAAGGCACTGGATAACTATGCTTTATAAAAGGAATCTCATCGACTAACTCAATGACGTGCTCGTACCTGTTAGTCAATCCTAATCTATCTGTAAACACCTTACAATGCTTATTCAACACAGGTAACAACATTTCCTTTTGTTCCCTACTTAAATTTGAATCATTCAAACAATACCCCTTTCTGTCCTCGCCATTCGAATCCTTAATAGATAAGCTACGTTCCTCGGACCTAGTACCTTGATTCAATATCGAATTAATTGTGGCGGCATTCGTCTCTCCCCCTAACCTTTCGACCTTACAATCCGAGTTCAGTCTTACGCAAGACTTGACCCCTAAGTGCTCTATGGTCAGTGTCCGTTCACTGCCGCAATTTACTACTCCCTTTACTCGTTCTAACCAATCATATCCGAGTATCAACGACCTAGGTAACCGTCGCATAATTAGTACTGGTGCTTCAACTAATGTACTCCCTAATTTGAACTCTATTAATAACATCCTATTTGTACTTTCGCTACGTGAACCGAATGCCCCTTGTATTTGAATCGCTGGGATGGCGATTTCTGACAAAGTATTATTTCCAATTAGAATAGATTCGTATAATTCCTTAGTTATTCCGCTAATCTGACTTCCCGTGTCGATAAGTGCATTTATACTCCTCCCATACAAGCTTACACTCACTTCAGGTAACTTAGGTAAGGAATAATCAATTCCTTCGTCAATCGACTCATCAAGTTCATGGTACATTGTGTATACGTTTATTCCTCTCCTTACACACAGCTCACACTCAATACCTATCTCGCCACATTCTACTACGTTGTTAAACTGATTTTCCAATAAGATTCCTATGCTTCTAGCTTCAACCTGACAGCTACTTTCGTCGCTAACCTTTCCGCCCTTTATTAATCGTTTAAGACCTTTATCGCCAATGCCCAAGCTCTGACCCGGTCTCCATCCTTTGCTAATTAAAATATCATAAGCCACGTTCGGCCTTCCGCGTTTCGAGGTCTCTACTTCCCCCGTTCTACACAATTCTAGATTATTGTACCTCGCTTGTGTGGGGATACCTAGTTTTTTGAAGGTCCCTCTCCCCCTCCTTCTTTCGACAAAGCAGAGTTTTCGCCCTCCTTTACAAAAGTAATAGCCGGTCTAGCTCGCTCAGCCCCAGAAAACGCTGGTCTGTTAACGTTTGGCCTGTAACCTGACCTACTCTGGCGATAACCCCGTCCTCGGGTCGTGTTACCTCTAGTATTCCACTTATTCGCTGAAATGGCCGCGACAATAGGCCGCGCTAACGATGACCTGTCGTAACGCCTACCTCTAAAATTATTACCTACTACCTCTCTCGCAATTCCTCTCGGCTTTTCAACAATATTTTGCTCTATACTTCTTAGAAACTTTGCCCCGTTCATGATGTTAACTTCCCCAGTCCTAGTAAACCACAACCGCTGAATATCTATCGCATAATGCCGCATAATAGAATTTACTAAGTCACTCTCGCTAAACGCAATAGTTAATGATTGCATCGATTCTACCTGTACAGCAAAATGCTCGGACATCGTCATTCCAGAATCGCTCGAATATACCGCATTAATCAATCTATACCTCACAGACTCTTGGATCTGCTCGGTCCAATAAGTTCGTCTAAAATCGGTCTCAAAATCGGCAAATGTAGCCCAGTCCTTCGAGTATAACTCCATGACCTGACGTGCGTGTCCCGTTATACATCCTAACGCTATATCAATCTCCCGATCCGACCCATTTACCGCTCTAATATACTTTTTTAACCGCTTTAAAAATGCAATAGGGTTTGTAAATGGTTTTCCATCGAAATTCGGCTTGGTAACCGAAGGCTGTACTACATAGACGTTCCGAGTCTCAGAAGGAGATACACTAGATCCCGCAGACCCAACTCTAGGCCCTGGTCCATCACTACTACTTTCATTGCTTACTCCAACCGACTCGTGTGACGTAACACTCGCGCTTTCATTTGGCAATGAATTCACCTTTGAACTCAATTGTTGCAACTTTCCATCGAATTCGTTGATTTTTTGTAGAATCAACTCTAACGTCGAGTTACCTACAGTTCCCGTTTGTTCGTTTGTTTCTACCGCACCTTTATCTAATCGACCCGTTGCTACCCGCTTTGTATTCCGTTCCTTTTTACCTGCCGGCATCTTTAAACAATTCGCTTTAAAACGCTGTTCCTAACTACTTTCTAACTAATACTCGCTCAAGTCCGCCAGATGTTATATTACTTGTTTACTAAGTCGCCTTTGCGAGCCGTCTAACGAAACACGTAATAATGGCACAATTTTAAAACCAGATGTGGAATGACAATGGAGTTTGGCCCATTCTATTGTGGGATCTCTCGGTTCAACAAAATAAATTGCAAGATAAAGCAAAGATAAACAATTAAGTCTAGGAAATAAGCAAGTGTAATGCTCCGTTCACTGCAATCTCCTCCTAGAATCCTGTAAATTTTACATTTATAAAACATACTGCTTATTTCTGCTTCTCCTATACACTAAATAAAATAAGTGCACAACATATAATTAAATGTACAACATAATAATAACATGCACAGTGTGTCTTGTCTCCCTTCTCCCTTTTCATTGTTTCACCTAAATATTTCTCCTATACCCAATCACAAGTTTCTACGTTGTGTATTTTTTTTCTAATAGGGATTATTAATATAGATCTAGTCGTAACGTTATTTCGAATACGTACATAGACCCCTGGTCACCTCCGGCATCAAAATTCCCAGGCTTTCAAGATTTTCCAGGATTATATCCTGGTCACGGCACCAAAATTCTGTGATGGTACGCAGCTGGATCGTCTAGTGATATCTAGTGGATTGATTGAGTAAAGAAGAGTATTCTAATTATAGGTAAAACACTTCAGGATCGAGAGACATATTGGCTTCTGGCATGAACACTGTTATGTACTAAGCACCCTTCGGGTTCGTTCATTTCGTTCGATGGACAAAGTAGGCTACCAAATCATTCTACTTTAGCTGTCGCGGATTAATTATGAACAAACTTCAAAAGAATTTTGTTATGCATTCTCCAACCTTCAGAAAAACAGGGAAATCCTAGAGAGTTAAATTATCAATTTAAGTTTAAAATACGAGTAGAATGAATGATTAGCTGGTACAGTGTACGAATTTGCCTCTTTTTGGGCCGTCGTTCTGACCGAATTCCCTCTAGCACGGGGGAAACCCTACGCCGCTCCACGGCCTTTAATCATTGTTATGGGGGCACAGCCGACTCCCTTTCGCTGCGAAGCGTTTTGGTGTTCCCATACACCCCGAAGGGTTGGTACAATTCTTTTCATTGAGCTTATAGCTCGCCCCAATACCATGGTTTTATTTATTTGTATTCATTGTTCAGTTTGATATAGATTTGGCCAAATCTAAGTTCGGGAGCCGTGCTGCAAGACATGGCGTGTTTGGTGTGCCGGAAATTCGCCGCCAAAGAACGCCATCGAACCGTGTACCACTTAGTAATAACTTTGACTCATCTGAGTCAAACATATTAATTTAGCCAATACTCAATCAGCCTCAGTGTCTCAATCCCTGTAGTATTTCATCATGGTCACCCTACCTATTACCCTATCTTGTCCTCTATTCCGAAGTAATATCATGGTCACCCTACACCTAAAGTTTGTAAATACAATAAACAAAGGATTCTAATTTCTTACCTGGTTGTAGGAAGTACCGTTGACCCACACCCGTAGCTCGAAGGTCGCTCTGGTATCTCGGAGTCTCGTACATTTGAAGACTTAATTTATAGTGAATGATTTCTAAAGTTTTCATTCATACCTAACTTCTAACTCAAAGTGAATCTAGAATCTAGTCTATTAGTTATGTAAAACAAAATAAGTCAAAGTTTCTTTAGACTGCAATATTATTCCATCTCGTTCACCTATCTGCTTTATTTATGAAAGAAATCAGGCTTCTCTATCGTGATAGAATAAACTGACCCTAATAAATGCATGTCGCCTATTGACCTAAATTAGTGCACTAGTAACTGAACTTTCTAAACTGACTGCCTACTGAAGGTCGTGACTCAATTTTGGGTATAGTATTTCACTATTGGATTGTTCGGTTCAGCCCGCCACACGTTACAGATGTTAAGTCTAGGGTTCAACTGAATACTAATAAAACACTAAATCAATTTATGTAGACAGAACCTTTGAGAACATTCCATTATTGAATACCTTAGGAGAAATATTAGGGTTGTTCAGTAAAAGATGATAATTATAACTTCATAGATTTATTTTCCATTTTATTAATTCTACTCAAAAAGAAACTGTTTGATTATTTAGATTGGTTCCAAATGGGGTCATTTGAGAACCAACCGGGTCTTCCATTACTAACAGCCATTCTAAGACAAGGGAAAACGGAAATACCCAAATGAAAAACCCTTGTGGCATTCTAACCTAAGACATCTTAGACTAAAAATATACACACATGCTACAAAAGGTGTTAAATGCTTAAAAGAATATGTACACTTTCTACTAGTGGTATCAGGGAGACAAGACATTTTATAGTTTTAGTAGAAATTACAACACATAATACATTACGTTAAATAGATTCACAGATAATAAGTTATGTTTTATTCTCGTTTTCACAACTTCCGGACTATATTTTATATAAATGTTCCCCTTCCAAAGCAAGTGGTATGTGTGCCAAATTATTACATTTCACTCTCTCAGATTTGACCACATTAATCTGATTAATAAAAAGAGCAGATATAGAACAAATGTCAGAAATAAGATATACATCATAATAGAGAACCCATCGTCTCGAGATATCTCTCTCACACGACTCCTATCCCTTTGTTCTTCTGCATACAAAGCATCGAGAACTATATCTGGATACATTTTAATTTCTTACAATAATGAACGCCTAAACCCGGACGTTACGGAAACCCTTTATCTGTGAATTTACTTATCTCAAAATATAATTATTGGAATATTTGTACATTACCGGGAATATTCAGGCCTCGTTGCGCACACACACTTGCTTATAAGCTTAATTATAAACTATTGCACTGATTCTACTTTTATGTATAGATCTATTAAAATAGGTTAAAATTTATACAATCTTAGGATTAATTTATTGGAGAATGGAGTCGACTCTGCTGGAAGAGCCCTCAACCCGGAATGCCTTCTCGAAAAGCACCCCCGTGTATCTCCCCTTCCGAGTCCTTATCGCCCCTTCTCCAAACTGAAAAATAGAAAATCCCCACCAAAGTAAACTGCCTTAACTTGATTCGTCATTTTAGGTTTCCGCCAAAACGTTTAGGCCAATTATCGATAGCGTCATTTACTATAGTCACGCCCATTTAAGATTCCCGCCAAAATGTTTCGGCCAATTATCGAAAGCGTCATTTTACGGTCACGCCTTGCTTTTTTTTGTTTATTTTCTATGCCCTTCGCCTCGGTTCGGCTATGTCAATCTACACATCTGGTTTCAATATTTTGTGAAGGCAAAATGTTTCAACTAGATTTATGATCTGATTCTAAATGTTTCCTTTTAAAACGTCTGCACTTCTATTGCAATTTCTAAAGACCCTTTTTTGTTCTAATCTTAATGTGTTTCCAAAATCCCTATACTTTGTTTTTAAAAATAAACTGCCTGCACTTTGAAATATTTATGAGGGTCCAAGTGTTCACTTAGAAATTCTCTTTTATTTTAAAACTGCGTTTCAAATTTATTTTTAATACCCATGCAAGAGAAATGGGGAAAAAAAATATGAGCTATGTCTGGCCATCTCAAATGGCAGTGCAAAATATTTCAGCGGAATAAAATCATATCACGGAACTGTTTTGGCTCGGTCAATACTGACCCACCCCCAAAAACTAACCCAACCCAACCCAGCCTAAACTCTCATTTTCAGCTTAATACAATATAGATAGGGACCCAAACCTAAGAACCTGGCCCTTGTTATCCCCGGAACTAGGACTAATAACAAGGTTCGATAATGCGTCAAAAAGGTCTTCGATAGTTTCACCAATTTACGTGCTCCCACAATGGAGTCAGTCGTATCTCGCCGCGACCCTCCACACAACAGTCAGCCCGCCGCTGCGCTCGGGCCGGGTGCTACATTCCAGCGCCGTGTCGCTCGGCTACGCGTGTACGGGCGTGTCGCCATGCATAATGTAGTGGAGACTAAGCCCTCCTAAGCGCCTCGGCCGCCTCGACCGGTACGACGGCAAAGTAGGCATTATTACGAGTACAAGAACCTTTTTATCTATTTATTGCGAGATCTTTGGAAATGCTATCTGCCAAGTGAAATTGATTCAGGTCGTCGTCGTTGTCTCGACCGTTGGACGCGTGTATCCGGCAAGGATCTCCACTGAACATGGTTTTGTCGATATGATAATGTCATCTAGTTCAAAATCCCTGTCCGTGTCTGAAGACGAAAGTCTTCGAACATGCGTGTTACCAGCGATAACTATGTAACCAGAAATAATCGCTAATTTAAGTAGTGACTATTTTTTGGCTTTAATCTCCCATAATATTTAACCTCCCTAAATATAATATCTCAAAAGGTTTAGGCAGCGTATTCAATGAAAGCTCCTTGACGGTTTGAATTTTTTCCGATATTTTCAACAAGTATCGTCACATGAATCACCCTGTAATAATGAATTAAGATGCATTTCAAAAACGTATCTACTGAATTCGCCCCAAAGGCCTTCACGCGAATATCCCGGGGGCTTAGTCCACGAGTAATCCATCACTGAAACTTTTTCCACCAGTTAACGTGGACTGAGATATGAAACGAATCGATCCCGTTCCGAATTCCACACACATCCCCGAAAAGTTATAAAACGAATCGGCCAGTAAAGATTCGGGAAAGTTCATTACATTTTTTCATCGTAAAAAATCTATCGGCCGCAGAAAACGGACTCTATTTACGCGCGATAAAACATAAAAGCTTTTTAAACAAAAAAATTACTTTCAATGCGAAGATTTACTCGTCACGTTAAATTTTATCGAAGCTTAGAACCTTGACTTTGCATCCTTGAATTTGTAGTGAGGGTCTTGTCGAACCGATCTAATGAGTAAAGAGAAAAAATATTTTGAAAATTTTATAGTAAATCTTTAGTACAAGTTTGCTTTTCAACTAATGTAGTTTTTGTAGAGCATAAAACGGCGATGCTTTCTGCATCACGCATCACTCATTCAAATCATTTCGAGATAACATTGTTGCAGCAAATTAGCGATTTGGCGTACAAAAAGTTTTATGATACGTCAAATTCCGGCTACACTCACGATAAGAGATGACACGTGCACTCCGTCCGTACTCCAGAATCTATACCAAGTAAAGAAGGCGCCTCGCCTCCGTTGTATTCCACTCGATCTCAGGCTTTGCCTGAAGTCAAAGGGAGCGCATTGCCATGCATGCGAGGACCTCCGCGAGGCGTGCTCGCGAGAGTGTGGATCCGGAATCCAGATTAGGTAAGCATAGTCGGATAGATGAAACTTGAAGGCTCTGCATAGCAACATCCGCCTATATTAATGGCTATCCCATGATAGAGGTTTAGAGAGGTGCTAATACCATATTATTATCTCGAGGAGTAAGCGCTTCCTAACGATTAATAGATACATTAAATGTCACTTCGATAGCCCTTAATCGTGGAGAGAGCACAAATTTTACAACTCTCGTAAAATAAACACGAGTCCTGAACAAACACTAACTCCGCCGAGCTCGGCCTCCCTTCGACGAGCAGCGTTGGAACAACTGTTAGCTTAAACTTCAACACTTTGGCCCTTCGTTAACTTTCGTTTTAATAGAGTAGTGGATAAAATTTAGCATACTTTTTTCAACTTATTTGGTTTGCTAACAGCTTCATTATTTATGGAAATCAATAACATTAAATACAACAACTTTTACGTATAATAGAAAATTAAAGGTAAAGAACGCGTACATGTGTGATAGTTTATCTAACTTTGTTGTCGGACCTATTTCCTGCACACCGCTCCCAGCACAACGCTCTGGGGCATGAACTTGTTATAAATTTTACTTATTCTAGAAATAATCGAGTTATCGCCTATAATTAACCTAGCCTATAATAAATATAAACAAACCGAACTTCTAAAAGAGATAACAGTCAAAGACGTGCCGCCAAGCGATTTAACGTTCCGGCACGATGGCGTGTAGAAACCGATTAGGGGTACGGGTTGAATTTACACTGCTATACCCCTTCCAAGTTAGCCCGCTACCATTTTAGATTGCATCGTCACTTACCATCAGGTGAGATCGCAGTCAAGGGCTATCTTGTCATCGAATAAAAAAAAATTGGCGAGTTTCAGCTTCGCAGCAATGTAGTTTGTGTTCATATATTGATGTTTTTCCCTTCATAAAAAAAAGTGCGACACTACAAAGCTTAAATCGGCCGAACGTAAGGGACATTCGGCCGATTTAAGCTTTCAAAACTCGCTTTGTAATATCATATCCCACTTTTCATATACCTTCGTATAATGGAATTAACTTCGCGATCTTCGCATGTACCTACGTGCAGGATTCTGACGTTATTTTTACTGTGATATTTTAGCAGTCTTTTTGGCATTCGTTCCGAAACTGGGAGCGAGCCAAAAGCTACGTTCGTACAATAACCAGACCGCGGGCGCGCTCCGCTGCGAGGGCGGCTACCCACGACGAAGCGGAGCGATACAGTGTCACTGTGTGGAAAAGCAAGTAATAGCATGCACTAAATAACCGGTCAAGTGCGAGTCATACTCGCGCACTGAGGGTTCCGAAACTCTTGACCATTGTATTAATTAGGTAGCTACTAATGACCTTCTAAACGTCAAAAAGAATCAAACGAGTCGAAACTCGATGGGGTTACGTCGTTTCATTACAGAGTTCCCATAAACGCCTTTCGGCTTCATCATCAGAACCTGCATATCATTTAGGACTAGAGAACTTGTCAAGACGAATTAAAAAGCCCAAACTCGATGGGGTTGTGTAGTTTTCTCACAGAGTCCCCAATCCATCTTTCATCACATTATTTGTCTCGTTGGTCTAGTGGATGTTCTACTGCAGATGACAAGGTTCCATTATATCTGTACCTCAGAGAGCATAATATAAAGACGTTGGCTTTACACCTAATCTCTCTCTCTGATTTCCGTATCATTGAACTATGAATTGCCTATTACTACTATATTATTTTGGGGTTGACACAGTATTTTGATAATACAAAATTATAAAAACAATTTAATTTATTCATTAAGTTTATCGTACCTATAAAAAATGTGAGTAGGAGATACAAACTTTGTAATTAAAGTGACCTAACTCAAAAATTGCAATTTGTGGGAAATGAGCAAGACTTCAAAAAAGTAGTGTTGAGTAAAATTGAATGTATCTCTGCCAATAAAACTATTAAAAAAGTTAATTATCTTAATACTTAATCATCTTATACGTATGGATTGGTAATACATATTATATTAAATGTTAAATACATTTTACAACAACAGAAGTTACAGGAATTTTGAGTTAAATCACATTAATTCTAAAGGTGATATATAAACATAGCAAAGGTTGACATTGAGCTTACCACACAGTGATTTGAAAATAATGCCTCAGCATATCAGTTTAATAACATTTCTTTGACTGCAATTGGCACCAATAGGCATTCAACATTTTATCCTAAAAATATATAATGTCTCAAGGTAAACACAGAATGTATATGAGCTTGTGACACAATCCTAAAAGTTGTAGGTTCTCTGGGTTGTGTGGAGGTACAGATATATGTATGGATTCTTCATAATCAATATTATCCATACTCAAGGAACCAAATATCAACAACAAATAAAAATTCTTTTCAAAAAACCGACTTCAAACGCCACTACAAAGTATAAAAATAATTTTATTTTGTACACGTTTGTTGAAGTCGGGCGGCTTAAATAGAAACGATGAAACCGATACGCGATGCTCGCCCGATTTCAATGAACGTGTCTCTTATATGTCACCATAAGGTAAGCGTTTTTAATTTTTAAGCGTTTCAACGATTTTATCGTTTCTAGTTAAGCCCGCCCGACTTCAACAAACGTGTACAAAATAAAATTATTTTTATACTTTGTAGTGGCGTTTGAAGTCGGTTTTTTGAAAAGAATTTTTATTTTAAGCTTTTTAGTGTAGCTTGTTCCTGCTCTTTTTCTCTCCTCCCTCCAACGCTACGGTACTAATGTAGTTCTATACTTGGTATCTACAGTAGGTACTTATTAACAATACACAAGAGCTAGGACTAGGAGTTCCATGATGTAGTCCATGGTTGGTACCAACAATATCAATTCGAAAGCATCAGTTCATAATTCCTCCAACTCTGCAGCATCAGGATTGAGGAGCAAGAACCTTGAGCATTATGATGTAGTATATGCCTGGTATCAACAATATGAATTCCTAAACGACAGTTCCTAAATCCTCATAGTTTAGGTATGCAGTAAACCTGCAGCATCAGAATTGAAGAGCTAGGACCTTGAATTCCACGATGTAGAATATGCTTGATACTAACAATATTAATTCGCAAGCGAAAGTTCCTAAATCCTCACAGTTTAAGTGGGCAGTACCCTGCAGCATCAGGATTGAGGAGCTAGAACCTAGACCTCAATGGTGTAGTATATGCTTATTACATACAATAACAATTCATGATTAACAGTTCCTAAATCCCTATAATTTATGTGGGCAGTACCCTGCAGCATCAGGATTGAGGAGTAGGACCTGGATCTCTATGATGTAGTATATGCTTAGGCCAAACATACCAATACGTAAACGACGGTTCCTAAAATCCCATAATTTAGGGGGGAAATACCCCTGCAGCATCAGGCTTGAGGAGTTGAAGGTAAAAATTTTTATGGGACCATTTCGCGAGCTTCTTCTGTCGATTCAAAAAAAAATCTTCTGAATCGGTCCAGAAACCCCGGAGTAATCGGTGGGCATACATAGAAAAAAAAAAAAAAAAAAAAAAAAGATACCGGCCGAATTGATAACCTCCTCCTTTTTGGAAGTCGGTTAAAAATTGACATTGTGCTGCATTTACTTCTGAATATATTATCTCTTCTAGCAGCAATCCAACATGCAGTGCAAACTCTAGTAATAGTCTGGTATTCTGGTAACCTGAAATAAAAATAATTATTGTTAAAATAATATAAGTAACTGGTAAATTGGCAAGCTAAGATTAAACTCTTAACAAATCCTACATCAAACTTTTCAACGAGACAAGTCAGGACATGTTAACTTGTCATCGTACTAAAGTCTCCTATAAGTGTGGGGAGTGCACTTGCAATTAGCTGGCAGCAAAAGTAGAATGTGCTTCTATTTTTTCTATTGTCAAATGATTATTTAACTGGCCTGTCCAAAAAATTATAATGCACGCCAGTTTTGCAAGTTACTTAACAAATGCCTTTGCATAAATTAGGCTTATCTCTGATTATATTATGATATATTGTTGTACAACACATAAATTATCTATACTTCTATATAATATTGACATGAAGAATACCTATTTAAATAAACTTGTTGAAAGAATTATTATAATGGTATGGGACAAAATTTAGGTAGCATTATTACTAATTAAAACAGTAACAATAACAAGCTAGTTTTAACTCGGTCTTAAGTCTGAGACTGTCTTCTATAGATAGGCATTTCTATAGTTAGATGACTGCATGAATTTGGGAGTTGTAGTTTGAGTTTCCCTTTCTAATGCTTCTTTACGAGAGATTAAAATAAATAAGTAGGTACTCACCGACATTGGTGATGACGTATTATCCATTGGCGATGGAGTATTGTCCATTTTGATAATGGGTTTAATTCACAAAGTTAGGTATATGCATTAAGTCTCTGTCTCGAATACGAAGTTCACCTCCATACAAAGTTAAAAGAAAACACTGATTCAGTACTAATATTGTAAAATGTAATATAACTATCCCACATATAAAACAAGAAATCAAATGTTATTTGTCTCCAAGAGAATATAAACCATTTAGTATGCTTATTTGTGCAAACTACTATTGAACTTTTGTTTGTTTGAATTTGGCTTTGAAAGTTTGAATTTTGAACCAACTTTGAACACCGTAGACAGCTGTCTACGCCTCTATGAAATCTATGCTATGATTAATGTACCTACTGGACTGGCTGTCTCTGCAGGTACCTACCTACCTAGACCTACCTACCAATGATTAGATACCTTAATAGTTATGAATAAATTTAAAGCACCACATTACGAGTGTCTCTGGAACTAATAATATTGCAAATGGTGCACCGACCGCCATAATTTTATTAACTAATATCGACCTATACGTAGAATAGAGTTATATATGATTATGGCACAAAAATTTTTTATTGCATTTTTAAGCCTAAAAAGATCTCTAAAATTTACTAGTGAAATCAAAATTTTAAAAAGTTATATAGATCCAAAGATACCAGTCGAATAAAGGTATATGTAGTTTATTTCCCCAAAGAAGAAGGGCCCGACAGCACAAGTGTCAGTATTCACTGTCCTGATCAGCGCGAACGGAGGGTCACATCTGCAGTTGTATTCATGTTCTCCGAAATGATAGTGTGCACACGCTCGCACTTTTATCTGCTATTTTCGTGTTAATTTTGTTATTATTTTTTACTATATGTGCTCAAAATTAAAAATACATGCTCAAAACATATGATCTTCCCTTCGTTAAAGCCAAAAAAAATTGAATATAGTAATACGACAAATGCCGTGGAGATAAAAAAAATGGAAAAATGGATGTTCCAGGTAAGTGAATGGAATTTTCTTTCTTCAGCTTTGTAATTATAATACATAGATTGCTCTTAGATAGTTGTATATAATAATTTTTACATATATATATTTTTAAAGCTAAATAATTAAGTTAAACGGTTCCACATTCATATAGAACATTATACCTCGGAATGTTAGATTTTACTACAAAAAACAATCAAAAAAAGAAATATCAATTCATTACACTCATTAAAGATTAATTCATACATTTTAATGAGTAATCAATAATATTAATTATTTTACCATACTACTTTATTATTCGGAAATCATGTAAAATATATCGGGACAATGTGCACAAGTTACTTTTTTCGAGGGAAATTATTTTGAAATTATGAGGTATATGTGTAAGTGTTCTTTTATTCTTGGTTTCACATTGAGATATATATCCTTATTCAACTGAAAACTACCATAAAAGCCTAAAATTAATATTTTTTTTTATGTTAAGTATTTATAAAAAAACTACATAAAACTATTTAGATCTGTTTTCTGTAGTTAATTGCTTTAACGTTTTAATGATGTTAATTTTTGTTTTCAGAAAATGGCAGTGTCAGTAGTGGAGCTTTTACAATAACAGCCCTGGTAGCATGGGCGGGAGAAATTTTATCCCCGGGAAAAGGATAAAACGTTTATCCCCTCGCTTAGCTTTATCCACCCGTCGAGCATGGGCACAGCGGTGGAAATAACACTCAGTGAATTTACTTATAGAAATATACATCGCCTTCTCCTCTGTCGCCATGCATAGGGAAAACATAATTTTATCCCCTGTCTGTGGATAAAATCGGGGTTAAAACTTTTATCTCCTGCCCATGCTACCAGTGCAGCACTACCACAGGGAGCTGAATAAATTAGGCAAGAGGTCCCTGATGTATGGGAAGTTTGATATATCAGATGGAACTGTAAGAGACAGTCGATTATCTATACTGCAGCCGGCATATAATGATAAATACCAGTTTTTGCTACTGACAAAACTAGCCATAAGGCTGCACCATGTTGCTGAAAATTCTATAAAAGACTAGCGGACACCCACGACTTCGTCCGCGTTCTTAAATTGTTGAAATTTTTCCTGAATTTTCTTTGCTATAAACCTCACGCAGCCCGAGACCTTTCCAACGAATGCAAAACCGTGGAAATCGTTTCGTGCGTTCTGAAGTTATAGCGTCAGGAAGGAAAACCCGACTTATTTTTATATAGTAGATAATAAAGAATGTCTACCGTCGCCTGCAATTGCAACAACTAGACCTAACACTTTTAACTCGATCCAACTTTGAAAATTCCCCTGCTGTTAGCTTTGGGAATTTGTCTTGAATATCATCACCAAAATGTGTACCGACTCCCATGCCTTCTCCGTTAAATACGCATAAATTGTCGTGATGCCTTTTATTCTAACCACTATGATGATCACTGGACGCAATCACCATCTACAACTAACTCTTACAGTGCGCCTAACGACTCTAGAGATGATGATGTGCCGCATCTTCTTTACAAATTCATTATTTTGATTGATTTAAAATTTTCATTTTGCGCGGTACCCAGTGGATCTCTGCCACCACAATATTATTTTCTTCGTGATTTAAAATATCTATTCAATTAAAATATTAATAATATAGACATAAATAACTTAGATATGATTGATTTCTTATTGATTGCCAATAATAAATCGCACAGAAAAATTGTAGAAAGTAGAGAAAATGTTTTTAAATCTTTTTGTTTGCCAATATTCGGTTGTACTATTTTTAAAACTCCTGAAAGAACTTATATTTTGTCCTTGTAGCAATTTTATTTCGTTGGTTTTATTCGAGTTTTCTATAATAGGATTATTATTAATGCTAAATAATAGTTCCTAATACGTTATTTATGTTTACGTTTTATGTTAGTTATTTATTAGTTTCATTTTGAGGTTTCTATAGTAGGATTATTAATACATACTACTTACATATTTACATAATAGTTCCTAAATTTAATTTCCTAAATATATAAAAGGATAAGGTGATTAATTATAGGATAAAGTAATTGACTGACTGACTCATCATCATCACATTGCTCAAAACACTGGATGGATCGGGCTGAAAGACATACAGATAGCTATTATGACGTAGGCATCCGCTAAGAAAGAATTTTTGAAAATTCAACCCCTAAGGGGGTAAAATAGGGGATTGAAAAATCGAACTTAATGTAAGCAAAGTTGCGGGCAAAAGCTATTATTACCTATATAAAATACAAAGTACTTTCAGTTATTTTATTATTAATTTTTACATTTTTTTGTAAGACAATTTTATAGTAGGTACATGCTTAGTAATTAAAAAATTTAGTCAAATTATGTTGAATTTTTATTTTTACTATTAATTTGTTATTATGAAATAAGAAACACTGTTTATTTTGTATTTACATTTCATCCTTTACAGCAAATAAGACCGTTTGAAGATTAGTATTTCCATAAAAAAAAGTTATATATAGACATGGTACGAACACTTTTCCCAAGTATAAGGTTACATATACATATAGAACATGGAGACATCCGCAAAAAATCGTCACATATGAATATAGAACCCCCTAAATTCCAAATTATGGGTTTTGCATTGAGTTTATTGATAGTAATCAATGCATAATAATGTTCCAAATGTATACTATGAGAATCAATTCTCTAGAAAAATAACGAAAAAAGTTACAGGCAAGACAAACTTCAAATCGCTCTCCTGTAAAGTAGGGTTTTTGCAGAAGTAACTCTATTCTGCGTATAGGTCGATATAAATAGTGAATAAGTAATAGTGGAGAAATAAATTAAAGGTAATTGCATTTATCAATGCAGTGTCGCTAACTTTGTTATACCTATACAAAAGTTAGCAACAAATCAATACGTTCAACTTGAAATTTTATAATTTTTGAGTAGGATTTTATTTTGATTTTAGTAGTAGTGAGTAATATTTTATTTATTAGAATGACATACTTAAATCTGTAACATAAAAAGTAAAATCAAAGTTTATGGGTAGGGAATGCGTGTATGTACTACTGTACTAATAGTAGGGTGGCAAACCCAAATATGGGCACTTTAAGAGTTTATCTTATTTCAAATTTGTTTTTTAAATAAAAATTTAACCAAATTCTATAAATCACTGTGTTCATAAGGTTACTTTTTTAATAAAATATATAATTAAAGAAGATATTGAAATATTTTTGTTTAAATCAACTAGACTTTTAAATAAGATTGAAAAATGACCCAGTCTCCAATTATTCGCACATTTGTTACCATTTATGGGCACAATATTATCCAATTATCAACACTCAAATTTTAATAGAGTTTTTTAAGGGAAATATAACGCTAGGCTACCTACGGAAGTCTTTTAGAATATAGATTTTATTACGAAATAATATACGGAAATTCTTATAGTAACTGTAGGTGACTTAATTTTTTTATATTTATTATATTTAAAACAAACACCCTTACATATTTAATAAGAAAACGTAAACATAGTCTTTATCAAACGACAGACGTCCACAGCTGGACAAAGGTCTCTTATATGGACTTCCACAGGCCTCGGTCTTACGCTACCTGAATCCAGCGGCTCTCTGCGACTCGTTTGATGTCGTCGGTCCACCTAGCTTCCCGGTACGGGATCGCTACTCCAACACCATGGAATCTCATCGACCATCAGCTCTTCGAACTATATGCCCGCCTATTTCCACTTCAGTTTCGCTTAGCTATGTCCGTGACTTTGATTCTCTTACAGTATCCTCATTTCTGATTTGATCTCGCAGGGATACTCCGAGCATAGCTCTCTCCATCGTTCGCTGAATAATTTTTGTTTCGTGATAAATAACTGCCCATAGAACTTCTCAACCTCTCTCCATACCTCAGGTGGAGAAGAAACGTGACAGCCGCGTCAGCTGGCTCTGTCCGATAGATAGATCTCTCACGGACACTTTGGAATGGAACTTCTGTTCCACTAGATGGTATCTTTAATACACTTGGTATTCAAGGCCCAGGTCGCAGGTCGCGAGTTCTTTTCTTAGAGATCTGCCTATTAACCTACCAGTAGGCATCCGCGTCTGCTGACGACTGAAGTCTCATCTCTTGTCTGTCTTCCGTCAGTTTGAGAGTAAGATCAGAGAACTTCTTGGTCCTTTTCGTGTGATGGGTCTTAAAGAATTTAGACTCCAGAGTATGGACAGTTTACACACACTTGTTAAGATCGTCTACAGACTCCCAGTCTGCTAGGGAATCGAATCGTTTCGGAGTGTTAATAAACAGGAAAATCTCCAAATTTTGTAACCAGATACTGACACCCCTTGTTTTGCAATGAAATAACGGGAAAGTTTCATTTACTTTTTGAATTAGTAACTAATAATACTTAGAAAATCAATTGAAAACAATTATATTATTAAAACTCCAATAAAACCACAGTTAAATCATTATTAAGTAAGTACTGACCCTTAACGTCGATAAGTCAAAATGGCCGAAAAACTTCGGGAACTCCAGAACGATATCTTTCAACTACGATACTGACGTCATTTTAAAACTTTCCAGATTAGAAAGGTTTCGATTGTGAAAAATATGAATTCCCCTAAATATTTTTTAATCTGAAAATTTAAAAACCACAATCAGAAACTTATATTTTAATCTTTTTTGCCAAAGTGCGAATAAACTGGTGCAGTGCTAGCTATTGGGTTGGTCACCCTACTAGAATTTACTAAATGACATACAGCACAGCACAGACAGCAGCCTGTCCACTGTTAATCATAGATTAATTCTAGAGGTCAGTGTAAAAAAGTTGTAATAATAATCTGTAGTAGAAAAAAAATTCTATTAGTGTTCTGTGAATCTGTAGTTGTGACAAGTGACATGTGGACGTGACGCGTTAAAAAGTTAAGCTTTGAACAAACTAACGGACACGTAAGCCGCGGCTGGATAGTAAATTCCATTGAACTTTAGACACTATATCGAGCGTAGTCGCGAACGTAACCTTTGGCGATCCTTGAGCGTTCGGATGTCCGATAGAAATATGGGCCTGCTGATCTCAAACGACTGTGCACACTTATCAGTCGCAGCTATAGTCGCGGCATCCGATAGTTTGTTTTAGCCTTAGCGTTGCAATTAATTTAAAAGCCATAGTAAGTTATCGTTTTTTTTTTTTGTTTTTTTTACTGTTTTAGGTACTATTAATGGTTTAGAGGTATCAAAATCTCCGTAATTTGCAAGATTTTAATACTGGTGTTTGTAAAATATAACGGGACTTACTATGAAACTAAGAATTAGGTGTGGAAAGAAACGATTTTTGGAAGATGTCCCTTAATTTGTTTTAATAGTGAGAAAGCCGTGGTTTTAAAGCTGTAACTTTTCACTGAGTTAAGCTATAAGCTTGATATTCTTAAAACACTACGAGACCATTGAACTTTATATTCAGTATAAATTTCGACTTAGTATCATAAGCCGTTTTCGAGAAAAACGGTGGTGACACACTGACAGACAGACGGACAACGGAGTGATCCTATAAGGGTTCCGAAGTTTTTTTTCGGAACCCTAATAGTTGTATTTGGTGCCTTTACCTCTTAGAAATCTCTTTAAGATAAGCGTTAGTAGTACCTACTGAGTACTAGTTGATGCCCCCGACTTCGTTCGTTTTATAATTCCCGCGAGAACTCTCTTATTTTATCCATATTCCAGACTATAATCTATCTCTGTGCCAAATTTCAGGCAGGTTCAGCCGTTGCGGCGTGATTGAGTAACAAACATCCATACATCCGAGGTTAGAAATAAATAATCAATATACAGTAGAAGAATACTCTACGAATAACAGTTAATTATACTGAATCATTCTCAGTGCAATAATATTGTAGTAAGTTTAAAGTATCATGTTAAAGATCTTTTTGTTTTTTTTAACAAAATATTTTTTTTTGTAACAGCATGTACATTGTACAGCATCTACGTTTTCTAGCTACGAAGTCTGCAAGTGAAGGCCTTTGACTACGACCCTTTGATAACTTACGCTATCTGTATAAAACTTTACAAAGTACTTATTAAAAATCTTTCACTCGCTTTTACTCCTTTGTAAAGCAAGCCTTTGTACAATTTTTTTTAAACTACATCATATCAACGACATTGAAAGGTGCCGCTGATTTTTATAAAGTTATTACGAAACAAGATATTTGCGTTACTCATTCGGACACCTATATTCAACGGTTCAGAGTGTGAATCGAAATCCATAAAGTTAAGTTCAAAACTCGATGTTGGTGCTCTATTCCTGCCAGTGGCATAAATACGGAAGTGTTTGAATGTTGGTAGGTTTGATCCATTGGTACATTCTTCAATCTCTTGATAGGCATATTGAGGATCTGAAGAGCGAAATGGGCTAGGTTATTTTTATTGAGGAAACAAATGCATCCCGTGGAATTTATAAAAAAAACTAATATCATGCGGACGAAGTCGCGGGCAACAGCTAGTTTACCGATATTTTGAGCCCCATACACTTAATCAGTCTCTACGCAGGTTTATACTAGAATACTTTAGGCGGCACGCCTTTACCGGCGAGGTGGTACTAGTAACAATTTAGAAATAAATGATGCCCAAATTCCCTCACCGGCAATTGAACCGAGACCTTTTATTTACGGGGATTCAGCTCTTCGCCATCGAAAAAATAATAATTTAATTAATAAGAAACTATTACTGTGTTAGAGATGCAGCGTACGTGTTCCAAGGAATATGTACCGCGGCTTCATGCTAATGCATCTTGCAGGGAGCGGTGTGCAGGGAGCGGTGTGCAGGGTGCAGGGTGCAGGGTGCAGGGTGCAATACCGCAGCGACAGGAACTGCGCCTCATTTGCATAATAGCAAGACGTCGGGAGCATTTAAAGCAACGACGTCTTAGCATGTACGCAAACCATTTCCGTTCGCTATATTTCTTAATGTAACCCAAGCTATAACTGATACTACTACTGATAGATAATAAATACAAACACTACCTTTATTATGTAGAGAAAGCTTTTGAATTAATAAATTAAATTAAAAATATCATGTATAATAAAAATATTATGTAAATAATATAGAATGGCTTAATTAACACAAACGCACTAGACCTCTAGTTTTAGGAACTTTTATACATAAATAGACTACGTAAAAGAGAAAAGTTTCACAGTGCCGATGTTACGATAATACCTAGTAGGTATTATACAACATCATCGTAGTTCACCTGAGTATAAAATAAAATAAATAGAGGTGAAATTCTAAATGTCCATAGTTTCGCAAGTTTCGGGCAGCGTACGAGAGGCGCGGACTGGGAGCGGACACCGGCGACTGGAGCAAGTCGCGCGGGGCGGGCGGGGCGGGCGGCGCGCGCGGGGCGGGCGGGGCGCCCAACTATCGCGGGAGCAGTAATTAAGCAAGTTGACGGCGTGTCCACACCGCGCGCCGCGCGCAAATATGAAACTTAAACACCGACATGTTATTAGGTTTCTTGTTTTATTTACCATCCACGCTGGCAAACGAGAGAGAGTGTTAGGGTCGCTTGACATTCGTGACAACTATAAATGACGTATGCTTTCATTTATCCTACTCATACATAAATGCGAACAAGTAGATATATGTTTATTGTTATCGCGCAGCAACGAAGCAGACGGACAGATTGAAGAGTTTTTGAATGAGTATCGTTAAAGACCTAGAAAATGGCAGGCTCCTTTTATCCCGGGATAACATAGACCTCAACTACGTCGATTTAAACTAAAAATCTTGTGGAAACCTTTTATTTCCCCAGGGTTAAATGCCTAGTAGACTGGGTTACTCTTTAGATGCTTAACTATTTTCATAACTTTACTCACTACGGGGAAATTTGCTCACATTCTAGGAAATTGGAATAGGTACGTCTTTAACAATTTTCCTTGAAATATCAACTAGAATATACGAAAGATTAATTAAATTTTGGTAGTACCTTTTTCCTTTTTTCCAACTAACTACAGCTAGGGTACCTCCAAATCAAGAGTGAATAATCATTTTCAAGGTACGAGTAAGTGCGTTCCATTGGAGGCTGCATGTTCTCTCACCTTCCGGCATGATGTGCTCAAATGCTAGTAGGAGAACGTGTTGAATTTAAGGAAATGAATTTAATAAGTTTTAGTTTAAATTGGTATGTTGCGCCAAACATTGGCAAACTGTAACTCTAACCATCGCCGGCTTACGTTCAACCAAGGTATAAAGATGTTTTGACAGATTCCAATACATAAATTGTTAGAACGTCCGATTTTTTCCACTGTTAAACGTTGCTCGACATTATCGAAATTGGCACTGACTTAAATTGTGTGCTAAAATTAGGTTTACGCAACTAATAAATAAATGAAATGATATGAACTATGCTTATAGACAGAGAGACAACAGTGGTGTGACAATGTAGATTGTAGACATACGAGTACACAGATGCTCCAACGGTTGAGCAACTCAGCCGGTATCGCGCGGCGCCCGCGGAGCGGATGTCGTGAGCGCGGCGCGCGTTACGGGACGCCCGCCCCGGCGTCGTAAACGGCTCCTTTAGATAAGGCCCGCCGTTACACCGACCCTCGCTTGATGACTAGCGCACCAAATACATTACGATATTCGTACGTCGACCTCAAACACACGTTAAACTAGTTGATGCACACAATTTCGTCCGCGTGGTGGTTTTCTTACAATCTCGTAAGAATAACATAAAAAAACAGAAGATAAAAAGTACCCTATGTCACTCTCCAGGTCCTCGACTATAATATCTACCCGTGTAAATAAACATGCTGCGTTATTGAAGAAACCGACACGCGAATACACTTTCGCATTTAGTAGGAATAATGTAAGTCCCTACTTACTATAAATAATTTATGGGTTCTATCTTTCGGGTTTTTACACAAATTGTCAGAGTAAAGAAGTTTCGGTGAGCGTGCGAGCGTTTTCATACATCTTTTATGTTTCCGCCGCCTCACGTAACTCGTATTTGATTATTTTTTTACTACGCCGCAGCATCCCGGTTATCGCGCCTCCCGCGACATCGGAACCGCGGAGGGCGCGTCGGGCTGTCGTCGTACGACGCGAATGTGTTCGCGTTTCACGGTAAGCGGGTTTTTATAGCGCGGCAGGTGTCGTGCGGGAAAACAAATTACATTTAAAATGCCGTATCTTAAGTGTTGCCGTAAGTCTTCTTGAGTGGAATTGAGAAGGGGCCCTCGAGCTAAATAAAAGGTTTTGTATTTAGGTATATATAACTATATAAGAATTTTATAGTAAAACTGTAACTGTAATCGCTAACTCCAACAACCGCCGATACCACCGTATAATAGCCAAGCAGAACTTGACCTATATTCTCCTCTCCCCTCCAAATAAGCGAAGTGGATGCATAGATTAAGTTACTCGTAAGATTAGTTAAGTTAGGCTAAGGAAAATTGTAAATATAGATAAGAACTAATTCAGAATAAAAATGAGCATTAAAGATTTCACGCTCATCTCTCTCAACTCAATAAGATGATTGAGTTTCATTTATCTCTGCCAAAGTAAGAACACGCTAGAGACAAGAATCCGCCACAGGTACTCCGTAGCGTTCAGCGTTATCCTTGTCAGAAGTTTAACGAAGTCGGGGTTGTGGTTGTAGCGTGTGAACGAATAAAATGCAAATGGTTACAATCAAATCAGCGTCGATATTCCCTCTCCTCCGCCCGCCCATCATTATTGCATCCCGCGTGTCGAAGCACATCGCGAAAGCGTTTAATCCCCCCCCTTCCCCCCCGCGTCGCGGGAATTGTACGTAATGAAACATTTCAGCCGCGCGCTGCACTGCTATGGCACACTGATGGTTAATTGTGCTGTAATTTCAATTAATAATAATCACTGTGTTGTATACATGTATGTATGTTAAATTGCTCTGCACAAAATTTATTGGAAAACAATATTTATTGTTCTGAGTGGAGAGGTATGAATCATTTTCAAGTAGTACTTTGGGATTGAAAGTATATTATCCCCACTAGAATTGAACATATTATATTTAGAAATATTTTCTATTGTTTTATGACTAAGAAATTGAATGAAAGTCCTTTAAAAAATTAAATAATAGGTAAAGAAAAAAAAGGAAAGAGCTAAAGGATTGGGATCTGAATCTTGAAAACGTGAATAATCGATTACTAGTGTGAGTTCATTTCGCAATCACAGGCTCACAGACCCCACGCGATGGCTTCGGTCGCGGCGGCTGGCTCGCTGGTATGCTACGCACGAGTCACGAGCTCGAAACTTAAAACTCTCTCTAGCAATTAGCTGCGTAATTAACCCCTAACGAGATAAACAAGTCAAGGATTCAAATTGCTGCTGTTATTTGTTTACATTAAGACTTTTCACAAGAGATTCAGGACGACGCACAGCGAGGGACGCGTGAACCGCACTCATTTGACCACTTCATTTTCAAAGAACTCACAGACGCATTTTGTTGTAGAGCTTTGAGTGCCAAGAGAATTATTCAGTTTGTTGCTTTCTCTTACATTTCGTAGCTCTGTTGAGCGGGATTGAAGGACAAACCAATAAATCAACAAAAAAACACACATTCGCATTTATAGGTAATATAAGTAAGGATTAGTAAGGATAGTAAGGATCGGGAAATGATGCCTACTTCTCAAGTGGGTACTCATTAGTAATAGTTCATGTCAGTTGTATGTAGGGATGTAAAGCGGTAATATTACTTTCGTAAAATTCGGTAATTTACCATATTTTACGTAAAATATAAATAAATTACGTAAATTACGGTAAAATTGGGTAAAATACGATTTAACTCTTACTAACAAAACTATTGTGACCCACACTTTTGCTTGATTTCGTGGCATAATTTACTAAATGCACGTATAGTGCCATCAGTCAAAACAATTCAACTGATCACCGATCGGCTTGCCGAATGCTCACTGTTCAGTCGGAATGGCAACAGCGCAAAACATAAAGGCAAACTGCACTAAACGGCAACGTCGCATCGTGCGAGTCGCGCCGCGCGACTCGCAGTACGTAAGTATGTTTCAACTACACGCTCGTCTCACCCCCCGCTATACTTTTCAGCATACATACGTAGCCGGTAATTTTACCGTAATATATATAAATTACCGTAAAATATCCGTATTTTACTAGCTTTTTCGGTAAAATTACGTAATTTTGCAACCGTAGTTGTATGTCGATACGCCAATGTCAGCTTTTAATTTTTCTGAACAAAATTTTACATCAAAGGCTAAAATTCATGGTCTTCCTTTTATTTCATGCTATGTTATTTAACAAAAAATAATCCTTATGATGAAGCCTTCCGATCGGTATGATAAAGATAGAGGTTAATTTTTTTTCTCGTATAGCGGGTTCGAGTCCCGGTTCAACCAGGCAATTATTTAAAAATCTATGAATGCAGTTAAATTGTTTTTTAAATTAAAATGAAGTCTTCTTTCAGTAAAATGTTCCATCTACAATATTTAAGGTACTTCCCTTCCATGTGGCATAGCCGTGGGACACCCTGTATAGTACGTACTCCTTAAGACGTCGGATTATGAAACTACAATATTTCGGAGAGCCGGCGTTGAATCACGAAGCTACGTCTACAACGAACGGCATTAATATTACGCAGGTAAAACCGGTAAGTAATTATTAATTTCGGGAATTTATCGCTGCGCCCGGAATTTTGTAGCAATGTTTATTTAAGCAGCCACGTTCCTTTGCGGTAATACTTATCGCTGTATCGCCGCGCCCGCACGCCCCCCCGTGCCCCCTCCGCACCCCCGCGCACGCCCCGCGCCCCCTCCGCTACCCCCCGCGCCCCGCCCCGGTGCCGACTCATTATTGCGAGGAGCGAGAACTCCCGAAAGTTATAGATGTTAAAAAACGAGAAACAAGGCTTTCCCTGAAGCGGCGACGAGCGGAGCTGTGAAGGGAGGCATCTGTTTTTGTGCAACACTTACGCGTGACGACAATCTGGTAGAAAGCAAAGATCAGATCTAAGTCGATCGAGCTTCCTTAGAAGATGTCAGACTGTCAGTGACAGAATCATCGCAACTACCTCGTCTCGATATATTTCGAGCTCGGGTGCTCTAATTTCTATTCTTCTCCTCTCAGCCAAAGCTGTCTAGGTTTCTCATCAGTAGAACTGTACGTTTCCAGTCAAGAGGAGTCGAACGACGTGTGTAGTGTCCGAGCTGAGAGGGCGTGCGTGTGCGCAGCCTCGCCAGCCAACACTCGCGGGTGAGGTTGTTCCGCTCTGCTCGAGGTGGAGCAGCCATATCACCTCGCTGCTCCCTGCGCTTCCTCGACAGCTTCAGAAAAAATAGTATCACAGGTGCGGGAAGCAGATTCTGCGGAAAAGACCCGACAAGAAACATATCAATTTTATTTTATAGCTGTATAAATGTAACAACTTCTTATTTTTATTTTTTACGAAGGAATTCTCGCGCTCTGAGTTTACAAATTGATCGGATAAGAGATGAATTGTACTTATGAAACTTTACTTTAGTCATAAAAACTATTCACAACTAATGAGGGAGCGTATTCATTGTGAATAGTTTTTATGACTAAAGTTGAGTATATGGTGGGGCAATTATTAGAATATAAAAGTGTTTAGTGGCAGCCATTCAAAAAACTCAATTTTAGAAGAACAAAATAATAAGGCCATTAATTTTTGAGCACTTTATGAATAAATAAGCCAATTGGGTAATATGTAATGTTTAATCAAAAGGTTCTGTTACTTTACTAACAGACACCGCTAGTGTGACCAGGTCAAATCACTCCCTGACCTTGCACTTGCTATCGTAGTTATAAAAGCCAAAGACCTAACCGAGTGGAAGGCTGTAGTAGCCAGCGCCACGGAGGCACTACTTACTTCGCCAATAAGAAATACTACCGAGTATAAGATAAATATTGAAGACTTCTTTCAATCATGGTACGATACGAAAAATTCACTACAAACTTTATGTTTTATAAAAATTACATTATTAAATAATTTTATTAGTAAAAGTATTTGAAAGAGTAATGTAACAGCACTCACTCATATTTAAAAGTCAGCAAATATATTTTCATGTCGTGCGCTGTGCCATTATGCACATTACACAAGAATATGAGCTCTCTAATGTGCACTCGGTAGGGTTTTGACTGAAGCCGCCATGTAGCGACTTTACTACGTACAGTTTTATTTTCTGCTCGAAATGGGAAATGTTAAAATATTCCGAGCAGCGCACTACCGCCGGGCCACGAGCTCGACGCGCAAGCGGGGCGCGACGCGGCGGACGATAAAAACAAATGCAACGGCTTGCCGCCACGCGTATTAAGTCGCGAATGATTTCTCAAAATAATATAACTTATCTCGCTTCCGAGTGGAGTGTTTTATGCAAACAACCAAGTATATCTGTTGCTCCCTTGTTGCGTCATTGAAACACAAACAAACATACATTCACATTCATAATATTCTTTATATTCTTCTTTACTTTGTTTGACATAGATCCGTTGTATAGACTTCCATAAAGTTTCTTGCGGTCTTGCGAATCCTATAGCCACCAGCTTCCTGCGACTAGTTTGGTGGTACGAGATAGCCTCTTCAGCAAATGTTCTTTAGTTCTTTAATACACTAGGTGCTACGTAGTCTATTAAAACGTCTAAAATAAATGTCTAAGTTACAGCATCTACACATATGTACCTGTACAACAATGAGCAATGCATATGCTAGGACTAACGTCACACAGCAAAGGTTTTTTGTCTGTCGCGTGTCGCCCGCACGCGACTGCCTCTGCGACAGAGTCGTGCCCCGGCCGCGAATACTCTCCGTCGCGCTCTCCGTGAACGACTCTCCGTAAACGACTCTCACGTACAAAGAGTTTTAATAAAAGAACTACTCTTAATATTCTGTTGCATTGCATTATTGTATTTTCCTCGAATTCCCGCATTGTATGTGGGGAAAAGAAAGAAATGAAAATTCAGCAAGTGCCTGCACAGCTCTCTATTTTTTTTGGATTTTTGATGTTATGGAGGAGTGTAAGCGTGAAACTCTCTGCATGTATTTCTCGTTGGTGAGGGTCGTTATTTATAACTTGTAGAAAGGTATTGGACTACGGTGAGAATTCACTTGAGATAATAATGCGGTGGGCTCCCAGATCCGCAATTATGACTCGACAAGATAACGAGTTATAATCAGAATATATTGGTGATGATGACAAAAATGGACGTGTTGACGTGCTCTCCGGGGCATGTGTGATATGAAAGTGCCAGAGTCTGTTACTCATTCAGTGAATTTACTGACCGGGGTCAACGTTGCTTAAGTTTTACCAACTTACTTAATGTCTGAGGCCCCTCGCGCCTCGAGGCGCTTTATACCTTCCTAGTATTTAAATGAAAGATGAGAAGTTCATCAAAACATCGCTTAAAAGGGTACAAAGTTCAGCGAAGCGCCGAAGAAACAAAGGTTTCGATACTGATTAATTGTACGACTGCTGCGGGCTATGGTGTGGTACGCCCCCCCACCCCCCTCTCCAGACACCCGAAGCACCCCGCGACAGGGAAAGCGACTTAATGATCATGTAACCGATTCCATTTTCAATGGGTTTAAGTCGAAGGTTAAAGTGGACTTAAAATTAGACTGCAAACATGAATACATCGGGGAAAGTTTCGACATAAATTCGGTGATATATGAATATTTTTATTATAAAGTTTAAGTGCCTATCTACCATTTACATAATATAACAAAATTATTAAGTGACTTCAAAAATTAGTAAACTATATCAAAACGTACTCTTACAAAATTATATCGAAACTAGCGGACCCGACAGACGTTGTCCTGTCTTAACTATGAATATTGAAACTCCCCTTTTTACCCCCTTGGGGAGAGAATTTTCAAAAAATGTAAAATACGTAATTCTTTATTTTTGATCAAGAGCCAAAATATCAAGTTTCATAAACATAACTTGAAAAATAACTTGAAGAACGAAGGACTATCATACAAACATTCAACCCCTATTTAATCCCTTAGGGGGTAGAATTTTTAAAAACTGTGAAACACCTACTTTTTTGTTTTCAATTTAAAGCCTAAGTACCGAATTTTATGGGTATAGCTTGAAAAATAACGGAGTTTCATACAAACTTTAACCCCCCTTTTTACCCCCTTGGGGGGAGAATTTTCGAAATATGTAAAATACGTAATTCTTTATTTTTGATCAAGAGCCAAAATATCAAGTTTCATAAACATAACTTGAAAAATAACTTGAAGAACGAAGGACTATCATACAAACATTCAACCCCTATTTAACCCCTTAGGGGGTAGAATTTTTTAAAAGTGTGAAACACTTACTTTTTTGTTTTCAATTTAAAGCCTAAATACTGAATTTTATGGGTATAGCTTGAAAAATGACGGAGTTTCATACAAACTTTAACCCCCCTTTTTACCCCCTTGGGGGGAGAATTTAAAAAAAATGTAAAATACGTAATTCTTTATTTTTAATCAAGAGTCAAAATATCAAGTTTCATAAACGTAACTTGAAAAATAACTTGAAGAACGAAGGACTATTATACAAACATTCAACCCCTATTTAACCCCTTAGGGGGTAGAATTTTTAAAAACTGTGAAACACGTACTTTTTTGTTTTCAATTTAAAGCCTAAATACCGAATTTCATGAGTATAACTCGAAAAATGACGGAGTTTCATACAAACTTCAACCCCCCTTTTTACCCCCTTGGGGGGCGAATTTCGAAAAATCCTTTCTTAGTGCTCGCCTACGTCATAAAAGGAACCTACTGTCAAAATTTCAAGTTTCTAACTTCAGTGGTTTAGGCTGTGCGTTGATCGTCAGTCAGTCAGTCAGTCAGTCAGTCAGTCAGTCAGGACAAGCCTTTTTATATAATTACAAGCCTTTTTATATAATTATAGATAGATTATCCGAGATTCGACCGATTTGTTAGAGGAAACCTACGAATAGGTCTCATAACTCTAATGCCAGGACAGAATGCATACTTTTTAATATGCACACATTTTTTTTATTCAATAACAAGATAGTTCTTGACTGCGATCTCACCTGATGATAAGTAACGATGCAGTCTAAGATGATAAGCTGACTTGGAAGAGTATTTTCATAATGAAAACCTATTTTAGCACAATATCTCCACGCCAGACCATGGTTTCGCAACGAGAGGGATAGATGCGTGGATAAAACATATCTAACGCAGATATTTAACCGTATTATTAGTATATTTACGTTTGATATTATATTGTCATAATATTGAGAACCAATTTCTCCATTCCCTTTAACCGACGCATGACATTCTGACCGACTGTCAGAACAAAGACTGTCAAGACGTCAAATTTTTCTTGGTGATGATGAAAAAGGCCAAAAACATCATTCACTTGCTTAAAAGAACTAAACAAAAGTAATCTCAAAAGAATCATTGTTTTGGTGTTCAGTGAAAAGATTCGTTTGCAAATTATATTGACATCAAAATAATACATAATATTGCAACATTTGCATTATTTTATCATTGATTTTGTCAAAGAAACTATTTTTCATTTATCGTTTTTCACCAAAAATGACACAAGTGAAATTAACTTTAGATTAAATCCACCCCTTAAAGAAAAGTTTTCGAATAATAACAAACTGCGAAGTGTTATTTAGACAGACGGATGAGACGGGGCGCGCCAGTTTGAGGGTCGGAGGTCGGCGGGCGAGGGACAGAGGAATGGAACAATAAATATTTTTGCGAGGGTAGTGGCTGCTTAGTGCTTACAAACATTGGCGCAAATCGACCCGGCTCGGTTCCGGTCCGCGGCTCGATAACACTCCAAATGGATAATGATTATGAAACACCGCCGCGGGGCCGGCCGCCTAATTAATTTGGATGGATAGATTTTTACCGCTCCAGAATTGACTTTATCAATTTTATGTAACCTTAACGGTAACTTTATATTTGTATCCGTTGGGGTGAAGAGCCATAGAGCTGGACCTCTATCCGACGAATTTTTATACAATGGTCATCAAGTCTACCGGGGAATTAGCTACCTTTGCCGAAGAATTAGTTTGGCCATCCAAAGTGGATAACGCTGCTAGGAATTTAGAATGTCGCGCTTCGTTACCGCATCAATTCAATGAATTTAAGTTTTAATTTTAGAAGTAATTTATTAAGTTATAATATAAGTTCATTTAAGAAACTGAATGTTTTTACCTATGTAAATGTTTGGTTTCAGAATTTAGAATTTTTATTCCATTCGCTCCGAACTCGATGTTCGGCGGGGCGACAATTTGTGATACCGACAATGCATGAATGACCACGTAAAACCACCCAATGGTGGTTAATGGTTATCTTGCTATCTTACTTCAATCCTTAATATTTTGACACTCCCAAAATTGTAAATCTGTTATAGCTTGGCGACCCGGTCTCACTGTTTCGACGTTTCGACTCATATGACGTAACAAACGATTCGTCTCAATTATTTGATTGTAATAGATATTCGAATACGTGTGTGATTGATGGCCATGTGTAGCTTTCACATTTCAGGATGCATCAGTTTCCTATCTGATTATCTTCTAAATATATAAAAGGCAAAGATGACTGACTGATTGACTGACTGATCTATCAACGCACAGCTCAAACCACTGCGCGGATCAGGCTGAAATTTTGCATGAAGATAGCTATTATAACGTAGGTATCCGCTAAGAAAGGATTATTGAAAATTCAACCCCTTGAGGGATAAAATAGGGGTTTGAAAAATCGAACTTAACGTGAGCGAAGCCACGGGAAAAAGCTAGTTTTAGATAAAGTTTATCCTTGTTTAGAGAGTTCGCCTTCTTGTCCGTAACCTATTAAATTTGTCGTTAGGCTTGTCCGTTGCACTCCGCCCGATTCCATTTGAGATAATGTCGACTCGCGAGATCTATTAATAGATTATTAAATTGTTGAGAGAGGTGAAATTTAGTTCGAAGTGGAAGCTGCACTTTAAAAATTATGTTATTCCCACAAAGTAATCTATATTATAAGCGAGAAAGTTGCATAATTAATAGTCCCATAGTGTGCTTATAGGCTACAACAATATGTATGATGTGTTATATGCTTTTATATATATTTAGTCGGCATAGTTACTGATAACGTTTTGTTAAACAAGCACAAAGCAACTGGAAAAAAACTTGCATCCCGGAGAAAAAGCTACTTTTTAATGTTTAAAATAACAATTCGTTCAACATTATAATTATAACTTAAAATGTTCATAACTAGAGTTGACTATGCCAACAACAGCTAGTTCTTTATATTTTTCTGTAGTAATTCTTCTTCTACGTAGGATCCCAAGTATGTTTTTTCTTTTAAAATTATTTTTCGAGACCAACTTGAAAACTAGTTCCTCTGGGAGCTATTTTGCTTTCAAAAAGTTTGAATTATTCCCTCCGCGACGAAGCATTAAAATGTAAATATAGTAATCTCAGACCGCGCTAAACGTTTAGAAGTCACCACTCCTAGAGTTTGTAGGTTCAGACCACCAGACGTTTCGTAGGTCGTTACGAGCTTTCCGTTTTTAAGTGGACAGTCGATACCTACATATATGTCGGGACTGGTTTAAATTAAGGTAATAAGTAATTATTCTTTTGAATTATATTTATTAATAGCAAGTTTTGTGCATAAACAGACGTTCTGTTAGACTTCTAGTGATTAAAAGTAACCGTAAATTATTCAGAAAACTACAAAATCAGCTCTCAGTTTACAAAAACTGTGTTCAATACAATCAAATAGATCTTTCGCAGTTCAAAAAAGCTAGTTACCGAAATTGCTGCCAGTTTTTCGCCAGCGCGAAAATGTAAATGACTGTAACAAAACATCTGTTGGCATATTCATAGGCGATCGCCGCCGCCGGCCGCCGCCGCGGGCCGCCCGGCGCGATGTAAAACTGCGGGTGCATTTGTACGAAACCGTTAATTCGGTTTCCATGTTGCAGCCGGCTGTGGTCGAAGTTTTACGATTAATCAGTATCGGTCCGCCCCCCCCTCCTGTTGTCCCCCTCTCGCATCACACGGCCTCCCGGTCCGGATATATCGTGATAACATTTAATTAATTTCCCGCGCTTTTATTGCGTTATCTAGCTATGAAATCTATTGCGACTATTGCAGAAGCGTAGTAATACCATGAGTCATACTCACAGATGATATTACTGATGACGTCCCTAAGTAAGGAAATTTTATGTTCGATGTTAAAGCTTGACTGGCGCCCTCGGCACCTAAGCAAGGGATGATAGTTTAAAATGAGCAGCTAATTTAGAAAAGATGTTGCAGTTTTACCAAGGCTGAAGTTTTCCACAAGATCGGGACAAAAATTTCTGGCATCGAACCCAAGACCGCCAACTCATAGGAACACAGCCTCACCGCTGTTAGGAAGCAGGCAGGAATTCCAATATTATGAAAGTTAGTTTTAATAAATACAAACGTAAGAGATGCAGATGATCTTGTTCAATGTAAATAATCCTTATACATAATAATAACATTAACTCCTCAGAGAGTATACCAACCCACAATGAACATTGTACATGCTGATAACGTAGTGAGGTTACGACTTCCGTAGCAGTAGCTGCGATAGCAGTTACGCCGGCTACGATTATACGGCACTACGGCGCTACGACGCTACGTACCTATAACTCAAGAAAAGACGACTCCTTTATGTTGGTAAATTTCTATTGTTGTAAAAAATCGTAACGAAACCTATTTTTACAATTTTATACACGATAATGAAGGTAAAACGTGTAAAGTGAACGCTTTTTAAGTAAATTACAAAATCATTAATATTTTAACCATAGCAAGTTGAAAACTTCTTCAAAAAAATGTTTAAAATTAAAAAAAAAAACATATAATATTAACGTCAATTCCACTCTCCAGGTCCTTAACTATGTGCATGCATTAAATTCACGTTGATCTGCAGCTCTATTGCTACGTAATTAAAGAATAAACCACCAAACTAAAATTTATAATATTAGTAAGTAAGAATGAGAAAGTGTATAAGCGTATATATAAGTCTATATAATATAGGCGTTTGTTGGTTTGCTAACCTAACTAAATGCGTAAATAGAGGGCAAAAGCTAGTGTTATACGAGAGCTGCAGCACATAAGACGCTATGTAAACACAAAGCTGGCCACTTCCGTCGCGCAGAGCACACAGCCCTCGGACACGGCACATTAACATAACTGCGGCACGGAACTGTGCAGTGCAGGAAGCTCGCTAAACACTGGCTTAACGGAGCAGGGGCGTGCCGGCAGGGTTCGCAGTAGCTGTACTTACCTCCCTGATTGTTACACTAAAACAGAATTAAGCATATTTTATTGCGTAATCCTATTAACCCTATTTATTTAATATTATAAATGCGAAAGTTTGTATGTTCGTTACTCAATCAAGTCGCAACGACTGAACCGGTTTGGCTGAAATTTGGCACAGAGATAGATTATAGTTTGCAATAGGACATAGGCTACTTTTTATGCCGGGAAATAAGAAGTCGCAGGTGTCATCTAGTTATTACATTAATCAATGTCAATATGACATTTTTTGACAAAGACTTCGATTTGAGATGTAAACCACTGGTAATGTCGCTATGTGGGCACTATAACCACCATTCAAATGCTAAATAAAATCTATTGTCCATTTTCGTTATTTAGAAATTGGGGGTTGCGGTGACAATTAGTTAGGTTTATTATTCTCTATATCGGATGTTGTTCCGTTTCACAATAATAAATTATGTCAAAGGAAATACCTAACAATTTGTATGCGGACAAAAACTGTTAGCGATCAAAAAGAATAGTTTTTTTTTTATAAAAATGTGGAAAGACCTGGACCTGTATTGCCAAGTACGAACGCCTTAAGCAGCTGTATTGTTTAGATATCTTTCTGAGATTTCTTACATGGTCAACCTTAAAGTAATGACTTAAGTGTTGGTAGTGTAAACTCTGACTCTAAATCTAAAAGTGTATTTTTCAATGCATGTATGTCATATAAAGATTTCGATACTTTGGTAACTATCATCAGTAAACCCAACCAATAAAAATTATTAAATGGACTTGTCCCATTCATATATATCGATCCACAGTTTAAATGTAATAAATAGTTAATATTATAAGTCATAATTAAAATGATATTAATTTTCATTTCTCCATCTTTACATCAAGGATATCTCTAAAATATTGAGCGAGTAAATAAAACCAGTGATACTTATAACGTTATTATAGATTGAAAGAGCATTACCATAAAATAATTTAGTGGAAGTTTGCTCGTAAATTGGTAATCGCCTTAAAGGGTCGACCCTTGCCGGCAGCCGCGGGTCGCGGGTCGCGGGTCGCGGGTAGGCCGGACGGAGGTCAACGAGGAGCGGACTTGATTTATTGATTAATATACTCGCTCCCAATACAATATTGGTAAACAATATTTTACTAAGAACGCTTTATATCAATAAGTGTCGTAGTCGTCCTCAGCCGAAAGATACTCGTAAGTTGTCTTGTGCGGGTTACATTCAGTGGAACCCAGCGATTCGCTCGAGATTATCTGCCCAGAGTCCTTCCGCTGCGAGCTAAACGCGTTTCCGCACGGGTCGCCATTCGAGCACCTTATAGGACCCATAGGTATCGTCATCTGCCTACTCTAATTAAACGCTTGAGAACCAACGCCCCCTGTTTAATGAACTTTTTCATACTAGCACTTTACAAAACCTCGCTTGAATCGAACCTAGTAGTGAGACCGCTTTACTTTGAGCAAATGTGTATTTTTCACGTCAGGTACAATAAATTAACCTAAAGTGCCACGGTATTATGAGACACTTTGAACTCACAAACATGTCACACGATTCAGCTTGATCTTTCCTGCTATGTAATACCGAGTCAGGTTGACGAGTGACGTGGAAGCGTCAACCGGAAGGTGATTTAAGTCGGAGTTGGAAGTTTGATGTCAACATAGCTTTGTGGTAAAGTTATAAAAGTTAGATATTGGCATGTTTGTATAGATGTTGTATTGCGAAGAAGTTATAAGCTTGTAAAGAATTTGCTCGAGCGTGATTCCATACAAAACTTTTCTTCAAAGGAGTAGTAAAGTCAAGAAAATTTAAAAATTCCTTGCAGCAAAAAATAACAAGTGAAAGGCAAAAAAGACCGGCACGAGGGTTCCCTACAAAGTCAGTGAAGCGCGGCGCGTGGCGGCCCGGCCTGGTGCAGTGCGCGCCCCGGAGGAGTGATTCAGCCTTTATGCGGCCTTTAAATAGAAATTAACGAATACGAAATTTCTCTCAGTTTATAGTTTGCAGTAGACTAGTGCTTCTCAAAGTTGACTGGACTGCGAGTCACCCACAAAAAGTTCCAAATTCTCTCACCTCTCGATTCTCATGAAAGGTGAGAGACTCACCTCTTGATTTTCATGAAGGAAAAGGGGGCATAACTTTATGAATGAAGAACTGTTCAAACAAGAAAAAAACGTTCAGTTCCGATCCAAAGTGTTTATATTCAAATATTTATATATTTAAATACTATTTCTTAATAAAAAGAAGGCGACCACTTCGAATCTTGTTTTCACAATACGAATACGCATCGAATACGAATAAGTGGACAAACGCCCTAATGAGTTTGATACGTCCAATTTATTTCGGTGTTCATCCAATATACAGGGCCAGCACAATAGTAGCTTGCGACCCACCAGTGAGTACACCACCATGACCCATAATTTGAGAACCTTTGACTGTAGTGGTGTACAACAAAGTAGAATTTCATATGGATATTATTTATTTGAGGTTCATTCCGCTCAAATGTCCGCAGTGGGTTGAAAGCTGTGAGGTAACCGCTCATCGATGGTAGCAGCGGAAAGTCGGAAAGGAAAGGCGATTACGAAAAAGCTGCATCAATCATTGCTACAAGCTCAGTTGTGCTGATTGGCTAAAAGAGTATTCTTGCTGCAAAATGCCGCAAAAATGTATAAAAGCCAATAGCGAGTGTGTTAGCTAATTAGAGATTGTCACACTAGGAATCAGTTTTAGACAATCGTGTTTAGTTTCGCCATGGTTTTGCGTCGTTATGCGGAACTCCAAACATTTTATTGGAACAAGGTTTTTAAATCCGTAATTAAAAACTTCTTGTAGTCTTTAAACAAATAAGTCTTCAGAGAATTGTTTGAACAAAAATTAGTAATTATACTTTTGACGCAGCGCGTTCTACGACCGATCAGTTCAACCACGACGACTGCACACGTAGTGCAGCTCTGCCTGCAGCCGAACCGTAGCACTTCAATAACTCGCGCGTGCCGAATAACTAGCCGACGCGCCGTCGCGGACTCAACCGGATTGAACTGCCCCGAGCCGGTTTGGACTAGATTTAACCGCAAAACGTGCTCGCACGCCAGTGGCAAGTTGAACATTCATTTCACAAGTGTACATAATGAATTCATTTGCAGTTTCTACTTCAATAAATGAAGCTCAAAAAGGATTTAGTTATTCGTGATAATGTATTTTGTAAGAAACAACAAGTTTTCTAGTATTATGGGATGAAAGCCACACGTCTCTCGGCAGTCGGCAATCAGCAGTCGGCAATCGGCAGTCGGCAGTCTGCAGTCGGCAGTCGGCAGTTGGCAGTCGGCAGTCTGCAGTCGGCAGTCGGCAGTCGGCAGTTGGCAGTCGGCAGTCTGCAGTCGGCAGTCGGCAGTTGGCAGTCGGCAGTCGGCAGTCGGCAGTCGGCAGTCGGCAGTCGGCAGTCGGCAGTCGGCAGTTGGCAATCAGCGGGCGGCTATTAAAAGTTGAGAATTAAATGCGCCCCGCGCGCCGCTTCCGCCGGATGTTTATTTAAGTACTCCCCTCCTCTGACACCTCTTGTTCAAGCTTTAAAACCGTTTCATTTCTCAGACTAAACTAATTTTATTATTTAACGTATCATTTTGGTTTGGAACCATTTCTCATAGCTTTATTAAGCGTTTTCTACTGAACAAAGTTTGTGATAATTTCCTTAGTTCCTGAAATTTAATTATTATCTAAGTTTTATTCTGTTTAGAGTTTATACTGTAAGAGCTTTAGGCTAGATGAGCGTTAGTCGTATCATAAACTGATAAAAGGCTTGCTCCTCGCAAATATCGGCCGTAAAGTAGTTTACTTTTTTAATAGACTTGCCTTAAGCATCGGAAATTCTGACGCGTTCATATAATCAACGATCGCATCCATCTAGCCAAGCGTGAAGCAAAAATGATGACTCAATTTACTCTACTCTCGTAACAAAAAATGTAATTTTAGACGTAAATAAAATAGCAAAGTGACACGTAGATAGATGCGCAGATACAATACACAACACATTGCGAGGTTACAACACACAACAACAGATTACGTATGCCGCGAAAAATGTTGCCCATTTATCAGCCGCGGGAAGGTGCGCCGAAAATATGCGAACAAAATAAAATGATGTCATCAAATATGTATGAAGAAAATATCGCTGGTCTTATACAAATGATATTATGTAGATTAATCCACGATATCATCTCATTTTGATAAGAAAGATGCCGAGGCTCGGCGGCGGAAGCTCGCGAGGATATTATAATGATTCAGCAAACCGAGACCAGGGGGGGGGGGGAGAAATATGAGATGGAAGTTACGATGAGTATTTATTTTTTTGCATTGCTAAAGATTTTGAATTTATGAATGCTGCAAAAACTCAATTTGTAGACAACAGACAGAGGGCTCTGACTAAATGAGTTTATAGGCACTTAGGTGACTTTACCGTGGCTTTACCGTGAACTTACCGACATCGGCTTTATGTCTTTACATTAAGAAACGTTCAAAAAATGATTCAAAATTTGAAGGGAGAGGAGGAGGGGAAGATGTTAAATCAAATATACTGGAGCTCCTGCGACTTCATCTGCGAACACCTTTCTCGGCTGAGTTTTCGTGCGCGTTCCTACTCGATACTGCCCAAGCTTTTTATGCTAAAACATTCAAGTCCACGAGCGAAGTAGGTAAACTTACATTCAGAAGTAACAATACTATTTGGATATCATAGAAAATCAGGACTAAAATATATTTCAATCAAGAAATACGAGTACATATCCTATTCGAGAAACGAGCCGCATTTCATATGCATATTTTTTGCTTATTGTAGAGTTCTTATTAAAAAGTTCGTACCGGAGCACAGCAAAGTTTACGACTAAAAGAACTGATGCAATAACTGTAGTGTACCTACTAACCTCCAGGCGCCGCTACATAATTCACGGCAGAGAGGTGAGCGAGTGTACACGCTACGACGTAGCACAACAACTACGACGTAGAACAGCGTGTTAGAGCACCGTTAGACGAATAAAAACAACACGAACTGAAATTAAATTCCCTCGAGGCGCGAGCCGGCGGAGTGAGAAATGAATAAAATTCACAAACTAGACTCCTAGCTGATTTTAGAACAGAATGATGTTAGGTGTTCTCATATGCCTAATGGTTTTTGCTTACAAAGTGTCATATTTTTTTTATTTAATCTGTTGTTTTTATTCGATAACAAGTTATTCGCCTTTGACTGAGATCTCACATGATGATAAGTGACGATGAGTAAGATGATAGCTGGCTAACTTGGACGGGGATGACAGTGTTCATTAAAGCCATACCTCTAATCGATTTTTACACGCCATCCTACCGACAACGCAAAAACGCTTGGCGGCAGTCGGCACGTCTTTGAGAAGGGTGCTAGCTAGCCACGCGCATAGCCGATCTTTAGTTGAAAAATTCCAGACTAAAATAATCTGTAAATCTTTGTGTTCAACAGATAAATAATACACACTAGCTTTTGCCCAAAACTTCATCCGAGTGCAATTAAAAATTTTAGAATCCCGCAGGAACTCTGTTTTTCCGGAATAAAAGGTAGCTTGACACTCTCCAAACCCTCAACGTCGATCCGATCGCTGCGTGAGTTTGCGGAGTAGGTGGAGTCGGCACGTAAACCCTTCACCACACCCACTTTCCCATTTATACGTAACATTAAAAGTAAGGCTTACAACAATAATACGAATACTAATGTCACGGCTGAAGCACACTTCCAATAAATAACAGTAGTAACTGAAACATTGATTCAGAATGGTCAGAATCAATATATGAGTTACTACTGACACAAACTAATATCGAGACCCTTATGTAGGTTGCAATATGGCGGCGAACTTTTGTGACTTTCACTTACTTGTTCACTTTGTAACTCTGTTTCTGCTTGAGTTACACATAACCCTTTTGCCTGCTAAATTTTTGGAACTAAGCTACCTTACTTTTTTATTTTTCACAACCGAAGAATATTGTCAGATCTATAGCAAATCAGAGATCCTTCGTGGATGTAACTTTTTGGAAAAGTTATTGAGTTTATAAACATTCAATAAGAAAAATCACTCCAGTCAAGTTAACCAGCGATTGAAATGCGGTGTCACTAGGCCACACGCCCAATCCATCAAACGATTTACTATATTTAGATAAGATAATATATAATTTAATGCTCAAACATAACAATGGATTTAACAAAAATGCATCGTTTGCTCAGGGCAAACAATTTTATCAAGGGTAACAGAATAAACTTTGAAAAGTTACATTCGAATCCATTTTAAATAGTAACATGATAGGGCAAAAGAAGTTTCTTCCTCTGTTTGCAGCTTTGTTTGCAGATAAAGAGTGTTCGAAAAAGTTAACAATGGAAGCGGAAAGAGAAAGAAAAAATGTGAGCGCCATTGTTTGACAAACTGAGGCTTGGTGCGGGGCACTCGCCACTCCGCCACTGTTACATTGTTTACTTTGCTTTATTTGCATAAATATTGTTGTCGCTCGGGGCGCGGACGTGGCGGAGATGTGTTTTGCCGAGAGTTACAGCAAGAGATTAACTTTAAATACGCATTACTTTTGAAACATTCTGGTATTTTTGGCAATTATTCTGTTTTATTTAAGTCATGATCCCGGTAAAAACACCGAGCGTCCGCCTCCAAGAGGCAAGCTATTCATATTTTTGAACGTCATGTCATAAAAAGAACTGTGCAGCTTAGTTTTGAAAAGATAAAGATAGGCAGATATTCTTGCTTACTTAAAGTACGAGTATTATAAGTTTTTCTTTTTAATCGATGCAGGTTAATTGAAATAAAATACAAAATTCTATTGGCATCGACACTGAACGAATTTAAAAATAGTTGGGTAAACTACAAGAAACTCTTATAGTTTCGCCAAGTCCGTTCGTCTGTTCGCAGCATAGCGCAGAAACTGCTGGTACTAAAAAGTTGTAATTTGGCTAAGTTATGCATATTAATTACGCCAAAAAAATTGTACAATAAAATTGTGAAAAAAATCTATTATTTTAAACTGTTTCTATATCATTGGCTTCCTTGAAAGGTTACTCTTACATGACCTAATTTTCTCTTTCTTTTAGCATTTCTGAATAACGTTCTGGTGATTTTTGGGACTCTCTCTAAAAGGATGCTTTAAGAATAAGAATGTCGGTTAAATCGTTTCCACGTAACCTGCTTATGTCATCGTCTTCTTATTTTCCCTAAAGTTTTGTATCGTCACTATCGGTTGCGAGGCTTTTGTCCGTCCCCCTCCCACCCCCTCCGCTCCAACCCTTTCAGACCCTTTCAATATTATGTGCGCTGAAAAGAGTGAATAATGTCGCAGGCGGCCCCGCCACTACAGCGCCTACTTTATAAAATGACGGCACATTTTTATCAAACATCGGATAAATATTTCTGTTCGAGAAGCGAGGTGAAGTTAAATATTATAGAAATATCCGTTTTGCACGCACGATTAGTAGCGACTATTATGCACTGAACGCCTCGTGGCGTGTGCCAGCCGACATCTGCTGTCTCCGCACCTGACGAACACACAGCTGACACCTGCATACGCGTGGGTTGGCGCCAAACATCATTTTTACTCAAAAGCTTTTTAGGCTTCCGTAGTAAAACTACGAGACACCCTTCTGAGTACGTATTATATTGTGAAATGAACTACGGAACCCTACACTGCGCGTGGCCTGACACGCGATTGGCTATTTTTTTTAAATCAAGGGTTACGGTTTAAATATATTCTAATGTAGCGCCTAAACTACTGAGCATTTTTTTTTTTCGTATAAAATGTAGCCTATGTATGTACTATGGCACGACAGAGGCTATATTTCATATGAAAAAATCAATGAGGTTATCCAATTTTGCGTAGTCAGGCTGTTTTTTTTTCCTTTTTCTTGTTTTACTGAACAATCACACTGCGCGAGCTGCAGGCAGTTTGCACCTCAATGCTTGCCAACTCGCGCACTCAACGGATTCAACGGCCGTCTCGCTGCCCTTACGGGAATATTAATAGCTGATGCTCGTGACTTAAATTGGTCTGCGCAGATTTGAGTTTTTAGAGTTCAGTACCTATCATATGGAAAAACGACGCCCTGGCCTGACCCTTTTGATATATGGCACAATTTTCCCGCACAAAATGTAAACCACGCGTAGGGATATCCGTGTTGGGGATATAAGCAATCATAAATATTTTGTCAAGATCGTTTTGATTCGCACTGACCAAACTTCTGTTATATCGTGACTTCATTATTATAAGTTTTCAAGATGTAGTATTTCAACCACTCAATGTGATCAATTGATTAAGCCTCAATAAATCGATATAAAGTCTCAATAAAGTCTAACCGTTGAAGCTGGGAACTAAAAACGAACACGTCGACAGTTCGATCCCCGCCATAACATAAGCTTTCTACTTATTTGGAGAGGAGAAGTGAATATTAGTCAAATTCAAAGCGGCTAATATTCTTCAAACAATATTTATCACAGTCTCTATAAGGCTCTGTCAACTCAGGTATCATCTACGAAAGCAGAAGTTTTAAAACAGTGAATCTATCAAACGGTGGCACTTGCGTTTGTTCTTTTAGTAGCTTTTAGGTCTCAATAAATGTGATCAATCGTAACGTTTCGGCGCGGCGTGGGTACCGAGCGACGGCGCGGCGGACACTCGGCGGGCCCCGAGCTGTACATCTGGCGGTGAATAATTGATCGTTGCTTATAGTTGGCGGGTCGGCAAATCAACAGCCTGCCAAAACTTGCCCAAAATGCTAACAGCGGGCTTTGTATTCGATAATACATTTAGTTCGGTCGGGTGCTAGTTGCACAAGTTCCTAGATTAAGGCAAAGTTTGACAAGACCTGGGGTTGCCAAGTCGGCTACAAATAAATCCTAATATAATTGTTTCGTAAGCAGTTTGGACTGCGATCTAATATTCGGAAAATTGCGATTTCGATCCCGGGTATGCACCTCTGACTTTTTGGAGTGACCTATGTGCAGTGAAGCAATTAAACGTTGTCGCTTCGACGGCGAAGAAAACATCGTGAGACAACTTGAATGCTTGCGAGTACTCCGTGACGGTCTCAAAGGTGTGTGAAGTTTGACAATTGCATTGGGTCAGCGTTGTGGACTGTGCCTCTGAGAGATCAGAGCTCAGTAGTGTCGTTGATGGCTCGCCGGTGGCGATGAGACGATAATAACTGTAAACTACACACAACGCTTTAGAACGGCATTCCGAATCAGTAATAGATTCACTTGACGATTTTAAAAATGTTTTGTAATCTGTATTTAAAAGTGTGCATCGAATTTAGTGCCGAGGAAATGAGCCAGAGCACACACCATGTGTGCGTGTGCTCCGGCTCAGGCGACCCACTGCCGGTGTCCTGCGGGAGCCGCCGCGAGCTAAACATCGCATTAAATGTACACTTACGGAGTTTATTACGGTTTCCGAGAATTTACAACTTCCACTAAAAAAATAGTGTGCAGAATTGAGGTGGTTAAAAATAACATACGATATATCATTACATCATTTGGGCTAATAGCTAGGTGTGTCATAAGTCACCAATACGACGTGTAGCTGTGCGTTGGTAGATTAGCCAGTCAGTCAGTCACCTTTTCTTTTTACAATTTAGCAGAAGAAGATAATGATGACTGTGTAGGATGACTATATAGTTTTCAAAGAAATTAGTTTCTGAATGAACAGCGCGCGGAGCTTCAAATAAGAGTGAGCTTTGTCCGTCTCACAAAGGCCCGCTCTTTGCGCTAAATCCAATTCCCGGCGCCTCTCCCCGCTCCCCGCTCCCCGCTCCCCGCTCCCGCGCCCGCTGCCGACTTCCCCTATCCAGAGAACACGTCTAGATAACGTTGATGACAAAATGTCTAGCGTTGAAGCCTTAACGTTACTTTTTTAATCAATCTATCTACATAATACATAAATATAAAATTAAATTATCGTTCGTTAGTCTGACTAAAACTCAATAACTCGTTTCTAGTAGGAGGGCTCTCCTACACTACACACACACGCATACCTACATAGACGAGGGAGGAAGAGCAGGTTTCCCGAGAGACAGGTTGACTATAACTTAAATCGGGATTCCTGATACTATTGTAACAGACGTTTATTTTATAAATAAATTTCCTTTTATTTAATTAACATGGGGTTATTCAAGGGGCGGGCCGACAAATTTCTAAAAAGCCGGCAACGCATTATTGGTGCCTTAGGTGCTACAAATGTTCATTGACGGCGGTAATCACTTAACATCATGTGACCCGCCTGCTCGTTGCTCGCTAAAAATATTAAAAAAATTATTATTATTTGTTATAGCGGCAAGTGGCATCAGAAATACACTTCTCTGAAAATTACAACTTTCTAGCTACAGCTACTCAGACGGACGGACGAACGGACAGCGGAGGTTAGTAATAGAGTCTTATTTACCCTTTGGATACGGCTCGACCGATTTGAATATTTTTTGTTCTGTTAAAAACAACTGACAAGCTGACAAGTCGACAAAGGTAAAATTGGAAATTCTGTATAAGAAGATAATCACCAATTGTGATTACTTTTAATATTTGACGCTTATAGTACACAATATTCAGTGGTTGACTGATTTTCCACTTATTATTTTTTTGTCAGTTCCAACAGAATCCGAGTAATGCATGACGTTAGCTCATTCAGCGTTCTACCGTGGAATGCAGAAGGCGCGAGCGACGGCATCCTTGTGTGGTTAACGTCCAATCAATTCGCACGATAAGTTTTCATACGTGTCTGATTCGAATCGCTGAGGTGAGGAACGCCCTCCTAGCGCTTGTTTGCTTGTGTCCTCAAGGCAAGAATGAATAGGCATCTTCCAGGCAAGCTCGCTCCGATCAAGACTTCATCATTGTTTTCCACTAGAAGCAATATAAAAAAGCGTGTCAAAAGGTGAATTTTATGATCATAATATTGCTTAGAATGGCTAGAGAGGTACCAGCACTCAGTCCTCGATAGCACACGACTGCATTTGGCGAATGGCCCTCCAATAAACCTGCACTCGGAGAGCCCTCGACTGGAGCGTTGGTCGTGAGCGCGGCGCCGTACATGCCATCTCCATCGGAGTTATCGAACTTCACCACCTAGCCAGCGGCGAAATATTGTTATATGTACTTGAATACCACACCGTCATGGAAATATACATAGTAAAGCGTTTTTATTCAAATAAACTTTTATCAAGTGTTTTTGAATCGTCAAGTGAAAACATTCCGAAAGCATACGTTATACAGATGCTTGATAATTATAATATTTTCATTGAGCGTGTACAAAATATTATGTAGCTTTTGTCCGCGACTTCCTCCACGTGGAGATGAAATGATGAAGCTTCATTCAGACGTCGCTTTCATCCTGATAAGTGTATAAGTATTTAGCACTAGAAAGGTCAATGCAAGTTATACACTTCGTTTGTCAAAACCTCTTATACCCACCATGCGCTACACACGTCCCGAGAGGGGGTCGCCCACCCCTCTCCCCGCGGGTAACGAGTGCTCAATGACGACGGGACATTTTTAATACGCGTCGAATTCGCTCGCTCGTTAATGCCCCGTTGTTCCGGTCGCCAAATGTCCGTTTGCCGGGATTCTGCGTTTTTACGGCCCGTTTGGAGTGTCAATGGACGCGATTTGTCGCGATTTAGATTTATACAGCTGGCGAAGAGAACTTTGTGGTTAAAATAAATGTTAAAACTGAGCAGGTACCGAATATTTGTCAAAACAATAATTGAAGATTAATTTTTAATATTTTTTTTTTATTTTGTCTATCTCGCGATCAACAGATCCATGTACAGCGCACATGGATATAAATCTTTGCTCTGGTTTCAATTTTTTTTATTTATTTTATTTGGAAATGCTCATGTTTGTAATGCTTACATATTAGTTACACATGGAATATTTGCTATACTTTAAGGACGTTGTTTAGAAATGCTTGTAGTATTTCTAGGCTTGAGTTTTGGCTGTGGCCCCAAAGCGCAATGTCGCGCTGTTTTATTGCGTCGTGTGAAATTTTGATACTAAGTTTTTAGAGAGTTAGTGTTACAATGACGACCTCCCTGGCGCAGTGGTGAGCGCTGTGGTCTTATAACTGGGAGGTCTCGGGTTCGATTCCCGGCGGGGGTAATTTAGTAATTTATTATTTATAAATTGTCTCTGGTCTGGTCTGGTGGGAGGCTTTGGCCGTGGCTAGTTACCACCCTACCGTCAAAAACGTGCCGCCAAGCGATTTAGCGTTCCGGCACGATGGCGTGTAGAAACCGATTAGGGGTATGGGTTGAATTTACACTGCTATACCCCTTCCAAGTTAGCCCGCTACCATCTTAGACTGCATCGTCACTTACCATCAGGTGAGATCGCAGTCAAGGGCTATCTTGTCATAGAATAAAAAAAAAAAAAAAAAAAAAAAAAAAACAATGCGCTGTCATTAAGCCGTTTTATTTAATTGTTCGTTATTCGCAAGGCAGTGGGGGGCGGGGAGCGAGACCTCGATATTGTCCTGTGTAGAAGAGACAGCTCGAATCCAATCCGCGCTGGAAAGTTTGCTTCATTACCATCTCTAGATACGCTCCGAATAAATTCCAAATCAATCTTATTCACCCTTCCCAAGTATAAATTACATTTGGAATTTAAAGTATTTCAAGGCTTCAGTACTTGAATTTATTATTACACTTGAATTATTAAGGCCGGCAACGCATTGGTGGTGCCTCTGGTGCTACAAGTGTTCATGGGCGGCGGTAATCACTTAACATCAGGTGACCCGCCTGCTCGTTTGCTCGCTAAAAATATAAAAAAAAAAAAAAAAAAAAGTACGATTACAAAACATTGATGAATATCATTTATAACTACGATATACCTAATTACCAGACTATAGTAGCAAAATACAGAATATACATAAAAAGGCTGCAACGACTATTTTAAATTTTAAAATGGACTTAATTTTCGTCAAGAATTTTAGGTATTTAGCTTGAGTAATATTGCTCATCACTCTGCAGCTAAGCCCGTGCCCGGAGCCGCGGTAATCTTTAAGTCCAAACGACAACTGAACCCGCTGAATGCGACGCCGATTGGAATGAAAACATTCAAATTGATGGGATTTTATCATATGACACAGCTGATCCCAGTATTTTCAATTCTTGGATTAGGTAAATTTTCGACTTTTAATCTGTAGATTTTGACCATCAGTCGATCAATGTGAGGCTTATTGTTTATTACTTCCAAGATCTGAAACTGATTGAAATCTTCAGACGCACGAAACCGTGTGTCGGTGCTAGTTTGTAAACAAAGCGAGTGAGAAATGAAGTCGGAGTCGGAGGCGAACGTTTGCATTTTCCCGCATTAATATTAAACGGCTTGTTACCGCGAGACTCCGCGCGAGCTACAATTGGAAGATTGAGAATACAAACTACGCTCTATAAATATGAAACACCGCTCGTGGTGTTCCATTATTCTAGGTCGATTCTTTCCCGTGCTTGCAAACTGTGGAAATAGTACCCGGTCCAACACGGCTGGACGTTGTCGTTCTGGTCGCAACCTTGACAAGCTCATCATGGTCATATGAATGTTCACAGCGAGGTTCAAAGGTCACAAAGACTAGTCCCAGCGTCTGTGGCCGTTGGTCGTTGGGTGCACTACGAGTATTGAGTATTTCTGAAAACCTCCCTGACGTAGTGGGCGATAGTTAGTGCGTTGAAAATTTAGGTAATTTACCGAAATGTCTCTGGTCTGGTCTTTAGTGGCTTTTGACGTGGCTAGTTACCATCCTACCGTGGAAGAAATGCCAACAACCTTGACTATTTAGACACCGTCATGTTTATGTATGGTTGTAAGGAAGTAGATCTAAATATGAAACTATTATCTGCATTTCTACAGCGTTGAGCAGACCGAGTTCCACAGAGAGTTCGCTGCAACTAATTAGGTGAAAGGTTTCCGACTTGTGTCTGCCGCGTTACTGGCAAGTGGAAGCCGGCGCTTAGTGTTATCTTCTAGTCCGGGAAGGAAAATTGCTCTTTAATGAGAAGTGTCCTTAATATAGGTACTAAATTTTATTATTTCAGATTTTATCCATGGGAAATATTTTAAATTAATATTAAAGAGTAACCTTGCGTCGTATTTCTTATATAAGCGATGGTCATGACATTTTTGATATGATTGTGGTAGGCTCTAAAATGCTTCACAAATACGTTGTACTTACAGGTACGCTGTGCAGTAATATGCGATTTTTATTTGCCTTAGAGCAAATTTTATATATAAGATATTAACAATATCAGAACGCTGACACAGGGTAGTGGAGGAGGTACTACAGGAGTACTTAGCAGAAGTTTCGTTCGAGACGGAGGAAGCAACGCATAGAGCGGATATTAATAGGCCGGTTAAAAGGAGTTGGGAAGAAAAGGTTAGAGGCAATCTAAAATGGAATTTTTTCATTTATTGTTTACTAGCTTTTTTAGCAGCTGGATACAAGAGGCACAAGACCGATGCAAGCGGAGTCCCTGCGAAAGTCATACATCCAGCAGTGGACACATATCGAAAGCAAATGAAGAATTTGGCATAACGTTCCGAAATACCTAGCAATGAGAATCCAGCGAGTGAAATTTAAACTTACCTACGTATGGCAGGCTGTAGTGTCACCCTGACCATCTAACTAATGCGACTAGAGTTTATCGTACACACCCAAAAGTGCCATTCCAGTAATCCCTGTTAAATGGGAATAAAAACATTTATTGGCAGTCGTAAAGTAGAGGCGAGCCCTCGAAGATCCCGTGTAAACGTTAGCTTCGCCGGCATCGGTCCCGATGCGGCGCTGGCGTAAATAACCATCGGTTCGACCCCCCCTCCCCCCCCCCCGGACGCGCTTCCACCCCCGGCTATAGCACCCCGCGCCTTGCGAACGCGATAGAATGTGTGTTTGAGGTGTCCGAATATATTGCTGCTATCTATCATGCGGCGACGTGCGCCCCCGGAGCGGTGCGGGCGATTTGTGTCCACGATGATCCACCTCGGAGACCGCGGCGCTCGTAACGCCGGAAATGTGACTCGCATCGCTAAAACAATACCAAAAATATGTACTTTCCTACTGGAAATTCGTAACTTAGTTGGGTTTTTACCTTAAAATTCAGGGCCCAAAATATTACATATTAGAAAATAACATTCATATTTCCATAATAATAATAATATTTCCCTATTTGTGTTATGAAGTAACTCTGTTTGTATGTCTGTACATTTTTCATGGCTGAACTGTTTCACCGATTTTGACAAAAATTAGAAAGATGCATCCTAGAAATCGGCATATGATACTTTTTACTCCGGGAAAGGGTGGTCTACCTACCTAAGTGTACCTATTGTATTTCAGTTGGACTACAGTGTGTGTGCACACACACGAGGCCGCTGCGATTAGTTGCGGAGCGGCTGGTTGCGGCGGGCGGTGCTCGCGCGCGATTGCTCGTTATTCGACTACCACAGGCGCTAGCCGGCTAGCGGCTGCCGGGTTTCAGTCACACACAGCTAACTGCAAAATAAACGGCAGTTTACACTTTGTAATGACACTTAGTAATATTTAAATGCGAAAATGTGCTTGTTTGTTGGGTTGTCCGTCAATCGGCTCATTCCCACCAGTACGAGTACAACTGATTAGTTGAAGCAGCTCACGTTCACACAGCAGCAGCAGCAATCTGAGAACAAAATATAACAAACTCAGTACTCAGCTGTATATTATTACCCTACTCACAACGAGTCTTCACCCAATAGCGGTGGGATCTGATCTACGAGTATAATAATGAAAAAATCAAACATATTTCTTATGGGCTCTAAACTGACTGGACAGATTCTGATAAAATTTTCAGGCAATCTTCAAGTTAGCCGAGCGGGTGATCCTGTGACGTTTGACAGTGATTGGATCAACAAAAATATTTGTTTTTGGGTGTAGATAAATCATAATTATAATAGTGCCACCCGTACGGAGCGGGGCCGGGGGCGGGCGGGGGCGGGCGGGGCGGCGGGGCGGGCGGGTCTGCGGTCGCTAGCGCGGATGGAGCGCGCTGCGTGCACTGCGGTCGACAACACGCCGGTAAATCAGCGCTTTAGCTGCCGATACTTGCTTTATGTGATGCGAGCTCTCCGCTTGCCGGTTAATTCGATTCGCTCCTCGTCTACTTTTTATTTATTTACGAACTACTTTATTTTTAACAGCTAAATAATATTCCGGTCGATGCGAGAACAGACTTTGCTACCGACGAATATCAACGGTCACTATTGAAGTAAAAGCTCAATTCAGACAATAATAATTATATATTATTATAAGCCGATATTCGCGTCTACGTTCTTGTGAGAATTCTTTGATATTCCGAATTAAAAGCATCCTACATAGGTGTCTAAATAAAATTCACTCTGTGCCAAAATTTCGTCGGGCACACGCGGGATACAATACGTTACTCAATAAGGTAAAGTTTATCCGTCAAGTAGAATGCAACCCATATGACTGGTATTACACGATAAACTTCTAAAAGCATATTACCATAATATTGCACTCGCTAAAACTCTGTACATAGGTAGGTGTAGAGAACGGTAGCGAGTAGCGGAGGTAAATATAAAACTCCACCGTGGCGTGCGGATAATCACCTGTACAGGCGAGTAAATCGCTCCTAATCAGCGCATTATTCGCGCAAACTTTACATTTCGCAGCGTCGGGAACGTGACGGTGCATGCTCGCGCCGCGCTGGGTGTACGCGAAGATGCAAAAGGCAATAGCGCATTTTAATGAGGCTACGATAACAGTTTTTTTAATGACGTACTTAACATAATTTTCGAGATCCTTGATTCAATTTGCGCTTCAGCTGAATAAAATAAGTGGTCAAGTGCTGCGCGTCAGAACGCGCGTAACAGAGCCGTCGAGCCGCGGACGGGCCGGCGAATAGATCCTCACCATTACTGGAAGCGAGAATTATAAGAAACAAAGAAGTACCTACCGTGTTGAAATCCTTTTCACTTTAGGTAGTGTTATTCCCGCTGCCACCGCATCTAATAAAATCTCATTATTTATCTACACATTAGTACTTGGTGTTCTTTTTTTTTTTCAAAATTTGAGTAGGACACGCCTCTAAAGTATAATAAATTTTAAGAAGTAGGTCATTTATTACACGAACCTAGGTAGCTAGCAGCCGGTACAATGGTACTATTCTATTCTGCCATAATGGTTCATCCTCCATTTTCCTGTAAAGAAATTGGTTACAACGTCAGCACAAAGCGACGAATTACGAACAATACATAAATCCCCGTCAATGACGCGTTCGCGAAGCGGAGCCTACCTTTTATTGTTATGTCACTGTGCTCTTTCCCTTACGCGTACAATGCTTGTAATGTTTTATTTATATACAACGAGTGCGATGGATACGTAACGCTCTCAGGCGCCCAAATATTATAGCACCTGGGGACTCACATCGAAACATTTCTTTCCTAACATCTAAACTAGGCACTCGTTATATTTTCATAAATAAGCTTTTGTTATATTCGTGTTAACATTTCGCTTTTTATAAACTACTAGCTTTTACCTACGACTTCGTCCGCTTGGAGTCAAGTTTTAAAAAAAAAAAATCCTGCAGCAACTCTCCGTTTTTCCGGGATAAAGGGTAACCTACATCACTGTCCAAGCCATCAACTACGATATCCGTGCAGAATATCACATCGATCCGTTGCTGATTGAAAGACAAACTAACAAACATACTTTCGCATTTATAACACTTATTAGTAGGTAAGGATAGTAAGAATAATTATGATGTCACGACAAGTCCGAAATGGCCAACATGCTTATTGATAAAATATTACTAAACAATAATAAAAGTTACAGTTTTAACTTTCCTTTTACTCGACTAGGACGGACGTAGTTACTCGACTTCAATTAGCTTTAGCTTCAGCGTGCAAACATTTCGACCTATACGTAGAATAGAGTTATATATGATTATGGCACAAAAATTTTTTATTGCATTTTTAAGCCTAAAAAGATCTCTAAAATTTACTAGTGAAATCAAAATTTTAAAAAGTTATATAGATCCAAAGATACCAGTCGAATAAAGGTATATGTAGTTTATTTCCCCAAAGAAGAAGGGCCCGACAGCACAAGTGTCAGTATTCACTGTCCTGATCAGCGCGAACGGAGGGTCACATCTGCAGTTGTATTCATGTTCTCCGAAATGATAGTGTGCACACGCTCGCACTTTTATCTGCTATTTTCGTGTTAATTTTGTTATTATTTTTTACTATATGTGCTCAAAATTAAAAATACATGCTCAAAACATATGATCTTCCCTTCGTTAAAGCCAAAAAAAATTGAATATAGTAATACGACAAATGCCGTGGAGATAAAAAAAATGGAAAAATGGATGTTCCAGGTAAGTGAATGGAATTTTCTTTCTTCAGCTTTGTAATTATAATACATAGATTGCTCTTAGATAGTTGTATATAATAATTTTTACATATATATATTTTTAAAGCTAAATAATTAAGTTAAACGGTTCCACATTCATATAGAACATTATACCTCGGAATGTTAGATTTTACTACAAAAAACAATCAAAAAAAGAAATATCAATTCATTACACTCATTAAAGATTAATTCATACATTTTAATGAGTAATCAATAATATTAATTATTTTACCATACTACTTTATTATTCGGAAATCATGTAAAATATATCGGGACAATGTGCACAAGTTACTTTTTTCGAGGGAAATTATTTTGAAATTATGAGGTATATGTGTAAGTGTTCTTTTATTCTTGGTTTCACATTGAGATATATATCCTTATTCAACTGAAAACTACCATAAAAGCCTAAAATTAATATTTTTTTTATGTTAAGTATTTATAAAAAAACTACATAAAACTATTTAGATCTGTTTTCTGTAGTTAATTGCTTTAACGTTTTAATGATGTTAATTTTTGTTTTCAGAAAATGGCAGTGTCAGTAGTGGAGCTTTTACAATAACAGCCCTGGTAGCATGGGCGGGAGAAATTTTATCCCCGGGAAAAGGATAAAACGTTTATCCCCTCGCTTAGCTTTATCCACCCGTCGAGCATGGGCACAGCGGTGGAAATAACACTCAGTGAATTTACTTATAGAAATATACATCGCCTTCTCCTCTGTCGCCATGCATAGGGAAAACATAATTTTATCCCCTGTCTGTGGATAAAATCGGGGTTAAAACTTTTATCTCCTGCCCATGCTACCAGTGCAGCACTACCACAGGGAGCTGAATAAATTAGGCAAGAGGTCCCTGATGTATGGGAAGTTTGATATATCAGATGGAACTGTAAGAGACAGTCGATTATCTATACTGCAGCCGGCATATAATGATAAATACCAGTTTTTGCTACTGACAAAACTAGCCATAAGGCTGCACCATGTTGCTGAAAATTCTATAAAAGACTAGCGGACACCCACGACTTCGTCCGCGTTCTTAAATTGTTGAAATTTTTCCTGAATTTTCTTTGCTATAAACCTCACGCAGCCCGAGACCTTTCCAACGAATGCAAAACCGTGGAAATCGTTTCGTGCGTTCTGAAGTTATAGCGTCAGGAAGGAAAACCCGACTTATTTTTATATAGTAGATAATAAAGAATGTCTACCGTCGCCTGCAATTGCAACAACTAGACCTAACACTTTTAACTCGATCCAACTTTGAAAATTCCCCTGCTGTTAGCTTTGGGAATTTGTCTTGAATATCATCACCAAAATGTGTACCGACTCCCATGCCTTCTCCGTTAAATACGCATAAATTGTCGTGATGCCTTTTATTCTAACCACTATGATGATCACTGGACGCAATCACCATCTACAACTAACTCTTACAGTGCGCCTAACGACTCTAGAGATGATGATGTGCCGCATCTTCTTTACAAATTCATTATTTTGATTGATTTAAAATTTTCATTTTGCGCGGTACCCAGTGGATCTCTGCCACCACAATATTATTTTCTTCGTGATTTAAAATATCTATTCAATTAAAATATTAATAATATAGACATAAATAACTTAGATATGATTGATTTCTTATTGATTGCCAATAATAAATCGCACAGAAAAATTGTAGAAAGTAGAGAAAATGTTTTTAAATCTTTTTGTTTGCCAATATTCGGTTGTACTATTTTTAAAACTCCTGAAAGAACTTATATTTTGTCCTTGTAGCAATTTTATTTCGTTGGTTTTATTCGAGTTTTCTATAATAGGATTATTATTAATGCTAAATAATAGTTCCTAATACGTTATTTATGTTTACGTTTTATGTTAGTTATTTATTAGTTTCATTTTGAGGTTTCTATAGTAGGATTATTAATACATACTACTTACATATTTACATAATAGTTCCTAAATTTAATTTCCTAAATATATAAAAGGATAAGGTGATTAATTATAGGATAAAGTAATTGACTGACTGACTCATCATCATCACATTGCTCAAAACACTGGATGGATCGGGCTGAAAGACATACAGATAGCTATTATGACGTAGGCATCCGCTAAGAAAGAATTTTTGAAAATTCAACCCCTAAGGGGGTAAAATAGGGGATTGAAAAATCGAACTTAATGTAAGCAAAGTTGCGGGCAAAAGCTATTATTACCTATATAAAATACAAAGTACTTTCAGTTATTTTATTATTAATTTTTACATTTTTTTGTAAGACAATTTTATAGTAGGTACATGCTTAGTAATTAAAAAATTTAGTCAAATTATGTTGAATTTTTATTTTTACTATTAATTTGTTATTATGAAATAAGAAACACTGTTTATTTTGTATTTACATTTCATCCTTTACAGCAAATAAGACCGTTTGAAGATTAGTATTTCCATAAAAAAAAGTTATATATAGACATGGTACGAACACTTTTCCCAAGTATAAGGTTACATATACATATAGAACATGGAGACATCCGCAAAAAATCGTCACATATGAATATAGAACCCCCTAAATTCCAAATTATGGGTTTTGCATTGAGTTTATTGATAGTAATCAATGCATAATAATGTTCCAAATGTATACTATGAGAATCAATTCTCTAGAAAAATAACGAAAAAAGTTACAGGCAAGACAAACTTCAAATCGCTCTCCTGTAAAGTAGGGTTTTTGCAGAAGTAACTCTATTCTGCGTATAGGTCGATTTCAAGATGCTCCAGTGAACCGCGAGCTGACGGAAAATATCTCCTCGGGAGATCCCGACACAGCTTTTCCATTAAAAACCTGATGGAGTGGGAGTTTATAGACTGCAGCCAATTTATCGACACTGTGTAGCTAATGTAGCCAGTGTCGCCAGTGTCGCCCGCGCTGAGCTCCCCGACTAAACATAATGGCGTTTGTTCTGAAACTTTGTAACTTGTAACTTTGAACTCCCCAATGGATAGCTTTAAAATTTATAAAGCATAGCTAGGGACCATTAAATTTATGTCAATATGTTATTCTAATAAATAATTGTTTCATCATATTTACTTAATAAATGTACTAATGATATTATTTACCAGATAGTAGTTCAATATGAGCATCTAATTTTATTATTTAACGTCTTGAAAATACTTTACAATATTGTTAATTACTAAGATATTTTCCTTTAAAAATTAACTACTAAATGCAGCTTTTTCTTTTTAACCGTTGATAAGGGTGGCAAACAAAGGGTCAAATTAGCAAAATAATATTGTATAGCTCCACACTGCAAAGCATCGCACTCTAAGTCTAGAGTGCGATGCAATCTAAGAGTGCGAGTAATCTAAGTCTCAAGCTTTGGCTAGAGCTAGACATGTCTTTAATTAAAATAGGTACCTACGTCCTTCCATTGGCTTATTTTTAGTGCTGTCCCTCAACTAGGGATGAAACCCTTTCACAGTATAACACTCACCGTGGTAGGAAGTAGCATACATCACCGACGCGACGCAATCGTCGCTTGGAGCGGTGCCCAGAAGTGCCAACTTGTCCACTTTTCACCAGCGGCGCGAGCGCTCTGGTCATTTACTTGATTAAAAGATGCTATTTACGACTTAGAAACTAGTAATTGAAAAGTTTAATTGAAGCAAAGAAAAATGTACTCGTATAAGTGGAGAGTTCTGAATGGCATCTTGTTGTGTGGCAGAGCTGCTGCTATGGTTTGTTGTAGATAAAAATTCTTTTCAAAAAACCGACTTCAAACGCCACTACAAAGTATAAAAATAATTTTATTTTGTACACGTTTGTTGAAGTCGGGCGGGCTTAAATAGAAACGATGAATCCGATACGCGATGCTCGCCCGATTTCAATGAGCGTGTCTTTTATATGTCACCATAAGATAAGCGTCGCGCATCGGTTTCATCGTTTCTAGTTAAGCCCGTCCGACTTCAACAAACGTGTACAAAATAAAATTATTTTTATACTTTGTAGTGGCGTTTGAAGTCGGTTTTTTGAAAAGAATTTTTATTTTAAGCTTTTTAGTGTAACTTGTTCCTGCACTCTTTCTCCCCTCCCTCCAACGCTACGGTACTAATACTTGGTACCTTCAGTACTTATTAATAATACACAATTTCTAAAGACCAGGAGCTCCATGATGTAGTTAATGCTTGGTACATAGCAACAATCGAATCTATTCGAAAGCGACGGTTCGTAATTCCTCCAACCCTGCAGCATCAGGATTGAGGAGCTAGTACCTTGAGCTTTATGATGTAGAATTGATATTATTGCTTGGTACCAATAATATCAATTCGTAAGCGACAGTTCTTAAATCCTGACAGTTTAGATAGGCAGTACCCCTGCAGCATCAGTATTGAAGAGCTAGGACCTTGAGCTCCACGATGTAGACTATGCTTAATACTAACAATATCAATTCGCAAGCGAAACTTCCTAAGTCCTCACAGTTTAGGTGGGCAGTACCCTGCAGCATCAGGATTGAGGAGCTAGAACCTAGAACTCCATGATGTAGTCTATGTTTATTACATACAATAACAATTCATGATCAACAGTTCCTAAATCCCTACAATTTAGGTGGGTAGTACCCTACAGCATCAGGATTGAGGAGTAGGACCTGGATCTCTATGATCTAGTATATGCTTGAGCCAAGCTTACCAATTCGTAAATGACAGTTCCTAAAACCCTATAATTTAGGGAGAAAGTACCTCTGCAGCATCAGGCTTGAGGAGTTGAAGGTAAACATTTTTATGGGACCATTTCGCGAGCATCCTCTGTCGATTAAAAAAAAATCGCGTGAATCGGTTCAGAAACCTCGGAGTAATCGGCGGGCATACATAGAAAAAAAAAAAAAATATACCGGCCGAATTGATAACCTCCTCCTTTTTGGAAGTCGGTTAAAAACTCATTGTCTCCTCAACTTTATTCACATGTTTTTCCCGAAACTGCGATATTTTGCCGCGGTTAAAAGAAACCCAAACAGATTTTAGAAGTGGGAAAACTAGAATAAACATTCTTTCATACTATAGTTAGTCTTTCATATCAACTCCGCTTACTTGTTGTAAAATTCGTCGGCCAGCCGCGTAAACAGCTAGCAGCAACATTTTTTTATCTATATGACTAAACTCTCGTAACGGCTGTTATATAATTAGGTACTCAGCTAATTACAGCTCGCACATGATTACAGTCCGTTAACTCGATTACAGATAATGTGTAATGTTTGAAGCCTCAATAGCCCAACGGTTAAAGGTGCGGACCCAAAACTGAAAGGTCGCAGGTTCGAATCCCACCCGTTGCACTATTGTCGTACCCACTCCTAGCACAAGCTTTCCGCTTATTTGGAGGGGATAGGAGGATATTAGTCAACTTCATCTTGGCTAATATCTTTAAAAAAAAAAAAAAAAAAAATGTTGTAATAAGCCGTCGACAGACGCGCTGACGAGGGATATTGCGTATTAAGCTAAACCAATTAGTCTGACGAACCAAGAGTTTGCCAATCCATGTTCAAGTGAGCTTTCGGTACCGCGCATGCAGAACGTGATGATATCATACCGATGCAAAAACCAAGCTGGAAACGGCATACACTTACAGAGCCCAGTGCTGTGTTTCTTTGCCCAGTAGTGGGACGTCAATAGGTTGTCACCAGTACAGGTGTTGATTTTCATGAATTTTAGGTATTATTAAGGAAATGCGGCTAAAAACTGCAGTAAATACCAATCAACTTTCGCATAGTGCTTACTTTGATAAAAATTATGTGAGCCGATCCCGAAATACAGTTTGACCTGAATTTCGTTCGGCGTTGGATGTTAAAGTGCTATTAAAGTAAAGTAAAATTGAAACTCATTAGTGTCGACTGATCGATGAACACACGGCTCGAACCTCTTGATCTAGATTCAAAATATTAACGATAGCTCGTTAAAAATAATTTAGATGAATAACATACGAATACAAAGTAAACATACGCATGTATGTGCTCACTAGTATATTACTATAAAATGCGAAAGTGTATTTATTTGTCGGTTCGACCTTCAATCACGCAGCAACGGAGCAACGTGATTTTCAGCATGCGTACCTGGAGAATGACAAAGGTTAACTCGATATCTCAGAAAAATAAAAAAATCCCAAGGGATTTTACAAACCTAACTACACGCGGATACTCGTATAGTCACAGGCGTGACGTTCATCAGCATACGTTTGTTTCCTCGTGAACTCCGACTGTAACCTCGCACCTCGCAAACTGAGTTCTGACGCAGGCGGTGCGAGTGAAGCTCCTTAGGAGCAATTTAATTAGAAATTTCACAGAATTTGGGATTCGGCAGTGGAAAGTTTTGATGTGAAACTTTTCGACAGCTTTCGGCAGAGTCTGCAAGTCAAACATTTTGTGTGTTACAAAATGATTAAGGTTCACAGTGGAACTACCCATCTCCCTACTACGGAAGTTTATAAGTTAACAGTCTGTATCAGTACAGATTAGAATAAGTCTTTTGTTCAAATAAACTTTTACGTGATGCTTTTGAATCTTGATCTACCACAGATGCAGATTGCCGCCGACCATTCAGTAGATTATGTATGCTCATCTGATGCCTCATTAACTAAATTCAAATCCAGAATCACACATTTCTTGTAGGCCAACTTGTGAATTTTATGACAAGTCAAGACTCTATCGTCGGTTCAGAAAGCGGATTTTGCTGAAAAGAACACTCAGCAGTTGTTAAACTAACGACTAAGTATAACGTACGGATAAAGGAATATTTTTGACAAATGGTGGTAATTAAATAAGCATCCAAGAACAATAACAAGCGGACGCTCAATCATTATCGTAACAATTCGCTCTCTGAGCTCTTTTTAGCTCTCCCCCTCACGGATGACGTCAGCACGGGCTCGCACTTCCAGTGTATCCGTGAAAACTGGTGGCGGATTGTGTTGGAATGTGCCACCACCCTTAGAATCCAACCTGCGCTACTTTTGGGCACATTTTCGTTTTCCGCGAATCGGCTGCCACTCACTCCTGGGAACCCTGGATGATTGATGAGTTTCACAAAAATATATTTATTGGCAATTACTTTTGAGTGGTTTCAAGAAATGTTTTTCCCAGTGGGACAACTATTTCTTGTCGCGTAAAACTCTCTCTTTTTACTAGGTATATCACTAAAACAATATAATTTTAATGAAATAAGAGATGAGAACGCCAGTAAGAAAGTGAAACATTGCACCATCTCAATAGTAGAGTCGATCCACTTTCATTTGTTGCGAGTTCGTTGAACTGCAGTGGAGAAGTGTTCAGTCAGATTAAAATGAACTGTTCCTATTTTGTTATTTCAATTTGGACACATTTTTAGGGTTCCGTAATAAAACTGTAAGGAATCCGTATAGTTTTGCGAAATATTAAGCCTTACCCGCACGAAACGCTTTCGTCATCCTCTCCGATGGCGGAAAGCGAGTAGACCGGAACACAACTACATGAGAATATTCAAGAGGAATATTGTGAGCATATTCTCAAAGTGTATGCGGGAGAAGCGCATCCACCTCCGCACATGTGTGTGTGTGTGTGTGTGTGTGTGTGTGTGAGAAGCGGCTCCTGACGACGACGCAATTACAGAACATTACAGCTGTCACACAATACTGCTCGTTTACGTGATTACCGGTAATGTTAGGTAATAAACGCGGTATATACAGCACAATACAACCTCTCCGCTGATACAATCGGCCACTTTAGCCCCAAGTGATGACATCATTCCAGCCCTCATAAAATTTACAATAACCTAAACTAATACACGTTACTGCAATAAAGACTAACTACAAAAGTTATCAAAACACTTGATTAAACATCTAAGATTTAATTATACGTGTATGAATGGGAACACGTGAAATCTCGATCAATAATATATGTAAAGTCAGCCCAAGTTTTATTTAATTTTATTTAATATGAATATTGCATTAGCTTACAACACTATATTCGTTACAAGTGTCTCTGAACATGGTAACCTATTAACATAAAAAGAAACCTTTAAATATGAACAGAGTCTGCCGCTGGAGAGTAGGTTGTGGTGTAAGCAGGTATTATATCAGAAGCTAAATTATTCGATTCAAAACTTGAACGGAGCCCCTTGCCAAGAACTCTCGAAGCGGCAAATTACGCATCAGCATTGTACACAAATTTTCCTGTTTCAAATGAATGGCAGTACTTATTCTTCAGTTTTTTTTCTCCTCAGTTAACTGCAATTTTATATCTTCCTTTGGCAAGCAGTCACTCTTTGAATGGGCAAAAAAGATGGTCGCAAAGCATAAATTACGGCGTCGCTAGACAGTCGCCATTTTCTTTGACACATTTTCTTCAATTTATGTAAAGGATTTGTGTTGTGTAAAATGAGTATGTGCTACATGTGATTGAAATGACTATAAGGTGCAGTGTCTGATCAGAACTATACTAAAAACAAGTGTAATTCAAAAAAATATTTTTGAAAAACAAACTTTTATTTGCTGGCTACATCATCAAACCCTGAATATTATCTGGGACCAGAGTTCTTGTGAAGACGAATCAAACGAGCTCAAACTCGATGGAATTACGTCGTTCCATTATAGACTTTCTATAACCCCCTTCCAGCTCCATCATCAGATACTGGATATCGTTTAGGACCAGAATACTTGTCACGAGGAATTAAACGAGCCCAAAGTCAATAAAATAAGTCTATTAAAAACATCGTATGAATAATTATTATTTTATAATCATCAGAAAATCAACAACAATTTTCAAATGATTAGTACTGGACATTTATGTCGGCCTGCGTTGTTTGCGGGCATATTAAGGAATGCTCTGTTTATGCCTGACGCTGTTTAAGAATTACCTATTACTCGTATTATCGTAAACACAATTTTTCTTTATTTACGTAGTTTCATAAGAACTAGTTCTTCAGATCAGCCTCACAAAATGTTAAATCAAGCGGAAGGTACATACATGAACTGTGGAGCATCATTAGACCTCTTTCTTTGAAACAGAAAAATTCAATTAAGAGTTATCGAAGCGAAGGGCAGGGGGGTGAAGTGAGGTGAGGTGTGGGGAAGGGGGGGGGGCGGTCTTACCGCATGTTTCAGGGGAAAGTTTAATGTGGAGTAAAGAACTCTTTGATTGCTTTTGAGAAATACTCAGAGTGAAGCCTAAGCCACGAACTACAGTGATTTTTATCCTTTTTATAAGTTTAGTAGCATACTTTAAAGTATGTTGTTTTTCTCAAGGCGGACAAGCGGCATGACGGCAGAGAGCGTCTTGATTTTTGCCGTCACAGCAAAATAAGCCGTATTGGAAAATAACTACAGTTGCATCTTTGATTAATATGTGAAGGAAAATGTGCGTATGTACTTACATGAAAATTAATTAGTAACCCAAGATTACAAACGTATTTTCAATAAGAAAGCAGATGGTATCATGTTTAAAAGTTGTAAAATATTAACATAAGTGTACAAAGTTTAAAGCAGTTTGAAGGAAAATGTATGAAAAATACATATCTTGATCATTATTATTCATCGCGAAAACTCGTATACTAAGTACTTGTATATATTTTGTCGTAACGAAGTTTTAGAGCACACAATATATTTCCAACGAGCGTTAATAAATAATTGACGTATGACATATTCAAAAACATCATATATTCGAAAACATGGCCGCTAACGCAAATGATATAATTTGCGTTAGCGGCCATGTTTTCCAGCGCACGCGTTGTTTGATGCCCGCGATACGCGCACTGACTCGTAATGCATCGCCGCCGTGCTCGTTACTCGTTATTTATAGCTTTTATAGCTAATAACGTGCGCGATACAAACCGACAACTACTGTTATGTTATACGTGGATCGTGGCCCAACTTTGAAATAGGTCACGCTCTAAAATATTTCAGATATAATTTTTGCTTTACATGTAGGAAAAAGTCGAATTCGAACCTTCAATTTCGGTCGAAGATCCCCTTAGACTCTACAGTCTAAATCTTCTAAAGACGCTCCGGGAGCGGAGTGAAATGTGCTTACAGTATATTTTAGGGTTTTTGTGTTGTTGCGTGTTGACGGTACGAATTGCGGGAGGGAGCATAGTATTTAGCGCAGACGCATCCTGAACTTGTACTGAATGTGCATGAAGTAGTAAGACTGTAATATAAGAATAATAATTATATTTTAAAACGGGCATGCCTTCAAAGGCATGCAATATCATTGCATGCCTTTGAAGGCATTTGGATGTACTTACCTGTATTACAATAAGACCTAATGTAAACCCACAATAAATGAGTTTGTATTTGAACTCTAACGGATAAACCTTGGTTTGGAAAATTAGGGTATTTGATGCGTGCGCGATAACTTGCGATCTAGGCGCGGCGCAGTGATGTCACAGCGTATTTGTACTGCAGTGTTAAATAAAAATACCCAATAAATAGTATTCGTCACGTAAATATGTAGGTACAATAGCTAATTTATCCGCCATTATAAAGCAAAGAACTGAAAAAAAGCTAATTATTAAAAAAATCTAGCTGACAAAGTAATACGAAATCCGGAGCACGTGGTTACGGAACGTATCTCATGAGACTTAAAACGCGATCGGCGTGCTCCACGGCACAACACGGTACAACACGGTACAACACGGCACCCACGTGGGAATGCAAGGGGCAGCGGGCGGAGCGGCGTATTCCACGCAGTAGTAAGTTCGTATACTTGTTTGAACTTTCTCCCTGAAATAGATATTTCCCGAAAAACCTAGATCGGATCGGCGACAGAGAAAAAGTAGGGAAACAAAATGAGTGTAGCGCTCGCACGCGCTCGCCGTCGTCTCCTCTCATGTAATATGCATGCTCGCCGCAGCCCGCACCGACCCGCGCACCTGTTCCCCGCATTAAAGATCATTTTCTGCCTCAATAAATAATTTTTAACATCGCTTCACAAATATTTTCCACTTAAGTGTTTAACGTTTGAAAATATTCTGGAAAAGTGAAGTTAAATATTTTTATTCGTAACCTGAAACACGAAATGTTTGCACTCGGGTATTGCTTGTACCCTGTTGAATGGTGTTGAATCCTATTTTTTATTTATAATATTATAAATGTGAAAGTTTGAATGGATGGATGGATGGATGTTTGTTACTCAATCATGCCGCAACGACTGAATCGATTTTGCTGAAAGTTCGCACAGAGATAGATTAAAGTGGAATAACACAGAGGCTACTTTTTATCCCGGAAAATAAGAGAGTTCCCGCGGGAATCAAAAACCTCAATCCACGCGAACGAAATTAATTAATTAATACTAAGACTGAGTTTTTCTCTGTAATAGTAATAGGTAATATGCAAAGCAAAAGTGCTATTACACGGCCAAGCCATCTGCATTTTGTGATTGAACAACAATACTCATTGTCTTGATATTTTTAAAAAATGGTTTACATAATTTGTAAACAAACTTGACATCGTATGCTGACATTATTTAACAAAAGCCACCAAACCATAGCGATGAACGCACTCGCAACTGAGTCGCAACATATCGAGCAAAGTACAAAATACAGTAATATACGAGAGGGATGGGGCAATAAAATTATTTCACCCTCAATATATCGCTTCGGGAACCTGCAATATGGCGGAATGTGGCGGAACGCAATAACCGGGCCGGCGGATACTTATTGACTGCTGACGAAATACTAGTGACGAGTCCTGACACGGTCTAACTTATAAAACTTGTTGGTTTAAAAAATGTAATAAAATCAACAAGTGCGTAAACGTAAACCAGGTATTTAAATTTTTTACTACATAAGTATTATATTATTCTCAGTCGGTTTAAATGAGAACAAATACATAAAATATCGTGTACTTTACGCATTTGTGTTCTGACAGGTTTTAGAAACCATCCTCAGGCGAGCGCGCGCGCCGCAACCGAGCGACGATGGCCCTCGGGAGAAATGTTACGTCTTCGTATCGATAAAAAAAAATACAAATTATACTATCAAAATAAAAAAAAATTACAAAGTACCTACTCATTTTGTAAAAACGGATTTGTTTTTAATAATGGTCATTTCACAGTCGAAATAAAAGCTCTATTGCCAAAAAAGCTGTGATATATTTTTAAAACATTGATCGCGCAATATGCCGCTCACGCTCTCCACACGATATCCAAAAACAGAGATCCTTGCCAAGTGCCTGGAAATATATACGGTTAAAATAACATAACAGCTAACAATTAGAACAGTTATACCTATCCATGCTGGTTTTAGGTAAGTTCCTACCTGATTCAGTAGGGACCTTTTCTTCATGACTAAAATGGTTCTGTATCTATGTGTATGAGATGCGAGCTTATCTTCTTGCTTTTGTTTAGTCACATTTTCTTATTCATAACGTTAAATTATGAATGAAAAGTAAAAACTTTAATTTAAAGTCGTACAAAATGAAATTTTCACATGTAAAAAGTTCACGTAGGATAACGTTAACGTTCTAGTTTTTGATAATCTTGCAGTGAACCAAATAAAAAGCTTTAAGTTGATAAATATTTTTTTAGTGCAAATTGCACTTTGACTTAAAAATTTCGTAAAAAGCAAGTCTGATCTACGTGAATTTTAACTTTATTTAACTATGAAATTTTATATTATTATACTAAGTTTTGCGTATTATAATTATTGTTCACTTTTTTCTATTTACATAAATTCTCGTTACAATCCTTATTTTTACTAATATTATAAATGCGAAAATGTTGTTGGTTTGTCTTTCAATCACGCAGCAACTTGATTTATTGCATGGGTGTAGTTGAAAATCAAAGAGTTCCCGGGGAATTTTAAAAACTAAATCCGCAGGCAACGGCTAGATTCATAATAAACATACCTTGGCTCACCCAACAGTATAAAAGTTCGTGTTTCAAGATAATTGTATCAAAGTGAGTTGCGAACTCAATGCAAAATTAATGTCGGTTAGTTAGTTTGTTTGTTTGTTTCCGCGAGAGGCTGAGCTCGCGCCGCGCCCTCGCTTTAATATTGTATCACCACACTCGCTTCCACTGTTAGCAACAAAAGTTTAGATTCAAACAGAATCTACTTGAATTACCTAACTCCAATAGAAAAATAATTAAAAAGAATCAACATCGTACATTGTTCGCTTGTTGCTGTGGCTCGGAATTATGCATGCTACTTTGTTCGCATGGATTTAGGTTATTATAAATCTCGTGGGAAGTCTTTGAACTTTCGGGATATAAAAATGATTTTCAAAATACCAATTTCACGAGTCAATACATAGAAAACATTTTTATTTATTTACGCCGGCTGAAGTCAGGCGGGCAACGTGTCGATTTCGTCGTTATATTTCTTTATTTTTTTCAGTATTAGAATAATCGAGGAGTCGGGAGCGGGACCTGAAATTTAAAGTTAAAGTCTATACTGAGTCGGTAACTTTAACATCAATTGATAACCGACAGTTCCAAATTCCCACAGGTGGGCAAAAAATTAAACATTATACTTTTCTTCTCCCTTTCAAAGATGATGTTACTTTATTCAAGGTACGCTGCTTTTTCTTGTCTTCTGAATAATTAGTGCGTTAGTGCGGACGCGGGGAGTGGAGGGGGAAAGGGGGGGGGGCATTATCACGAGATAACAACAACGAGCTCATTTATTACTTGGACTACTCACTTAGTAGGTACTTAAGTGGCCTTTCCAACGGGGTGCTACGATGCGTAGTCCGACCCTTTTCTTTTCCTTTGTAACAATATTAATACTATTCTATAATAATTTATTATAAATGCAAAAGTTTGGATGTATGGATGTATGTTTGTTACTCAATCACACCGCAACGAATGAAGATTTTGCTTTAAATTTGACACAGACTTGAATAACACATAGGCTACTTTTTATTCTGAAAAATAAGAGTTTCCGCGGGAATTTAAATATTGAATCCACGCGAACGAAGTCGCGGGCATTAATTACATAGTTGGAAGATACACCAACAAACACACTCGCATTTTTACACGTCCTCGCACGCCCGCCTGCCGGTGGACAGGTAGCTTTGCATCAAGAGAAAATCTTTCGGATTAGAGATGGCTTATTTAGCACACACTAAAAGAATTGCTTTAATCTTGAAAACTGTTCGTAGCAGACAGAATAAGCTTGGCAGCTTTGTAATACAGAAAAAATATGATGAACTCAACAACTCAACAGTACATAATATAATACACCTAGCCGCCGCGTTCTGTTTGAAAGCACTTATCTCATGAACTGGTAAACCGATTCTTTGTATGTTTTACAAATTAGTGTGTAGTGGATAGTGTGTACTCGTACACAGCAGCGATAGCTCAGTGGTGAACAGTTCGGCCTCCTTTTCTGGGGTCCAAGATACGAATCCCAGGCACACGACCTTCTTATTTCTCTGGAATTATGTGCGTTATAAACAACTAGATGTTGCCCGCGACTTCCTCCGCGTGGATTAAGGTTTTTTAGATTCCCGATTAAATCTGAGATAAAATGTAATGTGTTAATCCTGGGTGTGAGCTATCTCCAATTCAAATTTCAGCCAAATCGGTTCTCCATAATGTTCTCAAAGTTGGGTGAAGTCGTCCAATCCTGTTCATTCTGGGAGGAGCCCCGAGCCTAGCAGTAGGCCAGGGATGATTTCAGATTAAGATGATGAAGATCGGAATGTTTTTCGGAAAAATTTTCGGCAGTTTATACGACGTCGAAAGTGTAACATTCCTAGGTTCAGAATATCTAGTTGTGCGTTGTGTATCTGGACTTTTTATTAATTAAACTATCGACCTAAATAATGTTATCAATATTCTTTACACGTATTTTAATTTAAAAAACTTCGTGAGATATAACCCAATAAACCGCATCGGGCAGAGTAAAATGTTATAATTATCTTCGCACAACAACAGCAGCAGCCCACAACAACCTTAATTCAATCCAGCATTTCATTAACTTTTCATTATGTTCACTTCTTTATTTACGACTTTCGCCGCGCCCGAGCACAAATATTCCGTTAATATGAAACCGGGAGATTATCCTCGATCCTATTAGCAGACGGTATCACGGCTAATAGGAAATATTTTGGAAATTAAGAACTGATATTCGTGATAATATGTCAAATAATTCCCCATCTACCCTCCATTTCCCTTCGTGCACTAAAATGACGTTCGTGGCGTCAAAATTGCGACGCCATGACATATAAGTCAGTACAGTACGAACTTTCGTCTCCGCGAGACGCATGCACAAATTGTGTCGCCCGTCCTCGTGCTTAAAAACCCAACCCAAAGTGTGTGTGTGTGTAACGACTTCGCTGCCCAGCTGACGCCGACGTGCTCCGGAGAGGCCGTTATAGTGATACCTGGCTCCAGTCCCGGGGACTTTGCAAGGTTAGTGCACGGAGATCCCGCAATCCCTTCATTCGCCCTTAACTTGGAACATCTTAATTCTAAATTCCATACAGTCCACAAGCTCTGGCTGTCGAAGGTGGACAGTGGCGTCCGTTTCTACACCACGTGGTTTTGCACTATCCCCGACGATATATTCTTGCTGTAATATTCGCTAAAATATCTTTCATAAACGAATAGAATTGACCGAACTGAAAGAGATAACGCGCAATCAAAATATTTATATTCAATCCAATATCGCGCTGTATTTTTATGATATTGGCAGAAGAGTATCAGGTATCGGCAAACAAAGCGTAAAGTAAACAAACGACATATTGATTCAAATTATCCAGAAACAAAGGCAGATCGGAACACAAATAATATTTTTCATGTCTCGCATACGTCGATGTAGTAGGTATTGCCCTTCGCTTGATACACACAATATTATTATGATTTGCTGAAACCGATTTATTAAAAGATCGTCTTTTTGTTATTAAGTTATTATTCACGATGAGTAACTGATATTGCCCAACCGCTTTCTAAAAAGATTTGACCAGTTTCAACCGTATTTTCAAGATCGCAAGTGTTTTTTGTTGGTTTGTCCTTCGATCATGTAGCAAAGGAGCAAAAGAACGGCTTGATTTTTTGCATGGGCATAATTGAGGATTTGGGGAATGACCTTTTAACCTGGAAAAGCAGAGGGTTCTAGAAATAAAAATGTTTCGTCGAGCGGCTGAGCTGAAAGTTTAACGCAATGTTTTGCCCGTCCGTTGTTTGTTTTGCGTCATCTAATGTTTTGAGTTGTGAACTATGCTCTCATAAATTTCTCAAGAATACATTCAAACAAATAAAGAAAAGCTGTCTGTTTGTAAAATTTACAAGAAATATCGAAGTTTTATACCGGTATTAGACGCCCGACGCCTCCGCAGACTAGTTGTGAACAAACTTAACGCCGCTGGGAATTTTTCACAAGTTTGAGACTTTACAGAGTTGGTCTTTGTCGGCGGCGCACATCGGAGCTCGCAACTTCGCAGCGTGGCGCGTCCTCGCTGACGACTCTGAATCGACATTAAAGATATTTTCTACTAAACTTATCTTTAAATACATGACTCATGTTTTTTCGTACTAAACTTATCTTTAAACAGAGGTTATCGTTTTTTGCAAATTTCAAAGCCTTATTCTGCCCCTAAGGGTAAAAATCTTCAAAAAATCCTTTCTTAACGGATGCCTCCGTCATAAAAGCTAACTGTCGTAAAAGTAGGGGAGACCGGGGATGGTTGACTAGGTTTTTACTAAATGGTACATATATTTCTTGTTTTAATATTTTTAGAAAAGAAAACCATGTTAATTGATAGGAAATCTATTAACCTAATAAAAATACGTAATATCTAGATCCTAATTTAGTAAAATAGTGATAATTTAATGCATTTTCCAAAACAAGAAATCTTAGTCAACCTACCCCTGGTCCGGGGTAGGTAGACCATACACCAGGGGTAGGTTGACTTATGTATCAATAAGAGTAAAATCATGGGAAGGAGCATAATTAAACATTTTTTAAATATAATTGGGCCTTTTATTAAAAAAAGAAATTTAAGTCAGCTATTATTATTAAGAATGGATGACATTTCTTAAAATGTTTTTAAAAAAACTATCAAAAAAATAGTCTTATTTTTAAATTTTTTTAATTTAACTCTTTTCTTTTAATACCTATTGTAGATCATAGTCTGACCTAATTTCTATAACAATAAATTACAGGTTTTTGTTGGAACTTAATAACAATGTACAAGTAGAACTACTTGTATTAAATATAAACTAACGTAGTTTGTAACGTAATGATGTAGCTCTCGACAGGCTTGTTGCTGAGGTTGGATTGATAGAGAAGGATGACGTTTCATAAAGGAGTCCAACCAATCTTCACCAGCTAACAATTGTCCTCCAAGAATCAGGCATAGTTTTTTTTTTTTGCGAACTTATATGCTAATTTTCCAGTTTCATATGGCGTCATTTTGTAATAAATATCAGTTGCCTTCTTTATATAATTGGCTAAAGCTTCCTCTTCTATATTAGTAAAAATTTGCCTATTTCATAATATATGCAACTGTGTCCAGGGTTAATTTTGGTGACGTTTTGATTTTTCTTTTGATTTGACCACGTAACGATGTTATATTTTTATTTATCAGGCGTGTTGCACTGTTTTAATGTGGCACTAATGCTTTTTTCGTCAAAAAATACGGTATGACAAGCTCTTTCTAAAACATCTATCGCTCGTTCAGTTATACATATAATTTATCTATGTCGTTCAGTAGTTTTTATAGGTCCTCATTATTCTGCAACAACAAAATTGCTATAAATATTTAAAAGTCCAATAAAAGGTTAACTAAAACCACCAAAACAACCATTTTTGATTGGTTGACTGATTAGTCAACTAGCCCCGGAAAAAATTAGTCTACCAGCCCCAATTGCTATTTTTTAGTTTGATCGCATGGCTAGCCTAAACACTAACAGTGACTTGAAAAGTAAGATACGAAATATGATAAATATGCACCCATCAAACGTTGGGACTAACATAAAAATGGTTCATATAAAACTTGTAGGCACCAGATCGAAAAGTGTAATAAATCAAAATATTACTTACGTGGTTAAAAAATTAAAAACCTATCACTGCTCAAAAACGGCGCACGACTGCGTTGCGGCGCTCCAGACACCTGAGCGGGATGCAGAGTGTAATAATCGGCTGTATTCGGATGATTCAATTCGTACACTGTCGACGAGTTTTTGGCAGTTAGTCTACCTACCCCTATAGTCAACTATCCCCGGTCTCCCCTAATCCGTCCAGGTGATTTGAGTTTTACGTTGATAGATCAGTCAATCAATCAGTCGGTCACCTTTTCCTTTTATATATTTAGAAGAATTTAAAAAAAAAATTACTAATTTAGATTTTTCTGAGTTTTCAGCTGTTCTTTAGGGTTTTTCCTATTTTTGTATTTGTATAAGGTGAACAAAACAAAAAAAAAATTCAAAACGGTCCAGCCGTTTTTGAGTTTTAATCAGACTAACAGCAACATTTTTATATGATTAAGGACGATACAGCTAGCACCAAAAGATGAAAATATTGTTTCTCCAAATTCGGTAAAGGTGGTTCAGGCAAACAATAAACATAATTTCACCGGCGGCCATTTTATCCGCTTTAATGTCCGTCGAGTCCGGTACATTCCGTGTAATGAATAGAACTGCTTCGCGTCGAGCTCGCCCGGATAATGCTTATTTAGTGGGCACACTGTGTAGTCGCTCGGTCGCTCGTTTACTTTTCTGAACAAAGAGGTATTTCGGTTTAAAATATTTATTAGCACTGAGCGCTGTACAATGAAGATACAAATGGCTCTTTTAAGGATTCTCCTTTCAAAGCGAAACTCGTGCGTGAAGCGTGCTAAAGGTGCTACAAGACTGCGCATTTGTGGGCGCGGCGTACTCGACGGCGACATACGCGATAATTCATGAAAATACATTGCTCATGTTTCGTTATTTTTTTGGTAATTAAAGAAAATAAGACCTACATTTCAAAGTATTATAAAATATATTATTTATGATCAAACGAACTTGCATAGTGAAGTTCGATCGATATTATATGAGTACGCTTCGTTCGAAGGTATAACAACATGTAGAAATTAGTTACTTGCCTAAAATGTTTCATGTGTGCTATAGGTCATTTATCACCTCAAACCATGACAGCAAAAAATCAGCATAATACATCTGTATGACCTTAATACGAGTACGCGTATAAAATTAAAAATAGATAGGTTAACCCTTCGAAACTTTGGGACTTTTCGAATCCCAGACAATTTGTATAAATCATTTGTTCAGTAAAAAGGTTCATATGAGCTCGTACTCGATAAAAGGGTTATTAACAATTGCAGATTACCTCTGACCGAAGTCCGAGCCTAATTCAATATTTTAAAAGCATATCAACCACATTGAAATCTACAGTAAATTATTGTAGATTTCACTGTATTGCGTAATTCAAATAGCGCACCAAAGTGCGATTTGTGCGTCGTTATGTATACTAAATAAAGACTTCATAAGAAGGGACAGAAATTGGAAACGAAAATTCTAAGGCCCATATGATAATTATAAAGACCTTTTTAGATTTTCTTTTTGAATTGTTTCATAAAAACCTAATAATAATATTCTCCTCATCGAATTTCCCCAAACATTAGCCAACTACACAGGAGATATTATAGTATGTGAGTTACCATTTATGTGAGTGTGTAAACAGGTGCATAGAAAGTTTTATTCCCTCACTCCTAAAGGCTGATGTAACGTCATTTTGAACGGCGAGATATCAAATGCAAGATACACGAAGTTTACCCCTACGAGCTCTCATTTCTTGAGGTGTAGTAACACCACCAACCTCTCAACTACGGGCTGCTATAACTGAAAACCCCAATAACTATTTTCACATTAATTAGTAGGGACGCATAGTTTGAAGAGTTGATGGTCGTTGGGGTCCCAAGGCACTGGAACGCAGACCCCCCACAGCTAGAGCGACGACACCAAACCATTCGCAGGGAGTTGGCGGCGCGGCGCGAGTCGTCTATCGGTCGATGATGATGATGATGAAGAAGTTACCACATAGTAGTGTAGTGTACGCAGACACGTACAGTGAAGTGTACCTTGTGAGGTGTACAAGTGAATGAACAATTATATTTAACATGAGCTCGTCCGACAGGCCGCTTCGCCCGACAGCGCTGCGCTCAGCGGCGCGAACTTGGCGATCGATAAAACTAACAATAGAGCGAACTGCGACGCGACCGACACTTCGGTGGTGGAACGCCGATCGTAATATACTAAGTAAGTGCTAACCTAGTCTTACTTTATAACCCGACTTTGACGTCACACAGTATCTCTGTGTCTAAATTCTTCAATCGGCTTGCACCAAAGGAACAGACTTTTTATCCCGTAAATGAGTAAGTTCCCACGTGGTTTATAAGAACTTCAATCTACGCGGATGAAATACAGTGCAACTGCTCGAAAATCAACAAATAGCGTAATGAAATCGCATAATATAGATTATTATCCTTTTCCCTAATAAAAGGTCCCTCCGCAAATTTTATAATTTACAATTCATAAGCTCAAAGTGTAATAAATCCCAGCGGCGGCCGAAGCTCATGCAATATTCATAGCACTCATACAGTTTCACTTAACCTGTGGCAATTAATTCACGCCACGAGTCGCTGCAGCATCCCTCGCCGCTCGTCGGCGACGCCTCAGCACTGACGACTTTACGACGCCGCAACCTGTCGCTTATTAGTTACGTTAATAAATCTCCTCTCTGCACACACCAGCTATTTGCTGACACTGAAATCGTAAAGAGCCTTTTACACGCTGGCCAATCCACTCGGCAAAAGTTTACAGCATCACTTGGCGTGGTGAGATGTGTTGTGGGCTTCTTTTGCAAGGATGTTATTGCACTGGAGAATGCGCTGGAGCTGGAGGACGATGCTCTGCCGTTCCGCAGAAGATCACAGGGGTGGGTAGGGGGGGGACAAATGCAACATTATGCACAACTCAAATTCAAAATTTATTTATTTCATATAGGCTAACTTGTAGCTCTTATGACAAGTCATAAATCTACCACCGGTTCGGAATGCAGATTCTGCTGAGAAGAGCCGGTAAGAAACTCAGCTGTTGCTCTTTTCAAAAAAAAAAAAATTTACAATAGGTAACAAAGCTATGCTATGTATACAGTGCTTCCACAATGAAGCTTCAAAAATGCATACGTAGGTACACACAATCTAACGCATGTCAAGATGGGCAGTCAAAGCAGACCCATTCCCGTTGGTGGCACCCGTACGTTCGTACGTTCAACTACATAAGTCAATTATCCAGCGAAATAAATTTTATACTCCCCACGTTCTGTTGGTAAACAATGTTTACAAATTAGCTGTCACGCGGCAAACAATGCAAGACTACACTTGCATTTTATTGTAATTGATATTGAAGCCCACCAACGGCTTTCCAAACACCTGCATTAACAAAATGTTAACAGCGATCGATCTCGGCCCAGCATGCGCGTAAACATTTAAAGAATGACTGCAAACATTATTCATGCTGTCGGCGTTAGGTACGGCTATTTATTATACTTTTATACGTCGTTCCGGTTACAACAGCCGTCCAGGCTGATTGCCGGTCCGATCCCGGCCAACAAAGCAACTGGACTATTGTTTGTATCGGCCTCTAACATAAATGAAACGCTTCGAGAGCGCGAATGAAGCTCAAAGCTTACTATGTACTAGCGTACGCCCGCGGCAGGATTGACGAGTTGAAGCCTGGAAGCGATGTACTCTTTACTTGGTACCTACAATAACTATTCATATAATCGACAGTTCCTAAATCCCCACAGTTTAGGTGGGCAGAATCCCTGCAGCATCAGGATTGAGGAGTTGAAACTCGAAACTTTTATGGAAGCATCTCGTAAAGTTTTTGTATCGATTAAAAAAAAATTCACAGAAATCACGGAGGTATCGATGTACGTAGGTAGAAAAACACAACTCCTTCTCCTCCTTTTTCGAAAGTCGGGTAAAAAGTAGCCTATGTTACACCCTCGGAGGAAAAAAATTTTGGGCTTAATCTTGATGGTTACACCCGATAACATACGCTATCTATTTTAAAAATTGTTTTGTTTTTGTTATAAGTGCCGTATTTACTTAATATGCATTTAGTAAAAAGCTGTTATTTTGATATTACAAACAGACACTTCAATTTTATTCATTTGTATAGATTGTGCACAGCCGCGATGCTTCTGTGGGCGCGGGTGTATTTCAGGTTTTTACATAAACGTTCAACTTTTTGCGTGTTATTTAATGGTTTGAAAGAGACTCGCTCCCTCATTCCACTCCGCGTGCAGTTGACGGTAAAAAGTTTTTAAATGGAGGACCATTTATCCAATAAAAAACTTTTAAGCGTAAATATGTATTTGGGGAAATAGTTTTTACTTTCCTGTGAAGAAAATTATGTAGGTATACTTGCTAGTATTATTTTACCTATCACAAAGAAGAATAATAATTATAAAAATATGCACATTCTTTTAAAGACTTTTGAAAAAGGAGGAGTTGTGATTGTCTATATATTTACATCGATATAAGATGCTCCCATAAAAGCTTTGGGTTTCAATTCCTCAGTCCTGATGCTGTAAATCTCCACAGTTTTCCAAGATCCTGATGCTGTAGGGGTTCTGCCCAACTAAACTGTGGGTATTTAGGAACTGTCGATTGGGATTTGAAGAAGCGGACAAAGTCGCGGGCGTTCACTAGTTATTTATAATTTTGAAGAGAAGCACCTGGTTAGACACCCAACGTCGGTGTTCGAGTGATATAAAATAACTTAATCTTTGTTTTATACTCCACATGTATTTGCTGTTATTCTAATTTCAGCTTTGTACGTTATGTAAAGTTACGAAACGTCTTCGGTGTTCTAAAGCCTTGAAAGAGCCGGCTGATCTACTGACCGAGTTGCCGACTGACCGACACCGACGCTAATATGAAGGTTTGTTTCGATTAAAGATCTCTTTTCCTGACGGGATTCAATAGATAAGTAGTTTTTCGTTTGGTTTCAGACGTTATTTTAGTAGAAATGTTGTGTTACGGTATCGAGCTCAAATGCAAGCGACAAATAAAAACTGGCAAAAAAATTATGAAAACATAAAACAAATAACATTTAAAGAAAAAAGGTCAGGCTCTTTTGAAAGTGTAGTTTGTTTCTGAGTTTTGGAGAGCACAGCTGACACTTTCAAAAGGCAGCTTGAGAAGCTCTGAATGCGAGCGACATTGATGTTTATTCGTTAGTGTAAACAAGAAAAATGTATATTTTAGCTTTTAGTTTTGCTTTTTATAATATAGCATTTAGCGAAAACGCTAGTGTGTGAAGAGGCTTTCATCAGATATGGGTCGAGAACTCGAGAGCGGTTCAGTCAATGCCCACTCAGCCCGGCTCGGACCGCGCCGCGCCTCTGCACATACCTACCTCTACTGCTGCCTCGCACACTACTGCACACTGCACACTGCACACTGCACACTCCACACTACACACCACACGCACCTCACCCGCGTGCCGTCCGGGACCGCATACGTCGATGCGCTTCGATCCTTATCAGTTATATATGACCGCCCATCACGCATTCCTTTGAACTGCTTCCAAAATAATTGCATATTTTAATTGCACAAACAATTACGTGATGACTTGTAAATATATCCACTTGTGAGTAATCTAATAATCTTTTTTTTATATATGCGAATAGAATGTCACGTGCTTGCTTTTAAGTCTGTATTTTTACATCGGCAACTCGGTGGCTCAAAATGAAAGCCGTTACAATTTCTGGTAAGATCATACGTAAGTATACCTACCTACTAAGACAGAACACTCATGTAACTCCTTATAATATAGGATGTGGGATGTTAAGATGGACTGGCCACTCACATAATTACTTTACTCGTAATTCGTAGTCACTGGTGGCGGGGCAGCCTCGCCTCACCCCGCGCCGGATATTGGCGGGGCAGCGCGCCGGCTATCGACAGAAGCCTCGTTGCCCTTCGCTCCACGTTATTAGCAATAATGCTTCCTCGTAGCGCAATTACTGGGACGGCTAGCTGACAATCTTAATCAACTGTATTTACACGAACTTCTCCTTTCCACTTAACATTTAGTAGGTATAATATGAATTCCTAGTAACTAATTTCTTATAAATGTAGAAGCAATTTCGTTCGCTCACGAGATTTCTATTTTACTCAAAGCTCCAAACTTCAAGCTTCTTTATTCAATCAAAGCTTCAAACATTGCAGTCTGCTTTTGAACCTGTGGTAGCGAGTGTTCTTGTCGTATGTGCCTGTCAATTTAGCCTGTGTGAAATTACCGCTACTCAGTTAAGCATTCTATTTTCCCATTTATGCTTATTTATGTCATGTGACCTTAAACGTCAGTTCACACTAAGTCACGACGTGACGCAACAAAACTCGTACTTTTGTCGATGGCGATATCGATATCAATATATATTCATATACATAAATGGAAAATTTACACATTCATCCTTATAGGTTGAAAAGTTACACGAGAGTTTCTTTTCCAATTTTTCTCTCCATGATATCCGAAAATGGACTAAGTATCAAGAAAGAATATTTTTGAATAAAAAATAGCCATACATCGGCCCAACCGTTCTCGAGTGATACGCTCATCGATGAATAAACCATTTTTATTTATGTAACATTCATTAATTATTTATTTATGTATTGAAATTTTACTTACGGGTGGTCCTAAATTATAGTTAATTTATTTATTTACGAAGTGCTTTAGGGCGAGGGCAACTTAATATAGGGATTTATTGGGCCGTTTGGGCGCTGCCTCCGACCCCCCCACCCCCAAGCCCCCTTGCATGCGTAAAAAGGCAAGTTTATTAAACGGACCAAATGCCCAATATCCTTTGAGCCTCGGCGCTTCGTACACGCTATTGTACCTGTCAGTGATGATGTAACCACAGCCACGGCTAAACTCAACGGACACTAGTCATTTTCCAGCCACCTAGCATGCGTCAAGAGTCATGCGAAGTGAATACATTATTTCAACACATTCGCCGACGGAAATAATTTCAGCCGGAGATAATTAGTTGTGCATAAATACCGGCCGGGCAAGGGCCGGGTCGGGCGGACGAGAGTAGCACTGAATGTAAAACAAATTCAACTGCTATAATTATGTGCTGTAATGACTTATACACAGCGCGCGGACGCTCGCACCGCAGTCGCTTTGTAGAACGGTTATTCAATGTTTGGTTTGGAAAATACAAGCCGCACTGTTTAATCCGAATTCGTACATATTCCAAGCGCTTTATGAAAGACTTTTGAAGCTCGCGACTTCGTCCACGTCCGAAGTATCCAATGTGCTTCCCATAATGTACCTACGCTACCTGCGCCAGTTCTAGGTATGTCAAGTTGGTTGTGCAATCGAACCATAACGGACAGACAGGCAGTGTTACTTTCGCAATTATATTATTAGTTCAAAGCAATTTGAGACTGTTCCTTGAGGAATTCCTTCCTTAACTGCTGAACATTTTCATCAGATTTTAATCAAACTTCAAAAATTATTAAATCGATGGCACAACAAGTAATTATACCAAAAATAATCTCGACAATCGCTAAAGCCGGTTGCTTAATAAAGATTTGTTCCAGGGGTCTTCGGTTGTTTAATTTGTAACTCGACTCTTAGCAGCTGTATTGCGAGCTGAAATGATAACAAAAGCGCTGTATCTTTTCAACCGAAATGACTTCTGAGATGAACAGCCACCAATAATAGCCGGCTTTGTGTCGCGGCACAAAGGCGGGTGCTTTACACTAAATTGTATCCACTTTGGCGCCGAGAATAGCCGTCGCGATACTAACTGTGTGGAAAGTCTAAGAAAAGGCATTTCTCTGACAATCGCTACTGGCCTACCCTGGGGGATCCGATTTCATTTAAAACCCTTCTGCCAACAACTTCGTCCGCGTAGAGTTGGTTTTTTCAAAATTTCATATGAACCTTTTATTTTTCCAAATAAAAAGTAGCCGATGTCACTCTTCGCGTCCTCAAGTATATCCATGGCAAAAAATCACGTCGATCGAAGCTCCGTTGCTGCGTGAATGAAAGACAAACAAACAAGTGAACTTTCGCATTGATAGCTGTAGGTATAGTAGCGATTTTCAATATATAATTAACTATTTTAATGATGAAACGAACCTCGTTACTGAGCATTACACATTGGTAATTATATTTTGCAAACTAATAAAATGGTTAATCTCAGTTTGAATAACTCTCGAGTCTCGACCATGGAGATAAATGATCAGTGATGAAGGACATGGACATCTATTCGGACAGTGCATGTTGTACTCGTACCTTGTGTTTGTACCCATAAACGTTGTACATGGTATTAATCCTTCAATCAACAGATTGATTAATTTGTAATCCTTGCACTTAGCAAATTACACTAGTCATCGTACTACTACTGAGTAAACACAAGATCACATCAAGATCACACAGATACAAGATCTGTAGGGTATATTAGATGATAAACAAATATGTTCCTGAAAATCATCATGTAAACATCGGCGCGCATCAGCCGACGCGTTACCGCTAGTCCCGGCCGTTGTTCTGGTAAAACTGACAGTAAAATCTATCGTCTGATGGATGCCTAATAGTTTAAGCTCCTTATAGCAATGCCATTCCCCTCCACAGCATCCGATGCATTGTCAATATCTCATCTCACGGCGGCGAGCGGAGAGCTCGTGAGCCGAGAGTCAGTTCGACGGAACTTTGCGCTAATATCATAAACAAGTCGTGAAGGAAACTTTTTCAATCGGAAGTTGGAATGCATTGCATATTGTGAAAGTTTTTCTATATTCCTGATGCCCTTAACCTATAATTTTTCTCTACGTGATGCATTATTTGAAAGATTTATTTTATTAACGTAAGATCCTAAAGAGGTAATATTTTAATCATCGAACTAGCTATAACGCTTACAGAGTGCCGCTCCAAACGTGCTCAAAACAACCAATGATTGTGCGAGTGCCGTGTATTTTTTTTTTCTGTATTAGTGCCTACTGATAATTTTTTCGATGCTTATTGTGATGAATTATATCACCTTTTCACAGCACAATACGTAGTACGCGCAATACTATTGCGCTTCTAAACGTTGTAGTTCGATGATTCAAATTAAATTTATCAAGTAGGTACTCGTCTGTTTAAACGTGAATACAATGGGTGTGACAAAGGTAGAATAGAATAGAATAGATTTATTTGCATGATTGTAAATACACTATGACTTCACAATCAGCCCTATAACTGGCGTGCAAAACTTAAGAGACTTATAACATAGTATTAATATGTTAGTAGTTAGTACAATTAAAATTAAATGTGAAATATATCTACTTATGTTTAATTTTTTAAATTAAAGTAATCTTTTATAGAGTAAAAATTATGTGCTATGAGCCATTTGTGCAATTTATTTTTAAATAACTTTATTGGCAACAGCTTTAATTCCATGGGCAACTTATTATAAATCTTAACACATAAGGCTGCACAATTTTTCAAATATAATTCCGTCGTATTTAAATCAAAGCGTTTAGGTCCAATTTTTAACCAGTTTGCATTTATTTTCAATATGGTACATATTACAGAGCCTTTTGTATATAATATTTAAAAATTATCATTTAAAAAAAATATCTTACGAGTTATTAGAATACCATGATGTATTTGGCGCTTCACGACGTGTGTTTTCGGGGTATGTTTTATTTGATCTATCGCGAGGTTTTTTCTGTCATTCTGCGCCCTGTCAATGCGCCCATGAGCCAACCGGGTAGCAAGTAGCACCAAGTAGCATCTCGGCGTTTGTTTGCGAGGCCGAGACGCGCAGTAACAAATAAAGAAGTTTCAAAGAAATCAAATCTTTTGTCAGTCATTTCTCTTATTACGTTTACAAAAGCTCTAACGCCGCATTTTATTCGAAAATTGCGGGTACTTTACAAAACATTGTCGAGTGTTTTGTTCGGAGGTCGCGGAAAAGTTTCGCGGAATGAGATGCAAATTGGGAAAGATGCTGGCTTACTGAGATATTTAGATGAGTTAGACAAAGTTCGCGACAGAGTAGTGCCTTTGAGTTTTAATATTTTGGAGCTACTTCACTTTAGTAGTCAACAAAAGAGTAACCCTTATATTTTATTGGATTTTATTTTTTCATCTGAAATCTGGTAGAAGTCTTTTTAATTGACTTCCAAAAAAGGAAGGTCTCAATTCGTCGCCTAATCGTTTTTATCAATCGAGTTAAGATCCGATTTTTTTAGTGCGTTGAGAGAAACCGATTAGATGTTTACCTTTATAGGCATATTATATTTTTTTCCGAGATACAAAGTAACCCAGGTAGGTGCTCTAGGTCCTCGACAGCTGTAGGTGGCTATACCCCTTGCCGCCAGGCAGCACCGCAGCAGACACGTCGCGTGGCGCTGCTGATGCGTGATTGAGAGACAAGCCAACAGCAATAAACATTATTCTTTTGTATCCTATCTAAAAAGGTACCCACCGAAGAAAACGATACTATGAAAAATAATAAAAGCAAAACGGAAACGTATTTTCTGCCAAATTCTTTATCTCGTAAGATGGCTTAGATAAATGTTACGGGGGTTCGTGGACCGAGGCGGGTAAGGGAGGGGGAGGGGGAGGGGGGACTGCTCGAGAAAATTTTGGGGACATGCAGTCCTTGCTCTAGTGGGCAAGTGTGTCAAGGGCGACCTTTGGGCTGCGCGGTGTTTGCATTGTGTGTGTGAGGTGGTTCTGTTCGCCAGTAAGAGTAGGTATATTGTATTGTCATGTTCGTGTGGAACATATTATCAGGATGTTGCCAAATGCTACGCGGCTATTGCGGCCTCAAGGTCGCAGCGTGCGGATGTTCTACGAGTTATCGTAGATTCGAATCTTGGCTTTTGGCAACCTCATCTGTGTTACTTCGAATATTGAAATGCTTACTTACCTACCTGTATACTTACATTTTTACTTACGCGTAATGCGATAGAAACGCTAAGGTTATCTTGAGAATAACATCTCTTTCGATCCAACGTTAAGTCTATAAGCGAAACTACTTTTTAATAGAACTCGTAAAGTATGCTTTACGGTATTACATATAGATAAATAATATTATAATCTTCACTGTATAATTAAATGCACTGATAGCAATATAACCCAACTCGAGCAATTAGCGCTAAATGGGCCGATCAGATAGCATCTCTATTTCCTAATGGAACTCCTAATCTTCGTTATAAGATTAAGCAAATCGTATACAGGGCGTAAGGGTCGCCCTGACGAAAATTTAAACCAGGGGTTACTAAAAGGAAAAGTAATATTTTGCTGTAATCCGCCAAACCAGAAAAATCTGTATGGCAACACGCGTCGCCCGCGCCGTACACTGTCGTTTCTCCAGAATAGAAGAAACACAAAAACAACACAACACCAACTCGCAGTGAGTATGTTTCGCTCCGACGCCGGAGCATCATCAGGAGATGTTGACTCTACAATGCATAATCACAAAGACCATTTGGTGTAAGTTGTAACCTATACACAAAGTTTCCGCTAACACGTAACATCCTCTATTTGAAGCTCAGTCAGCGGAGCGAGCGATCTTCCAAGGTTTCCAATCACACGATGATCGAATCCGGTACGCGCTACGCACCGAGTTCGCTAAATCAATAGCTTTTATTACTTTTGTGATTGTATAGTAGTGTCAAGAGCAGTGATAACTTGGAGGTTAGGACTGCGGGGACTGTTCGAGAGGTCGCGGGCTGGGCTGACGCCCCGGGGGCCCACCGGCTTCTCCCACCGGGTGTTTTATTAACCTACCTATCTCGTTGCATTTGTGTCTGAAGCTCCGTGACCATAAATATAGACAACAGTCATGGACGTTTTGAAAAATAACAGATTTTCAGCTTAAGTATATGGAATGCGTACCGTAGGTACCTAAGCGAGATAGTTGGGCAGCAACCCCGGCGGGCGGCGGAGTGGGGGGAGGGGGTGGGAGGGGGAGGTGATAATTGCTCGGATACGAGTCAATGCAAGCAATCAGCGCGCCCGCCCCGCGACCTGCAACGTGTCTGTAGTACTGTTATTGCATTACTAATTACAATCACGCTCTCACTACGATACCTTTGACTCGCGTCTGGTTCGTTCACCTCTACCGTACTGCTGGGCAGAACTCCCCTCTTACTAGACTGGAGTTTAACCGGTCCCACTCGGGAAACACTCAGGCGTGCAAGTTTCAACGCAATCCGTCACCACTATATTTAATAGCATTAGGTCAGAGATGCTTGCCAGGTATCGAACTCCGGGACACCCCGAAAAGGATCCCGAAGTCTTAACCACTAGTGACTCAGGCTATCAGCGCTTAAACGATGCCAGGCACTATATGAATATTAGTTCGTAATTCATGGGCTTTGGAAAGGTATAAGTCGGCTGGTTTTGGCTTTTTGGAAAAAAACGTTAAATATGTGACTGAGAGACGCTCTACGAAGGTGAAGCTGGCAAATTATCTCTTTTTGAGGTTCGATGCGCGGTAATATCTACCGCTGAATAGTTACTGTAAAGGTTTATTAAATAAAGAAAAATCTCATTTACTGATTTAGGAACGGATAAGGAACGTAATTAGACGTAAAGTTAACCTTATACCCTCGTCAGTTTGTTGGAGTGATTTTGTCGTAATAAATTCAATATGGCGGACATTTATTAACAAAAATACGCAAGAAAATAAAAGAAAACTCGTAAATATTGGAAATTTCATCCACTCTTTTGTGGTTTCCGTGTTTGAAAGTTCTCGCTGTAAACGTCGTCGGTTCTGTTGCACCCCTATCGAGCGGCAACACGCCCGCCGGTATTATTTCACGTATTTCCGCAATTTCTAACACGTAAGCCATAAAGCGAGCCATAACGCAGTTTTTACGAGCGCCGCGGCCAGCGCTCGGAATGTGAACGCACTTGGCTGCCGGCTTGTTGGCAAGCGCGCGGAAATTAGGGCTTTCGAATACCGGACTTTTTCAATACCGGTATTGATGCCGGAAGTTTTTTTTTCAATACCGGGATCCCGGAATCCCGGTATTGAAAAAAAAAAATCCGGTACGGAACAAAATCCTATGGTGTTTATTGTGGTATATTTTACTGCTAAATCCGTAAATGAATACGTATTTATTTTGGAAAAATATTGCAAAATAACGAGCAGATTTTTCATTAAAATTATTTTTATTTACAATACAAATATTTCACTGTAAAGTGTAAATTAAATAATCAACACTTTTAATAAATAATTAGTTACTCTACATTCAATAAATCAGTCTCTTTACGATTTCTATAGATCGATAGGTACTATAAGTATATAAAGACATCCTTAGAAAATGTCGAGAGGATAAGAACCAATTCATTCAGAATATATGCAGCGAGATCGAACACCACTCTCAAAAATTTGAGACTTCAGATCTTTTCAAGAAGGTCCGCCTCCTGTCTAGACAATTTAAACCAAAAACGTGGGTGATAGAAGATTCCGAAGGCCATCTCATAAATGAACTCGACGCAATAGCCGAAAGGTGGCGCAACTATTGCGAAGAGCTATATAAAAATTGCAATGATTTGGGAACGTCACATGCTAATTGTAGCGGAGTGTAACTGGAGCCAAGTATACCTCGATCAGAAATTCTCGCTGCCATGAAATCTCTTAAAACTAGAAAAGCTCCAGAACCAGATCAAATAACATCCGAAATACTGACAGCTCTGGGACACACTGGCATCGATATGTTGCACATGATCTGTGACCTAATCTGGCGTAACGGTGAATGGGCGAGAGACTGGGCCCTGTCCATCGTGGTCCCTCTACATAAAAAAGGCTCTACTAGAAAGTGCGACAACTATCGCACACGAGCGCTTATCTCACATGCCAGCAAAATACTGCTCTACATCATTAACAACCGCATCCGATACTACCTGGACTGGCAAATCCCGCAAAAGCCACTAATGACTAGCCACTAATGACATGCCACTAATGACCTGCCACTAATGACATGCCACTAATGATATGCCAATAATGACATGCCACTAATGACCTGCCACTAATGACATGCCAGTAATGACATGCCAGTAATGACGTGCCACAAATGACATGCCACTAATGACATGCCACTAATGACATGCCACTAATGACCTGCCACTAATGACATGCCACTAATGATATGCCAATAATGACATGCCACTAATGACCTGCCACTAATGACATGCCAGTAATGACATGCCAGTAATGACATGCCACTAATGATATGCCGCTAATGACATGCCACTCATGAAATGCCGCTAATGACATGCCGCTAAAGACATGCCGCTAATGACATGCCATTAGTGATGACCTGCTGCTAATGACATACCATTAGTGATGACATGCCATTAATGACATGCCGCTAATGACAGACATGGCGCTAATGACATGCCGCTAATGACGCATGCCACTAATGACATGCCACTAATGACTAGCCACTAATGACATGCCACTAATGACCTGCCACTAATGACATGCCACTAATGACATGCCACTAATGACATGCCACTAATGAAATGCCACTAATGACATGCCACTAATGACATGACGCTAATGACATGACGCTCATGACATGACGCTAATGACATGACGCTAATGACATGAAACTAATGACATGCCGCTAATGACATGACGCTAATGACATGCCGCTAATGACATGCCACTAATGACATGCCGCTAATGACATGCCACTAATGACATGCCGCTAATGACCTGCCACTAATGACATGCCACTAATGATATGCCAATAATGACATGCCACTAATGACCTGCCACTAATGACGTGCCAGTAATGACATGCCAGTAATGACATGCCACTAATGACATGCCACTAATGATATGCCACTAATGACATGCCACTAATGACATGCCACTAATGACATGCCGCTAATGACATGCCGCTAATGACATGCCACTAATGACATGCCACTAATGACATGCCACTAATGACATGCCGCTAATGACATGCCGGTAATGACATGCCATTAGTGATGACCTGCTGCTAATGACATACCATTAGTGATGACATGCCATTAATGACCTGCCACTAATGACATGCCACTAATGACATGCCACTAATGAAATGCCACTAATGACATGCCACTAATGACATGACGCTAATGACATGACGCTCATGACATGACGCTAATGACATGACGCTAATGACATGAAACTAATGACATGCCGCTAATGACATGACGCTAATGACATGCCGCTAATGACATGCCACTAATGACATGCCGCTAATGACATGCCACTAATGACATGCCGCTAATGACCTGCCACTAATGACATGCCACTAATGATATGCCAATAATGACATGCCACTAATGACCTGCTACTAATGACGTGCCAGTAATGACATGCCAGTAATGACATGCCACTAATGACATGCCACTAATGATATGCCACTAATGACATGCCACTAATGACATGCCACTAATGACATGCCGCTAATGACATGCCGCTAATGACATGCCACTAATGACATGCCACTAATGACATGCCACTAATGACATGCCGCTAATGACATGCCGGTAATGACATGCCATTAGTGATGACCTGCTGCTAATGACATACCATTAGTGATGACATGCCATTAATGACCTGCCACTAATGACATGCCACTAATGACACACCACTAATGACATGCCACTAATGACATGCCACTAATGACATGACGCTAATGACATGACGCTAATGACATGACGCTAATGACATGACGCTAATGACATGCCACTAATGACATGCCACTAATGACATGACGCTAATGACATGACGCTAATGACATGACGCTAATGACATGACGCTAATGACATGCCACTAATGACATGCCGCTAATGACAGACATGGCGCTAATGACATGCCGCTAATGACGCATGCTACTAATGACCTGCCACTAATGACCTGCTGCTAATGACATACCATTAGTGATGACATGCCATTAATGACCTGCCACTAATGACATGCCACTAATGACATGCCACTAATGACACACCACTAATGACATGCCACTAATGACATGCCACTAATGACATGACGCTAATGACATGACGCTAATGACATGACGCTAATGACATGACGCTAATGACATGCCACTAATGACATGCCGCTAATGACATGCCACTCATGACATGCCGCTAATGACATGCCGCTAATGACATGCCGCTAATGACATGCCATTAGAGATGACCTGCTGCTAATGACATACCATTAGTGATGACATGCCATTAATGACATGCCGCTAATGACAGACATACCGCTAATGACATGCCGCTAATGACGCATGCCACTAATGACATGCCACTAATGACTAGCCACTAATGACATGCCACTAATGACCTGCCACAAATGACATGCCACTAATGACATGCCACTAATGACAGTTCACTAATGACCTGCCACTAATGACATGCCACTAATGATATGCCAATAATGACATGCCACTAATGACCTGCCACTAATGACATGCCAGTAATGACATGCCAGTAATGACATGCCACTAATGACATGCCGCTAATGACATGCCGCTAATGACATGCCACTCATGAAATGCCGCTAATGACATGCCGCTAATGACATGCCGCTAATGACATGCCATTAGTGATGACCTGCTGCTAATGACATACCATTAGTGATGACATGCCATTAATGGAATGCCGCTAATGACAGACATGGCGCTAATGTCATGCCGCTAATGACGCATGCCACTAATTACATGCCACTAATGACTAGCCACTAATGACATGCCACTAATGACCTGCCATTAATGACATGCCACTAATGACATGCCACTAATGACATGCCACTAATGACATGCCACTAATGACATGCCACTAATGACATGACGCTAATGACATGACGCTCATGACATGACGCTAATGACATGACGCTAATGACATGCCGCTAATGACATGCCACTAATGACATGCCACTAATGACATGCCACTAATGACATGCCACTAATGACATGCCACTAATGACATGCCGCTAATGACATGCCGCTAATGACATGCCGCTAATGACATGCCACTAATGACATGCCACTAATGACATGCCACTAACGACATGCCGCTAATGACATGCCGGTAATGACATGCCATTAGTGATGACCTGCTGCTAATGACATACCATTAGTGATGACATGCCATTAATGACCTGCCACTAATGACATGCCACTAATGACCTGCCACAAATGACATGCCACTAATGACATGCCACTAATGACAGTTCACTAATGACCTGCCACTAATGACATGCCACTAATGATATGCCAATAATGACATGCCACTAATGACATGCCACTAATGACATGCCACTAATGACATGCCGCTAATGACATGCCGCTAATGACATGCCACTAATGACATGCCACTAATGACATGCCACTAATGACATGCCGCTAATGACATGCCGCTAATGACATGCCATTAGTGATGACCTGCTGCTAATCACATACCATTAGTGATGACATGCCATTAATGACCTGCCACTAATGACATGCCGCTAATGACATACCATTAGAGATGACCTGCTGCTAATGACATACCATTAGTGATGACATGCCATTAATGACATGCCGCTAATGACAGACATACCGCTAATGACATGCCGCTAATGACGCATGCCACTAATGACATGCCACTAATGACTAGCCACTAATGACATGCCACTAATGACATGCCACTAATGACATGCCACTAATGACATGCCGCTAATGACATGCCACTAATGACATGCCGCTAATGACCTGCCACTAATGACATGCCACTAATGATATGCCAATAATGACATGCCACTAATGACCTGCCACTAATGACATGCCAGTAATGACATGCCAGTAATGACATGCCACTAATGACATGCCGGTAATGACATGCCATTAGTGATGACCTGCTGCTAATGACATACCATTAGTGATGACATGCCATTAATGACCTGCCACTAATGACATGCCACTAATGACATGCCACTAATGACCTGCCACAAATGACATGCCACTAATGACATGACGCTAATGACATGACGCTCATGACATGACGCTAATGACATGACGCTAATGACATGCCGCTAATGACATGCCACTAATGACATGCCACTAATGACATGCCACTAATGACATGCCACTAATGACATGCCGCTAATGACATGCCGCTTATGACATGCCACTAATGACATGCCACTAATGACATGCCGCTAATGACATGCCGGTAATGACATGCCATTAGTGATGACCTGCTGCTAATGACATACCATTAGTGATGACATGCCATTAATGACCTGCCACTAATGACATGCCACTAATGACAGACATGGCGCTAATGACATGCCGCTAATGACGCATGCCACTAATTACATGCCACTAATGACTAGCCACTAATGACATGCATTTTTATTTGTCGGTTTGTCCTTCAATTCAGCCTCAAAAGTGCTGCGGATCACCGTGTTTTTACATTAGTCAATATAGTTTAGGACCTGGAAAATGAATTTTTTCCCAGAAAGTTCCTTTGGAGTTTTCAAAAACGCCGATAACTTACATCCCGAAACAACGGACGTGGGCCATGTGCCTACAATCTACATAACTCAATAACATGGGCTTATTTATCGCGGGACTTTTAAGAATTCTTAATTCACGTGGACAAAGTTATGAGTATCAAATAAATGTTTCAAATTCCTTCATTAGAAAAACAAATTCAGACGAAATATAATAGGGGTCAGTCTCTTAAAAAACTCTAGAATCATATTATTGATAATAATATGAAAATAAATGACGTCTGAGTCTGAGAGACGTTTAAAAGCTTGACGATTTCGAGCACTTGAAGCGCTGGCCAAAGAGCGGCGCGCAATGAGAAGTAATGACCCAAAGCGCCGCAGCGGTGCTTTTAGCTTTCATTATTTATTTAGGACATTGCGAAGCCGCGGGCCGGGGGAGGCCGGGGGCGACTCCGCGAGTGACGCTGAGTGACGCTTACAGCTGCGATCTCATTCAATTGACATAAAAGAAAGTAAAGATACAGACTATTTAATAATTTTCACAAAAACTGCAGTTTAAAAATCGTCAATGCATTTCAAATAAACTTTTACGCGTTACTACTTGCCCGCGGTTTCACTCACGTTAAGTTCGATTTTTCAACCCTAGGGGGTTTTACCCCCTTAGGGGTTCAATTTTCAAAAATATCTACGTCATAATAGCTGTCAATGCATATAAATCTGTCAACTGTAATGGCTTAAAAAAAATTACATTGACAAGTTGTTTTGACCAGAGCAACCGCTGAGTTTGTTGCCGGTTTTTCTCAGCAGAATCTCATTTCCGAACCGGAAATAAGTTATTTTGAAATTCGAATTTCTACTACTGTTTGAGGGATCGGAACAATCTCGTCACGTCGCACGTCGCCGCGATATGAAGTGACTGCTCTAAACGTCACGCCATCTTATATTTATACTCGTATCCATCTCGTATCCAACACGACGACGTGAAGTGACAATCTGACGTTTTCATATCTCACAGGGCCTATTTCACCTTCTTCAAGTAAAATTTTACCTGACTGTTCGTCTGCTAAAATCATCGTTTTGACAGATTGCCAATACAGAAACAACACCAAACTAATATCTTACAGTATTACAACGCGTTGCAAAAAACTCACAGTAAAAAAAGGAAGTAACAGTATCTGGATCTTACACCTCGCACTACTGAGTAGGTATGACTAGCTTCAGTTAATCATCCAAGATATACGGCAGGAGCGTGAGACGGAGAAGGACATAGGAGGGGGAGAGTCTAAGCCAGTGCTTCAATAAAAGACCGGATCTTTAGTCAGCAGTAATGCCTATAAAGTTCAGGCTGCCAGAATGCTTGCTAACCTTACCTGGAAGATGCACTGCAAGAATCTCATATATATGGAATATTCGATAACCATGAAGTCTTAAAGAAATTGTTCAAAATAACGAACGCCACATGTGCGTTGAGATGTAAATAAATCAATATAGGGATTATCCTATATAGCCTTTATCAATTTAAACTTAAACTTCAGTTTGCGAGTCAGGTAGTTTCCCCTTTCCGATAGTTTTTACTCGATGTACACACATTGACATTCTTGTGAACTACTAAACTCGATCACTCTACAACTTTACGTGTTCCAATAATGTGCTAACTTCCCCTCGACGCGAAATCGACGTAATTTAGTGCCAGAATTACTTCACAGTCGCTCCGTGATAAAGACTGGCATTTTGATGCGCCCGTCGCGCCCGTCCCGCCCGTCCCGACCGTCCCGCCTGTTACGTCCGCCGTGCCTTTATATTATCTCCGCGGCACGTTCCTGAGTGACGAGCTTTATCTAATATTTCATGGAAAATGACATAATTTATTGAAGTGTGTGTATGCGTTTCAACTGCTTGTTATGAGAACATTCACGGTTTGTGCCGACATTGCTGTCACAGTTGTTGATGCAGCTGTTTGAGGTTGATGATGCCGCATTATTGGAACAGTTGTATGACACAAGTGTCGCATGCGGTTTGACAGTGTTGCATGCGCTTTGACACTAGTGTCGCATGCGATTTGACAGTATCGCTTGCGCTTTGACACATGTGTCGCATGCGGTTTGCAGCGCCCCCTTCCGCTAGCCCGCCACTACACGGTGTTAGGTTCAAGTTATTTCGAATTGATTATTGAGGTTAGTTTGACTTAAGTTATGTTCGACTCATTTTTAGGCGCGAAAAAGTTTGTTTGTTGGTTTACTACTTTATTATAAAATAATAAGTAGGGAAGTAAAGATTTCACTTCAACTCGAATAGATAAGCAGGTTAGCAGGCAGACCTATGCATATATTTGTTCCGTGTGAAGCTGGGACGCGAAGCCTAGTATTTGTACAAATGAGCCAAGCTTTAAAAGTTATAATGTTTTAACAAGTTTTCTACTAAATTTTAATATCGAAATAAATGACTCGGTAGCGAAGTTTTGTAACTTATCTAAATGTTCAACAAAAGTTGAAGCTCTGAGAATCTTGCCCAATTTGCGTTTCATTTCACGAAAACTCTAACGTTTTTCGACCTTACGAATATCAATATTCCGAGAAAACCAGCTTCGATGATATCAAAGAGAGAAAATATATTCAACTGACTATACAGAGTACGACAATAATGTAATAATGATTGGAAAATACTGATGTGGAAACTTTAGATTCCAACAATTGACAAATATCTCCGTTCTATCTGGTTCTATCATTTAAATAGATTTATTTGTATGCATCACGGACAAACCGATTGAAATAAAACTTTCATGATTCAATAGTGTATAACAATGAGACTTTGATATTACTTGAACAAGTTAGATCACTTGACTTTACCAGAACTTTATTAATATTATAAATGCGAAAATTTGGATGTTTGTTATTCAATCACGCTGCAACGACTGAACCGATTTGGCTGAAATTTAACACAGAGATAGATTATAGACTGGAATAGCACAAGGGCTATTTTGATCCCATAAAATAAGAGAGTTCTCGCGGGAATCCAAAAAAAACCTCAATGCACGCGAACGAAGTCGGGGGCATCAATTAGTATTTTAAAACTTGTTTGAATTATTGGTATTAATGAAATGCTAAGGAGTTACTCCAAAGCCACTGCCAGACACTCCATTTTATTTCTTTTTATAGAATATAGCATCTCACATTTCGGAAAGTAGGTACAACAAAGCACTTTTTAATTAGCCCTTTCCACAAAAGAGTTTTTAGTCCAGTGGTTCCACTGAGGAGCAATCAATTTCAGTGTTCGCTATTAGCGGAAACAAAGCCAAGGGCGGCTGATAACGAGGGGCGGGCGGGCGCGGCCGGCGATGGCTATCGCGCTGCGGACCCTTTGAGCCTGATACACACGCAATGCGCGGCGGACGCGTGCGCCACGCGGCCACTAGAGGCTGTGTGAAGGTGTTTACACTGTGAAGTGCACTTCGTGTGCGTATAATAGTTTAGAGTACCCCAATAACTACTCTAACTGCCCGACCTGGTCAATTGTAATATAATTGTATAAAATGTTCTACTACGCTATCGCCGTCGTTGCCTTACACGATAGAGTATAGACTTTGACGACTCTGCATAGATCTTGTGCCGCTTAAACAACTCGTTTGAAGTCAACAAGATCTAGGCGTGTGAAAATCCCTACAAGAGACCTATTTATTTATTTTTTTATTCAAAATAGGCTTGCCCTTGACTACAAATAGTACATGTCCATTTATTTACTAATAATTAATGTATAATTAAAACGTGACAAAGGACAACTTACCTCCACTGGAAGATCTCTTCCAGAATCCCGAAAGGGTAATAAAAATTAAGATAAAAGCTGCGTAAGAACTGAAAAACAAAAACGTTAACACATATGTAACGTATATGAAATTACTTAATAAAAAGTATACGATTATAACTCTCAGCTGACGAAGAAGATGCGCTATATAACACGCGCCCTACAAAACTTAACATTCATCGTTTAGGTCCTTGTATTACAAATCGTACACGAGTACATGCGCAATCACACGGCGTTACCTTTAGGTACTAACTATTAGGCATTCTGTGACGGCGTGCAGATTTTCGTCGCGTGGCGTTTTCATTACGTTATATCACATATGTATAAGGCTTTAGCCGTTATCTTCATGCCTCATTGAACAAAACTTGCAGGCATAGAAGAAAGAAAGAAAATCTTGTATAAGAAAACCTTGTATAAGCAAAGTAAGAAGCGCTCCAATTTTATACTTATACTAGCTATAAGTTACCTACTATACTTATATAACTAGTTAAGTTCAATTTTTAACCCCCTATTTTACCCCCTTAGGGATTGAATTTACAAAAATCCTTTCTGGCATCATAATGGCTATCTTTATGCCTTTCAGCCCGATCCGCTATGCGTTGATAAATCAGTCAGTCAGTCAATCAGTTACTTTTTCCTTATATGTAGACAACAAATTATTATAGTAAACTAAACTAGCTGATACCCGCGACTTCGTTCGCATGGATTAAGGTTTTTTAATTCCCGGGGAACTCTCTTATTTTCCGGGATAGAAAGTAACCCATGTATTATTCCAGACGTCTATACACGTCTCATTATAGACGTCTCTGTGCTAAATTTCAGTCAAATTGGTTCAGTAGTTGCATAGTGATTGAGTAACAAACATCCATCCATCCACCCATACATCCAAACTTTCGTATTTATGATATTACTACAATTACTAGGATGATTACAAATGACGCTCAACAAATAATAAATATTCACGGGCATTTATGAGTTAAATAGACACAAATTGTCACGCGGAGAGATATCCACAATATGAAGAAAGTTTATTAAGAGTACGTTTCCGGATATGGGGTGACTTTCGGTACATATTGTGACTAAGTTAAACCAAATAAGATGGAAATAAAAATTGCTACACATAGATTGGTCCTTAATCTCCAAATCTTGGGAGTTGATTTTGTTCAAAATCTCAATTTTTAGTACTATAAAAATTATTTCCCGTCACCTCTTCACACAAAATTCACGATTTTGGGGCGACTTTAGGTACATTTCTTGTATATAATATACCGGTTTTATGTAATTAAAAAATACTATCTGTTAGCAGATATGTTCAACTCAAAATCTTGGAGAGAAAAATATCAAAAATAGTACAAATAGTATTAAAAAAAAATATAGCATCGCGTGTAATTTTTTCACATATTTTGGTTTAAACCGAATCTTAAAATAATGTGCAATAAGGCTTATTTTGATTTTACTCGGTCGATGGTTTGATTTCATTTCAAAATTCAAAATTCAAATATCAATCAGTCGGCGTTTGACCGCCTTTCTGAGTGGAAGCTGCGCTAGTTGCAAGCAGATGCTGCTATCGAAAAACATCGCTGTACGAACACGAAATAGTTCATAGCAAACCAAATTGATACTTTATATATTTTGAAAAGAAAGGTAAGAAACTAAGTACTAGGTACCTATGGTACCTTCAATATAATAGCATTATTTTATTATTTGATAGAATTTCGAAATTTCTTGTAAAGTTATATTCCCCGAATGTAGTACTGACCTGCATGTATACCTCGAAAACTTCTATTGGAACTCCTAGATCTTTAGAGTTAGTTGTATCGAGTTTGGGCTCGTTTTGTAAGTTATGATGAGATCTTACCACTGGACTTGTTAGAGTGACCTGATGGTATACTTCGAAGACTACTACTGGATCTTCTAGACGGCTACAGCTAGTTATATCGAGTTTGGGCTCGTTTTGTAAGTAATGATGAGATCTTACCACTGGACTTGTTGGAGTGACTTGGTGGTATACCTCGAAGACTTCTATTGGAACTCCTAGATCTTTACAGTTAGTTATATCGAGTTTGGGCTCGTTTTGTAAGTAATGATGATATCTTACCACTGGACTTGTTGGAGTGACTTGGTGGTATACCTCGAAGACTTCTATTGGAACTCCTAGATCTTTAGAGTTAGTTATATCGAGTTTGGGCTCGTTTTGTAAGTTATGATGAGATCTTACCACTGAACTTGTTGGAGTGACCTGATGGTATACTTCGAAGACTAGTACTGGATCTTCTAGACGGCTACAGCTAGTTATATCGAGTTTGGGCTCGTTTTGTAAGTAATGATGAGATCTTACCACTGGACTTATTGGAGTGACTTGGTGGTATACCTCGAAGACTTCTATTGGAACTCCTAGATCTTTACAGCTAGTTATATCGAATTTGGGCTCGTTTTGTAAGTAATGATGAGATCTTACCACTGGACTTGTTGGAGTGACCTGATGGTATACTTCGAAGACTACTACTGGATCTTTTAGACGGCTACAGCTAGTTATATCGAATTTGGGCTCGTTTTGTAAGTAACGATGAGATCTTACCACTGGACTTGTTGGAGTGACTTGGTGGTATACCTCGAAGACTTCTATTGGAACTCCTAGATCTTTACAGCTAGTTATATCGAGTTTCGGCTCGTTTTGTAAGTAATGATGATATCTTACCACTGGACTTGTTGGAGTGACTTGGTGGTATACCTCGAAGACTTCTATTGGAACTCCTAGATCTTTAGAGTTAGTTATATCGAGTTTGGGCTCGTTTTGTAAGTTATGATGAGATCTTACCACTGAACTTGTCGGAGTGACCTGATGGTATACTTCGAAGACTACTACTGGATCTTCTAGACGGCTACAGCTAGTTATATCGAGTTTGGGCTCGTTTTGTAAGTAATGATGAGATCTTACCACTGGACTTGTTGGAGTGACTTGGTGGTATACCTCGAAGACTTCTATTGGAACTCCTAGATCTTTAGAGTTAGTTATATCGAGTTTGGGCTCGTTTTGTAAGTAATGATGAGATCTTACCACTGGACTTGTTGGAGTGACCTGATGGTATACTTCGAAGACTACTACTGGATCTTCTAGACGGCTACAGCTAGTTATATCGAGTTTGGGCTCGTTTTGTAAGTTATGATGAGATCTTACCACTGGACTTGTTAGAGTGACCTGATGGTATACTTTGAAGACTACTACTGGATCTTCCAGACGGCTACAGCTAGTTATATCGAGTTTGGGCTCGTTTTGTAAGTTATGATGAGATCTTACCACTGAACTTGTTGGAGTGACCTGATGGTATACTTCGAAGACTACTACTGGATCTTCTAGACGGCTACAGCTAGTTATATCGAGTTTGGGCTCGTTTTGTAAGTAATGATGAGATCTTACCACTGGACTTGTTGGAGTGACTTGGTGGTATACCTTGAAGACTTCTATTGGAACTCCTAGATCTTTACAGCTAGTTATATCGAATTTGGGCTCGTTTTGTAAGTAATGATGATATCTTACCACTGGACTTGTTGGAGTGACCTGATGGTATACTTCGAAGACTACTACTGGATCTTCTAGACGGCTACAGCTAGTTATATCGAGTTTGGGCTCGTTTTGTAAGTAATGATGAGATCTTACCACTGGACTTATTGGAGTGACTTGGTGGTATACCTCGAAGACTTCTATTGGAACTCCTAGATCTTTACAGCTAGTTATATCGAATTTGGGCTCGTTTTGTAAGTAATGATGAGATCTTACCACTGAACTTGTTGGAGTGACCTGATGGTATACTTCGAAGACTACTACTGGATCTTCTAGACGGCTACAGCTAGTTATATCGAGTTTGGGCTCGTTTTGTAAGTAATGATGAGATCTTACCACTGGACTTGTTGGAGTGACTTGGTGGTATACCTCGAAGACTTCTATTGGAACTCCTAGATCTTTAGAGTTAGTTATATCGAGTTTGGGCTCGTTTTGTAAGTAATGATGAGATCTTACCACTGGACTTGTTGGAGTGACCTGATGGTATACTTCGAAGACTACTACTGGATCTTCTAGACGGCTTCAGCTAGTTATATCGAGTTTGGGCTCGTTTTGTAAGTTATGATGAGATCTTACCACTGGACTTGTTGGAGTGACTTGGTGGTATACCTTGAAGACTTCTATTGGAACTCCTAGATCTTTACAGCTAGTTATATCGAATTTGGGCTCGTTTTGTAAGTTATGATGAGATCTTACCACTGGACTTGTTGGAGTGACCTGATGGTATACTTCGAAGACTACTACTGGATCTTCTAGACGGCTACAGCTAGTTATATCGAGTTTGGGCTCGTTTTGTAAGTAATGATGAGATCTTACCACTGGACTTGTTGGAGTGACCTGATGGTATACTTCGAAGACTACTACTGGATCTTCTAGACGGCTACAGCTAGTTATATCGAGTTTGGGCTCGTTTTGTAAGTTATGATGAGATCTTACCACTGAACTTGTTGGAGTGACCTGATGGTATACTTCGAAGACTACTACTGGATCTTCTAGACGGCTACAGCTAGTTATATCGAGTTTGGGCTCGTTTTGTAAGTAATGATGAGATCTTACCACTGGACTTGTTGGAGTGACTTGGTGGTATACCTCGAAGACTTCTATTGGAACTCCTAGATCTTTACAGCTAGTTATATCGAGTTTGGGCTCGTTTTGTAAGTTATGATGAGATCTTACCACTGGACTTGTTGGAGTGACCTGATGGTATACCTCGAAGACTTCTGTTGGAACTCCTAGATCTTTAGAGTTAGTTGTATTGAGCTTGGGCTCGTTTTGTAAGTTATGATGATTAGATCTAGGAGTTCTAATAGAAGTCTTCGAGGTATACCATCAGGTCACTCCAACAAGTCCAGTGGTAAGATCTCATCATTACTTACAAAACGAGCCCAAACTCGATATAACTAGCTGTAGCTGTCTAGAAGATCCAGTAGTAGTCTTCGAAGTATACCATCAGGTCACTCCAACAAGTCCAGTGGTAAGATCTCATCATTACTTACAAAACGAGCCCAAACTCGATATAACTAGCTGTAGCCGTCTAGAAGATCCAGTAGTAGTCTTTGAAGTATACCATCAGGTCACTCCAACAAGTCCAGTGGTAAGATCTCATCATAACTTACAAAACGAGCCCAAACTCGATATAACTAGCTGTAAAGATCTAGGAGTTCCAATAGAAGTCTTCGAGGTATACCACCAAGTCACTCCAACAAGTCCAGTGGTAAGATCTCATCATTACTTACAAAACGAGCCCAAACTCGATATAACTAGCTGTAGCTGTCTAGAAGATCCAGTAGTATAGTCTTCGAAGTATACCATCAGGTCACTCCAACAAGTCCAGTGGTAAGATCTCATCATTACTTACAAAACGAGCCCAAACTCGATATAACTAGCTGTAGCTGTCTAGAAGATCCAGTAGTAGTCTTCCAAGTATACCATCAGGTCACTCCAACAAGTCCAGTGGTAAGATCTCATCATTACTTACAAAACGAGCCCAAACTCGATATAACTAGCTGTAGCCGTCTAGAAGATCCAGTAGTAGTCTTCGAAGTATACCATCAGGTCACTCCAACAAGTCCAGTGGTAAGATCTCATCCTAACTTACAAAACGAGCCCAAATTCGATATAACTAGTTGTAAAGATCTAGGAGTTCCAATAGAAGTCTTCGAGGTATACCACCAAGTCACTCCAACAAGTCCAGTGGTAAGATCTCATCATTACTTACAAAACGAGCCCAAACTCGATATAACTAGCTGTAGCCGTCTAGAAGATCCAGAAGTAGTCTTCGAAGTATACCATCAGGTCACTCCAACAAGTCCAGTGGTAAGATCTCATCATAACTTACAAAACGAGCCCAAACTCGATATAACTAGCTGTAAAGATCTAGGAGTTCCAATAGAAGTCTTCGAGGTATACCACCAAGTCACTCCAAGAATTCCAGTGGTAAGATCTTATCATTACTTACAAAACGAGCCCAAACTCGATATAACTAGCTGTAGCCGTCTAGAAGATCCAGTAGTAGTCTTTGAAGTATACCATCAGGTCACTCCAACAAGTCCAGTGGTAAGATCTCATCATAACTTACAAAACGAGCCCAAACTCGATATAACTAGCTGTAAAGATCTAGGAGTTCCAATAGAAGTCTTCGAGGTATACCACCAAGTCACTCCAACAAGTCCAGTGATAAGATCTCATCATTACTTACAAAACGAGCCCAAACTCGATATGACTAGCTGTAGCTGTCTAGAAGATCCAGTAGTAGTCTTCGAAGTATACCATCAGGTCACTCCAATAAGGCCAGTGGTAAGATCTCATCATAACTTACAAAACGAGCCCAAACTCAATACAACTAACTCTAAAGATCTAGGAGTTCCAATAGAAGTTTTCGAGGTATACATGCAGGTCAGTACTACATTCGGGGAATGTAACTTTGCAAGAAATTTCGAAATTCTATCAAATAATAAAATAATGCTATTATATTGAAGGTACCATAGGTACCTAGTACTTAGTTTCTTCTTTTCAAAATATATTATCAATTTGGTTTGCTCAACTTAGACTTAGATTTAGAATTAAACTTAGACTTAGACTAAGTCTGAGTTCAAATCTAAGCCTAAGTCTAACACTAAGACTAAGTCTTAGACTAATACTAAGTCTAAGTCTATATCTTAGTCTTAGTGTTAGACATAGACTTAGCTTAGACTTAGACTCAGACTTAAAGAGACTTAGTCTTAGTCTAAGTCTAAGACTAAGTCTAAGTCTTAGTCTTAGTGTTAGACTTAGGCTTAGACTTAAAGAGACTTAGTCTTAGTCTAATGCATTTCCCAGTGGCTTAAAAAAGTCTAAATCTAAGTCTAAGACTAAGACTAAATCTAAGTCTAACTTAGTGTACAGCAAGTCCGGACGAAAATAAAAAATAAAAAAATAAAACATAAACAATTTATATCCAAGTATCAAAACAAGTTAATTCACTCATTTTTAACGCAGCTTGCCCGCGCCTGTGTGTGCGTGTGAACGGTGCATGTGTAGAAGTGCGTTTTTATACCTACTCTTTGCGAAATCCCGTCCTTAATATGCAATACGTTTCAACTTTCCGAGTGAAAAAGTTTTCCGGCGGCCATATTGAGAAAGTCGTTTTATTTCGCAATCAAGTAAACCGTTGACCCTGTAATAGCCGTGAACCCGTGAACAAAGCCGTGAAGATCAAATGTGTTTTATCACTGTTATTTCGTCAGTTTTCATTTCTTTTTATTCCACATCCATATAAAAGGCGAAAATGCAAAAGATTGTCAGTCTGTATTTCTATTACCTTTTCACAAACACCTTCTCTCTTGACAGAATTGACAATTATACGTATAATACGATATTTTTCCTCGAATAATGAAAAGTTCCCAGAGCTCAGCTCCGGCCGACTCCTGCGGCCGGCTTTTTATTATTTTATTATTCCACTCCACAACAACTTACCGAAACGAAATTCTAAAAATGATTGCCATAGTGTGGCGATTGCAATGGCCTCTGATTGGCGTACTCTCTCGCTAGTGGTTAAATTGCATTAATGCAGTAAGAACGCCATCAATTTCAGCCAATCCGAAATAACCTCCGTGCCTTCACCGGGCACGGTGGTATCCATGAGGATTTCCCCACGGAAACAAGTTGAAACCAGCATATCCTTTATTCATATTTCATAACATCACATTTTACTCATGATTTCCTTTAAAAATATGAAATGAATTCTTGAGTAATGGAATACGTAGTAGGCCTTCCTCATTGGGAATAACGAATCGAGCGAACTGTCGAGGGCTATTGACGAATCGGGCTTAAATTGAGATCGATCGACGTTCATTATTTAAGCCGTGTGCTACTTTTGGAGAGGTAATAATTTATCATCTTATTATTTTTTCTCATATTTTTGCAAATAATTATATCACTTACCATATTATGGTACCTACCACCTACCATATTATGGTCGCCTCGTTTAGTCATTTGATTCATCAGTAGGGATGTGCAGACTCCACGCACCTTTGAAATCTTTCAGCCCGTAGGTTTCCTCCTTCACCGTTACAGCCGTATTCATTTATGACTTCGAAAAGAAGATGCGGACCCCAAGAAAAAAAGAGTTTCCGCGGAATATATAAAAAACCTCACGCGGGAAAAATCACAGGCAAAACTAGTACAGTAATAAATTCGTAAATTACCTCTGTAATTGCACAATACCTTTGCCTACAGTTTAAGCTCGAAGCCTCAATAGCCCAACGGTTAAAGGTGCGGACTGAAAACTGAAAGGTCGCAGGTTCGAATCCCACCCGTTGCACTATTGTCGTACCCACTCCTAACACAAGCTTTCCGCTTATTTGGAGGGGATAGGAGAATATTAGTCAACTTCAGGTTGGCTAATATTCTTTAAAAAAAAAAAAAAAAAAGCTGTGTTTAAGAAGGAAAGGTATTTTCTTGTTGATCAAATCGCCTACTTAGTTTTCCAGTAACTTGAATTGTAATTTTTGCAAGGATAGCCAGGTCAATCCCATTCCTGTTCATTTTTATTTTTCACTAGCTTTCCCGCGACTTCGTCCGCGTGGAGTTAGGTTTTTAAAAATCCCGCGGGTTGCCTACGTCATCCTCCAAGTCCTCGACTAAGTATATATATCCATGCAAAGAATTACGTCAATCCGTTGCTCCGTTGCTGCGTGATTGAAAGACAAACCAACAAATAAACAAACACGCTTTCGCACTTAATATTATAAAGGCGAAATTTTATATGTGTGTGTGTGTGTTTATATTTGTTACACCTTTACGCTGCAATGAATGAACCGATTAGGCTGTTTGGAATGGAAACAGTTCCCACCCAAAATTATCACATAGCTACATTTTACTCCAGAAAATTAAAGAGTTCCCGCGGGAACCGAAAAACCTTAAACCACGCCGACGAAGTCGCACGCATCATCTAGTTTATAATATCACTAAATGGTAGAAACCTTAAATATTTTTAGTTTCAGTTTTATTTCGTTAAAACGTTTATCGCGCAATATGAAATGGAAAGTTCGTTTCCAACAAAGTATAATCTTTTAACGTAGGCACCTAACATTCGCGATCCTTTCGCGACGTGGTTGTTATTAAAACGAGTTTTTCATTGCGGTCCCCATTGTACCCGCGCGATACCCCCGGTGTCCCCGGGGCCCCCGGAGCCCCCGGGCCCCAGATGCCCCACTTGGGAGCCGCACATTAAAATAATTAGAATAGAACTAGCGCTCGTCTATTATGCGTCACAGTTGGATGGCGACAAAGGAGCGTTAAGTTATTTCTATTTAAATAAGCGGTCTCTCTCTGGAACTCGGCGAATGGTTCACGCTCAGGTCACGTGAGCGACTTTTTGTTGCAAACTTTCCGGCGGTTCGTTGGTGCACACCCATCTAATGTGTCAATGCGTCTTAGAGATAGCGCGCACGGGTTACTTTTGTCACCGTGATTGTTTCGTCACTTTATCAAGTCCATGGATATCTACGGAGATGCGCGCATGTTACGACGTGACAACTGGGTGACATGTAGAGCATCTCCGTACATATCCATGGACATGATAATAATGACGAAACAGTCACGATGACAAAAGTAACCCGTGCGCTATATCTTTGTCCGCGGTTGCCCGCGACTTCGCCCGCGTGCAATTTCTAATTACCCATGAAATATTCGCGCCGTAAGACGGAGGTTAGGCAGACTCATTCTGGCGTCAGTTCAGTCCGTGACCTTGATCACGATGAGACTGATGCCAGATTGATAGACCATCGGAACAGCAGTCTACGCGTATACAATCAGTTTCCCGTCATTCTGACATCAATCATGGACTGAACTGACACCAGAAAGAGCGTCTAACTTCCGTCTAAGAAGCCTGTCGACGAAAGTCCTATCATCTTGCCCGGGCAGATCGCAATTTACATCTACCTATACAGATAAAAAAAATTGAAGTGTCTGTTTGTAATATCAAAATAACAGCTTTTTACTCAATGCATAATATGTAAGTAAATTCAGTACTGTATTATAACAAAAAACTATTTGTCAAATTTTTGTCTGTCTGTCTGTCTGTCTGTTGTTTTGTTTGTTGCCGCTAATCTCGGGGACGGCTGGATCGATTTTGACGGGACTTATCGGAAGTAACATAGACATACTTTTGTAGCCAACTTTCGAAAAAGGAGTAGAAGGAGTTGTGTTGTTCTAACTAAGTATATCGATGTCTCCGTGATTTCTAAACCGATTTGCATAAATCTTTTTTAATCGATACAAAAGCTTTGCGAGATGCTCCCATGAAGACTCCCTAATCCTGATGCTACAGGGGTACTGCCCCCCTGAACTGTGGGGATTTAGGAACTGTCGATTGTGAATTGAAAAAGCGGACGAAGTCGCGGGCGTCCGCTAGTACTTCATATATATGCGAAACGACAATTAGCACGTTACCTACAGTCTACAGAACGTGACCTCTGTGTGGAGGACACAAAAAAAACGCGGAGACTTACGAATTAATTTATTTTCCTTGATTAACAGTATTCTAGAAAAAAATCATTTTTTATGCTGCAGGTGGGACAAGTATATGAAACTTTTTGTCTTGCGACATAATTATCTCTAGTGGAATCTTTCGCTTAAGAATGGAGTTGCCATGTCGTAATAAGTGTAAAAAATTTATAGAAATGGAAGCGAGCGATGCGACGATCGTACTTATGAAGTTGTGTAGCGGATGTTGAACATAAAGACCATCTTTTGCTTATTTTCTTGCCACTCTTGTTATTCAATACTTATAAAAACTTGGGCCCTCTCTAACGTTTTCCTTATTGTATTCTCAAGATCCTGTCTCAATTATTGTTATCAATTAGATATATGTATTATCTACTTAGATTGCCTTTTCACTTGAATTTTATTTATACAAAGAGATGATTTTAATTTAATATTTAAAAATAACTTTTAAAATGAAGCCTTAATTAGTATTTTTTTTTGTACTCGATTAATAAATATAACTAGCTGATGACCGCGATTTCGTGGATTTTGTTTTTGAAAATCTCATGGGAACCCTTTGATTTTTCAATAGAAGTAGCCTAAGTCACTCTCCAGGTGAGCTATACTCATGCGAAAAAACCACTTCGATCCGTAGCTCTGTTGCGAAGTGATTGAAGGACAAGCCAACAAATGAACAAACACACTTTTGCATTTATAATATTAGTAAGGATTAAATAAATTTAAGTAATGACCAATGTGTTCCATTTCTTCTAAAAAAATCGGCATCGTCGTGAGTCATTGCAACGAAAGAGATTCGACTTGACACGTGCTCGGTTATACCCACTAACTTAGATGTATTACTCCAGCACGATAACGTCATCGACTAAACTGCACTTTGGAACCACGGCGCACGACTGTATACCTACTCGTAGCAGACTCAAAAGATTGTATTAGGTATCTAGAACACGTCCTGCGTCCTGCTTACGTTTGGCATAAATTGTTCATTTTTATAAAAACTACTATACAATTTATATTTTAAGAATATTGTATGTTCTTATATATTTATATTATCAGGGTTATCTACAGAACTTGGCACTCATTTATAGATCGCAATTCTTTTGCCGGCGAAGTCGTCAACCACCCATATTCTTCATATTGAAGTTGGCTCTCATCTTCACATTTATGTTTTTGATGGGATTTCATTTTTCAGGCCAATGAGAGCACAAGCATACCGCCGTCCGCTACGGACTGATCGTGACAGCGCGGAAATGAGCGAGATAACGAGCTCTGGGCGGCTGCCTCTGCTGCCTGCAGCACTTACAGCGTCTTTGCCCACAGTCAGTACGACAACCTTTCTCACGGCTTTTGCATTGCCAGAGCGACAACGCAATCGGTTTTCAAAATCTTGGTTTTCTCATATCACTAATAGACCCGAGAAGAATCGAACCGACCCTTTTTCAGACCACCTCCCGAACCGTTATGCTGTTGGTGCAGTAGCAATATTGAATTTATGATGACGATGCAGTAATAATTGCTACAAAAAGAAGAAGAAAAAGAAAGAAACGAAAGTTCCAGTAACGAAACCAAAACAAATCAAATCACTTTTGATTCGCATAAATTTTTTCAAAATTAATTTTGCTACAAATTGGTAGAGAACTCAATGTTGTATAAAATTGCGAATAGTTAACCTTAACTTTTCGCAATTTCGTTTTGACAGCAGTTAACCTTAACTGCTGTCAAAACTAACGAAAAATTCAATTAACAGTTTTCACATGAAACCACCGAGTGGAAAGCTTAGTGAGGCGCAGAGAACTCTGTGTGAAGCTGCTTTGTATAGCTCCTATACTAAATATATACCTGAGGTAAAGCAAAAAATCCAAATATTATACATGCGTAAATGAGTTTGTTTGTTGGTTTGTCCTTCAATCACGGAGCAACAAACCTGGCGATCCACGTTATTTCTTGCCTTGGTACATTTCCGGCATACACAGAAGTAAATTTTAATAACATCATGAGAGTTCGGAATAATTTATATGGAAATCTCAACAATAAAATAATTGTTACACTGCAAACTAAGTTTTCAATAGCTGATGAAGGATATAAGGAGAACTAAATATAAATACATTTTTCAAAAAGGATATCAAACAAATTGGAGCGATGAAATATTTGTCTATTAAAACTCAAAAACTAAAAAACAAAATTTTAAAATTTTTGTCTGTGATTTTAACAGGACTTTCACTGGTAGATAGCTGATGTTATCGGGAGTAACTTAGGCTACTTTTTTAACCGACTTTCCATAAAGGAGGAGAAAGAGTTGTATTTTTCTAACGATATGTAAGTATATCGATATCTCCGTGATTTCAATACCGATTTGTGTGAAATACAAAAATTTTGCAAGATGTTCTTACAGAAATTTCGTGTTCCAGGGCTACTACTCCCTAAGCTGGATTTAGGAACTGTCGATTATGAATAGTTATTGTAGGTATCAAGTAAAGACTACATGGTTGAAAATCAGGAGCCAACTCCTCGTAAAACTCACGATTTAGAAACTGTCGATTGTGAATTGAAGAAGCGGACGAAGTCGCGGGCGTCCGCTATTATTATTATAAACCCGGATATTGCAAGGTGCACCAACACTAGCTTCTGCATATTATTTAAGTACATGACACATTCGTATATAGAAGTTGCGAAATATCTATTGTAAATAATGAAGTTTTTCATAATAATACTTTATTGTCTTGTCTGTATGTCCATATATCGAGGCGTTGTTCCGAGTTGAAAAACTTGAATTATTCTAACTTTTATTATCTTTAAAATTTCGGGTTTCTAATAGAAACTTTCTAGTTCGTCATTAAAATGTTATAGTGAGGTTAACAGGCCAATTCAACTAACGTGAACGGGCTGCATTTGCGTATTCAAAGATATTCGTAATTGAGAGAACGCAATAGAGAGAAAAACCGACTTATGTACATAAGTCGGTTTTCCTCTATTCGCTTAGTTTTGACGTGGTGTAATTTAATTTAATTACAAAAGTTTTGTGACTCGCTGAGCTGCGTCAGTAAGTGTGGTCTCCCAGGGATCTCCTCATTCCTTATTTGTAAAACCATGTGTCAGGGATACTCCGAGCTTGCTCTCTCCATCGCCTACTGAGCGATGCCGAGCCTTCTTATGGGGCCCATAGTTAGAGACCATGTTTCGGATCCATAAGTTATCACTGGCAACACGTCTATCGTAGGCCTACTGTGAGTATGTTTGTGTTTTGAAATCTTCCATAACTCGACCCGTGCGAGGCCGGGGCGACTCGTTAGTTCAACAAAATAAAATAATTATCGCCAATTGAAGGTCGTCATAATTTAATGTTGTCTAAGATTTTGGTTACATTATCTGTTATACCGATGCAACCTCTCACACAAACGCAATGCTGCTGCCGTACCTGCTCGTGTTTCTGGTGTTTCTGGTGCTCGTGTTGGTCACAACGAGACCAAAGAAGTTGTTAGACTTACACAGACAGATAAAAGTGGATTTCCCCTATGTACCGCTCATCGGACACGCTTATAAGTTTCTCGGAACTAATGAAGGTAAAGTTTTTACATTAAGTTCGTTAAAAAGTTTATTTATCCTTTTTTGCGTCGGGTATTATTTTACTCCCAAACGCGGATGCTATAAAGTGTAAATGATATCATCGAAACACAAAAAAACTGTCGGAAATTTTTCATTTGAGTTCATCTCAACTCATTGCCGGCCCAATACTGTGCTGATCTCCTCTCGAGTGAGAAAGTTTAGGCCATAGTCCCCCCGCTGTTCAGGTGCTGCTTGGTAGATTTCACACACCCTTGCGAACAATATGGATAGCTCTCAGGCGTGCAGGTTTACTCACGATACTTCTCTTCATCACTCGAAATCGATCGAAACTTGAGTCCCGAAGTGTTTGTGTTGTTTAGATGCGCAGTGTTTTGCTGATCGACAGGAGATAATGTGTGTTTGTTTGTTGGTTTGTACGTCTGCCACGCAGCATGGGAGCAACAGATCGACGAGATTTTTGTATGGATATTTTTAAGGACTTGGAAAGTGATCTAGGCTCCTTTTTATCGCGGAAAAAACGGAAGGTTCCCTTGGATTTTTAAAATCTTTCTCCAGGCAAATGTAGTTGCGGGTAAAAGGGGTAAAAGCTATATAATAAATACTATAAATAGTACTGATAAGAAATCAATAAGTGTTACTAAAAGGAAAAGTAATGTTTTGCTGTATTCCGCCAAACCAGAAAATATCTGTATGGCAACACGCGTCGCCCGCGCCGTACACCGTCATTTCTCCAGAATAGAAGAAACAGGAACAACACAACACCAACACCTAGCGCCACACAAAACTACGTACGTCGAGTGTATTTTGAAGGAGTTTATGTGGCGCTGCATGTTGGTGTTGTGTCGCTTCTATCCAATAGATAAGTGAATGTGTGCTTGCAGACCGCATGTCGATGTTCGACGAGCTGGCGCGGCAGGCGCACCGCAACAAGTACGGGGTGGTGAGCTTATGGCTGGCGCACTACTTGTGCGTCTGTGAGTATAACGATAGCGATATTTGTAATAATGGAGAAGCTTCGTATTGTGATCTTATTAACTTATTTTTAGCTAAACTTGCTCAGATAAAAAATGCAATATTGTGTTGCTGGTTCGTGCTTCAATCGCGCAGCAACGAAGCAACGGATCGACTTGATTATTTTATTGATTTCAGTCAATTGACAATTTAAAGAAGTAATATTTGTGAATTTTGACAATATCAGTCAGTCATCATCTCGAGCTATCGCCTTCGCTATCGCCAGCACAAACACAGTTGAACCCAGTGGTTGTGCAAGGGAGTGGGCACTCTTCTTCATTCTTCTCAGAATATGAAAAGGGCATAAGACTTTGAGAACATAAATAAATAAAATAAAATAAAAAAGCCTTTTATTTATCCTTAATCAGTTACATGAATATTAATACAATACATATAATTACATTTTAAATTTTTACATTTTAAACATGCATTTAAATCTAATTAATTAATTAAATAATTAAGTTATTAAATTTTTAAATTGGTCATTTTATGATTAATGTTATAATTAAAAAAATTAAAAAAAAATTGTATTTTATATGTCAAAAAAAACTTTAAATGTCAGGTCAATATACTACAAAAATAATTAAGGATCTCTCATTGAGTAAAGGCCTCCTCCAGATTAGTCCAAATTTTCCTGTCAATAGCCTTTTTTGTCCAGTCAATTCCTCCGATTTCTTTTATTTCTTTGTCCCAAGTTTCTAATGGTCTGCCTCTTTTTCGTTTACCAACTGGACCACACCATTCTGTAACTGTTTTTGTCCATCTCTTGTCAGTATATCTAATTAAATGGCCTGCCCATTTCCACTTTAGCTTCATAGAATGTTTTAGAGCATCAATAGCTTTGGTTTTCTTTCTTATAGTAACATTTCTAGTTTTGTGTACTCTGCGCAGACCAAGGAGGCTTCGTTCCATTGCTCTCTGAGTAGTTTGGATCTTATTTTTCGTATATTTGTTGAAAATCCAGGTTTGGCTAGCATAAGTAAGGCAAGGTAGTAAGCAAGAGTTCATTATTTTTGTTTTTAAATTAATCGGTAAATCTGACTTCAGCACGTACTTATATGCCCAAAATTTGTTCCATGTGATTTTAATGCGTCTTTCCAGTTCGTCTCTGTGTCTTGATTTTTTAAATGAAATTTGTTTGCCAAGGTATATGTATTGTTGAACATATTCTAGTAGAGTATTTTGTACGCGTATCGGTTTTTCCACATTGTTAGTCATGACTTTTGTTTTGCTAGTATTTAACTCAAGACCTATTTTGAGACTGGCATAGTTTAGATCATTTATCATTGCTTCGAGACCTTTTGCTGTTTCCGAGAAGAGAACAATGTCGTCTGCGAATCTCAAGTTGCTTAGGTACGTTCCATTGATACATATTCCTTTATGAGACCAGTCTAGGGTTTTCATTATACTTTGGAGTACTATAATAAAAATCCTCGGAGACATTGGGTCACCTTGTCGCGCGCCTCTACCTATTTTGATTTCAGCTCCTTTTCTGTCCAGCTTGACTCTACTTACACTTTTACTATAAATATCTTGTATTAACTCTATGAGTTCTATAGGTGTGTTATTTTCTTGTAGAGCTAACCACATGCTTTCATGTGAGATAGAGTCAAACGCCTTTGCATAATCAATAAAGGCCAAATATAAAGGACGCGTGTGCTCTTGAAATTTTTCAATGATTTGATCAAGTGTGTGTATGTGATCGGTGGTTGAGAAACTTCGTCTGAAGCCTGCTTGCTCCACTGGTTGATTCTTTTCGGTTATTTCAGATAAGCGTTGTTCTAAGCAGGTAGCTAGAAGTTTATAGATGCAAGGCTGTAGGCTAATCGGTCTATAGTTTCCAATGTCACCTGGGTCCCCTTTCTTGTATAGTAGGATAATATCCGATTCGGCCCAATCTTTGGGAATTTTGCGTTCTTCTAGGATTTTGTTAAACAGTAGAGTTAGAGGTCTTGATAATAGAGTTCTTCCCACTTTCAACATTTCGTTAGAAATTTTGTCAGGACCGCTACTTTTATTGATTTTTAATTTTTCTAGCTTTTTTAAAATCTCTGATTCTGTAAATCTCCTCAATGTTTCACATGTATAGGTAGGGACTCTACTAACCTCTGGTGCATTATTAATCTCTTCAGGTAGTGTAGTACGTTTGCTATATAGATTTTTGTAAAACTCTGTGGCGATATGTATGATTTCAGACCTGGAATAAGTTTTGTCACTGGACGTATTCAGGCAAGGAATCCAGCATTTGCTTGTATTAAGCTCTCTATCACTTTTTTTCAGACTGCCTGATTTAATTAAGTGTTTTTCAATAATTTTAAGCCTGTATTCTCTGTATTCTTTTTTGATATGTCTATGGATGTATTTATATAAATTTTTGAGTTCTATTTTTTCTTCTTTACTTAAAGGGGTTTTGTGTTTTAATTCGTTTCTTCTTTTTATCAAGTTTTTTGTGTCCTTCGTTAAAATTGTATGATTCTTCGGGTTTCTATCCAGGCTTGGCTGTAAGCTGTTTAATATGGCTGATTTTATTGTATGATAGAATGACTCTACATTTTCGATTTCTGACGTATAGGCAACGCTTATGTTTTCTTTTAGGTTTTCAAGATAATTAATTTCGTCTTGGGCTGTCTTCAAACGGGAAATTGTGCTTCCAAACTGCGCTCTACTTTTTTTTAATTTCTTAATTTTTATTGTGCTTCTCACAAGTCTGTGGTCGCTGGCGAAGGGGAATTGATTGAGTACTTCAATGTTAGTAAACTGGTTTTTCATATTGGACAGTATATAGTCTATTTGGCTCTTATTTCTTTTTGGGGAAATCCAAGTCCATAGAGACTTTGGGTTTTTTCTAAATATGCTATTAATTATAGTCAAGTTGTTTTCTAGCGCAAAATTGACCAATTTGCTACCTCGTTTATCTCTTTTTCTTTTGAGAACATAATGGAGACCTTTATAAATCTGCATCTATCGCTGCATACATTTTCTCCGACACTCTCCTTCGACGTTAAAGCACCAATACCAGTTAAAAGTGTTATTTTCAGCCATATCCGAGCCTGTGGCCGCGTGTGCGGTGCTGAGGAACTTCTCCGACAAGTGGCCCGTTACGTTGCTGCTGCGACATCTTGTCGGTAACGGATCCGTGTTTGGGGAAGGTCAGTTATTTTTTTAATTGGATCACAAGACCATGACTGCGATCGTGTTAGTGGAAATGTATGAAATGAGTTGTTTATTTTGCCAAATGCGAGAAAAAATTGTAGATACAATGGTGGAGCATATGTACATATTAATATATCATCCCTCACATTTTGCAGTCTGAAATGGTAGTGGTTAACTTGAAAAGGGTATGGGCTGTGACACCCATACCTTTAATCGGTTTCTACACGTCATTGCCTTGGAAAGCTAAATGACTTAGCAGCACGTCCTTGACGGTAGAGTCGTCTCCATTGAAGCCTCCCAGGCCAAAAAACGGTATTGACAGAATGAATTTCATTTTTGATATTCCTTCTCCTTTTAAATTATTGTCTATATTCGTTAAACCTCTGAATCGAAAACGGACAACCAAGTGAATAACACGTTTGTTTTTACAGAAAATATATGGCGACTTCGACGAAAAATTCTTACTCCAGTATTCAATTCTAAATATTGCGACAATTATGTCGAAATCTTTAAACGGAACAATAAAATACTGATGGAGAAGCTGGCCGCCGTGGTGGGGAAGGGGGATTTCTCCACATGGGAGTATTTCAGCGCCTACACCCTGGACTCTGCTTTTAGTACGTATTACATAAAAGTATATTATTAATCATTCTGTTTAATTTTTTTAATTTTGTTCGGAAAATAAGCTACTCCTCGACTATGCAACTATTTTACTCATTGGTTACTCGACTATGAATTCGTGCGTGTCCAATTCTGAAATAAACCACTCCTTCCTTCTTGTTTGAAAATATAGTCTTTGTTTCCTTTCTTAAAAGGAAAAGTCTCATTTTTTACCGGCTTCCAAAAAAGGAGGAGGTCCTCAATACAGCCGCTATATTTTTTCAATTATGAATCTTTTTATTTATACTATTTGATTGTTGGTTCATCGGTATGTCGATTTGTCTTACGATCGCGCAGTAACCGAGCTAAGGATCGTCGTCGTTATTTGCATGGGCATGTAGGAAATAATGATCTGGAAAGTGACATTTAAACCCATAGGCTATGTTTTTGTAATTTTTTTAAATTGTAGACATGACGTTCGGCGAGGACGCGAACGTGCAGCGCGAGCCGGGCCACCCGTTCGCCACCGCGTTCCAGAACTACTTCTCGAACGTCGCGGCACGCGTGTGCCAGCCGTGGCTGTTCTGCGACGCGCTGTACGCGCTGCTGCCCGTGGGCGCGCGCCAGGAGCGGAACAAGGCGATCATGTGGAACGTCGTAGGGGATGTAACTATCGACTTCTTAATTATTCATTAGCACACTAGCGTACACCCGCGACTTCGTTCGCTTCTTTAATTCACAATAGCTATAATCGCCAGATGATCGTAAATATGATAATGTTGTGGCTTCTAAACCGATTCTACGTTAGTTTCCGACAAGAAATCCGCCGAACATCTATCGAAACAGATCGAAACGGACACAGTGTAAAATCGACATCCGGATTCAATCCGAGTTTTTTAGATCTGAATTGTCTCAGATACGGATCGGATGCAGTGCGGAGAACGCCTACCATCGTGCACTGGTATCGAAAGCAGATTCAGCACATTATTGATAGCACGATATTGAGCTGCATATTTACAAAATGAGATCCAAATACACTAAAAGACAAGTGCGAACATTTTCATAAATTCTAGATATGTAAATAAACTAAACTGAATAACAGAGAAAACCTGTCGCATATTTAGGCAAGTGACGAGATGTATGTATAGGTACAATATAATGCTTAGGCATTCTAAATATGAATAAGTAGATAGAGACAAAGAATAATTAAATTATTATTATAGTTATGCAATAAAAGTTTAACGCTAGGAAGAATTTTCTTCATATAATTTTTTCCGACTATCGATAAATAACTTACAATTCTTTTTAGATCATTAAAAAGAAGAGGGCTTTACTCACAGAACAACTTGAAAATACAATGGAAAATGACACGAGTACGTATATCATTAGCATTATCTTTTGAATTTTTCTGTGGGAATGATTGCTACAGTGTGACAATCGCGATCACCACCGAAGCCTGAGTGGCTGAACTGAGTGAAGCCATTCGTTACACTGTAGCAATCATTTTCAGTTAATCCTACGACAGGTTAATTCAAATTAATTAAATTTTCTCTCAGGAACAGCTCAGGAACTTTTCAACTTGATTCCACTGTCACCATTCTACCATCGAAACGCAAGGCACAGAAAAGATCTGCACCCCTACGTAGTTGAAATCCCAAGGACGCGCACTAAGCGCTTTGCTTCTTCGTTCCTGATACGCACCGCTAAAATTTGGAATGCCCTTCCGGCTTCCGTTTTTCCCTCTAACTATAACTTGGGTACCTTCAAATCAAGAGTGAATAGGCACCTTCTAGGCAGGCGCGTTCCATCTTAGGTCGCATCTTCACTTACCATCAGGTGTGATCGCGGCCAAGCGCTAGTCTATTTATATTTAAAAAGAAATATATATTTTACAGAAAACCCCCGCGGACAGTTCAAATCATTTTTGGATCTTCTGATTGAATTCTCCGGCGGTAAGAACGGTTACACAGACACTGAGCTGTGCGAAGAGACAATCGTGCTGATCCTGGCGGCCACCGACCCGGCCGCCACGCTGATGTGCCTGGCCGCGGTGCTGCTCGCCAACCACCCCGCGGTGCAGGACAAGCTTTACGAAGAGTTAGTGCTGCTGTTGTTTTAAAGTTGTTGTGTGGAATAAAATAAAATAGCATTAGAATTTTATAAATTAGAATAAGATATGGAATGGAGTGTTTATATGCCAATTGAGACAATTTAAGCGATTTAAGCCTGCAGTCTGGGCGCGTGAGAAGTTGCGATTGAACACCCACATTCATAATTTCTATTCACACAGACATATCATACAATATTAGTATACGCACCCTGGAAAGTAACAATCTTAACAATCTACGTTTGGCGCTTCCCTCAAGTTAAATGTACATCACGCGTTCGTCTTAGTAGGATATTATTTTTTATTTTTATTTATTTTTATTTTTCATGTACATATAAAATTTTCACGACAACACATATTAGAAGAAGTAGACATAGGTGAAGCTTATCTCTAAAAAAAGAAATTTCTTCCAGCTTCCCTTGAAAGTGAGTAAGGTGAAATTATAAAGTGGTATAGGTCAAAAATGTACATCACTACATATACTATAATACCTACTATATAATATACTTAAATAATATATATAATATAAGTATAAAATAAACTACATAGACACGAAGATACATAAATAGGTACATAAATACATACATGGATACATAAATACATATAATACATAAATAATATAATACATACGTAAATATACATAACTAATTAACACATAACGAGAGATAATGCTGCTTCACTCTAAATTTGAATGTGTGTATTGACCGACTGTCTCTAATATGTTCAGGAAGTGAGTTCCATAGCAGAGTAGCTTCGGACGAAAAAGAATATTTATAGAAAATAGTGTTACAAGGGGGATAATCAAGAGCTTTTCTGGTAACGCACGCCCGCAAAGGCCTTGCAGATGGGAGCGATACCTTAAAACGCTCACGTAAGTAATCAGGGGAAGAACTGTTATGAAGGATATTATAGAGGACAGTAACAATGTGCAAGTTCCGGCGAAAACGAATTGGGAGCCACTTTAATTGATGACGAAAATTGGAAACGTGATCGAATTTGCGCAGGCCGTATATAAAGCGAATGCACAAATTCTGAAGTCGTTCGAGTTTGTCAAGTAGCTCTTCAGTGGCATCTAGGTAGCAGACGTCAGCGTAATCAAGGATAGGTAGTAACAGGGATTGTGCCAACATAATTTTAGTACGTAGCGGAAGGAAATTCTGCAGCCTCCTCAACGAATGGATAGCATAGTGCATTCTTTTACTGACTTGGTTGACGTGTGCCGACCAAGCCAGGTTCCCGTCCATAATGAGGCCTAGATTTTTACTAGTGCATGTATAAATTATAGGTATTCCAGCATAAACAACCTGGGGAATATTATTGAAATTAATACGATTTCTTAGCGGTCTGCTGCCAATAATCATCGCTTGAGATTTACTTGGGTTGACCACAAGTCCGTGAGAATCAGCCCACTCTTTAATGGCAGCAAGATCATCGTTAATGGAAGTAATTGCAGAGTCAAGTTCCAATAACGGAGCATGCCTATAGAGCTGCAAATCGTCTGCATAAAGATGGTAGTGAGAAGAAAGAACTTTTGTAATTTCATTAATGAAGACTGAAAAAAGAAGAGGGGAAAGCACGCCACCTTGAGGAACACCAGCAGAGAGGTTAGCCCAGTCTGAGTAAACCTCATCTGTGCGGATTCTCTGCCGGCGACCATGAAGATAAGAGTGGAACCAAGTAATCGCAGAAGAAGATATGTTAAGGGAGCTTAGGATACCAAGGAGTATGTCAAAGTCAACTGAGTTAAAAGCGTTACTAAAATCCAGTAAGATAAGAATAGTAAGCTGTTTGTTATCCATAGCATAACGAATGTCATCAGTGACTTTGAGCAGGGCTGTAACGGTACTATGGGAGGGGCGGAAACCGGATTGGAAAGGACTCAGAAGATTGTTCTTATAAAGAAAAGACGATAACTGTTTGAAGACTGCATTTTCTATAACTTTTGAAAGGATAGGTAAGATTGAAATAGGCCGAAACTGTGAAAAAGAATTGGGATTGGGGGATTTCGGTAAAGGGATGACATGAGCCATTTTCCAGTCAGTTGGAAAGACCTTATTTGCCAGGGAGAAATTTATAATGTGGGTAATAATAGGCACGATAAGATCAATCACGAGTGCTAACATGTCACGGCTCAAGCCATCACTGCCCGTAGCTTTAGTTGTGATGGAAAGGATACTCTTCTTAACGTCCTCTTCTGCGATTTCTTGAAAAACGAAAGATTCGCCCATAGGTTGGGTTGCTACTGCTAATTTTTGAAGAGTCAAAGACTTTATAGAATTAGAAACTAGAACAGGAGGAGTGGAAAAATGATTATTCAATGCATTTAAGTCTGTTGTATTAGTAGAGGTATTAAGGAATTTACCCACACCTAGGGACTTAAGAAATCTCCACTTTTCAGAAATGGAATATTTATCCAATGAAGAGTGAATATAGTGGCGCTTAGCATTTCTACACATCCTATTGCAGAGATTGCGCAAACTCTTATAGGCTACAACGTTCTCATCGGTCGGAAATTTTTTGCATTTACTCTTGGCTTTATTTCGTTTAGCCATAATTTTTTTGATTGAGTCAGTGAGCCAAGGTGCTGGAAAATGTTTGATCCTGACAGGTCTAATTGGAGCATGCAAATCATATAAATCAGTAAGAAGGCTAGTGAATAACTTAACTTTTTCATCAATCACTGATGCATTAAACACAGAAGTCCAATCTATATTCATTGTATCCTCTCTAAGGCGGTCCACATTAATATTCTTGAGATTACGCTGCAGAATAACCTTACGCTTACGTTTAGAAGAACGAGCTTTATAGCGCAGAAATAGAAGGTTATTAATGAATTTCACAGAAAATACGCAATGTATTAACCATTAGATTGTCGTTTTGTTTAGTTCGCGGGCGGCGACGTGCGGTAGTGAGTAGCCGGTGGCATAGGGTGGGGTCACAGTGCACGCTTTTTGTCATGTAACTTTTGCGTGAATGAATAACTTCTAAATAAGAGGTCCGATTCGAATTATTTAAAGAGGAATTTCCAAATACATAGTCAATTATAGTTACAAAAATATTTAATTGGTTAAAGATTACTAAATAATCATGATGAGAACGTCAACATTTTTCATCGTACTCATGTTTCAACAGACTAATTTGAATAAAAAAGGGGTTATAGTTGCTCAACTATAATAGTTTAATATATAGCCCCGCGGACGTGCTTGTAGGTAATTATGAGTATTGCAAACATGTATAGTACGTATATCTCACGAAGTTACGGTTAATTTTTTTTAAATAAAATATAGCTCATGTTACTTAGGAATAATAGCTTTCCATGAGTGTAAGAATTTTTAAAATCGGTTAAGTAGTAGTTTTTGAGTTTATCCATTACAAACAATTTTACAAACTTACAAATAAGCAATAATATTTCATCTTTATGATATTAGTTTAGACAAAACAAGTGTCACTAAATAATTCAAACTCAAACTCAAAATTATTTATTTCATGTAGAATGCTGATTCTGCTGAGAAGAGCCGGCAAGAAACTCGGCAGTTGCTCTTTTCAAAACAAAAAATGTTACAATATGTAGCTTATGTATCTTGTGGCAGTTGAAGCAAGCAGATTTGTTCCAAGTAACTTTGTCATTTACAATTATATTTTGCATGTTTTGTATTTCCTGAAATAGAACTCTCGTTGCTTTTTCAACATCAGTGCACGTATCATCCTTCAAGCTTTTGTTTTCCAGAATTGACACTTTGTTTCCTGAAACAATATAGTTAATAAGGTATTTATTAGAAATTAGGATGTAATTAATTAAATTAGATTTTTTGCAAACCCCAATTAGATTTTAAAGGTTTAAAAGGTAGCCTATATGTTAATCCAGGGTATAAGCTATCTGAATTCCAAAATATGTATCAGCCAAATCGGTTTAGTGTTTGTAGGGTTATAAAGACAGCTAGTCCATTTTAAAGTAATTTTTTAATACGGTTGCTCAAAGAGCTTTTTGTAGCTGTATCTCGTGCGGAAAGTTCGATTTTCCGCATTTGTATCAAAATATACTATTGAAGGTTAACAAACATTCAGCCAGAAAACATAACAATGTTTTGGGCTTCGCCACAGTCGAAGTCGAAGCTATGTCTGGGGGGAGGCTTTAGCCGCGACTAGTTACCACCCTACGTCAAAGACGTGCCGCCAAGCGATTTTGTGTTTCGGCACGATGGCGTGTAGAAACCGATTAGGCTTAGGCTGAATTTACACTACCATACCCATTCCAAGTTAGTCCACTACCATCTAAGACTGGCATCGTCACTTACCATCAGGTGAGATCGCAGTCAAAGACTATCTTGTCAACGATAAAAATAAAAAAGTCGGGTAAAAATATGAGTACATTATAAGTACTTACAGCTTTATGTTAAATCTTCCTTTGTTTTTTTTTTTGTGTTTTTAGTAATTTCCTTTACGCTTTTTCATATCTACCTGAAATGAGAAGAAAAATAAGTTACGATATTAATGAGTACATTAGTGTTTGCTAATTAATGAAGTGTTTGATGATTAAAAAAATACATGATAAAACTCACATAGTTACTACGTACTCGAAGTATACAAAAAAAATTAGCAGTAATCTCCGACACTCGCGACCCACCCTAGTGCTCGTCAAAACCAAAATATATCGCGATCCGCGGAGCTACGGAGCTCGACGCGAAGGAGCGTACTATCACTTTGAATACTGGGACGGCACTGAATTTTTTTGTGGTTGCGTATTGTAATATAAAGCGATTTATGGGCGGCTACTGCTTCATAGTAAAATGTATGGGCAGTTGGGAAGGATTTTCGCTACGAAATTAATTATGTTTAGTCTTATATTATTGCTTTTTGGTTTGAATTAATATAAAATTTTAATGGCGAATATATTCTCTATACTTCCTTCTCATGATTTAACCAAAAATTATTCCAAATATAACATCGGAATAGCATAGATAAATTAAATAGAAAGGGTCGATTTCGATGATTTTGACGATGTTGCCGATTTTTTTTCTCAAAAACTGAGATTTATTTTAGATGTATTTTGCGGCGTACTTATAGCCTCATCTATTAAGCAATTGAGGTTTTTTTGTGGTGTCATTCTATTCAATGACTTTTTTAATTTGCGTTAAACCGTAAGTGGCTATTTGCGCATTTCTTCCAGACTTGCCTCTTAAGTATTTGAATATCCAAAATGTTCTCAAAAGTATGTAAAGTCGGTCATTCCACACTTGGCAAGCGTGGACCATAGTTCATAGACTAAGACTTTCTCATTCGAGAGGAGATCGGTGCCCAGTAGTTTGCTGATGATGAGTGAGACGAATGAATGATGAAGAATAAAACAATAATTCAACTTTTACAAGTGTTTTTGAATTGTCAACTGAACTGGTTCGGAGAAGCGTTCCAACAGCAAAGAAACAGTAAGAAATTCGGCGGATACTCTTTTGAAGATGAACCTAATAACAACCCATATTACATTAAAATCCGTACTAATCCGTTGTCTGGTGGGAGGCTTTGGCCGTGGCTAGTTACCACCCTACCGTCAAAGACGTGCCGCCAAGCGATTTAGCGTTCCGGCACGATGGCGTGTAGAAACCGATTAGGGGTATGAGTACACTGTCATACCCCTTCCAAGTTAGCCCGCTACCATCTTAGACTGCATCGTCACTTACCATCAGGTGAGATCGCAGTCAAGGACTATCTTGTTATCGAATAAAAAAATAAAAAAATTTTTTATTAATAATGTATTATTATGTATCAAAGGAAGGTAATGAATGACCTTCCTTTGATAGCCGGCAAGAAAAACATAATGCTTGGCAAACGAATCTAAATTAACTAACTGAAGAAGATGATTGATTTCAGGATTCATGAAATTTTAGGCAATTCTGAGGTCTCACTGGAGAATTTAGCAAAGCTGAAGTACTTGGATGCCGTGGTGAAGGAGACCCTGCGCCTGTACCCCCCCGCGCCCGTCACCGTCAGGAGGTGCACTAAGGACTTGAAGCTACGTGAGTATCTAACTTTGAACTTAAACGATTACTTCTCTTTGTCAACCTAGATGTCTGCTGTAGTATATGTGTGTATAGTGCAGTACTGATAGCGCTCTTGTAGGGACTTCGTCTGTCTGACTGTCTCTGTCTTGTGCCATCTGTTTTCAGCATTTTTGAACTCCAATGACCATCAAACATGCGTATACATTGAAAGCAAAATAATTAAATAACATCTAGATATACAAGTAAATAAAATGGAAGTAATTGCCATTAATTCGGGCATCGCTAGCAACCAGGTTAGTTCCCTATTAATCACATCACATCACACTTCACACTTATGTTATGAAGGCGAAAGTTTGTATGTCTATGTGTGTGTGCGTGTTTTTGTGTGTGTATGTTTAACTAAAAACTATTGCAGGATTTGGCTGCAATTCAGATTATACCCTGGATTAATACATGTGCTCCTTTTTATCCCAGAAAATTAAGAAGTTCCCGCGGGAATCAAAAACCTTTAACCTGAGGATTACCTCACGGATGAAGTGGCGGACATCATCTAGTACTAGAAATGGATAGTGGTTCTCTTTTGTCGTTGTTGTTTTTGTTTTGTTGGTTTGCCTTTTGGTCGCGCAGCAGCGGAGCACCAGATCGACGGGTCATTAAGGACCTGGAGAGTGACATAAGCTACTTTTTATTCCGGTAAACCAAAGGGTTTTCAACTTCTTATGCATATGCGTATAGTTACATATTGTTACAGCTTCCGGCCTCACCCTCAGTAACGGCTGCTATTTCCTGCTGAACATCTGGGGCGTGCACCGCAACCCTAACTGCTGGGGAGCCGACGCGGAAGAGTTCAAGCCGGAGCGGTTCCAGAGCGCCACGCCCGAGCAGCTTCAAGCCTTCATGCCGTTCGGACATGGGCCGAGGAGTTGCGTCGGTAAAAATTGCGATCTTTTTTTAAAATCCTTACTATCCTTAATAACTGTTACTAATTAGCTTTACTAATGTTATAAATGCGTATGAGTATTTGTTGGTTTGTTCTTAAATCCCGCAGCAACGGAGCAATGGAGCGATGTGGTTTTTTGCATAGATAATCGTGTAGTTGAGGGCTTGGAGAGTGACGTTGGTTACTTTTTACGCTGGACAAACTTTGTTTTCTAAAAACCTCAAGGTTCCCTTGGGAACTTTTGGAATTTCTGAGATAATAACCGGTCAAGTGCGAGTCATACTCGCGCACTGAGGGTTCCGAAACTATTGACCAATGTATTAATTAGGTACCTACTAATGACCTTCTAAAAGTCAAAAAGAATCAAACGAGTCGAAACTCGATGGGGTTACGTCGTTTCATTACAGAGTTCCCATAAACGCCTTTCGGCTTCATCATCAGAACCTGCATATCATTTAGGACTAGAGAACTTGTCAAGACGAATTAAAAAGCCCAAACTCGATGGGGTTGTGTAGTTTTCTCACAGAGTCCCCAATCCATCTTTCATCACATTATTTGTCTCGTTGGTCTAGTGGATGTTCTACTGCAGATGACAAGGTTCCATTATATCTGTACCTCAGAGAGCATATAAAGACGTTGGCTTTACACCTAATCTCTCTCTCTGATTTCCGTATCATTGAACTATGAATTGCCTATTACTACTATATTATTTTGGGGTTGACACAGTATTTTGATAATACAAAATTATAAAAACAATTTAATTTATTCATTAAGTTTATCTTACCTATAAAAAATGTGAGTAGGAGATACAAACTTTGGAATTAAAGTGACCTAACTCAAAAATTGCAATTTGTGGGAAATGAGCAAGACTTCAAAAAAGTAGTGTTGAGTAAAATTGAATGTATCTCTGCCAATAAAACTATTAAAAAAGTTAATTATCTTAATATTTAATCATCTTATACGTATGGATTGGTAATACATATTATATTAAATGTTAAATACATTTTACAACAACAGAAGTTACAGGAATTTTGAGTTAAATCACATTAATTCTAAAGGTGATATATAAACATAGCAAAGGTTGACATTGAGCTTACCACACAGTGATTTGAAAATAATGCCTCAGCATATCAGTTTAATAACATTTCTTTGACTGCAATTGGCACCAATAGGCATTCAACATTTTATCCTAAAAATATATAATGTCTCAAGGTAAACACAGAATGTATATGAGCTTGTGACACAATCCTAAAAGTTGTAGGTTCTCTGGGTTGTGTGGAGGTACAGATATATGTATGGATTCTTCATAATCAATATTATCCATACTCAAGGAACCAAATATCAACAACAAAAAATTGACATTGTGCTGCATTTAAAATAAATAAATAATAAATAGCCATTTATTCCCAAGATTGTTAGGTACATACATATTTTAGTCATATACATTATTTCATTATTGATAAGTCAATTTCATTATTTTGTTAATTTGTCAAATATAATCAATTATTTCAATACAGTCAAATCATAAATTTTAATTTATATTATTAGAAATAAATTTATTGTTTTAAATGTCAAATGTCGTTATTTTTTATTTGGGTACCCATTTTCGGGTAAAGGCCTCCTCCATCCTTTTCCACTTCGACCTCTCTCCAGCAAGCCTCGTCCACGTGGGCCCCGCGACATCCTCCAAGTCATCTCTCCATCGAGCGCGCGGGCGGCCGCGTGGGCGGATGTGGTCGCGCGGCCACCAGTGCAGCACGCGTTCGCTCCACCGGCCGTCCCTTGCCCGAGCCGCATGACCAGCCCAACGCCATTTCAGCCTACATGCGAGCTCCGCAGCATCAGTCACCCCTGTTCTATCTCGTATCTCTCTGTTTCTTACGCGGTCGCTCAGCTTTATACCTAACATACTCCGTTCTGTCGCTCTTTGGAATACTTGTATTTTCTGTATAATTCTTTTTGTAAGCGCCCAGGTTTGGCAACCGTACAAAAGGGTTGGCAGGACTATAGAGTCCATTGCCTTCTTTTTCAGTGATAGTGGAATTTTTGCCTTAAAAATATGTTTAAGAGACCAATATTTGCCCCAAGCGATCTTGATTCTCCGCTCTACTTCTTTTGTGGTGTGGTCAACAAATGATATGTTTTGGCCGAGGTATGTATATTCTTCCACGTAATTAATTGTTTGCGTTTGAATTATCGTGGGTATCTCTACACTATTTGTCATTACACATGTCTTGTTAGCATTCATTTCCAATCCACACTTTTGACTTTCTTGGTCTAGGCTTTTAAGCATATGGTAGAGATCGTCGTGGTTTCCACTTATCAGCACAATGTCATCTGCAAATCTCAAATGATTTAGATACTCCCCATTTATTTTAATCCCTAAATTTTGCCAATTTAACTTTGAAAAGATGTGCTCTAGTAGAGCCGTGAATAAATTTGGTGAGACTGGATCTCCTTGTCTAACGCCTCTCTTTATCGGGAACGAAGCACCTGTCCTATCCAACTTTACAGTGGCTCTACTATTTTTATATATGGCCTGTAACAGATCTATGTATTTTCTCTCAATCCCTTGCTGTTTTAGGGCTCTCCATAGAGACTCGTGTGAAATAGAGTCAAAGGCTTTCGAGTAATCAATAAACGCTATGTAGAGAGGGAGTTTAAACTCATTGTATCGCTCTATAACCTGGGATAGCGTAAATATGTGATCTATTGTGCTGTATTTTGGTCTAAATCCAGCCTGCTCTCTGGGTTGTTGAGAGTTAAGAGTTGGTCTTAGTCTCCTCAAGATAACATTTGTAAATAGCTTGTACACGCTTTGCAGTAAGCTTATTGGTCTGTAATTTCCAATTTCTGAGGGATCACCTTTTTTATATATAAGCGTAATAATGGCGTTTTCCCAGTCTTCCGGAATACAACATGAACTCAATATTTCGTTAAACAGAGATTGTGCTGCATTTACTTCTGAATATATTATCTCTTCTAGCAGCAATCCAACATGCAGTGCAAACTCTAGTAATAGTCTGGTATTCTGGTAACCTGAAATAAAAATAATTATTGTTAAAATAACATAAGTAACTGGTAAATTGGCAAGCTAAGATTAAACTCTTAACAAATCCTACATCAAACTTTTCAACGAGACAAGTCAGGACATGTTAACTTGTCATCGTACTAAAGTCTCCTATAAGTGTGGGGAGTGCACTTGCAATTAGCTTACGATAATACGATAACTTGCGATATTGTACTATTTGCTGATGATACGTCTTTAATTTTTAAAGTCGATAGGATGAAAGACAATTTTGACGATGTAAATAATGCATTATCTCAAGTTTCTGAATGGTTTACGGCAAATAATCTCCTCTTAAATGCTAAAAAAACAAAATGTGTTGAGTTTTTATTACCTAACACGAGAACTGTCAGTAAAAATTTAAAGATAAATAATGAACCTTTGAAAACTGAGGACTCCACAGTGTTTTTGGGGTTAACCCTGGATTCAAAGCTACAATGGGGCACCCATATAGCAACGCTTGCTGGCAAACTTAGCTCTGCTGCTTACGCTGTTAGGAAGATTCGACAGTTGACTGACATAGAAACTGCAAAAATTGTTTATTTTGCATATTTCCATAGTATTATGTCATACGGAATCTTAGTATGGGGTAAGGCAGCCGATATTGGAAAAATTTTTGTTTTGCAGAAGAGGGCAATCCGCGCAATCTATAATTTGAGGCCGCGGGATTCCCTTCGAGAAAGATTTAAAGAGATGGGCATTCTTACAGTAGCTTCACAATATATTTATAACAACATAATATTTGTCAGACAAAACATTTTGAGTTACAAAAAAAAGAGTGATTTGTCCGATAGACCAAGTAGAAATCCAAATAGGCTCATGTTTCCTGGGCTGCGCCTCAAGAGGGTCCAAAAGTCATTTGTGAGAATGGGCGTGACGTTTTACAATAAAATTCCACAGTCAATCTTAGACTTGCCTCTACACAAGTTTAAGAAATCAATTAAATCTGCTCTCATGAAAAAAGCATATTATACAATTGAAGACTATGTAAATGATAAAAAAGCGTGGATATAATTCGCTCCAGTGATTCATAAGACAGTAATAACTATCCTGTGTTCAATAACAATTGTAAATTTTTTATTTTTTTTGAAAAGAGCAACCGCCGAGTTTCTTACTGGCTCTTCTCGGCAGGAAAGGCATTCCGAACCAGTGGTAGATTCATTGACGATTCAAAAGTGCTTGTAAAAGTTTATTTGAATAAAAAATATTTCTATTTCTATTTCTATTTCTATTAGCTGGCAGCAAAAGTAGAATGTGCTTCTATTTTTTCTATTGTCAAATGATTATTTAACTGGCCTGTCCAAAAAATTATAATGCACGCCAGTTTTGCAAGTTACTTAACAAATGCCTTTGCATAAATTAGGCTTATCTCTGATTATATTATGATATATTGTTGTACAACACATAAATTATCTATACTTCTATATAATATTGACATGAAGAATACCTATTTAAATAAACTTGTTGAAAGAATTATTATAATGGTATGGGACAAAATTTAGGTAGCATTATTACAGTAACAATAACAAGCTAGTTTTAACTCGGTCTTAAGTCTGAGACTGTCTTCTATAGATAGGCATTTCTATAGTTAGATGACTGCATGAATTTGGGAGTTGTAGTTTGAGTTTCCCTTTCTAATGCTTCTTTGCGAGAGATTAAAATAAATAAGTAGGTAGGTACTCACCGACATTGGTGATGACGTATTATCCATTGGCGATGGAGTATTGTCATTTGTCTATTTTGATAATGGGTTTAATTCACAAAGTTAGGTATATGTATTAAGTCTCTGTCTCGAATACGAAGTTCACCTCCATACAAAGTTAAAAGAAAACACTGATTCAGTACTAATATTGTAAAATGTAATATAACTATCCCACATATAAAACAAGAAATCAAATGTTATTTGTCTCCAAGAGAATATAAACCATTTAGTATGCTTATTTGTGCAAACTACTATTGAACTTTTGTTTGTTTGAATTTGGCTTTGAAAGTTTGAATTTTGAACCAACTTTGAACACCGTAGACAGCTGTCTACGCCTCTATGAAATCTATGCTATGATTAATACCTACTGGACTGGCTGTCTCTGCAGGTACCTACCTACCTAGACCTACCTACCAATGATTAGATACCTTAATAGTTATGAATCAATTTAAAGCACCACATTTGACATACGAGTGTCTCTGGAACTAATAATATTGCAAATGGTGCACCGACCGCCATAATTTTATTAACTAATATAAATAGTGAATAAGTAATAGTGGAGAAATAAATTAAAAGTAAAACAAAGTTAGCGACACTGCATTGATAAATGCAGTGTCGCTAACTTTGTTATACCTATACAAAAGTTAGCAACAAATCAATACTTTCAACTTGAAATTTTATAATTTTTGAGTAGGATTTTATTTTGATTTTAGTAGTAGTGAGTAATATTTTATTTATTAGAATGACATACTTAAATCTGTAACATAAAAAGTAAAATCAAAGTTTATGGGTAGGGAATGCGTGTATATACTACTGTAGGTACTAATAGTACTAGAATTTACTAAATGACATACAGCACAGCACAGACAGCAGCCTGTCCACTGTTAATCATAGATTAATTCTAGAGGTCAGTGTAAAAAAGTTGTAATAATAATCTGTAGTAGAAAAAAAATTCTATTAGTGTTCTGTGAATCTGTAGTTGTGACAAGTGACATGTGGACGTGACGCGTTAAAAAGTTAAGCTTTGAACAAACTAACGGACACGTAAGCCGCGGCTGGATAGTAAATTCCATTGAACTTTAGACACTATATCGGGCGTAGTCGCAAACGTAACCTTTGGCGATCCTTGAGCGTTCGGATGTCCGATAGAAATATGGGCCTGCTGATCTCAAACGACTATGCACACTTATCAGTCGCAGCTATAGTCGCGGCATCCGATAGTTTGTTTTAGCCTTAGCGTTGCAATTAATTTAAAAGCCATAGTAAGTTATCGTTTTTTTTTTTGTTTTTTTTACTGTTTTAGGTACTATTAATGGTTTAGAGGTATCAAAATCTCCGTAATTTGCAAGATTTTAATACTGGTGTTTGTAAAATATAACGGGACTTACTATGAAACTAAGAATTAGGTGTGGAAAGAAACGATTTTTGGAAGATGTCCCTTAATTTGTTTTAATAGTGAGAAAGCCGTGGTTTTAAAGCTGTAACTTTTCACTGAGTTAAGCTATAAGCTTGATATTCTTAAAACACTACGAGACCATTGAACTTTATATTCAGTATAAATTTCGACTTAGTATCATAAGCCGTTTTCGAGAAAAACGGTGGTGACACACTGACAGACAGACGGACAACGGAGTGATCCTATAAGGGTTCCGAAGTTTTTTTTCGGAACCCTAAAAATTAACCTATGTCAGTCTTCGGGTCCTTAACTATATCTATACAAAAAGTTATGTCGACCCGAAGGCCTTTTTTGTTTTTTTTATTAAGAATTTATACAAACCTGTTGCGGCGTGATTGAAGGACAAACCAGCAAACAAACACACTCATATTTATAATTACAGTAATGGTTCCGCAGGTTTCAGGTTGGCCTTAACTTCGACCAAACTGTCTCTGGTGGAGCTGATGCGCCGCTACTGCGTGTTGCCGGCGACGAGCTACGCGTACGGCGCGCGGGCGCCGCTGCAAGTCTCGTTCGACATCGTGTTAAAGCACGAGCACCAGTTCAAAGTGCAGCTGCAGAACAGACACTGAGCCCGGACTCCATGTTCGAGTTAAGAGTACAAAGTGAAATTGCCGGTTTCAGAATTGCTTTATACAGTAGATTTTAACTACCTGAATAAAAAAATATAAATATTACTTCATAACATGAAAAGATTAGATCGTATAATAAAATTATTTTATTTTAAGCTTTTTAGTGTAGCTTGTTCCTGATCTCTTCCTCCTCTCCCTCCTACGCTACAGTACTTATGTGTTGGTTATATATATACTCAAAGACTTATGTAGATTGTAGTCTATACTCGGTACCTAGTACTTATTAACAAAACATAATTCCTGACGAGCTAGGACCAGGAGCTCCATGATGTAGTCTATGCTTGGTACCAACAATATCAATTCGAAAGTGATAGTTTGTAATTCCTCTAACCCTGCAGCATTTCAACAACATTTAGCCAAAAGCCTGCGAGAATATAATAGCGCGATGTAAGCAGTGCAGGTTGCGGCGTCAATTAATTAGGACTCAAAACAGACTGAAGTGTTTGAAATTTGAATTGCTCTGACAGCATCCAACTATAGCTGAACTTGAAATTTTAGATATTACTATAATGTTTAGCCCTCGACAGAAAAGAGGGGTGTTCTAAGTTTGACTCTATCTGTCTGCATTGTGCCTATTAGATTTTAATTCTAATCTATGGAGATAAGAAAAAATCTATGATTTTGACGTTTCGAATACTTTTAGTACCTGAATTTAAAGTTAAAATTTAGCTCAAGTCTTTTTTAATGTAATGCCCTCTGCTTGATGTTTAGAGATTTAAGACTAACAACTCACTCGTCATTTAATAAATACTACTCAAGCTAACGTTCAAGACAAGGCAGTGGTGGAGGAATCGAGGAGACTGCACTCAGCAACCAATTAACGCCTGGCCGCACTCGATGGTCACGAGAGGCGAGCGGCGAGTGCAGTCACGAGTGTTTGTTAATTGCTTCGACCTGGCACTGGCGTGTGCAACGCAACGGATCACGGAGGTTCAGCTGCTTGAGATTGTTAAAAAATTATTCATCACGTAACGGTCGCAAACACCTCTGATTCACTGGCATTCTGCCGCTATTTCTTAAAACATCATGTAGCAGCGATCGTTACACCAGTACAAACATTTTTAGATTACACCACAGCTAGGTGCGCATTATGATAATTGCTTGTCTAATCGTCTCTCCTAACTTCATTAGTGCCTAATTAAGCCAACAGCCGCATTAAGGAGAAAAAGGTCACCTGCATGGACTTCCACAGGCTTTGATCTTGCGCTGCCTCTATCCAGCGGCTCTCTGCGACTAGTCTGATGTCTTCGGTCTACGTAGTGGGTCGATTTCAACTCTGCGATTTCCGGTGCGGAGTCTCCCGCATTTCGGGACCCCGACGAACAGACAAACAGAACGACAGTTCTTCGAACTATGTATATTCCCCACCCGTTTGAATCGTGAATGTGTATGCCTGGCAAGAACCTCTGTCCTTTCCAGAATGAAAATTTGGCAGAAAATAAACTGAGAACTAATTAACAGAAAAACCCAATACATTTTGTTTTGGTCGGATCCGAAATCGAACCCAGGACCTTGGATTATGTATTGCATTTTTGAAGCTTCACTGTGGAAGCACTGTAGACATAGCATAGTTTTGTTACCTAATGTAAAATTATTTTATTTTTTGAAAAGAGCAACTGCTCAGTTTCTTGCCGGTTCTTCTCAGCAGTATCTACATTCCGAACCGGTGGTAGATTTATGACGTGTCATAAGAGCTACAAGGTGACCTACATCAAATAAATAAATTTTGAATTTGACCAGTCATCTGCAGTCGAATATGCCAACCACTACACCAACTGCTTCAAATGTTATATTGTTGGTCATTCTTGCGATTTTGCTTGGGTCTTGCAAATCACGGTCAAAGCTTCGTTGCTAACAGAGTAAGAGATGAAAGGAATTTAGGTAAAAAAGTACTAACTAGTAGTAAGTAAATGAAAAAGCATCAAATTCCATAATCAATATAATATTTTTGGCATAATTAATCAATCAGTGGCTCTAACGTAACTTTTCAACTTAACGTTAATTACTCGTTATAAAACAAAAACGCACAGTACTAGGTACCTACTACCTTTATTGATCGTATTCATATTCATGCAGTAGTCAGTAATCAAAATAAAATGAACCATAACTGCATTGAATCGGAGCATCATCTTAAAATCGGTGGTCCTGAATCCCTGGCAAGAACTTTAAAACCATACTGTTAAGGTTCATATTACTTTGACGTTAATGTCATCGAATTCGATCAATCGCATTAAATCTTATACTAACCCTACAGTTTAAGTGGCATTACCTAAAAGCAACATTAGTAACAGAGAAATTCTTTGATTACTCTGTATTTTTGACGCTAATCAAAACGTTGATTTTTGCATTCATTTCCAAGAATAGATGTAATGAAGTCCCGTCGTTCTTCATTAAGTTGAATACTATCTATGTTTCTTATCTATGTCTCCGTAGGTTGTCATTTTTAATTTAATATAATAGATTTAACAAATACGGCTGAGAAAATTCTTCTCTTTCATATTTTTACGCGATCTAATCCCTTGATAATTATTATGAAGTAATATTTATATTTTTTTATTCAGGTAGTTAAAAACTACTGTATAAACATATCTAAAACCGGCAATTTCGCTATTCCGGCTTTGCGCGCGGAATAACAGTTTATTCGCGCATTCCGGGGTCATTGTCTATATTGCAGCTGCACTTTGAACCGGTGCACGTGTTTCAGCATGATGTCGAACGAGACTCGCAGCGGCGTCCCCGCGCCGTACGCGTAGCTCGTCGCCGGCAATACGCGGTAGCGGCGCGTCAGCTCCACGAGAGACAGTTTGATCGAAGTTAAGGCCAAACTCAAACCTGCAGAAACATAATTGCTATTATTAATGTCAGTGTTTGTTTGTTGGTTTATCCTTCAATCACGCCGCAATAGATCTACGGGTTGACGTGCTTTTGCATGGATACAGTTGAGAACCCGAAGAGTGACATAGACTACCTTTTATCGTGGACAATCTAAGAGTTTCCAAGGGAACTTTCCAAGGTTTTTAAGATATGGCTAAGGGAAAACTCTTCAGGTCCTCAACTACGCGTATATCTGTGCAAAAAAATAACGTCGCTCCATTACTCTTTGCTGAGTGACTGAAGAACAAACGAACGAATACACATATGCATTTATAATATTAGTAAGGATAATTAGTAAGGGTTATTAAGGAAATTTAAAAAAGATCGTAATTCGTACCGACGCAACTCCTCGGCCCATGTCCGAACGGCATAAAGGCTTGAAGCTGCTCGGGCGTGGCGCTCTGGAACCGCTCCGGCTTGAACTCTTCCGCGTCGGCTCCCCAGCAGTTAGGGTTGCGGTGCACGCCCCAGATGTTCAGCAGGAAATAACAGCCGTTAATGAGGGTGAGGCCGGACGCTGTAACAATATGTAACTATATGTGAATTGAAAGATGAGAGTCCTTTTTATTTAATGGTTTACCGGGGTAAAGAGCTTATGTAACTGTCCAAGGCCTCAATAATACCCGTCAAACTCGTGTGTGAACGTGTGCTCCGTTGCTGCGTGATCGAAAGATAAACCAACAAAGACTCCATTTGCAGTATTATTAGGGAACTGACCTGGCTGCTAACGATGCCCGAATTAATAGCAATTACTTCTATTTTATTTACTGGTATACCTAGATGTGATTTAATCATTTTGCTTTCAATGTATACGCATGTTTGATGGACGTTGGGGCCCAAAGGTGCTGGAGTCTCTACGAGAGAGCTATCAGTACTACACTATACACTACAATTGACATCTAGATTTACAAAAAGAAGGAATCATTTAAGTTCAAAGTTAGATACTCACGTAGCTTCAAGTCCTTGGTGCACCTCCTGATGGTGACGGGTGCGGGGGGGTACAGGCGCAGGGTCTCCCTCACTACGGCGTCCAAGTACTTCAGCTTTGCTAAATTCTCCAGTGAGGCCTCAGAATCTCCTAAAATTTCATGGATCCTGAAATCAATCATCTTCTTCATTTAGTTAATTCAGTTTCGTCTGCCAGCATTATATTTTCTTAACGGCTATCAAAAGAAGGTAATGTATTACTTAAATTATTATGGATTTTAACATAATATGGGGTATTATAGATTCATCCTGAAAAGAGTATCCGCCGAATTTCTGATTGTTTCTTTGCTATTGGGACGCTATTCTGAACCAGTTCACTTGAAAATTCAAAAACACCTGTAAAAGTTGAATAAGAGACTTTTATTGTTTTATTCTTCATCATTCATTCGTCTCACCCATCACCAGCAAACTACCGGGCATCGGTGAGAAGGTCTTAGTCCATAGTCTACGCTGGCCGAGTGCGGAATGACAGATTTTACACAGAGAACATTTTGTAGAACACGCAGATATACATGCAAGTTTCTTCGCCATTTTTTCCTTCATCGTTGAAGTAAGTGATATTCGATTAGTTAAAATGCTTAAATTGTCAAAACTAGCCTATCACCACTCCATTTCCATACCTTATTATAATTTATTAAATTCTAATGCTATTTTATTTTTATTCCATGCAGCAACTCGGAACGCAACACTAACTCTTCGTAAAGCTTGTCCTGCACCGCGGGGTAGTTGGCCAGCAGCACCGCGGCCAGGCACATCGTCGTAGCCGACGTGTCGGTGGACGCCAGGATCAGCACGATTGTCTCTTCACGCAGCTCAGTGTCCGAGTAACCGTTCTTACCGCCGGAGAACTCAATCAGAAGATCCAAAAATGATTTAAACTGTCCGCGGGGATCTTCTGTAAGATAAAACAAATAAATTGAATTAACCTGCGTTTAAAATAAGTGGAATTATCTGAAAATGATTACTGTAGTGTAACGATTGTAAACACCTCTGATTAACTGGTAATCTCTCGCTATTGGTTTTTAAAAACATTGATACAACAGAAACGCTATAAATTCAGCCACTCAGAGGTGATTGCGATCGTCACACTGTAGTAATGATTCAATCACAGCAGAATTTAAAAGATCTTAGCTAATGATATACATACTGGTGTCATTGTCTATCGTGTTTTCGAGTTGTTCTTTGGATAAAGCTCTTTTCTTTTTAATGATCTAAAAATAAAGAATTATAAGTTATTTATCGATAGTGACATCTATCATGAATCTTTATTATTTATATACATTGTACCTACATATCTACTCCTCGTCATTTCCCTAAAGTATGCGATGGTTTTTCTCTTCTATTCACTATGTACATAGTTATTGTACTTTATCTACATATTTGTGGGGTTTATGAAAATGTCATGTATATTGATCTGTATTTTATACGTATCCGACTGTAATACTATCGACAGTGTGTACTTAATCTGGTTTCCAAACCGACGGTGGACTCTTGTCTTGTTGAAATAAATCATTTGAATTTGAAGTTGATATTCACGTTCTCCACTATGTTCCACATGATCGCTTTGTTCCGCTCCTGGCGCGCGCCCACGGGCAGCAGCGCGTACAGCGCGTCGCAGAACAGCCACGGCTGGCACACGCGCGCCGCGACGTTTGAGAAGTAGTTCTGGAACGCGGCGGCGAACGGGTGGCCCGGCTCGCGCTGCACGTTCGCTTCCTCGCCGAACGTCATGTCTACAATTTAAAAAAAAAAACAAAAACATTGCCTATGGCTTTTTTGAATATTTTTTGTATTATTAAGGTATTAGCTTTTGCCCGCGACTTTTCCCGCGCGGAATTTTTAAAGGTCAATTCTAGATCATTATTTCGTACATGCGCTGCTGCGCTGCGCGATTGAAGGACAAACCAACACACCGATGAACCAACAATCAAACTGTAGAAATAAAAAAATTGGAAGTTAAACTTAAAAAATATCGCCTGAACTGAGGACCTCCTCTTTTTTGGAAGCCGGTTAAAAATGAGACTTTTCCTTTCAAGAAAGGAAACAAAGACAATATTTTCAAAGAAAAAGGATGGAGTGGTTTATTTCAGAATTAGACACGCACGAATTCATAGTCGAGTAACGAATGAGTAAAATAGTTGCGTAGTCGAGGAGTAGTTTATTTTCCGAACAAAATTAAAAAGATTAAACAGAATGATTAAAAATACACTTTCATGTAATACGTACTAAAAGCAGTGTCCAGGGTATAGGCACTGAAATACTCCCATGTGGAGAAATCCCCCTTCCCCACCACGGCGGCCAGCTTCTCCATCAGTATTTTATTGTTCCGTTTAAATATTTCGAAAAAGTTATCGCAATATTTAGAATTGAATACTGGAGTAAGAATTTTTCGTCGAAGTCGCCATATATCTTCTGTAAAAATAACGAACGTGTTAGTCACTTGTTTTTGTATTTAAATACGTTTTTATCTACAGATTTAGTTACAGATAGGTTGTACCTACAGATTTTGATTGATAATATATTCACTCTATTTGCATAAAACATGTTAATTGAACGAGCGAAGCGAAGTTCTCTGAGTCAACTAGGGCGCTTGCCTACTAGACAGAGAAGTGTGTTCGTCTAAATGTCTGTCAGAGCCCTATAACTTCTGAATTACTGAACGTAATTACTTCAAATTTAAATATAATATGTAAACTGATGGCCTTCAGCCGAACATTGTATAAAAAAATATGAAAAGCTTTATTTCAGGGGGGCTCTCATAGAAGCGTATTTGAAGTAAAATCTTGTTTGTTGCTCTACATAGACTTGCGATATATCTTTTTAAAGACGACTTTGAACAGAGTACAAAAATATATTTTTTTAATTTTTCCCTAAAAATTGACCAAATGGGGGGGTTTCAAAGTGGAGATTTTAATTTGAGCCATATGTCAAGAATTACTGAATATTAGAACGTGAAACTTGGTTGAAAATTCAGTTATATCCTGTACTTGAACAACAAATACTAAAATTAGATAAATGTTATAAAGAAACGAAATTATTTAATTTTAATGCGCCATCTATTAGCATTACTGTGAAGCTAATAGCTTCACTATAATGCTTCACTATAATGCTTCACTATAGATGGCGCTGTGTCAGTAAAACAGTTTTATGTCAACTATTATTTTTTTTATTGCGTCTAATGTTAAAAGTTAATTATTACAATATATAATTAAAACTTTTGGGAATTATGGGATATCGCGAGGTCTCAGTTCGGGGCGAACCACTAGTATTATAATTATGATGGTGGCTTTTTTTGTGATCGAAGGATTTTATAATTATCCGTTAAGTATTTGTTACAAGGAGCTCTATATCAGTGTAGATAAAAGGATTATCACAAAGCATGGGCAAAGTTAGGCAACGCCATTCAAATATTCAAATCAAAGGATCCTCCATCCACCAACTGACGTCGTTGGCTTTGCGATCTTCGCGCCTAACTTTAGCTAGACCTATCGTAAGCCAAACTTAAGTTTGATTAAAGTTGAAATACCTATTGTAAATGTTGTCCGTTTTCGATTCAGTGATTTAACGAGTGCAAAAAATAATTAAAAGGGAGAAGGAATATCAAATTTTCATAATCCATACCCTTCTCAAGTTGGTCACCATTTCAGACTACATTTCCTCTAACAGGATCGCAGTCAAGGACTATCTTGTGATCCACTAAAAAAAGTAACTGACCTTCCCCAAACACGGATCCGTTACCGAGTAGATGTCGCATCGACAACGTGACGGGCCACTTGTCGGAGAAGTTCCTCAGCACCGCACACGCGGTCACGGGGTCGGATACGGCTGAAATTAACGCAGATACTGATGTTGGTGCTTTAACGTTGAAGGAGAGCGTCGTGAAGAAATGTATGCAGCAATAGATGCACTTGATGCAAGAGATGCTTGAGAATATAATGAAGACCTCTCACCAGAGCTCTCCATTATTTTCTCAAAGTCTTATCCCCTTTTCATATTCTGAGAAGAATGAAGAAGAGTGCCCACTCCCTTGCACAACCACTGGGTTCAACTGTGTTTGTGCTGGCGATAGCTTGAGATGATGACTGACTGATATTGTAAAAATTCACAAATATTACTTCTTTAAATTGTCAATTGACTGAAATCAATAAAATAATCAAGTCGATCCGTTGCTTCGTTGCGGCGCGATTGAAGCATGAACCAGCAACACAATATTGCATTTTTTATGTGAGCAAGTTTAGCTAAAGGTAAGGTAATAAGATCACAAGAAGCTTCTCCATTGCTATAAATATCGCTATCGTTATACTCACAGACGCACAAGTAGTGCGCCAGCCATAAGCTCACCACCCCGTACTTGTTGCGGTGCGCCTGCCGCGCCAGCTCGTCGAACATCGACATGCGGTCTGCAAGCACACATTCACTTATCTATTGGATAGAATCGACACAACACCAACATGCAGCGCCACACAAACTCCTTTAAAATACACTCGATGTACGTCGTTTTGTGTTGCGCTAGGTGTTGGTGTTGTGTTGTTCCTGTGTTTCTTCTATTCTGGAGAAATGACGGTGTACGGCGCGTGCGGCGCGTGTTACGTCAACCAGATTTTTTATGGTTTGGCAGGACACAGCAAAATATTACTTTTCCTTTTCGTAACATCATTTATTGATTTCTTATCAGTATTATTTATATTATTTATTATATATCTTTTAGCCCCAACTACATTCGCCTGGAGTAAGATATTAAAAATCCCATGGAAATCTTTTATTCCGGGATAAAAAGGAGCCTAGATCACTCTCTAAATCCTCAAATATACCCATAAAAAAATCCCGTCGATCCGTTCCTCCGATGTTACGTGATAGACGTACATACCAACAAACAAACACACTTTCATATTTATAATATTACTTTGGATTGTCCACATCATCGACCAGCTAAACACTGCACATCTAAACAACACAAACACTTCTAGCGCTCAAGTTTCGATCCCAGGCACGCATCTCTACAATACTTCTCGGAGTTATGGCCGTTCAAGTAATTAAATATGCACTTGTTTTATTGGTGAAGAGAAATATCGTCAGTAAACCTGCACGCCTGAGAGTAATCCATATTGATCTCAAGGGAGTATGAAATCTACCAAGTAGCACTTGACCAGGTGTTGGCCTGTGGCCTAATCTTTCTCATTCGAGAAGAGTTGAATTTGAATGAAAAATTCCCGGCAGTTCTTTTTGTGTTTCGATGGAATTATTTACACCTTATAACATCCGTTTTTGGAAGTAAAATAACACCAATAACAACAAAAAAAAACTTTTTAACGAACTTAATGGAAAAACTTTACCTTCATTAGTTCCGAGAAACTTATAAGCGTGTCCGATGAGCGGTACATAGGGGAAATCCACTTTTATCTGTCTGTGTAAGTCTAACAACTTCTTTGGTCTCGTTGTGACCAACACGAGCACCAGAAACACCAGAAACACGAGCAGGTACGGCAGCAGCATTGTGTTTGTGTGAGAGGTTGTAACGGTATAACAGATAATGTAACCAAAATCTTTAGACAACATTAAATTATGACGACCTTCAATCGGCGGTAATTATTTATTTTGCTCAACTAGCGAGCCACTCTGACCTCGCACGGCATCAAGTTTTGAAAGATTTCGAAACATAAACATACTCACAGTAGGCCTACGATAGACGTGTTGCCAGTGATAACTTATGGATCCGAAACATGGTCTCCAACTATGGGCCCCATAAGAAGGCTCGGCATCGCTCAGTAGGCGATGGAGAGAGCAAGCTCGGAGTATCCCTGCCACATGGTTTCACAAATAAGGAATGAGGAGATCCCTGGGAGACCACACTTACTGACGCAGCTCAGCGAGTCACAAAACCGACTTACGTACCTACGCAATTACGACAACGCAATTACGCAATTAGAATTCGCAAATGCAGAAATAGTTGAATTGGCGTGTGAACCTCACTGCAACATTTTAATGACTAAACTCGAAAGCAGAAATTTAAAAAATTACAAATGTTAGTTTTTTCAAGTTCTTACCTTAAGCCGTTTCATTGGAAAAACGCCTCGACACCCGGACATACAGACAGAAGGACAATAAAGTGGCCCTATTACCGGTTCAGCTTATCCATTCAATTGACATTTAAAAATGTCGTGGAAATTTTTATAGATATTTGGAAACTGTAATTTTACTGTATGTATCTCTATTAGGCCAGCACATCGAAACGACCTAAAGCGGTTCATTGAAATCTTCATTATGAACAATCGATATTTCTCAACTTCTACAGACTGCAATAAGAATATATTTCAAGCGAATATACAGACAAGCGCAAAAGTTTCTGTTATAAGACATCGATGGTTATAAGTCGTTAAATTATAGTAAGTAGTTGGTAATTAAACTAGGAAGGTAGGTAAGTATATTAAAATTCTCACGCGAAGGACTCGCATACCGGTTTGGGAAGTAATTATATTACATTATAAAAAAACCTATTTTTGTATGCACAGTTGCACAACATTAACACTTTTGCATCATAATAGGAGCTCATAGGTATTACTGTTGACCCTTTGCCGTTAATCTCATAATGATAGGAGTTTACTTGACATAGCGGTAGGTTTCCACCAGATACTTCCATATTTTTTTGACAAAATAGCTCTTTACAGAGAGATCTCTGTAAAGGGCTGTTTTAGAGCTGGTAGATTACCAGGAGTGGCGGGCTAACTTGGAAGGGGAAAGGCTGCGTAACCCATTAATTTAATAAATAAATCCAATTCTATCCAAATCCATTAAATTAATAAATAAATCTTATATTTAGGGATTAATTAATAGAACATTAAAATAATTTGTGACTTTATCATTTATGCCTAGTTATCACTATGATACTCTCACATTCGAATTAAAAAAACCACATACAAAACGCTGCAATAATACAGACAGATAGACAGACAGACACAAAAAAATAAAAGCGAGCAAACATATTATATCGATCATTTTTTTCCGCCGGGGCAAGAGTAAAAAATGTAACTTACGACGTAGGCTCGCATATTTTAGAATAATTAATTAATTGTGACGCTCCGGCGATCACACATAATATCTAAATTTTCCGTGTCTGCAGTCCGTGAAATAAACAGGAAATATTCAAATTTCAATAATATTAAGAAACTCGAAACAAAGAACTATGTTGTATTGTATTCATTATAATATTAAATATTACTCGCTAATATCCGCGACATATACGCGTGGACTTACATAGCTTTTCTCAAAAGCCTGTGAGAATGCTTTGATTTTCTTTGATAAGAAGGTATACAGGAACAGCTTTCATCTGCTATATAGGAAAAGCTATCAGTGCCAATCGCATCTACATTATGTATTTTGCAGCTGAGCCATGGAAAAAGGAACAGGAATCAAACATGCACACACACACATATTGATCATTTTGTATAATATTAATAGGATATTAACAAAAATTTTGGCGTGATAATTAGTTTTTTTATTTTTAATCAAATTATGGAATACATAATTTCATTACAATGACGAGAAGGGAAGTGTTCACTCGCAAGAAGTAGATTAATTTCTTGCAAAATTCAATAATACATAAAGTAAAACTTCCAGCAATTGACTTGCTGTGGTGTGTTTGTTGACACGGTGCAAATGACTTGCCAAAGCTGATTCTTAAAAACTTTTTTGCGAGTGGACACTGCTTAATATTTCCTGCGTAAATTATAACAACACTCAGTCTATAGCTGGTTGCTAAGTCAGGGCTTGGAAACTGGAATATAGAAACGTGTTTGGGTCATTATATTCGTTATCGGAATAATTACGATTAAGGTTTCGATTTCATTCGCCTAACCGGTTAGAGTGAAAACATTTCCAATTCGATTTCATTCATTTAGCCGAAATTGACTGGTGATTCGGAAAGCAGATTCTGCTAATGTATAAAAAGAACGGGCAAGAAACTCAACAATCGCTATTTTAAAAATAAATACTTTGTGCAACTACCAGTAAAATTTAATAAATTATATATTATTGCACTATTTTATGGGCAGCTAAAGTAGGTAAAGCTGATTGCTTCTATGTGACTTTAACCTATTTGCACGAAGCTTTTCATTAGCACTTCATTAAGTACTTAAAAGCAACATCTTACTAACGAAATCTTTAACCTAATGATGTTGCACAAAACTTTTACAAGTAAAGCCAAAAATAAGCCTCTCTGACGCTCCGTTAGGTAAAGTCGACATTAAACAAAAAGTAAGTGAATGTTGTGAATATAACCATTATAAAATACTATCGATTAAAGTATAAATAATGTTGTCTATAATGCTACCCATCGTGAACGGTCACGAAGGCATATATATGGTTCACAGATATTTTAAAGCGTTAGTTACGCAAGATATTGGCTGTCAGTAATTGCAAATTTTCAGTCCCACTGGTCCCGTGGATCCCACGTGAATAATCCCGCATCGCTTATCCAATAAGATTCATGCGGGACGGCGCAGTTGTGTGGTTGGATTCCCTAATTCCCATATGGTATAGAACATCAAAATCTGTTCTCCAGGCGCACTTTGAAGCCGTGCACGTGTTTCAGCATGATATCGTAAGAGACCCGCAGCGGCGCCCGCGCATCGCTCCCGCCCCCGCCCCCGGCCGCCGGCGTCACGCGGTAGCGGCGCGTCAGCTCCGCCAGGGACAGCTTCAGCGACGACAGCGCCAGCCTCGTGCCTGGGAACCGAGACAACGTCATTATATCGGGAAAAAGTAAACTTTACTTTGCGGAATTCCAAGATACTCTAGGAATTACTAGTTATTGTTACCGGTGCAACTCCGTGGTCCGTGTCCGAACGGCATGAACGCCGCCAGCTGTTCCGGCGTTGCGTCCAGGAAGCGCTCCGGCTTAAATTCAGCCGCGTCCGAGCCCCAGCAGTGCGGGTTGCGGTGCACGCCCCAGATGTTCAAGAAAGCTATAGATCCCTCGTGTAGAACCAAGCCAGAAGCTGCAACAATAATTAATATACCTTTACCATCTTTAGTGTTTTTACCAGACGTCGATCGCACGACGCATCACTCACGCAATTCCACGTCTCGGCGACACGTCCTCACGGCCACCGGCGCGGGCGGGTACAGGCGCAGGGACTCTTTCACAACCGCGTCCAAATATTTCAGTTTTGCTAAATCTTCGACGGAAACTGATCTCTCCGGATTCCCCAAGACTTTCTGAATTCTGAAATCATACGATCAGATTAATTGGACAATAATTTGACTGTCAGAAACATGAATTCAATATTAGTAGTACGAGTATTTATTTCTACAGAATTTAATTTATCGCAAGGGATAAGGAATCGCTAGTGGGTGGTCAACAATACGTTTTTTGGTGCGAAGTCGCCACTTCAGCACCTCGGGATCCCACCGACCATCGGTTCTTCGAGCTTTATTCTCTACCAAATTTAGCTTCGTGACTCGATGAGATATGCCGGTAACTAGTCTCCTACGGGATGCATTTCTAATTAAACTCCGAACTTATTTCTCTCCACCTGTGACTCTTATTTTGGATTTAAACTACTTAGTCAAAAGCATGAATGTGCTAGCTATAGTGTTTCCCCGCGTACTCTTCGTGCACCGCGTCCTGCGCCGCCGGGTGGCGGGCCAGCAGCAGCGCGGCGAAGCAGGCGGCGGTGGCCGTGGTGTCGGTGGCCGCCAGCAGCAGCACGAGCGTCTCTTCGCGCAGCTCGGCGTCCGAGTAGCCGCCCGCGCCGCCCGAGTACTCACTCTTCGTGCACCGCGTCCTGCGCCGCCGGGTGGCGGGCCAGCAGCAGCGCGGCGAAGCAGGCGGCGGTGGCCGTGGTGTCGGTGGCCGCCAGCAGCAGCACGAGCGTCTCTTCGCGCAGCTCGGCGTCCGAGTAGCCGCCCTCGCCGCCCGAGTACTCACTCTTCGTGCACCGCGTCCTGCGCCGCCGGGTGGCGGGCCAGCAGCAGCGCGGCGAAGCAGGCGGCGGTGGCCGTGGTGTCGGTGGCCGCCAGCAGCAGCACGAGCGTCTCTTCGCGCAGCTCGGCGTCCGAGTAGCCGCCCTCGCCGCCCGAGTACTCACTCTTCGTGCACCGCGTCCTGCGCCGCCGGGTGGCGGGCCAGCAGCAGCGCGGCGAAGCAGGCGGCGGTGGCCGTGGTGTCGGTGGCCGCCAGCAGCAGCACGAGCGTCTCTTCGCGCAGCTCGGCGTCCGAGTAGCCGCCCGCGCCGCCCTCGCCGCCCGCGCCGCCCTCGCCGCCCGCGCCGCCCTCGCCGCCCGCGCCGCCCTCACCGCCCGCGCCGCCCCCGCCGCCCGAGTACTCCATCAACAGCTCCAGGAATGTTGCTGACATATTATCTGTTTGAAAGAAAGAATGAAATCTTTACTAGAGGAATTCGGTACAGTAATATTTGTTCGTTTATTTTTTAAATCTGTTTGTTTCTGATAAACATTGGTTAGTTGAGACGTTAGTTTAAAGTAAATATTTTAGAGGCTTCTTTGCTGGTGTATGTTTTGTATATGTTTAATAATTTTATTTTAAGTATAATGTAAACTGTTTGGGCCCAAATAAATAAAATAAATAGATATTAAAATCCTGACCTAAACTAGGAAAGCCCGTACAGATAACTCATTTTCGTATTTATAGTATTAATGTTTCTTGTACTCTCACTTGGGCTTAAGATGGTAATTTTGTCCTAATTTTATTATGGATATTGGTGCAACTTACCATTAATGGATGTATTTTGATCTTTGGATATCTCTGCCTTCTTTTTAAGAATTAACTAAAAACAAAAAATTAATTAAAGATTCCTTACCTATATTCTTACTATTTATTTATTTATTTAAAGATTTAAAAAAGTGAACACAATTTACACCATAATTTATAGACCAAAGCGTTAGACTAAAACTTGTGGCTGGTGATTGCAACTGGCAGCCCATTAGACCGTAGCCTGTGCAAGGGTTGTCCAAATATCCTCGGCCCAATTGTATCAAATTTTTGTTTTTATGAAATACCTAACTAAATTAAATTACTTTTACTATTAGCTTGCTTTGATTATAATTATTAATTACTATAATATTCGAAAATGAAACAGCTTGTCTCTTACTATACCTACATTATCAGCGATATATAGTTTTTTTAATCCGTGAGAATTATTAGATTATTCAGGATAAAATACATTATTAAGTATTATTTACATTTTGAACGAATTCCCAGATGAGTTTTTTCCTGCGCTCCTGGCGCGCGGCGGCGGGCAGCAGGCCGTACACGGCGCCGCGGTGCAGCCAGGGCTGGCTCACCCGCGCCGCGATGCTGATGAAGTAGTCTTGAAATGCTTCTACAAACGGATGCTTACGATGTTTCTGAGCGTTTACATTTTCTCCGAAGGCCATGTCTAACGGGGGATGATGCGGGTGAGTTTTATGTCTTGTTGTGTAACGAGTACAAAGCGTACTACTCGTATAAAGAACACGACCATTTATGTAACAAAATCCCTGTTGTTCCTTGTAATTACATACGAGTATACATATTATGTCATATGGAAATCGTTTGTAAAATAAACCAAGTATTATTAACTTTTTCATAGTCAAGACAGATAATAAAATGGACACAAACATCAAAAAAATGTTTGTGATCTAAGTAGGAACCTAGAGCTGCAGCGGGCGCGCGTGGTTCCTTGATATTGCCATCTCCCTCGCACTTGCGCTAGTTCGCGTCCAATTGCTCCACGCATACCTAATCGCAGAGGTCACAAATCATTTTCATTTTAGAAATATTTATGATTTAATATTAAAGGAGACGGTCCATTTTGGGACTACTCGTGTACCATATACCACGAAAAAACAAAAAATACAAAGAGATCACTAACAATAAAATCAATTAGATAATCATAATAAATAAATTGCAAAAATAAAAATGTAATTTCAAGTTTTTCGGTAGTGTTCACAAGATGGCTACGTTTCAACCACAGAGAAGGCAGTAGGTAGGTACCCTAGACGCAAGTCTGTCAAATGTCATTTCTGAGTTATATGACAAGTGACGTGATATTTTTTGTTTATTCCGAGTATTGTTGCAGAACTATCGAGAGTTGCGCTATCGATAGTTGACCTCGAAAATCAGTCATATAATCGATAGTTCTATCGATACTATTTGCACGTCGTGATAATACTATCGAGAGTAATGCAATCGATACTATCGATAGTATCGAACCTATCGACAGAGTAGTTACCTATACTATCGATACTATTGAGCTTGAGCGATATTACTAACTATCGATGACATAAAACTGTCAATAGTATCGATAGTATTGATACTTCAGTAATACTATCGATAGTATCGAACCTATCGACAGACTTGCGACCGTTACTATCGATACTATTGAGATAACTATTGATACTATTGACCAATAGTATTTACTCTTTTTTTTAAATCGATAGAATCGATAGTATCGATACTAATTGTCACGTGCAAATAGTATCGATAGAACTATCGATTGTATGACTTATTTTCGAGGTCACGATACTATCGATAGACTATTACTATCGCAACATCACTGATTCCGAGCTTTGTTGTGGTGTTGTGAACTCGTGAATGCGTTTTTATGTTTCTTGTGGATTTTCTCTGGCGATGATCGTATCATAAAATAATAGGTAGGTATCCAATATGTAATTCACAAAGAACAGGTAGGTATTTATTATCTTCTTCAAATGCAGATCATTGACCTCTTGATATTTTGACAGCTAACGTCAGAAACATGAATCCGCCCGCCATGATACGTATGTTATGTTGCCTTACTGTAACATTCCTGGGTTCAGAATATCTAGTTGTGCGTTGAAGAACCCGGATTGTTAACAGAATTGCTCCTGTACACAGGGGTTGGTGACTTGCGTCTAAATAAAAGATAACCTGATAGAAAAATACTTAATTCTATTTATTTGCAAAGATTATTGATAATGTTTGTACAGGTTCCATGAAAAAAAAATAAAGAAAAAAAAAAAACAAAATGAATTAACTGTAGTTTGATTCCCAATTGAGGCTTCGGTTAAATGCCCCGACCAGCTCTCGGACCTCAGAGCATGAGTCCTTGCCAGAACAACGCACCAGTATTTAACCGAACCCACAACACTGAATAAACATGTACAATTAATGAGATAAGCGTACCTGCGGTACCAAAAGTTTCCTACAAAATTAAATTTTCCTATTCATATTAAATTAAGCTATCAACTTGTGTATACCATCATACTACATTGAAAAGAAGGATAAATATCAAAATGATGCTAAGTTGCTATGAAAATATAGTAACAAGGAGGGAAGCCACCTGGTTATTTGGTGTGGACGCGTACCCGACGCAGACGGAACCGCATGTCTTCACTGAGGAGTCATCTCGTACCAAATATCCCCTGGTCCCAGGTGGTGGCCGCTGAACTAGGCACGCAGTCCGCTTCTACCCCACGTCGCTAGGATGTACTTCGGTTCAAGTGAGGAACCGAGTCCATATTTCCTCCCTCGTTAAATTTAAATTTCTACATTAGGTTAAGCCTGAAGGGCAATGAAATCCAAACTAAATCGTTGGTATTTAAAGGTTATGTCATGTTATTTACATGAAGGAACTAAACCCCACTAATTTATGTTCTCATGATAATAAAAACAAAAGTAATATTCATTATAACATAATCATTATAAGAGAACAAAAACTAAAGAGAAAGAAAAAAAAACCCATGTGCTCCCGTATTTTCGAGATGCACACCACGACCCTCCACGTTACATTTAAGTTTCTACGGCATTTCCAAGGTCGAACGTAAACACATTTATTGCACCTCCTACGCCATTACTCCATGGCTTCCATCAGCCTTCAACACGAGCCAACGCGGTGCACAGCCCTCAAGGCAAATCCAGGAAAAAAAGAACTAATCACTTTGTGACGTGGTTTATATATCGTGACACACACCCAGAATTCAGGGTTAACATCATCAGGAAAACCTAGTCGAACATTTTTGCAATAAAAATACGATATCCAGGACTATACGCAAAAAATAAATTTAGATTCAAACAGAGTAATATTTATCCTCCTAGGAGGCAACAGATCTGTCAAAATTAAGGACGAAAAATCCTAGTTTATCCTGACCATAGACAAAAAATTATTACAATGGTATCCCACAGAACACAACTTGAATGCATCTGTAACAGAATAAAAATGAATACCAATCAAGCCACAGATTAACACAGATTAAATACAGATTAAATCACATTACCAAAAGGATTAAAAAATATATCTAATCGACACTATTTAATTTACCTATTTTTACGATTCAACCTGAAAATATTAAAAACTTCTTGACAATCCATTTCCAACGAATAATTACTACCAAAACTAGTAAATACATAAAGATGCCACTATGACTCCATAGATGGCGTTAGTAGTAACCTAAATATCAAAAAACCACAACGTTACAGTACCCCTCGTCCAGAGGAAAAGGTTCCACGAAGGCGAACCGTTCGCTGCCCTCAGCGATGACTGTAAATAAATAAACGATATTGACTACAACTGCACTAACACGTTTCAAAACAAATTAACCCATACAAACAAAATCATATGAACTATTAAACCTATGTAAATCTAATTAACCTAACCGTCGACCTTAGAAATGCCCTAAAGAAAAAAACTTAAACTTAAATTATTGAGTTAGTTAATAACTAACCAATTATTTACAACTACAATGACAGTATTCATTGTATGCTTGATCAAAAGTTGCTTGGTATCTTGGCATCACTGCCTCAAGTGAAGTAGCACAAGAGCAGCGCATCTAGGCCTACGATCCTTGCAGCCTAATCTTGTTTAAATAAACAAAACAGCCAAATAACTGTTATAATATAAGAGACTAAGTCTCATGAGAATATCTCGGTTATAATAACCGTCTAATCCTAGCATCTCGGAAAAAATTCCTAGCCTTACAAGAGCTAACTAGACACTGGAATAGAAACGTCACTGTGTGAAACACAGCAAGGGTGATAACGAATAAAAATTCGTGTAAAAAAAAATCCGCACATAAACAAGTGCAGTGGTTGACAGCTTGTCTGATTGTCTCAGTTCAATCATGAGTCGTCAATTCACTCCAACATACATTTACATCATCTTCATACTAACTCTCATACTTCACGCATTTATATTCATAGTAACCTATTTTCTTAGGTGTACCACCCTCTTTCACTTTTGTGTGTGAATATCATATTATATTCAGACACTGATTTCTGAATTGAATTAGAACTGAGTAACAACTTAAGCCTTTAAATCCTTAATATGCCAGGAACCAATTTTCGTACCATCCAATCTCTCCAACTTATACACTAATGGAGACAGCACTCTGATTACCTTGCACTTTTCATACTTTGGGGCTAGTTTAGACATTTTAAATTTATCTGCATCACTCTGAGTGTATGTAGATTTCCAAACCCAATCTCCAACTGAAAATTTAGCATTTCTACGCCTTAAATTATAATGAGTTGCATTTTTAGCATGAGCTTGATGTAGCTTTTCACGTACACTATCAAAAATCTCTTCCAAACTTCCAAATTTCCCTGCATACTCGTCACGCGGCATACCCACCATATACTCATTATCTGTATCCCGATAGAAGCTCCCGTTTATTACCGGTTCACGTGCGTGGACTAAAAAAAATGGAGAAAATCCCGTAGATTCATTTATCGCGCTATTTATCGCGAATTGAATCTTATTCAAGTTTTGATCCCACGAACGATGATTATCTTCTACGTAAGACGCGATAGCTGTCACAATCGTTTTATTGTATCGCTCTACGAGATTTACTTGAGGGGTATATTTTGGAGAATAGTGTAATCTTGGTATGTTGTAGCGTGTAATTACGTTCCTGAATTCTGAACCAGTCATTTGAGAACCATTGTCTAGAATCACGGTCTCTGGCGTACCATGTACCAGGACTACACCATTTTCAAAATGTTTCGCCACTAGTGCCGAAGTTGCACGTCGCAAAGGAAAAAGAAGGGTATACTTAGAGAAGCAACAAGTTATTACCAGAAGGAAAGTGTAACCAGATCGGGATCGTGGTAGCGGACCAACCAAATCCACCGACACTACCTGAAACGGTCGCGAACAAACCTTCGGTTTTCCCATTAAACCCGGGGTTGCTTGAGTAGAGTGTTTATAAGCTTTGCATACATCACATGCATTCACAAATTCTAAAACATCTTTATGCATACCTGGCCAATAATACCTAAGACATAAACGTCTGTGCGTCTTAAAAATACCAAGATGCCCTGCAGTTGCCTCGCAATGATTCTCGCGAATGATTCCAGATCTCAGCTGTTTAGGAACAACCTCTTTCCAATCGAACTCACTAGTGAGATTATATTTACTTTTACTCAAGCGGAACAGAGTGTTATCTTTGATCATGAAATTTGGAAAATTAGCTGGATAAGATCTGCAACCATTATATAATCTATCATACCATTCATCTTTCGTTCTCATAGTAGGAGTTAAATGAGATGTATGGATTGCCTCTACTTTGAGTAATCGTGACAAGGCATCGGGTACTACATTATCCGAGCCCTTACGGTGTTCAATCTCAAAATTGAACTGAGACAATCGACAACCCCAACGAGCTAGTCTACCCGAAGGGTTTTCCAAATTTAAGAACCATTTTAATGATGAATGATCCGTAACGATTTTGAAAGTTCGAGAACCTAGGTATGCCTGAAATTTCTCCACTGCGAAAATTACAGCTAAAGCCTCTCTCTCAGTAGCGCTATAATTCCTCTCACTTTTATTCAAGGACCTGCTTACATACGCAATCGGATGTTCGTGACCATCGATCTCTTGCGACAACATACCTCCTAAACCATACGATGAAGCATCGCAGTGTACGATGAATGATTTACTGAAATCTGGAACTGCAAGTACAGGCGCGGACACAAGTGCATTCTTTAACACCGTGAAAGCTTCGTCGGCTGCGTCGCTCCACTGGAACTTCGGCGCATTTTTCCCTTTGCTTGTGAGCTTGTTCAACGGGGCTGCAATTGTAGAAAAATTTCTAATAAATCGTCTGTACCAAGAACAAGTTCCTAGAAACACCTTTACTTCATGGGCTGATGTTGGAGTAGGAAAATTCAGTATCGCTGCTATTTTCTCTGGGTCTGTGCGTAAACCAAACTCATCAACAACATATCCAAGGTACTTAATGGACTCTCTAAAGAATTTACATTTTTCAAAAGAAACGGTCAGATTTGCCGTTTTTAATTTATCCAGTACTCGATTAAGTAATAATAAATGAGTAGAAAAATCAGACGAACAAATAACTATGTCGTCAATGTAGCAGAAGACAAAACCATTTTCAATATCGCTATAAAAGTTTTGATTTATCAACATGTCCATTAATCGTTGTTGACGTGCAGGCGCATTACATAAGCCAAAAGGCATAACCTTGAATTTAAAAAGTCCTCGACCTGGGACAGTGAAGCTAGTCTTCTCCTGAGAACTTTCTGACAGCGGAATCTGCCAGAATGAGGATGATAAGTCTATAGTTGATAAAAATTTAGCCTCCTTTAGACTGTCAAGGATCTGTGGAATGTAAGGAATTGCATAAGAGTCACCTTTTGTTACCGCATTTAGCTTTCTGCAATCTAAACAAAACCTCCAATCGCCATTCGATTTTTTCACTAAAATGGCTGGATTATTCCAGGGACTTTCACTAGTAGTAACCACATCTAAGGCTAGCATCCTATCTAACTCAGCCTGTAACGCTATCTTCTTCTCCGGAGACAGAGGATATTGCTTAACCCTAATTGGTGATGCATTCCCAGTGTCAATCACATGTTCCATCAACGACGTCCTACCTAAGCCTTTTTTATCAAAAGAGATGTCAATATATTTCTCTATTATGGCCTTGGCTACTTCTCGTTGATCTGAGGTTAAATTGTCGAACGGTTGAATAGAGTGTACATTCTTCGTAGTTAGAGAATCGCAAAAGCTTGTTGGTGAACATCTATAATCAATATGATCAAAAATTTCTGGTGCTACTTTGAATGCTTTCCAAAAATCGCATCCTAATATAATATCTGAAACTACTGCAGGAACTATATAAAACTTTATGGCACAAGTGATTTTATTGAAGGTTATAGGTAAATATATATGACCCAATGATTCCAATTGAACGCCATTTGCAACTGTACACGAATTGTCAAAGAAAGAATTGAAGTTATACCCCAGTTGAATAAAATATTTGTGAGCATTGTTGCCTAATATAGACATACACGCACCTGAGTCTAGTAAACCATAAGCTTCTAAGTCTCCAATATTAAATTTTAAATATGGCCTAATATCATCTTTTTTTGGACAAAAACGAACTGCAGCCAAAGAATCGAAACTTTTGAATTTTGAAACACTATTATTTACACTGCTACAATTCGAGTTAATCAGTTTTTTGGATTGGAGTTAGTTTGCTTACAATTTGGGCAAGTTAACTTTGTATAACCTGGGGTTTTACAAGTAAAGCAATGAACCTTACGCTTTATGGGCTGTTTAGATGCATTGTTTGTTTTACAATGACAACAGCTACCTGATGGACCTTGAAACTGAGGGTTAGTACTACTACCACTATGATTTTTATTTTTGAAACCGGTCTTGATGAAAGGTCGCTTATCAGTAACCGAATTTTGATGAGAATTTGGCCCTGATGTGCTTTGTTTATTGTTGCCCTTACTGTCAACATAAGCTACTGATTTACTTTTAGATTTATAAGAAAACTCTGGGGTAATGACATTGTTTGACTTGCCAGGTTCCGCGAAGTATATAGCTCGCTGGCTGGCTGCTTCAATCTTTTTACAACACTCTTTCAACTGACTAATTGACTCTATCTGAACTAAAGCTAACTGTTGTGAGAGATTTGGGCGTATATTATGTAAGAGGATTTCAAGTTTAACAGCCTCTGACAACTCCGTTCTTAACCTACCGAATAGACAGGCCATAACAGAGAAATATATATGTATAGGCTCATCCACCCCTTGAGTTCTGGCACGAATTTCACCCAAAAGACGATAATCATAGTCCACCGGGTCAAACTCTTCCAGTAACAGGTTCTTAAGCTCGGACCAAGTACATACCTGATTTTTGATTCCTCGGAACCACAAAAGCGCTTGCTCGCTGAACAGCTGTGCCGCAGACTTGAAAAGTTTTGCATCTGATACCCCATAGCAACACTGCAACTCCTCTATCCTTTCTATGAACGAGCGAGGATCTGTGTTCCCGTTGAATTTAACGTTCCACTTCGCTACGTTCTTATCGCTGGAACACTCGACCGTAGAAGGTTCAATGTTTGACGAAGAGGTTCCTGAAACGATAGTGGTAGGGGATTCAATAACCGCTATAAGTTTCCCTAGTTTGCGTTTTAGGTCCGCTGTTTTTGTGAGAATTTTCTCCGATTCATCCTCCGAGATTCTATTTAACCTATGAAAGAGGTGATAAGCTAGGGCTTCAGCTCTAGCGAAAGAAACTTTCTCCTTAGATTTCTCCCATTTCCCTATCAACGAAGCAAGTTCAGTATATTTTTCATTAATAACTGACAATTCAGAGTCAGCGGTCAAATTTGTTTCTAAAATGGCCTCAGATGGACACTCTAAAGTAAGTTTTCTCATTTGTCGTCTGAGTTCATCTACAGTGTTACCCGGAGTTTCCGACCGAATGGAAACTTCATATACTAACTCATCCTTCCTAAGGGAGTGAAATTGTATGATTCTAGACTTTTCCATTTTAGTAACTGGTGGTGTATACAATTACAAAACTATAAAGATTAAACTAATAAGTTATAAATGAACTATATTAATTTAGGTATGCTAAATAATAAAATTTTTAGCTAATATAAGTCTAGATTAAGCTTATACGCTTACATCAATACTTCAAAACCCAATTGTTAAAGTTATTTTACAAAAAAAAATATTTGGTAACACTAATAACAATTTCCTATAACCTCACTGTTGCATTTACATAAGCATTAAACTTCATGATGGTAACACAAGCCTAAAAAAATCTAAGTCCTGTGCACATGGAACAATATAAGAAAAGAGAAAAAAAAATTTTTTTTTAAACTGAAACAAAAGTTAAATATTAATAAATTGTTTAAAAAAACACGATAAGGGGTTAAAATTCATTTACGTTGGGCGCCACTGTAACATTCCTGGGTTCAGAATATCTAGTTGTGCGTTGAAGAACCCGGATTGTTAACAGAATTGCTCCTGTACACAGGGGTTGGTGACTTGCGTCTAAATAAAAGATAACCTGATAGAAAAATACTTAATTCTATTTATTTGCAAAGATTATTGATAATGTTTGTACAGGTTCCATGAAAAAAAAATAAAGAAAAAAAAAAACAAAATGAATTAACTGTAGTTTGATTCCCAATTGAGGCTTCGGTTAAATGCCCCGACCAGCTCTCGGACCTCAGAGCATGAGTCCTTGCCAGAACAACGCACCAGTATTTAACCGAACCCACAACACTGAATAAACATGTACAATTAATGAGATAAGCGTACCTGCGGTACCAAAAGTTTCCTACAAAATTAAATTTTCCTATTCATATTAAATTAAGCTATCAACTTGTGTATACCATCATACTACATTGAAAAGAAGGATAAATATCAAAATGATGCTAAGTTGCTATGAAAATATAGTAACAAGGAGGGAAGCCACCTGGTTATTTGGTGTGGACGCGTACCCGACGCAGACGGAACCGCATGTCTTCACTGAGGAGTCATCTCGTACCAAATATCCCCTGGTCCCAGGTGGTGGCCGCTGAACTAGGCACGCAGTCCGCTTCTACCCCACGTCGCTAGGATGTACTTCGGTTCAAGTGAGGAACCGAGTCCATATTTCCTCCCTCGTTAAATTTAAATTTCTACATTAGGTTAAGCCTGAAGGGCAATGAAATCCAAACTAAATCGTTGGTATTTAAAGGTTATGTCATGTTATTTACATGAAGGAACTAAACCCCACTAATTTATGTTCTCATGATAATAAAAACAAAAGTAATATTCATTATAACATAATCATTATAAGAGAACAAAAACTAAAGAGAAAGAAAAAAAAACCCATGTGCTCCCGTATTTTCGAGATGCACACCACGACCCTCCACGTTACATTTAAGTTTCTACGGCATTTCCAAGGTCGAACGTAAACACATTTATTGCACCTCCTACGCCATTACTCCATGGCTTCCATCAGCCTTCAACACGAGCCAACGCGGTGCACAGCCCTCAAGGCAAATCCAGGAAAAAAAGAACTAATCACTTTGTGACGTGGTTTATATATCGTGACACACACCCAGAATTCAGGGTTAACATCATCAGGAAAACCTAGTCGAACATTTTTGCAATAAAAATACGATATCCAGGACTATACGCAAAAAATAAATTTAGATTCAAACAGAGTAATATTTATCCTCCTAGGAGGCAACAGATCTGTCAAAATTAAGGACGAAAAATCCTAGTTTATCCTGACCATAGACAAAAAATTATTACAATGGTATCCCACAGAACACAACTTGAATGCATCTGTAACAGAATAAAAATGAATACCAATCAAGCCACAGATTAACACAGATTAAATACAGATTAAATCACATTACCAAAAGGATTAAAAAATATATCTAATCGACACTATTTAATTTACCTATTTTTACGATTCAACCTGAAAATATTAAAAACTTCTTGACAATCCATTTCCAACGAATAATTACTACCAAAACTAGTAAATACATAAAGATGCCACTATGACTCCATAGATGGCGTTAGTAGTAACCTAAATATCAAAAAACCACAACGTTACATTACGTGCAGAAAATAAATAATATTTTGCATTGAAATTAAGATGAGTTCGTGGATTTGATCGATCAAAAATGCTTTAATATTTTATTTTATTTTATTTTATTACTGGTACAAAACCTGTCCCACGCTCCATACAATTTTGGACCGTCTCCTTTGATTACTTTAAGTTGAGAGTGTTTTCCAAACAATTCGTTTCCTGTGAATATCGATTCTTATAACGTGGATCACAGGAACGACAGGGTTTTTGTTACATATTACTTAAGAACTATCCCGCGGCTTCATTCCAGGGTAACTACTAGTTCAATCTAATATTATGAGCAAGATATCACTTGCTTACACGTTGAAAGAAAATATTATAAAAATATGTATGCCTGAGAGTTCGCAATAATGTTCTCAAAGGTGTGTACTATTGATTGAACCTTTCTCATTCTGAGAGGAGTCTCGTAGAGGTTCGTGCCCAGAAGTGATAGTGAAGTAATATCAGAAACGCGCATTAAAACTGAACTCACTTCGACAACGTTTTGCAAAGATACTACAGCTTGCATTCTGAGGAAAGATAGGACATCTGTTGCCCTAACGAATTACTACAGTTTTTTTTTTCATGGTAATATTGTACTTTATTCGTCCGCATATCATTCGATTCTTTGAGCGGCCACTGAGATAGTTTCCATTATGGAGACGGGGACGGAATAGTGGAGACGGGCATTGGATAATTTCATCCTGGAAAGGGATCCCCCGGGAACGAAGTCGTAGGCATCAGTTCTATTAAATGATATCATTTAAATATATACTAATAATGACTGTAAATAAAATGAATACCCAGAGCAGAGTCTAGCGAGTAGGAGCTGAAATATTCCCACACCGAGAAGTCGCCGCCGCCCGCGACGGCTGCCAGCTCTTCCATCATTATTTTACTGTTTCTTTCGAACGCTTGCACGAAATTATTGAAATATTTAGGAGCGAATAGTGGAGTGAGAATTTTTCGGCGAAATCGCCATATTTCTTCTGAAAATACGTTTTAGATAGTTAGAGTTATTCTCTCCTGCGTGTAATATGTCGTTAAGTTTACCTTTAGCTAAAATGTGATTATGTGGCATAACCTTACTAAATGACAGATTAACGCACTGGAGCCTCAGGTCAGTCTTAGTAAATAATTCCTAAAAAACATTTAACTTTTGTATTTTTTCAGAAAATATTAAATTATTTATTAAAATCACTAGACAGAGCTAACTCCTTATCTGACTTCCAAAAAAGAGAATTCCCCGGTCTGATGTAGAGATGAACCGTCTATTGGGAATTCATATTATATTATACTCTGTAATAAATTTATGTCTTTATGTTTTGCGTTTTATGCCCGAGAACTTCCAATTAGCTACAATCTAATGGTACATTGTAGTATTAGATTGTTAACGTACGTAAACAATCGATCCTAACGTCATTTAATGGCTGGTGGAGTTACACACGTCTCAGCCTCGCTGTAACGTCCGGATTAAATCAAGGTCTAGTTCTAAGGCCTTAACTGATCTTTGGCCAATTGAGATTCCGCGGTATTTACTTATAAAGATGAATCCATTTATTTAGAAACAACTTTTTCGCGCGACTTTGTCGTCGTGGAAAAATTCCGTAAAAACCCTCTGCTTTCCCGGGATGAAAGCAGCCTTGCAGTCCTAAACTATACGAACATTGTTATTAGACTCCAAGGCTACCTTCATCGTCACGTCGATCCGTTGTTCCGTTGCTGCGTGTTTGAAGGATAAACCAACAAACAAACACTTTCGCATTTATTAGTAGTAACTAGTAAATATTATAAACTCACCATCTGCAAATATCGATCCGTTGCCCAAAAGATGTCGTGCAAATGAGGACATGGGCCGCTTGTCCGAACAAGACCTTAATACAACTCTCGCAGACGCAGGGTCTGATATCGCTAAAATTAATATTGTGATACATTTAATTTTAATTTTGAATTAAAATGAAATAATATGATAACATAGAGAGTGTTTTGAAGGAGTTTGTGTGGCGCTGCGTGTTGGTGTTGTGTTGTTCCTGTGTTTCCTCTATTTGGGAGAAACGACAGTGTACGGCGTGGGCGGCGCATGTTACAGATTGTATCTTGTTCAGCAAAATATTACTTTTTCTTTTAGTACTAGCTTAGAGAACAGTTTTATAATTTGTGCTATTTATTTAAATTACTATGTGTTATATTATATACTTACAAACATAAAAGTCATTAAATACCCATAAGCTGACGACACTGTACTTGTTTGTATAACTCTGACGACTGACCTCATCAATGAACATCATTCGATCTAAAACACATTAAATAATAATAATTATAATAATTATTGGTGCAGTACCAGTTTAGCAAGTTACTATTCATGTGCAAAGAAAAACTGTATTTAAAAGACAGAGCAAAACACAGATCTCGGAAGAGCTTTCCGAACCTATCCTATGCCTATCCTAGCTGGAATAAAATGGATCTTGCTACGCCACGACATAAAATGCTCGAAACATTAAATAGTTATTAATATTTTTTAAAGAGCAACCGCCAAGTTTCTTACTGGTTCTTCTCAGTTGCAACTTGCAACGGCATTCCAAACCAGTGGTGGTAGATTCACTAGCACTTATTGAAAATTTATTTGAATAAAAAACTTTTTTCTATTATTATTCTATTCCAAGACTGTACAAGTTGACCAAACAATCATAAAGTATCAAAAGGTTCATGAGTTGAGAACATACAGCGGCGTGCCTCGGCGCCGCCTGCGAACGGCACTCATGAAATGTGACAATGTTGACACCAGGAACAACTTTTTTCAAGAAGGGTCTTAGCAACGAGAAGAAGCCTTCTGGCGTCATTTCTGTTACATAATAGTGTGGTTCCTTTATGGACCCATACAGTTTGTATACTATATTGTTTATTAGAATTCAATGTCTGCGTTTCATAGATATTCAGAGTGAACGGTAACAAAAACTGATATCTTTTAAATATCTTACTTTCTTTGCTTGAAATGACATTTGGTGTTATTAGAAAAATAATTGCATTTTTATGTAGAGCATTAAAAATGCTCTACATAAAAATTAAAGATTTTTTTCTGTGCCAATTTAATATAAAACATTTTCGAGGTATTTTTTTAATACACTTACTACTCTTATAAGAGCATAATTATTTTAGTTTAATAAAACATTTGGGAACCTTCACAATAAGACATTCATTTGATACCGAATTCATAAGATTTATCTCAATTTTATTTTTTCTTGACGTACCTACTTTTGTCGTCATCTTTTGATGTGTCTTGAATCGAAGCTTGAATCTGTAATGATGTACTAAGCATGCTCAATATGAGTAGTTTGGCAGTGATAAGGGAACCGACGAATAAAATAAGTCATAAAATAGATATTTTTTAATTTCAATAAACTTACGAAATGCCTTTGAATATAATTTCATTTTTTGCACAACTCTTTTCTTATAATTGCAGAAGATCGTACTGAGCAGCTAACTCTTTTGGTACTGCTGGTTTTTATGTCATTTTCGGCTACGGAAATTTATTTTGCAATATCCATTACAGTTTCTGCCTGTTACACACAGTTCCCTACCTAAGCTAAGCTAGATTACGCTTTCATTATTAGTTTTTTCGAACTTTTAGGGAATACTCAAAAGTAGATATGACATTGGCTAAGGGGCATTATTTAGATGCTACCCATGTAAAAACATTTCTATTTAGAGATTGATTTAGGCATGGTTGGTGAAAGCGGGCATTAATCTTTTCCTAATTGAGTTTCCATCAACTAGAAGACATGACTGAGATGTTGTCGATCACAATGATTTGCACTTGTTGGTGAAAGTAAAGCTATGCGCTTCCCTCCTCCGCACTCGATCTCGAGATCTCAAATTGCATAACATAACCTTGCACCAACGCTACAAAGAATTTTATGGTTCATTAATTTCATATCATTTCTAAGAAAGATAACAATATATTGAAGAAGAGACGAGTATCTTATGAAATGTCAAAATAAAGATTTAGCTTTTTAATTGAACTTCCGTTTGTCTTTTTGGAGCCCAGAACATTAAGTTGTGGAGGGTGAATACCTTCGTTATTTCCGATGAGTTTATACGCCTGTCCAATGACCGGCACTTCGGGAAAGCTCACTTTTACCTGTGCGTGTAAATCTAAGAATTTCTTTGGCCTTTTTCTAACCAACACAATCACCAAACCAAGCAATAATATAACAAGTGAATATTCAAACAACATTTTGGCTGCGAACTGCTGCGTGCTGCTAACACGTACTGCCTAAAATAGAGTTGATTCTTTGCTTTTATGCAACAATAACATCGCAGCGGTCAAGGTGTGTAATGAGAATGTAATTACTGTTACTCATTGTTGAAGCCGTTTTGGGGTTCCGATCAAAATTGTAAAAACTGAACCCTTATCAATTTGGAATTTGGAATAGTTTTAATAAATAAATAATTAATGCTTTAATAAAACTATATTTTTATTTTCATTGCTAAAAGTACCTACTTGCTCAAGTGAAACTATTTCATTATTAAGTATACAAACATTTCATAAACTCAGCCTCCCCTATTTATCCTAGAAATTCATGAAGGCCTGAAACTAAATTTGGGTCCGTAAAAATGTAAGTAAAATTACTGATAAAATAAAATGATGTCTTCAGAAGGTCTCCAACTTACACAGCTTTTTGGAAATCAACAATAATCCTTAACAAACAATCTTCGACAAATAGTTTTAACTAGTTTCGAGGACCCCATAAATTTTTTTTTGGTCGAATAATTTATTCAATATCAATATTTACTTACTTCGAGCCCCTCAGCGAGCGAGCGTAGTCACGCTTTTCCGATTTTATATTGATAAAAGGTATTTCTTCTTGTTAGGATTCCGTATCTCGTTATTGAAAAACCTCTGTAGGGTCACTCTGTTGTGTTAATGCCCTTTTTCACAGATCAGCTTAAGGTACGAGTAAGATATAGGTGGATAGTAATGGGTCGTCAGGTTTTTCTACGGAATAAAGATCAAAAGCGTCGTATCTATATCTTTCCCTCGGTTCTCTGAAAATCTTTAGGGCGCCTACTTTGTTTGTTTTGTTTGTTTTTATTTTATAATTTTTTTTATCTACTAAAATGTGTTGTGCTTTGCTACTAAATAAATGTTTTATTATTATTATTATTATTTCCGTAAAAAATTTCAGTTACTTCTTTACTCAACAAAAAGTTCAAAATCTACTAAAAGTGGAAAAGTGGGACATCAAAACCAGGATTCGGGTACTTTTCGACGGACAACAATGTTGAAATTGGGTGGATGGTTTTGTCGCACAAACAAGGGAAAATCTGAAAAGCATTGGCTAGGAGCAGGTGTTACTTTGTGTAATTCTACAATGGGTATTTGAAAAAAATAACAAAATTATTTTGCAATAATCCGCCAAACCAGAAAAAATTCGAGCCGCTACGCTAATACACCATGCTCCTCCAGTAGAAGAACAAAGACAGGGATACCTTGTAACAAACCCTGCGAAATACACTCTACGTAGGTAGGTACGTTCCACTCCATCACCGGCCCATCTTCAGGAATTGTTCACTCCACAAGCACAATTTGCTGCTTCCCGCACAATCCTAAATCTACAATATCATATCTGATATAAAATAAAAGATTTCATTGAGCAGGTTCCGAAGATATACCTACGCATTTAGATTAATGGTTTCCACTGCTACCTCATAAACATCATTATAGACTTTGATAAATGATGTGTTGTTTACTTCATTCCCAGTATCATAGGCGATGATAATATAGGTAATGCTAAAGCCACAAGAGGACCAATCTGCCATACGATATAACTTGAGATAAAATGTGTCGAGATTGATATCAAAGGAACTCATTGCGTTATATAAATGAAAATAAATATGAATCATTTCGGAAATATTTTAAAAATCCGTCTTCAAACGTGAGACATTCGAAAAACTGAGGCACTAATTTAATGTTATAATACTCGTTAGTTAATTTATTCAATAATAAACTAACGAGTAACCCCTACAATAATGTTGTGTACACATATTATTGTAGGGGTTGTTACTTGGTTCTTGATAAGCTGTGTGTATTTATATTTTGTGCACTTTTTAGTTTTAACCTGTTTTGTGTGCCTTTAATAGTCATTATCTAAGCCAAGTCTAGAAATGGAATAAATGCTTTCAATTTAAATGAGAACACTCTTTAAAAAATGGCCAATTAAAATTTATTAAAATCATTAAAAAGCGATTATCATAAATCACCATTGCTCTACGATCGCCGAGTACATCGCAATTAACATACATATGTGCAATAATAAAGGCGATATACAAATACAGTAAATTCAGAAAAAACTATCACCTATTTCTACTACGCTTAAATTGGTTTGCTATATTTAGTTTACGCTCTCTGGTAATACAGGTGGGAAGTATTTCAAGACATCAAAGGTTACATCGCAGCATTTTATTTATTAACAAATTAAATACACTTGAAAAGTATTATATAATAACAGTAATAATATTATATAGGAACCATTTATAATAATCACATAATTATTTTAACGGCGTCAAACAGCAATGTTTAATCTTATCGTTTAATCGCATAATTGATGATAAATATTTCTCATAAATTATTATTAAATAAATTATTTGCACAAAGAGAAGAAAAATTAATGTAGATTATTTAATTTGATTTTCAGACAGCGGTCGCTAAAGGAAGGTTGTTCGTTTTTCTTCAATCTTTGAAACATAAAGGGTATCCGTTAGATACAAGTAGAGGGTTGCGCAATCTCCGATGAGGATGCTACCTCTGAATCGCCGAATATCTTTCGTATCATATTTTATTATGTAGATAATAATAGTTAAAGTTGATTACAGCTCATACAATTTTTCGTTCCACGCTCAGTGTTTTCTAATTCTTACTCAAAGTAGGAGTCAGCACCCTCATCATTAACCAATCACAGTTTGATTTTTATCTGAAATAACCTATAATTTAAGAAAAATTAAACCGATTTCAATATACCGAAATAAAGAATATTCAAAAGAGTAAAAAGTCATCTTAAAAACTACTGAATCGATTTTGATGAAATCTTTCCTGTTGCCTGCGTTAAAGTAAATGTAAGCAAATAATAAACAGTGATCACGATCCGATTAAAAGTTTCTGAGAAAATATGCGTAGACAAATATACATACATACATACATCTAATATACGGAATTTTGTATATTTGTTAGATTATTATGTGTGAATATTTTGCAGTTCCAATAATACCTATTATGCATAGAAAGGTACGTGTCGAATTTGATAACTTCCTTTTTTTTGAAATCGGTTAAAAAAGACAAATAGTACCTATTACTTATGGCTATTCATGTAGGCCTAACATCACAAAATAATAATGCACTTAGTTATAAATTAATAGCCAAATCTCAAGATACAATTAGCCACAGCAATTAGCCATTATACTCTATAATTATTGTCAAAGTAAGAATAGTTGAGAAAAACAAACAAGTTTAAACACGAAAACTTTACGTAGGTAAGTAGGTACTTCTGCGTATTTTTTAAATAAATTTTATTTTACACATTAATTAAAACAATCGATTGTGAAAACGGAATAGAAATAGAAATATTTTTTATTCAAATAAACTTTTACAAGTACTTTTGAATCGTCGATGAATCTACCACTGGTTTGGAATGCCCTTCTAGCCGAGAAGAGCCAGCAATAAACTCGGCGGTTGCTCTTTTCAAAAAAAAATTTTTTACAATAGGTAACAAAACTATGTATCTTGATATAAATCTTTTTGTAAACCGAAAATATATTTTCTGAATTGCGGAAGATTGCGGACGTTAGCAAAAATGCGATTACTGGGCAGATAAGCGAAGGTAGCTATTCCTCGACGGCGGATCGTCCGCAACGAGCGGTTCTTTATTTTGCGTCGCTCCTTATTGAATCACTACACCGGCTTCAGTGCAAATATCCCTCATTTTAGTTCTACATTTTCATAAATCTAATTTAAGCTTGCAGAAAATCGCGTCAATTTTGACGGAAGAATTTATCATAAGTTGTTTTTAGTCTTTATGTATATTGGAGTAAGTATGATGTTGTTTATTTTGCACGTAGTCTATCACCCATTTAGATTTCATATTACACCATCATCACCAGCAACCCATCGTCGGATCACTCCTGGGCGCAGGGCTCCTCTCAGGGGATTTTTATTACAGAAGTTTTAAAATCATTTCTATTAAGCATTTATTGATCAATCCTACTATTTACCTACCTATACTTACTTTTATTTAAAAAAAGGCAACTCGCTCCAGAAACCTCTAAAAAATCTGTGTAAATATCATATTCTAATCAAAATCTAATATCAACAGCTAGTATTACTAGCTGTTACGCGAGATCTATCCAATACAAAAAGAACTTTTCAATTCGAACCAGTATGTAGTTCCTGAGATTAGCGCGTTCAAACAAACAAATTCTTCAGCTTTATATATTAGTATAGATTATGTCTATTATGTATATATATCTACATATTATAAAAAATACATATTCGATCTAAAACTTAGGAAAACTGCGTCTCGCCATAGATAATCGTGGCGGGACTGTCGCGACGTCAGCGGCGAACTTTCAATTAAGTGCGTTATCTCCGTGATGTCCGACGCGATGGAAATAAATTGATATCCGATATACAGCGGGGCGGGGCGGGGCGCGGGCGGGGCGGGGGCGCGGCGCTAGTCGGGGAGACGATGTGCGACAGGAATCATCAGTCCTCGTAGCCCCTGAAAAACGATATGGCATGACATACAAACAGTCTACTACACAACGTAATAGTGATTTTTCAAAAAAAGAAACGTAAGTTCACTTTCTTATAAAGTTTGGATGTTTGTTACCCAATCACGTTGCAACGACTGAACCGATTTGGCTGTGGCACAGAGATAAATTATAGTCTGAAATAGCACATAGGCTACTTTTTATCCCGGGAAATAAGAGAGTTCTCGCGAGAATAAAAAACCTTAGTCGCGGGAATTTATCTTAAAACTAAGGGTTGAGCTTGCACTAGGCGTTGATACGAAACTAGTAAAAGAGTGATTTGAACCCGTTTCAGATAAAGAGTTTGCTAAAGAGTGGAGTTTGCTAAGAGTTTGTTTGATAAAGAGTTCGCGCCCTTAAGTGTTCAAATAATCCAAGCTCGATAGGTAAATGTCCATCAGCTCCTCGACTAAGAGGTTATGGGGGTGTGCGCGGAGGGTGGGGGTGAACGCCGTTCATGAATAATAAAGAACAATATTTTAGAAACTGCCTCGCAAACTGTTTATGATGAACTTATTGGCGATAAAACGCTCGTAAAATCCTCCATGAATTTCCAAATTGCCCTTACCTATGAGAAAATTGATAATATAAAATTGATAAAGGTCTTTGTGACATGAAACGTTTCTGATACGAACCTCTTAGGTTGTAACGCCCTCAATCTGACCTCCGGGTTACCTGCTACGTACAACTTGAGGCATTATCTAGGCAAGTGCGTTCCACTTGCAACCTTGACCACATAATAACATTATTATAGGTACTTTCCACTAGTCACGGTTACCTGCCTATACCTAGAGCCTATACCTTTCATAAATTTAGAAGATACAAAAGTGAGTTTTTTATTGGTTTGTCGTTCAATCACGAAGCATAGGAGCAACGGATCGACGTGATTTTTTGCATGAGTGTAATAAATAATTGAGGACATTTACACAGGCTATCTTTTATTCCAAAAAAATAGAGGGTTTCCACTAGATTTTCCAAACTTATCTGATATCTCCTGTTACTGTGTTTCAATAGGTAAATAAATCGTCGTGAAATAAATTCAAATCAATCGGAATCAAAAAATTGTTTTGTTCCGAGAGAGATAGTGAAGAGATTTATACTGCCGCTGCTGTTGCGCTGTTGTCGGGGAAGCGGGAAAACCGGATTCTCTCGCGATCAATCACGTACGCATTCACTGGAAATAATTATTCTGCTTTTGTACAAAGTGTAATTACTAACTAATAAACACCTATGACGAATCGAAACGTGTAAACCTACGTTAAACCTGGTTCAACCTAGTAGGTATTATTATTGATTAGTACAAAATAAGTTGGTTGAGTTGCGACTAGAGCTCATTGCTAATCGCAGCAACTAACTTTTGTTTTATAATAGGTTGGCCTCTGAAATCTGACCCATCCCTGGGCGGCATGATCCATGATCCTGAAAATTAACAATAAAGAAAAGAAAAGTATTAAATCACGCAAAGGCAGCCTTATTGCAGAAACAATCTCTTCCAGGAAACCTTTGTCTGAGAAGAGAAAAGCTACAGTAGGTAGAGTCAGGATAGTTCAAAATCGAGTTCCGAGTAAGTTTTTGAAAAACCAAGCCACTAAAGCCGAGTGTAACTATCGACTACAAGTCGGTACATAAATAGCATCGGAGTATTCTCTCATCGGACTCGGCGCATCGCCTGAATGATGGATGCGGGCTAAAAGCTTCGCCCCTCTTCCATTCTAATACCCGACGCCGTCCCAGGGCGCGCCGCGGGCTCGCATGCGTTAGAATACACCAGTATTCTCCATTATAATCGGAACAAGTTACTCGAACAAAATATAAATGATATAATTTTGTAGTTTTTGCCCTCGGCTTAGAGCAAGGGCAGACACGATGTTTTCAACTTGCTTTGCTTGTGTATGCTTTTAGGATTGACGATCGGCGTTTTTTGCGACTGCATCATATTTTGGCGACTTTCAATCTTTGTATCAAAATCACGCAATTAAGCGTTTTGGTGACTTTTAAAAGCTTCCGAAAGACTAAAAATCGCTAAACGCTAAAAGCATGGTATCTGCCTTGGCCCTTAATGTATATTTTTATATTGTTTTTTCCTAAATGAATATTAGCCGAGCTAAACTAGGCTAATATTCTGCTCTCCCCTTCAAATGAGTGGAACGTTTGTGTCGGGAGTGGGCGCGACAATAGTGCAACCGGGTCGAGATCAAGCCGTCGCGGACCATTCAGTTCTCAGTCCGCTCCTTTAACCATCGGACTATTGAGGCTTATATAATTTGCAGTAGGTAATTAAGTCGGACTGAATTATCCTAACGAACGGTGGAAATTCCTTCTGAATTGGCTTTGCGGCTTGTGCCTGTTTTCACGCAAAAGCCGCAAAGCCAATTGTAACCGAAACAAACATTCAAATGTACCATATACGTTACAATAATTGACCGAGCTGAGTTTGGTAGGCTTTCAAAATAGCTGTTATTAAACCTTTTGTCCCGGAATTTACCTAAAAAATGGCTTTACCTCAAAGTCTTACGGTTAGGAAGTAATTTCAGTAATAAAATTATGTAGGTCCTACCAAGTAGCAAGTATTTAATGAATACAACGACAGGGCAAATGACCTAGTAGAGAGCATCGTTACATTGGGTATTTCTTTTCCATAATTTATTTATATCACACTAATATTATAAAGGCGAAAGTTTGTATGTGTGTGTATGTGTATGTGTGTGTGTGTGTGTGTGTGTGTGTTTGTATGTGTGTGTGTGTATGTTTGTTACTCCTTTAAGCCACAACGAATGTAACGATTTGGCTACATTTTATCCCGGAAAATTAAAGAGTTCCCGCGGGAATCAAAAAATCTTAGTTCACGCGGATGAAGTCGCGGGCATCGTCTCCTTTTTTTAATTAAATTTATGACCGTTTTAACAATTAATATGATTCGGCTTTTTTTCGGTAATTTGTGATCGTGCCTTTTGGGATACTTTGCAATATTTGATCGAACAGAGGCGTCTGTAAGCACACATTACAATGTAATGGATCCAATGATCGCTGAACACGTTCCACATATATACTGAGGCGCATCTGCTGCTCAGTTACGATCCTCCGGAGTGCGCGGAAAGGGGGGGGGGGGGGGGCTAATGGAGGGTACCTACATACGATTTTCCTTAGATACCAATACTATAAAAGCGAAAGTGTATGCTTTTTGTTGGCTTTTTGGCTTGTCCTTCAATCACGGTAACTAAGCAACGAATCGACGTCATTTTTTGCGTGTGCATAGTTGAAGACTAACTCACTCACTCACCAACTGACTTGTGTACCTTTTATCCCAGAAAAAAGAAAAAGGAACTCCACGTTGACGAACTCGCAGGTAAAAGCTAGTCTATATTACGTTATTAAAGGGTAGGCCCTTGTGATGGAAATTCTCGGATAAAACACAACACGTTACCTGCAGTCGTTCCCGCCACTCACGCACACACACGCAGCGCGTAAAGCCGATCATGTTTATGTTCAATTACACACAATGGACCAATTTGCGTCGATACATAGAGATTGCATCGATTATATCAACTGGTGTATAAGACCCACTGATGCGAACGAATGGAAACTCTATCGACATAAGAACGTAGTGCGTTGAATTCTATGAAAAAACATTAACGATGCGTGGCCAACAAGGCACGATTGAGACAAAAAATCTTCATGATTTCCAAAACCTAGTTTAGATCCATTTTAAAAATAAGTAAGAAGTGTTGCACACAGTTTTAGTATACTTCACTTTTATTGATCATTTTAAATTTTTAACATGAATAAAAGGTTTTTTATTTCAAGTTAAAGCGTTGCACTTTTCCATCAAATATATTCACAGCTCTTGATCCCGTTTCCAAATAAAACCCGGCAGCGCGTGGAACACGCGGAAACGAGACGATTGCTTTCCAAACAAACTATACACGGCGTTTAAAACTGCTCCAAAATGTAATTTTAGTACGAACCTTAACATGGGTAGCCTAAGTATGTCATGATCCTTTAAACATTTCTGTGGTGGTGTCGTGTGGTGCGGATTGTTACGTTCCCTCAAATATGGTTGAGCGAAGCAATGGCTGGATCATGCGTCGTGCTCGTGAACGCCGAACGGGTGCCACCAACGGGAATGGGTCTACTTTGTCTGTCCGTCTTAAATTGTATTGGATTGGATGTACCTATGTATGAATTTTTGAAACTTCATTGTAGAAAACACTGTATACATAGCATAGTTTTGTTACCTATTGTAAAAACTTTTTTTTTTAAAGAGCAACTGCTGCTTTTCTTGCCGGCTCTTCTCAGCAGAATCTGCATTCCGAACCGGTGGTAGATTTGTGACGTGTCATAAGAGCTACAAGTTGGCCTACATGAAATAAATAAATTTTCATTTTGATTTGATTTTGAACGTTAATAACTATTTAGGAATCCGTACTTCGTAAAAGAGAATAAGTCCTTAAGTCATGTTAACACTTTAGCTGTCTACAACGCTTTAGTTTTTTACGACAATGTTTTTAGACGAATTTATTTTCCGTATGACATTCTCAAATACGGCTTGAGGTATGAAATTGAAATCTCTGCTTCAAAGTATGTGTAAAATAAAGCAGACAATCCCTCTTTAATATAATATACGCATAAAAAGCAGCTTTAATGAACGGTAAAATTTCCAGTAAAAAAACGTTCACCATTAAAAGTGGCGGAAAAAATAGCAAGTCTACTCGCACTTACTCAGTTTTGAAAAGTTTAATCGCGTAGACAAAGTTTTCCCACTAACGATAAGGATCGGGGCATAACTTTGAGCAACTTTTGAGCGAGTAAAATTACGAGAGCTGGCGTCAGCTGCCGGCCGAGACACAGTGCATTAAGGAGTTTTAGCCCTGCAATTATAACTTGAAGTCAGGATCACAAATGTACAAAAATGGCCATTTTGATTCCCCTAACCAATTCTCGGTCATTTTACAAGATCATGTACAAAATATTCACTTATACGTTATTTTGAGAAGTTTCATTGTGAATATGTTTAAGTACATTATTTTATAGTAGGTAAACAGGTAGGTTTGTCCTATCAGGCAAAATAAACAGCTAGAAAGCGGTCACCTTCACATTAGGAAAAAATTAACTTATAAATAGAAAGCAGCTCTTCATAATCATACAGACGACCCACACGAACTCGCCCGAGGCCGCCTCCTGGCTGGAGGCTTCCACTCTTAGGCTGAAGTGGGATTACTTCTTCAGCTAGGTACTTGATTGGGAATTCGATTAAATATCGATAGGACGAAAGTAAATTCAGTATGCGATTACAGTAAAGATATCAAAGGGATTGCAGGGACGCGAGGGGTGGGGGTGGGGGTGGTGGAGGACGCGGCGGGATCGTTCATGAATAATAAACAATAATATTTTAGGTGCGGCCTCGGGAACGGTTTAAGGTGGTCTTACCGCCGATGAAACGAATTCCCTCGGTGGATTTACAAATACTTATAAGGCTTGTAGCAGTATTATTATAGGCTGCTCGAACTCTGAAGGGATTTTACGGTCTACACCGATCAAATGGGTAGTTGGTACACATTGGCACGGACGTTGCAGAGTTCCAGGTTCCGTTCGGTGTAAATGAGTCACGAGAGCGCTCCAGAACCCTCTACCTCGTGAAAGACTTCATAAAGGCGTGCTAGAATGTCAGAGTAAAATTTGCGTTACTAATATACATCATTTTATTTGAAAAATATATTGCGTTTATTTAACTGCACGTTTTTTGTCTATCCATGGAATTCACAATTTATAGAAATGTAGTCATGTTTTGTAATTAAATAGATACAGTTGTGACGCACGGAATAAATTATAGTATAATTTATTCCGTGCAATGGTGCAAAAACCTGCACTCGCGTCTATCTGTTACCGTGCACGGAAATATGGCTGCCAAAACGGGCGATTAACGCCGACTTGCGGAGAAGAATGCCCAGGAGTTTGAAGTTTGAATATGGCTGCCAGGCGGAGGCTTCGCCGCAGAAAGAAGTAGAGTTGTAGAAGAAAGAATAGAAGACACTGTAGAATAGCACGAGATCTTTACTGAAAGCAGCGGATTCGAATATTATGTAATACCTTTACTGGGACATTGATAGAAGAAGGATTCAATCTAATATTACTTGTATTAAGGCAAGAAAATTCAAAAATGTAAAATGGAGGTAACAAAGAGACGTAGTAGGTACCTATATAATGCGGAATAGTGACAGCATCCAGAGGCTTCCATAGAATGCAAAAGATTTATAGGCAAAAATCACTTCCTCCCTCCGCGCCCCTCCGCTCCCCCGCGCTCCTGAAACGCATTGTGGAAGGAAACAATGGACAGATAAAATCGAGTTTTTATGAAAACTGAACGATTTTTTTAGTGAATTTCTCAAAATTGAAAAAATCTCATATTCGATAAATTCACTGAAACCTTTCCTTGTATTTTCTTCCGTATTCTTTGCTGATGGGAATTCTACTATCCTGAGCTCGTACCTAAACGAAAGATCTTCTACGTTATTACTTATCTTTACTAATATGCGATTTGTTTTTTTGTCGGTTTGTCTTTAATCTTGCATCAAGAAAGCAACGAATTTTCAGGATTTTTTGACTACTTTTTATTTCAGAAAACCAATGAAGCCTCAAAAAATTTCTTCAATCAGGGATTTACAGAAGACTACACGTGGACAAAACCGCGGCCAAAATCCTCTCTATAATATTCAAAGGCAAACCTGCACATTAGTATTTATAGGCTCAGAAATTATTTTAATTAAAAACGGTATAATACCCATCTCATGAATGTCACCATTAGCAAATGCCTGACGAAGAATGGCACACGCGGCAAAGCGGAATGTCCCTCTCTGCTAGTGAACGAACTATTCGAGCGCGGAATCCGGCGGCTTATAAAGTGCCCATAATGGAGCATCGCCCAGTAATATCCCCTAAATGAGGCTCGCATGTTGGCGATAAACACCGGGCCGAGGCCCGAGATCGTGTTACACTCCACTGCATTGTGTATAAGTGACTACTAATACTGTAGTTGCCGCTTTATTAACGTTATCGATTTGACTTCATTAGGTTTCACGGTCCTAGCACGGTTAGGTCAGAAAAACGTTAAGTTTCAGACAGGAAAACAGAAAACTTAGTTCAAACGTGAATGGAAAGACCCGTCGCAAAAACTTCGCAGATGTAGTGTCGCAATTTACTATTTGGCATCAAGTGAATTCGTTCAAAGTTCGATTGAATGAATGAATCCGTTGACACGTTGCCTGATGGCGTCCTGACACGTAGGTACTATACGAAAACCCGGCCCGTTGCAGTATTGTTATTTCTATTCCGAAGGCAATGTTTATAAAACGTTTATACTTAGTTTGAGGCGAAATGGGAAACCTTTTAAATGTTTTTTTATCATTACTGTTAGATATTTACTTCCGCACATCAAACCGTTCGTCGCGATGGAATTATTCGGTTCCATCTGCACACAACATGTGTATGTAATGTCGCCCTGAGAGCCAGTCGCTGTACGATCGGAGATCGTGCGAGTTCCCACGTACGGGTGGATACGTGACAATGTTGGATTTTTTGGGCACCCGTATAATTGAATTTAGAATTTATCGTAACATGCAAAAATTTATGAAAAGCCTTTGAGAATTATGTTTTGTTATATTATGTAAATGGTTCAAACTTTAGAGGTATAAATTAGAACTTATCTTGCAAAAAGGTTGGCCCCCTGGGCATTCTAGACTTCGTTGCGTGGAGTGAGGCGGGAACTCTCTTATTTTCCGGAATAAAAAGTAGCCTATGTGTTAATCCAGACTATAATCTAGCACTGTGCATAGCCAAATCGGTTCAGTTCAGTCGTTGTGGCGTGATTGAGTGACAAACATCCATCCACGCATCCTAAATTTTGCATCACACTAATATTATTAAAGGCGAAAGTTTGTATGTGGTGTGTGTGTGAAAAATTAAAGAGTTTTCGCGGGAATTTAAGTTTTTTCGTTGCGGGCATCGTCTAGTTCATAAAATTAGGAAGATAATTTACTTTACGGTGTTCAGGTTCTAATATGTACTTATTTGATCCTTGTAAAAAATTAAACATTTTTACCGATTCCTATCGAATCAGTAATTAAGTTTTTCCTTTCGTCAATCTAAAGAGCTTAATAAAACTAAATCAAAGCTCTATACTTTGAAAACGCACCACATTGTCTAGGCAGAACTCCCCGTGTGCCAGATTCCTATGAAACATAAAAGCCCATCAGCCACTGTACACAAAATTATCCGTCACGAAGTTGAAACGCGTCGGAAGCCGGGCCCTACTTGCTCAACATTTTGCAATTTAAATTCCGAAACGTGCTTCAATTATCTTTTGTTTGTAAAAGTCGTCCGTCGCCATTGCGCCTCCAGTGCATCCTCGTAAACGAAAAATCTGCTGAGAAGAGCCAGATTCAGCATTGTAAAGTCGACATCTCCTGAGGATGCCCCGGTATTAGAAAATGATGAAATTTTATAACATCTTAAAAAATAGATTTGCTTACGCTCTAGAGGTATTTTTATTTTATAAAATACGTGTAGGCACGACCCTTCTATATATTTTTTTCAAAACAAGCCGACAAGAGTGCTGTTTCCACCTCTACCTTGGACTACTTTTGAAAAATTACTTTTAAAGTGTAATATTATACTTGGTGTGTACATATTACACCGGTGTTTGTGTGTAGTAAATCCGTTGATTTATTAGACTGGTACAACAGACCAGTATATATGTACAAGGAACAACAATTTCCCAGGAAAACGTCGCTTCAAGTCTTGGCACACGCGTAGGTGGTCGCTGAATGTAGGTTGTACGGCGAGCGGCGAGCGGGTCAGGGTCGCGTCCACAATGACCCGAAGACGTCTGCCTCCACATAGCATCTCACTTATTAACTTAAGTGCTGCCCGTGGAAAGAATGCTTCGCTTTTAAATTTTAACGATAACAAGGTTAGCCTCATTCGTTCACGACAGCAGTGAGCAAGCTATATTTTTAAATGCTGCCAGACTAACGCTTGTTCGCGATCTTACCTATCGGATGGTGAACGTGATCTGACGTGGAAGAGGAATGAAAAGAAAGAAGGATAATTTAACGCTTTATGTTTTTTTTTATCTACATAAAAACAAACGTATTTGCATTTTTTTATGTAAAGCAAATAGTTTTATATTTACATTATCTTAATTAGTAACGGTGAATCAAAAACTCAATTTTTATCCTATAATATTATAGATCTGAATCATACATTATGTGTACTTAGGTATACATAATGTATGTTTACAGATAGATACATATACTTGGGTGCATTATAAGGTTTAGGCATATAAAAAAGCTACTAAGCTTAAGGAAAGTAAGCTAGGTACTTGAATTCGTAACTACTTATATTATTTTTGCAAAGAGTCAAATGGATCCGTTGTTCTGTTCATGCATCATGCATGATAGTAGGAAAAACTAAGATACACACATGATTCGGTGATTGCGGTGCGCTCGAGCGTGGCGGGTAGTTTCCGAAGTTCTCCGCGAGTTTTGCCCCGCGCCCTTCGCCCCGCGCCCTTCGCCCCGCGCCCTTCGCCCCGCGCCGTGCCCGGGAAATGAGCAGGTTTACTTTGTTCCCCCGTTTGCCCTAAATCAACGGAAAGCGCCTTTGCGCCACGGGGATATGATGAGATGAGACGGTGGAAAAAGAATACCCGATTAAAATAATATTCGGAAAATAAGGGAGTCTTTAACGGGTACCTTAAATACTAGGTAAGAGATTATAATTAAAAATTTTAGTGTAATATTAATCACTGAGGGCTGAGGTAGCTAATTATCATACCGACCGTAGCAATAGTGGTACATTGACGTGTACTTTTCATGCCTGTGCTGGTAACCTCGCTGCTCTTGCGGCAGTTATACGCGGTCAACATTAAAATAGGTAGGTCAGGATTAAAACTTTCTCAATACTTCGATTGTATTTATAACTTTGGAAAAATCTCGAGGTTAATATGTAAGCGGATAAGGGCGAAATGAGTCGCTCGACCCAAGTGTACAAGATCGTGTTTTCGGGCGATCCTCTCAACAGGCGTATGTCCAGCAGAGTACAATTGTATATCCATCGTTTGAGAAGACTACTGTCGATTTTAAGTTAGACAGCCACGTCGTTTGCGATAAACTTCAATTTTCTCAAGTAATAGGTACTAAACTTTAAGCATGTTGTGGCTACCTGTAAGTAGGTGTACATTACTGCATAATAATTTTTTCATCTTGTAGTTTTCTTAGTTTTTAATTTATTGTAACCTGTTGGTCGTCCTAAATAAATAAATAAATGAATAAATAAATAAACTTTTCACAACAATGTGAGTGGCAGCCGTGTGTGCAGAACCAGCGTAGCAGCAAAAAGTTTAGCCTCCTGTCGGTGGAGTGGTGGAGCGGTGGCGCGACTGGCATTGACGGCTCCGTGACGCCCGGTACTGAAACCCTGTAGCGCTAGACTTTTCACGATATCGACGTAAGATTTATTTAAGGAAAATACATCGCTGCTTTTATTTCACAACTTTTGCTTTTAAGGACTTTAGAACTTGTCCCGTATTTTTACCGCAGCTGGGTAGACTTTTTCTAAGCGCCATCGTCATCCTTTCTGCTGCATCGTTTGTACCCTAAATTTTTTTACACCAACATTTACCACCTCAACTTCGCAATCTATTGAGCTATGTTAGTGACTCTATTCATCTACATACCTGTAATTTAATCGAGCTCTTTAAATCACCTATAGCTGTGGCGGCTGAGTTTTTGGCTGGCTATCAGAGTTACTTATACACCAAACTCTTGCTCGCGAAGTTTATTTATTTGGGCTATGTTCAGTCGATAGAAGCACGCAATGTACAGTAAAATGGAAAGTCTTTCGTGTAGTCAGTAGTAGACGTCGGAGGGCGAGTTATTTGTCTATCGCGCCCGGAAGGCACGGGATATCTATTCTCTGAGCTCTGGAATGAACTTATGGTACGTCGATCAGATCACGCCATTACTTATTTCCTACATTTATGCGAAAAAAATTGTTATTAGTGCCAAAAACGTTCCACAGACGTTACACAAATAGACGAAGTTTCTTCTGAATCGTAAAAGACGCTCAGATGTGTAAAATATTGGCAAATAGCTTTTGGTCAGCGATATATTAGGTATATGTATTATAGATATATCATTTGGCAAATGGTAGCCCAGCAATAAAAGAGCAATGGGCTTTTGTCACTAACTAAATTAGGTTTCAATGTACATTTTGAAGTGGAAGTAATATTGTTAATGGTTAATTGAAGTTACTTTTGGTACATAGTGCTCGTCTTAAAAGGTGTTAGGTATATTCGTGGATGGAGTCTTAATCTAGAATTCTCTACAACAACTTGGAAATCTTTAAACTCCTACATATTATAAAAGACAGCAACGGAATTGGGTGTCCTAAATAAAATTAGGTCACAGCGGTAGGTACGTGATGATTCGCTCGCGGACAATTGCTAGTTTTATTCTTGTCTACAAAACTATGCAGTTCCCTTTTTAAGATTGTTCAAAAGTTATATGTATAATTTTAGTTTCTGAAAAAATTCTCTACCAAGAAATCTTGTACGAAGATGGAGCTTCAAAAAGATTAAAACAAATCGTCTAGATTGCGTCACACAGGAACTCCTCTTTTTTTTTCGATGACAAGATAGCCCTTTACTGCGATCTCACCTGATGGTAAGTGACGATGCAGTTTAAGATGGTAGCGGACTAACTTGGAAGGGGTATAGCAGTGTAAATACAATCCATACCCCTAATCGGTTGCTACACGCCATCGTGCCAGAACGCTAAATCGCTTGGCGGCACGTCTTTGACGGTAGGGTGGTAACTAGCCACGGCCAAAGCCTCCCACCAGACAAAAACCTCTCTTTCTGAAGAAGAATAAGTTAACATACAGCTGCGTATGATATTAATGATAGGAGCCTGAAAAGAAGGTCTCCTTGAGAGGTTATTGATTATGGCAAAATATCATACATCCAGTACTTGCATTGAAATGAATTGGAAACATTGGAATGTACCTACATACCTAATTTGGAATTATGGTTGCGTAGCTATGGTAGGTATATAACGTCACATGTCCATTTTCTCGTCCGTCTTTTTTTCATAAATTCTTAATTTATTTGATATAGTCCAATCTCCGCCACCGGAAAGCAGTTTTTAAAAAGATAATTTAATACTTCTTTAGGGCATGATACTAAATATTTTAATTATAACGCGTTAATATCTGCTGTCTTGTTTTTAAAAATAATAATTAATTTATTTTTATTCCTGTTGGGTTTTTTGCGTCAACTATTATTATTTTTTATTGCGTCTAATGTTAAAAGTTAATTATTACAATATATAATTAAAACTATCTTTTGGGAATTATGGGATACCGCGAGGTCTCAGTTCGGGGCGAACCACTAGTAATTATTTTGATTTAAATTTACGAAAGAGTTTGTCAACTTCTCCCTTTCAATAAAGCAAGAAATGTGGTGCTCAAAATGAAATGCTGAGTCAACAGCGAGCAGTAAGTTAGTTAGTAGGGTTCCGTGGACTGTGGCTCAGTGAGTAGAAGCCGCTTTGCTCGCGAGGCGCCGCTCAATGATCCTCTCATCGAGGCCTCCGAGGCGGGACGATCTCATTTACATGACTGTTGCCAACAAAATGAATTTATCGAAGGTATTTCTTAATCTCTCCGGTTATCGTAATTAAATTTTGCCTGTTTGACTCCGCATATGTTATTTATAAACCAAATACCTAATTTATAGAATACTTTACTATCAGAACATATTGGTCTATTAAGGTACTTGATGATGCCTGTGACTTAAGCCGCGTGTATTTAGATTGGGCAAAAATCACAACTCCCCTTTTTTGAAAATTGTTTAGCTTTGGTCTTAGTGAATAATTTGTCTGGGTGATATTTCTCTAACTGCTAAGTGAGGTTTTCACTGCGTCAAAATCGGTTCAGCAACGGCTGAAAATCTTTGGAATGCCAAAGATTAGTGCGTTTAATTTCAAAGTTTGTTGTCAAAGCTTTCCAGCAGACCAGACTAGAGGCAGTAAAGAAATGATAAATTCCCAAATTACCCCCACCCGGAATCCAACCCGTGACCTCGCACTTACATGACGCAGAGCGAACACGCTGCACCGAGATCGTCATATCGCAGGTATATATATGTATTTCGCTATAAAAGTAAAAATTGATCGAACTGAAATAGAAACTGTTCCTGCGGAAGTTTTTAACAGATGACCTAAATTCTACGAATAAAATCACGAACAAAAGGTAGTTAAATATACAAATTTTATTAGTTAAATAATCATTTCGTTGAGTTTTCCTCAAGTGAATTTGATTGAAATGAAGCGCCTTACAAATGTAACGAATTCATTACATTACAAAGCACCTGATTGGCGCTATCCGACGACATCCAAGCTAACGACAGAGAACAACGCGAAGAGGAATCATGATTTGAATCGTAAACACTTCAGTTGGTCACACATTAACGCGCGACAAACGCAACCCGCACAAAGCGCTACTTCATTTATTCTGTACCACAACTTAGCTGAAACATACTTATGCATACAGGACAGTTTAACTGAGGAAGGAAGCAGAGATTTCTAAGAATTCTGCCAGTAACCCTCGAATGCGACAACGAAGATATTGCAGAAGTTTTCTTTGTAAACTAGTGTACCTAAAGTTTTGACCTTCTTTCCAAGATCTGTCTTTTGTTACAATCTTTTCAATAAGTTGCTTCTTCAACCACGTCATATTTAATCTGATAATATTAGCTTAGAAAAAATAGGTTTTGAATTCTTGACATGCATCCCATGCGGCGCCGTATGTGGCGCCGCATAAATGTGCCGCCTTTGTTGAAATAGTTAAATCCTTATTACGTCATTATATTGGAGGACGATGGTGGCAGCGGACAATCAAAATTACAGAACGTAGTATTAACAATTATAAGTTGAATTTATATTCGCCGTGACGCACAGGGCCGTGCCGCAGCCGGGTTACTGTGGACACGCGTGTGTTCGATTACCTTTCAGTTCGGTGTTGTCGGTGATACTTGCCCGGTGTCCACAATGTTATAGGTCAATCATTGCTTATGTAAATGTCATTTTATTCTGGCTACTAAACTGGTATACTTATAAAAATGTGCTATGTAAAATGTGCAATGGTTTAGCATTGCATTCGGCGCGGCGGCGCGGGTGAAGGTGAATGTGCGATCAACTTTACTATCCACTTCCGAAATATAAATCGTTCATAAAACCTCCATTCCTAATGCTCAATTTGTTCTCAATACAATATTTCCATTTCAATAGAGCTAATCAAATGAAGGGACTCGTTTTTGGGATTTGTGTAGGCTTCGGTTCAATAAAGCTTTTTGTAGGTAAAAATATTTGAGACATTGAAGTATTTTTTCCAACTTTGTTAGTTTAGTGTTAAAATATCTGGGAAAACCCTTGGCTGAATGTAACTAACTAAAACTGCAGTGTGACGACTAGAAAAAAGATTCCGACGAATTGAGAACCTCCTCCTTTTTTGGAAGTCGGTTAAAAATCACGTCGATCGGTTGCTAAGACAGACCAACAAACAAACACACTTTCGCATTTGTAATATTGGTGAGGATTTCAGGTATTTTAACATAAGTAAAGCTGGATTTAAAGTAAATAAAGCTGTAGTACCATGCATACGAGCTGCACTACAGCGCGGGTCCCTCGGGACAGCGTTTTTGACACCGACGTTACGACATCGCGACACTAAGTGCAGCAAAGATATGTTTCGATAGCGGAACACTTTTATCTTTTACATAAGGGAAAAATGAATCCCTGGCACGCAACTCCGAGGAGTTATGTGCGTTGAATGTTGTTGGATGTTAGGTGGTATGGTGTCAAATTATACAAGTGTTAACCTGAGTTCACATAATTTATTTTTGCCGCCGCGATGCGGCATACACAGAAACTTCGCGCGTATAGGGCGAGCCGCGGGTGCATTGCGAGTGAGGCTCGGCTCGCAGGCCGAGTATTCATATAGGTTACATGTTCATACAATTAACGTAATAAACCCCTACAAATGTCACTGGCTATAACATATTGTGAAGAAGTGTCGGACGAAAGTGCCCTATTTAAGTTAATCATACTTCATACTAATATTATAAAGGCGAAAGTTTGTATGTGTATGTGTGTATGTATGTGTGTGTGTGTGTGTGTGTGTGTTTGTTACTCTTTTACGCCACAACGCATGAACCGATTTGGCTGAAATTTGGAATGGAGATAGCTCATTCCCAGGATTAAAACATAGGCTACTTTTTATCTCGGAAAATTAAAGAGTTCCCGCGGGAATCAAAAAACCTTTATCCACGTGGACGAAGTCGCGGGCATCATCTGGTAAAAATAAATAAAAAAAAACATCGCGAGGAAACAAGCATGTCTGTGAGTTCACCACGATCTTAAAAGTTTGTGAATTCTGGCAATTCGCACTTGTATTAAAACCTCAGGACAAATGGCCTCTCTGTAGATCGCCTCCGTCGAACAAGTGACAGCTACCCAAGATAGACGGTCCAGTCCTTGGTTGCCAAGGTCTTCGGAATGAAACATCTTGATAGAATATGAATAATATCCAACTTTATTACTGGTTACATAAACACTTGAACTCTAAACTCGTTATGAGGGCAACCACGTCCTACGTCGGTGCTCGTCCGTCCCGGAATGACATAGCGGGCGCGCGCTGCATGTAAAAAATGCTAACAGACGGCCATTCTGCCGCGGGGATGTCCCCATCCCCAATTTCAGCTCGGCCATTCGTTAGGTAGGTATGCCCTCATACCGGTTAAAAGGATACAACAAAAAAAAAATGATAATAATGAGATAATCACAATTTCAATCTTAGATTAATTCATAAGTGTCTAATATAGGGTATGTTTTACGCTTATTTTGATAGGATTACAAAAAATATGTATTAATACAAAAATAAATAATCAATTCCTGACTGACACATACCTACTTTAGGTTTTAGATTTAATGAATTTATTCTCAAAGAATAATTTGCTATAAAACAAAATAATAACAAAAAAAAACTAATTCACAAATATTTTGCAAATGCATACTAATTTTTTTTTTTTTTTTTTTTATGTTACAAATGACTTTTCAGTAACAATCTCTTAAGGCAGACCCAATACAATACCTTCAAATTACAAAATTATTTATAGTAGTGTTAACAAAAGTATTGAGTTAAACTGGCACAAAGACACTGGCACAGACAAAGAGAAATAATTTTGTCTGACAGTAACACTATCCATTATATATATTGTTACATACATCTAAATAATAAGTAGTCAAATTGATTTATATATTGATTCATTTCCAACTAATTGTAGACCGAGTTATATTTGTTATATCTTTATCACATAAAATTTATAATCAATAATTCTAGTTTATACTACTCTAGGAGCAATCACATCATCCCTGAATTACAGATTACTACACTATGGTTATACACGTGTCATATCTAGCTTTTTGCCTTTTCATATGATATGTACCACACTGGGGCACAATTTAATTATTTATTTATTTATTAGAAAGTAATCAACAGTGTTACATCCCAATAGTATACAATTAATATATAGGTAGTTAGTTTTACAATAAGGCTAAACAGATCACACAATAATTATAAAACATGTTAAAAGATAAAAATGTAACTAGGTGAACTATATAGGTATAAAACAATAAACAATGAACAATAGAACACAATAATAATATGAGCAAGTACTATATTACATTTCGCATAAGTACCTCGCAAGGGGTACGCCGCATGTCATTTTTTCTTACATAAGTACCATACTGGGGTTACTACAGATGTCCATTTCACATAAATACCACACTGAGGGTACGACCGACGACGTATGCCAAAGTTCATATAAGTACCACACTGGGGGTACTACAGATGTCCATTTCACAAGAGTATCACACTGGGGGTACGACGTATTTCACATAAGTACCACACTGGGGGTACTACAGATGTCCATTTCACAAGCGTACCACACTGGGGGTACGACGTATGCCATATTTCACATAAGTACCACACTGGGGGTACTACGGATGTCCATTACACATGAGTACCACACTAGGGGTACGACATATGCCATATTTCACATAAGTACCACACTGGGGGTACGACGTATGCACTTCACATCTAGATCAATTCTCCCAGCTGGCAATAGGTGACGACCGAGCGCCTTACACACTAGGGGAACAGCACGGCTCGATCATTCGTTAACTCAGGGTCGAATCCACAATTCGCACTAGAAACATAGTTTAAAAGAACAAATTTAGCTTATCTAGATTTAGCTTAAAATAATTTAAATGTACAACTTGCACTCGGTGTATATTGAACCAATTTAACCAGCTCCACATAAATTGCGTTTAGCAAAACTACTAGCTTACATGAGGCGCTGTCACGATCACAAACAAAACCGTGTCAGCAACAAAACAAAACTCGATGCAACCTGTGTCTGCAACATATTAATAACACTAAACAGCGCCTATTATGCGTCTTTATAATAAATCTTTATTGAAAGTTAAAAGCTCTATGTAAAAAAACACATATACAGTAAAAATAAAACAAAACGATAGATAGGTATATAAATAATAGTGAATCATGAACCAACAGGCATACAATAGTAATATCTCGTCCACCATAATCAAAGATCGACACTGTTGACCCGGACAGCTCTTTAAACTCGTTTGAAGAATCCAAACGTTAAAAATTGGGTGTTTAGAATCTAAACCTTGTTCAGTTCTGAGCAGTACTCGTTGGTGAAATACAAACCATAACCTCAAACTGAACCAAGCGCTTAAACCGAGATTAGCGCGAACCAATTGCGTTCGATTTGAACGGTTCGTTGCAGGTACTATCCAGGCCCTGCATCCCACGTGCTCCGTCCGCGGCGACAGTACCCACTCAGTATTCATTCGTGTTTCCGTATAGGATATAAGATATTGAAGCAGTGTAGAGATTTAATAACCATTTATATACGTTTTCTATTGTCTATTTTGGAAAGCCAACAGTTGAATACTCTAAAACATTTGTAGATATTCATCACAAGTTATGAGGGTCACATGATTAAATGCCCAATTAATTGTAAGCTTCCACAACATGCACACATATCGAACGATTATTACGTTGATATAATAACTAACTTTTCGTGTTAACAATAAAACTCCTTGAATTAATTTGTTATTACCCTTACTTAAATATATTATATTCATTTACGAGATTTTACTTTCATTCATTACAGAATGTAATGAAAATATCAAAATATTGAAAAGTCAAGTCAGTTGGTGTATATAATGCTGTCAATAATATGACACCTAAATTGAGCATAGCGTTACAAAGTAAATCTATTTCTTTCCTTTATTTAACAATACAATGTAAGAGTTAGCAACCTTGGTATAGGAGAATATTTGCTTAGCTTAGTTCTGCACCATCCAATATTTAACAGTTTGAAAGGCTGTCGTGGACAGTCACTCGCGGTGTTTCAAGCGCAAATATATAATAAGCAACTCGGAACAATTAACTTGACTCTTAAACAATTTAAACAGAACGTTACTGACAATATCAGTCTTCTATCCTTAAGGATATGTTTCTTGGAAAGGGTAGGTCTCTTTTTTTTTTTTTTATATATATATATTCATTCAGATTTTTCTGAAATGGTTGACAACTGGCGCAAAAATCGTTACTACACACTCTCAATTCTTTTAATGTGGACTTCAGTGAACGGAGACCAGATCAAAGCGCAATATTCCAGTCTGGCACGCACACAGCAATCGAAAAGCTTAATTATATTAAAACACTTTGAACACCTAAGAACAAATCCAAGTGATTTATTTGCAAGGCCCAAAGCTTTAGCTCTGTGGGGGATAAGACCCAGTTTATTGTCCAACGTATGACCTAGATCACGAATTGCATCAACTTCGGCCAGTCGACTGTCATCCATGCACACACATCATCCTATCTAATATCCCATCCAATGTGCGAGTGAACGCCAGGGTACATTTTATTTATTTTACACCATTCATTCAATCTGTATAAATCATACTGTAATAATTGAACATCTTTATTGTCCTTAATAATACGTGTCAGTTTTAAATCATCCGCGAAAACGCTTATATTACTATTATAAAAGATTTCGCCAGTGTAGACATTATAAGAAGAGAAGACCCAAATTGGATCGTTGGGGCACTCCCATTTGAGCCATAGATTGGTAGCCGTTCATGACTACTCCAGACCTCCTATTCGCAAGATGTGATTTAGACCGCATTAACAAGTTATGTGACACTCCGTGCGCTTGCAGTTCACTTAGAAAGACACTATGATTGACCTTGCCAAAAGCCTTTGAAAAGTCGGTACACACGGCATCGATTTGTTTCCCGTTATCAATACATTCTGTTACATTTGTAGTACGAGGTAGCAGATTGCTAGATTGCTAGTCGAGCAGTCACTCATAAATCCATATTGCTTTCTACTAATTACATTCAGATGGCCCTACATGCGCTGATACACTAGCGATTCAAAAACCTTCGCCATGGTAGACAAAATAAATATTGGGTGATAATTTTTCACTTGTTTCCCCTTGCCAGACTTAGACTGTGTCTACACGTTAAGTATTACTGTGTAAACATAACTTTAAAGACTAGACTATTAAGGTGTCGGTAAAATGCCCATCTTTCAAAGACTAATTAAAAATCAACGCAAGAGACAGTCATATCGGCCAGGCACACTTCATCAAAAATATTGGGGTATATGGTAAAAGCTGCCCTTTAAAATACTTTGGGTTGCTTCCTTTTTCTGTTTCTCATTGTATAAATGTGTTCACTGTAACATAGCACTATTAACCCTCGCAATCCAACGGATCCTTATATCTTGTCACTTTTGCGCGATGCCCATGTTTCAATTCTAGAAGCTCAATTCACTGAGGGAAACTACACAGGATAAGACCTGCTTTTGGGCTTATTCAAAGACATATGGGTCGAACCATATCGCACAAGATATTATAAAATTTAGACACCATGGCATCAACATTCTCACAACCACTAACTTCATCTATCCAGGAATTACAGTTTAGAGAGAGATAAATGACCCTTTCACAGTCAACTTTTTTTTTTTTTTTTTAGTTCTGATTGAGACATTATAATTTCCAATGGAGGATGATATTTATCAATCTTTCTTAAATAATTAAAACATTCACTTTCTATAATTCCCTTATTTGTTGAAATTTAATCAGGAATTTTGGTTCTGTGATTATATACTAGATTATATTGTTTAAATCATTAATCAACAATAGAGCTTATCAATGCACCAGTAATGTAATTAAGGCGTCAAACGCGTTATCACAAGGAGACGAAATATTCTACTTAAATTAAATTATTAATTAGTGTAGCACAATTATTATTATTGAATATTTTGTTAATGTTCCCAAGAAATTGTCAAGTAAAGTGAAAATTGAGTCTAAGTATGTGTCGATTCGCACACAGATATGCATATACTCCACCCACTAAGCATTCCACCACATATCCAAAACTATCACAGCTAACCCCGTTATCACGTCTGCCAACATGGTAACGACTATCTATCAAAAATTTCTCTGTGTAAAATACTATCATTAAACTATGACTCAGTTAATATTATAATGTCAAATTCACTGTTGAGATGGGTTACGATAGATCTCGTTAGTGCATGAACGAAGTCCTCTAACATTCTGATTATAACACTTATTCGTCTTAAATAATTTTTTTTTTTTTTTTTTTTTTTTTAAACTTTAAAATTAATAAAATTATTATGCAGTAAAATACTTAAATGTATTATTAAGATTATTTAAAGAGTCCTTATTCCTTATAGATATTAAAAATTCCTTATATGGTCAGAGGATTCATTTTTGCATATGTATACAAATCCTCATTTAACCCACACAAATCTATTTATATTTTAGTTTCTTAGCCTTCAGACGAGATGCATGCAGAACGTTCTGCAATATAGATTTGTTGAAGGTCTCCACCTAATCCGATATAGCTTGTATTCTATTTATCTCCACTATACTCAGCGTTTCTATTAGAATTACTCGCTGCTGCCGAAAACTCAATCCCTTGGATAACCGAACTCGCCGTTCTTGTACACAAGTGAACATCAATTCAATTCAATTTATTTGCATAAAACATGTGACATACAGGTGTTAACAATTGGTTATGAATGAGAACAATGTTTTGCCTAATAATCGGCATGCACATATTTACAAATTCATCTAATATAGAATGTCGATTGATTCTAATAATGACGGCAACAATCAGTCAATTTAATTCTTACAATGTCATACTTATTCTCACACAGATTACACATCAGATCCTTTAAGATTATATTTAATTGTGTTTGCTATCTGGTTAACCATCGATAATAAACTTTCATTCCAATGCTCTGGAACACACTGTATTTCAATGTTATTTACTCGCGATTTTTGTTCTGATTGAATTGAAGTTTATTTGTATAATTCTTGTAACAGACGGCGCGCGGCTCACGGTCGCGTGCGCGTCGCATCTGTATAAGTGCGAGCGACCCCGCTCGCGCCTGACCGCTTCCACCCAGGCTCCCAACAGGCTCAGACACTCACGCAATATGCATGTACACAACGCAACCACAACTAAATCGCCCGCAACTTCGTGAGACAAATGTACTATAAAATTTTATATTCGGTTTCTAACATATTAATGCTCTTGATCTTAAATTGAAGTCCTTTCTTTAAATCTTCGTGTTGCTAATCCATAAAGAATATGGAATTTGTAACTTGAGTAAGTTGATCAAGGGTATCCTTCAAGCTTCGACCAAACTGACATATATATATATAATGTTTGCTTAAAAGAAAGTGAAGTTCTTCTCTAACAACCTGACGAATATACTATGATTGTTAAATCATTTATCACACTAGTATCACTGTTTCTTTTTTTTTTTTTATTTATTTATTTATTTATTTATTTATTTATTATTATTATTTTTTTTTTTTCATTCACATTAATAACCGTGTTATCGTTTTTCGATGAGCTTCGTAATGGAGTATAGTATTGGTTTTACCAGACCGTGGACGGTTACATGATGGGCATAGTCAGGTAGTTAAAATCGGAAGATAAGCCTTTTTATTGACCATTAGACGTTTTGAAATCATCAAAGTGATATTTTGTCATACATGATGAAATTCTGTAGTAATTAGTTGGTCAGTACAACAATCAAACTTCTTGGCATTCTCTTTTGTAGAAGCGAATATTGTTATTAACGATGTAGATAAAAATTCAATCCACATTCAATATAATTGATCGTCTAATATATTAGATTTGTAGCGAGAATCGAACTCGCATTTAGTAACCTCACCAGTGGGCCACATGGGCCGTCACATAGTTTATGCACTTAAATAACATCCTCTTTAACCGAAAATTGAATATTAGTCCTTAACAACAATTTTGCCCCACACGCACACTTACCACTTACTTATCCCGTCATTGTAATTACTGCAACCTCAGGTATATAAAATAATTAATATAGTGTCGTACACATATCATTAAGGCACCCATATGTGTGGTAATTCGTTGTTAAAAGATTTAATACTAAAGTAGTATAACGTGTTATCAAAGTGCACCACCTCGCAATCCTCCCATCGCTCAACACAGAGCAGCCATATTCAGTATTCGCATCTTATTAAAAATAAAGATATCGCTTAAGCCTTAAACAGTCGGCATAAGTACCTACAACCCGACTCCGGCGTCCGTAGTATTATTACATCACTCTATGCGCCCACGTCACGGGGAATGTCGGCCCGAGCCTCGGCGGCTGGCGCACTTTAAGGTACCTACCACTAAGGTACCTAATTAATGCGACGTTGTCACTCTGCTCTACGACGTGACGCAGCGATTCATTTTGGCGGCAATTGGGACGCATCCTCAACAATAGTCACTATCGAGCAGCTGGGCGTTTTACCAGATATAATAATAATATGAATGCATATATTGCGTATGGTAGGTATCTATGCAATGCAAACACAAGAACAAAAAATAATAATTATGTTAAACGGATCCATGAATAAAATACATAATTTGTACATACCATTGTTAAGTTCTTACCACTTCTGAAGTATTAAAACCTCAGGACAAATGGCCTCTCTGTAGATCGCCTCCGTCGAACAAGTGACAGCTACCCAAGATAGACGGTCCAGTCCTTGGTTGCCAAGGTCTTCGGAATGAAACATCTTGATAGAATATGAATAATATCCAACTTTATTACTGGTTACATAAACACTTGAACTCTAAACTCGTTATGAGGGCAACCACGTCCTACGTCGGTGCTCGTCCGTCCCGGAATGACATAGCGGGCGCGCGCTGCATGTAAAAAATGCTAACACTTGGCTAGCGCGGTGCACTATGTTACAGTCTAAACCCTTCTGATTCGAGAGGAGATCCGTGCTCAATGCAATGATTAAATGATCTTTCACCTTATAAATCACGTCGTTTATCTGGCAAATACTCTCTCAAAGTTTTGACTATTGACCTACTAAAAATCGCACTAGAAATAGGTCAGTGGTATTTTCGCACATCAAAATCTTACCATGACCTTTCGCTTTTGCCTACACATTTGTCTGCATTAAGATTACATTAAACTCCAAATACAGATTTTGGTAAGCACTTTGCTTGTGTGTGTGTGTTTGTGTGTGTGTGAGCTACGTATCCCGTACGGGTACGATGCTCGGAGTACGATTTGGCGTCCTGCCCGTGACCCACATCCGATACTGCAATTCTATACACATCCCAACTTCCACTCTAACTTGTATCAGCAACCAACTTTTACCTACTTTTCTAACAAATCGCGCTCGATTTTTTTTTAACAATTTTAATATATTGATATATGTATCTATTCGATAAAATTTAAATATCAACTACTCGCTGATGTTTTGGATTCCCGCGGCAACTCCATAATTTTCCATAATTTTTAGAGAAAATATAACCTATACCGCGTAAAAAACAGGTTTGTCTAGTCAAATAGAAATCTAAGCTACTAATTAGGTAACTAATATAAATCTGACTGAACACAATTTTTAATCCGATTTGTCACAGAGATTGCTCGTATTCTTGAAAATTATTCAAGTCCCACGGGAAACAAGAAATAACAAACAAGTTGGCCCGACTCACCTTTCAACTGAAGTAAGTAGTTGTCGGCTCGTGTGTGTCGGCGCGAGGAGGATGCTGCAAGTCGCCTGATCGTTACCGAATCGCCAGCACCTCGACACAAACCGCATCACGTCCTTCCTTTTATTTCTCCCAATGTCGCGATGGAACGATCTAGAACAAAGCTTATTTCATGGCGTCTCACTTAGAAAGTTTTTTGTTTGTATGGTGATTTTGGTTACTAACAGTTAATACTAAAGATGACACGGATATCCGACTATCGATACTAGATACTTGAAACTTTGAGTAAATACCCAATGTTATATGAGTTCATAAAGGCCACTACTTAATATATTTTAGGTTTTAGTAACATAAAGTAATGTAAGCATTTTTAGTGAATTTATACTTATCTGTAAAGGAAGATTAAGTGTAAGTTAATAATAAATGCTGGCGTAAACAGTTTCATAGAAAATTCGATCTCTATACAAAAAGTTTCAGTGGCATTTTTTGGTTACTATTTCTCTTTAAGTAAGTAAATAATAAACTTAGTTTTCCAAGCGTCAGTCGAAAAAGGTTGGGGCACATTTTTAATCATGTTGAAATATATTACTTCAAATATAAATCAATATTTATACCTGGTTAAAAATATATAAATTCTAGTTTTTTTTAAATCTAAATTAAAAAAATCAATATCACAAAATTTAATTTGCATCAAACTTTAACAGTTTTATCACATGTAATTTAATGATGATGATGAGTTTTTTGTAATGATGACGCATAGAAGCTGATTAGAGCATAGACTAGATTCCGTTAGGGTGCGGTCTCACCACGCGTGTTCGTTGCGGTTGACGCTGATACAAATCGGAGGCCATTTGTGCGGACTGTGGACTCTGTGCCGGCTGCCGCACGTGCCGTTGCGGCGAAGAGCCGACGAGCACGAGGGGGCAATCTATTTATCGCAAACTGCATTATGTGTAATGTGTATTTTCTACGCGTAATGTGACTGCTGCATTCAATTCCATATAATGTCTTATTTCTTGGTTTAGCATTGCAAGAAGGAACGTTTTTAGGATTACTTCTCTTTCTTTCTGCATCGCATTACTCTTTGCTGAGGGTCGTGATCCTTTTCCATAATTGGTGCTTCCACGTCGTCTGATTTTGAAACTTTTTAGCGTTTCGCCGTCACGTTAGTCTGATAGAAAATTAAAGCTTTACCACAAATAGCTTAGCCAAGCGTTAATCGTGTGTTTATTTACGGGGTAGGAAAACATTGTGAGGAACCTGCATGCGCGTGAGTTTGCCATTCTGTAAGCGTGCTGAACTATGGCCTGAACTCTTCTTATTCAAGACGGGAGTCGTGCCCAGTTGTGAGACGAAAATGGGTGAGATGAATGAATTAATCAACACTATAAGCCTGGTGAGACCTCAGCCTAATTTATTAAAGAACGAAGAATCTGTGAGGCTCACGCTGAATTTAGTGGTGAGTGGTCTCATAATGCGAATGGTGCTGCTTTGAATATGCATATCGGATGCCAGGGGAGTGGGGGGAGAGGGGGGGGATGTCACGGCTCGCCGGAGTTTCATCATAACTCTCCTCAAAGCCCTTCCGACTTCCGAGTACACTCAATTACCAGAGTAATGCCTTGCGATTGTGGCCACACTGACAGCTGCAAACTCATAAATAAGAAAGGTTTTTTTAAAAGAATATTAACCAAGCTGAACTTGACTTATGTTCTCCTCTCCTCTCCAAACAAGCGAAAAGCTTATGCTAGAAGTAGTTACGACAATTCTGTAACGGGTGGAGCTCGAACCTTCAGTTTTTAGTCCGCATCTCTAACTAAGGGTTATTGAAGCTTTTATTGAAGTTTCGATTTTATAATACCTTTTTTAGGGTTCCGAAAAAAACTTCGGAACCCTTATAGGATCACTTCGTTGTCCGTCTGTCTGTCAGTGTGTCACCACCATTTTTCTCGAAAACGGCTTATGATCCGAAGTCGAAATTTATACTGAATATAAAGTTCAATGGTCTCGTAGTGTTTTAAGAATATCAAGCTTATAGCTTAACTCAGTAAAAAGTTACAGCTTGAAAACCACGGCTTTCTCATTATTAAAACAAATTAAGGCACATCTTCAAAAATCGTTTTTTTTCCATACCGAATTCTTAGTTTCATAGTAAGTCCCGTTATATTTTACAAACACCAGCCTTAAAATCTTACAAATTACGGAGATTTTGATACCTCTAAACCTTATAATAGTACCTAAAACAGCCAAAAAAACCAAAAAAAAACGATATCTTACTGTGAATTACAACTATTGCAACGCTTCTTTAGTGACGCGTCACGTAGACAGATTATTATGGTGCGGCCACACTATGGTAAACGTCAATGTCGATCATTTCAACTATTATCGCGGTTATTTCCGCCGATATTAAACGCGACAAACTGAGTGCTCACACTTCGTCAACGTCAACGCAAATTTAATTGGCGATAACGCAATAATTCTGTATTAATTTTTTAATGATGTATTTATTAATCCTGTATTAATTCATTGACGATAACGCAATGTGAATGCAGCAGCGTCAGGGTCCATCTTGAATCAAGACATTTTATCGTCATTATCGGGCATTGACGTTGACCGTTCAAGTCTAGCCGCTCAATTTTTCGCATTAAATATTGGGGGAAGCTGCCGTGTTAATAGTGCCCAACGTTAACCGTCTAATGTGGCTAGCTCATAAAGCTAAAACGTCTAAAGTGAGAAGACATTATGTCAAAATATGTATGTAGGAGCAAGACAAGGCATTGTGTTTCTATTTGGTACCTATCCATTGACGTGTAGAGCCGTCTCTATCTAGAGAGCCATGAAGTAGAAGCATAGAGAAGGATGTATATATAGACTCAAGACTGTAGAAGTTTGGCAACGTCGCAAGCATATTTTTATGTTCCTTGGTCGCAAGGTAGTGCGTCGTCGTTATTTTGTATATAAATCATAATTATTTAATAAAAGTTACAATAAATTTAATGTACGGTTTCAGTCAAGGTGGATAGAAACCTAAAAATACATCAGTTACGACGAGATAAATCCATGTTTCGTACCTACCTATATGTATATCGACTGCAAAGTGCAAACAAAATTGCAAAGGTAAAAAAAGCTATGTTTATTACTAACTGGCTAATACTGTCAATATATTTTGGTGCAACAAATGAAGATATTATAGTAACAAGGTACATAGTAACTTACAATTAAGTGCCAGACTCATAATTTAAATAAGTAAGTAATAAGTATCTAGGTTTGAAAACATAACCTACAAAACAAATATTTCATTTTGTTTATGATAATAAAAGTTATTTTAACTGTTTTAGATGCCAAGAAAATGCTGTGTGCCCGAATGCAAATCAAATTACGACAATGTTATCAGCATTGAAGGAGCTAAAAGTACATTTTCTTTCCCGAAAGATGCTCATATCTCTCAAGCGTAGCAACCATTTTTCAAGAAGAAATAAATAATCATTGGACGTGATGGACAGAACAGCAATTGATAAATTTTTAGAGTGACATAATAACATCATTCGCAGACTTAGTGTATAAATTCCAAGAAAATTTAAGAGACTAAATGGTTGTATCAAGTGATACCTAATAAGAGGCTATATTTCTATTTGTTAAATCTTGATATTGAAAGTGATAATGGTGACAGCAATGTAATAGTGTGTTAATAGTGTGTTGGTGGATGAAAATCTAAGCATTCAGGTATATGTAAAAGGACATTTAATGCATCATGAAGATTTGAGCTGGATATTACCTAGTGAACTTAAGCTTAGCAGATGGTCACAGCTTGAAAATATACTATCTTGTTATTATAACAATAGTTGTGAACCAACAAAGTCATTTGACTATTGTCTTGATAGGTCTATTGAGTACTTGAATGAAGCAGTTAATCTTGAAAATGGTAATTTTGCTGCAGAGTTTGTTCTAGACCAAATGAAATTGCTAAAAAATAAGCAACGTAGATGTAGTGTTGAGACATCTCTATGAGACGGCTATGTGTATAGTATGTTAATGTTGGTATCGGATTTTTGTAGTGCTGCCAGGGATCGCAACTTATGGGGGTTTCTCCCCAAATTAAGGGAGTAAACAAGTGAAATGGGATTATTTAGGGGCTTTATATTTTAAGAGGTAGGTAGGAACGAAATTGCCGAATGAAATCAACCAAAAAAACGAGAGCATACAATCAAAGAAAAAAACCTTTCATGGGTAGGTAGCTAGTAAAACAACTAGTTTTATTTACTCGCATAAAGTATGTTAATCAAAGATTTATATAATAAACGTCTCATTCTATACTATACCGGTGAAACAAAGAAAAACCGGTGTTTTACCGGTTATTATTGAATCATAACTCAAGTAATTTTATTTAAATAAAAAGAAGTTTGATGATCAACATTGTTCATTATTTAATAACATTTTTTCAAATACAATTACTTTATCATTATTTAAATTCAAGATCAGTCAAATTTTATTTTATTTTGTAAAAGAAATATTATAATAATTTATGACCATGTATACTTACTAGTGTTTAGATTCGTTATAAGATGTCATTCTGTATTGGTTAACTTAAGATGTATTAAGTATGTATGAAAGCTGTATTGTTTAACTTAGGTGTATTAGTGTTGAGAAGGTATGCGAGGAAGTATGAATATGGTAAAGATGTATAAACAGAGAAGGTATGTCTGTGCAGGATGACAGAATGTGGGAAACGGAATGTAAGTGTATGACAGGGATGGATGTATGCGATAGAGAGAGTGGGAAGATATGGAGATAAAAAAGATTGGCAAGATGGCATATGGAGTTAAGACATGCTAAGGAGTGCTAAAAGTAGTTTAAATAAAAGAAGTTAATAAATATTTAGTGTTTTTACTTTGACCTATTCCCACATTTATTAGAACATACAATACTATTACTTGCTTGTTTAGACATGAAAAGGGTCACAAAGAAAATTCTATCAAACATAGAGAACCTTTTGATTGACTATCTCGAATTCTTTAAAGACAGCTTAGACTTAGTTTTACAAGTTATACATTGTCTTATGGAAGTAACTCAAAGAAACAAATAATGGGATGAAAGATGGATAGTGGGAACTGTGAGAAAACTACACAACCCCATTGAGTTTGGGCTTGTTTGATTCATCTTGACAGTAGTTCTAGATGATATGCAGGGTCTGATGATGAGACCGGAAGGCTATAGGAACTGCAATAACACTGCGCACTTAAGTTTTCATCTAGTAGGTACCTAATTAATACAATGGTCAAGAGTTTCGGAACCCTCAGTGCGCGAGTATGACTCGCACTTGACCGGTTATTTTTTAAGATATTAACTAATAAGCGGAAAGCTTGTGTTAAGAGTGAGTGCAACGCTGCAATTGGTGGGGATCGACCTTTAACCATACCCATTTAATCATAATGTTAATTGAAATATTGGAAAACATTGGAGATAATGTAAAGAGTTAATTGTCGATCAAGAGATCATAGTCTAGGGACACGATTGAGACGAAGACCTTATAAAGAGACTAAAGACAAGCTGGTTAATGGTTATATAGATACCGCCTATAATATGCCTATTCAAATTTAAAATTATTTATTTATTCCATGTGGGCCAACTTATAACTTATCTAATCTCTACCACGCACCGGTTTGAAAAGTAGTTCAATTGCGAAGAACTGGTCAAAAATTCGACAGTTGCTCTTGTAAATATACTCACAAATATCAGAGCTGGGAAATTTTCCCGCTAGCATTGAGAACGCTCATCTAGGATATAGAACAATCATAAGTCTGCACCGCCTTGTGTCGTGACGTCGCGTCAAGGCCGCTGGCACGCTGGCTGCCGCCCCGGCACGATCCGTCACGTCGTTGCAGCACGTCACCGGCCTAAGCCCTCCCGTTTTGTCATTATCGTTAGAACCCCGCGACGTGCTTCATTATAACATCTCCCTAGTCAGTGTTTCTACAATAAACTCTCATAAAACAAATTCTGTATGCGCAAGGTGGGTTTCCGGTACGATTCCCAGCGGGGTGAATTGGAAATATATAATATCTGAAATGTTTCTTTGTCTGGTCTGTTGGGAGAATTTGATCGTGGTTAGTTTCCACTCTAGCGTCAAAGCCGTGCCGCCAAACGACTTAGCTTTCCGGGACCATGGCGATTAGGGACATGAATTTAATTTAAGGTGGAGGTGGCAAACACAATTCAAAAACTACGCAGATAAACAAATTGAACACTAAGTAGATAGCATATTTGAACGAGCGAAGCGAGTTCTCTGAGTCAACTAGGGCGCTTGCCTACTAGACAGAGAAGTGTGTCCGTCTAAATGTCTGTCAGAGCCCTATAACTTCTGAATTACTGAATATTAGAACGTGAAACTTGGTTGAAAATTCAGTTATATCCTGTAATTGAACAACAAATACTAAAATTAGATAAATGTTATAAAGAAACGAAATTATTTAATTTTAATGCGCCATCTATTAGCATTATTGTGAAGCTAATAGCTTCACTATAATGCTAATAGATGGCGCTGTGTCAGTAAAACAGTTTTATGTCAACTATTATTTTTTTTATTGCGTCTAATGTTAAAAGTTAATTATTACAATATATAATTAAAACTTTTGGGAACTATGGGACATCGCGAGGTCTCAGTTCGGGGCGAACCACTAGTATATGTAGAAGCCAAACAAAGGTAACAATGATAAAAAGGTACCGTGTAAGTACGTAGTGATTACTTTATCTCCTTTTGTTTGCTCTTCGATACCTATCCTCGACTATTCTACGCTCTATAGATCAGTTTTTATTGCGTACTATGCAGTTCTGGGTGAACAATAGAGCAATTAAGGACGCAAATGAAAATAATAGTGATTGCACCGCTGTTTTGTTGGGAATTAAAGTTTAGATTGTTTCAGCACTACTATTGTACCCTGTCAGCACTGGAAGTGCGCCGGCTCGGCTGTAGAGCTAATCGTTACACCGAAGCTCCTGGCTGCTAAAAATTGGCATTTCTCAATACAATTTGTCACATGAGATCCGTAGACCTTCAATCTCACTTTTGTTTGATGTTGCCTGAAGTATTTATTTATTAGGTATACTAACAATATACATATTATACATTCAAAAACAAACATACAAAAACATTGCAACATTGACTGATATGTATATCAATAACAAGCATACACAGCATTCATACAAAAAAAAAGAGGCACCGGATAGACTAAGTCTTAAAAACAAAATTTCTAAATAAATGAGCAAACAATATTGTAAAATTATTATAGGTAAAATAGATTACATACATGCAAAAAAAAAGTAGAAAAATACAGAGGATAAGTACCTGCATACATGCAACCGAACGACTGAGACATAATTTACATATAAAACTAAATGTAGGTAACAGAAAAATACCGATTAGTTTTTAGAAGATGAACTCACTGATAGATGGTCAGTGAGTTTCTTTTTAAAAACACAAAATGAGTCATGAAATATGTCAATGCCAGGTAGGGTGTTACATAGTTCGTTATATTTAACGCATATACGCGAGATCGGAGCTTGCTTTCCAAGTTGGGTTTTAGTGAAAGGTATGTGAAAGATTTTCTTAGATTTACAATAACGGGGGTATTTACGCGGAACGGATATCGATACACGGCTGAGAAGGTTACTGCATTTAATTTTATTTTGAATTATTTTATGTAAAAAACATAGATCGAGTATTTCGCGCCTATTTCTTAAAGACATCATTTTGAACTCTGCAAGTCGCTGATAGTATGGTTGCCTGTGTGATATGCCACTCATATTGAATGCAAGGTAGCGAGTGAAAGCGCGCTGAATACTTTCGATCCGTTGGGAGTGAACACTGTAAGTAGGATTCCAGATGACGCTGGAAAATTCAAGGCAGCTTCTTACTAGTGCATTGTATAAAATAATTTTGGTCTTTGTAGAAAAACCCTTTGTGTTGCGTCTTAAAAATCCCAGAAGTTGCGCAGCTTTATTTACAATGTTATTCACGTGCGATCTAAAAGTTAGTTTGTTGTCAATAGTGACTCCTAAATCTAAGTATATCCAATTATTATAATTAATAATGCTTTTTATCCCGGAATTTCAAACCGTTCCCGCGGGATTTCAAAAACTAAATCCACGTGGAAGAAGTCGCGGGCATCAGCTAGTAAGTCTATAAAATGCTTTCGATCCCCGAAAGTCTTAGGTATTTGACTCGTGTACGATTAATCACAGACAAATAGAAAAACTATTACTACATTTAAATAATAGCACAGATATAGAAATAATTTCCTTCCTGGCTGTTAAAGCTCAATTTATGAACTAAATAAACATTTTCCCAATATTCTCGTCGGCGGAACATGTTTTTGCTTTAAGTAAGCCCGTCTTATTTTCCTCCCCATCCAGTATACAGAAGATGTGTCCGCTAAATCCTTACGGTTGCTCTAATGGTACATGATTCGTGTGCGGAAAGATAATAATATCCGAAACTTTACCATTTATATAAGGCTTTGGAGGGCTTAGGCCTAGAGCGCGTTATTTATCGTTTACGTTCGGTCAGGAACGTGACAACGAAGCATTAGCAACATAAAATTTCTTTTCAAAAAGCTGTCAGTGTTCCAAAGAGTGAACAATCTACTTCTCTTATTCTGTACTCTTGAGTCTTGACAGCTAGTAGTTAGATAAAAACCTTAAAATGTTCAGGATTATAATACGAAAGAAATATATTACGCGATACACCGGACTATAACAGTAAGGGAATAGAGAGTGCCCTGTGTTTGCGCACACATTTGTGCACTAAAATATCTCCCGCGAAGACTAATTTCTGAGGAGGTTCGTTAATGTGATAGGATTGGGTCGGGACGATATTATTATAGACTAGCTTTTGCCCCCGCGACTTCGTCCGCATGGAATTGAATTTTCAAAAACTGTGACACACGTACTTTTTTATTTTTAACTGAAAGCTCAAATACCAACTTTGATGGAAACAGCTTGAAAAACGACGGAGTTTCATATAAACTTCCATCCCCTATTTAAACCCCTTAGGGGTGGAATTTCCAATAATCCTTTCTTAGTGTGCGCCTACGTCATAAAATGAACCAACTGTAAAAATTTCAAGTTTCTAACTTCAGTAGTTTAGGCTGTGCGTTGATATCTCAGTCAGTCAGGACTTTGAATTTTATATATATAGATACGCGAAGACTCAAGCACCAATTTAACGGTCGATTAAAAAGAAACTAGGAAAGAATCAAATAATATATCTGCGAGTTACGACGCAGTCGAGGTAGCGGTTTCTAATTTAGCGGTAATGTGGGTAGCGCCAATATCCGCGCAGCCAGCGGCAGGCGGAGCCAATATCCTGTCGGGCGACTTGTGAGACGCTGTCGGTGGGGTATCGCAGCTCTGATCCTCATCGCTTAACCGCAACTCTTATCTATAAAATAGGTAGATTCTACCTATTTATATTATTCTATGTCCTATTTTTATGGTTGGATTAAATCCAAGAGCCATTCACGACAGCAATTCGCGACACGCCGTATGACGTGTGAGTTGTGACATCACCATAAAGCTGCTAGTGTCGACACACAATTGCGCCGCGTATTGCGCAAAATACGCGACGCAAAATAGTGTGACTGTAGCCGCTGAAAATACGCGGAGCATTTATTATCTACATCGCGTAAAAATGCCAGCTTGTGTGCATTTGGACATGTCTGTTCTGCTCCTCGTGAATGCTTGACCATCGATGTGTGAAGACCATTTACTACGAGTACGTCACGTACAACGGAATATGTCCAGTGCGGAAACAGGCCTCGGAAAGTGATAAAGAAAGATCCCTTTGTGGCTCCACACCGGGTCACACACAATGACATAAATTATGACGGAAACTAGCAGTGACATTTAGAGTTCCGTTCGGAGTGGGAAAACGGGACACTTTTCCACGTTCGTTCCGAGGCTGCTGTGTCATTCGTTTACGACAAATCCGTTTCGGTCGTCGAGATAAAGGGGCGCGTTTTGATTGATCGGAAACGATGACATTATGCGGGAGTCGGGACAGGCCCCAGGTGTAGGTTGAAATATAAAGGACCGGATTATCCCTTTTTTGTACCTTTTGTAGCTTTGCGTCGCAAGAACACCGTTCACTTGTGTTAGTTTGGGAATTGAGCTTATTCGCATATAAACGCATAGGTACCTAAGTATTTGTATCTGAAATCTCATACCCTTTACGAAGTTGTTAAGTTTTGTATTCGCTTTGCAAAGAATTTGGTATTCCTTTATAAAGATACACCAAAACGATTTTCTTTTCTTCATTAATTTCTTCGATTTTTTCCATTTCCACGTATGGGATTTGTCATAACTTTTATAACCATCTAACAAATGCCCCCGACTTCGCCCGTGTGGATTTACGTTTTATAAAAATTTCAAAGTAAGTCTTTGTTTTCTGGGTAGGTAAGCTGAGTAGTAGAATAAAACTGTATCACTTCAGCAACAGAGCGAAGCTAATGCTCCTAAAGCTAATGCTCCGCGCGAATAGTTTCACAAACTACAATCATTGTTACTTGTGAGCGTAACTTACAGTCGGCTAGTATTGTTATAGGACCAAATAACAGCAAATTTCATTTTTAAGAAGTAATTTCTGGTACGAAGTTACATAAAGCATTACAACATTGTCATTTGTCATACAAGGGATCTACGTCCAGCAGTGAACATATTCTATTGTTTGACAATGACGACTATAACACGAGAGTTCCGCGCTGATTCATTATTTTTTATCTTACCATTGAGATAAGAAAAGTTGAGAAAAACCTATTTAGAATATTATTTTAATGGAAAATATGCAGACGTATCTACAGTAGTTTCATCTCATCCAAGGAGCTTATAAGGTACTATACGAGTATAAGCTTTTTGATCCTATCAGATTGGACGCCATCTTGTCGTGGATGAGTCCCGCGGCTCCGCTGCCTCCCCCCTCCCCCCTCCCCGGAGTGGCCGCTTCCTGCCGGCCGCAATCACGAGGGCCGAAAGTCAAAAAAGTAATAAAACGTATTAATTCCGCCGGCGAGCGGCCGCGGCGGGCTCATATTATGTGTAACATTTACGTAATTTCACGCGAATGTGAAGTGAGGAAAAACCGTTTATTGCTCGACTCTTTATTTTATCGTGCAAAAATCCAAAATTTAATTTATTTTAAGTGGGCCTACTTTTTCAATAATAACCATTATACTTATGATTGCGTCACGTCCCAGGTCACATCAATAAAAACCCAATAAATTGTTAAGACGAGCTAAGAGCTAGCCACTAGCAACAAAATATCTAATAGTAGGTACTAATGTACCTACTAGACCAACGAGCCGATCGAAGTATCTAGCGTTCGTTAACTTTCGAAGATTTTTAAAGTTTTGAGTCATGAGATGAGTCCATAACTTCGTCGCACTAATGCTCTCACACAGACGCATTGCCGTCAAAAGATGAGCGTATACCTAGAATATAATAAAATACCTTTTCCACGGACGAGCCAAGCGAAATAGAATAATATTTCTATATCGTTCGGTGCAGTGTAAGGTATTTCATATCCGCTGTCCGCAGCTGCCTTTGTGTCGCCCCCGCGGCTCCCGTCAGCAAATCCCGGCTTTTTGAAAACATCCACGCCACTCGCCAATCTATCCGACAAAACATATAGCGGCCAATAACTGTGGTATTTTTCAGAATTTTGAGTTATGACTGTATCACTTCCTTTCCTTCCTTACTATTATTATAAACTAGACGATTCCAGCGACTTCGTCCGCGTGGATTAAGGTTTTTGATTCCCGTGGAATCTTTAATTTTCCGGGCTAAATGTTGCCTATGTGACTGTTAATCCGTGGTAAGAGCTATCTCCATTCAAAATTTCAGCCAAATTGGTTCTTTGTGGCGTGAAGGAGTAACAAACATACAGACACAAGCGTACACATACATACAAACTTTCGCCTCTACAATATTAGTAGGATGCGAAGGTATGTTTTTTGTGTGTTTGTTCTTTAAACACCCAGCAACTGAGCAATTAATTGATCGACATGACTTTTGCAATATCTTTGATGTCAATAGACAGGATTTAGTGTAATAATATAATTTCCCTGCATAAATATTTAAAACTTCACCTCGAGCATAAGGCGTGCTGCCTGTACACACGTAGGCACCGTCGCTACGTGTCGCTGTCGCCGGCGGCCGTGACGCGGCACGATGCGGCAATACTTTTGCTGCAGCTCGATTTATTCTAGCGCCGCCTTCCGAGTGCCGCAGCTACCGGGAACAAATTACTTTTCAGGCACTTTAATGGACCGTCCTTAGCTTTTTTATTTTGAGCGCGGCGTTCATAAATCGCATCGCTGAAATATTTCGGAATTTGGTACGAGTGGATAAAGTTTACAGCTGCAGCGCTGACGCAATCTCGCTAGTATATCGGTCTTCCATTGGAAATACTTTGGACAGTGTGCTCGTAAACTTTACTAACTCGTTCCTTGTTCACCGTTTTACCACAGAACTTCGAGGAATCGCGAGTATTGGAATCCTTATGTGGTTGAAGTCCAACCTACTCGCACGAACCGCTTCAGTTCTAAAATGGATCGCTCGAGGAAACCCTCACCCGGCGGCGTTCCAGTTTTCTGCAACGTTTAAATTGAGCTCCTCAAGGTAAGGTATATCTACGACGATGGGTTATATTGTACTGCATTGTCACTTTCCACTTAGTAAGACTACTAAAGTGAGATCACAGACCTGGACTATTTTGTCATGAATAAAAATAATAATCTTCATCGTCGCGTTATTAAAAATAAAGATGTGATGTGATGGAAATAAAAAATATATATTACGAAAATGAAATATTACGAACACGAAAATCTTTTGTTAAAAACCAATCGTTTTCTCGGTACAGAGTTATTTTTCCGAAAGCTTATTACAGGTGACTTAACAAGGTTTCAGGTTAATCTCCGTATTCCAAACGTTTCTTTGATATTTAAACTTAATATTAAAGTGAAATTCCAAAAACAATAAAGTGCGATTACGACGCGGCCGCGGCGCGGGAACCCTTTTAAATAACTTTTACTTTGCGCTGGGAATTGTTCGTTTCTTGGTCGTTTCTTTTTATTAATTTAACTACCTAAGCTTTGTCTAAAATCTTTCAGAATTCAGTTGGAAAGTTTCATTAAAACTTTACGCGTAGGTCGGTACTAAGGCTGAGATCTGTAGAGCGAGCTCTGATTCAGCTCAGACTCAAAATAGAGGTTAAAACGAGTGACAAATATTCTCTGACATAAATCTGTCTCGTTTTAACTTTGTCTTGAGTCTGAGCAGAGTAAGAGTATGGTTTATAGATTTCAGCCTTACGGCCGAATACGCGAATGTCTCTAGAACTTACTATTATTAGGTGCTACTGTCTAGTTTCTTGAAGACATTATAGACACGCATTTCATGACCATCACATCCGGTGTGTAAATGGAACGCGTTTGCCTGGAATTGGAAGATACCCAGATTGTAAGAGTAAGAAAACAGATTTCGGAATATTACGGACTTAGTGCGCATCATAAACTTCGTGCGTCAGAGGCGCTAGAAGGATAGGATGAGAACTCCTTGGAAAACCTACTATTTCACTACTTGCGTAATAAAATAGGTGTCTACCTATTTTATTACACAAGTAGTACACCTAATAATAGGTGTCTACCTACTACCTAGATACTTGTTTCTTTTTATAGGTAGTGGGTATTGGACCTCTGCAAAACAAAGTAGGTAGGTAGGCCATTTTGTAGAAAGGCTAACCTTAGTTGTTAAATGCGGCGTGCCATTCCTAGATTACAGGACGTAATGTAAAGGATTACGGGGAGCAGAGCGTGTCGCAATGGAATTTCGGAATTTCTACACAAATGACTCACCCGCGTGCCCACCCCTCGGGGGGGGGCGAACGATCGTGTAATGAACTATCAAAGGAAACGGGTCATGAGAGATATTTATAATCAACCGCTTAGGTATATTATAAGAGTGGACTCTCACGGGTCAAAGAGCTTCAACATGTAGGCTCCTAGAGCCTTGATGAGAGAATCGATCCACGCCGAGATAGATACAACAACCGGATGTTATCCTTGTATCTCTATGTATCGTATAAGAATATGTAATTTTAATTACGACCTCTTTTCTGAATGGCCCCTGGTTCGAATTCCAGACTTCTAGAGTTAGAGTAAAGAAAACTTCGCGATGAAACCTAAACACGCCTGAATTTTTAATAATTTTCTCGAAGGTGTCTAAATTCTACCAATCCGCACTCTGCCAGTGTTTGAGCAATGACCAAAGCCTGGCCAAAGCCCTTTTCAATCTGAAGGGGAGTCTTAAATTAGTACGATTTACGATATAGCGACGAAGCCGCGGCGACTTGCAGCTGTGGTCATGACGCGGGCTCAATTCCGTGCTCGTACTACCTACTCAGAGTTAGGTGTGTTAACGCAATTAAACCTACCACATGCTCACATCAACGGAAAACATCGAGAGGAAACCGGCATGCTTGAGAGTCTTCTATAACGTTCTCAATGGTGTGTGAAGTCTGCCAATTTGCATTGGGCCGGCGCGATGAAGTGGACTATATAACCCTTCTCTGAGAGGAGACTTGCGCTCAGCGAGCAGGCTTGATGGGTCGCTGAACTTGCTGATGATGAGAATGAATGGAATGGTAGCCGTAAGTAGTTCCTTATCGGATTGCTCGGCATAGGCGGTAGGGCTCATTGCGAAAAATGTTGAATATAAAACCATTTGAAATGGCAAAACGATTAAGACACTTTATTTCCGCCCCCGTCACCCCATGGAACCGCTTTGCACTTGTTTCATTGTGCTGGCGCGGCTTTAAATAGTAAAATAATACAAACAAAGTTTTCTCTATCGGGCAACTTTTAAAAACAAAAGCGGAGCGTTTTACACAGGCTATGCAAAAACTACGTTCCATTTTCACAAAATTTTTGTGCAGCTCTTGTACCCTTTTTTTTAAATGAAAAAGTAGATCTGAATTGAATTGAAAAGGTTCGGGTGGAAACAGTTGCAGCTAAAGAGAAACAATAATTGTTGATTTAAATGACGATACAAGCATCGTTCATGTTTACTTTAAAATATTAACTAAGTATATGTGTCTATATACACCACCTATCTGTATCTGTAGCTAAGTTCTTTAATATCATTGATGGCCTAGAAGAAATACTTAAACAATATACCAAATAGATATAACACAATAAAATACGTCCTGACTGTTATTAGAGATTACTTAACTGCAATAACATGGCTCGCCCCTCCAAAATTCAAAATATTGGAAAGTATTATCACAGAGTAATGGCAGTAGATAACAGTGTTATTGTGTAGGTAAGTATTTTCAAAGCGCCACCATATTGCGTCGTGTTGAGTCGGCCAGAATTATCTGCATACGAAAGGATTCGTAATTAAATAAACTGTAATTTTGTGGGGCAAGCTATGTTATCAAAATTAATTAATCTCTACACTCTATCGTGCTGGAACGCTTCGCTCGGCGGCACGTGGTCGACGGTAGGGCAGTATCTAGCCACGACGAAAATCTCCCACCAGACAAAACAGCTGAAAAGTTCTCTTGCAGTATCCCGGTAATCTTGTTTTCACATTTTATGTCGCTTGCGAAAGTGAACAAGCTTTGTGTGCATAAGAAGTTTCCTTGTTGGCAAACTGAAGCAAGTATCTACAGCAAGTAGCAGCGTCAGCGGGAAAACTCCGCCAAGTTGCCGGAATAATTATGACTTTACTGAGCCTCTTGTCGTACGCGACTTAGCCGGTACACGAGTGGCAATACATGAGATACTACTACCTTACTATTATTATAAACTAGCTGATACTCGCGACTTAACCGCGTGGCTTTAGTTTTTAAAAATCCCACGGGAACTCTTGAATTTTCCGTGATAAAATGTAGCCTATGTCACTCTCCAGGTTCTCAACTACACCCATACAAAAAACACTTCGATCAGTCGCTCTATTGTTGCGAAAAGGTGTTTTCTTGCGGGTTTGTTTGTCAATCACACTGCACCAGAGCAACGGATCGACGTGATTTTTTGCATGGGTATAGTTGAAGACCTGGAGAGTACTATAGGCTAATCGGAAAATCAAGTAGTTCCAGCGTAATTGTACTGTTATATTACAACCTAGCTTTCATCCGTGAGATCATTCGCGTGGAGTTAGTTAGGTTTGTAAAAATCCCGCGCAAATCCTTTTTTTTTTTTGGGATAAAAGTAGTCTATGTCACTCTCCAGGTCTTTGAATACCCATGCAAAAAATCACGATATCGATCCGTTGCTATGTGATTGAAGGGCAAACCAACAAACAAATGATTCATGCGCCATGATCATTTTGCTAGGGTTACTCCATGCAGCATGCAGCAGCCCTAGCACGCGTGAGTATCTCAATACGCATATATCTCTGGAAGCCTCGTGAACACCCGTGTGTGGCGCGGTAGCTGCGTCTGGCGGAGGCGCCGCGCCGCGCCCGCAATCAATACGCGCCGAAAGTGGCGCCGTTAACGAGATTTATCACATTATTTTTTACTAGATGATGTCCGCGACCTCGTCCGCGTGGATTAAGCGTGGATTAAGGTTTTTCAGTTGCCGTAGGAACTCTTTGATCTTCCGGAATAACATGTTGCCTATAACACTCTGCAGATCCTCAGCTATACCTATACAAAACATCACGTTGATCAGTTACTCTTGCTGCGTGATTGAAGAAGAAACCGATAAACCAACAAACAACCCCACATTCACATTTATTATTAGTAAGAATATGGCCACCTTAACTATTACTTTTTCAAAAATTTGGGATATTTACATATTTCCGACAGGATAGGTAAAATGTATCCAAGGATAGCCGTTCGACCTAGGTACCTTATTCGGATAGGTAGGTACGATAGCTAGTTCCCCAGGATAAGTAGAACCGCAGAATCTTATAACGTACTGCGATCTAGTTCCCCGCGAAGTATGCTTCATCAAAAATGTGTCTCATATCCTGAGATACGGAGATTCTCGAAAGCAATTTGGAGAAAGGTATTCCCTCCGCCGCCGCAGCCGGCGCGGCGCGGCGCGGCCGGGGAATTGCAGCGCAAATACTACATTCCGAGCTCAGTGCTTGCATATTCGCAAGTCGCAGCTACCTGTGTACCTACCTACTGCATTGCACTTGCCAATCTATTATTTTTGATATGAAGAACTAAACGCTATAAATCATTTAAATCAATATACGTCACTGCTGGACATAGATCTCTTGCATGAATCGCCACAGAAACGACCTTGTGCTGTTTTATCCAGCGGCTGTGGGCGATCTTCTTACGCTGCGCTTCTCAAAGAAACAACTAGATCGGTCATTCAACCACCGTTAACTTTTTATGGGGTGGAAAAATGATACCTAATAATATTTTCCACTCTTTAATTTCTCGACTTTTTGAGTTTTTTTTATTCGATGACAAGTTAGTCCTTGAATGCGATCTCACCTGATGGTAAGTGACGATACAGTCTAAGATAGTAGCCGGCTAACTTGGAAGGAGTATGGTAGTGTACATTCAACCCAAAGCCCCAATCTATTTCTACACGCCATCGTGCCGGAACGCTAAACCGCTTGGCGGCATGTCTTTGACGATAGGATGGTAACTAGCTACGGCCAAAGCCTCCCGACAGACCAGACCAGAGTCAATTCAGAAATTATAAATTACCAAATTGGCTCCGCCAGGAATCGAACCCGAGACCTCCCAATTTTATAAGACCACAGCGCTTGCCACTACGCCAGGGCAAGTTACCTAAAAGTTTCAATAGCATCAGCTATCCAGGTACGTAGGTAGGTATAGGTACGTACATATGTCCTGAAACTTCTTTGACCACACAGGTAGATAATTATTGTGCTTACTGTCTCGACATGTTACGTATCTCATAATTATTAGAGGAGAAGGTGGTAATGTGGCCCCCTACTTTGTATTTGGGGCTTCATGTTCAAAATATCATACTCAGAAATCGAATAAATACATTACAGTGTTCCTTATTTATTTGGCTATGCATGCTAGGCTTTAGAATAAATGAAACAGCCACATAATAATCAAAAACAAATATATTCCAAATGTATTCAAATTTAGCAACTTGAGATCCAGTGAGGGTTATATGGCACCCTGGGGGCCATATTAAATATATTCAATATCATGAAAACCTAACGGCAAAAATCGCAGATATAATATTCGCCTTCCGGACCTGCACAGGCTGTGTGAACCCATAAATTGCAACTCTGGCACTGAATCCACTCCTCTCCTCATCTGTCGCTTAAATAGTGCAGTTCGTATCTGAGCTTTCAGGTACCAAATTTGGACAGATATTTTCATCAACTTCTGAGTCAGTTTCCAGAAATACATCACTTTCAGAACTACTGCTGGATGTAGCGTCTCTCTGAAGCCGATTAGCACCGCTTCCCCCTATCATAAAAAAATATATAAACAGTTGTTGCTCATACATGTTATATGGCCCCCCGGGTCCATATTACAAACAATATGAGGGGGCCAAATTAGAAATATCAAAGGATAGATAAACACATCATAATTCGTAAATTTATTAGATTTTTTGTCTATTTACCTTCGAAATCCCATAGGAAATTCTTTATCGTGCACAATTTACGAAGCACCAACGCCAAAACTTGAATTTTACCGCAAAAATTTAATTATAATCGGAGCGGTCTTAAAAGTTTGGCAGTTGCAGGTTTCGACTGGTTCCAATAATAAAAGAACGTAAAGTCATCTACCGGAATTCGTAAGTACTAAATCAATACCGTCAAAGGAGCTCTGCGTTTCCCTAAAGAGATACTAGGCAGCGTGACTCTAAGGTATAAATATCAAAGGGGGCCAATATACCTGCGGGGGTCACATTACCACCTTCTCCTCTAGTTTTTCCATTTCATCGGCGTACATTTTCCGAGTTACCAGCGCAGGTAATTATTCTCTGGAGATTGTGTATTCGAGTGATTTCTTCGGGGAACATCTCGCAGCCGCTACAAGGCAGGCTCTTTTCTCACAAGGATCATAAATTCCAATTTAGAAAGTTAATTTTCCCTGTTGCTCTGTTCGTTTGTGAATATTTTTCATTCAATATTATAATGTACTAGCTCTCGCCCGCGACTTCGCTCACGGTAAATTCGATTTTTCAAATCCCCTTAGGAGTTCAATTATCAAAAGTCCTATCTTAGCGAATGCCTACGTTATAATAGCTACCTATTTGTTTGCCTTTCAGCCTAATCCGTCCAGTGGTTTGAGTTCTGCGTTGATAAATCAGTCAGTCAGTCAGTCCCCCGTCACCAACCAAATACCAACTGGGTACAATAATTAAATTCTCCCCTCGAATAAGAATAGTTTAGGTCGTTTAGGCCAAAGAGAGATTGACAGACTTGAGTAAGTTAGTAGGCATGGAGAGAACATGCAGTTTACCTCAAGATGTTACCTTCACTGTTAAAGCACGTGATATATTGTTCATTGCTTATTACCTGGGATCGAATCCTGGACCTCCGAAAATGAAGCGAAGTAAAATTACTGAAAAATATACTTAGGTATGTACTTACCTACTAAATTATTGGGTTTATATTTTAACCATTACTATAGGTACCTACCTAATGTTTAAAGCACGAATCGTGACGTGAATAATAATTTACGGGAGACTGATCAAAAGCGCGGGACCGTTGGAAGCTGTTGGGCTCGGGATCTGATGAATCCATTCAGTTCATAATTCTACAACATTTTTAAATGGATGAATTTGTGTTCTACCGCGCACTCCTTTGATCTCAGTCTGGGTTATAATTAAACAAAAATGTGTAGTTAATATTTATATAAAAATCCTATTTACATTGAAGTCCCACGGGAGCCTTTTTCTAATTAAGGGGCTCAGTTTTTTTTTTGCTGATTCAATAATTAATTAGGTATATTACGAGCGTAGCATATACCTACTTGAGCGGCAGGTAGTTCGGTACCTATTGCGTAGAAAGGAAAAAAATAAACTTAACTCATAATAGAATATAGCATAGCTGGTGTAAATTTTTCTCATTCTGATAAGAATAAAATAAGAAAAAAGACAAAATAAGATTCAGTGGGCCGGCTATGGATCATGGTTTAAGATGATCACTGATCACGTTAACCTAACCTTATTTTTTCTGAAAGGAGACCCAAAACATGCAATCTTATAATGAGATATTTGGGTGAATCGAACGACACCCTTTCAGAACTTTACATGTGCTCTGGTAGCTTAAAACATTTGGTAGACGCTGTGCAATATAGCAGAAATTAATAAGTATAGTAAAAAGATTGCCTAATTCATCATCATGTCATTGATCATCATTAGTGTATGATAGAGCCTATATCCACGAAGTGATTATTATATTCTCTTGGCCTATATTTTTAATTTTAACCAGCATAAACAGAGTTAACTGTCAATAAGTAATAACAATATAAAACACGCTGCTGTTATGTTTTCTCTATATAAAATATTCTTCTATATAATAATATATTATGGAAACTGGAAATGGAAGCTCCGTAGTCCATACTTCCACTTCCTCCGCACTTCCGTACGGATCATGTAGGTACCTACGAACACTTCGGCCTGAAAGATCGGGCCCGTACTCCGCTCGTGTCAGTTGATAGTGTGTATTAGCCTATTAAATCAATTTACTCTGTATTTTAGCCTTAGTAGCTACCCTTGTAAACGCTCATGGGGATGTCACTTGTCAAATGTGTCATTCAATTTGTCTTGTCAAGCATTTGTCAAAGTCAAACGCATGTCAATTGCAGTGTTGCCGGCACGGGTATTTTTACCCGATTTCGGGTAATTTGGACCTTAATCGGGTTAGTTGCAGGTAACGATGACTGCCGGGTAATTTCGGGTAATTTTGCGACATTCACTTACAAAAAAAACATATTTTCTAATTTATTTTTCCTACACTTGACTGAACTACTTAATTAAGCAGTAGAAGGAATGGGGGTTGGTTCGCTCTTCACTCGCGGCGCGAAGAAACCACAAACAATATTTTTACAGAAATTGTATATGAATCCTGTCAACGCAGCAGCTAACTCTAGGTTTTAAAAGGTTAACCCGGCGTTTCTGCAAGCGCGCCTTAGTGTTATAATAATAAGTCTTTTTTTATAACGGTTTTGCTTCGTTTTCTTTTTCATAAGTAAAAAAACTAATAAAGAAGCAGTTGGAGCAGCAATAATTACACTCTTATCGGCCTATGGTATCTACTACCTACGTATAGGTACATATTGGGTGCATATTACACAGATGACACTTGACAGAATACGATGGTCAATAGACAAAGATATTATGAGCAACTAGGACGATTGTGTATGGAGCATATTATACTATAGGTACTACCTTACCTTAGATTGTCATACTAAGGAATAAGTAGGAAATATATATGATGATCTATATAGGTCTATGGTATACAGTCTATGGTACGACATAGGATCCTATATATAGTATAGTGTAATATGGGCTTTAAAATACAGTCATAGTATCAAGTATATCATATTTCTAGGATGATGATCTATGGTACAAGATAGGCATTTTGAATTTTTTTTTTTCTTTTTTTTAATCAAAAAATTAACTTACATTTTATGAAAAAAAAATTATACAATACGCGTAATTTCGGGTATTTTCGGGTACTTTCTGATTAGATTTCGGACTTTATCTTGCGTGACTGCCGGCAACACTGGCCAATTGTCAAACTCAAAAGCGAAACGTAAAAAAAAATGTCAACTTTCAACAAATCAACAATTGTCTGCGATTTTCTGCTGTGATTTTTTGTAAATGTTAATTCGTATGGTTAGCTATCATAATATTTTATATTGATGTAATTAAAGGAGCTACATAGCGAAATGAAACAAACAATAAAATAAACAAATAAGTGTATTGTGTACAAGAAAAGTGTTAACAAATAAATGGCAGGTGACCACGAGAAAAGTAAACTTCGGTCTCCTGAGAGGCACCACAGTAAAGATAAAGAGAGACACAGAAGTCGCGACAGAGGGAAGCGCGATCGCAGTCAAGATCGCCACAGAACCAGCAAGGATCGGGAAACTAGCCGAGACAGGCAGCACAGGGACAGACATCGGGATGACAGCAGCAGAGAACGGGACAGAAGCAGGGATACAAGGAATCGGCATGAAAGGGATAGGTCGGAGAGGCCTCCAAATCGTGATAGAGGCAGAAGCTCTTATAAGGATCACAATGGAGGAGGACTCGGAGGAGGTATGTGCCGTTTGGACAATCTTCTATCTGTATTTTATTCTATGCTGCTAGGTATAATCTGTTTATAACTTATAGTAGTCTACCATAAGATAAAATTTTCAAACATTACTAACTTCTGCAAATTGATTTATCATAGCCGTAATAATGTACCTAATTGATTTATCATAGCCGTAATAATGTACCTAATTGATTTAATTTTTGTTATAATCATAATTAATTATTATCTACGTAGTACTTGTTGTAGTATACACTATAATTTGTAACAATTATTCACTAAATAAATTATGATATTGTGAGGCTTTGTTTCTTAGATCCAAAATAAAAGTTTACCAAATCATTGATCTTTTCAATTTGTAGGTCTAGGCAGTGGGAGGCCTGCGCCCGGCGGCCGCTACAAGCCACAAGAGGAGGAGTTCCTGGACGCCAGGCGAGAGGAGCGGGAGCGGATCGGGGAGGTGGGCGTGTCCTCTGTCTGGGGGAAGTCGCCCACCAGACCTGAGTCAGTCATTTTTAGTTTTGATCGTTAATTCAAAATATTAACTTTAGTATCTGGTTGAAGAATGTGTTGTCCTGATTATGTTTTTCAAGCTAAACCTGACTAATATTCTTTTCTCCCCTTCAAATAAGCCCAAAGCTTTTAGGCGTGGGTATGACAATATAGTGCTGTTGCAATGGTGGAGATAGAACCTGCGACCTTTCAGTCAGTCCATTCCTTTTTCCGTGAGACTATCAAAGTTTTATATGGAACAGCACATGAAAATATTTCATTTTCTTGAATGTTTCACCTTTCTTTACTGCAGTCTAGATGTGATGCTGGCGTGGATTGTAAAAAGTATGTAACACACTTTGGTTATCAGTCATTTAATTCCATTTAAGTATGTTTTAAATTTTCAGTTCTGAAGAAGAAGAACCACAGACTAAATCAGAAGTGAGCAAAGAAAAGAAAAAAAGCAAAAAGTCCAAAGACAAAGAAGATACTAAGGTAAAACTTAGGAAGTTAAAGAAAAAACTCAAGAAAATTAAGAAGGCGCGGAAAAAAGCTAAAAAGAAATCAAAAAGTTCCAGCACCGACAGCAGCTCCAGTGAAGAGGAAATCTGGGTAGAGAAAGGAAGTACGTATACTGGTATTAAGGTATATATAAGTACAGATTGAAATCGAATAGTATAGAAAAGTTTTTATGCAAAAACCGTTTTTAGTTAGTAGTTTTCATTTAACACATTTGTAGATGAAGACATACAGTGAGTTTACAAAAATATTCACAGTTCACTTTATTTTTACGATTCCCAGAGGAGCACGAGGTGCTGGAAGCGTCGCTCGCGTCGGAGGAGAGCGGGGCGGCGCCGGGCCCCGCGCCGCGCGCCGGCGCCGCGCTCGCGCCGCGCGACTTCGGCCGCGCCCTGCTGCCGGGCGAGGGCGCCGCCATGGCCGCCTTCGTGGCCGAGGGCAAGCGCATCCCGCGCCGCGGCGAGATCGGCCTCACTTCCGACGAGATCGCGTCCTACGAGGCCGTCGGATACGTCATGAGCGGCAGCAGGTGCGACTATCGTTTTTTTTATTTTTATATCACAGTATCCCGCTATTTCTAAATTTCCTTTATGTATAAATAAAGTATAAACTATAAATAAGTACGTTTCGATGTGCAGACACCGGCGCATGGAGGCCGTCCGTATCCGCAAGGAGAACCAGATCTACTCCGCGGACGAGAAGCGCGCGCTGGCCGCCTTCAGCAAGGAGGAGCGCGCCAAGCGCGAGAACGCCATCCTGGCGCAGTTCCGCGACGTGCTCAGCGCGCGCGCCCTGCGCCGCGAGGACTAGCCGTGTGCGATGCCAGAAACCGGGTTTAATACAACAGACAATTTAGTTATTAACGTGTTGAAAATGGAAAAAAACGGTTAATTTTTGAACGGTAAATTGATTTTTTTTTTTTATTCTATGACAAGATAGCCCTTGACTGTGATCTCACCTGATGGTAAGTGACGATGCAGTCTAAGATGGTAGCGGGCTAACTTGGAAGGGTATAGCAGTGTAAATTCAACCCATACCCCTAATCGGTTTCTACACGCCATCGTGCCGGAACGCTAAATCGCTTGGCGGCACGTTTTTGACGGTAGGGTGGTAACTAGCCACGGCCAAAGCCTCCCACCAGACCAGACCAGAGACAATTTAGAAATAATAAATTACTAAATTGCCCCCGCCGGGAATCGAACCCGAGACCTCCCAGTTATAAGACCACAGCGCTCACCACTGCGCCAGGGAGGTCGTCAATTTTAAATTAACCAGTGAATGATTGCATTAACCGAAATCATATTGCATTGGCTACTGCGAGCGTGATTTCATAATGTTTAAGGGCATTCCGAACCAGTGGTAGATTCGCTTGACGATTCGAAAGCACTTTGTGAAAGTTGATTTGAATAAAAAATTATTCTATTCTATAATAAACTTAAACAGTTATAGAACAGAACCTTTGATGATTAATTATATACTGCTGCTAAAGGCTGAACATAGATGTCTTAAGTCAGTATTTTTGCGTGGTTAACATATTTTGTCATCACTAAATCTTGTTTGATGGACTTTTTAACTTGCCTCTGTCATTTTTAGTCGAAAAAAGTGCGCAAAGATGAATCAGTTGCATTAATACCGTGCAGTGAAGAACACATCAAAGTATTGACGATTTCTAGACGAACAGTATTTCTTGATTGATTTCAATTCCATGTGACAATAATTTCCAGTAGGCGCCTTTGAGTTGTCGTGCATTTGGATTATCATTATAATTATGTGCATACGTACGTACTATGTATCGTAAATGTCTCGTTTCAACTCCGTCTTGAATCTGAGCTGAGTGAATGTGGTCTATAGATTTCAGCCGTAGATATCTACAAATATTTATATTAAGCTAGAAATTATTTCGACGGTCCCTACGTACATAAAGACATGTCGAAAATGGCATTTTTTTTTTATTGCACAATTGGCTTTAGATTTTCCATATGCACATACCTGTATATTTTTCTTTTTTTAATATTACGTATTTAACGTCATTTACAAATCGTATATGAGAACAAGTATTATATTTACAACGAATAAGTGTCGTAGATGCGGATATCTATACTTGTCGTTTTGTACGGTGTTTTAAAATGCGCGCCACTCGGTGCGGACGGCGGCCTTGTCTGACATAACGTCATTCACGGCGGGAGTTCCCCAATAAGATGCTTGTTCGCGTGGTGACATATTAATGTTTTGATACAGTTTAGATAGATTCAGTGGTGTGTTTTTTAGTTATAAGTATTCATAAGACCTGCAACAATACTCTCTAATAAAATAATTATATCTATAAATTAAATTAATATTAAATTACTTCTTAAATTAAAACTAACTAATTTAATATATACTAGGACAAAATATTAACCTAAAACTAAAAACCTTAAAAAATATATAATATAATAAATTAAAATAAATTATTAAAAGGAGTCCCTTTAGGCAACGTTCCGAAGATACTGGCAGCGTTCCCCCTTTGGATAGCGAGAATAATTCGTTGTCCGAGTTAGCTGCCAGCTCTTCGGTCACCTGTGACGTCGACAAACCTTTTTGATATTTCTTTAAAAAGTCTTATAGCGCTAGGACCCCACGGACCAAGGGTCTCGACACCGAATGGGACAAAATCATATTCGGTGCTTAGACCCCTGTATTTGCATGCTTTCGTTTTTTCAGCCGCTTCACAAGCCGCACCAACTCTGTTGTTGGTTCCATGTAGATGGGAAGAGGCCAGCGTGTCTGAACAGGTTGCATCCCACGCCAGCACCCGACCCATCTTCCATGGAATCAAACTCATACCGTCCGGTCTCTTGCCATCGTCTCTTGCAATACCAGTCGGCTCAAGTAGACTTGGCACGTTGACGGTGGCAAGGGACCGACGTATGATATCGTTAAGTGCGGCATGTCTCGAGAAGCGGCCTGCACTTTTTTGGCATGACAGTCCGTGATGTCCTAGCTTGTCGACATCACTGCCACAGGGACATTTATGCGGAGCGCAGACCGGAACCCCAAGGCGTAGACAGGTTGCGATTCGGAGCGTGTCAGGCACAAGAAATGTTCCTGTATTGGACGAAGGGTACGCGTGAAGCCAGTAGCCGGCCTCATGTGCACCCACGGCCAAAAGCCTGGCACGCGCCGAACCTGTACTACGGCTCAAAAGATTATTATACGTCAATTTACAGTTTATGTCGTCCCAGCTACTTTGAGAATTTGGAGAAACTGGAAAATTTTGACCTGGGCATGCAATTAAGAAAGCGTTTCTAGCTTCTTCCAAGCCAGCAATCTCAAAGTTTGAAGGGGATGCCCTTAAAATTTTACTCATGCTCATTTGCTGAACTATGGACAGAAGATAGGAAGGCTGGTAAAGCTACACTGGAAATTTTGCGAATCCCTAAACCACCATAACGGATGGGTAGGGATGCTTGGGACCAAGATTGCTCGTTCAGCTGCATATTAAGAATCGATTCTAAGCTAATTTTGATTAAGTCATCTACTTGTGTCAAAAGATCTGGGTGATTCCAAAAGGAGCAGCAACGGAGCACATACGTAAATTTTGGGACGAAAAGACAGAATTTTAAGATGCAAAGTGCATAATGTGGACTAATTTCAATGAGACGGTCAGCAGAATTTTGAAATTTAATTAAATTTATTTTCATTTACAATAAATTATTTTCAATTATAAACCTTGTTTAATTAATAAAACACAATCCTGATTATTTTATTTAAGGACATGTCTTTATTTACATTACAAGAAATATAGTCCTACCCCGAATGAATGAAACCGCGTATAAAGCGATATGTCTTCATTGATGTATTTTTTATATCCATGGGTGGCGATCTTAGGATGTTTAACATATCCGTTTGAAAACTATAACATAATTCTACGTTTTAATAAATCATTTTATTTAAATTACATTTTATTAACTGTTTTCTTCTTTCCTGCGTATAAAAAGGTATCATAGACATGTCTGACATGCTTTTATTTTAATATCAGCGTAGAAACAGTCATCTATCAGTTTTTCCAAGAAAATATAAAAAAAGAAAATATGTAGAAATACCATTATAAAGGTCCTAAAGCTAATAAAACATTATAGAAAAATAATAATTATAATTGTACATAGAATTATTTCTAGAGCGGTTTGAACATAAATAACGCTCTCCTGTAAACCTCGGTTTTTGACATGTCTTTATGTACGTAGGGACCGTCGATTTATCATTGTCATTTTCCCAAATAGTAATAAGTATAAAATAATGAGAGATAATCCTGTATAGAAAGAAATATTACAGAAATTACGGAAAGAATAATTATATGAATCTACCATTAATGTTGAATGAAACTAAAACAGCCTTTAAACAAAAATAAATGATTGATTACATAATATCGTTTTATTCCCTAATCATCTAATGGATTGACCTGGGCTACTGAAATCATACTGTGGGAATCAAGATCCGACTCCAACCGTTCAACCTCCAAGAAATCGCGGGCAAAAGCTACATAACTAATATGATAAAAGATTGATTCAGTAGATTTTATTTGAGTTGATGATGTCCCTGGCGCAGTTGTCTTATACTTGAGAGGTCTCTGGTTCGATTCCTGGCGGAGGCTATTTGGGAATTTTTAATTTCTAAATTATCTTTGGTCTGGTAAGAGGCTTTAGCTGTGGCTATAAATAAAGTCCCTAACAAAAAATAAAAACGACACTTAAAAAAATACCTAAATTTAATTTATTTTTATTTATTTTACATCTTTATCTACAAAACGGTAACATCTAAGGCTAGGCTGCCTGATGAGTCTGATTTGAATGCAGCCTAACACAATATAAAAAAAATAGGTAGGTAGGTAAAAAAGTTTAATTAAGTAGTAAATACTATTTGCTTTTATTTACAAAATATGGACAAAAGTTTATAATTTTATACCTATTACATATTATATCAACAATAGGTTAAAAAAAACTTACGGAAGATTCTAATAACGTTTAAACATAACATTAAATCAAAATTATTTCGATGTAAACTAAAATCACAGGGTTGATTTCAACAAGAATTCAACTTCATCATATAGGTAATATATTATTTTACATAAGTAGTTTCCTAGCATGGAAACATTTGTCGCTATAGTAAAATGGAGCTACAGTAACGATTTCAATTTAGAGACAAAATTATTTTCAAACATTGCTTGTGTAATGAGCAATTATTGCATATTTAAAAACAAATCTGTTCCCATTTTGGATGAATTATAGGATTTATCCCTGTTCTCATGTTAGATGAATTATTGTAGGATTTACTTTTGCACTAAAAGATTGCAGTGCTTCGAAATTATGGCTGTATCATACAAAGGTACATGCTACCCGTTCACTGCAAGTTGGCCGGACCCGCTTCCCCGCACCGCACCTCAAGTCAGACCCGTTTAGTAGAGACAGCAACGTATGGCTCGCGAATGTCACCAACAATTTTCAAAAATTTTGTTATTTTTACTATTTAAATATTTTTGTTAAGTTTAAATTAGTTATTTATTTTTGATTTATTTTATTTGGTTACTACTGGTCGCGTGTTGTTTTTTACAGTGAGTAAAAAGGAATAGTTATTTAATTATTATTAATTTAGTTATAATAATTATTTTGTGCTATGCAAATAGCACAAGATAGCAAAAGATAGTCATTAATTAAAGTAATGACTAATTATTTTGTGCTATGCAAATAGCACAAAATAATTAGTCATTACTTTAATTAATGACTATCTTTGAAACGGAAAAAATTAAGAAATTAAAAATCACGCCTTTCGACATTCAAGACGTATTTGCCATGAAAAACATTGCCAAAAGGGAAAACTTCCATCACGGTCGTGTTTACAGTAAAAAATATAATTATTATTTTCTTGCCAACGGTACGGTATGACGTCATTTTGTAACGGTAGACGACGGCCACCTTGAAGTGAACGGGTAGTTAGTACACGTATCTTTCGATACTCGAAATCTACCATTGTCGTCGAGTTGTGCCACCTCGTCTCAAGACCTACAGATTTACAGAACACATTAGATACACTCGTCACTGCATCTGTCCGCCCTCGTAGTGCGCGAGGCGGGCGCGACATGCGCGCAGCTCGGCGCCCAGCGACGCAATGGCCGCGCGCGCCGCCGACAGCTGCGCGCGCAGCGCCCCCTCTCCCGCGGCGTCGCCCGCGCCCCCCGCCCCCCCCGCGCCCGCCGGCTCCTGAGTGTCGTCGTCCATGGTGATGTCTACGGTGCTCGACTCGTCTATGTTCTGTATCATTTCGTTCACCGCGTAGTCCGCCGCACTCGACTGTAATTATCAAGTACCCTCATTAATATAACACTAATCACACGTCGACACACCTATCTCACGGTTTAACGCGATCCAATTTTATATTCAGATAGCAATAAATGTGAACACTTATTTTTTAGTAATATTTATTGAAATTGAATAGCAAATAGTAATAAAAAAAAGTAATGATTTGCTCCTTACGAGCAAATATTAAATATGCTACGTTAAAGAGCAAATCAATATTTTGTCTGTGGTCGGTCAGTAGTCAGTCACCTGCGGCGCGGCGTGCGGCGCGAGTGCGGGCGGGCGCGCGGCGGCCAGCAGGCGCTGCAGGTGCGCCTTGTCGAGCACGATCTTGAGCGCGGGCCGCAGCTTGGCGCCGCCCGCCGCCGGCTTGGCGCCCGCCGCCGGCACGCGCACCACCTTCACTTGCTGGAATACGGAATTATTTATGATGTAAAATTGCCTCGGATGGATCAAAATTATTTTTTTGAGATTTACCTAATTAATTGTGCCGAGGGGAATATTATCTCGCGTCATGCGTCATGCTCGTGAACGGTTGCCACCGACGGAATAGGTCTGCTTTGTCTGCCCGTTTTGACATGCGTTGGATTGTGTGTACCTACGTATGCATTTTTGAAGCTTCATTGTGGAAGCACTGTATGTGTATGCACAGCAGTTTTGTTACCTATTGTAATTTTTTTTGAAAAGAGCAACTGCTGAATTTCTTACCGGGCTCTTCTCAGCAGAATCTGCATTCCGAACCGGTGGTAGATTTATGACGTGTCATGAGAGCTACATGTTGGCCTACATGAAATAAATGGAATTTGAATTTGCGTCCGGTGGGTAGTGGGTACGACAATAGCTCAACGAGTGGGGATCGAGCCGCGCCTGCTTTCGGGTTGCAGTTTGCACCTTAACCGTTGAGGCTAAGTGTTAAGTGTGACTTTATTAATGTCTACTTTTTGAAATTAATGTTATAATAACGCAAACACAGAACGGTCCTTACCTGTAAATCGTTTGGATGAATTACCCTTTTCACCTGCTGATTCTTGTTCAAGGTCACTACTTTGACCCCTTTTCCGTACTTCGCAGGCTTCAATCTCGCTCCTCTACTGACGCCCTGCACTACGCTCGCACTGTCCCCGCCGGCGACACTAAAGTTGTCCACACTAGTATTGGCACTTGCACTAACATTAGTGTTCACTTGGATTATGTCAGCGTTCGTGACGTTAGTGTTGTTAGTCAGTATGTGAGCGTCGTTTGTGCCTGCGTTGCTTTCTTTCAGCATTAGTTTGCCGGCGTCTGGAAATAAGCGACAAAATGTTTGATTCGTTCAATTTTTATGTTTTTTGCAGATTCTTATTAACATCATTGACACTATAGATAGATGTTTGCAGAACTAGTTAACGATTATTGCGACGGCGATCCTCGCTTTGAAACGGGTTTTGATCATAATTGAATGATAAAATTCATCAAATTATGTTATTCTGTATAAAAAATGTGTCCATGCTATCTTTCGTTTGCTACACACGAATACGAATACGAACGAAGTAATACGTTTACGAATATCGAAGCCCGATACAACCTGCTATTTATTTATGTATACAATATTATGTAGGTATTATACGTTAATCTCCGGAAGGCGTCATCGGATCTTTTCCAAAGACTAACGCGAAATGTAAATTCTGTTCTAAGTATCTATGTTCTAAGTACCAGTAGAAGCAAGTTTTAATTTATGTTTAGTTATTTTGAATGAATTTTGAATGTCAAGTTATGTACCTACCTACTTTATACTAAGAATTTTTTGAATGTAATGTAACTTTTTATGATTTTGTTTATTGCGTATTATTTACTGTATATTTGATAATGTGTCTATGTATGTTTTAAGCCCACTTTAGACTTGTATAATTGTAAAGGACATTTAGGAGTCCTTTGGTGGGCGGAATGTTAGTCGCGAATAAACGTCTATCAAGTGCACACGTATTTCCTTTAATACCCTATACCCTAATAAAAGATACCCTAACACCATTATCACTGACCTTTCCAATGAAAAAAGAACTGCAAGGAACACGATTCGCACCGGAGAGCACGACGGTGCGGCCGCTGCGCAGCGCCGTCAGCACGGTGGAGCCGCGGTCGGCCGGCAGCAGCGTGATGCCGTGCGCGCGCAGCAGCGCCGCCGCGCCGCCCGCGCCCGCGCCCGCGCCCGCTCCGCTCGGCGCCGGCCCCGCCGCCCCGCCCGCACTCGCGCCGCGCCCTACGTTCGCGCTCGGTGGGATTGGCTGATGACACATTATCGAGAAATCCTATAAACTCTATTTGGGAAATTATCGTTTGGTTCGGTACTATGTTTCAGAACCAAAACGAAGAATAAGAATAAAGAGATTTAAAACCTTTTTTACGTAAATAGGTGTGATACCTGCCTATGTAGAGTGGGTTTTAAACCTCTTCGTATCAATAAATTGGAGTTCAACTACATAATCAGAAACTTATGAAAAATTCCAATTTGAAATTGAAAAATTTCAATCCCTCAAAAACACAAGTTTGTGCGTTCACCGCCAAAAAGACCCCCTTCACCACACCTCTTCTCTTCCAAAACACCCCCCTAGCCCCTTCCAACAGCATTGGGATTCTTGGTGTCTGCATTTCGAACGACGTCCAGTTCCGGGATCACTTGGAAGGAAAAGCTAAATTAGCTTCGAAAAAGCTTGGGGTGCTCAACAGAGCAAAGCGGTAGGTACTTTGCGCCCGAGCATAGGCTCCTACTCTACAAAGCGCAAGTCCGCCCGCATATGGAGTACTGCTCTCACCTTTGGGCTGGAGCACCCCAATACCAACTCCTTCCATTTGACCGGATTCAAAAGCGGGCAGTTCGGCTTGTGGGCAATCCCAAATTAACCAACCCGCTGGAAAGCCTGGAGCACCGCAGAGATGTTAGCTCTCTCTGCGTATTCTATCGGCTATATAATGGGGAGTGTTCTGAAGAACTATTTGACCTTATTCCACCGTCTCTCTTCTACAACCGCACCGCTCGCCACCGAAAACAATTTCACCCTCACCACCTGGGTGCCTGGAGCACTTCGACCATCCGATGTTCCAGATCCTTTTTTCCACGTACTTTGAAACTGTGGAACCAACTTCCTGCGACGGTGTTTCCACTGAATTACAACATGGGGTTATTCAAGGGGCGGACCAACAAATTCCTGAAAAGCCGGCAACGCATTGGTGGTGCCTCTGGTGCTACAAGTGTTCATGGGCGGCGGTAATCACTTAACATCAGGTGACCCGCCTGCTCGTTTGCTCGCTCAAAATATAAAAAAAAAATAAAAAAAAAAAAAAAAAAATAAAAACTATCAAAAAATAATAATAAAAATGTTCGGGACACTGGATCCTATGTCCCTTTCTAACGCTCCAGGCGTAAAACCACAAAGTTCTACCGACAGACACTTTTTGATAATATGCAGCCTATAATCTGTGATGCAGCCGACCTAAATTTAAATAATGTGTCAACTAACTTACCTGTGTTTTTGACTCTATTACTATCTTTTTCTCTGCCTGTATTTTCACTTTAGTTTGTGGTTTGATTTCAACTCCTGAAAAATCCAGATAGTGTTATATTGTTACTTTTATTAATTAACAATTAACACAATAGCTAATATGTGATTAACTAAAACTAATAAAGCTTAACTCACTTTTACATTGTTGAGGTTTCGGTCGCTCTACTTGTTCTGCAATGAAAAATATTCAGTTCACTGATCAGTCAGAAACATAAAACGGAGTGATTATATTCTCTTGGCATATGACATTGAAGCTCTCAAGCGGATGTCGCTGATTGAATGCAGTTTTGAACGATAATACAACAAATTGTGACCCCTACCCAAGTAGCACACGAAGGCTGCTTAGCAGCTGAATAACGAATTCCCGTCACGCTTAAAGCTGTATAAAAAAGCTGCATAAGGGCTGTATACGGCCGTATACAGCTCTTATACCTCTTAAATGGGCACAAATTATACAGCCTTAAGTTGAGTAAAAGATCACAAGTTACTCTTTATTCAGCAAATATGTCACGTGACGTAAAAGTGAAGTAGCAAACCATAGATAATACAAATCTAGCAAATTAATATACTTCGTGGAGTGAATTGAATTTGATTGAATACGTGTGGTTATATATTCAAAGTTAAGTGCATTGTTTTCATATTTATAAAAGAAAAATGATTGGGAATGTAATTTTACTGACATTATACATATATATTACCTAAGAAAATTTTAGTGCGCCACGAAAATATTCGGTTTTTAATTAGTTTCGTGATATAAATAAGCCGTGATGAAAACTTGAATAAACAATTTTTAGTGCTTTGAAAAGAATTATAAGATAAAAAGTTGTTATTATGATATCGAGAAGTAAAAACTAATGCAATCCATTCCTAATTCATACACAAAACATCATAAAAGTTGAAAAATGAATCAGTATATTTATATAGGTTATGAGGTTATACAATAAAATGGTGGATTCATGTTAAGCTGTAATGTGGGTCACATATCATCCATTATATAGCTATTAACTTCATAATAGTTCACACGTGCCCCCTTAATAAGTCAGTGTAATAAGAGTTCACAAATACCTCTTATACAGCATTTGGCGTAATTTTATCCACTAAACAGCCCTTATTCAGCCTAAGCTGTTTAAATATCACTGACAGCTATTATGCAGCTGTAGGATCACCAGTGTACTCTTAAAAGAGTCTTAATACGCATAGAGTTTCAAATAGGTCTAAAAGTGAGTATTTATACAGCTATCTGTGCTACTTGGGTATCCACTATAACCTACTGACAGGATAGCCTGCTGCGCTGCCGGCATTCACTCCAACGGGAGACGTGATGTATTCCGTCATCGAGTGCAAATGTTCCGACGCGACCACAGTCGATCAGGCGGGCAGGGATAGAGGTGTGACTCACTTGCGACGGGCTGGGCACTGTGGGCAGTCTCCGCGGCCTCGAGCAGCTCCACCAGGTCCGGGCGGTCGGCGCGCAGCGCGAGGCTGCGCGGCGTCTTGCGGAACTTGCAGCGCAGGCGCGGGTCGGCGCCGTGGCGCAGCAGCACGCGCGCCACGTCGGGCCGGCCGCGCGCCGCCGCCCAGTGCAGCGGCGTCATCTGCAGCATGTCGCGGATAGAGAAGTGACTCACTTGCGACGGGCTGGGCACTGTGGGCAGTCTCCGCGGCCTCGAGCAGCTCCACCAGGTCCGGGCGGTCGGCGCGCAGCGCGAGGCAGCGCGGCGTCTTGCGGAACTTGCAGCGCAGGCGCGGGTCGGCGCCGTGGCGCAGCAGCACGCGCGCCACGTCGGGCCGGCCGCGCGCCGCCGCCCAGTGCAGCGGCGTCATCTGCAGCATGTCGCGGATAGAGAAGTGACTCACTTGCGACGGGCTGGGCACTGTGGGCAGTCTCCGCGGCCTCGAGCAGCTCCACCAGGTCCGGGCGGTCGGCGCGCAGCGCGAGGCTGCGCGGCGTCTTGCGGAACTTGCAGCGCAGGCGCGGGTCGGCGCCGTGGCGCAGCAGCACGCGCGCCACGTCGGGCCGGCCGCGCGCCGCCGCCCAGTGCAGCGGCGTCATCTGCAGCATGTCGCGGATAGAGAAGTGACTCACTTGCGACGGGCTGGGCACTGTGGGCAGTCTCCGCGGCCTCGAGCAGCTCCACCAGGTCCGGGCGGTCGGCGCGCAGCGCGAGGCAGCGCGGCGTCTTGCGGAACTTGCAGCGCAGGCGCGGGTCGGCGCCGTGGCGCAGCAGCACGCGCGCCACGTCGGGCCGGCCGCGCGCCGCCGCCCAGTGCAGCGGCGTCATCTGCAGCATGTCGCGGATAGAGAAGTGACTCACTTGCGACGGGCTGGGCACTGTGGGCAGTCTCCGCGGCCTCGAGCAGCTCCACCAGGTCCGGGCGGTCGGCGCGCAGCGCGAGGCAGCGCGGCGTCTTGCGGAACTTGCAGCGCAGGCGCGGGTCGGCGCCGTGGCGCAGCAGCACGCGCGCCACGTCGGGCCGGCCGCGCGCCGCCGCCCAGTGCAGCGGCGTCATCTGCAGCATGTCGCGGATAGAGAAGTGACTCACTTGCGACGGGCTGGGCACTGTGGGCAGTCTCCGCGGCCTCGAGCAGCTCCACCAGGTCCGGGCGGTCGGCGCGCAGCGCGAGGCAGCGCGGCGTCTTGCGGAACTTGCAGCGCAGGCGCGGGTCGGCGCCGTGGCGCAGCAGCACGCGCGCCACGTCGGGCCGGCCGCGCGCCGCCGCCCAGTGCAGCGGCGTCATCTGCAGCATGTCGCGGATAGAGAAGTGACTCACTTGCGACGGGCTGGGCACTGTGGGCAGTCTCCGCGGCCTCGAGCAGCTCCACCAGGTCCGGGCGGTCGGCGCGCAGCGCGAGGCAGCGCGGCGTCTTGCGGAACTTGCAGCGCAGGCGCGGGTCGGCGCCGTGGCGCAGCAGCACGCGCGCCACGTCGGGCCGGCCGCGCGCCGCCGCCCAGTGCAGCGGCGTCATCTGCAGCATGTCGCGGATAGAGAAGTGACTCACTTGCGACGGGCTGGGCACTGTGGGCAGTCTCCGCGGCCTCGAGCAGCTCCACCAGGTCCGGGCGGTCGGCGCGCAGCGCGAGGCAGCGCGGCGTCTTGCGGAACTTGCAGCGCAGGCGCGGGTCGGCGCCGTGGCGCAGCAGCACGCGCGCCACGTCGGGCCGGCCGCGCGCCGCCGCCCAGTGCAGCGGCGTCATCTGCAGCATGTCGCGGATAGAGAAGTGACTCACTTGCGACGGGCTGGGCACTGTGGGCAGTCTCCGCGGCCTCGAGCAGCTCCACCAGGTCCGGGCGGTCGGCGCGCAGCGCGAGGCAGCGCGGCGTCTTGCGGAACTTGCAGCGCAGGCGCGGGTCGGCGCCGTGGCGCAGCAGCACGCGCGCCACGTCGGGCCGGCCGCGCGCCGCCGCCCAGTGCAGCGGCGTCATCTGCAGCATGTCGCGGATAGAGAAGTGACTCACTTGCGACGGGCTGGGCACTGTGGGCAGTCTCCGCGGCCTCGAGCAGCTCCACCAGGTCCGGGCGGTCGGCGCGCAGCGCGAGGCTGCGCGGCGTCTTGCGGAACTTGCAGCGCAGGCGCGGGTCGGCGCCGTGGCGCAGCAGCACGCGCGCCACGTCGGGCCGGCCGCGCGCCGCCGCCCAGTGCAGCGGCGTCATCTGCAGCATGTCGCGGATAGAGAAGTGACTCACTTGCGACGGGCTGGGCACTGTGGGCAGTCTCCGCGGCCTCGAGCAGCTCCACCAGGTCCGGGCGGTCGGCGCGCAGCGCGAGGCAGCGCGGCGTCTTGCGGAACTTGCAGCGCAGGCGCGGGTCGGCGCCGTGGCGCAGCAGCACGCGCGCCACGTCGGGCCGGCCGCGCGCCGCCGCCCAGTGCAGCGGCGTCATCTGCAGCATGTCGCGGATAGAGAAGTGACTCACTTGCGACGGGCTGGGCACTGTGGGCAGTCTCCGCGGCCTCGAGCAGCTCCACCAGGTCCGGGCGGTCGGCGCGCAGCGCGAGGCAGCGCGGCGTCTTGCGGAACTTGCAGCGCAGGCGCGGGTCGGCGCCGTGGCGCAGCAGCACGCGCGCCACGTCGGGCCGGCCGCGCGCCGCCGCCCAGTGCAGCGGCGTCATCTGCAGCATGTCGCGGATAGAGAAGTGACTCACTTGCGACGGGCTGGGCACTGTGGGCAGTCTCCGCGGCCTCGAGCAGCTCCACCAGGTCCGGGCGGTCGGCGCGCAGCGCGAGGCAGCGCGGCGTCTTGCGGAACTTGCAGCGCAGGCGCGGGTCGGCGCCGTGGCGCAGCAGCACGCGCGCCACGTCGGGCCGGCCGCGCGCCGCCGCCCAGTGCAGCGGCGTCATCTGCAGCATGTCGCGGCAGTCGGCGGCCGCGCCGTGCTCCAGCAGCAGCTCCACCACGGCCGCGTGGCCCGCCGTGGCCGCCAGGTGCAGCGGCGTGCGCTCCACCTTGGTGCGCGAGTCGCGGCTGACGCCGGCGCGCAGCAGCACGGCGCACGTGTGCACGTGGTTGTTGGCCGCCGCCAGGTGGAGCGGAGACGTGCCCAGCTGTGGAGTACTATTGCGAGTGAACGTGACTGTCGATCGGAACGATCGGCGGCTATGTAGAAAACTTATTTCTACTATGTATAGTTTTACGGCTTTTTGAAAAATATCGATGAATGAAGTACTACAGACTATTTTTATGCCGGTGTGCGCTGGAGTGTGGCCTCACCCAGTCGGTAGTGAAGGGCGCCCCCTTGGCCATCAGCTCCAGCACGACGTGCGTGTCGCCGGCGCGCGCCGCCAGCAGCAGCTTGCGGCCCAGCTCCACGCCCCCGCCCGCCGCCGCCCGCGCGCCGCCCGCCCCCGCCCCCGCCCCCGCCCCCGCCGCATCGCCGCCCACCGACACCGGCACTATGGCGTCCGTCTAGACGGGTAAATATATAATGTATCATGGAATTAAAAAATGTACGGAATACTACACTATACTAATCCTCTGTCAATACAAGTACTCGGTTGATTGCTTCGATCACAGAAGAAAATATATTTTTTTCTGTGATCGAAGGTTGATTGACACAAAGCGGCATCAATCGTGGCTACAATCTAAGTTGTGGTTATCAACGTCAGCTGAATTTGTAATTTTGCCCATGTAAATCAGAGATGAAAACAGTTATTTCACTGTAGCTTCCACTTTCCACAGTTGAACAGCTGGACATGTTCAAACTCTCATTTCAAATATTATATAAAAAAATTAACAGTACAAACTCACATTCCATCAATTCAAAAAACTATGAAAGAAACTTCATGAAAAACATTACATGTACATTTCAATTTTGATTAAAAATAAAAGAACAATAACTACACATACAGTTTGTACTCTATGTGTAGTTATATCATATTGTGATACTTACAGAGATTATCTGTGGGGACGATGATAAGTGTAAAACTACATCCTCTTCGGAGAGCTCTGTGCTCATGTTGAGTTACCTATAACAATTACTATTCTCAATATAACTCTATTAAATAATATAGATGGTCTACAAGAACTTCTGGAGCACAGATAAACGCCCATAATGCACTACCTTAGTCAGTATGAATTTGTCCTTCATCGATCTCGGATTAAAAGGGTCGGGTAGATTAGGAGACTTCAATGAACTTTCAATGGTATGGAGAAATGGGCATGCAGGTTTCCTCTTAATATTTTCCTTTACTGTTAAAGTGACATTCAACAGCTTAAAATACATTTAACTCAAAAAAACTCAGTCTCATGTAACCTCTTTTTGGGAGTTTTTACTACCAGGCTACTACCGCTCAGAAAAATTCGTTCCTAGTGCCTAGAATTTTGTTTTCTCATTACATCAAATCTTTACTTCAGATTCAAAAGCATATTATTAAGTTTATTTGAATAAAAAATTATTCTATTCTAACTTGCTCCAGAATGGTACCTATTTTAGATATTAATAAAATTACTAATTAAAAAAGCAGAATTTTTTTGCTATAAAGAAATTAGCACTAAATTAGAACTAAAGCTGTGAGCATGAAGGTACCTACTTATACTATCTTTATCTAAGGGTACTATATTATAAAGGCAGAACTTATATTGGCTAAGAAGTCCTTACTTTTGCAAACTTCGCATAGTTACTTATATGTATTTTAATAATCGCCATGAGACGCACAGCGAATACAGAGCGCATAATAAAAATAAATAAAATATTATTAGAATGACGTGACTCATGTTTATTATCACGGCCTTCCATAATTCTTGAGAGAATGGATTCTTCTGTAATATTTCAACTTTCTCATTTCGTTTCACGATTTTAATTTCATGTCAACTTTTCTAACAAAACAGGATAAGGATGTTGAAATCAAAGTGCTTTTCCAATGCACTTTCGATGTCGGCCTCACACTTCCTTTTCCTGTCTCGACGGAAGTTCTTCTATTTATGCAAATTATTGTTTAAATCCAAGGAAATAGACAAATAATTCTTACCTTATTAATTAAACAATGCAATTTAGATGGCGAAATGGTTAATTTCTAATTACTTAACGATAAAGACGTCAACAAATCTTCATATGTTTATGATTTACATGATAAAGATGAGCTATATTATACCGCGAAAACTTATCTGTCAAATTAATTTATCGGCAAAAGTTTTTTGAAATTCATCGTTTAGAAAGAAGTATATGCCTTTTTTGCAATTAAATAATGATTTTTAACAAAGAAATAATAATATTATTACGTATATTCAATTGCTTTTATTGCAATTTTATAGGTTATTTTTTCATTGAATGTCAATTTGCATGTTGGTCAACCTGCAAATTGAAATATACATAGACAACATTTTATACTTTGTTTGTAAGTTTACCCTTTTTTTAGTGTAACATTGTGATCTGCCCCCTGTGGCTAATTCTGTAACTCAGTGCGTTGGCTATATCCTTCAAGCTCAGTGCTTATCAAAATAATAGAAGCCACTGACATATATTTTTTATCCATATATGGTTTACTATGAAATAATGAAGGACATTTCTCTTCAAACCTTTAATGAATAAAAAATGCCTATCGTCAGTGATAGGCACTGAGTTACAGAATAAAGAGTTACAGGGAGCAGGGGGCAGATCTTGATCAGATCAATCAACTAAAAATGTTATAACTTTTTTAGTGGTTGACTCATCGATGTAAAATGGTTGATCTGATCAAGTTTAGTGAAAATCAAATACAAAATTTGTTTTTTCTAAAAAAAAATATGTTTTCATAATAACAGTAATTAAGAATTATAGTATATTATTATATTTTGGAAGGTAGGTTTTAAACTGGGTTTCATCAAAATTATTAATTTGAAGCTTATTTGAAGGTAACTATAATAATATTGGAGCAATGATTTGATATGGGGGAAAAGTGATCTTTTATTTAATGAACCGTAAGCAATGATAAAATATTTTGAAATAATCTGCAGATATATTGTAATTAAATTAAGTTATGATATTATTTCATTAATTTTATTTGACTAACAACAGCTTACCTACTATTATTATTATATTACGTTTCTAAAGTGGGTAACTTTATATAACCTTTTCTGTATAATTAGCGTATGCTCCACAAACATATAAGAGTAAGCAGACCTAACATAAGAAAAAATTGGCGTTCCAATTACGCCTACATACAAATCTCACGCACACATTGACAGTAAACAGAGCCGGACTTCGAAAAGCGAGGTTCAGCGAGGTTGAAGGGACTGGAGAGTATTTAATATCTGTAATTTGAAATAATATGGAAACTACGGAAAGTTGCCATCAAATTGTAGGTTAAACCCTTATTTTACATTCTGTAAACTTAATTCTATAAATTAATTCTTAATTATGAAAATGGATTCTAATGTGCTAAGTTTCGCGGTTTTGTAATCAAACAAGTAATAATGTTACAAAATAATATTTAATAAAATCAAAACAAAACATGATTTACAAAATCTACCCAAAAGATATATCTATTAGATAAATAAAACAAAATCAAAAAGCAACTTTTTCTCTAATATCTTTTAGAAATACAAACATTGACAATACGATAACATCAACAGTAGTTTAATTAACTCTTACATTCTATTCAGCCTGTATCACTCATTTCAATAACCTTATTAGAATAGTATTACACATTTTAAACTTATAAAAATAACAAAATAAACCATATAATAGTATTACTCTATACTCTTTATTAATAGTATTACTAGGCTGTAAATTTTGCAAGTCCATCAAAACTTGATCTCCAGCAGCTTTTCTTTCTACTGGACCTTTTACTGATGATGTAGACATATGCTGAAAACAAGAGTAATAAATTATCAGTTGTCTAGTATTAACAATTTAATAGGTAATACAAATAGGTACACAGCTATATATATATATGGGTATAGCTGTCAATATTTACGTTTAAATGGCAAGATGTTTTGGGTTGGTACCTAAATATAAGAACAACTAGAAACTTACTTGTAATGATGAATCAAAAATCATTGGGATTGCATTAGAAGTAAGGACGGTACGAAAACCACTGCAATCCACTAAATGTGCTTCAAAATGTTCAGAACATAGCACACTCGATGTTTTGTGCTGCCAATTTTTTTTATTCGTCTGCATCAACCAGGCATTTTTTATATTTTCATCCTTTGGAAAGCTAAAAAATGATTTAATTTTATAATTTATCCTTACTTTTATAGAAATAGAAATAGAAATATTTTATTTCAAATAAACTTTCACAAGCACTTTTGAATCGTCAATGAATCTACCACTGGTTCGGAATGCCTTTCCCGCCGAGAAGAGCCAGCAAGAAACTCGGCGGTCGCTCTTTTCAAAAAAAAGTAAAAATTTTACAATATTTAATGAAACTATGCTATGTATTGCTTCCACGATTAATTTTCCTAAGTCCAATACAATACAAATAAAAATTAATACAATCCAATACATCTTAAAACAGGCAGGCAAAAACAGACTAATTATTTAATCAAAATATACCCACTAAACAAAACTTGCGCCTGAATACGGCCCTGTCAAATTGTACAAGTATATGAAACGACAAACAAGATCCTGATATTAATTAATTGATAAATATTGCAACAGGAATATACTAGAACCAAAATTACTATAACTGTCTACGAGTTTTGCGTATATAATAATTAGGGACTGCTTCTAAAATGCCGAGTAAGCATATAACCAAATTACGAGTCTATAGCACATCAAAACTTACCGATGAAAAGTAATTGCAGGTGTTTTCCTATACGGAGAATTGCCACACAGAGGTGCACAACACTTCACCATTTTATTTCAGAATTTTTGATTCTTTAGACTCGATTTTAAAGCAAATTTAAAAGAATAAACAACTCGCAGGTTATGTTGTTGTTTTTGACAAATTGACATATTCCACCATACTTCTCTTATTTGTAGCTTACGAATTGCCTCAAGCTCAATTATGTCTATGAGTGCGTAAGTGTTGCAACAACAGAAGTAAAAGAGATAGAATCATATATTTTTTGTTGGAGAGAAGCAAGCGAAGATATTATTTATTCGTTTAGATGTAGTTGTGAAAATTATGTTAGGTCTGCTTACTCTTATATGTTTGTGGTATGCTCAAACGGGCTAGAATTCGGAGCCATAAAAACTTATAATCTGTGGCAGTCAAACAACGATGCGCGCGCATATGACGTCATGACATAAAATTTAAAATGTATTGAAATTTGTTCTTCGTTTTTTCTGTATTTAACAAAAAAATACTAAAATAAAGGAATGAAAACTAGCTCAGATAAAACTTAAAAATGAAATTATCTATGCCAAGATATACGTTTTGTTTAATCAGCCAGTTAACATTCATGTTTTGTGATCTTTTATTTAACTGCGTTAGTTTGTTTCCAAGAAGTCGTGATGGCTTATTAGTTTTATTTATGTGAGTGAAAAGAAATATTTTATTAATTTGGTTGATTGTGTTAAATTAAATCATCTCATGTAAAAAAATGATTTCCTTAGATTCCAGGATTTGTTCCTCATTCTATCAATCACAACAATGTTGATGACATTTTTTTCAACATATTTATTTCAAGTAAGTACCTATTTTGGTGTAGACAACTTTATTAAATTAATTAATAACTAACAAAGTACTCAGCTTTGCTATAAGAACCTAAGTATAATAACTTTTGCTTTAGTTATTACTCTTTAAGCGAACACTTCTGGGTAACCTAGATAATAACTGAGGTATGTATTGCATTATATTTGGTACAGATGCTTTGTTGACGCAATGGAGCAAAGTCTGGTGCTAGTGAACAGGGGTGTGTTGTGTCGCAGGCGGGGCTGGTTGAAGTGCTGGTGCGTAAATTCCGCGCGGCGGGAGGCGTGGTGGCGGCGTACGTGACGGCCAGCGTGCTGCTGCACGCTGTGTGGCTGCTGGAGAAGTGGGCCGACCCACACGCCGTGTCTACGCCCGCACTCATTGTGCTGTTCACGCTGCAGCGCTGCCGTGAGTGCCTACTTATCTCCATGCCTCGGGTGTATTTCTCATTGCCGTGGCTCGTCGCTCCTTCCACACTCCACAGAGAGCAGTGGCGAACACAAGTTTTTCAATAGTTTTTAATTTTCAAGCTTCAATAGTCCAGTAGTTAAAGGTGGGAACTGAAAAACAGTTTAAAGCCAGTTCATGTAAGGAAGAGGGGGGTATTAGTCAAATCCAGCTTGGCTGTTATTTAAACAAATTGGGATAGGCACTAGGCAAGCATGTGACACTATTTATAACGTCAGTATACTTGGTTTTGTACAATTTATTGAAAATGGTAGCAAGTAACGGTTGAGGTAATGTTCCAGTGTCGCCGTGGTACTACTTCTTCTACAAGCGCGCCGCGCTGCGCGTCAGCGACCCGCGCTTCTACGAGGACATCGACTGGATCAACCAGCAGCTCACAGCGCATTGACTCTACCCCGCTCCACTCTGGCACTCTCAGTCTACTTCAGCAAGACTATTCACTAAAATACACTTCAATGTTCAATTACTTCACATTGGTTTACCAATTATGTCAAACTAGCTGATGCCTTTAAGATTTAGTTTTTTAAAAATGGCACAGGAACTCTTGACATAGAAAGCCTATATCACTCTCCAGGTCCACAACTATAGCCATGCAAAACATTGCTTCAGTTCATAACACAAATGATGCATGTAATATTTATGTATGTCTCGAACTCTATCTCTGACTTGGCTGGGTTTGAGCTAAGTATCCAAGAGTAATATTTACATTTTAAGTTTGTTAAATTATAAAACTAACCTATGCCGTTGTCGTACCTATACACAAATACTGAAATGCTTCATAATTATAATTTAAGAGCACCTTAAATGGCAGTGAAATGTTCTTTTTACACAAACATCAATAAGACTCAAGAGGAAAAATAGTATCTAGTGATTAATTAAACATTTAAAACTGTTGACAATATTTAAGAGTATATAAATAATCACTGATTTTAGGTATTATTATCAAAAATATTGAGTGGCATTTTAGTACTTGTCAGAAATGAGTAGGTATGTATATGTATTTAGGGACACTGAAATAACACGTGGATGGGCAAGTGTTAATCTACCAAAGTTATTTTTAAGTTGAGTAGCATTTGATGTATGTAATTATTTGATTTTCTAGTCTAATTAAGTGTTAAGTGACATTTAGAATAGTCCATGACGCTATTTGAATGGTGGTTTTGGTCATACATGCTGTAAAATAGTATGTAACGATACTTGTGACTACTTAAGTAGTCCATTAAGACTAAGTATTGTAATTTACCTTTGAAATAAACCATAAATAAAACTATAATTGCAATATTAGTAGTTTCATTCAATTTATTCAACAAACACTAAAATTTATACATAGGTACATTATAATTCCATAATAATTTATATTATTATTAATTAATTATATTAATATAAAAAAAAATTATATATTTAATTATAGTATTCTATTCAACGATAAGTCAATTGAATCAATTGAAAACAAAAATGAGAAAAATAAAGCACAACAGTGAAAGAAATATGAATTCCAGTGATTCTAACAAATCGTCACATCTACATCAAACTTACGAAACTGCAAAAAATGCATTTTACGGAGAAGCGTTTTGAAAACAAAATTATTTTTAAAAAGAGGTAATATCAATGTACCAGAATACTGATAACCCCTATACAAAAAAAAAATCTATGTTTACAAAACACTCCCTGTTCTGTACATCATTCGTAAATTTTCCGTAGGCGAGATGAAAGGCTACAAGGTCTATTGAGCACCACAGTGTGCCGTACAGTCCCCGGAGCGACAAACGTGCTAACATGTGACGTGGTCAATAGCCAACCCGTGCGAAGGCACCGCTGGAGGTCAGCTCGCGGGCGCGCCGCGCGCAGCACGCGTCTCAGCTGGAAGTGCGCGGCATCAGAAGACGGCGCGGCAGAGCGGGCAGTTGTTTTTCTTGCTGTGCAAGAACCATTTATTCTGAAAAAAAAAAAAAACTTTATTTACCTATTATGATTAAACAGATGACATTTTTTATTAACTGATGCCACCACTAATAGCTGTTGTAAGCCAATCACAATCGTTTTTTTCCGATTGTAACGCCAGCTAACAATTACGCAAGCGCGACAGAATAGAGGCGTTTAAGAATCATTGAAATCGAATGTCAGTCCTACACGTACGTACCAGGCACTCGCCGTGGAACTTGTTGCGGCACTGGCGGCACGCGGTGCTGGGGAAGCGGCCCGAGGACGGGTGCATGCGGCAGTAGCACACGTAGCACTGCGCCGCGCTCTGCACGCGCGAGTTGACCGCACGCACCCACATCTTCAGCGCGTTCAGCAGCGTACCGTTCTGGAACATCGGACACGTACCTAATATATGACTAGTCGTTGACATCGCATTGAGCAAATAACAAGACTTCATTTCAATAGCTCAGTATAATATTAATATTATACTTAAAACCAGACCGAACTGCAAGTGCAAGGTAAAAGTATACAGCGCCATCTAGTACAAATTTTTGAAACTGTACGTATTTTACTCTTCGCTCGTTGCACAGCAGCTTCCCATTGCCACTTCTGGTTCTTCAGATCCTCGCTTATCTGACTCGATCACGTGAAGATAACCGAGCGTATCAGCTCTCGTCATGGTGAATTTTTTGACGAGTCGTTTAATCTTCTTGGTAAGTTTGTCGTGGATTCATCTCGGACAAAGGCGCGTTTGGAACCTTCGTAACTCTAATTTTTAAGAAATAATTATCATCATTACTATATCACGTTCAAAGAGTACCAGTTCATGGAACATGTGATTTGATTATGATTCGTCGGCAGGAGATCGAGCCTCACCTGGTAGGTGAGGTACAGCACGAGCCAGCTGGTGTCGGGCGTGGGCGAGGCGGGCGGCACGCTGACGGCGGGCGGCGACAGCGGGTGGTCGGGCGCGAGCCGCACCGCCAGCTCCAGTTCGTGGTCCTCCACCTCCAGCCAGCACTGCACCTCGCCGCGCGCCCACTGGATCGACACCTGCGCAGTGCAGCCGGCGTCACGCAACACGCAAGGGCCAGGGCAGACCCGATGCTTTTGGCTGCTAAAAGCATCGTGTCTTCCCTGGTCTCTTAAAAGGATCCAGCTGCTACCAGTCACTTACTTAAGATCGTCCGTCCTCTTACTGGTTTTTCCAAGGCTTTCCGATGCGAGATCGTCATTCAAGCACGTTGGTACGAGGGGAGGTCCAAAAGTTCGTGGAGTGAAAGGGTTTTAAATAAAATGAAACAACCAATCTATTTTTCCTTTTCAATGTAATAATCCTTAAGCTGAATACATTTATTAGATCTATGAATTAATTTTTCTAAACCATAGTAAAAATATTTTTTATCTTTTGCCTCAAAATGAGCCAAAGTTGCCTCCTTTACCTCATTGTCGTCGGAAAATTTCCTTCCCCTTAAGTTTTTTTTAAATTGGAGAACAAATAAAAATCACTTGGGTCCAGATCAGGACTGTAGGGTGGATGGATTAGTGATTCGAAGCCATGCGTGTGCAGAGCAGCCATTGCAAGTCTGCTTGTGAACCGGCGCGTTGTCAAGAGCAACACACCTTTGGTCAATTTTCCTCGACGTTTTTCCCTTGATGGCCTCCTTTAATTTGTGTAGTATCGTTGCGTAGTACTCTCCGGTTATGGTCCTTCCCTTTTCCTTGTAATCAATCAGTATTATCCCCTCACAATTCCAATAAACAGTAGCCATCAACTACCTGAGCGAGGGTCGTCTTCAATCGTCTCCCGACCACGTTTGAAAAGACCAAGCCACTTGTAAATCATTGATTTACTAGGGCACTGTTCCCCATAAACGGTCTCTATTTCATTCAAAATGGTCTGAGCGTTCTTTCCATGCTTGGTAAGGAATTTTATCACAGCACGGTGCTCAATATTTTCTCCAGTTTCAGTTTTCTTCCGGATTGACTTGTTTAGCAGGCGAGTGTTCGCAAACGAATGACGCAATAAGGCTGAAACTCAATTTATGTACTAATGATGATGAGTCCCCAATTAGTATGACACTAAGCAAACGCACCTATCCACACTCCATTCCACGAACTTTTGGACCTCCCTTCGTAGCTCAAAGCGAACGCCCATCGGTTATTTGGGCTTTGTGCCTCTCCCGTGCTCACTTCAGCTTTACCACTTTAATGCCAATTTCACCAACCGATTGATAGTTTTGAATTAAACATCTGTCAAGGCATCCACTTGATTCGTCAGTAAAAAGTTACTTGGCATTGGTGAATTGGCACTTAGTGAGTTAACTTAAAAATACGTAAGAAAGTAAGGAGCCCAAAAAATACTCTTCAAAATATCATTTAAAAATAATTAATATGGTCGAAGTCGATAAAATCAAATAACGACAATGCGTATTAAAAGGAATTTAAAACAAAATATAATTGCACAACTTTCATCAATCGATCCATTTTTTTTTAATCTATTTTTTATTTTTTTGGGATTTAAATCGATCCATTATGGTATGCGTCAGTCCAAAAGTTACTGGGAAATTGACACGATAAAAACAAATGGTATACATATACGACGCCTCATGTATGAAATAGAAAGTGCTGCGATGTACCCTGGCGTCGGGCAGCTCGTGCGCGCGCTCCTTGAGCTGGCGCAGGTGGCGCTGCAGCAGCACGGGCGTCACGGCGGCGGGCACGAGGCGGCGCAGCGCGGCGCCCACGCTGGCGGGCGCGGCGCCGGCCCAGCCGCGCGCGCCCGCCGCGCCCGGCCCGCCCAGCGTCTCCGTCAGCACGCAGCACGCCAGCGCGCCCAGCCCGCCGCCGCTGCACCGCTCTGCGCACACAGCGTTACACCGACTCGCTCCACGTTACATTACACCTGCCTTACAATGCCTGTGCGTATGCCTCGCGCGTCACAAGAAAGAAACGTCTATTTTATGAATTGTATACTTTCTAGCTGCTTTGAAAGGTTTGGTGCTAAAAGAGGTCATGTTTTTGAATTGTGGAGTAACTATTGCACTAACTTTGTTGGGGCAGGCACTGAAGATAGTTTTTGAATAGTTCCAGCTGGTCGACTGCATTCATTGCTAGTTGCTACACAGCCTTAATTGTGGTAGTTGGCTGAATTTATGGTATTTATACTGCAACAGTACTTTTTAGTCAAAAGTGAGAGAATGCCTGCCAATCAAATCGATCAGCGGCTGCGATCACTGTGACGATCGCAACCGCAATAATTTTTAGACAATCCCACAGCCGAAAAGGATCATAAACTGCTGCACTACAAAAAAGGTGCCAACCTTACGAAGAAAAATAGATCGATTTAATAGTTCATATCTTGGGAGAATGTACATCCGTATTATGTGTGTGCAGGGAAACTCACCGTTGACGTCGAGGGCGGGCAGCCGCTGGAAGCACTGCAGCGCGTCGGCCGGCAGCGCGGCGCCGCGCACGAACGCGAAGTCGGCCACGGCGCCGGGCAGCAGCCGCAGCGCGCACGACATCAGCCCCTCCGCGTACTTGCACTCCCTGCGGGGACAACGCTACTAGTGCGGGGGCCTTATCGGGGACGGCAGTGTATCCGTTTGTCGGATCGCCTTACGATCGCCGCGTTCGTCGCCGCACTGACCTGAACTCGGCGGTGTAGACGTGGTGCAGGTCGCCGCGCGCGCGCGCGCACAGCCGCAGGAAGGCGGCGGCCAGCAGCAGGTAGCCCAGCGACACGCCGTAGCTGTCCGAGAACGGCACCATCTCGCACGTGGCCGAGCACAGCCTGCCGCGGGAACCGCAACATGAGCGGAACAGACTCACAGAAGAAATAGGTTTACACTTCCACCAAGTTTGAAAGTTGTTTTATCGCCACTTCCGAGCGACATTTTGAACCCTCTGCTCGCTCAGTTCTTTCTGCTACTCTTTGGAGTGCTCGTATGCAGTTTTACTCTGCGAGTTAAGCGTAGGCCGTGCGGAGTCCTCTTCGCTTGCGGTGAAAACCCCGCCTAGTACGATTCAACGAGACGGGCTTGGCTTACGTCACGCGGTGAACCGACAGTTCCGTACCGGTTCAGTTCCGTGATGTGCTGTTTTCGCACGTCAGTGCGGAACGCCAGAACCAAACGTCCGCATAGATCAAGAAGAGAAGGCAATTAAGTCTTAGAGCTCTGCCTGTTGCCAGAGATAATAATTTATGGATCCGAAACTCAATCGCCGACTATAGGACTCGTAAGTATCGAGGGTCGTTCGGCGGGCGACGGAGAGGTACGCTCGGAGTATCCCTACGAGATCATCTGTGAAATGAGGAAGTTCGCAGGCGAACCGGACTCACAGGCGGCTCATCGCGTCGCGAAGCTGCAGGTGCAATGGACGCGACGTACAGTTCGAACAAATTGTCGTCGAGGTCCTAAGTGTCGGCAGACCACCCCACTAGGCGGACCGACGACATCAGCCGAGCCGAGTGCGACCGACTACAGGCGGCGCAAGACCGAGTCTATACAAGGGATATGTGTCCAGCGGTGGACGTCAAGTAAGGGCAAGTGTCGCTCACTGCACGTTGGCCAGCGCGGCCTCGGTGTAGTCCTGCAGGTCGAGCATGGCGTCGTGGAACAGCTGGAAGCAGTTGGGCGGGCGCGGCGCGCCCTCGCCCTCCTCCGCGTTCCACGAGCTGAGCCTCTGCGCTGTGAGGGTAGTTCGCTATTACATTACTTGGTATTAAAGTCAAAATGCATTTGGTCAGTTGGAACGGCATTCCGAACCAGTGGTCGATTCAGGTCTTGACGATTCAAAAGCACTTTGTTAGTTAATTGAAATAAATACTTTTCTATTCGATTCTATAAAAAATTGTTCTATTCTATAGTGTACGTGTTTAACAATCAATGCCCTGATTAGGTTTAGCTAGATTGCTAGAATTTTTTAGAACGGGTTATAAGTTATTTATTTTATTTATTTATTTACAGCCAAAAAAAAAAAGTGACACAATTTACACCATAATTCATAGACCAAAGCATTTTGGCCACTTACGTGGCCGGCAGTATTGTAGATGCCTATAACTTAAGTGACAATGAATGAACGAATGAAAATAAAAATTAAATTCCCTACCATCCTGCGCCACCAAAGGCTTCGCCATCAGCTGCAACGTGTGGAACGCCAGATACTTGTGCGCGTGGTGCGACATCCCCACCAGCGCGCCGATGGCGGCTTCGGCCACGGCCTCCATGCTCAGGCCGGCGACGCCCGAAGCGGTGCGGAGCGCTTCCCACTCCATGTACTGTGTGGCGGCTATTAGGCTACCGATGGTGGACACGCTACTTGCCGTCATCGGCGTGTCCGTGGAACCTAAAGCGGAAGTATATAGAGGAAAAATCGTTTATTTAGCACAGTAGGGTTAGTGTCAATTTAATTCGATTGATCGTATTCTTATTCGGTGACTTCACTCTCAAGCTGTCATATTCTTTATTTTTGACATTTCTAGTGGCTATGGAAAACAATGGAAAGTTGCCAACTGAGAACTGTCAAACTGGCATTTCTTGATACAAATTGCGGATGGTTCCAATTAGCCTCAAATACATCCGCGCAAACATCACGTCGATCCTTGCCGTGTGATCGAAGGACACTCGCCTGGAAGATGGCTATTCCCTCCCACCTCGAGTCTGCGGTCAGTACTCACGCAGCACGGCCAGCAGCACGGCGAACAGCTGCCTGTTGACGTCGGGCGCGAAGATGTCGTCCCACTCGCGCAGCAGCGCGGCCAGGCGCGCGGGCAGCGGCGCCGGCGCGCAGCGCAGCGTGCGCATGAACTCGTGCACGCGCGCGCACAGCCGCGTCGCCGCGCGCAGCACCGCGCTCACCTGCGCCGACACAGAGAATAACGTCAGACGGGTTCGAGGCCACAGCCCACCACTGGCCCGATGTGCTCTCCTACGTACGTTGGTGGTGGGCCAGCGCTGCGCGGAGCGGCGCACGGAGTCGAGCAGCGAGCTGAGCGCGATGTTGACGAAGTCCCAGTGGGCGGCGGGCAGGCCGCGGCCGCGCAGCGCCACCGCCTCGCTCAGGTAGTCCGCCACCGCCGCGTTGCTGAGGACCTGCCGCCACGGCGCGTCGCTCAGCTCTCTGCATCGCCAGAAACGTGCTATTAGCATGGCTTTTTATCAGTAAACGGCATTTGCCCGCGTATTCATCTGCGTGGGGTTAGGTTTTTATAAATCTTGCGAGAACTTTTTCACGACACTCTCCAGGTCCTCACCGACACCCACGTAAAAAGTCGATCGATAAAAATCTTAACGAGAAGGTGACGGTGACAAAACTCGTCGCCGACAAGAAATATGCAATAAATAAAAAAATTGCTCTATCACTTAATAACTGATGTAACTTAATATAATAATCAGTCGCCGAAAGAGCATAGACATACTAATAATAGATTTCTTAAAATCCAAAGGCAAGTCTAAAATTGACTGGAATTTTATTACAGAACGTCACGCCCATTTTCACAAACGACTTTCGTACTTTCTCGAGACTTAGTTGAGGAATTTGCCGAGCCTATTTGAATTCCTCGCTCGCCTTTCATGTAAAAATATCGTGTCAACTGTAGGCCCGGGTTATGTTACTCGTGCGCTGACCTCTCGAACAGCATGAGGTGGTTCCGCTTGTAGTAGCCGTTGACGATGGGGTCGGGGCCGCAGGGCTCCGCACCGCCCGCCGCGTCGGCCAGCAGCTGCACCAGCAGCTCCGGCTCGTGCGCGTGCGCGCCGAACACGCCGCGCATCATCACCATGTACCGAATCTTGAGGACGCGCGGAGCGTTCTGGGAATACTTCGCTTCCGCCTACGGGAAAACCAACCAAAAGGACAACTACAAAAGATATATAGTACCAGAAGAGAAGCCAGTGTCTCCATTCTGAAAACGCACGCGTTATCCATTGTTCACCCTACAATTTGTGTACCTTTAAATCGAGAGAGAAAAAAAGACATCTTCAAAGCATGCGCGCTCCATCTTGGGCTAAATATTCACTTCCCATCGGGTGCGATCACAGCCAAGCCAAGTTCAATCTTATTTAAAACTAAAGTACACTTTGGTTTAGATGACGGAATGCTGCGCAGCCGAATTGGAATCAGAGGCAACTCTCAAAATTGGAACTAAGCTGGACAATTTCTGGTGCCCACTTTTTACGGTTCTTTTTTGTACGCGCGCAAATATTTGGAAGTGCCTAACTTCACACTGGCCAAGTAAGGTTGCAGAATCTGTAAACAGAGAATACACTGACCTGCAAATTTAGATAGTATGCTCTGTTGTTGACAACTTCTTCTAAAGATGAGAACCCTAGCAGTTCTTTCCACTTCTCATCGTCTGCGTGCGCAAGACATTTATTTACTTCATCGTGCTCTGATGTAGATTCAGTTGTACTCTGCTCTGACTTATTCTGTTCTAATTTAGATGTATCTGAACTTTGTTCCGATTTAGGATTTGCACCACCCTGTTCTGCTTTGCATACTCTCTGTTCTGATATAAATGTAGATTTACTCTGATTCAATTTAGATTCATAATTTTTCTCTTCCTTTTCCTGTCTTTTCTCGTCTGATTCAGGCTCAGAGATTTTCTGCTCTGTTGCAGTTTTAGGACTGCTTTGCGCTGATTGAACTACAGAACTGTCTTGCTCTGGAACACAATTTTGTTGAATTTTCAATGTATTTTCATTACCTCTTTGTGATAGTTTAGCATCAAGTTTCTCTTCTGGACTGTGCTTAGAATCTTTCTGTTCCATTTTAGAAACGAAAATCTCTTCATCACGTACGTCATTTTCTTGCTCTGATTGAGAATGTTCTAGAGATTCATTTGGATTTTCTGTTGACTTATTTTGTTGCTCACGCACTTTTGCTGTAACCTCGTTAAATATAATATCAAATAATTTTCTAGCAAACGGCCAGTAGAAGCCCTTTATGTCAAATGATTCGGTACAGAAGGAGTATATTGCATCTTTTGTTTCCACAGTAATGTCAGTTATAATATCTTCAAGTAGAGATTTCATTTGATTTTTGGTTTGATATATTATTTCGTAGTTTGGCGACTGGAAAGAAAAGTTTTTTTAGTCAGATCTCATATATGAAGAAATGAAGATTTTTTTTATAGTAAATTTCAACAATACTTATTGGGTTATACACAAGTCTCTAAGTTGACAGATTAAATAAGTAATGCCATCTTCTTCACAATTTTCAAGCGAAAAAAGCAGCAAGATATTTAGGCCTATGAACTGAGTTAAGTGAGAGGTTTAGAACCAAATTACAATAACATCATTGACTTGCATAATTGATGACTCGTGCATGGTTTTTTTTACTTTCTTATAAGTCACGTTAACGACAGCAAATTGATGACAATTTGGTCCTCATCTGGACAACAGAAAATAGAAGAGTTTTTTATACAAAATATACTTTTTCAATGTGCTTTCGGATTATCTAATTAATCTACCAGCCTAAATGAAAGCGAGCTAATAAGAAAAGATACATTAACTAATACCCTTCATCGGATTCTCCGCAACACATCTAAATACTAAATTGCCCTGCGCTACGTCATTGCTGACAAAAAAAGTACTTACAAAAGCGTAATAATCGTACAAAGCACTCATCACGGCATAGTCATACAAAACGCGACTAAATTCTTCCTCGAAATGAGGGTCAGCCAACATCAAATTACACCAAGAATTACTTTCCTCGTCGTCTTCTGATACGTTTTGTGTAATTTTGCGCAAGAAATACACGCGAAACAGACTCTTGTACACAGATATCATAAGGTCGTCTTTCGTCAATTCCTCGTGATTTTCCGAAGACGTTGAACTAATTTTGTTATACAATTCGTTATTCGTCTCGAACGCTGGAATTATGTTGCCATGTATGCAATCGCATCTGAGTGCGTACAGTTCTAATGGTGTTTTGGGTTGTTTGGTTTCTATTAGCGTGAGCAGTGTGTGGGCGAGCGGCACTGTGTCGGCGACGCTCGTTTTATCTTCGGAGGTGCCGAACAGGTATGGACAGAAAGACGCGGCGTTTTCTATGCGTCTAACGTCTAATTCTCTGATGCTGAAAAGATACCAAAATTTCGTTAAAATTGTTAAATTTATCTAATAATTAAAGGATTTTCTGAGATATATATATTTTCTAGAATAAAACTAGTTCTATTAGAAAAAATTATCACGGCCCATAGGCCGTATAATACATTTTTTAATTTTTATTGAAGTGTTAACCTACACTTAAAGCCTAACCTAACCTAATAGATTTATAAATATATATCAAAAATTCCGAGGCCGGCGGGATTCGAACCCACATCTCTGGGAATCGCGCCCGAGTGTGTTAACCGTTACACCACGGTCGAACCACACGTCAGCCACGAAATCTATTACGTATAATACATAGTATTATTGAGCAAATATCAAGAACGGTTCGTAAACAGCTCGATTTATCATATTTGCAATTGTGATGCGATTAACTCTCTAAATTTTCGGTATTAAAAAAGATTTGATATGATATGTTACAATACTTATAAGAACTTTTTGATTCTCCCATGGAGATAAAACTATTTCAAACATGCACAATTCGCCACGTCCGATGTAAGGTAACTCACTCTTCAAACAAATAATCGCAGATGTCCCGCAGAGCGAGCGCCGACAGCTCGTCCCGGCGGGACGCGGGCAGCGCGAGCAGCGCGTCCCGCCACGCGTCCCACACCTCCGCACCGAACACTGCGGCGTGCCGCTCCCCGTCCCGCTGAAACCGACGACTGCGTTAAAGCTATCGCCCGAGACTTCTACGCGCTATTAGGTTTTTAAAAATCCCGGAGGAAGTCTGCTACAGTCAAAACGAGGCAGACTTATTTCAGGATATATTTGCCTTATAGCGTTACTCACGGCCAGCTGCAGGCGATGCCGGAACAGCGCGCGCAGCAGCGGCTCAGCGTGAGCGCGCGCGGCGCCGCCCGCCAGCGCGCCCGCCAGCTCCGCCGCCACGCGCACGCGCTGCGGGGCCTGCGCGCCGCGCGCTTCGCACGCCAGCCTTTCGCACAGCACTTCGACCACTTTCGCCACCGACGATTCGCTCACAATCACATCTGTGAAGGCGTTAAAATAACGGAAAAAAGCTCTGAAAATCAGCACTGTATATTTTAAATAGGTATACGGCATTTTGCTGTTTGTACCTTTTTTCGTGTTGTGCCGTAATAAGTGAACCCGGCGCTTCTGTTGCTTGGGATTTTCAGCCTAAACGCTAGGAGGTGGAAGCGGCGGGATAATATATAACCGTTACACCAAATGGTTTGTGTGGCACCCCCATATTCCCTCGAATGTCGACTAGATTTTAGAGCCTTCTGTGGCAAACTCCTCCATTGTGCCTCTATCGACCTACTCGACAATTTAGATGTACACTGTGCGGTTTGGCAAGAAAAGCCAAAACTAAAACAAGAAGAAAACAAATAAAATGTAAAGCCCTCACCCCCGTGCTCATCGTGAGCGAGACACGTGAGCAGCAGACTCCTCGCCTTGTTGTCCTCCTCGCGCTTGCACAGAGACAGCACGCTCGCCTCGACCACGGGGCCTCGCATCCATCTCTTTCCCGCGGGCAACTGGCTGTGCGGGTGCGACAGAGTCAGCTGTATGCACCATTCCACCACCGGGGGCGGAAACTAAACAGAAGTTAAAATTATTTTTTCCTGAAATTTTCCAGGTTTTTTTTTCATCACAACATTTCGAGTGTTTCCTACTTTTTTCGTTTTAATTTATTAGTTGTGGCCCATTTAACGCCGAGAAAGCCAATGTCTGACGTAATAAAAACAAGCAAACGACAAAATTCCATGGAAGCAATCAACTCATCCACTCAACCGAGGTGCCCACAGGATACGGTAAGCTACATACTGTAACATTACTGGTAGTATTACAGTTTGAATAGTCTTAAGAGCCACAATTAGACTTACATGAAATAAACAATTTAGAATCGGAAGTCTCACCTGTTGGAAAGAGCTAAACATGCTGTCCTGCTCCTCTTCAGAGAGATACTTGACCACGAGAAACACCATCTCCACGAGCGCCTTGCATCTCATGGTGTCCCCGGCCAACCACGGCCTCAGCGCGAGGTCGTAGAACCCGTACACCGAGTCCGCGCCGAAATGCCGAGCCACCGCCGCGAACAGATCTCTGTTGTCAAACTCTATCAACAGGTTCGTCAAAACTGGACACACGGACTGAGAAACTTGCTTCTTGTGCGCAAAATCGAAGTAACTGCAACAAGTTTTCTGAACTAAGTCGTTCAGATTGTGCTTAAATCGTTCCTTGACTCGTTCGTCGCTGTTCACCTCCCTTTTTTCAACAGTTGTTGCATCGATGCTGACTAATTTTTGGTCCTCAAATTGAATGCTCATTTTCTTCTTGGGCTCGTTTAAGAACGTAGTTTGCAACGTTTTCAATAACAAGATATGGACTTCGACGGATTGTACGATATCTTCTTGTTCGATCGACAGTTTGTCGATTTGCGTGAGGATGGTGGAACACATGTTCTGCCAGAAGTTTCTCGTCAACTGATCGTACTTTTCGCTTTCATCTTTGGACCGGTTGAGCCAATGTTTGATCAACGATGACATGTTCGTCATGGAGTGTCTTATCAGGTTGGTCCTCGCTTGGCTGTCCTTGACGTTGAGCACTCTTTCGAGCCACGTGCGATGCGCGTAAGTGATGACTTCGACTACGAAGTCGTGGTCCTGTAAGGACAGGTGTCGCACACATTCAGACATATTGGATATCCACGTTTGTCTCTCGCTTTTTGAGTTTAGTAAGTTTTTGTTGTTTAACCTGCGAACGAGTTTAATTATGATAGATGATTGCAAGATTTTAAATGGATTTTGTCTTATGCGTCAGAACTCTTAATTTATTTGTGTTTGAGATTTTCTGCAATATAATACGAGGAAACAACTTGACTTTTTGTAAATTCTGAACTACAAAAGACTTCTATAAAGACCACTTTTTCCGTTATAGTTAAATATTTCTCTTTTAACAAAGTACAAAATACTACGGGGATTATTCAGCTCTTTTTAACCACAAAATGGCGGAGTACATATTTTTTGACAATAACCTCATTATGGGTCAAATGAAAGGGCTCGAGACGAATACACTACGGTAAATTTCAAATCCAAGATGGCCGCCACCACAAAATGAAAGCCAACTTTCGATGCTTTATAAAATTCTCACCGGCGACTTGGATATTAAAATTTACGCCTCGACCGTCTCTCAACTACAACTACATACGTACCCAGTGAACATGGCGTCAAAGATCTTGATATAGAACTGTTTGGTGAGCAAGTCTCGCGGCAAGCTCGCGAGCAGCGGCACCAGCATGCTCGACAGCAAGCGCGCGTCACCCCACGCGCCTGGCGGCCGACACGTTACAATCAGTAGATATTTGGATTAAAATATTTTTCTTCAGGTTCAAGTTCGTTAGCTTCCGACAGAAACTTAAAGTTCGACGATGTGTGTAATAGAAGGGAATGTTTCTGTATTTTAATAGCGCCAAATTATTGCCACACACGCAAAATAATTTTCTCGCATTGAATTTCTTCACATCCAAAGGCTACACAACGACCCATAATTATTTTTGGATAAATCAAAAAATATTGTGTTTAGATTAAAAATATGTAGCGACGATTCCTAAGCTAAGCCTGTAACGCCTTTGGTAAATCCCAAATCCTTCAGTGAATTTGTCATTAGCTTGGGTCCGAACCGAATGATAGTTACACTAGCTATTCGAAAGCATTCTTTTCCATTCAAGCCTATAGAATATATTTGATGAAGGACAAAATTAAACTGCACTTACCATTTTCTATCATATCGAGCAGTCTCGTTATGAGGAGATCTTTCTTCTCTAGCCACAAATGCCATTCCTAAAAACAGAGAACTACATTATAAATCTACTTTTTGTTACGTGGGCTTTCCTGTTTGTGTTTCTGGTAAGACTTACTGCGACGTGCCTCATGAGCAACAAAAGCGCTGTCCAGCGCTGCGCAGCGACGCCGGCGCTTCTCTCCGGTTCGGCCACGAGCGCTTTAGCCGCTTTCTTGCCAACCGGCAGCGGCATGCGCGATCCAAACAGCTCTATCACTTGACCCATTGCATCGTACCACGCCGCTCTATTGGAAAAAAAAATTATTTACAGATGTATAAAATTTTACAATTTCTATCAGTCCCTTCCTATTGCAATATAAAAAACGCTCAGAGTGAAATTAAAAGCAAAAATTGCAAGCAAAATTTTTTGTTCTGAAAAGAGCAACTGCTGAGTTTCTTGCCCGTTCTTCTCAGCAGAATCAGCATTCCGCACCGGTGGTAGATTCTTGATTTCTCATAAGAGCCACAAGTTGACCTGCATGAAATAAATAATTCTGAATTTAGCATTTTTGTGCCTAAGATGAGTAAAAAGTAAATATGGAACATTCGTGGAATTGGATCTTCCGGGCCGGAGCCTTTTAAAAACCAAAGGGTCTCTCTAAAATTCCAAAAACTGCTGACTTTTAGACATTTTTTATTCAATGACAAGGTAGCCCTTATCTGCGGTCTCACTTCACAGTCTAGCTTTTCATTCACGCAAATCAAACTTTTCGAAGTTAAGTTTAAGTCATTAAAAATCACACGCTTCAACAGTGAAGGAATTTAACATCGCGAGGAAATCTGCACGCCCCAGTTCTCCATAATACAAATGTTCTTAAAGGTGTGTGGGTTGCTGATGATGGGTGAAGCTCACCTGATGAGCTGCGCCGGGCTCCTCGCGAGTCCCCAGAAGTGGTTGTGCTGCAGCAGCGGCGCCACGCACTCGCGCCACAGCCAGTCGTCGTGCAGCCGCGGCAGCTTGCACAGGAACAGCCGCAGCGCGCGCAGGCTGCTCGCCAGCACGCGCGTCACTTGCAGCTGCTTCTCTTCTTCGTCCTCTATTCTGCTAGTGACAAATATTATATCAACGTGGAACTCGAGCAAATACGAACAATAAGAACAAAGGATGAGGCGTGGAACACCGTTCCGACCCTGCCATCTATAAGTACTGTCGTCAAGCCTATTTCGCAAATTTTTTTTTTTTTTTTATTTTTTTTTTTGGAGCTATATCATGCGATCAGCCATCCGGCTATGAGCAGATGTGTTGAAATATTTAATTTTTTCTTTGACTAGTTCGCATTAGAACAGTCAGTACAAATATAGACTGGTAAACCTGGAAGCTTTATAAGATTTGTGTCAATAAATTTAGACTAAGAATTATTTAGAATAAGATTTATTATAATATTAATTTTGCATGCCAATACCCGGCAGATTGCAGTGCCGTTTAAATATTATGTAACACCTTTGTATACTCAATCTATGCAAATAAAGATTTTGATTTGATTTGATTTGATTTGATTTAAACCACCCAAATCAGCTGGCAGTGCGGCTCACTGTTCCAGAATATTCAAACCGCCTGAAAAGGTAAAATATTCTAGATCTGAATAGATAAGCAGAGTCCCTCGTACTGACTGTTCTAATGCGAACTAGTCAAAGAAAAAATTAAATTTCGCAAAAATAATTTTTTTTTGTTATAATCCGCCAAACTAGAAAAATTCTGTACGGTAAAAGGTGCCGCTTGGGACTGCTTTTATGCAATATTTTAACATAGAACGGAAAAATGGGCAGAACACATGTGCCAAAATTCGCAATAGGTATTTACGATCTCACCTGATGGTAAGTGACGATGCAGTCTAAGATGGTAGCGGGCTAACTTGGAAGGGGTATAGCAGTGTAAATTCAACCCTTATCGGTTTCTACACGCCATCGTGCCGTCGCTTGGCGGCACGTCTTTGACGGTAGGGTGGTAACTAGCCACGGCCAAAGCCTCCCACCAGAAACATAGAAATAGTGAGGTGTTTACAGCCCAAATGTGATACCAACCTTTTACCTACCATAGCTTCCGCATTTCCCATGAGATTGTCCCGAAGCAGGGTCATTATTTCTGACTTGCAAAACACGAGTGCCTCGGACAACTTGCCTTCAGGGAAGGTATTCTGCCAAAAATTTTTTTATGTTATTAATTGTAGCTTACTTGCCTTGCTTGGCCATAGGGTAACTATGGGCGGGGCACATAGTTATATTTCTGATTGGGATTCTAAGATAATGGAGTGGGTCTCTAGTAATTGCAAAATGTTTTTGATTTTTCCTAAATTTACAATATCATATTATCAGGATGAAGCATGGACTAAAAAGACAACAACAAAACTTCGTTGATTGGTTGGTTTTGGTAAGGCGCACAGCATCTTGACGCAACAAGTTCGAGGGCGAGAGCGAATGACAGGCATAGATGGAGGAAACTTCTGGAGCAGGCTTAGGCCCAGGAGAGGCTGAAGTACTGCTGATGATGACGATGAAGTATGGTGTACAGAAGTGCAGGTAGTTCCACTGACCTGCAGACAGGTTTGCGCGAAGGAGCCAGCGGGCGCGTGCTCGTCGTGCAGCGCCAGCAGCCACGCGGGCAGCAGGCGGCGCAGCTGCGGCGCCGCGCGCCGCCCGCACGCGCTCATCACGGCGCCGTGACATGCCTTACGATACATAATGGAACATGTAGAGAATACGCGACTTTCGGTACGAGGGAGCAACAAACAGTTCTTGGAAAAATTAAGGAAAATTCAAACAAAAAGAAATTAAAAATAGTGCCAACACAATCAATTGGCGCCAGTCGACGAGCTACAGGGACTGGTTCCTGCGACTCAACAAGAAGGAAAGAAGATTCTCATATTACAGAGAGAAATCAGATAAATTAATATTCTCAGATCAGATTTGCAGCTGAATGCAGAAATCATCTGAAGTTATGAAATAATACATTTTATATGAATATTGTTATATTTTGAGTTTGGAAAAGAGCAACTGCAGAGTTTTTGCAACTCTTCCCAGCAGATTTGCTTTCCAAACTGGTGGTAGAGTCTTTAGCCATGAAGGGCAAGGGCTAACATATCCCCAAATAAAATGAAGCTAGTGTACCTGTGTGGCCTCCCGCACCCTGCGGTCAGAGTGTATGGTGAGGAGCTGGTAGTGGTGCGCCCAGCTGGGGAGCGCCGCCTCCACGTCCTCTACATTACCTGTCTTAACCAGCTCTGTCAGTTCTTGTAATGCCTATAAACATCAACCATTTCATTTGGAGAAAATGTGGACCGAATTGAAAGCAGACTTAATTAATGTTAGAAAATGTTGTTTCAACCGGGAGATAGCAGAATTACCATGGTACACATGGTAAAACAATTTTTTTTTATACTTCAGAACAAATACAGGAAAAACACAACACCACACACAGTCTCTCCAAAATGTATTTTGGAAAGACTGTATGATGTGTGTGGTGTTGTGTTGTATGTCTATGAAACAATATATGAATCTACCTTGGTCTTAGTAATAGGATCCTTCTTATTAAACTTCTTAAAGCACACAGAGTACTCTGCGGAGAGCCCCTGGTCTAAGTTGATGGTAGCTAGGGAAGGGAACAGAACTGGCACTGTCGCTGGGCCCGCTGTCAAATACTGTTCCCCCTTGGCTGCATTATTTAGCAGCTCTGCACTACGACCACTGCTTGACGGCTGAAAATACAAATTAAGATAAAGCTAATATTATTCTTTCGTTTATTTATAATATCACACCACTGTATTGCTTAATTTTTAAATCGTTTTGTTTGTATAAAGTTGTAAATAACAATAAGGAAAACTAGTAAAAATTAATAGGTAATGAAAATGAAATGCTATAAAAGAAAGCTTCAATGAGTAACATGCAGTATTTAGGTAAGTTTGTAACGCCATAGCAGTTCTTTGCGCCGCATTTTGTTCTTGAAAAATTTACAACATAGTATCAACTTCAGACTTTTGAACAACTACTTATTTTACAAAAACTGATTGAGTCTGTGTGGCTAATATATTAAAAATGTAAGTAAAAAAGTATTCTAAGTTCAAAAACAGTTTATTAATGTTTGTAAAGTGATAAATACTTTGAAATTGTAAAGTTTCATTGCGGTACTTACACGGGCATTATTCTTAGTTCTTTGACTTGTTTTCGTCTTTCCACCCATTTATAAACGTAGGAATTAACAAAAATTCTTATAATACCACAAAATCATTGGTTTTGTGCATTGGTCACGCATTGATTTGTTAATTTTCGTAAAATTTTTTGACTTAGCATTTCCACAACAATCGATTATCTTGACGTTGACAACACATCGACATATGACAATGACAGAATCAAATTGACAGACACATGTCTGTCAATGTTTGTTGTGAGCAGTGAAGGTGGGCAACATTGGTATTACAGCACGTAGAGTGGTGCAAACTTGGTGCAAATATGAAAACATATAAAACAGTTTCATATTTATGCTGTTTGGTGCGGAAACGATGATGCTAAATCATTTTAAGGATCTATCATCCCGGACCGGAGAGCTTGTAGTTACCCTGGGTTAATACAAGGTTTAGAATATTAGATGGTTCGAATTTTGTTGACCAACTGCTAAGTCGCACGTGATTCGCCTCATCTGAACAGACATTTTCAAATTCGCTTTTCATTTTGTATTCAACAGTGACATTCAACTAAAATTGAATCATCTGCGGGCTGCGGGGCTATTCTCTATCTTTGGGAAGTTCAGTTATCAACTGGCCTTGAGTTGTTAACTGATTGGTATTCACTAACTTGTTAATTGCAATTTCCTAGCAAGTCCCAAGGTGCTGGAGTAGCGACCCCGAATCGGAAAGTCCAGTGTTGGCAGACCCCCTCCACTAGGTCCATGCAAGAGACCTATGTCCAGCACTGGGTATCTATCGGTTGATAAAAAAGAAAAATCCATGCGAAGTCATGGGCATGGCCTTTGGCTTATTTATGTATACACTGGTGTATTCATAAATGCTTGATTACTGTTTCATTTCTTATCGATGTCGATAATTTTGTAGCACCTCCCTAATGGGCGGCCATTTTATGCGACAGCATACTGTAGGTATGCACCCTATGTTTGTAGGTACATACGGCATCTCCATATTGAGCTCCATATTATATTTAATACCTACCCATGATCAATATTATCTAGACTTCCCAGTTTACCGTCACTTTGGGAAAGCCATATAGCTCTAGTATGGTCTGTGGCGCATACTTTAAAAATGCGACCGTTATAGCAGAGATTATGAGAGAATTCGGTCTTTGAGACGTACCTAATAAATTAATTTTAAGCGGGTCGAAAGTAAAATAAAAAACTTACATTGCATTGAAATGTCAATATATATATTTTTAATATTCATAAATTCAATATACATTATAATATCAAGTAAAATTAATTACTATAATTTATATAGGCAATATTTTAACACATGTTAATCTATGGTTAAGTTTAACAATCTAGAGTTACCTTAATTTTAACAAGTGTTTTGCGACAAAGTTGTCGACTCACATTTACAACAAATATGGCAATAGGAATTCACTTTGGCTTATTAACATTAGTGTTTGCATCTTGCGAATGCGAGTACGTTTTTAGTAGGTACCTTACTTAAACTTTATTGCGTGTGGCTTGTCCGGTAATGTGTCTAAAAACTTCAAATTAGATACGAAATAAATTGCTTCTTGAAGAAATTTTATTACTTAGTGATATTTTATAAGTACTTAACAGAAAAAATGAATTTAAATGTATGTAGGTGAATTAAATAAATGTATTTGATTTTACGGATTGAAGTAGGTACTTATTTACTTCGAAATAATTATTATGTATAAAATTAAATCCAGGCATGTTAAATGCGTACAAATTTTCGCAAGTTACAAATACTACTTACACTACGTAAACTACACTATAAAATAAAATACTTTCCTTGCAATATTATATTGCACAAGAAATTAACTAAACAATGCCACAGTACATGATGCCCAATTAAAATTTACATTACATGGTAAGTATAGGTACTTACTTCATATATTAAATTTATTCGAAGCCGTAAAATTATTTTTGGCACAAAACTTAAGAGCTAATGATGGGAGTTTTATATATTACAGTTTTCCACATCGCATAGTTATCGTAATTAATCTTTGGTTTGTCTAGCCCACCGGTGATTCTTTGCAAATCACTCACCCCACGTTCACTGACTGACTCTAAGCAAGGAGACAAGATTATAAATTAAAGAACCTATTTATAGGAGCTTGTTTGAATTAAGTTTATCTAATGAATAAAGTTTATTCAAATTTTTTCGTCGGTTAAAGTTTACTGTCAAACTACCTACTTACTTTATTTAGAAATTAGCAGTTTTGAGTCATATTTACTCAAAAGAATTCATTTTAGGGCAAGTTTATTTACTATATGAGTTTTTTTGGTGCTTGCCTGATTGATTAGGAAGAAACATAAGGTATATTTAAATCAGTTTGTAAGATAAGTCTTACAAACTGGGCACCAACAAAAACCTTACGTGAGTAAATAATACTTCTCTATTACTTATCATATTTTTTCAAATTAACACTTTAACTTTATAAACTTGTCCCTATTGTTAACTTGTCAGTTACAGATGAACAGGATCTTAAAGTTAAAATTATACATAATAAAATATGAAATATATCAAACAGGCTCACTTAATTTTAAAACCGATTACAATATTTAATTTACAATAATCTTTAGTTAATAATAAATTTTTGTTCACATTTGATCTGAATTTTAAATTGTTAGCGGAATACTGATTTGACTCAAGATCAATTCTTTGCGAGTAAAGTACGCATAGCTTGGCAAAAGAAGTTTTCATACGAAATCTAAGTTTTCTTTACTGACAACACTCTATTAAGTTGTCAAGTGTCAATGTTACGTCAATCAATGTTTTGGATTTGGAATATTTATTTCAATTTGCATTTTGCACTATTTTGGAATTAAATATTATAATAAGAATTTCTGTAGTTTTACTATATATCTATGTACCCGAGAGGTGATATTGGGGTATTAGCCGTATGGCGCCCGTATTTTTTTCTACCCTTTTTTGCCAATCCAGTAAATTGGTAGATACACACTACACAGTAAAGCGTGTATCTAAAAATTGACTAGCTATTACCGTTTTGATAAAGTTATTAATATAGGTACGTATAATCTCGTGTAAGTGATCGATCTTTTTGTCCTACTACCAACAAGTAATCTGGATAGTAATTTACGTTAATTATTTATTAATGTACATTATGCATAAAATTATCATTTATCTCAAACTTTGTGTTCACGGAAACCTTATTATGCTAAAAATGTCCACATAATATACTGCTTGCAATCGTTTATGTAATTCGTTGATTAGAAACCTTTAGAAATGAATTTTACCTACTTACAATTACAAAATATAGATAAATCATTAGGTATCCCTTAAAAATATTTTGCTTAGGAACTTTCTGTTCTAATATACTGAAGAATTGGTGCATGAATTAAACAGTGAAAACTAATTTAATGTTTTCATATTGTGTAGGTAATCAAACTAAATGCAATATGTATGGAGAATGGTGCTTTCCGTAATAGTAAAAATATGAGTAAGTAAGTAATAATAATAAATGACCACTTTGCCTAAAATTTATCCCAAGAATGGATACCACCCTACCTTCATAACTGCATCAAATTAAGTACATCGAATAATCATTTTGTGAACGATGTCATCTTTTTCTAACCAGTGTATCAGAGACGTATTTGAAAAAGTAAACTCCTACTGTCAAGGGCGTAACAACATAGTTACATTTAAAATTATAGACAAAATTTTGAGATTGATTCTGTTGTCTGTTTATGTATTTTTAACCGACCTCCAATAAATGAGGTTCTCAATTTAAAATTTAAGATTTTACTAATTAAGAGGTCTCAGGAGTTTTGTATGTTGCGCCAACCTATCGTTACACATCTGTCTTAATTTTCATAATCGGTTACACGACAATGTAGGCAACAGTTAAATTCGTGGTAAAATAATTCGATGAGACTAGGAATAGTATATAATGCAAATCACTTTGTAACAGTTAAATTTAAGAATATAAATATATATAATTATTATGAATTATTACGTACCATTGCTTTTACTATAATAAACAGATGTCCATTCCTTATATTTATTGTCTCGTATTCATTGTTTCAATTGGCACTACGTTTTGCCGCCTAAGGCTAGGGACAAATCTATCGGAATTCCGCTGCTTCGTATTGAAATCATTCGCCATATTATTACCTACCTAAGAGGCCGAAGGGATTTTCCGCAACATTTGCCCCTGGACTTATGCTGATCGCACATTAAGAACGAGCGCTCCGCAAGCAACGTGAATCTGACGAGTCCAGTACCGAATAAAGGTTTATTTCAGTAAGCTTCGAATTAATAGCAAATTCAAAATTTATTTCATGTAGGCCAACTTATGGATTTTAAGACAGGGCAAGACTGTAGAGTCTTGCCCTGAGGTAACTCTACTCTAGTCATTTTATACCCGGTTATTTGTAGCATTACGCCGAGCCCCTGTTCAGACCGGGTACTTCAATAAATTGGTTTTGTAACTGTGCCCTGCCCGTGAACTTCAAAAAATAAATAATGCTTTATGTCGCTACAGCTGATGTCATCCGAATTTTAGTTTCAGTACTGAAAAATGCGCACTTGCGACTCGTGCTATAATGTGCGAACAGCGTTTGTATATAATTGTATAATTATATCTTTAACTATTCGAATAAAATTTAAGCACATATTTACAAATAAATCCTCAATACCTATATTTACATTTTGCGATAAGTATTATGTACATCCTTTTACACACTAATCTTTGGATTAATTAATTATTTATTAAACGAGAGAGTTTTTTAAACACAGCAGAGATCCCATAGGAGTATTATGGAATGCTTTAAACTTATGTAATTATACACTATCTAAATAGTAAATACTTATATTCTAAAATACGAGAAGCTTAGATATTTAATAGAAGGTATTAAAAACATTGATGAAGGTCGCACAGATTTCACACCACATACCTACGTGCCGCATTTTCCTCCATTAGAACTACTCGGAGTATCTTTTTTCCGCATTAAGTGGCTACAAACAAAAATCTTTTTGCAAAAATTGGTCAAAGAAAGTGTGTCAAAACTAATAAAATAGCAAAAATATCGCTTACGATTTAAAGTTAAGTTTTTTGAATTTTTTCCTCGGTAAAAAAATATGCCAAAAAAGCAAAAGTTTTGTTTTCAATCATGTTTGTAATAGTTGACAATGAATTTAGATTACATAAGTACGTGTATTAATGACTTATTATTTAAATAATTATCAAAGTCTCTTTTTATAAGTTAAAAGTTGCATAGTTCTCAATTCGGCATTACGGATGTTGGCTTTGAAAGTGCGGCACGTACGGTTTACTTAATGCTTATGCAATGTGAGTCGTGACATATTGTGGTGATTTTAAACGTAAGATGTCGTTATTGGAAGATGAAATTTTGTTCTAAATTTGTAAAATACTGACGCTAATACGAAAATAATGTGACCGATGCGTTAACGGTTCAAAGGAAAAGCAATTTCCATGTTGGAACCATGAAATTAGATGTCCAAGATGGTGTGGAGTGCTACGCAAGTATTTGTACATGTTTGTACGTATATAGTTCACTACAGTTTGGGCGAAGACCAAATTATATACTATGGATAATGTTCTTATCTACATTACGTGTATTGTCATTCATAGACCTACAGTTAACGGCAAACTTTGATAAAACCAACGGCTTACAATAATATGATTGTAGATTTTTGGATTGTCTTACACTCGCTAACTGTTTAACTACGAGGCAAAGGTAGGTGGAGCTTCTTTGAGACGATGCCTCGACCTGAGGCAAGCCACGCCACGTCTCAGCCCGAACCGCGGCAAAAGAGGTTTTAATCAAAGAATTAACCGAAGATTCATGTATCCATAAGCGGCCTTAGTTTGGCTTGAAGTCAAATAGAAACGAAGCTAGAGTATCCAATCACACTAAATATAACATATTGAGCACATTGGGTTTTGGAAAACCATAGTCAGCTGGCGAGACATAGATGGGCGATTTTTTTTTTGGGTTCGATGGATATTATTACTGCCAGGTAATGTACTCTAATGACCAAACCCGCAGTTTACAATCCAAGTATAGAGAGAATTACAAGCAAGTGCCGGTGGCAGGTCTATCTTGGCCTGCGTGTTATCTGCACTTTTTTGTAAGCAAATGCTCATACCATGCGCAATTCGAAAATATTTTCATACACATAACAAGTTTATGTACTAATTTATGATGAGGCCGATAAAGTTGTTAAAATAAAATGATGAGATATCTCTTAAGGCTGGTCGCAAGTTGTCTACTATCGCATGAGCAACTAGAATTTGCCTTTAAAGTACCAACTGGCTCTATGCATGAACAGTTTTCGTCCAAGTTGTTTGTGAGCTGTTTCGCGTCTCGCACAGACTCGAATGAGTTGTCCATTAAATATAATGGTAACTTATGGAGAGAACAGCATATCGTCGAGTCTGTCGTTGAGCAATACGATGGTAGAAGTTTAAAATAGAGTTTGTGGCAGGTTTTCACGCTTTTTCTTTATTCGATGACAAACTCCTCGATTGCAATCTCGACTTATGCAATCTAAGCTGGTAGCAGATTACAAAGTATGGCAGGGTAAATAGCCAATGTGCGACCAGCCTTGTGTACCCAACTAAATATACATAATAAAGTAGGTATATAATTATATTTACGTAACTAATGAGTAAACTCAGTGTAAAGATATAAAATAACATTTTGAGTATTATATTACAGGTACTGGCCTTTGCGATACAGTACGAACTAAAATTTATTTCATATTTATAATGAACTAACTTAAAATAAAATATCTTAATATTTTTTTGGCATATCGAATGGCACATTTTTTTCTTTGGTAGACATATTTGGCACTGTTTCAATAAAAATCTCAATTGAAAATTAATAATTCAATCGATATAAATTTCATTTTCGATTACAAAAATATTATGATATCAATTAGGTAAAAAAGGGTATACTTAATAATATAAAAATGAGTACTAAAGTTACTAGTTTTAAAACGGATATTACTAAGTAACAGCTTTAAAGTAGCAGATCCTTAGGTTTCCCTTCGAACACTAGTTCTCAATTATCTTTTTAACAAAATTATGCTTTTTCAAGAGAGCAGGCTCGAGTGTAATTTTTCAAGTTAACTTTAAGGCTGCGTAAATCTAACAGCATTTAGTATACAGATGTCAAATCATGACACTTTCCTGGCAGTTAATTTCCATGCTTTATAGTCAAGTTGACATAAAAAGTTATACCGAGCGCTCTGTACCATTTCTAAAGTAATGTACGTTTTGCATAACATGTCCAACCAATGCGGTCACCTCCGTGTAAGGTGTTGAAAATGTCTGAATACCGAACATAAAATCCCGAATAGAAGAGTTTGAATAACTGACAATAATTAGCTAGAAGGTTGAATGTATTTGGTGCAGTTAGTCTCTGTAGGGCTTGCAGATCGCGAACCTGTGGTTCATGTGCTGGCTGTAGGAGCCCGAGTGCGAGAACTTCTTGAGGCACTTGCAGCACTGGTAAGGCTTCTCGCCCGTGTGCAGGCGCTTGTGCTCCGTGAGGTGGTGCTTGTGTTTGAAAGCCTTGTCGCATTCCGCGCATTTGTACGGCCGCTGACCTGCAACACGGGAAACTTCATTCATTATAGCTGAACATCCTTACTTATTTTATAATTCTATTGGAAGGCTTTGGCCGTGGCTAGTTACCACCCTACCGTCAAAGACGGCCACGCGATTTAGCGTTCCGGTACAATGACGTGTAGAAACCGATTAGAGGTATGTGTACACTGCCATACCCCTTCCAAGTTAGTCCGCTACCATCTTCGACTGCATCCTCCCCAACCATCAGATGAGATTCCAGTCAAGGACTATCTTGTCATCAAATAAAATATATATGCGAAAGTGTGTTTGTTTGTCTTTCAACCAAGCCGCAACAAAGCAACGGATCAACGTGATTTTTTGCATGGGTATAGCTTATATACCAGATTTAGGAGGAGCAAATATTTTAAAATCATCAGTTAATTCATAAAATTATTTGAAAAGCACTAAAATACTTTTAGCAGTTTAAAAAAAGTTATAACGATGCTAATAGATTACTAACCTGAGTGCTCGTATTTATGCCTCGCGAGAGAACTCTGCTTGACGAACGTTTTGTCGCACTGGTCACACACGAACTGCCCCTCTCCCTCCTTATAGTCGCTTGAGCTCTTTAGTTTACTTTTTTTAAGTACTGATGCCTCATCGTCGTAATCGTTTTGTAAATGTAGATCGTCGCCCCAAGTCGGCCGATCGTAAGGCGGACTGGATTCGTGCCTTTTCTCCGATGACATGTGCATGTTGAGAATCGGCGACCGTCCGTTCGTCATGTCGTTGTACTGGAGTAACTTATCCATGGGCATCACGGGGTTGACGGGCATCTTTTGGGACATTGGCCTTTTCTGCCCACTTATGATTTCGCCAGGTGAGGGTGACAACCGAAAGTCGATAAACGAAGAGGAAGAACAATTGGAATGTGGGTACGTATTTAAGTAATGAGAGCGGTGCGGCGTCGTACTTCGAGAAGACTTCTGACTTAAATTAACGGCTTCTTCGGAATCGGAATGTGTTACTGAAATGCTGCAAGGCGGCGAAGGCGAAGGACTAGACGTGACGGACGCGCTCGACTTTTTTGTAGATAAATCTAAGGGCTGGTCGGACATTGCGACCACTTGCGTCATTCTCCGTACTCTGGCTCTATTATTTTGGAACCAAACTTGTACAACCCTGTTATCCAGGCCGATTTGTTGCGCTATCTTTTTAAATTCTTCCCTATTGGGACGTGGATTTATAGCGTAGTGCTCTTTCAACACTGTTTGTTGTTCCTCACTCAGTGCCGTGCGCACTCTGATCTTTCTGTCACTGTCGTGCAAAGATGCTTTATCCTCGTGCTCATCTTTACCATAGTCTTCATCTTCACTCCCACTCACTCCGCTCTGTATCGATGCCCGCATTTCAGCTTCTAATCTATTAAGTGCTACTGTTTCAGCCACTTGAGCCGCTAGCCCTTCATGTTTTCTAAACATATTTCCGCATAGTTTTTCATGCTCGAAAAGGTCACTCTTGCCATCGAATGTTAGATTACACTTTAAGCAGCGGTGAGGATCCTCAGGCTCTTCTTTCACCGTTAAATGCTGAACAGGAGGAGACTCTACGGTAGGGCAAACTTTCGCCGAGACTGGAGATAAACTTTCCATGTTTGCTCTAAAAAAGTGTTTTGTCACCGACGCATTGACAGATTTTAATATTGTATTAAAGCCGGATTGATCGCCTTCAGACCCATTGTTATTAATTGGAACGTTCTCAAAATCACGAGACCGTAACATCTGTTCAGTGTCTCGGTCTTCGTGCTCCTTTTTAATGGAAACGTTGTCATCGTCCTCGATATCCATCACCAGTTCAGCGCTTCCTTCGGATCTTTTATCTTCTTCTTCGATTACTTCTTCTATTAAATCTTCAGGGTTGGGGCCCATTAGATTCTCTTGTTTCGGGCTCGGGTTCTCCATCTTTCTCTGTTGATACTGTTGTGAGGCTAATTGCTCAAATAGCTGACTCAATGAAGCTGGAAATGTATAAGGGGCGATACCGCTGGCCGGACTCATGGGCATGCCGGGCGGCATGTAGAAAGGGTTCATTCCCGGTTGTCCTAGGGGTGGACGGTGGAAGTTATTTTCTTGTGGGGACATGGATGCAAAAAACGCAGCTGCTGCCTCATTGTATTTAGGAAGTATGGGTAAAAACGAAGCGTTATTGGAAGCTATGTTGTTGTTCAGTTGCGACGCGACCAAGGCATTCGTTCGTTTGCGTGAAGCGTTTCGGTCTGGATTTAGAGCGGGGTTATTCGGTTTTATCCTTCCCATCTTGAGGTTCATAACCAAACACTTCTTGGAAGTCATATGTGAGGAATACGAGCCGGAATGGGAAAATTTCTTTCCGCAATTAGCGCATTCGAAGGGTTTCTCACCGCTGTGTATTCGAAGATGTTCTTTAAGGTGGTGTTTGAACTTGAACGCTTTCTCACAATCGTTGCACTTGTATTTTCGTATTGATGCGCAGTCGATGTGACTTATCATATGTCGCTGGAGGCGGTAAACGTTGTCGAAGCTCTTCGGACATATTTTACAAGACTGTAGACAAAGAGAAAATATCGGTTAGTAACATTGAAATCTGCGAATAACAGACGATTTAACTGAATGATTAATATTTTAAAAAGTAACTGGAATATTTAAAACATTAGGGCCCTTTTCTAACCACAAAATTTTGTTCGGCTGTGAAAAGAACAAGAGTGGAAATTCAACGATAAATAAAAACTGAGTCTATGAAACATGATTCAGTCAACACAATGTTCCACTTCGACTAAACCATCGGCCGATCACAATTTTGTATTTCGCGTGGGCTTTATAATTTTCTGTTCTGAAGTGTCAGTAAGATAAGCCCTGCTTTTAAGTAGCCTGCAGTTGTTAAGCTCAGTATGAGGCCAAGTATCCGCCAAAACGAAGATGAACGGAGTTGAGAAGAAGAGCGGTGTAACGGGCAGGATTATTTCACCATATTCTACCGGACATGAGACGTGTAATTGTCAAGAGCGGAGTTGAGTTCTCTGCGCGCAGTAGGTACGCATTTTCGCACACTAGCACAATGCAACACAATCGTCTACTAAACTCAGCATACCACTCACATCTTCTCTTGTGCCTACTGCGTAAAAAAAGACACAATTCCCTTTCCAAGACGGCAGGAGATATTTTGTCTTTTTTGTAAAAGACGATGCTTGAACCGATGAAGCAAGGCGGAGAAGAGATGTGGGACAATACATTTGCTTCTGTGTCCGCCCACCTCCGCTTTGGCGGCTACCGGGCGTCACGCTCGGTGGTATGTTCCGTATATTAGAATGGGCACTGACATATTTGACGTTATCCACCTGAGTGCTGGGCGCGTGCAGCGTCTCGTGGCGCTCGAGTTGGTCGCGCGAGGGGTAGGAGCCGCGGCAGTGGCTGCAGGCGTAGGGCCCGCCCGGCCCCAGCGGCGAGCCCGCGCGTTCGTCCTCCTCCTCGGGCGGCTTGCCCTCCGCGCCCGCCGCGCCCCCCGCGCCCGCCGCGCCCGACAGCGGCCGGACTGCAAACAACCAGCTCACATCACACTCCGATAGCTGCGGGTAAACTATAATGGACCAGGGGAGCGATCATTACAGTACTATACAAAATATTACTTATGTTAAATGGCGGTACAAATTAATAATCAAATTACTTCCATCACACATTTATATTTAAAAAATTATGGAAAATCATCAAAATATTTTTGGACGTTCTGCACGATACGTTCGGGAAACATATAGGTAAGTAAGTATAACTTTTTTAAATTTAATATTTATGGTCATCCCTCCCAGGTATACGCAATAGTTCAGAAAATATTATTTGCCCGATTCGACTTAGTTATCCCTTTATTCATGGAAAACAAAAGAGGACCTAATCAAATCGAGAGGGCATATGCCATCGATCGTACACTTTGACGAACTAATACCTATTGATACTCGTATCGTGCAAAACATTCACTAAAGTATCAACTCCGTTTACTCAAATGGATTTTTTTAAAACAGACATTATGTTTTAATGACCCTATTATAACAAAACAGACAAGCCAATATAATAGGTGGTAATGATAACATTCGCCGGTGCAAATACTTCGCAAACGATATCCGCTTGTTACAATTGGACAAAGTGGATTTTGAGTACCGAGACAGTTGCTCAAGTTCGTCTATAGCAAGCGCCAAAAGTGAAAACATATATCCAATGAATTTTGGCTCGCAATACCAAAGACATGAGTGTAATCGTACGCATAGAAGCTTCTAATTAAATAAGAGCTTGTTATTACCGGCTATTTTCGATTTTTTTAATCGAAGCAAATTAACCATGATTCAAAAAATAAAAGGGGACATCAAACTCAGGGATTAAGTACTTATTTCAAGTGACAAAAGTAACTAGGAAGTAGGTGTTAATATAATCAATTTTAGTTTGTCAATTCAATAAATTATTAATATTATCGTGACGGCAGCGGGATGCAATACTGATTGCTTCCATGCAGCTTTGTCATTAGCAAATTCATCAGTAATAAACCTTTATTTAAACCAAAATAGATAAATTGGTAAATCTTTATGATATAGGTACCTACAACCGTATCGCGATCGTAAAACATGTGGATTTTGTGTTATCCACCGCAATAATTTTAAAAATAAAGCAGAAGTAATCCCTTTATTCAGGTGCTAGAGCCGTCAATAAAACGAAGCGTCTCTCGCGAACACTGTGCTCTGCCACGTTACAACATTGGACTCGTTATAGAAAAAGAAAAGAATACACAAAAGATTTCACATTTCAAAATTTTTGTGCCATCACATCGTCATTACGGACACAATTATTCACCTAAAAATAATGTTTAATGCTAACACACTATACCTTTACCTATTGCTAGCCCTCGGATTCTTGTCTAAATTAACCTAACCCCGTATTTAAAGAATGATGAACTTTTTGTCGAGCGACATGTCGCTCAGGTGAGCTTGCACGTTAAACGATAAGCGTTTATGAAAACAAAACACGACAACAATTCAATTTGGAGTCGGTTATTTTGGTAATGGCCGCTTTCCCGCGTAATATCGTTTTTAAACCGACCGGTAGCGGGCGCGCGTCGTAAATCAAATATAATAAAGAGCAAAACAGCGCGACGTCCGAGTATTAATTAGTACGTGCGTACTTGTAGATAACCAGTGCGCGTACCTACCTACCGGGGACTTGAACGTAGGTCCTTTGTGTCGGCCTTTTTCATACAATTTTAGACTTGCGTTTGCCCAAGTTTAAGAAATCTATGCAAATAATGGCGATTAAAAGCAATTATTGTTCAATCATAAATTATTATTGTCCAAAATAGATAGATCTCAATGACTAAAACATTTTTACCTACCTATAAAAAATTATAAAGTAATTTCCCAGTGCAAAAAGATTTTGGTTTGCTTGCGCTACTCGACAATAGATGGCGCTAGTAGTATGTATAGAGACGATAAACACGATACTAAAACAATGAGGTAGCTGCGATTATTACATATTATTAATCAGTAATGAATTAAGTAAAAGAAAAATCCAATTGTATCAAAATATTGAGCAACGTTCAGTCATTCATTAGATAAGTATTATTATCTTTTCTGCGCACGAGCATTTAATACAAACACACACACGCACATATGCAACTGTCTATCGTGTTTCAATAATAAAATTATCAAACACCTATACGTAAAGATAAGTATGCGTGCAGCACACTAACAAATCAAACAGTCGTCTTTGTGTGTGTGATTGGCCACACCTGTGCGGTAGAGGCATGGGGTAGGCGGAGTTTGTTATAAAAAATTACTGAGACTCCATGATGGTTTGACGGTTGCCCTGATGTTTAATGATTAGGACGAGATTAGAATAATTTGACAAACTTCTCATCATCATCGTCGTGTTTTTTTCTTTATTAACGAGGCGGAAATCTTCTTCAAGATACCCGAAATCCTAAGGGTGAGTTCGGGTTGTGTGGGCCTTTTTTTTTAAACAATACCTACGTTCTTTCTTTTTTTCTTTTTTTTTACCCACTAAAGCCTCGGTGGCCACCCTCAGCGCATATTGGAAAGCTCCAAGATCTCTTAAGAACATAACCGGAGGGCGGAGCCTCGTGTGTACATAATATTATCAGGTCATCACCCCATCTCAAAAAAAAACAAAATTCAAAATCATTTATTTCATGTAGCCAAAATGTGGCTCTATGACACGACAAGACTATCCCCGGTTCGGAATGCAGATTGCCCCACTACTGGAACTCTCCTTAAGTGCGCGCGTAATGGTACAATCTTCAAATCGATACCTCCTACGTAAGTTATGGTATCCCACAAAATTGGCATTTTAGGTTTTATCCACTATATCATTAGTTTTTATCTATTTAAAAAAAAAAATTAAAACAGCATTTTTTTACATACTTTCAAGACGTATAAAGTTGTATCATTATTAAAACGACGCGACGGCCTAAACAATTTTACTGACTTTCACAACAATTAACGCGTCACGTAAGCGTTTTGGGGATACAACAACTTACGTAGGAGGTATCGAGATGCAGATTTCATTTTTACTAAAATAATGAAAGGGGTATGGGTAAAAACGTCCCCACCCACCAACAGATTTGAAACAAGTGTCATCGGAAGCGTCTAGTAGGTAGGATAGATATTATTTTTTACTATGGGGTAATGGGGTATGGGTAGGGTTTCGAATTTATAATATCTTTTTATTTTAGTATTATCAGATTATTGCATAAGTATAAAAATAAAATTAAATAAGTAGGTAAGTAGAGATAATCTCTACTTGGATCAGGCAAAATGTATTTTACAAATAAACTCATTTTATGCATTTGCAATGTGCGCCTAACTATAACCCATTAGATAGAAAATAATAATTTAATTCACACGCTAACAAATTGATAGCTAGTATACACGGATACCTGTGTAGGTAAGTTTCCTACACATGTAACGAGGAGCGGTGATTGGTTGATGGCTGCACCTTGCCTAAAACCACAAAAAACTTTGTGGTCGACTTCGTGATGGCGCGGGCGGCCTGATTGTAGGAACGTTACACGCATGAGAATTTAATCGTTTGACCATTTGTCTGTCTATAGGTGCGTAGGTACCTATTTACATGACCATTATGTACTTACTAGCTTTTTCCTACGGTTTCGCTCACGTTAAGTTCGATTTTCAAACCCCTATTTTATGCACTTAGGTAAGGGTTTAATTTTCAAAAATCCTTTCTTAGTGGATGCCTACGTGCTATCTGTACCTACCTATGCCCAGCCTGATCCGTCGAGTGGTTTGAGCTTTGCATTGATAGATCAGTCAGTCAGTCAGTCAACTCTTCCTTTTGATTTAGACATGTACGCAATGCATTCATTATAGAGCGTAGATTTTAAATGTAGATAGATTCTACTTCAGAGAATTCATACCCCCCTACCACCCTCAAGAGGTGATTTTCTAAAATAGCTTTTTGAGAATTTTACAATTAAAATCTACTAACCAAAATGCTGATTTTCATGTCTATGACGTCAAAAATATACACTCCATATAACCTTCCAACCCCAACAAGTGGGTGGTTTTTCCCACAAATCTACACAACTGTTTATTGACTAATCAGTAGTAGGTACCTATCCTATATCATCATAAAGACATACCTATTAGGTACTTACATTACTTATCTGATTTTATAGGGAAAACCTAGGATTCGTCTTGAATCATAATTAATAAAATTTCTAAAGCACAAATTACAAAATATACCTATATACGAGTATATCTAAGTACCTACTGCACCTCACTTACCTACTCCCATCCACTCGTAAATAGGTAACTTACCAACGTAACTAAAAAAATTGATGTAGATAACAAGTTAAAATTAAAATGTTTGCCTACTGAAAAAAGTTTACCACAAGGCTCTTATTATAAGATTTAAGGTTAGTAATTAAATTGAAATAACTGTATTACCTACTGAAAATAAAATATGCTAATAATATGTAATTATTTACTTGCTAGCTTTTGCGCCGCGACTTCTTCGAATCGAATCTCGAATTTTTCAAAAACTGCTATAATTTTAATCGAACGGAATAATAGCTTTCGTGGATACGAGTATAACTTGAAAGATGATGACTGATAAATAAATAATCTTTCACCCTCTATTTAACTCTCTTAGGGGAGAAATTTCAAAAAGTACCTAGTAGGTACCTAAGTCATAAAACGAATCTACTGTCAGAAATTCAAATATCTAACTTATTTAGATTTGACTGTACATTGATAGACCAGTAGGTCAGTCATGCAGTCAGTCAGGACGTCTTTTTATTATATTATTCTAATATTTAGATAACTGACGAATGCTCACGTAGAAAGTTTAAAGCCTATGCTAATCGGAAGTTAGCTGTGTTTATCAAGTGATTAGGAGTTTGTCGATTTTAATGAGCCTTGTTGTGAGCAAACAAGTGATTAGTCGGCGAAGTGGCGCCGATGCTATGGCCCACGGAATGTGTGTTTATACTTTCAGCTAGGGAGGTGTACCTTACATCTCTAACTGAAAATTTTGAAATATGGAAGTAGGTAAGTAGTCCTTCTAACAGCTGTAAATGTAGCCGCAGTTACCTTTTCAATAGATAACTATATAAATGCGAAAGTGTCTTGTTTATCCTTCAACCTATAGATGAGAACTTGGGGAGTAGTAACATAGTTTCCTTTTCTTTCCTTTTATCACATATAAACATCTTTTCTTTGGAATGGTTATGTTTTATCTCGGAAAATCGTCTATGACAAACTCCCTGGTAGGTAAGTACAGTGGTGTGGTGAGTGGTGTGGCTTGGCCCTTGTGAGTGGGATGTCTTGGATTCGATTTCCGGCCGGTGCGGTTCTCAAAGGTGGGTGCAGTCTACCATTCCCCATTTGGTCAACGTGGTAGATTCTGGCTTTAACCCATCCCATTGGAGAGTAGACCTATGCCGATGACCGGCAATGGGTTGAGCAGAATATTATGATCAGGATATTGGGTATTTCACAAGCTTAATTTTTATTTAATATCTATACGTATAGTACCTACCTAGATACCTACCAATTTAATACTTACCCTCTTATCACCTCATAGAAAATGAATTAAGTTACCTGATTAACTATCGCTGAACCTACAAAATATGTCGACTCTACATTACCTAATATAGAGTTAATTAGTAGGTAAATATTACGAAATATAAACAACATTAAGTACCTACCTAGTTCGGTTTTATTTAACCAGCTTAATCTAAAACTAATACTGTACCTAATAGGTAATAGGTAGGTAAGTTTTGTGATATCTGTAAACAAATATTAATTAGTCTCGTTCTTGGTGGGTAGGTAGGTACCTACCTACTTAATTAAAACCATGCGGTTTTAATGTTAGGTAGGTACCTACATCTAACATCTTGAAGAAAATACCTACAACAACAATCTAACAATGCAAGTAACTCATAGAAATCTAAATAATCTAAAATACACCTTACTATTGTATATATCATAATCCAAATATTTATCCGTTTCCCGTTTAATTTTTGTAGGTAAGTGCAGTAGGCATAAAAATTATAATTATGTGCAGTAGTAATTTAATAAGTTACAACTTGTAGTTAGTAGTTACATTGATTTACGCGAGAAATTAGAAGTCAACGTAGAGTCGAACAATTAATTATTGTAGGAAAAATATAAATTCGGAATTATGTAGATTCGTACGGAAAGTCCGTTTGTAATATATTACTCTGTTTCGAATTCCGATAAAGTTAATGATTGTCGAAGAACAGAACAATGCATAAATACCTATCTAGCCAATTATTCAAAAATTTCTCAATAAAGGATAAATAAACATTGTGCGTCAACAAACCCCAAGTTTTACTAATTTATTCAACGTTTTCCGTGAACTTTTCTAAGACACCACGCTTCACGCACCAACGGCCGAGTGCAACAATCGTCCCTATTATATTATTATCCTCTCCAGACAGGCGGCGTTCAAAGAAGAATAAAGTAAAAATTAAGTGAAAGGAAAAAATAAAAAGTAAGTAAAAGCAAATGAATTAAAACAACATAATCATTTACGATTTAAGACGCCGAGGGGAGGCTCGACAAACGAAACTTTCTTTCAAGTCTGTGTATACCTGTTCAAGACTCTCAAGTGGATGAATTATATCCCGAGGGATCGAGGGGGACTAACACCAAGGTTATTTCTAATGAAGACGTGCGTACGATTTTATTTTTAATGCGTCAGAGCTGTTCGTTTTCACCTGTTTCGTGATGCAAGGAAGTTTTTTAAGTAAAGTTTTTTATTGTTTTTGTTTGCTTGAAGGCTTTATGTATAACTTACTTATTACCCTTTGCTTTTTTCACAAATTGTAACATCTCTTTAGGCACTTATAGCAAACAATAATCTCATTTCTGACACTAGTAGTGCGTTTAGAAATTCAATATTTTACATGTAAAATCAGTGATGATGTCTACTTACTCATTTCCGAATAATAAAGAGCCCGAAATTGAGTAATGGGAAAATTTAGGAGTTCTAAAATAACAATAAAAATAAGAGCGCTTTCTACAAATTCAATATTGTCCATGTAAAACGTAACTTTTCGAGCCATTGTTGGTATATGTGATGCTTACAGACAATCAAACGGAAAGTAAACAATTCGAAAGGAAGACAATAAATAATAATAAAAGTAAGGAAGTAATCATACGTAGACAAGTAAATAAATAAAAATGCAAACGAAAATAAAAGTAAAAGGAAGCTTACTTAAGGCCGCCAGCCGCCTGGCCGAGGTGGTGGACGTGGGCACCTGCTTACTCCGCATGTCGGCGAGCCAGTCGGCCGCCAAGCATTCGTACCAGCCGCCCACTCCCATAGGCTGGCTATGCACTTTCATTGAGCCACAACTTCACACACTGACCCCTGGCGACTCGACAGTTAACCGTTTTTACGACGCACTAACTGGACTTATGCGCTTCTACGTCGGAACCACCGTGACAGAGTATTCGTGCTGGGCAGGGGCAGATTAGCGTGACACGTAGGCCACAAACTTGTATGTTTACAACGCACAACTCAACGGGAATTTTTCTACTGTGTAAGATGTGCACAGTATCTGATGATAGAAAATTGTTAAATCCGACGCACTTGAACTTATTGCAATCACTCTGATAACAATTAGCGCGAAATTTTTATTATTTATTTGCGGTGTATTTTGGACGCACGTGGATTTTTATATTTTGTTTGTGTAACCACAGCGACACGGTCGTAGTTACAGTCCTACTTGCACGGGTATCAACTATTAATTATACGAGTACACCGCGACGCACTAACTAAACTTGAACTTTTTAACGTCGGACGCTGCGGGCACTGCGAGGTCGTGATACAGCCGTCACTGTCCCAACTCACATCGGCAGGCGCCCCAGACGTTGGCCAGGCTCCACAGGCGGTACGAGTAGCTGTCACCATAGCAGCCGAACATCTCATCGGTTCTCGCGACCATGGCCTGCGCTCGCACGTGTGTCTCGCGGCGCGGCGCGCGGCGGAATGAAGCCGGCCCGCCTCTCGCCCCGCCCTGCCCGCGGCCCGCACCCCTCGCCGCACCTCACCACCACCCCCACCTATACTTAATTAGTGAACCCGCTGAGCGGAGCCAGCCCGTGTCCCGTGTCCCGACTCCCGACTCCCGCGTACGGCGAGCTATCTGCGGACCCAGGGACTGCGGGCTGCCCATTCAGCTCGAACTCTAGCTAACTTCTAGGTGAATTTTCTCAAAAGCTTTTCATTAATCACGAGTCCGCTCTAGTCATTTTGCTTTCTTCATAATAATATACCTAATTTGCTTTGCTAATAGCTTACCTGACTACACTTTCTTACAAGAATAAATTGATAAACCTGAAACCAATCCTTAATTGGATTTTCAGCGTTTATCGCCCTTGGGTATCGATACATATCACTTGGCAGGTGTGATCGAAGCCTCTTACCAACACGGATCTATAAAAGACGACTGAAGTGACAAGCAACTACGCCAAAGAGGTGGCAAAAATACGTACCTACTGCTCTTACCTGCCTAACTACGAATATGTATGATGAAAGTGTCAGACAACAGTTTAATTGGCAGTACAAGCTACAAAGTAAAACTGTTTATTTATACTCACGCTACGCTCCACCTTCCCATTCATCTAGCTGTCTCTATTTAACACAACACAGTGTTTGATAAGCCATCTCTACTCTAATTTTTGATTTATATCACAAAAAATTGATACTACGCACAGTTCGAACCAATTAAGTAATTTAAACTCTAGTTTCTTCAAATTTTTGAAATTATTTGGTAGGTATTTCTACTTAAGCTTGCTTTAATATTTTTGCATTTTAATTTGTTTTTGCATTTAGGCAATAATTGATTTTACGAGTAAAACAAGTAAATTGTTTAGTCAAGCATGTTTTTAAAGATAGATAATTAATTATTATAATGTAAGCGTAAAAAACTAGAACTCTACCACGGGACTTGAAGCGCGTTTTGGCTTCTTGTCACTAGGTGGCGTTAGGCGTATTTAACTCGAAGCAAGTTTCAAGCAAGATAGCAAACATAAAAATAACTTCAATTTTATTGTTGCTTGTAAGTAGGTATATTTTTTTAATGGTTTTATTTACGTGTGCTGCTAAGCTGAATAAATGTTTATTTATTTTACTTATTAAAATAAAATATTAGTTTGAACTTTAATAAAAGACAAAAAAAAATATGATTATTTAATCATATTTTTAATTTAAAAATTTACATTAATTTTAAATTTATATTAATTTTAAATTTTACAAAACAAAGCAGTTATTTGCATCTAGCAAAATTGTTTTTTTTTCGAATGGAAAAAATATCAAGTCAAAGTTAGTAAGGAAGTAGGTAGTAGGTACGTATCTAGTTTTTATTTGAATTACCTACTTAGTTATCCATACTTAATTAATACCTAGATACTTAATTATAAAATTATTTATTTTTTGCTTTGTGTCTATGTGTCTGTTTGTCATCATTTGCCTTACGACTCACTCACACACTGATCCTGATGTTTGGCAACCAGGTAGGTAGGTACCTACGTACAGTTGCTTATTTTTTTATTTTATTCAATGACAAGTTAGTCCTTGACTACGATCTCACCTGATGGTAAGTGACGATGATGGTATTGCGACCTGCCGACAGGCGTGGCTAGATGGCAGGTAAGTACCTACTTACTTAAGTAGACTAGAAGTAGGTAAGTAACGAATTCGCGGGTAACAACTAGTGTGAAGGCAAATTTTTTTTTTTTTTTTAGAAAACAATATTAGCCAATCCGAAGTTGACTAATATTCTCCTATCCCCTCCAAATAAGCGGAAAGCTTGTGTTAGGAGTGGGTACGACAATAGTGCAACGGGTGGGATTCGAACCTGCGACCTTACAGTTTTCAGTCCGCACCTTTAACCGTTGGGCTATTGAGGCTTTTTAAAATATATGGGTTTATTGTAAAAGTTGTCAATGTGGATGCATTTATTGTTAAAGCAGTAGAACAAAGCCCACCAAGAATTGGTAAGGTTACGCTACCGGCATAAGTTTATTGTCAAGTTATTCTTCTTCAATTTAAAACCATATTGCCGTTGAGATAGATTCTAAGTTAGTTTGGCAGGCTTGTGTGTAATTTATACGTTGTGTAACCTTTATAGTTAAAGACAATACCACCTTGTTCGCACGTGGGGCACACGTGTGGACGATCTGTTCTTTTGAAATTGTTTTTAACGCTTAAAGCGATTCAATGTCAACGATGAAGAGACATTCACATTATACAGAATGCAATTTTACGGTTCCTAAGGTGAGGAGCTGATGTCCCAGATGTAAGTTCCACTAAACACTAGTGACACTTTCAAAACAATAGAAGCTCTAACAAAGCCGTAAAAATATAAATTACCCGCTCAAAGGTAGAAGAGAGGCATTATGTCTGACTTTTCGAAGGTAACCACGTGCGTTTGAAGCAATTAATCATTTGTTAATTAAAACTAACAATGTTTAGAATAAAATATTCAAGCTTTTATTTAAGTTGATGATGCAATACGTACCCACAAAGAAAAATAATCAGGTAGGTACCTACCTACCTACCTACTTAGGTCTATTTAAAAGCTGAGACTATTAATTCGAAAACGTTTTATTATTTTAACATGGCTTTTCGAGTTCACGTACCTACCTACCTTTGCTCATTTTATCACAATTATTAGTAATTTGGTATTTCATACTCACACCTACATTAGGTAGAGCGGATACACCTACTCACTATAGTCGATATGCCTAGTATGAATTGGCAGAACTCGACCACGTCGGTAGATTTCGAGTGGGGATAGATTTTATTTTTAAAGTTAGAGACTTTAAGACGCACAGTAAACGACTTAAAATCCCTTTTACTACGGCTTTGACATCGCGTCGGTCCTAGTAGGTAGGTACTGTGGTATGTGACGTTATGTTATGACGTACAGTATTAAAAAAAATCAATATTATTTACTTCACATCCGCCAACTTATAATACATTTTTGATAAAAAAGCGTAGATATAGCAATTCATGAGATGGCAATAATAGTAAACAGTAAGTACTAAGTACCGATAGTACAATGTCGTTATTTTTTTTTTTAACAAGCAACCGCCGCGTTTCTTGCTGGTTGTTCTCGATCGGAACGGCATTTGAATCTGTCCAGTCGATTTACTTGACGATTCAAACACACTTTTTAACGTATTATTTGATAAAACTTTTAATAAATATTTGTAATTTATTTGATAAAACTTTTCTATCTTATTCTATTCCTTATGACAAGTCAAGACTCTACCACTGGTATGAAATGCAGATTCTGTTGAGAAGAGCATAAATGCAAGCGATAGATAGGTAAATGCATCTTTGTCACTAAAAAAACTCATTAAATGATTCTGCAATCGAAATCTATCAAGTTTGTCGAGGAGTCCAAAGTCGTACTAGGGTAAGTACCGTATCGCGGCGTAATCTCTGCGCACGCGTCCGCTTACCGCCGATAGCACGCACACCAGCAAACAGCACAGTGACATGTGCACACACACGCGCAGAGATAAGCTCGTCCGTACAAGGGACATTCGTGGGTTGCTCCTGCTGGCAGGTGGAAGGGGCACTATGTTATGTACGTTGTCTGTAGGTGAATAACTTGAGTAGTCGACTCGTTAGGGCTTCGCGATTTGCTTATGGATAAACTCTCCTAGTGGTAGGTCTAACATCTATGACAATAAAACCTCAATAGCCCAATGGTTAAAGGTGCGGATTGAAAACTTAAAGGTTGCAAGTTCGAATCCCTGCACTATTGTCATACTCCACTTCTAGCACAAGCTTTCCGCTTATTTGGTGGGGACAGGAGGATATTAGTCAATTTCGGCTTGGCTAACATTAAAAAAAAATGTATTACGTATTTAACTATTAGATGTGGCGTTCCGAATACTGACTTTGTTCAACTGATATGCACTGTCGACTGTGCTTTAGTTAGGTATTATCATTTTTTTTTCTCATCTTTTTTTTTAAACATATAGAGTATAGCGCTTGACTGCGATAAAAATCAAATCTCCATCTGAAGATTACACGCGCTCTTAAGCCTTATTTTTTTTAACAGGGTGTCCCCTTTCATAAAAAGGGATTTTGTTTTGCATATTTTAATCATAAGTTTTTAATTTTTATCAATTTTAAAATAAGTTTGAATTTTGCAATTTATATTCATTTATTTTAGTAATTTAAACCATATTAGGCCATCTTCAAAGCTCGAAGTATGGAATCAGCTGAATAAGAGACTGTTCCGGCTAGTGCGAGGAAAAGAACAAACCTTTGTTCTTAAGCCTTATTTGGCAGCCTTATGAGATGAGTGATGAAGCTGCGGGCACAGATCACTTGAGAGTTTCTCACCGCCTTCTATCAGTAGAATATTATCCTTTGAAAGTTCAGACCTGTGGTAGAGTCTCAGATTAAGTTAACATATGAAATAAATAAATAATTAAGAATTCAAACCGTTTGATTATGAATACCTTCTGTGACTCATCGACCGCGGCTCACTGCTAGGTATTGGAAGTTGGAACCGATTCTATTTTTATATTCATTAAATGTAGATAAATAGAGCTTACTCATGATTTGTTTGAAAACTCATTGGTTGGTTCAAATGTTTGAAATATTTCTAATATTTTTGATTTTTGAGCAGGCGGGAGTCGCCGAGCCTTTTTCTGAAATGCACGAAGGTACCTATTAAATGCGTTGATTCATAACATAGTACATAATAATTCAATGATTCATAGTTGAGTATTTGAAAAAAATTTTTATATACTTGAGATAAAGGTTTTTAATATTATAAGACAATGTAATTTTTCTTTTTTTAATAGGTATATTAACTAGTCTCGAAAATATAGAGATTATAAGGTTCCTGTTAGAAAAAGAGAGCGCTACCTATTGCAAAATAACGTCACGATTCAATAGCTCCTAAGTCTCCTTACAAAATTTCGTTTTAAGAGGCAGATACGGTCGCAGTAAAATTGCTTATGACAGGTATTTGTTTTTTGACCGATTTATTTTCTGTTTATGCAAATGTTATTGTTACATGGTACATTTTTCGACAACAGTCTAATCCAATTGAATTCATTTCATTTCATAGAGGAACACCTGACAGGCGTTCAAGAGATAAAATGATCTTCTCCCTATGCTAAAGCATGGGGAAACAGGGGAAATGAGAAGTAGGTATATTCCTATACATAGGTATATCCACTGTGGATATTTTCCATTGTTTTGCCCATGCTCGACGGGTGGATAAAACTGAGAGAGTGGATAAACATTTTATCCTTTTCCCGTGGATAATACGTCCCCTGTCCATGCTCACCCTGCAGGAGGATTGAACTGTCGAACTTTCGGTTTTCAGTCCACACCTTTACCCTTTGCGCTATAGATGCTGTTTCGGTAAACTTTCGGTAAACAACATCGCTATATGCAGAGATTGAGGCTTTACTTGTAATCACCTGAAAAATGTACTCCTACTTTGCACTCAAACACACGTTCACACACACCCACGCACACACATTTCATTTTCATCGTTATCGCCCATACCGGTGTAGCCTTAATTAATTTATTTATCAGTAGGTACCTTTAACAGGAAAACGCAAAATATTGCGGTTAACGTAGATGTGGTCTCACTGGATCACGTTCTAAAAATAAAGTTTTATCGAGAAAGACATCCTACTTCGTGTTTTCTGGGTTTTTGCTGACTTGGGTCAGGTAATTTTGAAAAATTAAGCCTCGACGCAATTTTATAATATAGTTTGACTAATAACGACAGTACTGACCTATATCAAAGAACCAAATTGTGCAATGTGCAACGTCTTTCAATTTTCAGTTCGAACCTCGTTTGAAATTGGTCTTGTTTTATTACCTACCTATCTACTTAAGATTTAAGGATTTTATGCGGTAGGTATCTAACTTAAAAGTTATGACACTGATAAGACGTGTAAATTCCCTTGTTGTGATGACTAATAATTATTCCTCGGTTATTTCTGGGTTATTTATTAATTTACTTTGTTTTCATATACTTATGTAGGTATGTATTTTCATCTTTGAACAAACGGTACCTACATAAATAATGTGATTAAACGAACTTCTGAAGTCAGTAGAGTTCGATGTTATAATAATAAATCGCTTCATTAGAAGATAATAATATAATAAGTACTTTCACTTACTTTCGTAATTAAATCTATCCTGTTCGGTGTCCCAAACTGACCACTCGTTTGCCAAAAACTAATTTTCCAAATTCGCACTTTTGCTTGTTCTGTACTAACTTCTACTCGTAATCATACAATAGTATGCAGAATAACTTAATTATAATTAAAAATATATTTCAGCACCGTACGCGTCTCAAACACTGTGAATATAAGCTGCCGTTTGACTTGTATATTATTTTATAATATACCTAATGGTACAGAATGCGGCGAATCTCGTGAACGGGGGAGGGGAAAGGGGGGTGGAGGCGGAAAGCGGTGAGGCATAATATTATAATTTAGATACTTTATCTTTTATTTTTAGGTAAACTAGGTAGGTAGGTACGACTGAGGTTAATGAATTAAAAATATTAACTTAGATAAAAATAATGAAAATCCACCGTTAGTAGCGATGCGATGCACTTCTGAGCGAATACATTAGTGTAGCTGCAGCTTTAGATATACCTACTCAAAGCATACTATAGATAGGTACATATAGTAGGCGATTGTACAGAACTAAAAATCAATGCAATTTGTTTTTTTCACAAACACACATACAAAGTTTCACAAAACAAAAATACAACGATATGCCACAAAGCCTCTTACGCCAAATATTTAGATATTACTTCCTTACTAATAGAGGCTCAATGCGAAAAAGTGTTTATTTGTCCTTCAATCATAGAAAATCAGAGCAACGGATCAATGTGATTTTTCGCATGAGTATACTTAAGGACTTGGAGAGTGATAGGCTACCTACCTTTTAAGTATCCCAGAAAACAGAGGGTTCCCGCCGGACTTTTAAAAATCGAATTCAAGCGGACGAAGTCGCAGGTAAAATCTAGTAGGTACCTAATATATCCAGTAGTCTGTTTTTGTCTGGTGGGAGGCTTTGGTCGTGACTAGTTACCACCCTACCGTCAAAGACGTGCCGCCAAACGATTTAGCGTTCCGGCACGATGGCGTGTAGAAACCGACTAGGATTGAATATACATTGCCATGCCCCTTCCAAGTCAGCCCGCTACTATCTTAGACTACATCGTCACTTCCCATCAGGTGAGATCGCAGTCAAGGACTATCTTGTTAGCGAATAAAAAAAAGACGTCTATCGGTTGAGATGATGATGAAGAACGCCCATCCGTTAATTTTACCATCATCGCAATAGCCGTAGCGAGCAATGGCTACGGCGCAAGTAAACACAGCCGTCGGTCTGTTTACCTGTTCCCGCCATCGCCAGATGCTGCTCTTTATTGCTGCTCGGCGTGAGAAGCGCTCTATTGCCCACTTCTGTCCAAATGACGCTTCCCAGAAGCGCGAGCGGCTTGCACATTCATATTTATATACCTGTTCATTTATGAATTAATAAAACTTAGTCTAGTTTATTGATATTGTTAGACGTTGAATTGTAATAAATATGAATTATTTTTGTTTATAAATGTGAAAGTGAAAAAAACGTTTGTTTGGAAAACAAAGAGTTCTTTGTGGGATTTTTTAAAACCTAAACCTAACTCCAAGAAGATATAATATTATAGGTAATTTATCTGTGTCCACTTCGAATAATATTTTCTTGCAACTGTTTATCCTATTTATAAATATTATAAATGGGTAAGGCCGTAGATTTTGCCACTTTGTAACATAGAGTAACATAGACACTCCTATGTTACGGTAACGTAGAAGTAACGTGAAAGTAACACAGTGTTTGTAAGGCTGAGTACATAACGTACTTATTTTAACCGACTTCAAAAAAGGAGGAGATTTTTGTAATAAACTTGTAAGTATAGCATTTTTTATAATCGCCGATCATTCAGAGATAAGAGAGAGAATTCAGTAATCGGAAAAATATATTTTTTTAAACTATCATCAATGGAATTTAGTAACCAAAACTCTCTGGCTGTTTATCAAATAAAGGTACATTATTCTGATTATTACGACGATGAGTTTCAATTAACTCATCTTCTTTTAAACTCATTCTTTATTTAAAAGAACTATTTGTAAAATCCGCTTCTGGCAGAATATGTACATTAACCTTTACAACACTTCAACGTTACTAAATAACAATCAACGTTACCAGTAACATAGAAGTAACATAAAAGTAACGTCGAAGCGTAATTTTTGAGGTTTTAAACAGGAATAATTACTAAATGCGAGACGATTTTAGTCAAATACACATTATCATGTTTTTATAAATCACTTTAGCTTAGTATAACACATACATGTGTGCAATAAAAACTGGTATTTACCTTTAAAATCACAAAAATTCACAAAAAAAAGCTGCTGACGAAACACATGCGCACACCTTTGATAAAATTCCACAGGCCAGAAAATGGCGGTTTCTTTTTTTTTATTTCGTTGCCGGAATCTTTAGTGTGGCACGTGCCATTATAAAATACTACCCTAAAGTTATTGAATATTTAGATGCCCAATTTTGGTAACATACAAAATAGTAACGTAATAAGCGAAAATCAGGAGACAACATTTTGAATTGCGATAAAACATTTAAAAACGCATATTTAAATCCATGGAACCCAGGATGTAATTGCTTAATCTATTCACATTTCAGATATTCATAGTAAATTAGGACTTTAAATAGAAATAATGTAGTTATAACGAGCCAAATATTTGACTGGATCAAAAAGACAGCTTATTTTGGGCAAAATTTCGGGGTAAGGTCGATTTTAAGTAATTGTATTTTTTTAAATATACGACATACATTAAATTTAAGAATGCACTATAGGAGTTTAAGAACTACCTAACCTAAGTAGGATACTTGCATAATAATTTACGCAGTACTTCGATTTTTAATACGCATGTCAAGTCAAGGGACATTTTCTTTTTACAAAAAGTGGCAAAATCTACGGCCTTACCCAAATGTAGTTTGGATGTATGGATGTTGAGTAACACTGAATTACACCGCAAAGACTAAACCGATTTACATACAGGGTTAGATTGTTATAGTCAGGAATAACACATAGACTATAAAAGAGAGTTCCCGCGGGATTTAAAAAAAAAAACCTTAAATTCACGCCAACAAAGTCGCGGGCACCAACTAGTACGTACATAAATAAATAAAAAATTACACAATAGAGTGCAATTATTTTATACTTTCCGAGCCGATTTTAGATGAATTACTGATCGATCGACAATCGATATTCGCGATAAACGCCATAAGCCCGAACGTATCGCCCGCATGTTGTACAAAAGCACTATAGAAGGTATTCGATTAGGTATTATACCTATTATTTCCTTTATAAGCTATATTATTATTAGTTGAATCGGGTAATGATGCTGCGGGAACTTTGTAAAAAACATTGTGTTTGTGTGCGAACTCTTGTTTGAAAAGTTTGGCCGACTTCCTTCATTCAATGCTGTAATAATCTCAACAGCCCAATGGTTAAAGGTGCGCACTGAATACTGTAAGGCCAACGGTTCTATGCCCATCAGTTGCATTTTTTTGTCGTATTTTTTGTCGTGGTTGTTGTCGTGTTAGAGAGAGCTCTTCCAAGATCTGTGTCTCCTAACACTAACAATTTGGGTATCTTTAAAACAAGAGTGAATAGGCATCTTCTAGCTCGACAAACGCGTTACCACCAGACCACATCATCACTTTCCATCAGGTGTCATAGTGGTCTAGCGTGTGTCTATCTATATATATAAAATTCAAAGTCCTGACTGACTGACTGACTGAGATATCAACGCACAGCCTAAACTACTGAAGTTAGAACTTGAAATTTTTACAGTTGGTTCCTTTAATGACGTAGGCGCACACTAAGGAAGGATTTTTGAAAATTCAACCCCAAAGGGGGTAAAATAGGGGTTTGAAAAATCGAACTTAACGTGAGCAAAGCCGCGAGCAAAAGCTAGTAATGTATTAAAAAAGAGAAGGGGAAAATATAATAGGTTCAGTGTGATTCCCTATTCAAAAAATTAAGCAAAGTAGGAAAACTCAAACAGGTAAATGAGTGCACAAAGGTAAACCAAATTCTATTTTATAAAATTTTAAGGAAAAGGTAAAGTTATATTGCTGCCAACTGCCAATAGGTATTGGCAGTTGTACAATTTGGATACATATACTTATATTATAAACTTATTATAAACAAAAGGTATTTTTTCTGTACAAAAAAATAAAAATTCCTTCTGATAACAATGAGGATAGACTCGATAACCTCTGACACAGCGATGTTAGTGTTTATCTCGTATGCAAGGGGTCCAAGGTTCAATTCCCACTTGAGGTAATTTTAGATAACGAATTAGTCGAACTCGGTACGTAAATGTTTTACAAAATGTGACGATGTAGAGCTTGTGCTAGGGCGAGGGAGATTTGTAAATTTGATGAATAGAATAGAATAAAATTGTTTTACAATAGTTGAAATAATCACAATGTGAGCTTAATGAGTCAGTTATTGCGAAATTTATTTATTTACTGGATAGAGTCAGGCGTTACTTTGCGGAAGTTCATGATTAACAAAAAAATGTTAGAGTTATTTTGCTGTAATCCGCCAACATGTTGGCGGATTACAGCAAAATAACTCTAACATTTTTTTGTTAATTAATTAATTTATTTTAATAGGAGGTTACATCTCTATGGGCCGATTTCACCAATGTAAAATAAGTCTTATTTCATTTTGATATTTTGGCAGATTTTCAGTACAAAAATTGTCAGAACGCTCAACTCATGCCTAGTTCATTCGACTAACATCTGGTGAAACTAGAAATGTAAATACAAAAAATAAAACATACTGAGACTTATCATAAAATATCGCTCGGGGAAAAAATGAGCGTCAATCAAGCTTATCTTATAGCATAGGAAACAAATATCCATTTAAAATTATCTCTTTCGGTGGGCTTCCAAGCCGATAAGCAATCTACTAGCTGATTGGGTACCTACTGCTTACTGCTCTAAAGGCATCAGCGCGTTGCAAGATAGGCGCGACTGGCCGTGCGCTGTAGAACCATTTTAAAATTAAAAATAACCGGTCAAATGTGAGTTGGACTCAAATAAGAAGGGTTCCGTACCGAGGTAAATTCTACCCCGTACCGAGGGAAATCCTTTAATTTTTAAATTATTTTTGTTATTTGTTGTTATAGCGGCAACAGAAATACACATTGAGGCGTAATTACGTGTCACAAATCACATGATTTTTTGAATGTGATGATGATGATGATGAATGAAAAAATTTGATGATCAGGCGGCAAAAAAATACACTCATGCATCATAGTTTTAATAAACCTTGTGTTCGTCAACTGATCGTTTTGCATCGGTCGTCGCCTCTTGCCGCCAGTGAGATTCGACCCTTAGAGTTTAAAACAGTTTAGAGTTTAGACCCTTGGGTTATCGGCGCGGCGACATGGTTGCAACCCTTTACAAAAACTGTATCGTTATTACAGATGACACTGTAGGATTTTTTGTTTGGAGGTAAAAAGTGATAAGTGTGTAAAGATAAACATTCTACCATGTGCCTACGCACTTATAAAACTCGCTATATACGCAGGTTTTCTCGCATTTAAAGAACTGATTCACTGTCCTAAATAAAGTTTTGATGAAAAAGCAGAGCATAAAGCAAATTCAAATTAAAAAAAATTGTTCATATAGGCCAACTTGTGACCTAATGCGAAGCTCTTATGACAGGTCAAGATTCTACCACCAGTTCGGAAATCAAATTATGTTGAGAAGAGAGCTCATTTATTGCGTCACACATTACTGTCGTAGGTATTTATTCCTAGCACAACTTTTGTGTTTAGTCGGAGGAGAGAGAAGAATACCTATTTAATATTAAAAGTTTCGAATATTATAAATTCAGTCGCGAATGAGTATTTCTCGCGTTAATTTATAACATAACTCTCAAGTTGCGCCATTACTTAGGGCCCATAAAAACACCCCACTATTGTTGTTATTAGTTAATTAATTACGATGTGCTTTATGGCGGGGATGACGCGGCGCGAACTGCCATCGCGACCCAACTTGGAAGGGGCTGACTGCTGATATGCATTTTCATACTTTAATATACATTTTTCTTTATAAAGTGCCAATGTAAAGCTACAGATAAAGCGCCAAGCGGTGATAGTCCAGTGGCTCTCCTCGATTGGGCATCTGCCTCATTTTCAGGGGGTCCGGGATTCGATTATTCATCTCGAATCATCGCCGGCCCACCACTGAGCACAGGTTTCCTCTCTCTCGGATGACAAGAGTTTTAGGCCAACACTTACTCACACTTAGGCTTGAGAATATTATGAACAACTCTCAGGTTTGAGAACACTATGGGCAACTCTCAGGTTTGACAATATTATGGCCAACTCTCAGGTTTGAGAACATTGTGGACAACTCTCAGGTTTGAGAACATTGTGGACAACTCTCAGGTTTGAGAACATTGTGGACAACTGGCTTTGAATGCACGTAAAGTAGAGTTTACACGAAGCCAGTAATGCTGGCGCCAGTCTGCAGACAAGCCAGCGTTGGCCTGGCCCTTGTTGTTTAGACGCGGCCAATCATTCACGGATTTTTTCTTCTGGTGTGCACACGTTTGTAAAAAATAATGAATACGCGGCAAAGGCTGTTGAAAAAGAAATGTTTAAGGAATATCTCTGCACTATTAAGAGAAGAGTTGATTGATATATTACAAAAAAAGGGAGCGAAACGACTTTGGATAAGGAAATGGTTAAGCGATAGACCTGTAACTGGAGCTTCTGCCTTGTTGCTGAAACAACTAAGATTAGAAGATCCTTCTGAGTACAGGTTGGCGTTGCGGGTTACTGCTGAAAACTTTGATGAGTTGCTTTCGCTTATACAGAGCTCGATTCAGCGCCAAGACACTCTGATGAGAGATGCATTACCAGCAAAAATAAAATTAGAAGTAACGTTATCGTTCTTAACATCTGGAAATTCCAAATAAAACAACAAAGAACACACACCGTACGGACGTTCGCCAGTAACTGGCGAGACTCGTCTACACGTGTCCGCAACGCTGGCGCGGGGGACGAAGGGTATGCGGGCGGAGGTCACTGGCTAGAAAAATAGACGGTCGCTCTATTCTCGCCAGCGTTGGCAGCCAGCGCTGGCTTGGCTTGAAAAACTGTTTACACAAGGCCAATACCAAGCCAGCACTGGCTGCCAGTCTTATTGGCAGCCAGTGTTGGCTCCGTGTAAACTATGCTTAACTGCAAAAAGTCAGAGACGCGTGCTCATTGAATTATTATGTACTAAATGCGCGTGCCTGGGATCGCACCCAGACCCCCTCAAAATGAGGCCAGAGACTTAACCACTAGGCTGTCACACCCGCCCGGCTTTCATAATAGTATCGTATATTATTCTATAGGAATATTACAAGTGTAAGTATAATCTGTACCACATGCAACCAAACCTCACAGTGTTAATGACAATCGTATTAAAACCCATTGTGCTTTGTTTTTTGTTATCTGTACAAACAAGGAATGTACGGCGTTCCTGTCATTATCTTCGGCACAGGTCGAATGTTGATTCTATAGACTGTACATTGTTGATCTGTAGACATGCCAACACGTCGGCTGTCAACACGTTCCAACTTCCAACCTAGTTATTAAGAAAAACTAAATTTAAACGATAACTGGTGTGGGTTTTTGGTTTTTATACGCATAAGATGACATACCTACTCATTTCGGGATAGTTAAGTTTAGTTAAGTTTAGGTTAGATTAGGTGCAAAGGTTGATTTAAAATAAATTAACATAGCTAATCTAATCGGTAATAATAATCTAATAAAAATTAGATTTATATTTAACTCCAGAGTATTTTATGAAACTTTTACTTGCTTAGTATTTATTTATTGAACGAGCGAAGCGAGTTCTCTGAGTCAACTAGGGCGCTTGCCTACTAGACAGAGAAGTGTGTCCGTATAAATGTCTGTCAGAGCCCTATAACTTCTGAATTACTGAATATTAGAACGTGAAACTTGGTTGAAAATTCAGTTATATCCTGTACTTGAACAACAAATACTAAAATTAGATAAATGTTATAAAGAAACGAAATTATTTAATTTTAATGCGCCATCTATTAGCATTATTGTGAAGCTAATAGCTTTACTATAATGCTAATAGATGGCGCTGTGTCAGTAAAACAGTTTTATGTCAACTATTATTTTTTTTATTGCGTCTAATGTTAAAAGTTAATTATTACAATATATAATTAAAACTTTTGGGAATTATGGGATATCGCGAGGTCTCAGTTCGGGGCGAACCACTAGTTTATTTTGTGCCAAAACACATAAGTAGGTATAAGAGATTTCTAACCTAGTGACCATAGACAAGGATAGGTACTTCATTTTATTTTTAAGGTATGTGTAACATGATATTGTCACATTTCTAGTTCTATTAACTTCTAGTTCCATCATAGTCAGCCAACTGTCATGGCATAAAGTTATCTTCCGATCTTGAGTTATGTATAAAGGAAAGTTGGCATGTCTGTAAGTGGTATAAGACAATTGCTTTGACACTTCTAGCATAAAAGCGGCCCTGTGGAAGTGCAGACCATCTGGCACCAGACTGCAACATTACTAGGACAAAGGAAATGCAACTTTATGTGTATTATTTTAGAGGTGAGTACGCGTTGGTGTGATGGTTCTTGGGAGCGTGGTAGGAACAATTAGCGCCTGTAGGCCCCAACTCCGGCCGTCGGCTGGTCACCAGATGATGCGCCGGACGTCGGTGCGACACCCTACACAATGGATGTCAAACAAATCTGTTTTTGCTGCAAGTACGTGGCTTTGTGCTATTGTTTTTAATACCTTAGTTTTAAAGTACTATAGGTAATTTATAAGCTGTCATTTATCTTTATTAGTCAACTTAAATTAGAAACAATTTATTCTACTAACATTATAAATGCGAAAGCTTGGATGTATAGATAGATATTGTATGTATCGCTCGATCACCGCTGCAACGTCTGAACCGATTTGGCTGAGCACGGAGATAGATTATAGCCTGGAATAACACACAGGCTTCACACAGGCTACCTTCACACAGGATACAGCTAGGGTGTCGCACAGGTGCATCCCAAACAAGTGATTTTTTTTTTTTTTTTTTTTTTATATTTTTAGCGAGCAAACGAGCAGGCGGGTCACCTGATGTTAAGTGATTACCGCCGCCCATGAACACTTGTAGCACCAGAGGCACCACCAATGTGTTGCCGGCCTTTCAGGAATTTGTTGGTCCGCCCCTTGAATAACCCCATGTTGTAATTCAGTGGAAACACCGTCGCAGGAAGTTGGTTCCACAGTTTCAAAGTACGTGGAAAAAAGGATCTGGAACATCGGATGGTCGAAGTGCTCCAGGCACCCAGGTGGTGAGGGTGAAATTGTTTTCGGTGGCGAGCGGTGCGGTTGTAGAAGAGAGACGGTGGAATAAGGTCAAATAGTTCTTCAGAACACTCCCCATTATATAGCCGATAGAATACGCAGAGAGAGCTAACATCTCTGCGGTGCTCCAGGCTTTCCAGCGGGTTGGTTAATTTGGGATTGCCCACAAGCCGAACTGCCCGCTTTTGAATCCGGTCAAATGGAAGGAGTTGGTATTGGGGTGCTCCAGCCCAAAGGTGAGAGCAGTACTCCATATGCGGGCGGACTTGCGCTTTGTAGAGTAGGAGCCTATGCTCGGGCGCAAAGTACCGCTTTGCTCTGTTGAGCACCCCAAGCTTTTTCGAAGCTAATTTAGCTTTTCCTTCCAAGTGATCCCGGAACTGGACGTCGTTCGAAATGCAGACACCAAGAATCCCAATGCTGTTGGAAGGGGCTAGGGGGGTTCTCCGTTTAGTTAACTCAAATTAACTATGAATTTGACGATCTTTCTGGTGTGAATGCTGATGGTCTTATGAGTGATAGTTTCCGATTCAACCAACGTTGGTTGGGCGCATAATAATATACAATACAACTGCTGAATTTATTACCGGCTCTTTTCAGCAATCTGCTTTCCGAACCGGCGATAGAGTCTTGATTTGCCACAAGACATATTTTTAACCGACTTTCAAAAAGGACGAGGTTATCAATTCGGCCGGTATATATATTTTTTTCTATGTATGCCCACCGATTACTCCGAGGTTTCTGGACCGATTCACGCGATTATAGTATTTTTTTTTAAATTACTTAGTATGACTAGGTACGAGACCTTATCGGGGAAATACTGTTGGTTATTTTGTAATAATAGTTACCCTTTTAGTCTGCAACAGGTAGGTATAGGTACGTAGGTAGCAGGATGCGGTCTGTGGTCGACATACTTGTAACCAGTATATATATTTAGTCGGTTACCTACATCGCCGCACCTCGTATGAGTGATAACAGTTCGCCTGTACTTGATCTCTGTGGTAATAACCTCCATTGTTCTTTTATTGTAAAGTATTTTTATCATACGTACTTAGTAGGAAAATGATGTTGTTATTGGCTTGTGGATACCTAGACTTTCAGTCGACAGTGAACAAATCTAATTGAACGAGCGAAGCGAGTTCTCTGAGTCAACTAAGGCGCTTGCCTACTAGACAGAGAAGTGTGTCCGTCTAAATGTCTGTCAGAGCCCTATAACTTCTGAATTACTGAATATTAGAACGTGAAACTTGGTTGAAAATTCAGTTATATCCTGTACTTGAACAACAAATACTAAAATTAGATAAATGTTGTAAAGAAACGAAATTATTGAATTTTAATGCGCCATCTATTAGCATTATAGTGAAGCTATTAGCTATTAGCTAATAGTTTCACTATAATGCTAATAGATGGCGTTGTGTCAGTAAAACAGTTTTATGTCAACTATTATTTTTTTTATTGCGTCTAATGTTAAAAGTTAATTATTACAATATATAATTAAAACTTTTGGGAATTATGGGATATCGCGAGGTCTCAGTTCGGGGCGAACCACTAGTATTATTTTGATCGACCAACTTACCATTCAGTTGACGGAGTCACTAGTGTAGAGTTTAGTATGAAATTAAGCGAAGAAATCAGTGCCTAAAATGGAATACCATTTTCATAACATTAGTAGGTACACTTGGACAGCGGAATTTCTAGAATAAAATAAAATGTCTCTCGGTTTAACTCTGTCGAGTGTGAGCATATAATATGTTTCAGCACTGAGTAGGTACAGGCTTCAGGCTAGTCTGTTGTTCTATGCGGCGTGGCTGTAAGGCAGTTACCGCCTTACATTTTTGGTTGTCTTTCGGCGCTTCCGCTCTCCGCAGAATGAATGCGGGGACTGTTGGCTCGCGTGCACTTCCTTAAAAGTGTTCTCGTGTGCCGTGTCCGAGTGGGCGGTAAATTGTGACCTTTCTCCCGGCCGCAGCCTGCTGCATGCCATGATATATGAGCGTATCCACGGCCGCGGCGCGCACATAAAAATGCCTTATAGATAAACAGGACCATTTTTCGTATACCTAGATCTGTCTACTTGTTTACTTAGGCACAAGGCAGTGATCGGGAAGATGAAGAGAGCAATGCTACTAATATCTCAGTGGAATCAAATCAGAAATGACGCAAAATCCGTAGGAGAACCAGAGTTATCGACACAGCTCAAGTTGCGAAGCTGAAGTGTACACCCTAATCTTAACAAAATATTACAATGATGGATGATAGATAATTGCATGGGATTCTTGAATTAATTTTCGTTGTCAGAAGCTGATAGACTAAAAACTAGGTCGTTTTCTCTTTGAATTACCAGACTAGATACATTTTACAGAAATGTATCTAGTCTTGAGAAGAATAAAGGTTACCTACTATTGCATCAGTGTTAAAAAATTCATTCCGAGAGAGGATAAGTTTGTTCGAAGAAATCGTTCGACGCCGTTTTTTGTAGGTACGCAACCGCCGTGCGAGGTGCGCGTCTGCACCCGCCGACAGGCGACGAGTCTCAGAAGACGCGAGGCGCAGCAAATTCTTCCCCAAACCGCAATAAATTAAACCATCCCGTCAAAGTGCAGGTAGGTAATTACCGTTAACAAAGAGCTATCAATCAGCCCGCGACGTGTTCCCAGAAGTCTGATCGCCGCCACGTGAACGTTGCGTCGCCGCTCCTTCACCTCCGCCCTGAGATAGCACGCACACCGACTCCGATTGACGTCATCCGCCCTATAAATACCGGCCTACGTTAACACACACACAAACAACACACTTTTTTTACGATACTACTCGCTACTGGGTCCATTCGACCCAAATAATAATTACAGTGCAACCTCGATATAACAAATCGGAGGGGAACAAGAAAATATTCGTAATATCAAGTAATTCGTTGAACTGAGGTTTGTTATGTTGAGGTTAGATTGGTCTAAAATTCGTTATGAAGAGGTAAAAGAATAGTTTTATTCACCTCAATATTACGTACTTATCTTGTTATAGCGAACAACTTCTGATTAACGAACAACAATGATTACTTTACAAACAAAAGCGTGTCGAAACATGTCGAGACATGAATCACATTATAAGATTAAGAGTTATATTATTGGTGGAAACTTTATATAAAGGTTTTGGGTTGGCAAAATTCGTTAATTAGAGGTATGAATACTTTTTCTTGATAGTTGAAAATTCGTTATTTAGAGGTTGTACGCAAAGAATGTTCGCAATGTAAAGGTATATTTTATATTGACTCTTATGGACAATTCAAGGGGATTACAAAGAATTTGTTAAATCGAGGAAGTCGTTATATTGAGGTACGTTATATTAAGGTTGCACTGTATTATCCTTTATACTTTTCTTTACACAAGTTTAAGAAAATTAAAATACCTTTGCTCATGAAAAAACTATGTTTATAAGTACTATATAATATTAAATGTATAAAAAAACCGGCCAAGTGTGAATCGGACCTCGAAGGAATCCGTACCATGGTTGAAGTTTGAAGCCTTAATTGCCCAACGGTTAGAGGCGAACTGAAAAACTGAAGGGTTAACGGATCGATTCCCACCCGCTGCATTATTATGGTATTTGGAGGGGAGAGAAGAATATAAGTCAAGTTCAGCTTGGCTAATATTTAAAAAAAAAAAATAATTTGAATGTCATGTACTTAATTATTCTTCCCAGTAACCTAGTACTTTCACAGCCACTCAACTCTGAGCCTGAAAGTCACCAAACTCCACCTCTTAGGTCTTTAGTACCCTGCACCTAGTATGTAAGTGTTGAGGTGTTATCAGTGGTAGATAGGGTCTAATTTCGCGTGACGCGGCGCAGATACCGCTCTGCACCTACGAGCACACGACACAACCTCGGCCCGGCGGCCTCATTCCACCGAGCGAGGTTTCTCAAAACATCACACTACGCATTATACAAAAAAAGGCAATAACCTTAAGTGAACGTTTAAACAGTAAATATTATCTTTCTAGCTTTAGCCTACGACTTCATCCGAGTGGAGTTGGTTTTTTGGAAATCCGGCCGGAATTTTTCGGGACTAAGGCTGCCGGTCCATTCCAGCGGAGCGGAGATGTTTTCGGTGGACCATTATTGAGAGATGACGTGATAAAGTTATCCCGTCATCTATCAATGACCTGATTGGTCTGCGAAGCACGCTCCGTTTCAACGGAGCCTTCAAGTTCAACCAAATCGGTTCATTCGTAGTAGGGCGAAGGAGTAACAAACATACACACACACACATACAAACTTTCACCTTTATAATACCTATTAGTGTGTTACGCCTAAATAAAAATAATTATAACTTCGTATCTTTATACATACATAAATGTATAGGATAGTTTAATGTTTAAATGAGACAGGAGCGTCATGCTTGTTATCTGTAAGGTAAAAATTACCATACATAGGTTCAACACCCCACACACGAGCAAGCGTTATCTCTATACGTGCGTACACATCCACACATATACAAGTGACCATTCACGCCATTTTTGTATTCGTATGTCAATGAGTGGACGACTACATGTGGACGGTGGCTATCGGAAATTTATAGTTTATTTTATTTGACAGCCAATAATATTGCATCAAATATGAAGATATAAACTAGTATACTTACAACCAAAAGATACATAATAGCAAAATATCAATAACTGGCATGTACAAAAGACTTAGTATACCGAGAATAAGAAGAAAGAGTACGCAAGTTGGCCGCGGAATAACAAATAAATAACAAAGAATCATTTCCTTTTCCTTCGTCCGGCGATGGCTTCAGATGAATTAGCCAATGAATGATCATTTACTTCTCCTTCGTCTGGCAATGGGTTGAGATGAATTAGTCAATGAATGATCATTTCCTTCTCCTGCGACCAGCGATGGGTTGAGATGAATTAGTCAATGATTGATCATTTCCTTCTCCTGCGGCCAGCGATGGGTTGAGATAAATTAGTCAATCAATGATCATTGCCTTCTTCGGCCGGCGAGGAGTCGAGGCTTGAGATGAATAAATGAATGAATGGACATTGCCTTCCGCTTGGACAAAACTGCAATAGGATATAGAACAACGCAATTACGCGAACTATGTGATTATGTAAGTAAACCATTTACGTATATAAGATAAACATCTTCCGCGTCACGCAACCTGCGGTCCAGTGGCGCGGCCTACTTCCCGAGGTCGGAGGCGACGCCGTAATAGCTGATAGAGCTGTTTACTATTGAGGCCAAAGGTACGCCGATAGGTTGACGTGGAAAAAGTTAATACTGTAATAATCCAATTGCATTTCATCAGCTAACATCTGTGTCATACGATAAAAGTTTTCGAAATCAATCTTTAAAGCCTGGAGCACCGCAGAGATGTAAGCTCTCTTTGCATATTCTATCGGCTATATAACGGGGAATGTTCTGAAGAGTTATTTGACCTTATAGCAGCAACCTCTCTCTTCTACAACCGCACCGCACGCTACCGAATGCAATTTCACCCTCACCACCTGGGTGCCTGGAGCACTTCAACCATCCGCTATGCCAGATCTTTTTTTCTATCCACTACCACTACTGTGGTATCAACTCCCTTCGTCAATGTTCCCACTTTTTAACAAGGGGTTATTCGAGCGAAGGACCAACAAATTCCTGAAAAACCGGCAATGTATGGGTCATGCCTTTTGGTGCTATAAATGTTCACGCCTGTTCGTTTGCTCCAGGTTCCGGGTTTGATTCCCGGTTTGGGCCTATAAATATTATTTGGTATTTGGTTTTTCTGTCAAGAAATTCTCATAGATAGCCCGCAGTTAGGAGGTTGTCGTTGTGTCACCTCCGTGCTTCGAAGATTACGTAAAGTCGTTCTTATCTCTCTCCGGTCGTGTCGGACTATAAAAGTGAGGGAATAGAGAGTGCACCTGTGTTTGCATCCATACTTGTGCACTATATTTATTCGGTCAGGCGAACATTATGATTAATATAGTATCATGGCCTAATCGCTGAATCGATATTGAGTATTTACTTAATAGACTTTGGCATAGTATACCTACTTTATATCTCGTTATTGGCGGTAGTGTGCGCTGCATCACTATCCACGTTTCAGAGAAAGGTGCCTGCCTCGCGGGGTGCCGTCGAGGAAAAATCGCTTAGAGCGCGTAGCGGGGGCGGCGGGGTGGCGGGGTGCCGGCTGACAGCGAATTCTTCCAATCTGTATAACGTCTGGTGATTCGCGTTCCACTTATTATCGTACGGTGGGCATTTGCATAAGAATAACAAGGAGGATTATTGATGTCGGGCCTCCCTCCGCCCGCACCGCCCGCGAGCCGGCGCACGGCAGCGGCGGCGGCGGTAGCGGTAGCGGCGAGGCGGTGCGTGCTCGCGGTGCTGTAACATGATTGTGTGTGGGTATGTTTGTTACTCCTTCACGCCACAACGAGTGAACAGATTTGGATGAAAGGTACAGAGATAGCTCATACCCAGGATTAACACATAGGCTACATGTTACCCCGGAAAATTAAAGAGTTCCCGCGGGAATTAAAATGTCTTAATCCACGCGGACCAAGTCGCGGGCATCATCTGGTGTTACAATAAAACTTAGATATGCCATTGATGCAGTCCGGTGGCGCCGGTAGCTTGCGCCCCTTGTAATGCTTAATTTTGTTCTCTTTTCATGTTTGCTCTGTATACATTTCCTCTAAAATGGAATGGAATAATTTGACGGGACTGACGTGCGCCGATGCCTCACTTTTATGCCGAGTTCCTTCATCGATATTGTATGCAAATAGGTTCCTAGTTATTACAATAAATTATGGATTATTCTTGCCATTCCCTTCACAAAAAGACGGGCCCGCTGAATGACAATGAGCGGATTGTTTAGTCTAAGTAGTTGTGCTTTTGTTGAAGTGCTCTATAAATCCACGAGGAAAAGACTTTTTCTGATTAAAACGTAAGATGTTGCGGTCTACAGAGAAGAATAGCTACTTTCCTCCGAAAATTAAAAGAATCTTAAAATTGGATTGATTAAAAGCCGGTGAGTCCACGGGTCGCCGGCGAATTTGAGATGTCTTTAGCATATTATAGAAAATATCGAAAAAACCATAATATTGTGTTCCAGACGTTTTTCAGCACTAAACGAGTTAGCACTTGCGATATACCTTATTAAAGAAGCCACGGTGTAATGCTTATAGCAGTGACACGGTATTTATCACCTAAACTCTGTGCTTAGGATGTCAATTAAGTTTATGAGTTTTATTTGTAATTTTTCTGTTGCATTACTTATCCACTGAGATGTTATGGAATAGGCACATGTTTCATCGCTGTTCATGTAAAAAGCACACGCAAAAAGTCAACTCATAAGCTTCTAATGCTATAAAAAATTGATTTACTTCTTTTTTGTTTCATTATTAGCTTTCGAAACTAAACACGTAGTTTATTTAATTTGACATGAATAACTTATGCGAAATATTGTAATACCTATTAAAATGAAGTTTCTTAGCTATGACAAGGGTCAAGCCGAAGTTGTTTAAGTGAGAAGTTTGTTAGCAATGTTCGAGCACCTTCCATCGGGTTAAAGCAATTAGCAGCCTTCGCCATGTGGTGCTACGATTAAAGTGCTACGACCGACGCGGCTAGCTACGCCTGTCGTAGGGAGTACCTACTACGATTCCATGAAAATGTATTTAAAGTTTAGTGCATGCTTCATCATCCCAATCTACCGCCGACCCACTATCGGGCACGGGCCTCCTCTCAGAGTGAGACAGGTTTAGGCCACAGTCCCACACGCTGGCCATATGCGGATTGGCAGACTTCCCACACTTCTGAGAACATTATGGACATCTCAGGCAATTTCCCTTCACCGATAAAGTAATTAATATTCAATTGCTTAAAACGCACACAAATCTGAAAAGTTAGAGGTCTGGGCTTCGAATCCTGGATTCACCAAAAAGGAGGGTAAGTACCTACGAGACGCACCAAGCAGATTCATTACTATTATGCTTGTAATTATCGCTTCAGCTTCCACTAAAACTTTTTCAAATTAAATATTTGTTTTTCTAGTAGTCCGGGATACTCGCAGCAAGTAGTAAAATCAACAGTTACTTTTACAATATACCCGAATATCGTCCGCTAAATAAACAAATCAATGTTCGGTGACCCCCAATCGGTCGAGAACTGACCGCCCAAATTAACCTTAAATAAACGTCGGACAGCCGTACATTCCCACGATTAAAATTCCGAATTCCCTTTTTGCGGGGACTCCGGACTCACCGGCCTTCCCGGACTTTACGGCCCTTACGGTGTTTACGGGTTCCGGAGTTCACAATGGTTGAATCTAAATCACGGTGCAATGTTGGAGTTACTTAATTCAATCATGATAACTGCGGCCCGCAACAAATAAATTGACCGATGTCGGCCCCCCAAGGGACAGGGTTGTACGAGAGTTGGCTATGGGTACCTGCCTACCTAAACAGAAGAAAGTCAAGGAAGTAAAACTATATAATTAGCGATGACAAGATAATTCTTGACTGCGATCTCACCTGATGGTCACGATGCTCTCTAAAATGGTAACGGGCTAACTTGGACGGGGTATGGCAGTGTAGATTCAACCTACCTATTCCCCTAATCGGTTTCTACACGCCATCGTGCTGGAACGCTAAATCGCTTGGCGGCACCTCTTTGACGGTAGAGTGGTGACCAGCCACGGCTAGAGCCTTCCATCAGAGTAAGTAGATTTTAAAATATTGATCGTATGGTTACGTATGAACTAGCTTCTGAACCCCTGATTCAAGAAGAGACTGGTGCCCAGTTCGGAGCCGACAATGGGTTTAGATGAATGAATGAATGAATTCTGATAACAATCATTCACAGTCCAACAATTCAATTCAGTATTATATTAATTACTTAAAATTACTGATTAGTTTATGGTACCAGGTTAATGAAGTTGCCAGAATCGGCTTAAATACACCGAAATAAATAATAATTGAAAAGGGAAAATGAGTTAAAAACAAAACAAAAGTTTGTGTGTGTGTGTGTGTGTGTGTATGTATGTATGTTTGTTACTATCGGTTCATTTGTTGTTCATGCCACGATTTGGCTGGGAATAGAAATAGCTCATATCCAGATTAACACATAGGCTAGACTTTGTCCCGGAAAATTAAAGATTTTCCGCAGGAATGAAAAAATCTTATTCCACGTGGACGAAGTCGCGGGCATCATCTATTGTTGCAATGAAAAAGGGAGTTTGAGAGGGTCAACCCTATCTTAAAAGAAAGGGCCGTTAGTACCTGAGCAGTGTTCAGGGGCGACCTTGCAGCGGCAGATAACAATTGAGGCGCTCGCCGCCGCAAATTCAATATCCCGAGGTGTCGCCGCCTGCGACCACCCCTCCCCCCCTCCCCCCCCTCACCGCCTCCCCGGTAAGAGCCTCTGCACATTAATAAACTGTAAACGGAAAAATTGAAGATGTCAATAAACTAGGTACGTTGAAATAACGAGTTACAACGACTATGTCATACTAACATTATAATTATTTGTTTGTTTGCGGGTTTGTCCTTTGATCACATAGCAACAAGTTAACTAAAACGACTGAACATAAGAAAAAATAAAGGAGAAAACAAACAATTTTATTATTGGTAGCCGTAGTGTCAATGGCTACAAAATAACCAATCATTATTAATAATGATATTATGTTACACAAGAATAAATAAAATACCTACTATTACTATAGTACTACTAGCTATTACTAAGGGCAGCGTTAGCAGAAACGGATCCATCTGAAATAGGAGACAACAGACGTGGAGCCGCTGGAAACAAGTGGCGTAAGATCGCGAAGTGGAAGACTTAAACTATAACGTACCTACCTAGAAAAGTCATAAGTAAATTGTCGCTTTTTTATATATAAACTAGCACGTGACTGCAATCTCACTTGATGGTAAGTGAAGTTGCAGCCTAAGCTGAAGCGTGCTTGCCTAGAAGATGCCTATTCACTCTTGATTTAAAGATAGGTAAGTTATTCTTAGTTGGAAAAACGAAAGCTATTCCAAATTTTAGCGGCGCGTATTATGGAATGAGGAAGTAGGTAAAGCGCTTAGTGCGAGATCGTGGAATTTTGACCATGTGGAGGCAAATTCAAGCGATGCCTTGCGGTTCGATGTTATGCAAAAGGGTGGAACTAAATTGAATGTTTTTTAATCACACTCTCCTGTACAAGTGTGCTGTTGGTGGTTCATGTAGATCGAGGTAAAACACAAACTTTTCTTGGAACGTTTAATTAATTAAGATATTGCGCACGTCTATTCTATCGCGAGTTCGTAGTCAGAAGAGAGAGCTCGAGAGCCTTGGCACAGTGTTGAGTGTTGCCACTACAATTCCTCTGAAGTAGTAAATTATAATGTTGCTAATAAAAGTTATTTTATAACTCTTTTATGATAACAAACTAGTGACAAAATAGTAAGAACCTACCAGTTAGGAAAGAATTAATATTTTTAACTGATTTTCACTTTTCAATTATTTTTTATTTCCGTGTATTGAAACCTAATTGAAGCCGATTTAATTTTTCTTAAATAATAGCTTGTTTGTTCTTTCGTGTTCGCATAGATGGCGCTGTATTACTTTAGATCGCATTATAAGTTCAGTCCTTCTAATGTAATTATATCGTAAGACCCTTTTTATAGAAGAAATCAAAATTCGGATAGAATAATCAGATTAAATATTTTTGGAAGAGTTGCCCTTTCTGGCCACTTCTTTAACCTTATACCATAACCATAAACTATTCAGTAATCTTGAGTAATTACTAATTACAATATTGAATTGAATTGTTGGACTGTGAATGATAGTTCTTATCAGAATTCATTCATTCGTTCATCTAAACCCATTGTTGGCTCCGAACTGGGCACCAGTCTCTTCTCGAATCAGGGGTTCAGAAGCTAGTTCATACGTAACCATAAGGTTACTTAACTTACTCTGGTGGAAGGCCGTGGCTAGTCACAACCCTACCATCAAAGATTAATAAAATTAAACATCTCCGAAGTAGAGTCTCCTAGAATGTAGCGATTTGTTGCGAGTGTACAGTAGCTCTTACCGCCTCGCACCTTGTGTTTAGTGGCCAGCGCCCGCCCCGCTCCCCGCTGGAGGGATATAACCACTTAACGCGAACTGAAGTCTAGCTGCGATTGAATTTGGTCACCTCGCCAGTGTCCCGAATATAATTGAATTGCAACGACGGACAATATCGCCGCCGTTCCGGCCATTGCCGGCGCGGGGCGGGGGTGTCTAAACGCGCTTTAATGATGCTGTTAAGTGTGTTAAGTCCACGACACCGTGTGTTGTTTAACACCTTTTGTGTAAACTCTACATCCGAATTCTTTACTTATTGAATATAGGCTAACATGTGGCTTCGTGATAAGTTATATTATGACTCTTACTTACTGGTTATGCTGAGAAGAGCAGGCAAGAAATTCAGTAGTTGCTCTTATGAAACAAAATTGTTACGATCTGTAGCTTATCAATATAATGTAATAAATCATTATTATTATACCATCTTGCGGACCGCTGAAGGAAAGCGCATTGCTTTCATACAACTTTGCAATTGAGAAATTCATTAACTATGTAATGTATAACAATCTCTACATATTAAACTTATTTAATAACTAAAGTAATACCTATAAACAAATACTAGAATAGAATAATTTTTTATTCAAATAAACTTTTACAAAGTGCTTTCGTCAAATGAATCTACCACTGGTTTAGAATGCCGTTCCAGCCGAGAAGAACCAGCAAGAAACTCGGCGGTTGTTGTAGTGTTTTACGTACCTACTACCTAAACATGATTTACAAAATGAGCAAATCAGTTTATATAGTCGTAAAGCTAGCTTCGGTTGATACCTACTACAACTAAAAGCTAACATCCAAGTATAGGCTACTGACATTTTGATTCTTTGACTCAGTACGCTTGCGACTGAGGACGGTTGCGAGGCAAATGTGCTTGCCTCTTTGTTTTTTTTTGTATCCAACACCAGATACGTACCTACCTAGCTAACATAAAACAATGTCTTCAAAGAGAATGGGAGAACATGTTCTTACTACGGGATAGTTTGCGAAGCACGTCCACGTATCGTGCTTTATCAGGCGCGGCGGCCGGCGAGCCGATACTCGCGGAAGATGGGCCGATAGTAGATAGGCCGGCGGCATATTAAACGCCGATTAACCCACCGGCGACCGGCCGCTCCACTGATTTATGCGAACTATTAAAATCTACGAAGGCACAGAATTAATTGCGCTACTTCAGTGTTGGCTGCTTTATTAATTGGGACCCGGTCGCCTGTTGTTTATGGACATTTCCCTTTCCTTGCGCGCCCTTATCTTGACCCGGCCGGTCCAATTTGTCCACTCACGTTCTGTTCAATTTCAATGGCTATTAAGGCCCCTACCTCCGATCGAACTACCTACCCAAGTACCCAGCACGCGCTCCGAGGTCGATACGCGAACGATCCTCATTTTCATAAAGAAATATAGCTTAGGAACAATCTACGAACACTTTTCGATGACTATCTCATTAACTATTATAGTATGATCGACAAAATTTTACAGAAATTGCGAAGCGGGGTGGTAGGATCTTCACTTGACCGACATGAATGAAATTTTGAATTAGAATTGCTTACAAAGGTCTCAAACACCTACCTAACGTGTAAAGAGTGACGATGGTTTTTGGGGTTTAAAATGCCACCTCAATCTCCTTTGATCACCTCTGATACAACCTAAGCATAGGGCACTGTAAACGAGTATGATAACCTCTACAAGAGGCTATTGTCCAACAGTGGATGTCCATCGGCGAAGGCAACGAAAAGTCTAGAAGTAGATTGCTCTTTTTTTAAATTATGAGATAGGCTTGCGCTTGACAATCAACGAGCATTGATGAAGTCTAGGTTGCCTAGAAAATGCGTATTCATTCTCGTCTTGAAGGTAGGTACTCAGATTTTACGTGGCCGGAAACACAGACGCTGAAAGTGCGTTCCACACCTTAGCAGTTCATTTCAGAAAGAGAAACTAAAGCGTTTCGTATGAGTGGGTTGAATTTCATCCACGTAAGGGTGCCTTCTAAGGAAGTACAGCTCCATACAGCATGTTAAATAATTTTGTACAAAAGACTCGATGGTCAACGCTCATCCATATTCAACGGAATAAATCTCAGGCTTGACCTGCATGTTCTCGCGGGGTGCGAAGGATGTGTGTGGGTCCCGGGGGGCGGGGGCCGGGGGGTCAGGGGCCTCAGGTGCGTGTGGCCGCGTATCTCATCTGCCGCTGACAACTTTGATGTACTGGGGTGAACGCATGCAAATTATTTATCTCTGTGCCGATTTACTACAAGATTCAGAGTTAAGACACGTCGGCTGCCCTCCTCAAGCTATAACGTCGTTAACCAACATTGGCCAAATACGATTTTTAATGCTATCTTGCCTTGAAAAAAATTGGCTATCAGTGAAAGATAGAGATTATTAGAGAGTTAGATACTAGCAGCAGGTAAATGTAGTGGTAGTAGTACTAAGGACCGATTTCACCAACGTGAAATAACCAAGACTCGGATCAGTCTTGGTTATTTCACGTTGGTGAAATCGGTGTAGTGTAAACATAGTTTGGCAGTTTTCCATAGAAAAACTAACAAAATATGTATCGGATAAGACTAGATATTTTACATTGGTGAAATCGGCCCTAAAAGGATTAAATATATTTCAAAAGAATTGAATGAAAATGTTATAATTTTCATACACGCCGCGACAGCGTCAGGTCGCACCTCCGGTCCGGTCCGGCCGCGCGCCGCCGCCGCGTGTCGGCCGCTAATTGTTGTTCATAATTTGTTAGCGACTCCGTTCTGCTCCCGCTACGTGGTGTTTTATAACGCCAAATAGAGCACACATGTGCGACTTTTCGTTTTAACTTTTAACTCGTTTATGTTTTCTTCTTCTTTATCAATCGATAGATGTCCACAGCTTGACAAAGTTTTCTTGGACTTCCACAAGTCTCGATCTTGCACCGTATGTATCCACCGGCTCTCTGAGATTCTTCTGATGAAACATCGGTCTGCATTAAAATATATTGTAATATACTCTTCGTACTACAAATTTTAATTTTTAATGTTCTAAAATAACATTCTACAAATAATTTTTTTTGATTCCAGCGGGAACTCCCTAATTTCCGGGATAAAATGTAGCCTATGTGTTAATCTTGGGTACGAGCTATCGTTATTCCAAATTTCAGCCAAATTGGTTCATTCGTTGTGGCATGAAAGAGTAACAAACATACACACATACAAACTTTCGCCTTTATAATAATAGTGTGATAGAAATCGGGGTTTTGACTGGCTTTAACAATGTGGATAATTCAGCGAAAATTCTGGTGACACATTTTCGATATTTTCTTATATTTATTAAGGTGTGCACGTGTTGTGCAACTGCAACGTTTTGTCGCGCGTCATGTCGCTAGTGTGTCGGCTCGGTCGCACGGCCGCTAGGTGATATTTTATCGCGCCGCATTTAAATGTAAATATGCGCGAAGTTTGTGACGGCCACCTACGCACATAATGTCCGTCCGTCCGAGCTGTAAATTTCCCCGACAAGCTACCGTTTACCGCTTACATCATAATTTGAATTTTAATCTTGAATTTTGATCACGCGTCTGATTAGAATTTTACATTATCATGGTTTATTTAAATGATAAGTTTACAAATCGAGATCTCGTTCAATGGGAAGTAGGTACTTTACACTAACATATATCTATAAACAACAATATGCTTAATATTTTCATAACTAGCACTACTGATTTCTAGCTGGAGTTTTCTAGCAGTTTAAAATAATCAATTTTAGTAAGTACCTACATGATAATAGGATTGTTGTTGAATTTTTTTAAGTTCTAAACACGTGTAATTTTCATAATAGAGCAATAAAAATTAACAATGACATAAAAAATCGAATGAGAAGTTAATGATGAAAAATCTTTTCTACAACCCAGTATATGTCACCCTCACCTCTGGGCGCTTTATGTTCTTCAACCACCCGTTGCACCAGATCATTTTTCCATCCACATACAAATTGTGAACCTAACTCCCTTCAGCGGTGTTACCACTGAATTTTAACGGGGGTTTTCAAGGAGCAGATCAACAAAGTATTCCTAAAAACCGGCAACGCACTGGTGGTGCCTATAGCTGATGCTTCAAAGCCCAAATGTTCATGGTTAACACCGGTGACATAAAAATAACTAGTTTTGTACCTACTAGATACTACTAGGCGATCACTTAAACAAATTCAAAGCGGAGCTGCTTTGCGCTTACATACGCATCACTGTAGTCTGTAGGCACTCTTGCAATTTTTAATAAAACTTAAAAATTTATCTAGCTGATGCCCGCGACTTCGTGGATTTATAGTAATTAAAATCCCGCGGAAACTCCTTGATTTTCGGGGATAAAAACTCCTTGATTTTCGGGCCTATGCCACTCTCCAGGTTCTTAGCTATACCCACAGATTTAGAGTATACCCATGCAAAAAATCACGTCGATCCGTTGCAGCGTTATTAAACCAACAAACAAACACACTTTCAATGCTTGTGAGAAACATTTACATAATACTGTAAATACTACAAAAAGTGTAATTCGTCGGCGAGGCAGCGAGGTATCAGTGTCCGTAATACCCTTACCTTGCGATAAAGGCGACCGCACACGAGTCCCAGGGGCGGCGCAGACCAACCTTGGCCGTAAAACCCGAGCCGCCCGTTTAGATCATCTCGCTCGTTTTATACGTCACTCGCTGTTACGCGGTGCTTGGAAGGTAAGGACGAAAGTTAGATAAGTTTTATTGGTATTGCGTGGACGTAAGGAGCGGCTGTGGAGATTTGGCTAAAGAAACAAAGTAGGCATAGCAAGGTTATTTCTCGAAAAAAAAAAATTGCATGTAGGTAAATCAGACTCAATCGTTAATGAATATAACAGAGCATCGTATGTCCCTGGTACGCACGTTAAGATTTAAGTCCAGATATACCTACACTTATGAATTTTTTAAAGATAATTCTGCACGGAAAATTTACGAAATTATTTAATTTTAATGCGCCATCTATTAGCATTATTGTGAAGCTAATAGCTTCACTATAATGCTAATAGATGGCGCTGTGTCAGTAAAACAGTTTTATGTCAACTATTATTTTTTTTATTGCGTCTAATGTTAAAAGTTAATTATTACAATATATAATTAAAACTTTTGGGAATTATGGGATATCGCGAGGTCTCAGTTCGGGGCGAACCACTAGTTACTACCAAATTAACAACAACTCTAGCAGCTCTCGCGTCCTCTGCGGCTCTTGTCTTCATGGATGTTGTGGCGGTTCTAAAAGTGGGTAAAAAGTTAGCAAAGCGATTCCACGAACGGCGGGTTTTCCGCGGCGGCCGCGTCGGGGGTCACAGCGTATCATAAACATGTTTACGAGCGGCACCTACCTACGCGACTTTGCCGCGACAACAAAATATTTATTTGCGCACTTCCATACGTGTTGTTTTGATATAATTATAGAGAATTAATTGCGTATTAGATAAAAACAGATTCGTCCGCTTATAGGTACGAGTAGATATCAGTAGCGGTTACAGTCTAGCGGTTAAGACTTGGATCTCCTTTTTAAGAGGTCCGGAGTTCGAATTCTAAGGACGGATCTCCAACTTTTCGTATTTAGCATTTAAGCAATTTAATATTACTACTTGCTGTAAAGGTGAAAGAAAAAATCGCGTGGAAATTGCACACTTGAGAGTTTTCAAAGTTGAGTGAAGTCTGCCATTTTGAGAGCCCACCCGTGTCCAGTGGTGGGCCGTTGATGGACTGCTAATGATGATAATGATTCTATGAAAGACTAGTTGATACCCGCAACTTCGTCCGCGTGGATTACGGTCTTATATTCCCGCGCGAGCTCTTTACTTTTCCGGGATAAATTGTAGCATGTGGTAACCCTGGGTGTGAGCTATCTCCATTCCAAATTTCAGTAAATCGGTTTATTCATTGTAGCGTGAAGGAGTAACAACACACACACACAAAAATACACACATGCAATCTTTTGCCTTAATAATATTACTGTGATTTAAGTAGGTAGATACACTTTGGCTTCGAAAAAGTTGAAAATCCTTTCTTACAAAACGTAAAAATAAACAGAGTCATGTTGTACCCTATGTGTTACACCTTGTATTACACCTAATCTCGTCGATCCACGTCACTGACGTCATAGCGTGGGTACCTTTGCACCCCGGTGTGTGCACGCGTACACGCGTACACGCTATCTCCACAGATTGAAGTGACCTAGTTAAAGGTTTCTCAATAAACCCACACGTCTCGCTGCGTCGGAGCTATAAAACGACTCGTTATAATATCTTATCTCATAATATAGTGCATTCAATAAACATAGTTCCCAGTTATATTTAATAGGCAGAGCTACTATACCTACGCTGCAACAATAAATAAAAAATAGGAAGGAATTAATATTCTCAAAACTCAATTGTGCACTATAATTAAACTACATAGGCTATTCTTTTAGTTTTCCTTATTGGTTAATTTGATTCATATTTCTTTTGTGTACTAATAAATGTGCTATTTTACCTGTTCTTCATCTCGTCTCTATTATGCTGTAGAGTTTAGGAAAGCATAATAGAGACTTTCCTAAGTAAATGATAACGAGATGTTTTATTCAGGCCAAAGTTTCTCGCACTTTCAGACTATTTTACGTCTATACTAGTAATATTAGTAATTCATTTTTCGAAATTCATATTTAGTGAAATAAATTGATTATATTGATTCTACAAATTTTTTAAAGAATATTAACTATGGTGAAAATTTTCTAATATTCCCCTTTCCCTTCTAAATGCGATTAAAGCTTATCTTAGGAGTGGCTATGACAATAATAGTGTACCGAGTGGAGTTTAGGTTTTCTGTCTTTGAATGCATATTTTTCGATGTGAAAACAACGGAACACTCACGGAAACTCCTACCAGTTTTTAATATTTACGTGTAGTAGTCGTTCTTAAAATGCTAGGCTGATTTCCCTAGTAGTATTTACCGTAGAAGAAAAATAAGTGTATCAACAAATTCAACTAAAAACTTGTTAACCTCTAGAAGGTGAATTTATCATACAAAGTTTAGTGTCCAACGATCGACACGCTCATAAAAGTCATAAAGCGATTTATACGTAAAAAGTTATTCCAGTTTACTGCCAGTTAGATTCGGAGATTATTCTCGGTGACAATCTGGAAAAGCCGGTGACAGCGAAATTTCGAATTTCTCGATAGCCGCTGGCGAACATAAAAGAGAAATACTGCAAGATACGGCCGCTACACTCCGCGATGCTGTGAGCCGCAGCTAAAGTTCTAAAAGTTGTCCACATATACCTGCTACTGATTTCATTGTATTATAAATTTTGTCGTAGATTAGAATACAGTTTTAATCAGCCTCAAATCTTAATACAACACAAATAATCCAAGGGTTGGAGGTGAAAAAAATGTACAAACGAGACACTTTTCTCATGAGATATTTATGTCACATTTCCTCAAGCCTATGCCAAATTAGAAAACGCTCTATAGATATCAGCCTCTAAATATCGTGAGTGCTTACGCCTCAAATTGTCGTGAATCTTTCAGTCTCAAATTTTTATGAGTGCTTCAGCCTAAAATTGTCTGAGTGCTTCAGCTCCAAATTGTCGTGGTTGCTTCAGATTCAAATTGTCGTGAGTGCTTTAGCCTCAAATTGTCGTGAGTGTTTCAGCCTCAAACAGTTATGAGTGCTTCAGTCTACAATTGTCTGAGTGCTTCACCCTCAAATTGTCGTGGGTTCTTCAGATTCAAATTGTCGTGAGTGCTTTAGCCTCAAATTGTCGTGAGTGTTTCAGCCTCAAATAGTTATGAGTGCTTTAGTCTAAAATTGTCTGAGTGCTTCACTCTCAAATTGTCGTGGGTTCTTCAGATTCAAATTGTCGTGAGTGCTTTAGCCTCAAATTGTCGTGAGTGTTTCAGCCTCAAATAGTTATGAGTGCTTCAGTCTAAAATTGTCTGAGTGCGTCACTTTTAAATTTTCGTGAGTGTAAGTGTTTTCCCTAGCGTTGCCAGACGTCCCGTATTTCCCGGGACATCCCGTATTTTAGGCATAGTTTAAAATGTCCCGGCGGGACTGACTATGTCCCGTATTTGAACCGTACTTCGTTTTTCATTATGAAATCGATCCAAAGTAGGTACCTATCTAACTATTCACATACGCAACGTTCGTAAAAAAGGGAGTTGATGACCGTTTTTAATTACGATTATTGATTTTGATAGATATGTTAAAACGAAAAAAATATATTAAAACTGACTCGATCCTCGAAAAAATATCAAAAAAAAAAATTACACTAAATAATTTTGTTTTTATTTGTCCCGGGTAAAAAACTGAAATCCCGTATTTTTGTGCCCATTTAACCATTTGTCCCTTACAGGCTGAAAAAAAATCTGGCAACTCTAGTTTTCCCCCTCAAGTTGTCGTAAGCGCTGGCTTATATATCGAGCGGCTACCTCTCGGCCTAGTCCGGCAGTTGAACCCGCCGCGAGGTGTGTCCCAACACAAAAACTCAATGTTATCGGCGATCCTCGCACGACAGCAGTCTTATTAGCACCGTCTCGCACCGCCCCGAGATACGAGCGTACATACATACTCGTTCCTACCTACTGATAGCTGTAGCTAATAATACGTTATGGGACGCGATGAAGATCATTGCCATTCTTAAATTCATTTTTCTTAACACTCATGGGTGTTTTTTTTTTCATTGTTTGACATGTTTTTGTATTGAAAACATGTTGAAAACCTGTGAAAATATCTTTACGCTCCGATAAGACTTATTTTACATCGAGTAAATTAGCTCTAAAGCTCTTAAACCGCACTCTCACTCAGTTCAGACTCAAGACAACGTTAAAACGAGACAGATTTATGTCAGAGCATATTTGTGTCTCGTTTTAACCTCTATCTTAAGTTTGAGCTGAGTCAGAGAAAAATGTGTGAGACCGCGGTGTGTGTGTGTGTATGTGCATATTAGGATATAATAGTTATAGTTCAGTCTAAAGTACAGTAAGTGCGTTTGAAACTCGAAAACGAAGAATTAAAACCCGTCGGTCAGTACGGGAGCGGGCGACCGGGGACAAAAGCGCGCGATCAAGGAGTAGGTATACTCGGTAGTCAGTACCGAAGTTGTCCACAGCTCCGATTGAACGAAGACTTGAACCAAGACTTGTACTAATCTAATTACGCGGCCTTTGTATCGCCGCGTGCTTTTTTAGACATATTTTTAATATTCTTTCTCTTAGCGTTTCCGCGCTCAAAGGCGGACTCGAGTTATGAAATTGTTCGAGCGTTAATTGTAGACGTCCAGTGGCGAATATTAAAGGGGCTCGTGTGCGCTCGGCTTTATATAACCGACGCTGATATCGGGAACCGAAGATACGTACCTAGCTTCCTTCGAATTTACGTATACAAGATGACAAGACAATTTATGGATTGACATGAGTAAGTTAAATAAAATCAGATCAGCAACTCTAAAATAGAATCAGATGCAGATTGATTTATTTCAAGTCACGTTCTTTATAAATATCAAATTACTTGCTGATTCCCGTGAGAACTTGACATAAAATTAGAACAATGCAATCATGGTAGTTATTTCAGTAACAGGTTAGTTATAATATTTCCAAGACACTAGAGGTTTTATCTAAAATAGTACCTATGGCCTAATATATAATTTTAAGCCGTTTATTAACATTCCGATAAGACTTTATAAAGTCCTAATCAGAAATCAGACAGACAGCTCATAACAAATGGAGTGTATCGATAAAATCCAGTAATAGGGGAGTTGAAGTTTTTGTATACTTTGTACCTAATCAGGATCACCCATATACTCCACTTCTTGGACTAACTGCTATCCCATTAGATGAAGTCCATTTTTCAGCATACCCTTGCCCACTGATCTTGGACATAGGATTTCTTCAATTTACTGACTCTCATATCGGTGCTTGCGGATTCTAGCCAGCGTTTTCTTGGAAGGCCGCGAGTTTAAGCTCCAGGGCCACCCTGGATAGATAGGACGATGCATCCTACCTATCTAGGGTGTTATAAATCAACGATAACTAGTTAACCTCAGTACATGGGGACAAGTTTCAACATGGCGGGGAAAAATAATATTTAATTTGCAAAGTTGGGAGTATCTTCCCTTTGAATGTGATTACGCTCTCGGAGTCCGCTGTATATTTTTGTAACTCAATTGCAGACTGGAAAAAGCTTGCCAGCATCTCTCATTGAATTTTTTATATCGCATTTCTAGATGCACGAGCATGAGCTTAAAGGTTTTAACTTTGTCCTGTGACTGTGTAAATTTTTTTTTTCATCGGCGGACATGATAAGTCCGGTGGGAGGTTTTGGTCGTGGTTAGCTATCAACCTAACGTCAAAGAGGTGTCGCCAAGCGATTGCGTTTCGAGTTTCCAATACGACGGCGTGTAGGAACCTACCCCCTTCCATGTTAGGCTGTAACGTCACTTACTTACAGAGATCGCAGTCAAAGACTATCTTGTCCTGAATATAAAACTGTCGAGGGGAGTGTATCTAAGTGAACAAACCCGAAATCAAGAGATTCAGTAGCTTCCGACCTTCACCCCCTTTACATCCTTTTAACACCACACCTGTACGTTATTGATATTGCATCTACGCGCACAAAGTGCTTTAAGTCTTTATTCCTCATACGATCAGAAACTATTGTAGGTAATTATAGTCAAAAGCGAGCCTATTGAACTAAGAATGTGTGCATTCTGGCAGATAATAGCTTTTCCTTATTTTTTCCCATTTTCCCCGTCACCTGCCGCCCCGGCCGCTAACGACATTGTCCGCTTCATTGCCCGCCGATAAAAAACAAAGCGGCTCCTAATGAGTTCCCCGATTACCAATCACTAGAAAAAATTGCCGAGCCTCGTGCCGCGTGACGTCACGCCGCCCACCCTTGCCACCGACGCCGCCTATGTTCTAGCTTCCTGCTTTCCTCTTATAATGCGGAGCTTAGTAGTATACAAAAATTTGAAATTAAAACTAATATTATATAATCATAGCTAATTTTACTTAATTCCCCTTTAGTTAAAGCTCCTTACGTTACGTTAGGACTTTACCACTCGTCTTTGGTTGTGTCAAATCTGTTGTAGCCATGTCACGATTGTTGGAAAAATAATATTTTCTTCTCCGGTCTCACTTGCAAGCGTACGCGATCAAAGACAATTAAGAAATGCCAGACCAGAGACAATTACCTAAATCTCAAAAAGCTCTGTCCTGCTTTGACTTTCTGCCCTGGGTCCTACCACTTCCTCACACACCGCCCCAGGGAAGTTGTCAGATTAGTAATCTGTCTGGTTAGTTTTTATGCCCAAACTAATCAGTAGCTTTGATAAGTTAAAACAACGAAAACACTGCAACAATAGGGTGAGAATCATCATAATTAATGTTAATTTAAATTAAACACCCCTAAGGCAATTCACAAAGACTCAAGCATTGAGAAGCTGCACAGAGCTCTCATGCGCCGTGTACCTACAGAATAATTGAAGTAGGTAAATGCGAATGCGGTGAAGCCGGTTTGAACAATGGCGGCGGGCAAATGTTTGAAAACTCGGACAAACAGAATTATTCAGCGCTCGGCGGAACCTCCTCAAAGCGGATCTGAAGAATGCCGCACTACGAGATTTTTCCGCGACCCCTGGCTCGGCCCAAGTTGAAAGCTACCCGCGGGTTGTAAGCGTTGTGATGTCCGCCCTATCGTCCGTGTCGCGAAAATCAAATCAAATTCATTTATTTCAGGCAAGCGCTCGACGCTCGTACTATTTCATTTTCATTTTCATTGATATTACAACTGCTGAGTTTTTTCCTGGTAGAGCTTGTTGTTTGTTGTTCGTGGTTTGTGGCGTTTTGAAGCTTGCACTGATGCGAAAACAATCGACGTGTCAAGCGAATTCGCTTCGAGCTTCAAGCGTCAGAGTGAGTATTGTGGCCAAAGCATGAGTATGCATTTTGAAATGAGAGCAAATTAGATTTGAGCGTTAAATATCGTAGTCGTCGGATAACGCACGCGAGGAATAACAAACTTCTTTTGCTATAATAAGCCAAATTTAAGCCACAATTACCTACCTATTAGTGTGATGGTTATATTATTTCATCAGATTAAAATTAAAGAAAAGGCGACCCGTGGCAAAGGATTAAGGGAGTTCATGGTTAGGTAGAGAGGAGCTTTCGTAACTTGGACCGCAGCTGATTTATATTTAAGACGGCGCAGCGGCAATTACCCGCCGAACTGGAATCATTGCCCTCCACTAATTAATTCCTCCCTCTTTTAATGTTCAAAAATCGCGGCCTCTAATTAGGTTTTAATTCGTTTTATTGGGCCCAGTAATGAAATAACGGCCGAGCGGCTCCCGCGCGGTCGCACGGCGCAGACCTGTTTTATTGCTGCGAACTCCCAAACCTTTCGGATATTTCAAGTTTACGTCGTAGGCTCTACGGGCGAAGGACTGCGCCTAATGTGCCAAGTTCGAGGGCCGCCGGCCGAGCCGCTTGGATATTTTCACTTCTAAACGCCGCCCGGTTTAATGTGCTCCGGTATTGCTCCTAAACGACATTTAGAAGGAATGTCAAAACAATTTATTATTGCAATAACCAATATATATTTAAATTGGACATACCTTACGTTAGACGGCCCGTAAGTGGCAGGGTAAGAAATAAATACCTATATATAAAAGGAAAAGTTCTAACTGACTGACTGACAGACTGATCTGTCAACGCACAGCTCAAACCACTGAACGGATCGGGCTGAAATTCGGCATACAGATACCTATTATGGCGTAGTAACTAGCTATGAATGGATTTTAGAAAATTTAACCCCTAAAGGGATAAAATAGGAGCCTGAATAATCGGACTCAACGTGAGCGAAGTCGCGGGCAAAAGCTAGTTTTAAATAATACTAAACCTTGTCGACTCCGAACCCAGTCCGATCGTAATGCAGAATTCTTCGAAATAAAGCAAATACCTAGCTCAATGACTGGCTTTTTCTGTAGCTAATATAACAGACAAATTATAATTAAACATTCGAACTACTCCGTAAGATGGCATTCCTGTATAAAAGTTACTTAATTTATTGTAAAGTTCAATAAATCATAGATCATAGGTCAAGAAGTTACGTGATCTCAAATTCAACAAATACCAAAAAGTACTTACTTACAATTAAGCGCAGAACCATAACTTCCGTGTGCAGAACTAGCGGCCGTCGCTGATCCATTAATAACTGAAATGAAATCCACTTTCCTGCCATTATCGCCCTTTCCATAAACACCTTAATTCTCATTAAGGGCCGGTCATTTGGTGCAAAACAAATTAACTGGAAAGTTCCGTTTATATAAAGACCCTTACACATTAATGAAAAAACTCGAGAAAAAACCTCACTCCCACTTGATACTCCCTTGATGCGTGATTGATAAACAAAACAACAAACATTATTATTAATAAAAAATGATGGGCGGGTAAGCACTTCTCGATTCTAGTATGCTTTGCATATTTCACCGCCATTTTTAACTAAACCATGATTTTAACAAACAAAAAATATACCAAATATAATACAATATGTTTAACAACCAAATAATAAAATTAGCGTTTATCTCAGTTTTTATGAGATCTTAAACATATTTCCTTTTAAGTTTCCGCTGTCCATTTTTCAGTCCTGAATTAATAATGCATCATTGGACGGTTAGTTTATCGACCAAACGAGTGTCCATGGACATCATGCATAGAAATAGGTAGATTTAATAAGAATTTTACCGAGGACGACAGTTTTTGTTGGCAGTGAGTAAGGTCCTTTTCAATACGGAAGTTTGACAAGGAATGAAATGTCGCGATTTTTGCTAATTACGATCGGCTCCCGAGTCCCGAGTCCCGACTTCCCGAGGGAGAGGGTTGAGGGCAACTGTGATTTAAAACTGACTGAGTAATTATATTTTACACTTTTATTGTTTTAATTGGGTGGTTTTAAAAACATTTTTTGTTTGAATGAAAAATGAAAATGATTTATTGTTAAAATATGCGTCAATTTAGAACAGTGTCATTATCGGGAATGTGAAGAAGAAAAAATCTGTATTTCAGAAAAATTGCTCTTCCTCTTTCTTACTTACTACAGTTAACGAAGTACCTTCAGATTAAATCTTCAGAGTTTTGAAGCATCATTATCTCCCATACCTACTGTAAGACTCAACCTTTTCCTTCCTACCTTCAACCATATTCCTTTTCAACAGTTAATTCAACCGGTTTATGTAATGTATTTTCAATCTAACGTATAGAAATATATAGATAAATGCGTAATTTTTTGATATAGGTACTTCTCTATACATACATACAATATAGACATGGAGGTAAAATTTTTTTTCGTTAATCAGTTACGCATGAAGGTTGCGGGGGAGAAATTAAAATGATTCTTCAGGAATTATTCTTTGCGCATAGAGTACGTAGGTAGGACCTACATATCTGTACAACGTTTGATGCTGCCTTCGAGCGGGTTGAGCCACCTTTGTTTCTTGAAACACCACCAAATAAATCTTTACATAATTAAAACAAATCAAGGCTCTAAACGAGAAATCGGTCCTCACGTAGTTCCCAGCGCCATAGATCATCATCAGCTAGTCATCAACCCTTCTCGGCGGCAATATTTCCCCTGTCTCGCGTAATGCAGCAATCAAATCTCTCCTTTCGCGCCTAATTAGTTTTGATATTTAAATAAGTACCGCGGATCGCGCGCCGCTGGCGATCCTTTGGATTTAGGTATTTTATACGATACGAGCTTAAAATCAAATTTGAAATTATTTATTTCATGTAGGCCAACTTGTAGCTCTGATGACGTCATGAATCTACCACTGGTTCGGAATGCAGGTTTTGCTGAGAAGAGCCGGCAAGAAACCAACCTCAACACTCAAAGAAAAGAAAGAGAGATCAGAGAAAAGTAAGAACTGTGATTAAGTTGAAATAGAATAGAATAGCGCTGCAGTTTATGCTTTCAGGTTTACATTAAAATAAATTCTGAATAAAATGCTGTACCGATAGACCGAGGTGATTCCTTTCTTTGTTTTAAGTATGAGACTCTTTAAATTGGATTTGTGGTTAGCGTAAAAAATATTTTTGACGATAATAAATAATTGGTAGAGTTAATTTTTGCTCTACTTGCCTTCTTTCGCCTTTCAATAATCGAACTGAAGCTATTCCAATATATATTTACGATGATTCTTATAACTACTAAGAGATCATTATTTTTACATTGGAACCCCGTTGGGGCACAGCAATTATTGGGTTAGTTGAGAGACGGGCACCGTACGGGGGAAGTACCTATGATGAAAATTGAAATCGTAGGTAAATCGTAAGTCATAGCGATATCTCGTACCTTATAAAAGCCCTCGTCCAGTCAAACCTGCCGGAAAGATTGATTCCTCTTTCTCAGCCAACCACCCCCCTCCCCCCTTTGATCGCGTTATTTCAAGATAAGTCCGTTAATTGCCCTCACAGGCAGGTTGCTCTTCCCGATTATTGATCTCGAAGTTTTTGTATGTCTTCCGCGGGGACCCCTGTTCAATGCTTTTTGTTTCTTTGGAATTCCGTGTAACAACCCTTTTGTACTTTGGGAGTTTTGGCTGAAGGTGGAATTAGTTTATCTATTGAAAAGATCCCTAGTAAGGCAGTGAATTTAATTGGGGGTGAAATTTTCTGTTAAGCTTGGAACGTAAGCGTAGGCGCAATTTGACGGTGGAAATCTTTACTATCGCTTTTGGTCAGGTTTGGCCAAACTTAATTAAAGGATTGGTGATCAGATAAAGTTTCTTTAATATCGCAGAATATTTGTTTAATAGGTACAAATAAAAATTAGTATCTAAAATTATTAATAACATATCTGAATAACGTACCTAAACAAAGTACCTATAAATAATTAATTAGCAAGTTAATAGAAGCCCTCGTGGCACGGTTTACTTAAAAATAACCGGTCAAATGGGAGTCGGAATCGCAAACGAAGGGTTCAGTACCAAAAACGGCCGAAAATCTCTAAACTTTCTGCTGGGAAAGCCCCCTTTAATTTTTAATTATATTTTTCAACTGTCACTGACAGATCGACGAACGGATTGATGGACAGCGGAGGTTAAGTAATAGGGTCCTATTGGTTAACCTTTGGATACGGAACCCTAAAAATGACTATAACATCAGTCGAGGAGGAGTCATAACTTATGGAAGCTTGCCGGTGTATTGCCGGTGCCGCTTCTTAATATACATAAGTCATAACATCTACTGAGTATATAATATACAGAATTAATTTTTTTTTTGTAAAAAAAAATACATAAGTACTTAAATACCTACGTATACTTATGTAAACTTCGGTCCTCGTTAATTTTTCGAACCCTTCATCGAATGCTAATACCTACTGCACAAACGAACGCGCTTATTGTTTAAGATTATTCAATTTACGATTGGGATTATTAAACCCTCCACTCCACTCCACTTCGACACTTCACCGCCATTTCTTTGACTAATTTTAAATTCCCTAATCAAGTTTATTCGGTTAGGTGAAAAAGTTTTTCAAAAGTAATTTTATGTTGTGTAATTGATTTTATCAAATCTTAGACGAGCTTAGTACCTATATTGAGGTACAAAAAAGGGATGGGGATTGATCCGCCGACCTTTTTAGTGCTCATTCCACGCCTTTGAGCTATTGAGGCTTTTTGGGTGCCTCTTACTGCCATAAAACCTTTTCAACTACTACTTGGTCATTTGGCGCGATATCTCGAATAGTATTTTCAATAGGGAAATATCAGGGCAACAACTTAAATCTAATACCTACTCGAAATAACTATTAAACTTTCGAAATACATATGTTATTAAATGAGCACAAACCTTTCCTTGTGTTTATTTGTTGATTTGTCTGAGAGTCACTTTTTATCCCCCAAAAAAAAAAAAACAAAGGCTTTCTGAGGAATTTTTAAAACTCTACCCGGACGAAGTCGCGAGCAAAATCTAATGCACAATAATAATAATTACCGACTCAAGCTGATCGATTAATTAAACGAAATCTAATCCGGGCTCCACTAAAACTCTAAAACTGGGATCCTGGTAGACATTGTGTGAAAATTGAAAAACTTTTCTCGTTTTCACCCAATTCTATCGCAGGCCTGAAATCTTTTGCAAATATTTATTATAATACTTCTGCGTGACTGACGCCCGGTCGCCGGCGCGTTCCCGCGGGCCGCACGACACGACACGACAACGATACGAACGATAGTTGACGTCTAAACAAAATGAAGCTAATTCCACAACAGTATCTAACAGTTGCCGTGTTCAAAACGCTTGCGCTGACTACCAGCGTAATAGAAATCATTAGCTGGGTCTTTATTTCTAGGATTTAAAAATATTAAGTCATGATTACTAATCAGTTCAAAAATTTAAACATTTACACTAAATTATCACTAAGTACTAAGTTTAGTAATTTTGTTTAGTATTATGTTTTAATTAGTTTTGCTCTTGCGCAACAACGCAGAGATCTTTTCCGACGACTGTACTTACTACATACCTAGTTAGGTAACTACCTAATAATTGTACTACGTTTTCACAACATAATCAAATTGAGGCGGGTTTTTGTCTTCATTTTTTATACCTTCTTAGTTCATTACCAAAATGGTAGTATCCCCTCCTTACCGAACTAATCTTTGAAATTATTCATTGAACCGTTGGAGGAAGTTAAATATCAATCTATTATTTTTAAGTTGTTCAAGAAACAAGATTCAGTCTTTCTTGCCTGTTTCAACACATACTTTTCCGCCAGCACTAGATCGCATAGAACACCTGTCCTTTCCCGTCTTGCCTGTCGTGCCGCGTGAGACAATGGACACAAACCCGTCCAGCTGTAATCGACTACAATGCGAATGCAGCGTCTCTGTCGCTCGCGCGGGAAATGCATTTCCTCGGAAGGAAACGGATTTGTAAAAGTGCGGCGCGTCGTTTGTTTTTAATTAATTAATTTTATTATTCCCAGCGCCGCGTCTTGCCTTTATCGGAACAGCTCGGGCAATTAGTGTTTTATTATGATATAATTTTTGGAAGGGTTGAGTTGAGGTGATCGCCAGATGGTCGCCTCCCGGCTGATTTCAAATTAAAATAAAATTTCGAGGTGCCGTCGATGTAATTTAGAGTAAGAAATAGGTAGGTAGGTACAGCTTGATGAAATTGTTTTTAACTGACTTAAAAAAGGAGGTTATAAGGAGGAGGTTTCCAAATCGTTCCAGGTGTCTTCGAGTACCTATTCGGAGAACATACATAAAAAAGAAAGATTCCATTTAATTCAGAACCTCCTTATTTTGTGGAAGTTAATTGAAAAGCGTATCATAGGATAGGTAGTTTATAGTTTGGTAAAGTTTGGTGCTTGTTTCAGGAATTTGATTTTACTTTACCTACTTTTATACTAATTAAGAGTCAATTTCACTATCGCCGAGTACCAACCAGCGTTTAAACGAGAAGTAATTTGGAGGTGCTGACAGTTTTTCTTTTGAAAATCTGCCCATATATCATAATTCCTCCTTTTTAAACTTGAAGGCGAAATTGACACTAAAGAAGGTGGATACATTTTTAAAAGGTTATAAAGGAAAATTGCCGAATCTACCATAGTAAGTCTATCAAGATTTTTCCCAAGGTATGTTTGACTAGGTACCTACCACTCTACATAATGAGAGCGGGGCGGCGCGGCGCGGAGTGGGGCGCGGCGCGACTAGTACCTATAAACATGGCAGCTAATTACATTACCAGCTAATTACCTTAATGCGTTGCGAGCGTGGAAGCCGAGAGACTATTTTTTCTTCCAATTTGACAACAAGAATAACAGGAGGTAAGTATCAGCTGCCTATATTACAGACGTGTTCTCTTTCCATGATCGCTAACGCTACAGATCCTCGCTAACAGGGTCAACAGAACAGGGGTTCTCAAAGTTTTTTATCACGCTTCCCTTCTGAAAAGATAGGACGTACGATAAAAAACTTAGAGAGCTCCTGTTTTAGCGTTAGCGATCTTAGAAAACGATCATGGAAAGACAATAATACGAAACGTTTGTAATAAGGCTAGGGCTATGGTTATACACCTATCTAATATTCTCATAAGAAAATAATATAGGTACCTATTTCCAATAGGTACCACGCTTACTATTATTTAATCCTTGAAAAAATTTTAAAATACATTAATCTGTGCGCACAATAGGTAGGTGGGTACTATCCTTGTACTATCTACTTATCGTAAATAAAATTCAGGCGATTTTCAGCTTGGAGATTTTCAGAGATTTCAAAAACTTCATTTATTGTTTTCTATAGTAAGTAGGTATCTAACAAATTAGGTAGTAATGTTTAAAACAAAAACGGTTGATTCAATTTCAGTGAATTTTTACCTTAGATGATTCTGCTATTTATAATTTAAACGATCTACGATTCTGAATTGTAGTAGGTACCTATATACCTAATAGGTGTACTTACTTATCTACAAATGCAAAGGTTTAACCTGTTTTCTATCTGTGACAATGTCACGGTTAAGTCCCTAAATCGATTTCAAATACCTACATACCTACCACATAAACAAAGAAAAATCTTGCATTCTGAGAAATGACATAGGGTCTTACTAGACTTAATTCCGGAATACCAAAGATTCCCACAAGATTTCAAAAATCCTAATGAATACGGAAATATTTTGTGGGCATCGGCTTCCTATCGGAACTCGACTACCTGTGTAATAATGGCTCGGCTTTAACTTGCACCTCGACTTTAATTTTCAGCTTTATGTTCCTGTAGACGCTACGCGGCGTAGCGCGACACGTAGCAGTGTGCAGGTGCGCAGGTGCCGCCCACCTGCCGGCGGGCGGGGCTACCTGCGCAGGTGAGGCGGCACCTGGCCCGCGGGCACGCCCACGCTACCACCGCAGCTACCTACCGCGCCGCTGCCTCTACGCCGGCTCACAGGCGAGGGAAGATTTCCGCATAGCCTTCACACCATCTATAAATCTGCTTATCTATCTAAAATGTACCTATTAGGTAATTTATCAATGAGTGAATTTGCACTTGTCCGTCCGTCCGTCCGTCAGAGCCTTATAACTTCTGAATTACTTACTTCAAATTTAAATATAATATGTAAACTGATGGCCTTGAGCCGAATATTGCATAAAAAATATATAAAAAGCTTTATTTCAGGGGGTTCTCATAGAAGCGTGTGTGAAGTAAAATTTTTTTGTTGCGTTACATAGATTTGCGATATACCTATCTTTTTAAAGACGACTTTGAACAGAGTACAAAAATAAATATATTTTTTAATTTTTCTCTTAAAATTGACGAAGTGGTGGGCTTTCAAAGTGGAGATTTACATATGTTAAAAATTACTACATATTAGAACCTGAAACTTGGTTGTAAATTCAATCATATCCTGTACTTGAACAACAAATACTACAATTAGATAAATATTATAAAGAATGTCAGTGTCGTAACTAGGTAACCGGGTCAGCTTGTCCGGCGGAGTGCAGCGTCGGCAGAGGTCGGCAGCGGCGCGGCTGCTGGCGGCGGCCCTCGAGCACGAACCCCGCGGTAATCGCCCACTCCATCGCCGGTTCTTTTATTTGTGGTTCTTGCAGTTTCTGACGTGAGACCTTCTGGAATCCACGCCACTACTGCTATCACTTAAGATTCTATACCTACAAAGTATACCTACTTAGGTACTTATTGAGAGGGACGTGTACCTAAAAAAATTATAAGTACTAGCTTTTGCCGGCGACTTTGTCCCCGTGGATAGATTGTGTGGATTTTTAAAAATCTCGCAGGAACGCTCTGTTTTTCCGAGGAAAGGTAGTATAATAACTGTGTCACTCTCCATGTCTTCAACAAAGTATAAGTACCTACCTATGCAAAAATAAATAAATAAAATAAATAAATTAATAAATAAATCACAAAAATACCTTTCCGTGATTTTTTGCATAGGCATAAAACAGAAGCTTCCCGCTGAATTTTCAAAAACCTAACTCTACGCGGACATAGTTTCTGGCAAAAGCTAGTTTGTACGTAATAAAGAAACTCAAATAGAGAACATTTGTTTCTATCGAGTTAAGTAGCACGTAGCTCCTCGTATTTGGTATACAAAATCCCTTACCTATGGGAAAAATTATTGCCGTCCCCGAGTGTCAACAGCGCAGGGCGTGCCGGGCGGCGGCGCTTGTGTTTTTGCGCACTTAACCCGCGCGACACGAAATAGGAGGTGCCGTCTTACAGCGCTGAAGGGTTGACCTCTTTGAAATGACCCTGCGTAGATGGTTTATTGCACATTCGACTCCAAATTTAAATATTCTAAATTCTTTATTTCAAAAGGACGGTAGAGTCTTAAACAGTAGAGTAAAGGACGGCTCTTATGACAAGCAAAGACTCTACCGTCCTTTCGCAAAGCAGATTAGGCTACGATGGGGATGGCGGGTGTATGTCGGACACATGCCCATTCAAAAATTAAATAATACAAAAAAAAGAAAGATTTTCTAATATATGCCCGTGACTTCTTAGCTTTTATGTGTTAATTTTTTAAATATCGTCGTAATATTCGAAACGTCTGCTTTTCCAAAAAGTCTTCAACTGTACCTATATTGCTAAAATCACATATTTGTTGTTGCGTGATTAAAGGACAAACCAACAAACAAACACACTTTCATATTTCTAATGTTACCTACTAGTATTACCGCGACTTCGTTCGCGTGGATTGAGGTATTTTAATTCATCCGGGGACTGTCTTATTTTCCAGGATAAAATGTAGACTATGTGTTATTCCAGACTAGGTTTAATCTAATCTTTGTGCCTTTTAGCCAAATCGGTTCAGTAACATCCATCTTAACTTTAGCATTTATAATATTAGTAGGATAGGATATAATATAAGTAGGATAGAATTAAGGATATTTTTTTTAAGAAGTCGAGTGCGGCCGCCCCCGGCCCCGCCGTATGTGTTGTACCGCCACTTTTCCTGGCGCGGTATATTCAACGAGCCGGTTTTTGCCGCCCCTGGACCGAACTCTGCTTTACATATTCCCGAACCGCTGCCACTAGCGGCTTTATCTCGCCCTTCACTCTTTAGTAGGCTTCACGGGCAAAGTCGTAACGTGCGTCAGCGCGAAACGAAATCGGGTGATATGTTAGGTAGGTACATATTGTACATAATTTCCTTTTCTACTCAATTTTTTCTCATTTTTAACCGACTTCCAAAGTAGGAGGAGGTTCTTTCATCGTCTCTATTTAGGCGCACCCGACTTCAATTCATTTTCTCAATTTTTTGACTTTTGGCGCTGTAATCTTGTGAGCAGCAGGCATATTCGAAAAAATTGGCTAGTGGTAGCCGTGGATAGCTATGAATATCTAGCTACATACGGGGTAGTTTTATTATGCTTTATTATTCAAAAAAATAAATACACATTCTAACTAATTATAATCAATTTTTAACCGACTTCCAAAAAGGAGGAGGTTATCAATTCGGCCGGTATCTTTTTTTTTTTTTTTTTTTTTTTTTTTTTCTATGTATGCCCGCCGATTACTCCGAGGTTTCTGGACCGATTCACGAAATTTTTTTTTTAATCGACAGAAAAAGCTCGCGAAATGGTCCCATAAAAATTTTTACCTTCAACTCCTCAAGCCTGATGCTGCAGGGGTATTTCCCCCCTAAATTATGGGACTTTAGGAACCGTCGTTTACGAATTAGTATGCTTGGCCTAAGCATATACTAGATCATAGAGCTCCAGGTCCTACTCTTCAATCCTGATGCTGCAGGGTACTGCCGACCTAAATTATAGGGATGTAGGAACTGCTAATCATGAATTGTTATTGTATGTAATAAGCATATACTACACCATCGAGGTCTAGGTTCTAGCTCCTCAATCCTGATGCTGCAGGGTACTGCCCACCTAAATTGTAGAGATTTAGGAACTGCTAATCATGAATTGTTATTGTATGTAATAAGCATATACTACACCATCGAGGTCTAGGTTCTAGCTCCTGAATCCTGATGCTGCAGGGTACTGCCCACTTAAACTGTGAGGATTTAGGAATTTTCGCTTGCGAATTTATATTGTTAGTATCAAGCATATTCTACATCGTGGAACTCAATGCCCTAGCTCTTCAATACTGATGCTGCAGGTTTACTGCCTACCTAAACTGTGAGGATTTAGGAACTGTCGTTTACGAATTGATATTGTTGGTACCAAGCATATACTACATCATAATGCTCAAGGTTCTAGCTCCTCAATCCTGATGCTGCAGAGTTGGAGGAATTACGAACTGACGCTTTCGAACTGATATTGTTGGTACCAACCATGGACTACATCATGGAGCTCCTAGTCCTAGCTCTTGTGTATTGTTAATAAATACTGTAGGTACCAAGTGTAGAACTACATTAGTACCGTAGCGTTGGAGGGAGGGGAGAAAGAGAGCAGGGACAAGCTCCACTAAAAAGCTTAAAATAAAAATTCTTTTCAAAAAACCGACTTCAAACGCCACTACAAAGTATAAAAATAATTTTATTTTGTACACGTTTGTTGAAGTCGGGCGGGCTTAACTAGAAACGATGAAATCGATGCGCGACGCTTACCTTATGGTGACATATAAGAGACACGCTTATTGAAATCGGGCGAGCATCGCGTATCAGTTTCATCGTTTCTATTTAAGCCGCCCGACTTCAACAAACGTGTACAAAATAAAATTATTTTTATACTTTGTAGTGGCGCTTGAAGTCGGTTTTTTGAAAAGAATTTTTTAGCCATCCGGATCTTTCTGAAACTTAGGCGTTTAGTTACCTATTAGATAGTGGACGTACTTGCAAGGCAAACAAACAGTAAACACCTCTGAAGTAATTTTTGCGCTCCAGTACAAAGGTTTCTGCTAGCTAAGCTCGCTTCCATCTTACACATACGTTCCAAGTGAGATCGCAGTCAAGGGCTAGCAAAAAACATTATTAAGCTGGTCCAAGCTCGGAGATTTAATTTGGGAAATCATAACTTTAGGAACTTGTTGATATAATACAGTTATACCTCCTTGAAGAAATCACTTGTTTTGACAGCAAGGTATAGAGGAGGGTAAACAAAGCGTAGGTAAGAGTGCGCAGGCAAACACACGGCTTGTTTACTGCACAAATAGGTGACGTGCGGAGCGGTAATGTCGCCGCGAGTGGAGTGTAATTGAAATTTTAATGGAAACAGGTGTTTCGCAGACGGGCGAACGCTGTCTGGGCGGCGACGACGGAACAAGTGCAAAAACTATTAGCATACGTAGAGTTTTTAGACTAGATCGTGTCGTTGGCGTTTTCTACTTACACTGAAAACAGTTAGCGGGTTTTCGGACAATCGCGTTGATTCTAAAGTATATACCTAGTAGATATAAGTAGAATTAGGTAGATAATTAACTACTTGTTTATTAATTCTTTGGAGTTCATCTTATAATTTCTGTGAGTTAATTAGTTAAGATTTAAATAGACTACACCAAATGCCTGATTTAGTATCAGGAATTTTGTATATGCTATTAATGTCTACAATTTGTGTTATCAATATTTTTTTAAAGAATTTTAGCTATAATTAACATGACTAAAGCTTGTGTTGGGAGTGATCTGGGGTTTGAACCCTCTACTTTCAGTTTTCAGTCCGCACCTTAACCGTTGCGTTATTGAGGTTAGATTAACAATATTATACTTAGGTAAAGTAGTTTAAAGCGTTTGCGTCCGTTCATACGAGTTGGTAGAAAGAGCCGTGTAGTCAAACTGGTTAGGAGTAGATAGATAGATAGATAGATAGATAGATTAGCCCACTACCATTTTAGACTAGATCGTCATCTAACATCAGGTCAGATCGCAGTCAAGAGCAATCTTCAGTCTTCATGAATAAAAAAATATTCATGTTTAGAATCGCTAAAATTCTTTCAAAAAATGATTAACATACAAAATTCTGGTTCTTCTTTTCAGAAATTAGAAAAAATGAAAGTAGTATTTACTTCCAAACTTAGGTAACGTTCATAGGGGTGAAACAAAGAAAAATACCATTAGATTTACAAGTTTACAACACGACAGTGCTTTTTGTTTTCCCTTGATTCCGTTGTATTTATTAAGCGGTTTCCCATATCAAAGTTTTTGTTTTCATGCTTTTATACCCTGTTTACAGCCCGATTCCCCGGTGTGCTGTTACTTATAATGGAAGGCGACATGAAGACCGTCGTCTTCCCCTCCGAGCACCTCTAACTGTCCTAACTGATGTCTTTACTAATATTGTAAATGCTCATTAAGTGTGTTTGTTTGTTGATTTCACCTTCAATCACGCCGCAACAGAGCCACGGATCGACGTGATTTATTGCATGGGTATAGAAAATGTCCTCCTGGAGAGTGTCATAGGAGTGTCAAAGAGTTCTCCAGGGATATTAGAAACTAAATACATGCGGAAAAAGTCGCTAGCATCAGCTAGATCACATCACATCACACTTCACATCACACTTCACACTTCACATCACACTCACACTAATGTTATAAAGCCGAAAGTTTGTATGTGTGTGTGTGTGTGTGTGTGTGTGTGTGTATGTTTGTTACTCTTTCACGCAAAAACTACTGGACCGATTTGGCTGAAATTTAAAATGGAGATAGATTATACCTTGGATTAAAACATAGGCTACTTTTTATCCCGGAATCACACTAATCACATCACACTATCACACTATCACACTATCACATCACACTAATGTTATAAAGCCGAAAGTTTGTATGTGTGTGTGTGTGTGTGTGTGTGTGTGTGTATGTTTGTTACTCTTTCACGCAAAAACTACTGGACCGATTTGGCTGAAATTTAAAATGGAGATAGATTATACCTTGGATTAAAACATAGGCTACTTTTTATCCCGGAAAATCAAAGAGTTCCAGCGGGAATTAAAAAACTAAATCCACGCGGACGAAGTCGCGGGCATCAGCTAGTTTTTTTATAAAGTTAAAAATGTACGTGTACCTGAAAACTCTCTCATTTCTATCACAGACGAGATCTGGGAAAGGCTTAGGTCATATCCATGTTTTCAACGTCGTTTATAAAGTCTTCTATCGACAAAATCGCCGAAATTATGTAATTTTTGAAACTTCTGTAACTTTTTTTGATTCAATAGAGTTACGCTGCCTTATAATAAAATGTAGAGATTATTCACATCTTTATTTTATGGTGGTTAAGAAATCGCTCCAATATCACAGATTAATTATATAGTACAGACAATACCTAAAAGGTCGATTTTGTCCGTTGTTTCTAGAATAGAATAGAATATTTTTTTTTCATTCAAATAAATTTTACAAAGTGCTTTCGAATCGTCAAATGAATCTACCACTGGTTCGGAATGCCGTTCCAGTCGAGAAGAACCAGCAAGAAACTCGGCGGTTGCTCTTTTAAAAATAAAATAATATGTAATAACAATAAATTATGATAAATGATTAAGTATAAATAATAAATAAGTGGCGCCATTCATTAAGTAGGACTCTAATAGATAATGTAGCTAATCATTTTATAGATTATTTTGCGCAGTTATGAAGCTATCAGTCGGTATATTTTTGCTGCCGCTGCATTAAAGGAACACAATAATTTTATCGTAAGGTCAGCCACGTGTATTTTTGAGATTATCACAAACTGTAATTGTGGATTCATTCATAAGTAGGTAGATAGCTGCTAATAAATAACAACCATCGTAGGTAATTTATTTCACCTTTCAAACATCTGAACAAAAAGTCGGCCCACTGCTTGGCACAGGTCTCCTCTCAATTGAGAAAGATTTAGCCCACAGTATCATATTTATGTCAGTCATCAATCTCAGCAAATCTTGCTGGCGCTTCAGTGGTTGTCCAGATGTCCTAAAGGCCGAAAAAAGCAGATAGGTATATCAGTCAGACAGATAGGCACGCATTTATGTACGTTTAGAGTATTGAGACAATACTAGATGATGCCTGCGACGTCATCCGCGTGGACTAAATTTTTTTGATTCAGCGCGAACTCTTTAATTTGCTAGGATTAAAAGTGGCCTATGTCCAGGCTATAATCTATCTCCATTCCAAATTTCAGATAAATCCGTCTCGTAGTTTTTGTGTGTAACAAACATAAACATACACACACACACAGACACATATAAATTACCTTTATACTATTAGTTATACTTTAGTATTGATTGGGTATGATTGGGTAATCTATTCCTAACATAAGGAGGGAATCAGCAAAATGAATGTACGGAGTTTGTAAGTTTGTAAAGGTACCGTGTTCACTTGGCTTGGGGCAGATTGATCAGTGAACGAGCGAGGGTGGCGCGGGGAGGCGCGGGCGTGCCAAATATTTGCCGGAGCGTAATAAAATCATATCGTACCTGCCGACACGGGCGAGTCGGGGTGTTTCTATTAGTGCATGAGATCGGATGTTTGTTCTATAAACAGGTATCGAAAATATTAATTCTGCGCAATTTCATTAAATTACATTATCGCAGAGTATCTGAGGAATTTTGTCGTTCTGAGAGTTTTTGTATTATATTTTAAGACATCGTTCGTCTCATAAACGTTATTCGGTATGTTGAAATTTTAATAAATTAAGTACATACTCAAATAAGGCTAGAAATAAGCTTGATTCAATTAAGTTTGCTTGGAGAAAAAAAAATATCAATTTTGTTATAGGTAATAAAAATAATTAATTCAATAATATTGTCAAATTATTTAATTATTATTAATATAAAAATATTTGAACCTATGAATCAATCGTAAGATCAAATATTTTTAACACGCAGAAAAATCAGAAAGAGAAAACCAAGTCAGTAATTTTCTTGATCTACAGTATTAGTTAGATGGGTACCCGGTACACGTATGTTTATTATCCTGTCATGTTATTTTATTTTATTTTTATTTATTTGGTCTAGTAACGGACACTTACAATACATACACATAAATTAAAACATTTTAAAATTAAACCTTGCTAATTGTAGTGACCACTTAAAAGTAAACACATGTCATCATCATCATTATCATTACAATAGCCTGTCAACATTCACGGCTGGACATCAATGTAATAAATATATTATTTTATTATTCTAAAAATTATAATGAAATTCCAGCCTGTATTAAGTTTTCCATATACGATAAACCTCTTCCACAATATTTCAAAATGTAAAGCCTCCCAAGCGAAACACATTCCCTGCTTAATTAAGCGTCTCGCGATACGCCAGAGCTCGTAGCCCGTAGGTAGCAGGCGAGAGTACCTCCAAACAAAACATCTTCCCGTCACTTGGGTTTCAATCAAGCCACGTGCAAACAAAATATCGCTCGCTTTGTTGATTGCTACGGAACCTGCCCTAATCAAATTTATGTTTGTTCGTCTTGAGCGCCTCCCCTCCCGCACCCACCCCGCCGCGCGACTCGAGCGCTCAGACGAACGAACACGATAGATAGCACACTGGAAAATTGACGCCCATTCTTACTGATATGCCTACTGTCCCACTGTAAGGTTTTTAAGTTAGGTTTTAGAAGAAATATTCCATCATCATACCAGAAGCAGCCAGTAACTATACCTACCCAGGATAATACTAGATAGCTAAACATCTTACCAGGATTTAATTTTGATCTCATCATTCTTATTACACTAATATTATAAAGGCGAAAGTTTGTGTGTGTATATTTGTTACTCTTTCACGCCACAAAAGATGAACCGATTTGGCTAAAATTTGGAATGGAAATAGCTCATACCTAGGATTACCACATAGGCTACATTTTAGGCCGGCATCATCTAGTTAGCCATAATATCAGACGAGTTGCATGGAATCGCTGAATATATATTAGTGACTAGCTTTTGCCCCCGCGACTTCGTCCGCGTGGAATTAGATTTTGGGGTGGAATTTTCAAAAACTGTGCCTTACGTACTTTTTTATTTTTAACTGAAAGCTCAAATACCAACTTTGATGGAAACAGCTTGAAAAATTACGGAGTTTCATATAAACTTCCATCCCCTATTTAAACACCTTAGGGGTGGAATTTCCAATAATCCTTTCTTAGTGTGCGCCTGCGTCATAAAAGGAACCAACTGTAAAAATTTCAAGTTTCTAACTTCAGTAGTTTAGGCTGTGCGTTGATATCTCAGTCAGTCAGTCAGTCAGTCAGGACTTTGAATTTTATATATATATAGATATAAGACTGAGGCGTGTCGAAGGCTGACAAAGAAGACGAACAAACACGGATATCCTATCTGTACTGTCGCGCTTTAATAATTCAGAATGTCTAAAACGAAATTGTTGATAAGTTTGATGATCTCTGCGAGGGGGAAGCCCTCTGTCGTTCCTGTAGTCTTCGGCGGATCGGCGAAATTACTCCATTTGCACTTCAATCCAGGTCGTTTGCCTGCCGGCCATTTTTCCTCACAATAAGACGCCTCGCTCACGGCTGATGGCTGTTTGATTGAAACTCACTTCCGTGCAAACAAACACCGGCGTGTTATACATCTGCTTACAGTTTTGTGTGATATCTCTATCTGCCAAAATTGTAGGTAGGTGCTCGGTTTGTATGAACAAATTACTACGTATACGAGAGAGAAAATAATAAAACTGTTGTGTAGATACTTACCTATAAATTTTCTTTAAAGAATATTAGCTGAACTTGACTAATACGCCCCTCTCCCCTCCAAGTACCATAATAATGCAACGGGTGGGGATCGATCCGTTAACCTTTCAGTTTGAAAACTGAAAAGTTGGCGTTCGGCAATACTTTTTCCCGGAAATATAGAGGGATTCCTTAAAACTTAACTCCACGTGGTCCAAGTCGAAAGCTAGTATGGATGTTAGGAATAAGGATTACCTAAGTGCAGAACTTTAGCAAAATTTCTGGCTCAGCCTTTTGTAGTTATCTCATAGTATTAGCCAGTAATTTTATCAAATTCAAAATGATTTATTTGATGTAGGCCAACTTGTGGCTGTTCCGCGATTAATCTACAATTTAAATTGTAGTCTAGGACTCGCGCCGTGAGCTCTGCACTAGCCACCTACACGCTGTATACGCTTACACGGGGCGTTCGCAATCAAAGTTGCCTCATTCATATGTATTAACGGACGCCAATTTAAACTATTCGAGTAGGTATTACTAGTTAACAACCACTGGCCACTCGGTGGCCACCACATGACTTTTAAATAGATATACATATGTATTAAATAACCAGATGCCTGTAACTTTGTCCGTCTTTTAACTTGACGACTTTCGACGTGAAAACTCGCAATCGCTTCTGATTGGCTGATACTTTTGCTAGTGGAAAGTAAGCTACAGTTTATACCCACGAACGAAATCAATAATGATGGATTTTTCTACTTCTCCATAATCGAATTATGATTTTTAATTTTTTTCTTGTATTAGCTTGTATTGTAGTTCTCAGAGCTTATTACAAGCTCAGCAGACATAGGTAGGTATATGAAAGAAGCGTGTACTCCTATTGTATTGCCCATAATTTTGTTATAACAGACTAGCTGATACCCACGACTTCGTACGCTTGGATTGAGGTCTTTTTGGAGTCCCGTGGGAACTGTCTTATTTTCCGGTATAAAAAGTAACGTATGTGATATTCCAGTTTATAACATAACTCTGTGCCTTTCAGCCAAATCGGTTTAGTCGTTGCAGCGTGATTGAATAATAAACATCCAAACTTTCGCATTTATAATATTCAATAGGATGGATTGGATTGAATAGATGTTTTACTAGGTAATAACTAACATAGTCAACATCCCAGTTACCCTTATAGCCTTTAAGTAATCACTCTAAGCAGTAATTGTTTATAAAGACTGGCGGAAACTCAGTGCTACTACGAGTAGTTTGTAGCAAACTTGTTCCATTTATTTGTTGGCTGTGTGCGGTCAGCCGTCGTGGCGGCTTCTTGGAAGCGTCGCAAACTTGCGAGTTGCGGAGAGCCAATTAGTCAAATTGACGAAGGTCCTGCTTCAACGACCTTTGATTTGAGGTGCTCCGGTTCGACCTCGCATTGATTTGGATTAGCAGGTGCTGAGTTGATTTACGTCCGGTACGATGACCTACGAGTATCTAATCCAGGGCAAACAAAACTTGAATAGCATTTCCCACAATAAATCTGTAACGGAAGAATTTACTAAAAGCCTGTTTGAATTTTTAAAAAATCCTTCCTATTATCGCACCTAATTGCGAAAGTGCGTTTGTTTGTAATTGGTTTGTCTCTCAAACACGCAGCAACGGAATAACGGATCGACTTGATTTTCTGCTTAGGTATAGTTGAGAACTTGGATAGTGGCATAGGCTAGCGAATCTTAATCCATGCAAACGAAGTTGCGGGCATCGTCTAGTTATGTATAAATTACACTTTTGACCATATAATAATTATAAGCGTTTGAAATATATGCAAAAAAACATGTCGGCAGTCGAAAATACAAAAACGTAGGTACGCGAATCCAAAGATACTAATCTGATGTCTTTAACGAAAAATAAATACAGAGCACGAATTGAAAACAATCTGAAAGAGTGCGACCGTAGTGTGGGCGGGCCGGCCGCGCGGCTCGCCGCTGGATTTATGGCCCCGCACTAATTTATCGCCAGCGCGCAGATTAATGGCCTCTTCACACACTTCGCGCTGTTTCCTGTTCACCTTTGCTGCGACGGCCGCTGCTACATTGTAATTGTTGTCTTTAAACTACGAAACAATAACAGCTTAGCTTTTGACTTCGGGTTCACCCGCGTGAAATTCGGATCAAGCTTTATTTGTATTTCTTTTAATATAGTCGTTATACCAGTATGTGTATTTTAATTTTTACGTTGGTTTGTTCTTTAATGTGTTTTCAGCTCGGTCCACTTGATTTCTTGCTTGAATATGGGAGTGATATAGTTATTTTTCATCCCGGATACCTACCTACTAAAAAGCATCCTAATTTTAAACTTCTCTGGCGCGGCTATATCACGGTAACTTGAATATAGTCGAGTGGTTAGAGTTACCTAACGTTACCTAACCTAAAAAATTACATAGAAGGTAGTATTTAGGTAATTTATTTTGCAATTATACATGTGCTTTTATCAGCATCCATATAAGCCCCACTTTTTTAATAACAAAAAATAAGAAATAACAAATAGCAATTGGTCATATTTAGAATTATTAAGATAAGACTGGAATAAGGGGGTTAAGCCAGAGTTATGAGAGGGGAAAATAACCAAAAGAAACATTATCATACCATTGCTAATTTTCTCAAAGCATATGCATGAAAATATGTTATATCGGTTATTTATTAAATACACGAACATAACTCGGGATTTACTAAATCATTTTTCATATTACATGGTATTACGAAAAAACCCTTGATAATACGATTTAACCATGGCCATTGTCTTAATAAGAAAACATGGATATCTTACCGTCGTATCTTTTTATTGTGGCCGCCTATTAACATATACGTACTCCGGGCTTCATGACATAAGTAAGAAAAAATGAAATTCATGAAGGACGGTAGAGTTAACAAAACATATTTTTTAATTCGATATCATTTGCTTTAAAAAGTTAATTGTTTGAATAAGCGCAGTATAAAATATTTAGTTGTAGTAATTGAAATCCGTCTCCTGCCTCGTAACTTGGAGAAACTTACAGTTGTAGGAAAGGTGGGGGGAAAAAGACAAGGCAGCCGATCACCTAGCCAGTAAAGTCACTCCCTGGCCTTCCACTTACAACCGCAGTTAGAAAAGGCCAGCAGGTGACAGAGTTGAACCCCATAAAACGAAAATTAAAAATTAAAAAACAAAATCCCTGTCCATGATAGGGGACACCCTGTATTAAAAAAACCCCCATTGTCACCAATGCTACTACCTTCAGCAATGAAGTATCCGACCAAGAAGAGAAATGATTTAAGCGACATAATTGTCGGTATATTTAATAAAATAATAAATAAATAAAACAACTCTTATACGTTTAAAAATTAAGTCGCGTAGATGATGTAGAGTCTTTAAAATAAAATTATCAATTGTACAATTGATAAAAAAAAATCTCTGTTTTTGTTTCAAAAGAAAGGTTCAAAAAAATACTACAAATGTTCAAGCGAATTTTATTTGTTAGCGGTACTCAGCGAAAGGTCGAATGCCGCGATACCTATTGGGTTGAGGCAGACAAGGTCCATTGTATTTGCATAGAAAGCATTCGCTGCGGCCAAGCAATATTACCTATTGCCTCTGTATAACTAAGTAATAAATAAAGAGAGGGTTCTTAGTGTCTGCTTTTTGCTAAATACCTTTAGAATATAGCATTTGAAGAAAAAAGTTTTAGTGGTTACATAATAAATGTCAATTAAAAAATGTTACCTTCCACCTTTGCTTGTTAACATTTTTTGTTTTGTTACCTTATTTTGGTTTTTTCTAAGCTTAAACAATCTTTTTAATCACTTTTACATTTAAAACTGACTGAAAGATCTTGATAAGTCTCAAGATCATGAACGGTAACCTCGCACCGGAAAGCACAGCGTTGGCATACCCCCACTAGGTGGACTGAGATCATCAGACAAGTTGCAAAGAGTCTAAGTGCAGCTGTGGACTCTATCAATTGTTGAAAACGATGGATCTTAGTGATTATATGAGCTAGTTCATCACTTCGATTTAAAAGTGTTCAAAAAACTTAAAAACTTTTGGACATAAGTATCTATGGTGCGGGTTGTTACGTTCCCTCAAATATGGTTGAGCGAAGCAATGGCTGGATCATGCGTCGTGCTCGTGAACGGGTGCCACCAACGGAAATGGGTCTGCTTTGTGTCTACTCATGTTAAAATGTGTTAGGTTGTGGTAGGTGAGCATTTTTGAAACTACTTTGTGGAAACATTGTGTGCATAGCCTAGTTTTGTTAACAATTGTAAAAAATTTTTTTTTGAAAAGAGCAACTGCTGAGTTTCTTGCCGGCTCTTCTCAGCAGAATCTGCATTCCAAACCAGTGGTAGATTTATGACGTGTCATAAGAGCTACAAGTTGGCCTACATGAAATAAATAAATTTTGTTTTTTTTTTTATAAGTTTGACCTATATAATATGATATACCTATAAGATTATTCCAAAATGTCTTTGAATTGTACAAGATGATTTGCCTATATAGGACTGGCGTCTGATAAGCGCGGAAGGTAATTCGGTGGAGCTTCAATAAAGCGGGTCCCAATGAGCCGAGTGAGTCGCAATCAGGTGCTCTCATTGTGAGCGGATGCAAGATGAGTGACGCGAGAGACACCCTCACGTATTGGGGTAACTGCGCCTTTTATATACCATAGGCTATGAGACACGCGACGTAGAAAAAAAATTACATGGTCATTACTAGATACGCTTATTCCGCTTCTAGTAGAGTAGAAAAGTTTTTATTCAAATAAAATTTTTCAAAGTGCTTTCGAATCGTCACTTAATTGCTACCATTGCAGTGGCTCTGAATTGGCCGTTCCAACCGAGAAGAACTGGGAATCCAAGACGTGATTATACCCACAGCGATGCCTAACATGAGTTGTTAAATAAATCTGAATGGAATAGGTATACGATAGTATAACTAAATTCCAAAGAAGTTTTTCAGACAACCTGTACCTATTAATTTTTAGACTCCCTTGTTAAGAATTTGTTTATGTATGCTAAGATTTTCACCTAAAATTCCAATTTTCAATGCAGTTCAACAAATCTTAGCTCACGTAAAAATAGCCCATGTATTTTAACATAGCTAATTGTGATATGGGAAATCTACATTTTGCTAAATTATGACAGAATTTTTTGTTTATCTTTAAATTAGTCTGTATACTGTTATGTACGTATGTATGTTGGCATAATATCAATCCATAAGATTTAATATCTTATATATGTTAGAGATTTTACACTTAATTTCAAAAAGGTCTCAAAATTCATTCAGGCTTCATTTGAATCACAAAAAAATAATGAATCAATGAAACAATAAATACTGTCCATGATAATTAAGCCGTCGGATCTATTATCGCGTTACGATAAGGGCCATAGATCTTTCAGGATTGCCTTCCGTGACAACAAGGCTATCAATCTTAGCGCCTGCTTTTCGTAGCTGGATTCGTGGCCCCGCATACAGCTCGCGTCACGCGCGCTATTCCGTCAGCAATACTGTAAAGCAATTTGTATGTAAATCAATTGTTGTTAATACTATTTATGTCGATGGTTATTGAGCATTACTATTTACTTTCATTGGCGAAAAAGTACAAGGAAAATTCACCATTACACCCGTTTTATTAGAGGCGTTTTTGGTGTCAACTCTTTGAGGCTTACTTAAGGCAGGTCGACAAAAAACATAAGGTTAGTAGCGGTACGTGCGATGTTAGGGAATTGTTAATAAGAGCAGCCTACACGAGTTAGACGTAGGAGAGGATTATGGGATATAAATTTTATTATATTATAAATAGGGAATTTATGGAGAGGCTTTATTGGCGAGTGGATGGTGGATGGGTGATGAAACGCTTCTATTACCTTTTAGATGGCATTAACTAATTTGATAGGTTGAGTGGAATTGAACTCTGTATAGGTTCTTGCCCCTCTTCTATAGGCACATAATATAAAGTAGTTTGCACAGAATGTGTGTGTCTAATGTGTATTTAATTGATCATAATAATATAATTAATAACAGCTTCACAAACGATTTGAGATGTTGCAATTAATTTCATGATTTTTACCTTAATTTTTAGATTTAATAATCTTACACTTTATGAAATTTATATTTGCATGTTTTTTCTTCTGTTTGAAAAAATATTTTCTCAGTGAAACTCATTCAAGTAAAGCAAGTTTAGAAGGAACCGTGCCAGCAAGGATCCGACGCTTACCGGACGGAGCAGAACGATAGCTTTTTAAAGAAGACTAACGTCGAGTTTGTCCGAAGTCTATGATCTAGTCAATCAGTTAATACTGTCGAAAATTTGATCCATTAAGGTATATGTAAAGTAAAGTGATTAGCGTAGTAAGTGTGTGGTAAAAAAAAAATTATAGCAAATAAGTAATTGAGGTGAACTCTCGAAGTCCTGCGGTAAGGTTACGTTTCAAGTTGGGCTGACATGGTCACTTGTCCGTGGGCGGGCGGGCGGGAGGCGGCGGCGGCGGCGGCTCGAGCCGCAGGGCTGCCAGTGGCTTAGCAAATACGTAAATAGCACAACAAATCACCGAGATCCGATCAGCCCTATACGTTATTTATGTGAGCTGACTTGGCGGTACCTGATCTAGGAAAACTTGGAAAATCAGCATCTTGGATGCGGCAATTCAAAGCTAAGCTATTTGCCACATATATCAAACTCCGAATAAATTCTTTGATCTATATAAACTAGTGGTTCGCCCCGAACTGAGACCTCGCGATATCCCATAATTCCCAAAAGTTTTAATTATATATTGTAATAATTAACTTTTAACATTAGACGCAATAAAAAAATAATAGTTGACACAAAACTGTTTTACTGACACAGCGCCATCTATTAACATTATTGTGAAGCTTAGCATTTAAAATTAAATAATTTCGTTTCTTTATAACATTTATCTAATTTTAGTATGTATTTGTTGTTCAAGTACAGGATATAACTGAATTTTCATTTTCATATGGCTCAAATTAAAATCTCCACTTTGAAAGCCCCCCATTTCGTCAATTTTAAGGGAAAAATTAAAAAAAATATATTTTTGTACTCTGATCAAAGTCGTCTTTAAAAAAATATATTGCAAGTCTATGTAACGCAACAAACAAAATTTTACTTCAAACACGCTTCTATGAGAGCCCCCCTGAAATAAAGCTTTTTATATTTTTTTATACAATGTTCGGCTGAAGGCCATCAGATTACATATTATATTTAAATTTGAAGTAATTACGTTCAGTAATTCAGAAGTTATAGGGCTCTGACAGACATTTGGACGTACACACTTCTCTGTCCAGTACAGTCAAGCGCCCTAGTTGACTCAGAGAACTCGCTTCGCTCGTTCAAAGATCATATAAGGTAGAATTCTACAGAATACCGATAGGCAGGCAACCTAAGAGTAAGCTCGGGAAATTTTTAACTTGGTTCCACCATCACCATTCTACTATCGAAAAGCAAAACATCGAACAGGTCTGCATCGCTACGTGGTTGAAATTCCAAGATCGTGCACTAAGTGCTTAGCTTCCTTGTACCTGATACGCACCGCTAAAATTTGTAATACCCTTCTGGCTTTTGTTTTTCCAAGTAACTACAATTTGGGTACCTTCAATTAATCAAGAGTGATTTAGACCTTAGACTGTATCTCCACTTACCATCAGGTGTGATCGCAGTCAAGCGCTATATATATTTAAAAAAAAAATATCATCTATGTACTTAGTAAAAATTACTCTGTTAAATAACAGAAGAATTTTTAAAAAGTATATTTACATGGTCATTTTGTATCATAAATTCACTTCTTTTGCAGCATTCAATTGCAGAAGTAAATTTTTACAAAGATTTAAAACTGAATTCTGTATACTATGTAACAACTTTGTAATTTATTAATTCTTTATTGTTGGTCCAAAAACGTCGTCTAAGCATTTATTTCTGTGTGCTATGGACGTAGTATTGCCACATCCACGTATGCGATCGCTCCGCGTGCATGTCGCGCCTTGTATTTGCGCTGTCTTAGCGCGGTATCGCGACACATCCGATACAGCCTTAATTAGCCCCATGTGAACCGACAGACCTCTTATTGTCTAGAAAAGGGTTTACTTTACTACTAGTTCTTACCCGCGACTTCGTCCACGAGTTAGGTTTTTAAGAACCCTGCGGGAATCCTTTGTTTTTCTGAATATTGCTCTCATATGATACAAAAAAATCACGTCGCAACAAACCGAAAAACAAACACATTCCCATACTGCGAAACCTTTTGGAGCGTAGCTGCTCATCAATGTAGCTGTTCTTAAAAAAGACAACATTCTCTACCAAACTAAACTTCTTCATATAGAATAGTAACTCAGCTAAACTTGACTAATATTCTCCTCTCCCCTCCAAATAAGCGAAAAGCTTGTGCTAGGAGTGAGTACGACAATAGTGCAACGAGTGGGGTTCGAACCTGCGACCTTTCCCCTCCTTTTCCTTTAAAATAAACCTGTGGATACGACAATTATTAGTGCAACGGGTGGAGACCGAACTGGCGACATTTTCAGTTTTTAGTCCGCATTTTACCTAACCTAATCTAACCCACTGAGGCTTCTAACTAATTAAAACGTAAAATAAATGTTAAGATTTTGTAACAGGGTCTTAAAGCTTGCAGGAACTCGGAATGAAGTTTAAGTTAAAATAAATGTAAGCAAATAAAAAAAAAATGTCATAATCCGCTTAATAGGTAGTTTCGGAGAAATGCGTGGACAGTAATCATCTAGTACTTATTAAAACAAAAGCTTACAAGTCAGTTCTATCCATTCCTAAGCGTACAATGTCAGTTCATTCGCACAGTGTAGTTGCGAGTATGAGTGTAAATCACGTTGCGACAACGCATTGGCACCGCTCGCTGTCCGCGACGTCGGTTAATTTATGTATCGCCCTAATAACTTATTGCGAACGTTTTTCCATTATTCTATTACAATATTGTACACTATTGCGTAATGAAGTGGTTCTCAAAGATTTCGTGGCCCAATTGTGATCCTATTATAACTTAAATAAGTACCTACTCAGTTTCATGGAACTCGTATGTATTTCTAGTATTTAAATGAAAGGAAAAAAAAACCTAAACTGTGACGTTTTGAATTAAAAATCTATTAAAACATTAAAACTCGTCAGTTAAATGCTTAGGAGGATCAAAATTTTTTTTCCTCCGAGGTTAAATGTTACTGGGCGATGGTGAAATTGGCATTAACTTTTCAATGTTTGTCATAATTTGACATCTCCGAAAATGACAGATTCACGTAAAGTTAGCGTTAACTTGAAAAGTTATGGTCTTGTAATAAAGAGCTACTAAAAACGTCACAAAATTAGTTTTTTTATTTCGCAGATGGTCAAAACTTTTTTAAATTAGGTCAATATATAAATAATTTATGGTGACGGTTACGTGAAAACTCATGATTCATGAAAATTATTTTGCATTTTTTAAGCATTAAGATTGTAATTAACATTGTAATGTAAAAAATATATACAAATCCTTTATTTTGAATAACTTATTTGGAAAGTCATACGCTGTCGCTTTGTAGACTAGAGCACGTGTTCCACCCTCTCTGTCAGCAATTCGTTATGGATCTTGACTTAGTATCGGGCCTTAATAAGCAACATTTGAGAAGCGCTGGCATATTATATCAGTTGAACTACAACATATTTTGTCTAAGTAAGTCTTATGAATAGCTTGTAAAGAACTATGTTAACGGATTTGTTACGATTTATTGAGGCTTGTCCGGAATAGTTTTTGGACTGTGTAATAAAAAGGATGACAAAATTCTTTCTAGAGGCTTTTTAAATTTCACCCTATTGTAGAAGTGCAGCCAGGCGATTTCGCGTTCCGACACGATGTCTTGCAGAAACCAATTAAAGGTCTACTTTACCCTGCCGCCGCTTCCAAGTTAGATGGTCTAACTTCAATCTTAGACTGCATTGTTACTTCCCACCGGGTGAGATGGCAGTCGAATATTAAATTAGGACAACCTGTTAGTCTTATGACAAGTCAAGGCCTACCAACCTAGAGGTTCTACTTGTCACGCTTTTAGAACCGTCAATTTAGCTAAGTTATAATTGTATGTCGCAGAAGTGGTCACAATAACATGCCAAGCAGCTACATGAAAACACAAGTTTCATACTTGAGTGTCTCCGATATTTCCGAACAAAGCTGTGTAACACTGGAGACTTGTTAAATAATATATTCGTTTAATTGTTTCCGAACGGTTCCCAGATACCAGCGCTCGGAGTTTTCAGGCACCCAGACCGCACGGGTTCTCGAACGACCGTCCCGATATATTCGATCGTGTACGAAACCACTATTGTGGACAGATTTTTATTTATAATCAACAAATTCCGTCTATTTCACTCTATCTGTTTTATTCTATCAGAATATCCATGAGCTCGATTTAAGCTCAGCCAGTTTTATCTACATGTAGGTATATTATGGTAGAAGTATGTATTGGGCATATTTACGTAAATACTTACAACTGATTTGGTTGAATGGATTTTTAAAATAATAGAATAATGAATTGGTCTTTATCCCACATTATTATTATTATCATGTGCGGGTAATAAAAAAATCTTGCAATTTTTTAAAATATAATAGATATAAACATAGCGCTTGACTGCGACCTCACCTGATGGTAAGTGAAGATGCAGCCCAAGATTGAGTGCGATGGATTATTTTTATGTTTTTAACTTTTTGTTGTAAAAGAAATAATTTATTCTCGGTATAGGGATCGTATAATAAATAAGAATACCTTTTCAATGGTCGCAAGTTCAATTCGCTGACTGCAGATTGCGGCGGGCGGCGGGGCGGGCGGGCGTTTGGGCGGGCGGTTTACGAGCGCGAGTAAAAAGCGCAAAGTGTTTGTTTATGCGCGGGACGATTGAAACCGATGCTATAAACATCGCCATTATGGATGGATGACTTTTTTAATCTCTTTAACGTGATATCAATCATGCAAAATATCAATATATCTAGTAGGTACATCTAATTAATGCATACTTTGTTTATAGGCCGGAAAGAAATCCAGCCTATAAAGGGTCCGTTAAAAACTAGATTTTGCGATTGATATTTGCATGAGAAGAATCTGGATTATTCTCTGTTTTAAATCAATCATTATTTAAGGCAGATGCAGAACGTACTGTCCCGAAACTCTGAGGAATCGTATCTTACACGGGTTACAGCAGTCGTGCCATAATCTCAGTTCTTTACCTTTTTTAGGTAGCTTAGTTTTTTTAATTTACGTTATATAGAGTAGCGCTTGACTGTGATCACGCATGGTAAGTGAAAATGCGGCATAAGATGGAGCGCGTGTAAAGAACATTCCTATTTTCCGTGTATGATTTGATTTATCCTGAAAAACCCGGATGTACAAGGTGAGGTTACCGGTAGATAATATCCGAATTAATTTTTTTCTAACATTAGAAATTATGAAACGCTATTAACTTATTTGAAAGGTGATTACGATTGCTTTATATAATGTCGTAGGTAAAACTGGTCTCTCCGGTACTGTATAGCTGTATAGCTAGATAGCACTGTAAAGTCTTAGCACAAAGTGGCTTAGGATTCCTCTAATAAGAAATTATCCGCTCAAACAGCGCATCCCTCGTCCTTGCGACAGATATTTGCATTTCATTTGCCCGGGGCGTCCTCCCAGCCGCCATCTTTATATCCTTCAGGTAATAACGTCTTTGATGGACACAACCGGCAACCTTATCGAACGGTTCGATCGAACAAAATTGAACTCTATCACAATGGGATAAGCTCGGATGTAAGTGCTCAAGCGATTGGTCAGTTGAACAAGGGGTTGAGATAAAAGTAAACGGATTATTGCTCGTGTATCGTCTCGGATCTGTCCGGTCGTTTAGAGCGAATGCTTGAGCGTGTGTATACATACGCGCGTTTGTGTAGGTAAGTATGTGCAGTGTAATATTATGTATTCAGTCTTTGTTTGTATGTATTTAGTTACCTTCTAAGTTCTAACTTAACCCACACTTTATGTTCATGTTCATGGGAAAATCGTTCTTTTTCCACTAATTCAAGAAGTCTATAAAAATAGCCTAACTATTCGAAACTATATCAGTTTCCAGAAAGCAACCTCTCCCTGTAATGAATTACATATACAATTAATATAATTAGCACAGATATCTGTAGTCATGAAAATGCAGTTAATAGACAAACGATTTAATAATATTTGGTTTGGAAGATGAATAAGTATTTCTTCATCCATAAGCTTGTTCTTCGGCGTAATACCCTTTAATCTATTTAAGCATAAACAAATAGCCAAGGTTTTAAACTAATTTTTATTGATAGGCCTACGTGAATAATGGACCGTTAATTAGAGATTAGGAGCGAATGGAACGGTCATCGACGCACGACATCAATCGGTATAGTAAAATGCTAGGACAAGGTTATAACGTGTGCTAGAAGAGCTTGTATTAAGAGTTCATGTGACAGTGTTTCAACTGTACAATTGGGTTTTATTGTATCTAGTTTATCCATTACCATTGCATTTGGGCCATACATGTTTCTAAGTCTCGTCAGTTTCCTGGTATGCTCTGTAAACGCAAAAAATATAGCTACAAAAGAGAGAAATAGAAAGCAAAAGTAATACGTCTATAATAGATAGTGCTGTCATCGTCAGAATCTGACCTTGATTGTACAAGTTGACTGGACCATAATACCAATTCGTTACTAGCTGGATAGAGACTGTGCCGTACAAAAATGACAGTTTTTTGTTGTGACGATTGTGTCGATTCAAAGCTACCAAGCGTACTGGGAACGTTTCTCAATACAACTTATAACAACTTTCATTAGATGGTCTCCACTTCTCTTGGTGAAAATCAGCGCTAAAATGATTCCTTATCACTTAAGTCTCACAGTCTGAAATACGTAAAATGCAAATGTGCTTGTTTAATATAAAGAGTGGAGGCGTATGAAGGAGCTATCTCCTATGCTCTCTTCCAGCAACACTTATCCTTATTTGCATCATGGGTGCACAGCTCGCAGTACAGCGTGACAAAGATCGGCCCACAACAATTCACGTCAATTTGTGAGCTGACAAGGTGCATTCGCGAGCCGCCGGCACTGCGCCGTCCGTGGAGACGCCATCGCCTTATCAGGTTATCACATTTGTGCAGCTCCTCTCCCTCTCTTTGTTGTATTCCTCATTGCTGAGGGCCCTAACTATAAATACATAAAGGTATGAGCTTTCTTGAGATATTAATGCGGTGAAATGTTCAGATCCTACCGTATACAGTATTCCTACTGGACTAGGTGCACCGATATCAGACGATTCGCAGATAGCAGCTGGATACAAGCGGCACAAGCTCAGCATGTGCAACTCCATACTAGACGTCCTTTGTTGAGCAATTGAAGTCTGTCGGTTGATAAAATAAAGAAGATTTCTTAACAGTTCGCCAGTTCCAAAGGGACGAAAATATCAGATTCCCGTGACTTCATTTGCTTGAATTGCCTAATGGGATGGAATTAAAATATTTTCCGGGACAAAGTAAAGCCTTTGTGTGTCTCCGGGATGTTACCGATCTCTGAGTCAAACGTCCAAAACAGTTTAGCGGTTAGACCGTGTAGAGATAGGAGACATATTGACACATTTTCGAAATCTTTTATAATAGTAATGGTCTAAAGTCTTCTCATTCAAGAAGAGAACGCCTGTCGGATTGTCTAAAAATGGTCACCTATATCAGTGTGATATCGCAATCATCTTCAATTGGCTGAATTAATGGTGATCTTGCTGCATCAATGCATTTTAACCAATAGCGAGATAGTACCAACCAATCAGAGGTGATTGCGATTTGTCATACTAATGCAATCATTTTTAGACGATCCGGTAACTGTGTCCAGTTGTGGGCCGATGAGAGGGATGGGATGAAGTAATGAATATTACATGATGGATGTTTACAAGCGGCGACTCGATAGTTTCGCAGTTCGCAGTCGAACAGTCAGGTCGAACGGCATACTTTAGCCAGCACGGCTGGGCCAGGGCTCGGTTAGGGCCCTTCACGCCGGCCTCTGGTGTTTATTCCACGCTTGGCTGTGGACATTTTGATGCAATTCCACTAGCCATATCAATGTCTACATTGATTATTGACCTCCGATTTTTCTATTGAAAAATGCTGCGCCTACAAAGATAAAATCCTTATCATGACTAATATTATAAATGAGAAATGAGTTTGTTTGTTGGTTTGTCCTTCAATCACGCAGCAACGGACCAACTAATTGACGTGATTTTTTGCAAGAGTATTTGAGGACCTGTACAGTGACTAGAGCTACCCCCTAAAATCAAAAATCGAAAAACTAAATCCATCATCATATTAGCTAGTATAAACATAAAGAATTGTGCAATTTAGTGAAAACCTTGATCCACGCGGATGAAGTCGCGGGCATCATCTAATACTTAACAATAATTTATCTGAGCACGGTTTAGGCAAAGAATACAAAGTATTGGCACGGGTTAGGTGTGGTTCTTGGGAGGCAATTAGCGCTATCTGGCGATCACATAACAATATGATCTGGTATTGGGGGCGAGCAATCGTCGTGATTAGCCGCCATGAGCCGCCAGGGCGCGCGGGCGGCACGCGCGGCCTTTCCGGCGCTCCGCGGCTAACGAGGCCTTATTAGTTATTACGGTTATTATTTTATTGGCAGATTCATTACAACGAATATGTCGAATACTATTCTTACTGTTTTCTTTTCCAATGACCTTCGATAGTCCTTGACTGCGATCTCACCTGATGGTAAGTGCCCAAGTAACATTTTAGGTTTTAGGAAGGTTTTGAAAAGGTTCTAGAACCTTTGGATGGAAATTTGCTCGTAAATCTTAATAGTCTCAATAACGTTATATTTACCTTATATTAACCTCCTGAGTGCAAAAAGGGCCCTCGTTTTAGAACCATTCTGAGAACTATAGCAAAACTTATAGCTTAAATCCAGAACCTTTCAAACTACTTACATAGAACCCAAATATAACCTTCACAACTTTAATTTGTGGTTAATATAACCTTGCAACACAACTTTTAAGTTCTAAATTAGTCTTGGATGTAACCCTATAACAACTTAAAACCTTTTTAATGGACATGAATACATGCCTTTCCAGGACTCGCGGGTTTTAAAATGTTTCTATGTAAATTTTTTTTTACGCAGAATCGTGGATTTAAAAATAATTTATAATGGCGTCTTCTAATGTCATTATACCAAGTTTTAGTGTTAAAAAATAATAACTAACTTGCTGAAGTCAGGAATAATAAAAAAATAGTGCGACTGGCACTTTATCGTGAAACTTTAGGATAATAGTGTTGTATACGACACGGGCCTTTCGTAAATAAAAGTTTTGAACATATTTTAATGAAATAATTACAATCAAAATTATTATAAAATTAGTTAGAATTAATAAAACTTCTATTTATATAAAAACATTTTATTTTCAATCGTACAAGATTCTTAATTTTGCCTTATTGATTTAAAATATTGCTTTTTGTTTAGATTTTTTTTATTTCAGTGAAAAAATATGGCGGCGTTAGGAAATTACTAGACAGCATTAAAATTAAGTCGCGGAGACAACTGTCGTTTCTTGAGGATGCCTCTAAAGCTTTAAAATATTCTCGTAGGACTTTAATCATGCCTTCAGCTTATAAACAATAGCTTATTGGTTTGGGTTTTCACCACGTAGTCCTAATTTGTTCGCCTAGACAACTTTTGTAGAGCCTAAAGGTATTTCAACATTCCATAACTTTGTGGTAACATCAAAGTTAATATTTAAACCTTTAGATCTCACTTTAGCATAATGTTAACCTTTCCAGAACTTAATCAAGAGTCTACGACAGCTATTAGATCCTAAGACTATATGCTCTTGAAACACAGGTCATAATAACGTTAATTTAAACTCTTGTCAACGGCTCTATGGTTGTAATAATAAACAATTAGTTTTAGGACTTACTAATCATTCTTAAGTACTTAATATGACCAGATAGTAAATCATTAACCTTTTGACGACCCTTATATAACCTAAAGGCATTTTTTACAACCTAGGCTTGAAAAAAATGTTACTTGGGTGACGATGCAGTCTAAGATGGTAGCGTACTAACTTGGAGCTGGTGTGACAGTGTTCTTCAACCTTTGGGTTGAAGAATAGCGTGTAGAAACCGATTAGGGGCATACCTCGCCATCGTTCCGGTCCGGAACGTTAAATCGCTTGGCGGCACGTCTTTGACGGTAGACTGGTAACTAATTAGCCACGGCCAAAGCCTCCCACCAGACTAGACCACACACACAAAGACAGACAGATACAATTCAGAAATTATAAACTCCCAAATTGCTTCCGCCGGGAATCGAATCCCAGACCTCCCAGTTATAAGACTGTAGCGCATACCACTGCGCCAGGGAGGTCGTCAAAATTATAAATGCGAAATTATAAATATTATAAATACGAAAGTGTTTGTTGGATTGTCCTTCAATCGAATTGATGCGATTTTTGAGGACTTGGAGATTGACATAGGTTACCGTTTATCCCGGAAAAACAGAGGGTTCCCGCGGGATTTTTAAAAATTAATAAAAAGTAACAGATAATATTGTTTTCATATTTTTTCGGGATCAAAAGCTTACGTCACTCACCAAGTTTTCTGCCATGACTTGAATATCAAGTCGATCTATTACAGACACACACGCTTTCGCATTTATATTAAAATAATTATAATAGCTAACTAATTTTTTTGTGTCCTCAGTCCATAAATTAATTAAGCATAAAGGTAAGTTTGGTAACTTTAGAATATAATCATAAAATGATTTGATACATTGCTATTACAGTTGTACTTTTTCCATTTTAATTAAGGAGTTGGTGGAATTGGTCGGAATGGCGGCAGATCAAATTTCAATTTAAACTTTTCACATTAACTCTCTGCAAGGAGCTTTAAAAATACGCCTGCGGGAGTAATCGGCCAATGTTCTAATGACACTTGCGCTGCACGAGTAAACCGCGGATTACCTCTAAGGCCTGGGTCGAAATGAGAGCGTTTTTTCGATTAAACTAACTCATATCCTTTTAAAACGACAAATTCCATGGTAAATCTTGGTAAAATGTACTTGAACTGTAAAGTTTGGAAAGCTACCAACTATCAAAAAATTTGGTAGTCATTTTTATAAATTGTTTACCGTTGCAATACTCAAAATTTGATTTTTCTGATCTGGTTCTTATTAGTATCACTAGAAGTAATTGTGTTATATGAGTATCACTAACGTCACAAGAACCCCGCGTTAAAAAACTTCGCATGCTATTTAAAAATTCAAAAATTCAAAATTATTTGTGTAACTTGTGGCTCTTATGACAAGTCGAAAATCTACCACCGGTTTGGAATGCTGATTCTGCTGAGAAGAGCTAGCAGGAAACTTAGCAGTTGCTCTTTTCAAAACAAAAAATGTTACAATATGTAGTTTTTCTATCTTGTGGACAGCTGAAGCTGTCACTACACTATTGTCTCTACATTTTGTATCTTTCGCTTCCCTTTCGCTTTTCATAATCTGAAAATATCATTAAGTACTGAAAGATACAGACAAAGACACAAGATATACGGAAGTGTATCAGTTTTGCTCAATATGTAATTAGTTTGTTTGTTACTTCTTTACGTTTCAAGTCACACACAAAAAACGATGACATAAAATTTTCAAAAATCTAAATCTAGGTCGCCTGATTAGCGGATAATAACTAATCTTGTGTAATACTTACAATCCGCTCATCCTTTTAGAGTACCTTTACTTGACTGTAGGTTACATCGCGTAATCATTATCGCAGCGTTGATTGCGGCTGTAATTACGCGGGGCGGGCGGGGCCGGGGGATAAAATTATGTTTTTACGAGCCCGAGTGCTTTAGACGTTTATTGTCATTCGTTTTATATCGCGATTGTTATGAATTGACACGAGAATGGGTGTACCTTTTACGGGATTAAATTTTTTATTGACGGTACACTGAAAAGCGTGTTTTGTCTGTAAAGTCTTAATGGCTCTTCTCAGAAGAATCTGCATTTCGAACTAGTGGCAGAGTCTTGACTTATTTATAGAGCCACAGGTTGGCTTACATGCAATAAATCATTTTAATTTTTGTTTAATAAAGAGGCCAAGTTTGCAATCGTGTCTTATTGTTTTAAAGAATATTATAGCCAAATTAACATGCTTATATTTTCCTCTTCCCTCCAATTGTTTTTGTTAAGGCAACAGTGCAACGGCTGGGAATCGAACGTCGACCTTTCAGTTTTCAGTCCGCACCTTCAACCTAATCTTAAATCTAATTTTGAATTATTACCCAACTATTTTTAGCAATGAGCTGTTGTTTATTAACTGCTAAGTTTGTTTGGGGGGATTGTGAATGAGTTTTTGTTAAAAACAAAACTACAATACCTTTTTTTGAGGTAATTATAGGTAATTTCATTTCATTTCAATTATTGATTTTTACAATGTTCAAAATAATTTGCCGACAGTGGAAAGGAGCATTAATTATCGAGTCTCCGAGCTCGGCGTGTGATCGCTTGTCCGAGGCGTGGCTATATCGCCCTGATTGTATGAACGATCGATGGGCGACATGAGTTCAGCCTTACAATCCGAAAACATTTATTATACCTACATTTCCCCACGATTCCGTTCTTTTTATTGCGAGATAGGACTAATGGTTCGCCCCGAACTGAGACCTCGCGATATCCCATAATTCCCAAAAGTTTTAATTATATATTGTAATAATTAACTTTTAACATTAGACGCAATAAAAAATATAATAGTTGACATAAAACTGTTTTACTGACACAGCGCCATCTATTAGCATTATAGTGAAGCTATTAGCTTCACAATAATGCTAATAGATGGCGCATTAAAATTATATAATTTCGTTTCTTTATAACATGTATCTAATGTTAGTATTTGTTGTTCAAGTACAGGATATAACTGAATTTTCAACCAAGTTTCACGTTCTAATATTCAGTAATTCAGAAGTTATAGGGCTCTGACAGACGTTTAGACGGACACACTTCTCTGTCTAGTAGGCAAGCGCCCTAGTTGACTCAGAGAACTTCGCTTCGCTCGTTCAATTATGCTTAACGTCAATCAATGATGGAAAGCTTTGATGAGGTTTAGCTTGGAGTTATAACTTGTTTAGGATAAAAGCTAGGTGATACGTACTAGCAGACTCGCCTCGGTTTCGCATGTATGAAGATTGGAGATCTTTCGATTAAATTCGATGGCATCTTGAAGCGTTCTATCGTCTCTTGCCAGAGCTTACAGGCGTTTGACTGTATTTTCCGATAGGTACCTATCATCAGACGAGATCACAGTAATCACAGTCAAGCCCAAAATTAAATAAAAATAGTCTACTTCTAGACTCCAAAGTTTCGTGCATCGGTTTCAAAGTTTGCTTATCTATTAATATTCTAGAAAATATATTTTGAAGAGAAAGAACTATTGAACTTATCTAGTTGTTCTTTCAACTTTCTAATAACGAACTGCCTTGGCATAGTAAAGGTCTGCACTTCTAATTTTACTTTAGTTTTCGTTTTCATTCTTAATTCTTGCCACAAGGTTAGAGAATGCCCCTTCGGCTTCCCTTTATTACTTGGGTATCTTAGTGATTAGGTATGTACTCAAGTGCGCTACATCTTAGTTGCATCTTCACATACAATAAGGTGTATGCGTCTTAAAAAACTTAGGTACATAACTCTTTAATTTTTGAGGATAAAAATAAATGTAGCCTATGTGTTTATCCTGGATATGAGTTATTTCCATTCCAAATTTCAGCTAAATCTGTTCATTCTTTGTGGCATGAAAGAGTAACAAACATATAGATACACACATACAATCGCCTTTATAATATTAATATAAAGTGTGATGATATACCTACAGAGCATCACTTAGCACGCCGGCCGTATCCGTCAGCGGTGGTCACCTGAATCGCTCGGCGCCGCGATGTCGCTCTGGGGTGCGTCGACTGACTAGCGGGGGACGTCGGGGGGGTCGAGGAGGGGGATGAGATTAATTACTGTTTGATCCCACAACAACGGGGCCCCAGGTACCGGAGACGCGGACGTTACTAGCGCATTGTCAAGAGCTGATTTACTACGCGCACTCGATGTAATTCTAGAAACCAATCAACCTGACTTGCATCAGATAATAAATAGGCACCACTGTAGCAGAAGTTTTATTCGTAATTGCTCTGACCCACAAATACACGTAGTAACTTTGAGCTCTCTGTTGCGGCAATCGGCAACTTGCTACCAGCTGCTTTTACAATTTTCATATATTTTTGAGAAACTGTGCAGACTTAGAAACCCTAGTTGCGAGTTTCGGTGATCGCAACTGTTATGGAAACTTGTAAAAATTGTTCAGTTGCTTTAACTAAAGTTGCTAACTCGTAGTGCCTAATTAAATTGTTTGTGTTGCTGATTTACTTAGTTATTTCTTAAGAATTTTAGCCAAGCTGAACTTGACTAATATTCCATTCTGTTCTTGAAAAACTTGTTTTAGGCGTGGTATACGATAATGGCAGAGCATTGGGTGGCAATTGAACCTTCACCTTTGGAATATTGAGGTTTTAAATTCCCTCTCCTTCTTTCCTCTTGAGTTCAGTAGTAGCGTTTAGTTTCCATCACAAATAAGGTGATCACATCTTAAAAAACAACAACATCAGAGGCAATTTGAAAATTATGAATACCTACCCAATGAATACCTATTGATTTCCCTGGTCGTAACCCTCTCCGGCCGGGGGCAAAAAGGCAAGTGGGTGTTCGTGTATTAATTACTGGCGGCTGTAATGGGCTAAGTAATGACCCTTGTACGTTTGACAGCCAACACCGACAGGTGCTGACGCCGTGATGCTATAATCCACTGGAAGTACTCGATGTTTTCATGAAAGACGTCAATGGTCTATAATGATTATGTACGATGGTAATTTTATTGCAACTAGCAACGATTTGTACAACACTGCAACAGTATCGGACCGATAAGATGTTATTTTTGCCTTGTAATATTTCCTAGTGAATACATTTAGCCGCAGCTATTATAATAATTATCGTTCTCGGTAGTCTAGAATCTTGGTGTTTTACGAATTCCAGATATTTTATAGAATTTTTTTGGGATACTGGCCGGTTGCTAGAGCAGTTAGGACCGTCAGTCCCGGTCATTATCGTTAACTAGGTACGTGACAAATTTGTTTGTATTTATGTCCTTCAATGCCACAGCAACGAAACCCGGATCGACGTGAATCTGTACATGCAGTAGAGTTCCTGGAGAGTGAGGCTCGTAGAACGACAAAAAGCTGTGTGAAGTATGGCGTAGAGAAAAGCACGTGTATCTAATCTTATCCTCTGAATACTCTCATTCCATCTTAGTTTTAATAAATGGCAGGAGCAATAGAGCACATCCAGCGATCGAGGCGAGGTGTCGGCCATTAGCGAGATATGAAAGAACAGGTCAGCGCCGGCCCTAATCGACGCCGCCATCCATCACTCACGTGAATAGGTGAGTGCGTACCGACAGCAAATACAGCAGGAACACTAATCCTGCTATCCTTCCTACTACCATTATAAATGTGAAAGTTTGGATGTATGGATGGACAGATGGATGTTTATTACTCCTCTACGCCGCAACGAATGAACCGGTTGGGCTGGGAATGAAGAGAGGAATTAGAGAGTTCCCGCGGGAATCCTCAAAAACACCTCAATCCACGCGAATGAAGTCGCAGTCATCAGCTAGTATTATAAATGCGAAAATGTGTTTGTTTGTTCGTTTTTGCGTCAATCACGTAGCAACGTAGCAACGAATTGAATTGATTTTTGACGTGATTAAAAATAGTCTATGCCACTCTCAAGATTCTCAACTATACCTATGTAAGTATCACATTGATGCGTTGCTCGGTTGCTGCGTGATTGAAGAACGATTTCTTATTGCTATTCTACTATACTAGCCAGTAACTTGCCAGTAACTCAATAACGGTTTTCTGAAGACTTTACTATAATATAAATAAAAATTAGATTTTGAAAATTTAGAAACCTTTATATCTTTTTATCTTTCAATCCAATGAGAAAAAATACTTTTAAAATCAGGTTTTTCGAGATGAACCAATGTTGCAGCAAACAAACGATTTTTTTTCACTAAAATATTCAAATCGATTCCAAAAAAATTTTTTTTTTTTGAAATTGTTATTATTTTTTTGAATTGTTGTAATTTGAGTTTTATGCTGTCGGTACGCTGGTGTCCCGCGATCGCAATATCCACAGACGCACGCGGTGCGGTGTAATGACGCCGCCGCGTCGCTGCCGTCTGATACCTCGCATGTAGGAACATTTGTACCTACATTGGCCCATCTGACCTGAATAAAGTAGAAAAAAATGAAAATCAGCAAGTAGATAAGGATGTGGTCCGTGTGTGAGATTATTTCGTGTTGAAATTGTTGTCGTTTGAGTCGGTTTCTTTTGTAACCGTCAAGTTGGAGGGTATGTCTAAAAACTAACCACGGCCAAAGCCTAACACCAGACCAGACCAGAGGCAATTTAGAAATTATAAATTCCCAAATTGCCCCCGTCGGGAATGGAACCCGAGATCTCCCAGTCATAAGACTATAGCACTCACCACTGCGCCGGGGAAGTCGTCAAAACAGATGGATAGAACAGAGACCTTTTGAGTTGTCTGACTTTTGATCTAGGTGTGCAATGTGTAAATCCAAACTTACCTACTTCAATTCTTCTTCATTCCTTTTTATACACTCCAATTAAAATATTTTGGCAAGAGACTAAACTAGACACATGATGCTAAGATGAAATTCTCTAGAGATATTTGCAATATCTTTAGAGAATCGAGCCTCGTATTCCCACGAACGCAATTGCAGCGCGGGTGTATCGGATCCAATAAGGTTGGCAACAGAGGCGCATCTGCGAGGTCTGATTGCGTGGCATAAGGTGACGCGCTCGCCTCGCTTCCTCATCTGCCTCTAATCCATTAGCCACCTCGTTCCATATTTAATTCTAACCTCCCCCTCCCCTCCGACCCCGTGACCCCCGCGATTGTCCGCGCCATCCGCGCACATGTCGCTGCCCCACGAACGTATAAAATTTGATAAATTGCACCGCCAACATGTGAACTACCCTCTTAGCTTAAACGGTGCGTACTTCGTGGCCGAATTCCTGGGCTTATTCCGATTTGAATCCACTACGCATTACATACGGTTTCATTTTGATTGCCACTTGGAGATAGTTGTTATTTTCACGTATTGATATCGGCTGCAAAAGGTCACAAGAACTCTTGTGAAATTTATATCCTATAGTTGACTACGTAGAGACAGTTTTTGTGTAAGGTGGTGTAAAAAGATAATTGTAAGGTTTGACGGGCAAAATGGCAAATGCACTTTAGTGAATGCCCGTGCAGTAACTGATTTGGAGGGATGCTGCGCGCTGTAGGTAAGATAATGCAGATGTTCGGAGGGACGCGGAGGTAGCCACCCTTCATACGGGCGTAATATTGATGACGATAGCAATTCTGTTTAACGTTTTCAATTAATATAAATGCCTACAGTGCACGGTGCTTCAAACCCCATGCTAAATAAGCGTAAGATCCTATTAGCAACATGTTGCCCAACAAAAAGTTAATGCAACTATCTACCTTATACATATTTTCATTACAAACTTGGGTACTTTTGTCCGCGTGGGGTAAGATAAGATAATAAATATCATTGATAAGAAGTATATGCCTAGTACAAATAACATAGGCCCTTTGTTTCTCCTCGATAAAAGTAGCCTATGTTACTCTTCAGTTTCTCAACTGTACCCATGTAGATTTTACAATTTGGTTAAACAAAATGTCCCTAGTTCAATCGAGCTTAATAAATACGAGGAATTTTCAACTTGATAAATGCAAGAGCTCAACAGAGTTACGCCATCAAATTATCATTTCCGATGGTGAACAAACCTACCTATAGTATAACAAAGAGCACTCTCCTCTTGTTTTTACATCCCGAAGATTAAATTATGCGAGCCGCAATCCAATTTCGTTCATAAAAACTCGAATTCAGAACTTCGTTCACTCGTTTACAGTTCGGGAATGAATAAAAACGATCCATCAATTCCGAATCGTACGGGCACGGGCGAAAACTTTCACCGGCGAAGCAAAATCGATATGAAATTAGCTAATGGAAACTTGATAGCCGACAAAAAACCCAATCCCCGCAAGCCCCGTGAGCGCATTTCGCGACAATAAATCTCTGCATTGTGCCTGCGACGACAGATGGCGCATTACCCCACCCTCCGCGATCCACAGGTAACTCTACACTCGGGGTTGTACCTATCGCCGAAAAGCGCTGCGATCCCGAGCGTGATGTAACCATAGACAATCGTGCAGCTAAAGGTAAAGCGATGCAAGCGATCTTTTGTCATCAGGTAACGGGACTGTAACTGCATTAGATACGTACAATAGAATATTCAATTATGCTAATACGCACGCTCGTGGCATGTGGCCGATTGTGCGCACGCGTCGCCCGCCATTTTGATCCGTTGGCGCGTACTCTGTGTTGTGGGATTATCTCGCTCGTTTGAATATCAACGGCTGGATTGCGGGTGACATGTATTCAAATGTATTTTATAAGATATCAATTCGTTAATACATTTTTTAATTCAATATGCTTTGACTCAAGATTTCAATAAGATCGTGATATTCATTTGTCCAATGTGTCAATTGTTTTCACTTTGGTCAACATTTTTACGATTGTGTAGAACTTACACGAGGTTCTCTAAATCTTGGTAATCATAAGTAAATGAAGTTCAAACCAACGAAATGAAGTTGATTAGGTGGATGTGTGTCGTTACCTACTTATCTGGACATCCGTAATGAGCAATTCGCAATAACCTGGCATGAAAAATATCGTTTAAAAGTTCCAAAGGTCCCAGAATTTTGTCCTCACGGTACACATTTAATAGTGGGTTGGCATCGGACAATCAACCAGCAGCTGATGACATTGCTATCGAAGGGAAAACACCATAAACCGTGCAAAGTAAAAACAATTTTGCAAAGTATGATCCTACAGGATAGCGCTCCCTAGCGTAAGCTACGATAAAGTAAAAAAAGTGGTCTTTATGAACTTATGTGACTTATGTGACTTTTAAGAATGACTTCGAAAAGAAAGCATATGACAGAAACTTATACGAGTGAGTTGCAAGTATTCAAAAACACTTTTCAACTGAAAATAAAGTGCAAGAAGAATTAGCATGTGCACGAAATTCGTAATAATAAAGCGGTCTCCGCGCACTGCACCCGCAGCGACATCTGCGCCCTAAGAGAGTGCACATGTCCGCAGACCAGTCGGTAAATCATACGCCACGATATCACACTGCTTTACGTGCGAGTAAACCTCGTGGCACACTGGTAACTTGTAACATCATCAGGACTACCACGATTTTCTGCGACAGCATCAACCTGGTCAACATTGAAAGCATTGTTCATTTTCCCTCTGTTCACTGACTTGTCTGTTTTTTGGTGAATCTGCAACCATATTTATTGCAAATAACATTATGTCTGTTATGGTCTTACCACCATTGAAGCAACTAGTGTCCAAAATAAAAGCGACAGTACTTTTTTCACCCATTTAATTCAGGAGCTTCATATGATTTTGGTACAGACACTAGACCGCGTTCGGTGTCGCTTTTGTTTCTCGGAAGAAGTGTTCTTATACCGCATCGACAAAATCGAAAAGTCATTCCTAGCAAAATCTATGTGTTGAAATAGGCAGTCTTGTTTCTGACATATGTACAACGGCAAATCATGCCAGAGCTGCAGTGGTTTCGCTATTATTTATTTCACGGAAAGGGTCTGCTACAGACTTCAAAGAGCCTTGTAAGTCAAGTTATCATAAAATTGAACACTCTTCTGTTCTATTTGTCTCCACTTTCACCTTCTGAAACTGCCTGCTATTTATGACGTCACTTTATCACTTCTTTTTATATGCTTCTGTAAAACATCCTCATACCTCAGTACGGTTACCATATCTTCTTATTACCCATTCATTTTGTAATGCGTTTAGTCTATCTGTTTTTAGAGATACGTGAGTATCTCTCTCACCTGCGCAGCTGTCACTTCTGTTTTCAATATTCAATCATCAATCAATTCAATATCAATATATTAAATCCTAAATGGACACTGAAGGCAGTGTCCAAGTAGGATTTCTGTATACACTGATAATGAATATTGGATAGGCAACTAAAATCGTCTCGAATACGCAGCGTCGTTTCTCTGACTAGATAATTCTGTCGAAGCTCGCTGTGTCTCTGGCTTTAGCCAGTTATCACTCGGGCAGGATTTCACTGCGATTTGATTGCACCGAGTGCGCCGAGTCATATTGATAACTCAATATCGCACGTTGTCCGCGACATAGCACTTTGCGATATGAGCCACTATGTCTTCCCTAACTGGACACTTGCTGTTAAGTGTGAGACAATTCCGTTCTTTGAATTGAATATTTGTTTTGTTCGCTTTGCCATTCAAGTTGTAACAGTTTGAATTTATTTATTTATATAGTACCAGAAAAACAAATATATAAAGGACCTGCACGTGAATTCATCGCAGCGTAGCAGATAACCGACGAATATATTTTTGTCGTAATAGCTTATAAGACCACTTTCTTAAATTGTTTCTGAATATTTTAACTAGTTTTTAGGGAAAAAGTCCGGGCGGTGTCTTGAAACAGGTTTTATCTAGTTTATGCACCAGTTCTCATATTAACTGTCCTAAAAAAAATCTTTAATCGACTGTATGATTTATCATCTCCCGTCATATGAACTGTGAGATAGTAGTCGAGAGCTAACTTTTCAACGAATAAAAACTGTAAGCTGTAGTAAAGAATTACTAGGATATATCTCAAATTAATTATTTCATAATGAACGCATAAATGTAATGTCGTTATAGAAGAGTCCGGTCGCAAGTAATCCAGCGAAAAGTGGAACAGATAATTATTATTGTCCGGCGGGCGAGTGTCCGGAGCGCGGCGGACACCGGACAGCGCACGCCTGTGATATACATCACCCGCCCTGACTGATCGCTCTCCTTAGCCGAGCCGCGCTCCGAGACACGAGAGATCGCGGGTAAATCTATACTTTCTACGTATGTCGATAATTCCGTAGTTTCTAAACCGATTTGCGTGAAACTTTGCTAGATGCTCACATAAAAACTTCGGGTTCGTACTCTTCAATCCTGATGCTGCAGAACTGTCAGATTATGAATACTTATTGTAGGCACTATGTAAAGACTTCATCGTTGAATTCCAGGACCCAGCTTCTTACCTCTGATGCTGCAGGGGTTCTGCTCGCCTAAACTGTGGAGTTTTAGGAACTGTCGATTGTGAATTGAAGAAGCGAACGAAGTCGCGGGCGTTCGCTAGTAACAAATATAACAATAGTCCTCCAAACTGAGTCCAGCCACGGTATACAATCTCCACAGAAATTAGCCACCTGCGCGAAAGATATAATACTGCACAAGTGTTTTTAGATTTGAATTCTTAGTAAAAATATTGAGAAATGTGTAAACTGCACTGGAAACAACATGGTGTAAATATGTTAACTCTTTCCTACAAGAGAAACTACAGTCCAACTGTCGTGTAATTGTAAAATTAATATCGACAATTTGACAAGTTTTTTCACTGGTTATTCTGACGATTAAATGTATTTGAAAGGGTTGAAAATATTTTATCGTTTTGAGTTTATGATTTGCACCGTTCCACATTAGGCCGAAGGGCTACCGGAAAAAGGCCCTCTTTACCTTCCACTAAAACTAGTAAATAGTCGGATTAACTGGACGCATAAATCACGGCGACTCGCCCTGAACTTGCGCATGATAACAATCTCCCGATATTGAACCTGGTAGACTCACTAACTCACTTGCTAACTCACTTTGTAGTTCCGTATCTATGTTGATTGACGATCCAATAGATTTAGTAGTTTCAAAGTTTGTTTTACCAGAAATAACTACTTGCTAGGTCTATACTACCGGGTAAAAACGATTTTAAGATAAACCTTTTCTGTCTAGTTCAAGCATTCGGTTTCGCATTTTACAGTTATACTCAACTAGCTTTTGCCCCCGCGACTTCGTCCGCGTGGAATTAGATTTTGGGGTGGAATGTTCAAAAACTGTGACACACGTACTTCTTTATTTTTAACTGAAAGCTCTAATACCAACTTTGATGAAAACAGCTTGAAAAATGACGGAGTTTCATATAAGCTTCCATCCCTTATTTAAACCCCTTAGGGGTGGAATTTCCAATAATCCTTTCTTAGTGTGTGCCTACGTCATAAAAGGAACCAACCGTAAAAATTTCAAGTTTCTAACTTCAGTAGTTTAGGCTGTGCGTTGATATCTCAGTCAGTCAGTCAGTCAGTCGGTCAGTCAGTCAGTCAGGACTTTGAATTTTATATATATAGATAGTTAGGGTAGATAAGCCTACGTGGAGTCGGGGTGTTGGGATTTCGTTAGTAAGTTATATTCGAGTTAATTGTTATGATCATGAAAAAATTTATTTGGCCTAAGACCGAAAATATAATATTAAATATGTACATACCTACTTTGTTTTGGATCAAGTTAGCTGCACAGAATCTTACCTCATTTTCCTAAAACCATGGCGTTTTAAGGTACTTGGAGCGTTAGGATCATCATAACATCACTAAAAAAATATTTTACATTTTACATCATTCACACGTATGTGAGTGAGAAACAAATTTTCCAAGATTTGAGACACATACCCAAGTAAAATAAAATGCTAAGGTAAGAATAGAAGACGTCGCCCAAATGAAGATATCGTTACGTGCCACTGCAGCGGAGGCTTGCATACGAATGACCACATAACATTAAATCGCTCGCTGGAGAATTCGTCGGGAGAAGCACTTACGTAGGCAAGTGTTCACACGTCTCGGATATTTATATTGCGATTTGTACGTCTTCATGGACTTTGAATTTTGCCTGGGTGTTCCAGTATCCAGATTCATAGGTATACCCGATGTAATAAATAGCCATGTGCATATCAGACACGTGCAATGCAGTTGCTCCTTACAATATTATGCGCACTTCGAAGGAGTACATAAATGTAGTTTTCAGCATAAAATGTTATTCCTATTATCCTATAATATAAATAATGCGAAAGTTTGTATGTTTGTTACTCAATCACGTCGCAACGACTGAACCGATTTGGCTGAAATTTGGCACAAAGATAGATTATAGTCTGGAATAAGACATAGGCTATATATAAGAGAGTTCCCGCGGGAATAAAAAAGCTCAATCACACATGACAAAATTGACCATTGAAAAAAGATTTTCATATCATAATCCCGATATACTGTCGTACCCACTTCTAAATAATTGCTTTAGTAAGTACCTAATGTATGAAGTGGTGTCGAACCTGACGTCACAAAATATAGAATCAGGTCGTTTACTAATGCATTTTAGTAAAGAAAAGAAGGAATTTAAAAATCTCTACCAAAAATTTGGAGTAATTGTTTAAATTGGCCGGAACCGAGGCGGCCAATCTTTCCAACTCGCGAGCTGGCTTACGCTCGGGCTCCCCCAAGTCGCAATTAAGGGCAGATCACTTTCCATCTAAGAAGGTGATTCTTATTATTTTTCCCCATCGCTCGGTACCCGGCGCTGGTACGTAGAGCTCGTTAATTGGGGCGGTATTTTATTAAGGCCAATTTGTTGCAAATACCTGGAGATTGGTGTTCAGATTGCGTCAGTGGAGCGATTTGTTTGCTTTTTTAAACGGGGGTTTCTTGTCTTGGGTGTAATTGTTTTGTTTCTTTGATTGCAATCGTTTGCCTGGGATCATCCATACCAATTTTAAAATGCGAAAGTTCTTTTTGTTCGTTAACTTTTTGATTTGGACTTGCACAGATACAGCTTATCTATCTGTTGAGAAGGGATATAGTCCAATCTTTTGATTGAAAAGTTTTCTCGATTGGTTCTTTATAGGTATGCATTTGAGTATCTTTCATTCGATTAATAATTCAATTTCTTCTTTGCATAAATGATGGCGTGTATGGTAACAAAGAATTTATTTCTGTTATATTATTAAAATTGCTGAACTGTGTTTGTTTGTCGGTTTATCCTTCGATCACACAGCAACAGCAGCATCGACGTGAATTTTTGCACAGCTCTAGTTAAGGACCTAACAAAAGACACGGACAATTCAGAAATTATAAATTCCCAAATTGTATCCGCCGGGAATCCAATCCGAAACCTCCCAGTAATAAGACAAAAGCGCTCACCACTACGCCAGGGAGGTCGTCAAAAAGCTAGTTGTTTCAATAAAGGTAATTGTTCACACTAGTGCTATCAGCGCGGTGTCAGTCATCTCTGCGCGGGGCGGGCGGCGCGGGCGGGGCGGGCGGCGCGGGCGGCGGCCGGCGCTGAGTCACCGGGTTCCCACGTCGCGCAATTGCTCGAGTTGACCGGTATGCGTCGCGTTAACCCCGCTCCTTGCTTAATTGTCTCCTACCTAAGGACAGGCGCTATCGTGGAGTCATTAGTATTCAACAACTACCAGCAGGTCGATTCTCTAATGCATCAACCGTCTTAATGGTGGTGGTTGGCTGAATTCGTCGCGTTCTATTCCTCAGCAATGAGGAGTACAATGCAGAGAGAGAGAGAAAGAGTGTGTCAACTGGCTGAGCATTCTTCATAATGTTCCCAAAGGTGCATGAAGTCTGCCAATCTACACTTGGCCAGCTTGGTAGGCTATGGCCTAAACCCCACAATCGCGAGAAGACCTGCACACTGTAGTGGACCGGTGATGGGTTGATATGATAGACTGTGTAACACACAGTGCAACTGCACGGAAAATCCACCGAAACATTGTACACTGCTGTGATACTGCGGCTACATAATCAGGATTTGGCGAATATTCAAATTATCGCGACAAGTAGTTCGTTGAATCGCCATGTATTCCGGAGAACACGAATCCTTATCACGGCACTGTCGGTAATGTAAAAAACATCATCAGACTAGGTGGACCAACGACATCAAACGAGCCGCAGGGAGTCGCTGGATTCAGGCGGCGCGGCGCAGGACTGAGACCTACGGAAGTCCATGCAAAAAACCCTGCGTCCAGTCATAGACGTCTAACGGTTGATAAAGATGATATCAAAATAAAATTTAAAAAAAATTATGTTTGTATTTAGTTTAGTAGCATGTAGCAACTCTACGGTTGTTCTGTGCCGCTGATAATTCAGCGTCCGTCATGGCGCTCCATACGGCGCGTGAGTCACGTCGTCACAACACACGTTTAATAGACGCTTTATCATTAACAGTCACTTTGGCTTTAATGCTCAATATCAATTGCACGTCCACTTGTAAGTAATCGCTACACATGCTGACAGAGGTGGCACCGGGGCAAATATAAGGAAGTATCTATAAAAACAGCCATAACTTTTCTAAATAATACGGTAACTGTATTAATGTCCAAATCAGCAAGGAGTCAGGAGGAGCAGTAAATAGATATTTATAAGAAATGATAGTCCAATTCTGGAAAGTGAAACTGTTGTTTCGGGAATTAATAATAATCATATCAGCTTATTGGTTAACGCTTGGATCCATGGGCTAGCCAAGAGTTGCACTACTTAACAGTGCGCAGAATGCTTGAAAATCCCCGCGATATATGAAATAAAACATACTCGAAACCTCGTGTGAAACGCGACAGATCTAAGTGTAGTAATAAAGTGTAAGTGGCTATATCATCTCTTAGAGCATTTTACACAAAAATTTTAGATCTGTAATATGTAACACATCACTACATAGTATAAAACAAAGTCGCTTTTTCTGTCCCCATATCCCCTTGGTCGCTTAAATCTTTAAAACTACGCAACGGATTTTGATGCGGTTTTTTTTAATAGATAGAGTGATTAAAGAGGAAGGTTTATATGTATAATAACATCCATTAAATAGTGGAGAAATACTGTTATTTTTGAGCTTTCTAAAGTGATGTCGTAAATAATTACATTTTTTCCGCTTACATTGCAAACGCAGGCTGAACCCTACGAGATTTATCAAAATAATGTACTAAGTATTGTACACATTAAAAAGGTCTACAGAAAACTCCGCGATGGTATATGTGTATCTCTTATGGATATCCCACAATAACATTTTTTTGTCATTTACTTTTTACGACAAATAATGGCTAATTTTCGAAGCGATTTTAACCAATACAGCATTAATCCTTATCTAATTAAATACATACCTTAAATACATTGTTGATTTAATATAGATCTATATGGCCCTTTACAGCATATGATTTAAATAAATATTTTCGAAGATATTACAGATTTAAAAATTGCGGGACATAGCGTTTGCGGCGGTTCCGGCCGGCCGGGAAGCGAAAGCGTGCCTATAAAATAATATTGTCTAATGACAAGAAAGCTGTGAACGTTGTATATAAAGACATTCTGTAATATATTAATTGTTGTAAAAATAGAATAAATAGGTAAAAATGCAAAAAGTAAATAGGTAAAAATGTAGTGTATGAATTTAGATATTCCAAAGATAGCAGGAAATCTTCATGGTTTAGGGAAAGAAGAATTGTTTTACTCTAAATTTATCGAGTGCGGGCCACGGGCAGTAATGAATAAATCAAAACTACTGGATCGATTTTAATCATTTTATCAGTGAATGACATAGGCTATATATTTTATACCCGTGCGAAGCCGGGGCGGGCCGCTAGTTGAAAATAAATGCAAATTAGTTAAAAATTAGACCTAACTTCGCGATTTTGTTTTGTCGAACTTTCATTATTTTACGTTTCTACTTGATATCGTTCGTTTTTTTTAAAGTGCTGTCCTTATGTTAGGAGTGGGTACGACAATAGTGCAGAGGATGGCATGGCAAAATGATACTTTTTGGTTTCTCACACCGCGAACTAAGCTAACTTAGCTTAGCTTTAGTTCATACGACCTGGCTATAGGTACTAAGTGAATCTTACCAAGTATAAAAAGAACCCGAACTAAGCTAAGCTAAATTTGCTTAGTTCCCGTTGTGGCTAGCGCCTAATAGTTAAATATCATTGCTGTGAACCCCAATGTCGTTGGGCGCGCAGAGATATAAGTTTTATACCGTTGCGTTGTGTTGATCGTAATTGATCGACGTATGTACAAAGGCTTAAAGATCGTCGCTCACTTGTTAACACGGCACACAACCAGCACCGTCTCTTCACTCTACATCCACATACTTGTGTCCTTGGTGATATCACACGGCCTTAGAGTGGACACCCAGTGGTCAACGGTAGAATGCCGCGTTGCCAATTTTAGTTGTGTCATAAAATAGGTCGAGTAAACAGCTCGCTGGTACCATGCGGTCTACTCGGGTCCAGCGCGTGGGCAACGCACGGCAAGCGGACGTGCAGCGGGTGGTCACCGAGCTGTTGGTTGTCCACTCGCCATCCGCGTATGGACAGCTTACGAGCGAGGCGATCCCGTGAATTGATAGGTAAGTGAGTGTGTGTTCCACTTTTCAAGCATCCGTGTTTCCTGCCACTTATAATTTGAGTACCTTCAGGCAAGGGCGCTCCAACCTAGATCTCATCAGTGCTATCCAGTATAGATTGTCGTCAAGCGCAAGCCTATTTTGAATTAAAAAAAATTTATAATCTCAACCGCACGAGGCGAGACGCTGTTGGTGCCGGGTTGATAAGTGAGCGAAGACGTTAAACGATGAGGTGCGCGTGCGACGGTCGTTGGCTTCTCGCTGTGAACTCAATTAATTCGAGTGGCTGAGAGCGCCGAGAGTGCTGAGAGCGCGGAGAGCTGGAGTGGGTGTCGCCAGGCGCTCGTTGCCTCACTCACTCGAGCGCTAATTTATGACCGTAATGCGTTGCGCCATATCGCTACCTTGCGACAACCAAATGTTCTACCAGTCACATCCACTTAATGTTCATTACACTTTTATAAGCCAGCTTTTTCCCGCGAGTTCGTCCGCGTGGAGTTCGGTGTTTTAAAATCCCGCGAGGAACCTCTGTTTTTACTCCTCGGTGCAGTCTTACATGCACCTTAGACTGCATACCTAATTACTTGTCATCAGGTAAGGGCTATTTTGTCATCGAATAAAAAAAAATTGCATAGAAGCCCGCATTAAGTAGGTACTTTGTGAAATTCCATGATAGCCAAGGAATCACAAACTTCTTTCTTTCTTCTTCCTAGAAACACAAAATATACAAGCAAGGTGTACTTTAGGTACAAATTTCCAACAGCTATTTTTCATACTTATTTTGCACGGGAACTACAGAGCTCTTGGAATAATCATGATTGAGTTCCCAGATGTGTTATCGTGTAGGCATACAAGCGAGGACATTAACACCTAGTGGCGAGTGTCCACGCGGGCCGGGGGCGGGGGCGGGGGCGCGCGGCGCGGGGCGGGCTAATGAACGCGGCCAGCGATGTGAATCACGGCGCACATGTAACCTCGATACACCGCGAGATGTTCCCGGACCAAGCACTGACATAGGAACAGATGTGCGCTCTGTTCTGGGAGGTATATGTATTATGCCTACAAGGAGAAGAAAAGTGAAATACAAACTCTGCATTCCTCCATCGCATCGTATCGTAACCACGTCATTACATCTCTAGAAACAAGCCACAAGCGAGGCTACATCTTTAGGTGTGATAGCAGTCAGCGCTAATACCATAAATGCGAAAGTTTGGATGTATGGATGGCTGGATGGATGGATGGATGTTTGTTACTCAATCACGCCGCAAGAACTAAACCGATTTATAGTCTGGAGTAATACATAAGCTACATTTATCCCCAAAAATAAGAGAGTTCCCGCGGGAATTAAAAAACCTCAATCCACGCGAACGAAGTCGTGAGCATCAGCTAGTCTTTAATATAGACTAGCGTTTGACTAAGCTTAATTTTGCTTTAAATATTTATATTAGAAAAGAATTATCACCTACTAGACGATGCCCGCGACTTCGTTCGCGCAGATTAAGTTTTTGATTCCCGCGGGAACTCTTTGATTTCCCGGGATAAAATGTAGCCTATGTTTTAATCCAGGGTATGAACTATCTCCATTCCAAATTTCAGCCAAATCTGTCCAGTAGTTTTTGCGTGAAAGAGTAACAAACATACACACACACACACACACACACACACACACACATACAAACTTTCGCCTTTATAATATTAGTGTGAAGTGTGATAGTGTGATGTGATGTGATGTGATGTGAAGTGTGAAGTGTGAAGTGTGATGTGATAGTGTGATGTGATAGATTCGATTGCATTTGTAGTTTTGTACCGAGAAAAACCATCAAGAAACTCGGGTACTCTCAATCTCTCAGCTCAATGTAATGCCCTACAACATATTATGTGCAAATACGCATACAAAGTGGGGCGTTGATTTTCAACTGCGAGCCGGGTATTTGCAGGTAAGCCTGTCAGCTCTGTGAAATAATCTATGAGTGTGAGTAGAGTAGGTATCGCGGCGTGAGAAGCTCTCGCATCTGCGGGGTCCACGGCGAGTGTTGTTCTTTTATTGGCGCGACGCACATACTTTTTAATTATCCTGCGCGATGCGCGGCGGCGACAAGGGACTGATGCAACTGGGCCACGCTAATGATGTAAGAACTTTGTTGTTCCACGATAGGATTAAACAACTTACAGAGATGTACATTAGGTTCAAAGGTTAGAAAAAAAATAATGTACTCGTATGTATGATGTATATACCTACGTAGTATATCTCATATATTCGTAACGGCGAAGTTGTAATGGGTGTTAGCTCGAAGACCGATAGATTTTGGGTTCAAAGACGGCACTGCACCGGGACTAGTGCTGTAATAGGAAAAACTTTGTTTTTTTCACTATATAAAAAAAACTATGAACCTAACTTAACCTAACTCCGAGAAGTTAGAAGTGTGAGCCCAGGGTCGAACCCGCGATCCCCCGCATTGGAGACCTTCCTAGTTTAATATAGAGTACCTACTTATCTTCTTGTAAGAATTTATCCTATGATTGGTATGAACCACAACAAATTAGATGGTTTGACAGTCAAACTGCGATGACAAACATACCGCGGTGGCGTCGCGGCGACCGGCGCCGCGGTTCCACGAGACACCAGTCACGGGCTCCAGTGAGAACACAGAACCTCTTTGTTCCGACCGCGAGTGATGTCACGTGGGGTAAAAATAGCCGATTTAAGCTCGCTGCATACGTAACGTGCACGGGACGTGGACGGGACGTGGCCCGGACGTGGTTAGTAAACACGGACGGGAATTTTTAATGCATACGCAACGTGGCAATAACTCAGAACTAACGTGCTAGTGATGTGAACAAGGAAAGATGGATTTTTCTAAGATTGTAGCGAGCTAACTTGGAAGGGGTATAGCAGTGTAAATACAACCCATGCCCCTAATCGGTTTTTACACGCCATCGTGCCGGAACGCTAAATCGCTTGGCGGCACGTCTTTGACTGTAGGGTGGTAACTAGCCACGGCCAAAGCCGTAATGCCTTTTGCATTTAGCTAAGGTACGTATATCATTCGAATCCTACCAGATGGGTTAATGCACTTAAGTAAGGGGGCGAGGCGCAGGCCATGCTGGCGGTGGCGGCGGCGCGCGCGCGCGGCCTCGAGCTCGTGGCGGGCGTGCTCAAGCAGCCGGTAACTATCACCCGAGAGCTAAATACGCTAGGTTGTCAAGAAATGGCGCTAAAATGGCTATTTTAAATTTTTTTTTTTATTCAATGACAAGATAGCCCTTGACTACGATCTCACCTGATGGTAAGTGACGATGCAGTCTAAAATGGTAGCGGGCTAACTAAGAAGGGCTATAGCAGTGTAAATTCAACCCATACCCCTAATCGGTTTCTACACGCCATCGTGCCGGAACGTTAAATCGCTTGGCGGCACGTCTTTGACGGTAGGGTGGTAACTAGCCACGGCCAAAGCCTCCCACCAGGCCAGACCAGAGACAATTTAGAAATTATAAATTCCTAAATTGCCCCCGCCGGGAATCGAACCCGAGACCTCTCAGTTATAAGACCACAGCGCTCACCACTGCGCCAGGGAGGTCGTCAAAGGTTGATACTATATACCTATTGATTTGAGCATAAAAAGTTCAACTGTAATTATTATTACATATTAAAATATAAGTAGAGATACCAATGCAATAAATTAATAAAATAAATCTGACCGTTTTCAGTGAGTGATAGTTCGACTGCAATTTTACGCCACAGATAATTTTTATATTTGGTGTCTAAATACTTTCAATGATCGTACACACTCAATTAGTTTTTCCATTCGTCCATTTTTGCTTCGTAGGTAAATACACAAACATCACTACTTAGCTCTCCGGAGCGAACGGGGCGACTGTGCATACGCAGCGGAATCACGCACGGGACGGGGCACGTACGGGACGGGACGTGCTAAACATCGTCGCCGACGATATTTTTCCCGTTCCGCGCGTGGCACGTTCCCGTCCCGTCCGTGCTCCGTGACGTATGCACAGTCGCTTACATTTTCTATGAAACGATGTTTCCAAAACTCCACGTCCCGTCCCGTCCACGTCCCGTCCCGTCCCGTGCACGTTATGTATGCAGCGGCCTTTAGGCACCGGCCGCGGCGCGAGGTGACACACGTGTCTCTGTTTATAATATCATTGTCTCGTTGTGGTTTTGAAACCTTTATTTTTATAATGTAATGTTATTGTTTTACAAGTAGGTGGGTGGATGATATTTTTAACCAACTTAATAATAGAGGAGGAAGTTTTCTATGCGATACGACGTTTTTAATATTATTTTATATTTTGTTGAACAAAGTCGATGTTTTAAGACTAAGGAGATGTCACAAATCATGACAATTTCACAAAAGTTAATTCCCTTCATAAATGACAGATACAAACGCGCTAAAAAGTTAACATTAGCAGTGTTAGCAATCATATTGAATACAACTGCCGGCAATCTAACTAATAGAACATTTTCCTTGACCTGTCTCACGTTACCTACATCTGGGCCGCTGTTAGTTGTAACAGACAGACATTAAATTATTATTAGAGCGTGTCACTTGCACCCACAGGTCTCGTTAGTTAGTCGTAGGTGAGTGGGCGACGGATACGCCCTCCCAGTTACCTTGGTGTGGTCGTAAATCTGCTATGTAAATGATTGGCTTCATGTAGGAAGATCGAAGCAAAGTACCGTTTTCTAACAATAGGAAGTAAGAAACTGGATGCCTGTCACGAGACTGTACTAAGATAAGTACATGAGGTCACCTAGATTCCTTGCAATAAGAAGCCCCAATAGCCCAACGATTACGGGTGCGGACCGAAAACTTAAACGTCAACAGTTCGATTCCCCCTGCTGAACAATAATTGTGTGACAACAACAACTCCTGAATACAAGCTTTCCGCTTATTTGGAGAGGAGAGGAGAATATTGATCACGTTCAGTTTGGTAATAGGTACCCTACCCTACCCTATACCCTACCCCTACCCTACCCTACGTACCCTACCCTACCCTACTACCCTACTACCCTATCCTACGTAGGGTAGGATACCCTACGTAGTTGAAATTCCAAGAACGCGCACTAAGCGCTTTGCTTCTTCGTTCCTGATACGCACCGCTAGGATTTGGAATGCCCTTCCTTCCGGCTTCCGTTTTTCCCTCTAACTATAATTTGGGTACCTTCAAATCAAGAGTGAATAGGCATCTTCTAGAACACATTAGAGCATACATTGAAAATTAATTTAATCGAAGTAAGGTTAAGTTAGCCGGTAATTCCTCGAGCGCAGCGGGCAGCGAGTAATTTCGCAGGTTAAGTTAGCGTTACGGCTTACGGGCGAAGTTGGGCGAGTTAGAATTTAATTAATCCCGAATAGTTGCTGTAGCCGCGGCCGACCCGCCGACCGTGCGGCTACCTTGCATCGTAGGGTAAACGATCCCACTGCCAGACATCCTTAGTCCTCAATATTATAAGCTTTTACCCAAGAACAAAGAGTACTTACGGAGTATTGAAAAATCATGCGGAAATCTTCTCAGGATAAAAGCTTATGTCACACTTCAAGTCCGGAACTACGAGTATACCCATTATCCAGGCAAAAATTCAAGTAAGTCCCTCACCACCTGGGTGCCTGGAGCACTTCGACCATCCGCTGCTCCAGATCTTTTTCCACGTACTACAAAATTGTGAAATCAACTCCCTTCGACGGTGTTCCCACTTAATTACATACAACATGGAGTTATACAAAGGGCGGACCAACAAATTCCGAATTGTTGGCCCACCAATATTGTAATTAATTGGTGGTGCTTCTGGTGTTCCTGGGCGGTGGTAATCACTTAACAGGTGACCCGCCTGCTTTTTTGCTCGCTATTCATATAAGGATAAAAAAAGTAGGTACATCCGTTGCTGCGAGACTGAAGGTCAAACCATCAAAAGTATACGATATTCTACATAAATATAGTTGAGAATCTGGGGTAAAAAAGGCTAATTTTTATGCCGCAAAGCAAATAATTTTAATACGATGTAAATATTATGGTTTTTTCACATTTTCTTTTCTGTTAAACGTCTTCCTTTTTGGTCTTATATGGAATCACTAATAAATAAATAAAATCAAACGTAACTGGCTGCATATAGAGTCATTTACCCTGCACATCTTGCAAGACGTAATTGATTACTGAGAAAAGCTCAAAGTTTGATTGGTCGCCGTTGAATTGAGCTTAATCCGCCCCTGGCTGCGTCCACTCACTAGACCTTTGCTTGAGTTGCCAGTTGCCAAACTGTAAGTACATGATGCTGTTTCAAACATTTCTATTACGTGTGGAGAAGCTATTCATTAGATAAGTTACATAAGTGAAGTCGAGAAAAATATTATGTAAGTACACATTGTATTTTAATTTGATGTGGTTACATTCAGGTACATTTAGATGCGGCTTTTGCATTACAATTTCAGAAATCCCGCGGGATTCTGCTTTTTCCGGGATAAAAATCAATTAGTCTCTGTCGATCTCCTCAAGTCCTCAACTATACTCTTGAAAAAATCAGGCTGATTCGTTTTTTCGTTGCTGCGTGATTGATGGACAACCAACCAACCAACTAACGAATAAATAATATGTTAGGTACACACTTTAGGATTTAGACATCCGTTCAGACGTTTTAGCGTGATTCACGAACACACAAATAGATAATCTACAACTTTGTAACAGCCGATATACCTAATAGTTACACAGGCACTTCTTACATGGGGTTAGACTGTAGGTACACCTAGTTCTAGTAAATTGATTGGACACACATGAGCTCTCTGAGTCAATAGTGTATGGCTAACATAATTGAATTAGTTAAAGGTACCCCCATCTCTGAATTCTAAACATAGAATTCTAAACTGATATCCGAGGATGGTCTGATCGGATTAGCGTGGAGCCTCGTACGTAAATAGATCGCCAAGTTGTAGGCAAGTTGTCGGCGAGTTGTCGGCAAGTTGTCGGCAAGTTTGGAACTGAGAAGTGGCTGCGGTGGGCAACTATCCGTGTGTTTGCCCACTGGCGTTCATGTGAGCAGCTAAATGCTAAACATTTATAATAAGTTCAAAGTTCAAACTTCTTGAAAAGAAAATTGCAGATTAGGGGTATGGGTTGAATTTACACTGCAATACCCCTTCCAAGTTAGCTCGCTACACTATTTTAGACGGCATCGTCACTTATCATCTGGTGAGATCGCAGTCAAGGGCTATCTTGTCGTCAAATAAAAAAAAGATGAAATTTCTTTCATGTGTTGTGCTTGTCGCCCGCTCTGATGGTGAGCTTGACTATGCAACAACCATGAGTATCGGTGCTAAGAGTAATCATTGCTGTGCGATATGTCCGAGCCCACAGCCGGGGGGGAGGTGGGGGGAGGCGGGTGAGGGGGGGAGTCGCGGGAGAAAGGGTCAAGTGTACGTAAGACGCCGCGGGGTTTAAACACCTCGTCCATTTCTCCCGGTGCCCCTTCGGATTGCCGACTTTACTTCCTGTGCGGTTATACAGGATGCTTCGGTAGAGCGTTAAGATTTTACCAATAGGTATACCAACTGTGAGGTGTGCAGTGGAAATATTTTAGCCTATAAGTAAGTATCTGATATTAATTGTAATCTAAAGATTAATAAATGGCCTTCGGTTAGGTAAAGACGTCTTCATTTCATTCGACTATGTGTTACTCCTGGATGTGAGCTATCTCCACTCCAAATTTCAGTCAAATCGGATCATTTCTTGTGGCGTGAAGGAATAACAAACATATACACTCACACAAACTTTTGCATTTATAATATTATAATGTGATTTCGGAAGCAGCCTGTATGACAACACCAACATCGTACACGGCGCGGCTACAAGCTGTAAGCAAATACCCCCCTCTCTCTCCTCCCCCGCCGGACAAGGTCCGAACAATTTCTTAATAGCCCATAACTCGGTCTTACCGCTTACGTGCCCGAATTAGTGTCAAATAACTTACTTACGCTACTCTATGGCGACTCTCGATAACGATGAACAATACCAGGCTGAATACGAACCTACTTCTACGTTCTAAGCCACGCCATGCCACGCCGCGCCTTGCCATGCCACGCCATGCCACGCCGCGCCTTGCCACGCCACGTCATGCCACGCTTTTGTTAATCCTTATCATATTCTCTACTCATTATACTTACTGGGCACAGGTCTCTTCAAATGAGAAGTGTTTAGGATATAGTCCAGCACACTGGCCAAGGGTGGATTGGTTGGTTGGACTTCACACACCCTTCAGAACATTATGGAGATATCGCAGAAGGTTTGCTCACGATGTTTGCCTTCACAGTTAAAGCAAGTCCATATTAATTAATTTATTAAAACGCACGTACCTCTGGAAAGGCCGGGATTGAACCCGCGACCGCCCAAATAGGACACAGCTCCAATCACAGGATATCACTACTTTAGGTGCCCTTAAAATATTGGGTAAGAAACCCCTGTGCCAGGATTTTGTTTTAACTAGCTAAAAATAGAGCCAGCCTCTAGTGAACAACAAAATGTTACGAAAAGTGTTTTATATTGTCTAGTTAAGATATAGGAGTCTGGATGTCCGTGACTTTTATTAAAAACAACATCTCTTTTGTAATTTTCATGGTTTATTTTCTCCGACAAAGCTTGGTTTACAAAATATCCTCAAATCAACATCACGAAGTCCTCACGAGTACATAAAGGAGAATATAATATCTGCAAAACCTTCGCCGAGGGCTCTCATAACCCTCCATTACCGACCTTGGGCGCAGTTTGTCAAAGCGTCGGATGTGGCCTGCGAGACCGCGCGTGACGTCACTTCCGCCCGCCCACGGCCGCCTCGCACGCGACACGTATTGTCCGTTTCCGGTACAGCCTGAAAAGACAAATACAATGTTAAGTGGAGTACACCTTTGAAGTCCTTTTCGAAACACATCTCTTTGTGTTATTGAACAAAAATCTTATTTATCGGAGTTCTCTTTAGCGATTCCAAGCAGAATCAGACATGACCACTTAGAATCGAATCTTAAACGAAATACTTGCAAAGGATAAAATGATTTTTAAACGCAATAATGAAACTGACTGAAAAGGTATTTTCAATTCAATTTTTTATTTTGACAGGAACTTGAATGGAGTGCGTTTTATTTCATTCTTTTAATTTTCTCAAGTGAGCCCTTTTCTGTGATTTCACCTGGTAGACAATGCAGTGTAAGGTTGAAGCACTTATTAAAAACCATGAATAGTCTCTTTCAATGCAGCACGGTTCCGGAAAACAAAATAGCATGTTGGTACAGTTGTTCCAAAAAAGTTATGGCAGTTGTCATGAACACCCTTAAATGGCATGGCGTGGACACTGGAACGCTGCTTTGATACATATTTTAATTAATAAGTTTCCAACACACACATCGTGGCACTGCACAAAGGCCATTTCGCCAGGTCCTTTGCTTTTAATCTCAAATTAATGTTTGTGAATTTGACTTACAAATGCACTCCACACGAACGGCCGCTGGCGACTCCCTAATTGCTGTCACCCAAAACTGGCCCGTCTTAGACAATTTCCTCACAACTTATTCTCATGTTCGACGTCGTCTGTGACCTGGAGCAGGCAAGTTTCGACTTTAATGGGTTGTGATACGTGTTAATTGGTGTGTTTGGTGTCGGAGCGAGTGTAGTAATTAGTCGGGAGAGCAGGTCAAAGGGCCGGAAGCTGACCGCGCGGCCGCGCGCACTTCCTGCGCGTGTCACAACGATGTCTTGTGTCGGAAGGACCTCGCCCGAGCTTTAGGGTTAACTCTATACGTTTAGTGTTTAGTGTTATCTACTAATGTTTTGGGTGAACTTGTTTGTTATTATTCATCCGTTTTTGTAAAGTATTACAATGATAGTGTCTCTTTTTTTCGATCAAAAATTATATCTGTATAAAAATGTAGTGTATGTCACCCGGACCATAATAATGAATCGATTGACACGTCATTCATAAAAATCGGCTCAGTAGTTTAGGGGCTACTGTGGAACATACATAGACTGCTAAAATCATAACCTTTGGCCTTTTGGCTTTGCCGTACCTAGTCGGGTAGAAAAACCTATACTTACCTATAGCAGATAGGATTTATAAATGTCATGTCTCCACCAGAACAAACAAAATAAGCATAACATTGTACGTCATTACCAACAGCTCTCAAGCAAGTCAGAACAAGTCTTGCAGAGCACGAGTCGCTCTCAATTAAAACGATTTGGTCCCGTCTCGACTCGACTCGACTCGACTCGACTCGACACGACCACTCGACTGAGGGTTGACGACTCTTCATTCGTGCAAGTTTTTGTTTGACACAAAATTGTAAATTCATTAAAATTTGGGGCCAATAAAACGGCGCTAATATGTTCCTACATGTCTGCAGACCTCACTTTATTGACGTGGTAAATCTAAAAAAAAGTCATCTAACGTAATAGTCCTCAACTATGCCCATGTCAAAATCGCGTCAATCCGTTGCTCCGTTGCAGGCCTTAAGAAGCGTGAATGAGTTTGACGGCAAATTTACATAGTGACGGAGCAGGCACGCTCGCGCAGATTTAGTTGAATTTCACAAGAGATGGTTTTTAAAAATACAATTTTGTTCCAGTAAAAACATTTATTGAACCTTTATATTTAATTTTGTATTTTTTCTGTACGGCTCAAATCAAGCATTCTGTTCACAATTTGATTTAAATATCCATGAATTTAGGCATTTCACACCTCTTAGCGCCTTAAAAGACAAACCAATACAAAATTAATTGATTTTCAATTCGTTTGTCCTTCAATCACGCAGCAACTGAGTAACGGATCGACGTGGTTTTTGCGGGTATAGTTGACGATCCTCATATTGAGATACTCGTAACAACTTTTGATTTCAGAAAAACAAAAATATGGATTTTTAAAAATCTAACTCCACGCAGATGAAGTCGCGGGCAAAAACTAGTTATAATATTAAATAGTAAAGGTTGTTTTAACCTATTTGGTCATATTTCACAGTGGAACACGGTTTGTCGAAAGCGGCAACTTAGTCGTGCGGGCGCGCGGTCAAGCCAATTAGTCGGCTAATTGAAGCACTGCTTTGATGTTCTTGAGCTTTGCCCGCCGACGCGTGAGCCCTTCGCAGCGCACCTGGCGCACACCACGAGTACCTATGTACGTCTTCATTTCATTATTGATTCTATATTCGGAAGCCGGCTATATTCGCGGCAATTTCTAGACGCAATAGGCATAATTTATTTAGAAAAGCTGTTGGATAATGATCGGAAGAATTTATTTGTTGATTTATTTCAACTCGCTTAAATCTATCTTAACAGGTTGGTGACGCCACCCTTTTGGTTTGTTATTTGGATTGACATTGTAGGTAAAATAATTCCCCATCTACCCTCCATTTCCCTTCGTGCACTAAAATGACGTTCGTGGCGTCAAAATTGCGACGCCATGACACATAAGTCAGTACAAACTTTCGTTTCCGCGGACGCATGCACATATTGTGTCGCCCGTCTTCGTGCTTCAAACCCAAACCAAAATGTGTGTGTGTGTGTCTTCACTTCGCTTCCCAGCTGACGCCGACGTATTCCGGAGAGGCCGTTATAGTGGAGGTGCTGGCTCCAGTCCCGGGGACTTTGCAAGGTTAGTGCACGGAGATCCCGCTATCCCTTCATTCGTCCTTAACCTGGAACATCTTAATTCTAAATTTCATACAGTCCACAAGCTGTCGAAGGTGGACAGTGGCTTCCGTTAGGCAAAGTTTAACATTAAACTTACTGATCATTATTTTCTATAACTAAGTTAAATTAATATTAACACCTTATCGACTAATATTTACAAAGTACATAAGAGATCTACTATTTCAAAAAATATCTTATTTTACCAAAAAAAATTTGTTAAATAAAATTGCCATTTCAATTTTAAGTTTTGAAATTCACGCAAAAACGCTCGACGTGTCATGGCGTCATTCGTGAGGTCACTTCTATGTTTTTTGTAGTAGTTTGTCAATCGTTCTAATCGTTCTGATTAGTGCTCAATCCGACATGGCGGATTGCTGTATTTTATGGAAATAAATTCAAACTCGCTCAAAATAGAAAAATAAATACGTTTTTCCATGAATCCTATTTCATGCGAAAAATTCAAAATTTCATTAATTCTTGGTTACTACGAGTATCTTCATGCCTATTCATCATCGTGTATCTTGCAAAGATCTTGTAAGATGATGAACTCTATTTTAAGTACCTATCAGTAAGATTCAAAATCAATGGTAAAGGGAATTCGATAATGTTTTTGGCAAGTACACAACACAATGTAAAAAAAGAGCAACCGCCGACTTTTTTGCTGGTTCTTTGCGGTTGGAAAGTCATTCCGAAACAGATAGGTTCACTTGACGATTCAAAACACTTTGCAAAAGTTTATTTGAATATAAAACTGTATAAATATCTACGAATATCTTAAAGGATAAAGCAGTGTACTTATTTTATATAGTTTAGCTAATTTTTCTCTGTCTCAGGCCTACTTATTTTCTGAAATACCACCATTTCGTAATACGTATTTGTGAATCGTCTTTACGTATATAAGTCAGGAATACAGCATCGTGATAGCCATAGATCGTATCTAATGTAGCGATCAGATATATTCGTATCTGTTTGCTCGAGAAATATGCTTTGTAAATACGAGGAGACGGTGATGTATGACGAGATACAGTGCTGGGGAAATACTTCAATATCTAACAGAAGCTACGAAAAATACTGGATATAGAAGCAAAGAGCTTAGATAAATAATTATTTAGTTCTCAAAAGGAAAAAATCTCATTGAAATGAGAAAAAGAATGATTTAGAATTTCAGTTATGAAACGGTAAATAATGTTTGACAAAATAACAAATCTGACATAATTGAAAAACAAAATCTTTGTTAAACTTTTAATAAGGCTTAGTGGTTAGTAGAATAGAATAGTTTTTTATTCAAATAAACTATCACAAAGTGATTTTGAATCGACGAGTGAATCTACTATTGGTTCGGAATGCTTCAACCGAGAAGAAGACTTTGACCTGCTTGTCGATAAATACTCTAAGGCTAAGATGCGCGCTATGAGAAATTTTTTTCTACACTTTACTCGTGAGTCTCTATAAAGATTCACATAGAGATTACGAGTAAACGTGTAGACAAAATTAGAGGCTAAGGACCAACCGGACGTCTAATTTTTCGGAGTTATGTGAATTTTAAGCAACTATATGTGTATAACTTGTAACAGCATTGAGGTAAGCGTGCGTTGTGAAGAAACTCTGTGAGAGTTATTTTCTTAAAGTTATGTCTAATAACTCAGAATTTTGTTTTATACAAAAACCAATACAGAAGCTGTCCATTTCCAAAGTAAAATAACATCAGAAGAAAAACCTTCAATATAAACAGCAATAAACCATTTCTATTAACCTGGGGTCACATTGTAGGTACGATTTCGTCATGAATTATGCATTACACAGTTCCTCGTGGCTACATCTCTTCTCAACTGAATAATTTCCGCACTTTTTGACAACTTTTTACTTGTCTCCGCTAACTTTGACACTTGATACTGTTTTGCTTTTATACGAATAAATTACTGCATGCTTCAGAGAACTTTGAGATGTTAAATTAAAATTTCAAGGACCTTTTTATTCTGTTAATTTTCATTTTATTGTTGCATTAAACTCTAGGAAACCCTTAGGAATCTAATCTAGTGTTTTTGTATAAACAAATATGGGTTTTAATTTTTTTTACAATAAAGTAAATACTTTAACTTACTTTTTCTACATTCAAAGAGACAAATCGACCGAGGATCAAATTGCTAGATGTACTGTGTAAGATTGTTAGGGATAAATATTTGGTAAATACCGAACCAGGCAAAATGTACAACTGTTTCCTATATTCAATTACCTAGCAACCTTGTTATAATAGTATGTCAAAAAATGTATGGAATCTTGTGAAAAATAATACGTTGATAGGTAACTTACAGAGAGATTACAGACAGATTGAATATAAAAACCGGGTCATATGGCCATATACGTATCGCTGTGATAGTTATCGCAGTGGTCAAAACGCTTACCAAAGTTGTAAGCAACAATCAAGTGGCTGTTAAGAAATTAAGTATTAATCACCCTCCAGCCGAAACACAAGATCAAGAGCCGTGTCGGAGTGACCACGGTTTACGATATACAGCCTGTTCTGTTTTTTCTCAGGCTTTATTAATGCTATTTCATTAATGGTTTTAACCTATTTTTTTATGTTATGCTTTTTTAAACTATCTTTTTATTGTTGCCCACAGTATTAGTGAGCGAGGGAACCACGAAACCTAGCCGATTTTGAAACTATATTAAAGAGGAGATTTTTCGGCTGTAAGGCGGATCGTGCAAATAAAAGCTTCGATTTGCTTTGAGGGTTTTTTTCTGTAGCTTCAATGGTGCTTTAAGTATATGCACTTAATGATTTGTTACAAACTAGCACTGTGTGTTCAATACATCCATTTTACACAAATATATGTATCTATAATATATTACGCGTACTTATAATATATCTTTACTAATTAAAATAAATGCGAAAGTATGTTTGATTGTTGGCTTTCTTTTCAATCACGAAGCATTGAATCGACGTGATTTTTTGCATGGGTGTAATTCAGGATTTAAAAATCTAACTTTATGCGAATGAAGTTCCAAGCAAAGCTAGTAAATATGTTTAGAACAATTTCTCAACAGTAGAATTTTGTTCAAGTTAAAAATAAGCATCCTGTATAGTTTAGAAATGCCTCTCTTACCCTTCACCCCTTTCCCGGGTAAGGGACGTAAGTTCCAAAACTCCAGATTAATCTTGTCCCGGATTTTAGCCCAAGACAAATATGGCAGACGGCAGTAAATGGGTGGAAATTATTGAATTAGAGGGATATGCGCACCTCGACGTTTGTCTTACCGATTATGTTTGCTTTTCGGATGACCTGCGAGTAGGTACCTTAATGCTCGATAGCTAGCTTACTCTTTGGTTGGTAACTGTCTAGTCATACAACTTAGTTAGGATATACAACTGCAGATGATGAGGTCCTAGGCCAAAGAATGTACCCAATAGTACCTACTTAGGAGCCTACCGAGTTAGGAAGTAAGCGGTGAGTGAGCGAATAGACAGTGCACCTGTATTTGCTCTCAGACTCGTTCGCTTTAATTTTCCCGCGCAGATGCCTAATCTTTGTTGTTGTTCTATCTTAGTTCCAATTTTCGTCAGATTGTTTAAGCTGTTGAACCTTGAAAACTTAATAGACACATTTTAGCATTTATTTGTTGTTATTATTTTTTTATAGAAAATCCAACCCCTTTAGGGGTAAAATAGGGGGTTAAAATCGAACTTAAGGTTCGGTGATCAGCTAAATAGAGCCGAAAGAAGATCGTTTTATTCAAAATCTATTGGTCATAATACTATGAAAAAAAGGGAGTTACAATTGATCATATTTCTGGCCTGATGCCTGTTTCCAAGACACAATGACGTAAACTTTTTTCAATAGAAAAAAATTGCAAAGTTGCCTCTGCAAATACATGAATTCCAATTTTTCTCAGTTACCATACATTAATTTTTGAAAAATTTAAGTACAATTTGTTTGTCATATTTTACTACAAAAAATGGCAGTTTTAGATTTTTTTTACAGCGACTATTATAATTTAATCTTTTTTTATCAAAATTTGTGTCTTGGCCGTTTTATTTCCAGTAGCGGCTTCTTTGTCACTCGTACTCAATTAGACAGTGATCGCTGAGGCGTGCTGCTAGGTGGACCTGCGTGGCGCTGCTCTCGCTCGGCTATCAAATAACATCGCGAAATATAATAATTGAAAATTGTTTTTGTTTTATGTTGAAGAGTATTTTGTATATTTTAGTGAAGTCAAATAGAGTGTACCTAGTTATAAGTTTGTATACAATATATTGTTAATAAATAAACCATAATATAGTTGTAAATAAATAAGTACTAAGTAGTAGAAATTTTGAAAATGGGTCCGAAAAAGAAAATGAACAAAATAAAAACAACAAAAGCAGATGGTGATAGTTATAAGTGTCTACCTACCTATTTTTAATTTTATCGTACAGTACGTAAATGTGACGTAAATCGGCTAATCAAACTGTAGTGTGATACTTTACTATAATGTACCTTATTTTCGTCATTCTTTCTAATAGAAATTTGGCTCAGTTAGTTTGGTCGCGATTTGATAATTAGAAATTGCAGGTTCGAATCTCAACTACGTTCATTTTGCATTTTCTAAAAAAAGGTTTTATGTTTTTTTTTTAGGAAAAGTGTTTTTTTTTTTCAAAATTAATTATAATAAGTAAAATTGTTTTTGTTTTATGTTGAAGACTATTTTGTATATTTTAGTGAAGTTAAATAGAGTTTACCTAGTTATAAGTTTGTTTATAGTCAATTGTAAATAAATAATCCATAAAATGAAGTTTTAAATAAGGTAAGTAGTAGAGTAGGCTAATTTTGAAAATGGGTCCTAAAAAAAAGCAAAATCCAAGAATTCACTATATAAAAAATATCAAAAGCAGATGATGGAAATTGTAAAGTAAGTATCTACCTATTTTTAATTTTCTCAATATTTTGTAAAGGTTTTGCATTATGTAAGGGATCATGAAATATCAATTTCATCATCAATTTTCAATTACTTGGTAACTTACGTAATTTCTTCACAATTATTACGTATTTTTCAAATTACCTGCGAGATCAAATCAGAAATGAGGAGATCCGTAGGAGAACCAAGTTACCGACATAGCTCTGCGAGTCGCGAAACTAAAGTGGAAATGGGCGGGGCACATAGTTCGAAGAGCTGAAGGTCGTTGGGGTTCCAAGGTGCTGGACTAGCGACCTCACACAGGGAAGCTCAATGTTGGCAGATCCCCCACTAGGTGGACCGACGACATCAAACGAGTCGCATGGAGCCGCTGGATTCAGGCGGCGCAAGAACGAGATCTGTGGAAGTCCACGTAAGAGACCTTTGTTCAGCAGTAGACGTCTAAGGGTTGACGAAGAAGAAGGTAAGTATCTAATAATAATGGTGTACAATACCCCAGTTCGTCGTACAATTCGGCTTATCAAACTGTAGTTAGCTAGTTAGGTACTTTACTATAATAGACCTTATTTTCGTCGTTCATTGTATTAGACGTTTGGCTTAGTCAGTGTAGGAGACAGTTGATAGCTAGAAGTTACCGGTTCGGTTCTTCTACCGTGTTTGTTTTGCATTTTCTAAGGGCATTTTTTTAGGACAATAGTATTTTTTTTTTTTTTTAATTAATTATAATAAGTAATATTTAATTTTCAGTTGGAAAAAACGTTTGAAGCTCAATTCTGAGGAACCAAGAACATTGCAAGAGTGAGTAAGGCCTCTGCTCCGAATCTTGCGGGCAGTGGTGCGGCGACGGCGCACTATGTGACGAAATCATATAAACCGTCTCGAAAATCAATAACTTTTTTGTTTCTTGACATTTTGATTTGAAAATTTGTACACGTATTATTGAATGTATAAGCTACTAGAAAAATGAAACGCCAGTATTTTAAAGATAATATTTATTTCGTGAGAGCATGTCAAAAATCAAATTATTTAATTTTCCATAAGTACTAAAAATTTAATTATAATACTTAAAATTATTTCATTATTAATAATTATTGTCATTTTAGTTATTTCATTAAAAATAAGTACTAGTTAAATAATAAGAATGATCTTATTTACATAATAAAAAAATTTTTTCACCCATGGTTTCGTGTAGAGGACAAAAATTCATTCGGAGGAAAAATATGGAGAGAGCTGATGATTGAGGATTTCGGAGACGGTTGAGGAGCACCGGCCAGGGTATCGAAGATAGGTAGGGGGTGTTCAAGCAAAAATTCATTCGGGACAAAAATATGGAGATAGCTGATGATTGAGGATTTCGCAGACGGGTGAGGAGCACGGCCAGGATATTGAAGATATATATGGGGGGGTGTTCAACCAAATGTCACTCGAAACCTCATCCAATTGGCAGAGAGCCGAACAAAAACTCCAAAATGGCAAATTCAAGATGGCGGCCATACAAATTTTGTTTGTGTCTATCTCGGAGAGTATAAGAGATGGAAGAGTGGTTTCTTTGCAAAAGATAATCAGGATCCGAAGGTCCACTTGATGAATAAAAAAAAATTCAAAATGGCGGAATTTGTTTTTTCCATACAAAATATATGCACGACTTTATACGGTTCCTTTTCAAAATTTCTAATGGTTTCTTACAGAGGACAAAAATTTATTGCAGGAAAAATATGGAGAGAGCTGCTGGTTGAGGATTTCGGAGATGGGTGAGGAGCACGGGCAGGATATCGAAGATAAGTGGGAGGTGTTCAAACAAAAGTCACTCGAAACCTCATCCAATTGGCAGAAAGCCAAAAAAAACCTCCAAATAGGCAAATTCAAGATGGCGGCCATACAAATTTCGTCGGTGCCTATCTCGGAGACTATAAAAGATGGAAGAGTGGTTTCTTGGAAAAAGATGATCAGTACTTGAAGGTCTACTTGATGAATAGAAAAAAAATTCAAGATGGCGGAATTAATTTTTTTCATATACAAAATATATGCAAGACTGTTAGGGTTCTTTTTCAGAATTACCGATGATTTCAAATAGAGGACAAAAATTCAGTCTTAGAAAAAATATGGAAGAAGCTGATGAATCAGGATTTCGAAGACGGGTGAGGAGCACGGTCAGGGTATTGAAGATAGGTGGAGGTTGCTCAAACAAAAATCACGCGAAACCTCATCCAATTGGCAGGGAGCTAAAAAAAAACCAAAATAGCGGAATCAAGATGGCGGCCATACAAATTTCGTCGGTGCCTATTTGACAAAGAATAAAAAATCGAAGAGTGGTTTTTTAGTAGAAAATGATCAAGTCTAAGAGCAGAAAAACCGCGGTCCACTGCAGCGGGCCGCGCACCCACGCGCTCTACTAGTTACTATATTATATATAGCTACTGGTGCTTATTCACTGATTCACTGACTGACTGATTGACTCATTGATCACCTCTCCTGTAAAATTTTGTATGGAAAAATTTTTTTTTACTCATGGTTTCGTATAGAGGGCAAAAATTCATTCGGGACAAAAATATGGAGATAGCTGATGATTGAGGATTTCGCAGACGGGTGAGGAGCACGGCCAGGATATTGAAGATATATATGGGGGGGTGTTCAACCAAATGTCACTCAAAACCTCATCCAATTGGCAAAGAGCCGAAAAAAAGTCCAAAATGGCGGATTCAAGATGGCGACCATACAAACTTCGTCGGTGTCTATCTCGGAGACTATAAATGGTGGAAGAGTGGTTGCTTGGAAAAAGATGATCAGGACCCAAAGGTCTATTTGATGAATAGAAAAAAAATTCAAGATGACGGAATTTATTTTTTTCCATACAAAATATATGCAAAACTTTGATACGGGTCCTTTTCAAAATTTTTGATGGTTTCGTATAGAGGACAAAAATTTATTGCAGGAAAAATATGGAGAGAGCTGCTGGTTGAGGATTTCTGAGACGGGTGAGGAGCAAGGCCAGGGTTTCGAAGATAGGTGGAGGGTTCTCGAACAAAAGTCACTCGAAACCTCATCCAATTGGCAAGGAGCTAAAAAAAAATCCAAAATGGCGGATTCAAGATGGCGGTCATACAAATTTCGTCGGTGCCTATCTTGGAGAGTATAAAAAGTAGAAGAGTGTGTAGTGTAAAATATTTTATTTTTATATATAATGTTTATTTTATGTTCATTTTATTTTATTGTATAATTTTAGATGTCAACATACGGACATCGTTTCCAAACACATTTTTATTATAGCGAGCAGCGCAGGAGGCGGAGTCTAAAAAGGTTCACTACCTGCGGTGGACATCGTCCGATAAATCAGGTGACGCAGTCGATGCACCTACGCGGTCCGCGACGGGCCTATGCCGATTGTTTTTAACTTTCCCCTGCGCTGCGCGCTGTATTTAACAACTAAAAGTGGTTTTTTAGAAATAGATGATCAGTACTCGAAAGTCTACTTAATGAATAGAAAAAAATTCAAAATGGCGGAATTAATTTTTTTCATACAAAATATATGCAAGACTAAGATAAGGTTTCTTTTCCAAACTGATGGTTTCGTATAGAAGATAAAAATTCATTTGTATGAAAAATATAGAGGGAGCTGATGATTGAGGATTTCGCAGACGGGTGAGGAGCACGGTTAGGGTATTGAAGATAGGTTGAGGGTGCCCAAACAAAAATCACTCGACACCTTATCCAATTGGCAATGAGCTGAAAAAAACTACCAAAATGGCGGATTCAAGATGGTGGCCATACAAATTTCGTCGATGTCTATCTTAGAGAATGTACAAGATGAAATAGTGGTTTTGGAAAAAGATGATCAAGATCCGAAGATCTACTTGGGGAACAGAAAACACGCGGTTCGCTTTAGCGAGCCGCGGACCCACGCGCCCTACTAGTAATTTTATATACCTAGAACTAAAATATTTTTATTTTTCAACATTATTCATAAAGGTCCTATTATCTGAGAATATTAATCCATGGAAAAATCTTTGGAATCATAACATTCGTCCCAACCATTTATGAGACGGTTTATATTATTTCGTCCCATAGTGCGGCGGCGGCACTATGGGACGAAATAAAAATTTTCTCTAAAATTGATAGTTTGCCCGAAATAGTTATTTGTTCAACAAGATAGCAAAGTTTTTTTGTTGCGAGTGCCTAGTTTGAATCCCAAGCGAGAGAAGGATTCTAAGTTAGAATCATAAGAGTAGTGAGGGATTCAAAGGCACAAGAAGCAAAAACTTTGCTATCGTGTGATACATACAACTTTTCACCTCAATAGCGAAAAAATACAACATGTAAGAAAAATATTTATTAGAACATTTTATTTATTTTTTATTCGATAACAAGATAGCCCTTGACTGTGATCTCACCTGATGGTAAGTGACGATGCAGTCTAAGATGGTAGCGGGCTAACTTGGAAGGGGTATAGCAGTGTCAATTCAACCCATACCCCTAATCGGTTTCAACACGCCATCGTGCCGGAACGCTAAATCGCTTGGCGGCACGTTTTTGACGGTAGGGTGGTAACTAGCCACGGCCAAAGCCTCCCACCAGACCAGACCAGAGACAATTTAGAAATTATAAATTCCTATATTGCCCCGCCGGGAATCGAACCCGAGACCTCCCACTTATAAGACCACAGCGCTCACCACTGCGCCAGGGACGTCGTCAAAAAAAATAAAGGATATTAATTAATTAATTTTAAATCTTGCAAAGTTTTTGTTTCAATTAAAAAAAGATTCACGCAAATCGGTTAAGAAATCACGGAGATATCGATATACAGAAGTAGAAAAACAAAACTCCTTCTTCTCCTTTTTCAAAAGTCGGTTAAAAAAGCCTATACTATGCCCGATGATATCAGCTATCTACCAGTGAAAGTCCCGTTAAAATCGGTTTAGAAATCACGGAGATATTGATATAGTAGGTACATAAGTAAAAACATAACTCCTTTTTTGAAAATCGGTTAAAAAAGTAGCCTATATTACTCCTACCATCAGCTATCTGCCAGTGAAAGTCCCATCAAAATCGGTCCAGCCGTTCAAGCGTGATGTTTCGACAAGGGAAATAGGGATTCATTTTAAAAACTAATCCACGCGAGCGAAGCCACGGGGATCAACTAGTAATATATCAATATATAGAATATAGATTAAAAAATTAGGTAATAAATTAAAAAATACAACACCTAACTTAAAACACTATTTATTCAAATTATGTACTTAAAAAAATGTAAGTAATATTGAAATACATACTATGGTAAAAAAAGGCTAAAAATGAATAAGGAAATTAAAAAAACAATATTACATTACTGGTGTTGGCTAGGAATCGAACCTGTACTCTCTCTCTGAAAATAAACTGTAGCCATACTAACAAGTAGTATAAGTAGTAATAATAATAGTAGTAAGTAGTAGTAGTAGTAGTCATATAAGTTACAATATGATTGACGAAAATAAGTTACAGTACAGACCTAATATAGTTTTGTCAGCCAGACTGAGTCGTTTCTTGCCGCTATCAAGCTAATATTCCGCGCTCGCGCTGCATTGTCCGGGGCCCCCCGCGGTTGGCGGGACTAATACCCCGTGCTTTCCTCTGTCGCACCCCCTCAAATACCTAAAATTCGTCCAGAATAGCGTCTTAAAGTGGGCGAGCAATAGCTATTATTCTATAATAAGCGTATTAAGAATACCTTATGGATGTTCCAGAATGTGTTATCAACGTTCAAAATCTGCATTCCGAAGTGGTAGAGTCATACAAGCTGTCATAAGAGCTACAAGTTTGCCTACATGAAATAAATAAAGAATTTGAAATTTGAATTTAATAAAAATAACAAATTACATCAATACTATTACTTTTTACGGCTATCTATATATATATGACAAAATAGATGTAGACCTAAGTGGTTTTGGGTAGGAATATTTGCACTGAAGTTCGCAAACGAGACTAATCAGCCGCTCACGTCCGAAGACGGTCGGCAAGTTCCGAAGTGGACAAACTTGGCGGTAAACAACTGAACACGCTGTAACAACTGCGACCACGCGTGCCGAGAACCCTCCCGCTCCTAAGTCGGTTAGCAACATACCTATTCGAGTGACTTTAAACCCAAACCAGTACTAAATAATGTATTATCTATTTTTCCTTAACAGTCTTAAACGGTAAACAAGTTTTTCTCTCAGAAATGCGTAAACGACGTGTGGAGCACAGCGCTTAGGACGTTCTTATTGCACACTGACTATGAAATCGTGCTGCAAATGAATAACCAAACTTAAGAACGTCATAAAGTTAGATTAAGGTCGTCGCTTACACGTTTTTGTGAAACATTTTCTTCGAATAATTCAATGTTAATATTTGTTAATGAGAAAGCTGAAATAACTTGATCAGGTAAGTGGTTGCGATAATCTTTAAACCATTACATTGAAATTGCATTTTATATGTGTTTCAATTATCCTATTAACAGAAAATAACCCTATACAATGTACATTTAAAAAAGGCTAATGTATTCTAGCCATATTTTGAAAGTGAATTTTTTTATGACAAAGATGCTTGGAAGCAGTCGGCTTTGGTTCAGCTGCCCATAAGTCAGATATAGAAACTGATGAGTTTATTGCCAGCTCTTCTCAGCACAATCAGGTGGCAGTTTCTCGACTTGTCATAAGAGCCAACATTTGGCCTACATGAAATAAATAATTTTGATTTTTGATTTTTTTGGATTTTGAAAGTAAATACAAAGTGCATAGCACTCATAGCATCAGTCGGGACAATTATTTAGTTACAGGTTCTTAAGGCGGCGGCGACAGGTCCGGTTAACCCCGCGCCGTTGTAACCGGCCAATTAATTATGCACCGCCTTAACACGTGGCTGGACTTCTTGTACACAGTGAGATACCTAAACTTCTCTTCCTTCGAGTATTACTTTGCAAGAAAAGTCTTCACTAGGTGTAAGTACCATACCTAACCATTTGTTTGATAAAATCTAACTTGTAAGATAGTATTACAATGGAACTCTTACCCCCTTTCTCCTCGAATCTAGCTTACAGGTTAGGTGCAAAAATAGTCCAGTTAGTTTAACCGTAAGGTTTTGTCTTCAGTCTTATTGAGACATAAAATAAACTTAAATTTTACAGCACGCATATGAATAATATGGAAACAGATTTAGATTCAGCTACAAGCTACTAAAGGTTTATGAGTAGGTATTATGCTATGGTAAAAGAGACAAAGTGGAAAAAAATAATCCTAAAAGCCGGCACAAATATTATAGGCGGCAGTAAGCATCCTCTCAAATGATAAAGGTTAAAGTTATACCAATTACCAAATCAGAAAATGAGCTACTACGGTCAGTTTCTTAAACATCGTAATATTTTGCTAGAGACTGCGTTGATATATTATGAGAGATTAAACAACGTTCGTAGCGGTTGCGTAGCGTAGGATACCACAATTTGAACTATCTACGAATAACTTACGTAGCAATTAAACCTTCGCGTAGCCGTAGCGCCCGTAGCCCTACTGTACACACACGACAACAATAGAAGACGAGAAGTCACAAGTTTCTGCGGAATTGTCCGTCTTGGATTAAATTAACATTAGGTGAAAGTGTCCCGAGGGTCGGAGGGATACGAGGGGAGGGGGTAAGAGAGAGAGGGGGTAGCATTGTGCCAACAGCCGGCCGCGGTCAACGGAGGCCGAATTAAAATTACAACATGCAAATTGTCCCAACTTCTTGAGTTTATGTTTGTCGGAGCCTTAAACTCTCGCTTTCCCTGTATTGTTTATGTGACCCCTCTGAACGTAAAGCCTTACTATTCTGACTGGGTTACTCATAAAAATTTACAACATCTGCTTAAGTTTCTATGGCATAATTACATCCTAGCAAATATTAATAATTTCTCAATGGTATATGAAGTCTGCCAATTTGCTATCGGCCAGCGTGGTGGACTATGCCCATGACCCTCCTCTTAGTAGGGAGCCGATGATGGGTTGCTGCTGCTGATGATGATGATGATGATGATGAAGAGATGCAAAGTATAATAATATTATTATACTCCTTTTGGTTGTTAGCGTGATGCAAGTAGAAAAAAGTGAAGAGATTAAAAAAAGCAAAAAACATTGTCACGGAGAAATAGTAAAAAAATAAGAAGCTGCATAACGTAGGCGAATTCTAAAAAGAGTCGACACACGAAATATGTTTATAAGAAACAACGTGCTTTGATTTATAACGAGCCGCGCAATAAAACACGGGTGAACTCTGGAGGCGCAAGCTATAGGAGACAGAGGACAGAAAATCTTAAAGATAACCAAATTATTAACCAAATAATGACTGAAATCAAAATAAATTGAATGTATGCTTATATAATATGATAATTATATAAGCAATTATGAGATCTACGGTCTACCTTTACATAAATAATAATAATTAATGAATCTTAATGACAAAGTTGCATGGGAATAATCGGCTTGGTATCTAGCTACCCACAAAATTTTGTAATAACATTATTACATTGTAATAGCTCTATAACAATAATGTAACATTTCGTCTTTACAAGAGCAACAGCTCATAAATTTCTTGCCAGCTATTCTCACCAGAATTTGTTCTTAGTACCAATGGTAGAGTCTTGACTTGCCATAAAAGCAACAGGTTGGCTTAAATGAAATAAAGAATTTTGAATTACACATACCTCATACAGATAACATAAAAACAGCCATATTTTATCAAGCTCTAAGACTCAATAAATTGTTATCGATCAAATTGTTTTGAAAGTGTCATAACCTTAAAACGCTTTGCTTCGGTCACTTGGACCACACGAAGATTATTTCGAGTCACAAAACTGTAAGATTTATCCCCTAGCCCGGCTTCAAACTCATTAGGCAACGAAACCCGCGGGATCACACATAGTCTGCTTTGTTTTTACGAGCTTTATCAAACGCTGTATCAGAGTCTCTTGAACTCTTCTTAAATCTGCGACTAATGTTTTAGGTACTTTATCAAATCAGTAAACGTACCTATGTGACTTTACATAAGTTGTATTATATTTACAAAACCTTTTAAATACAAAAGAGCTTGAAAATTCGATTGCTCATTTTGAATTTACTGTGGGTTTTTCATATAATACAGACCTGCTTTTATATGTAACTTCGTATCGGAAAGAAATGAAAATTCCATGACGTACTCACAACTTCTAAAATATCTAAATACAGTTGCTCCTCCAAATAAATATCAGCTAAGTTAATTGAAATACATTTTTTATTGTAATTCTAAAAAAAATATATTAATATCTTTGGTAGGTACTTCCGGGTGTTCAAAAACCACATTTCATGGTTTTCTTGCGGTTGGCTCCACCTTTAATTTATCGCCGGTGCGTGCGGTCGACACACGTTTGCGGATAAACGTCTGTATGTGAAATAAGTCCTAATTTAAATTATTGAATTCTATTATAGAAAGAGGAAAGCGAATCGATACTATGCGGTAGTATATCTGAATTAGCTTACTTATAACTAGCTTTTGCACGTGGCTTCTTCCACGTGGAGTTAAGTTTTTAAAATCCCTCGGGAACCCTTTCTTTTTCCGGGGTACAAAGTAGTCTGTGGCACTCTCCAGGTACTCAATAGGTAATAGGTATGCCCATACAAAAAATCTTTTTGCTCTTTTGCTGCGTAATTGAAGGACAAACCAACAAACATACTTTTGCATTGATTATATCATTACATGTATTAGTAAGAATAGAACCAAGGCGTAGATAAAGCAAAATTATAGTTATATTCTCGTATTTTAAACGGAACAATAATTATTGTAACACTAATAAAACGACGTTAAAATCTAAATTATGGCATAACGTTGTCCGAAGAGCTATAACTATATTTTAAAATAGAGTCACTTTAGTTGACAAAAGATTGGACAATAAAGTAAACTATTACAAGAAAAGCCAACAAATACTGGCGGAGCGGGCGGCTGGCCAACCGCAGAGATTTGTCTGCACAATAGTGCACATAGAGTGGCTATACAAATATTTTCATTAAAATAAATACGAAATTATCAGTCATTATTAAATACTAGATGATGCCTGCGAAATCTAATAATTCAAAATTTGAAACACTAATTCTTTACCTAACCGGTAGGCAAGGTTTTGGCAGACTGGGGTCTGGCTTGCTTTCTAAAGTAGAGGCCAACCCAATGAGATTTTGCGTCTAAAACTAGATAACATCAGACAAAGATGGTAAAGAATTCTTTGAATGAAATTACAATAGGGAGAGGTACAGCAGTCAGCAATGGATGTCTATTAGTGTTTTTTTTATTCTATGACAAGATAGTCCTTGACTGCGATCCCACCTGATGGTAAGTGATGATGCAGTCTAAGATGGTAGCGGGCTAACTTGGAAGGGGTATGGCAGTGTAGATTCAACCCATATTCCTAATCGGTTGCTACACGCTATCGCGCCGGAACGCTGAATCTCTTGGCGGCACGTCTTTTACGGCAGGGTGGTAACTAGCCACGGCCAAAGCCTCCCACCAGACAAAGTGCTGGTGACTATGTTTTCTTAATGGCAAAACTATCAAGATCCGGACTTAGTTATGTCCTGTCTGTGTTTAACACGGGGCTCGAGCATCTCTGGCCGGCCGCCAACCACTCCGTTTCGATCGGACGTGTTAACTACGCACGAGTCCATTAAAACCTTCAAGGCAATAAACTCCTTGCAGTTATTATTTTCACTGCGCCTTTTTATGAAGAGCCGACGACCACTAGTATGCAAATGAACCACCGTTACTTCTTATTCTGCAACGAGTACTGTTTGTTGCTGAAATTAAGGGCTCTGCTCAGACCATAGACCAAAATATCGGCTAAGAATAATTATGCAATAATTTATTTCTTAAGCATAATTTTATTTATGACGTTAGTCTTCCATATATTTACATGTTGAGATTCGCTGAGCCTTCTTTTCATTTACTTTCCTATAGCTATACTATATTAATTTTATTTTATCTCGTAAAGCAATCGATTCGAAAGCACTTTGCAAAAGTTTATTTGAATAAAAAATTATTCTATTTCTAATAAACAAATTTTATCAGCGAAAAACGTTCCACTGTTCCATGTTTCAAAAACAGTTTCTTATAAGTTCTTTTAATAATTTTTCTCTGTATGAAGAAGCCTTGAGTTCTTTTTGACATGACAAAAAGTTGTGAGACAAAAAGTCCCTAGTCCTATCTTACACTTTTTTGCAACTCTGTAGGTTATTTGTTGCTGAAATTAAAACGCGAAACCGAAGCGTGGCGGGGGCAGACAATTGTGATGCAAATTGCCGCGGCTTGCCACCTCCAGCCAAAAAAGGGCGCGCGAAAAATCGACGCTCTTAACGTAGGAATTTATAATATACTTTTTATTTCGGGGTCATGGAATAGATGAAGATGGTAGACGGAACTCACGCATACCTTGAGCTGTAGAGGAATCGTGAGAGTGAAGCATAGGCATATACCTAGAGTTGCGGCATAATAAAGAAATATAGCTACCTCTCTTTCTATTTAACATAGGAGATCTCGCCTGATACTAGCGTTCAAAAAACAACCAATTTCTGATAATGACATTTCTACAAATTGTTTTGAATATAATAAATAAATATTTATACACTTTTCTTATTTATCTAGATAGTAATTAATGACTATGGGCTAAAATGCACTATTGCAACACGCACAACGTACATTTACTTCAACACAACAATTGGAATTGCAGTATTGTGATGAAATCAGAAGTTCAAGCTACGAGTAGAATGTACTTTCACGAAGCTCGCTGGTTATTACTGTAATGAAATCAGTTTCTATATTGTTTAAATCGTCTTTACCACTTGCTTTAAACGGTAAACGGAACAGAAAAGCAAAATATTTTCTTCTGTACTGAAATGAGCTTCTTTCTGGCGTTTCCTTTACAATCTATCTTTTCTATTAGTCTTTGCACTGAGTTGGAGTTAAGTGTTGTGTTGGCTATAAAGGGCAACGCAAATGACGCAATATCGGGCGGCGACGGCGCTGAGAAATGACGTTATTATTTATGTTAATTCCGTGCGCTAAATGACGTCTTACGTGCTCGAGACACCTTTCACCCCGCCCCGTGCAGGGCTACTATGACTTATTAATGTTTTTAAAGCTTTGCAGTATTGTACATACCTACTGGTTAGTAATACTAATGTTATATTAAGAAACTCCAGAATTTACTTAATTTATACAATGTTGTGAAGGTTCTCAGGAATAGAAAAAGTACTTAAGCACATACTCTGAGAAAGTTTAGATAAGAAAGTTGTATTGATTGCAGAAGTGATTAATTTAAGCGCCAGCACGCTTTAATTACATACTCTCTTTTTATATTCTACAAAATTTTAATCTTTTATAGAAAATATTTAAATTATATCTTTACTATTATTACAAATACAAAACTATTTCTAAAATTAAAGCTCATATAAACCTAAAACCTCATCAAAAATTATAATTTGCTATTTTACTCAATAAGCCTTCAAAAGAGTTAACACATAATTATTTTATTACAAATACCGAAAAAAAATTTCGTGTGCAGCAATTAGACAAGTCAACAATAAGGCATAAAGGTGCTACGAATACATGGAAATATACTCTTAATATTCCTAATTTAATACTTTGGTTATGTGCTTAATACAAAATAAATGAAATACTTAAATAAAAAGTTAACTTTAAAAGTAGACAGGACCAAGATTGGAGAATGTTTTTTGTAAGTTCTAGTTTATTACTGGCAGTTACATGATACGTGTATCGCAAGTCATATAGATCACAATAAGATGCTCGCACACTAACTACAGCCGGGGAGCCAACCCTACCGCCCGCCCCGCGCCGCCCGCCCCTCGCCGCCCGCCGCGCGAATCTCAACTTTTTCTCAAGTCAGCGCAGTAATTGTGCCACTTTACATAATGTCTATTTTAGTGCTGCAAGCATTTTTCAAAATACCGCCCTAATGAGTCGTGAAGGGCGCTGATGTCCCAATGATGTAAAATTACCAAGATACATACTTCGATACCTCCTACGTAAGTTGTGGTATCCCACAAAATTTTTTGCACTAAATAATTTCTTTTTATCTATTTTGTATTCGTTTAAAAAAAATTAAAAATAGCATTTTTTTTCATACTTTCAAGACGTATAAAGTTGTATGGTTATTAAAACGACGGCCTAAACCATTGTATTGACATTTACAACAATTAACGCGTCACGTAAGCGTTTTGGGGATACAACAACTTACGTAGGAGGTATCGACTTAGGAGCTTCAGAACCGTGTTTCTCTTTCACAGCTCTACCACAGAACTACGAGAAGTCGTGAAAGCAGGCATCTTCGTTTGGTTGAAATCCATCCTACTCGCAGTGAAACGTTTTAGTTCAACGTTTCTGAAACGAACCGCTAATAGAATACTCTTCCAGCCTCCGTCATGCCTGCCACATACCTATTAGTATAACTTGAATACTTAAACTTCAAGGCAAAATGGAATAGGAATTTTTTAGGCAAGCGCACTCCAATTTGCAACTCATCAGTGCTCGCTATCATTGAGTGTTATCAAGCACAAGATTATCTCGCAATAAAAAAAAGGTGGACTTTGAATCTGGAAAGTAGCTGTCACTGTCACAGAAGCCAGCACATATAGACACCACCACATACCCAGATCTTGGGTAACAGAGGTCTTGATGATAATTAAGTGCAGCAATAGTTTTCTGTCATTGGCTTGTGCTTTAACATATTCTACTTCATAAGAGTTTATATTATTTTAAACACCTTTAGAGGTTTAAGGGAACTGGTATCTTTGATATTTGATATCAATGTAATGTCTCTAATGTAGAAGGTACCTCGACTCATTTGCCGCTCGCACGGTGAAAGATTTATGGTGGCGTTAAGTGAACTCGATCGCCTTTCCACTTCCACTTTCACTTTCACTTTCACTCCAGTGGCAGCAGAGCAGCACTTCGGATCGGCAATTTAAACATCGCCGTGGGTCGCAATGCGTGAAATCTTTTAAATGAAAGCTCATAACGATATTTGATACTTTATTGCTACTGCAGAGGTATTCTAAGAAACATTCTTTATGACCATCCATTTTTCCTAAGCTGACTAAAAAGTTAAACAAAAACATAAATGACAAACATAGATGGGCGCTTACGACAGTTTACTTACGACGATTTAAAGATATCAGAAATGTAATTAAAATTCAACAGGGGCCAACCAACTTAATCTTTCTTAAAGAGCAAGTCTCAAACATAGACAAGCATAAAATCCTCCTTTAAAGTTATACTATGACCGGATCGCATAAAATAAATCTTGCTTTATTTATTCACTGCAAAATCCTAAAATTGTTTGCGCGAGTGTATTAGTGTAAAATAATAATGTTCCCGCGTCCATGTTTATGGCGCTTCCACCTTGCAACAATAAGCTCGTGGCTTGTGAAGACAGGTGGCTGCAGGCGGGCGGAACCGGCTGTTTGGAACAGTTTTATGGCTCCGAACATCATTTAGCGTAAACACAGAACACACCTTGTGCGGTGTTGCGTAGACCGTAGTCTATGCAGGGCACACGCTCCGTTTGTTAATATCTTTCTTAAAAAAGTACCTACCTACTTTAAAAATCTGGGTTTTAAATACCATATAAGCAATTCATTTCTTCTTAACTTTGTTTTTATAACACCTATCACACCATAAACTATCATCAGAAGGCATTTTGGATATTATGCTTGAGTTTAAAATTTTTATGAAACTCATACTATTTGTTTGGTGGTTTTGGTGGTTTTGACGACCTCCCTGGCGCAGTGGTGAGCGCTGTGTTCTTATGACTGGGAGGTCTCGGGTTCGATTCCCGGCGGGGGCATTTTAGGAATTTATAATTTCTTAATTGTCTCTGGTCTGGTCTGGTGGGAGGCTTTGGCCGTGGCTAGTTACCACCCTACCGTCAAAGACGTGCCGCCAAGCGATTTAGCGTTCCGGCACGATGGCGTAGAAACCGATCAGGGGTATGGGTTGAATTTACACAGCTATACCCCTCCCAAGTTAACCCGCTACCATCTTAGACTGCATCGTCACTTACCATCATGTGAGATCGCAATCAAGAGCTATCTTGTCATCGAATAAAAAAAAAAAATCACGTAGCATCACAATGACAGATTAATGTGATTTGCATGGGTATTGTTGAGGACCTGGAGATGAATTTTTAATCCCGAAGAAAACAAACGATAATTTTTAAAAAATTTGCTCATATTTATTAAAGCTCTAATTTTATCTTTATGATAAATATTCCAACCCTGCGCAAGAGTACGTGGGGTCTTAGGTGCCGAGTTCGTAAATAGCATTAAAATAACCAAGACCGGTCATGCAGCAGTTGATCTCATTTAAAGTTTGAGGGATAAAACAAGGTGTCTTTACGAGAGCGAGGATTTGTGTGAAAAACGCTATAAATCCGGCAGCGCAAAGCGCGGGCACGTGAGTCAATAACCACAGAGGCGAAGCTTCAGTAGACCGGGCATGATTTATACCTATTTTGGGTAGGGTTGCCATAAATAAAGCAAGATATTATTTAATTTTCAATAAACAATAAAGATAAGATAAATGGAGTGAAAACAAATAAAATGCGCATCGCCCCATACCGTACACTGAAAAAATTGCCAAATTGCAATAGACCATTTTAACAGGACCAGTTGCAAAGTTTGTTACTATAAATAAATAAGTCAAGTTTGGTATCGTTTTTTAGTACCTAAGTATTAACTAAATTAAGTTTTTGCGATGGCTTACATAAAAATTAACTTTGTTTATTGTTTTGTTGCTTGGCTGTTAGTAACTCAAAAAGTTCGATGTTATCAAAACCAACTAATGTTAACAATTTACTGTTACTTATCAAATACTAGGTTAATTTGCAAAGTTTTAAATGAGTTTTTGAGCGAACAAAATATGGGACTCTACAACATCTGCAATATCACGATCTCATTCGAGAGCTTTCAGTACAAATCTCTTCCTTAGCAATGTTCTGTTCTTGTGCGCGTCTTGTTTTTATTTTATCTTATAAAATAAATTAAAAGGTACTTTTCTGTAAGTGTAAGCTAGTCCACTGGCCGAGCCGGTTTAATCAGGTGTTGTGTTTACTCCCAACGCTTTTGTGACACGAACTTAGATGCTGCATACTTGTAGTAGTGTCCCTATAACAGCACGGATGTACGTAGCTTTGCCTCTATCCAGTTATTTGGTCCCGTGGCGCGGAATAAGTTGGTAAATGGGGCATTTACAATTCGGCTCATACGCGGCCGGCGGCGGCGTGCTAACTGATATTTATGGCACGGACGCACTTCTTTCACGCGTCAACTTTCAAACTTATAAAGCTAAGATATTACTATACTTACTTTTCTTTGCCATAGAAAATTTAAGCTGACCTGACTCTCCCGTAAGCTACGTTAAACTGGAAACTCCATACAAACGTAGTTTTATATCTCAAACTTCGTAAATACGTATACCTACTCGTGCAATGAGAGTTTTCAAATTTAATTAATTTTGTGATATAAATAGAGTGCGTTAAGTTTAATCTCCAGTTTTTTGTACAAGTAGATAGGATAATTTATGATTTAAGAAAATTTTGTTGCGTCTTAATTACATTTATATATTTAAGTATAGACTGGCATCCTTATGTGTTTAAAATGTATTGTATTCTAGGACTTTCATTCATTTCTGGCAGGAAGTTTCCTTAGGCGGTCTGTATTCACTTTATACACTGTGGAGATCATATAATTTCTTTCTGTGCGGCATAATTGTCCCCAAGTCTAACCTACCTCGTATAAAAAACTATTACATTAAATTTCTAGAGGAAGGCAAGATTTAACTAAGCAATTTTTTTGTTTTAAAGTTCTTATAGTTAAACCACTTTAAAGTAGGCCCACAAGTAGAGGTAGAACTGGTGTGTATAAAACACTGGCGCGACTTTTGCGGTCACCAGTTAATGGCAGTGCTGTGTCGCTACAGGGGGTGGAAGGGAGGGTAGGGGGGATAAGAGGAGATAACTCACGGCTATGTCTTGTAGCGTTAAAAATGTCTTTTGCAATAATCTAATGTATTTTAGCAATAATTTCTCGACTCTTACGCATACTACAGTTAGTGATTACGTTCAAGGTATTAGATTTAAAATAAAATAAAAAATAAATCAAATAAAAATCATTTATTTCGACCATGAGATCATATTTGTTAGTAAGGAAAACACAAACTTAAACTAATGTTAGTAATCTTAAAAACTATCTAATTCTAAAACTATATCAAGACAGGCTTGATTACGCATCATAATATGACAATGGTTCAGGTACTGACAATCAAACCTGTCATCATTTAGTTTTAGATACCAACACCACCAACTGTACCAATTTTAGAAAAAAGAAACAAAAAACACATATGCTAGGTTTTTTTTTTAATTGTGTGTCCTCTATTTGTCCTCCGACATGATGATCGGAGACCTTTTATAGCTGACATGGCTTGCTTTTTTTTATTATTATTATTTGCCTTGCTCTGTTGGACGAGAATGAGCAGCTTTGTTTTTTTTTTTAGCATGTCATTCAAATTAAAACTAACTATTTTATAATTATGTATAGTGTTACATTATCTTATATAATATAACTATACATACTTTCTTACTTATCTATTAGTTTTTAATTATACATTTTTTGCTTATCTTATTTTAGTTTTCTTCTTAATGCTCTTTTAGGTATTCATTACCTATTGGAGTATTACCTAGTGCTATTTCTACATGTTACTTTTTTTGTTACCTATTCACAAAATTTGATAAACAGTTTATTTGCTTTCTTGCTTGCCGTGATGACATATGCTAGGTTGTAATTGTTATGTTCGTAAGTGTCTTAAGACGCACTCAGACGCTTGTTGAGGCAAAGTGAAGCAAAGTTTATTAGAGACGGCTCGATGTAAGTTTCAATGTAGACACGAGTTTAGTTCGATTTAAGTTTAAGTTAAAGGGCAGAGCTGTGTCCGCCCGCGGCCGGCTCTTAAACTTAGCTCGGTCTTGGGATTTGTATTTTATACTTAAAAGTAAAACATTTGACAAAATTAAATGTTTTGAAAAATTTTTGCACTGAGCAATAATACGAGTATAGGTAAGCCAAAGGTCTATTAATATGAATTCGACAGTGTATTGGTTTTTGTTGATGTGTCCCTCAATCATCCGCGTGATTTTTCAGAAACCTAAATACACGCGGACTATGTAGCGGGCAAAGTTAGAACATTATTAACATTTCCTTGTACTATCTCAATTAATTCTTAAATAAATATGTCAAAAATCATAATCCCTAGTTTAGGGTGAAATGCACCAGTCATCACAATATAATTTATCCCACAGAACTAAATCTAGCAACGTCACCATAATCTTCTTTTGGTGTTAAATGAAAACTTTCTACAGTTTTCTTTTGACACCAGGGGCATCTTTCTAAACCATACTCAGTAATTTTTACAGCCAAATCGGTCCAGTTGTTGCGGCGTGATTGAGTAACAAACATACATCCATCCAAACTATATATTATTTATTCCATAACTCAATGGCCAGGAAGAACCAGGAAATCCTGAAATTTAATAACAATTTAGTAAACATCGTAAAGGCATGCGAACAAATGACAACAGGATTAACACTAGTAAACGACGCTACCTATACGCAGTATCACGTCCCATTTTCGCCCTGTTTAACACTTGCGAAGTTCGCCTGCCCGTAACGGCCTAACTTGGACAATAACCGGGCGAGATTAGCCGACCTGCCGGGGAATTGTCACGCGACAATCGGGATCGTCGTTTCATTATATTCCTTCTAAATGTGGATTTCATTTTCACCGTCAACTCGCACGGCCTGAGCTCATTACTGGGCACAGGTCTCCTCTCACATCAGAAGAGTTCAGACTATAGGCCTACCAAAGTGGCCAAGTGTGGATTGGTCGTACTTCACACACCATTGAGAACATTATGGAGAACTCTCAGCCACGTAGTTATATTCACAATATTTTTTGTTTTGAGAAATTTAATAGGTTCACCAAACAATTTCTCAAAATGCACATAACTACGAAAAATCAAAGATGCACCTGGAATACAATCCGGACTCTTGAAGAAAAGGAAACTGAAGTAGGTACCTATCTATATTAACCTTTTCGGTCTCAGTACGACAGGGCTCTGAAAAAATGACCGCCGCGTCGAGCAAACACTCGATTCAATAAATCTAAATATATAAAAGGTAAAGGTGACTGACTGACTGACTGATCTATCAACGCATAGCTCCAACCACTGGACAGATCGGGCTGAAATTTAACATACATATAGCTATTATGGCGAAGATATCCGCTAAGAAAGGATTGTTGAAAATTCAACCCCTAAGGGGATAAAATAGTGGTTTAAAAAATCAATCTTAACGTAAGCGAAGCCGCGGGCAAAAGCTAGTCAAGAAATAAAAACACTTGCACGTTTGTAGTATTAATAGGTTTACTGCCCATAATATTTTCTGCCGGGTACTTTAATGAGGTTTCATTTGCATCTCGATCCCGATCGTCCAAACAATAAGCAAGGAATAGATCAGGGGAGACCGGGCAAGGTGAGGCAAACAATGCTGGCAACATTGAATATTAAGATGGAGACGGTAATGATGCTCGGCAAATAGTTTGCTCGCTGCCGCGGGAAATGTGGAATTGATATACGTGTATGTTAACATACGGTAGTTTGGAATCTTCATTATGAACTTTAGATAAGTAGGTATAAGCTTATATGTATTAGGTATATTATAATGTATGAGATATGGCGTCATTTATTCGGAATGAGATGTTGCCAGTACAGAGGGGTGATAGCTTAAATTAGGGCCTATGTTATAGTTCTTACCTCATACATTTCACGAGGGCACGTGAGCTTTACTTGTGCTTCCGTCGTATACATGCATATTGCGTAAGTATGCGTGCCTTTCAGGAGCCTAGGCGGGAGTGGTCAGGCGCGAGCAAGCGCTCGCTCACACTTATACAAATACGACACACACACAACCATGAGCCACGCGCCCTCGTTAAATGAAAGAACTATACTATCGCCGAAACCCTTAAGTCATATTACACTATTGCCAAGCAAAATAATCGAGGAGTGTGTCGGTAAGTCGTCGGTTTTTCTGTTAAAAATCTGTCAACTGTAAACGTCAAATTAATTTGATAGCCAATACAAAAATTATCAAAAAGACAATTGTAAAATTAGCATCCTCAAAATCCGTATTAAGACAACAATTCTTTAGTAATAACTAGAAAGTTAGGAAGTTTTACGTTTGAAAAAGAGTTAATTTCTCACAATAAAGTAAGAATCGCCTTCATCAATCTAATTAAAGAGATTAGCCATCGCTCCGCCTCTTCGGCTTGTATTTTTTCCACTGTTTGTTTCTTGTTTGCGGTTGCGAATTATTCATCCCTAATCCTTCGCTTACTCGACGGATTAACACAACAAGGGAGGTGTTTTCGCCGACATTTTTCAAGAAGCGATATCGGCTACAATACGTAAGAACACCAAGCGGCGCCAGGACATAGGATAATTCCTTTGAGTTAACTAATACGTTCAGTCCAGTTGCTGAATACACAATATTCTCAGAGTAATTTTACTCTGAGACAATATTACTTAAATTTTTATTTACTAGCTGATGCCCGCGACTTTGGGCATAAGCTAGTAAATAAAAATTTAAGTAATATTCAAATATCAGTTATATTCAAATTGGTGTACTGTGTTATGCGATTAAATATATTACTAGCTTTAAAGCGAAGGAAAACATAGCGAGGAAGCTTACATAACTACATGATAGTTTTTCATAATGCTTTCAAAATTCAAAAGGGGGAAATTTGCCATTACGCACGGCCAGCGCGGTGGACTATGGCCTAAACTTTTCTTACGCAGTTATTAAACCGTTTTTTTTTAATAAAGAATATCAGCCAAGCTGTTCTTGACTGGTGTTCTTTTCTCCCCTCCAAATAAGTGAAAACTTATATTACGACAATAGTGCAACGGGTGGGGATCAAACCTGCAAACTTTAAGTTTTCATTTCGCACCTGTAACCGTTGGGTTATTGAGGCTTAAAGCCGTTATAGTAATAGTAAGGGAAATTACCTTAATCGAGAATGTCTCTCAAAGTTCAGAAGCATGCGCCCCCTACACACAATGCCGTGGCAACATTTCAAGCGTTAGCAATAAAAGAAGAAGCAATTAGTAATGTTTTGTTTTTTGAGGCGATGCGAAGGCGTCGCGACAATTTTTCATTGTTAATCTTGTCTCGCTAATTGTTTATAACTTTTCTTGACGATTGTCATCGCCATCGCAAGTTTTACGGCTAACGCGGGGAGGGTAAAAAATGTTTGTCTTTTCATTGTTTGCGAGAGCCCTCCAGAACAAAACATCAACATTTATTTTTGGCTCAACGGGATAGGCTTAATTCGTCAACGTCTTAGTTTTTAAATGCTCCCGTGAAATTCTATGGTACTTATACAATGTTATTTTTTGATAAGTAATTAGAAAAACTTTAACATGATGGTAATATTTTTTATTCATTTCTAGAATTTGTGTAATTAAAAAAAAAAATATGTACCTATATAGGTACATATTTTTTTTATACATATTTGTACATATTTTATTTGTCAATATTGACAGAAGCTCGTTGTGCTCGCAAAATCATAATCACCAAGAGTGGACCTGCGCGTGTGCTAATAATAATAATAGCCACCGCTCACTGGTCGCGTAGGTAGGTACATAGTGTGTCCCACATGAGTGTTTTTAACATATTTTTGTGATAAAATGTAACATAATTTATAAAACGTGACCTTAAAATCCTTAAACATCTAATAAATAGTTTCAGAGTTGCCTGTACAATTTCAAAAGTTCAGAGTTTTAATGAGAACAAACATTTTTTTGTATATTACGAGCAAAATAAGCAACTGAATGACTGTGTTAGGAATTAGGTATAACCATCTAACAAATAGTGAATAGTGGCCATAAAACATTGTAAATAGTAGAATGAATATGCAAACAATATTTCCCTTCGCCATCAATCAATTTTATGCGGAAAAAGTGCGGCAACATTATGTTTTGGATACTTAATACTTTCATTTTGACACAATCTTTCATGGTTAGATCGTCTCGTGCCAGAATAGTGTATTCTTTTGTACTGGTATCTGTGTCAGTTTGAAAGTTTTCAAGAGATATAAGTACTAATATATTTATGGCTTTTATGATAAAATCATAATCATTAATTACTGTTGTACCTAAGCAATAAGGGTAAAATATATCTAAAATTTTATACATTTGCGTCGCATATTATTTGTAAAAAAAAAACAGTAAGTTGAGTCTCAGCTGAGTCAGAGCCCGCGTTATAGATCTTAGCATTAGACTCACATCTACCTTAGTTCCTCCTCAAAGTTTGCCACATCAGTTTTCCTGTTACAACCACAGTGATATTTATATGATGTATTTTTATTGTGAGTGTTGCGGGGTAAACACGGTGTTTTGTTGTGTCCCCTGTTATTATTTATGTAACGACTGTTGTTCTCTTCAGGTGGACTCTCCACTTATGCTAAGTGACTCCGACGCGATGGCTTTTGTTACTTGTTTCAAATGTTTTGTTACTAACTGTGTAATAAATATGACAAGGTCACTTTTGGAACCTTCTTTAATATAACTGTAATGTTATATTGCATTTTTGCTTTAACGGTGAAGGAAAACATAGTGAGGAAATCTGGATGCTTGAGAGTTCTCCATAATATTCTCCAAGCTCCAAGGTATATGAACTCTGCCAATCCATACTTGGCTAGCATGGTGGACTATCATTCAAAAAATGAACGAATGTTATCGTAATGTTTAAGATTATTGTGTTAGTACGCGAAAAAAAAAAATGAATTAAAAAAAATTCACTTATCCTTTATTGACACCTGTTACAATTTTTTAGTAATGAAAAATAGCATTTAGCATTATCTTGGTATTGAAGCTTTAATAAAGCTAAAAAAAAAAGACAAAGTCAGTTGTGAAAATATTACCGAATACTTTATTTTTCTGGGACTAATATAAACGGAATTCAGGTTGTTTTAACTGTTCATAAAAGAACAGTTGTATTAATTTTCAAGCTTCTTCCTCTATTTTAGAGACCAAATTTGCTTCAAAAGATGCGAAGTCCTCAATAAATATTTATTTTAAAGTTGCTAGATTTTTTAAGACCCGACCGTCATAATATTGAGCCACCATAAGAAATGATCTTCGGTTGTATTTATTTATTTGCATTTGTTCTTTTTAACAAGCGACATTTAAGTTACAACGTTGCGTTTCATATCATTTTACTACGAGGTTCAAGATGTTGATCAGGGGAGTAAAGAGATATTTATTGGCTATATTTAAAATAAATTATTTTTTTCCCGTTATTATGTTAAACTAGCTTTTGCCCCCGCGACTTCGTCCGCGTGGAATTAGGTATTGGGGTCGAATTTTCAAAAACTGTGACACATGTACTTCTTTATTTTTAACTGAAAGCTCTAATACCAACTTTGATGGAAACAGCTTGAAAAATGACGGAGTTTCATATAAACTTCCATCCCCTATTTAAACCCCTTAGGGGTGGAATTTCCAATAATCCTTTCTTAGTGTGCGCCTACGTCATAAAAGGAACCAACTCTAAAAATTTCAAGTTTCTAACTTCAGTAGTTTAGGCTGTGCGTTGATATCTCAGTTAGTCAGTCAGTCAGTCAGGACTTTGAATTTTATATATATATAGATAAAGGGTTTTCCAAAATAAGTAAAATACACGTTTGCTGTGAGTTTTAAATTATCGAATAAACAACAAAATAACTTCAAATGTTAAATATTTGTGTTTGGCCGTGGCTAGTTACCACCCTACCGTCAAAAACGTACCGCTAAGTGATTTAGTGTTCCGGTACGAAATAGTGTAGAAATCGATTAAGTACACTACCATACCTCTTCCAAGTTAGCCCGCTACCATCTTAGACTGCATTGTCACTTACCGTCAGGTCAGATTGCAGCCAAGGACTATCTTGTCATCGAATTAAAAAAAAATGCTCTCACAGTTTACTATTTTCTACGAGCTCTCATACTGTTTCGGTTTTTGATAAAGATTTGCTGGTTTGATTAGTTGGCAATATTAGGGATATTCCGAAATATTTTGTTCAATAAAACCCGGTATCCAATTTTAGAATAGCTCGTAGCAAGATTGTTGGGATGTGTACCTGAGGCGATGAACCGATGCCCCGATATCCCGGCCTCAGCGACTTGATCCCGGGATCTGCGATAGCGTATGCACATCGACCGATCACAGTGGGCCGAAGAATAAATGTTTGGATAAAATTTTTAGATGAAACGTGCAGTCTTAACAGTTGATATTACAAATGTAAAATATATGGCGTTATCGGCGTTATCTACAATGCTCTATTTTATTTGTGACTAGATAGTACCCGCGACTTCGTCCGCGTGAATTAAGGGTTTTTGTTTCCCACAGGAATTCTTAAATTTTCCAGGATAAAATATAGCGTAAGTGCTATTCTGATGTATAAGCTATTATATTGTAGTTTCATCAAAATCCTTCCAGTAATTTTTCCGTGAAAGAGTAACAAGCATCCATCCATCTTCACGAACTTTCGCATTTATAATATGTATTAATAAAGTAAATTGTATAGAAGGATGTATTTCCATTTATTTTACAGGGGGAACTGAGTAAAAAGTTTAATATTGTATTATTTGCGTATTTGCAGTAACCCTTATTAACCACTTCATTAAAAAAAAAAAGCCCTTAAAAGTAAGAATGATGGTTACGTTAAGATTCATAGTTAGGAGATGATTCAGGTATGATTGGTGAAAACGACAATGTACCTCAAATGATATTTTGCCGAATTATTTTTGTCCAGATTTGGCGTATTCGGCCCCAGTGTGCACGGCTCGCGTACATCCTCGCGGCGCCCGAGGCCGGTACCTAATTTGTATTGATTAAAAATATTTAGCATAGTTGCAGCGGAATGCGCGCTCCGCCTTATGCATTATTGCTACGATGTGATTTTCTTAGAAAATGTGCTCCGTCGAGTTTATTTTTAGGTTCAACGGATCACTTTATTGGTATTAAGGTATGTGGAGCTTATTTTGCGATAATATGGAGAATATTGCTCTTAAAAATACAAGATTGGTCGTCAACGTCAGTTGGTCAGCAAAACAACCTATGTACTTACAATTTATATTGAATCTAAGTCGATGTTTGGAATTGTAGTTCTTTCATTTCACGAGGGCTCTTGGCTCATAGTTGTTTGTGTCGTATCTGTATAAGTGTGAGCGAGAGCTTGCTCGCGCCTGACTGCTCCCACCTAGGCTCGCACACTTACGTAATGTGCATGTACACGACGTAACCACAAGTAAAGCGCCCGTAACTTCGTAAGATAAACGTACTATACTTAATTTCATATTTTCTTTTCTCTACCTATGTTTTAGTGCGAAAATGGGTTCCAGTTAATAAAAAACACATTGAGCTACATTTTCGACGGTCATCAGGAAAAACCGCCAAAAAAATAAATAACCCGCGACCGGATATAATTTAGTAGCAATTGACATTTAGCCGTTAAAGCCTGTGCAGATTGCATTTAATTTGTTCTCGCTAAAATATCCAGTGTTTGTTGAAATGACCCCATAAATACACGGGGATGTTACAACAAAGAGATGTCACAGAGCGACGCCGCCGACACATAAATTTGCGCGTGCGAACAACGAATAACTTTCACGGCTGAAAATATCAAATGTGAAATTGTTGATATACCTACTGATCAGAGATATTCCAAAGGTACAGTAGGTACTCGGCCCGGCCGTAAATGTTGCACACACAGACCGACCTCCGCGATTGCACATAGGCTGGGTACGGCTTCGTGTGATGTCATCTCTGTCGCACGTATTGAAAATGCCACATGAAAGTATAATTTTATATTATGAGTGACATAGAAAACGCTCTACTAAGCAAAGGCTGGCTGGTTGTCGCATTCTTTCGATGTTATACATCAATTGTATGCATATTTACGCTCAAATAAAACTTGTTTCCTAATAAAACAAATCAGAAGATTACTTTTAAGATTAATTATACGATCCGCCATAATTACCAGGAATATGATAGGAAGCAGAAGAAAAAGAAATTAAGAATAAAAAAAAATCCTCACGCGGAAAATGAAAAGCGTGCGTAAACTATTTTACTTACATTTTTTAAGGTAAAATAATAATACAATATCGCAAAAGATGTGGAGGGCTTCAGTTACTTAAATAAGAAACCTATTACCTGATACCTGACCTTTACCATGATTGTGATCCCACACTGAAATCCTATTATTTTATTGTTTTTTAATATTCTAAATGCGAAAGTTTGTATGTTTGTTACTCAATCACGCTGCAAAAACTAAACTAATTCGGCTGAATTTTGGCACAGAGGTAGATTATAGTCTGGAATAACACATAGGCTATTTATTTTTTATCCCGGAAAATTAAAGAGTTCCCGCGGGATAAAAAAAATCTTAATCCACGCGGACGAAGTCGCGGGTTTTTTTTTAAATATGAATAGCGGGCAAACGAGCTGGCGGGTCACCTGATGTATCATCTAGTTTTCAATAAATTGTGAAATTTTCAAAAGCTACATCTCTCTGGAACCAAGTATCTTTGTTTACATATCAATGTGCAAAATGTAAATTTAACTACCTAATACGGGCTTAAGCTACAAAAGTGCGATTTAAAGCGTTGTTTATTTGAAATTTGAGTGGTGTTTTTATGTTTGTGTCGTAGCGGAGAAATAAAAACGTCTGCTTGCGCCCGGCGAGCTGATGAATGGCCCTTGAGCTGATATGGGGATTATGAAAAACGGGTTAATGCAGATGCGACACTTTGTTTCTAATTGCCTTCTTCTTCTTCTTCAACTAATGGACGTCCACTGCTGGACATAAGTCTCCTGCATGGACCTCCACAAGGCTCGGTCTTGCGCCGCCTGAATCCAGCGGCTCCCTGCGACTCGCTTGATGTCGTCTGTCCACCTAGTGGGGGGTCTGCCAACACTGCGCTTCCCGGTGCGAGGTCGCCACTCCAGCACCTTGGGACCCCATCGACCATCAGCTCTTCGAACTATGTGCCCCGCCCATTTCCACTTCAGTTTCGCAACTCGCAGAGCTATGTCGGTGACTTTGGTTCTCCTACGGATCTCCTCATTTCTGATTGATCTCGCAGGGATACTCCGAGCATAGCTCTCTCCATCGCCCGCTGAGTGATCCTTCTAATCTAATTGCCTAAACAGTTTGAATTAACTACCTACATACAACTTACACATTAATCTAAGCCTGAAATCTGTATACCGCACTCTCACTTTGCGCCGACTCAAGACAGAGTAATACGAGACAGATTTATGTCAGAGCATATTTGTGTCTCGTTTTAACTCTATCTTAAGTCCGAGTCATATCACGCTCTATAGATTTCAGCATTAGAGTTGCATGGTGTGGACATTTGACCGAGTGAAGTAAGATCTCTGAGTTTACTTGGGTGAATTGGACTTATCTGTATCTGTCTGTCAGTATCAAATTCAGACTCATAAATTAATGAAAATAATTACTTCAAATCCAATAAAATTATGGCACTAAGTCGAAAATAATATGAAAAATTATAAAAAAACTTTATTTGAGTGAGTTCCATAGTTTGTCACTTGGAACTTCTATTCTACTATTTCTGAGAAATAGAAGTGAATAGAATAGTTTTTATTCAAATAAACTTTTATGAAGTATTTTATAAAAAAAGGAATCATTTGTTATCAATGCTTTGCCGAAACACTATGTTTAAAACGAAGAGCCGAAGAAGATTATTTTCTTCATTTCATTTCATTTGAAAGTAGGTAATGTTTCTTATGCAACAGCAGTCGCGTCTGTTTAACTTCGCTACTCTATGCCAATTGTCTCTTAGGTGGTGCTGCATCGCAGGCCGTTTGCTTGATATAATGCACGTCGCAGCCGTTATTGCTCCAACCTACTTATTTATAATTGTTACTGCCTCCGCCACCCCCGCTTGACCCTCGCCCCCGCTCTCGTCTTCACTAAGCTGGACCCGCGAGGGGTGGTTCGAGGGTAAAGTGACGGGTCTAGTTACGCCGGTGGCTTTATGGCCAAGGGTAAGCTTTCACGAGGAGCCAGTTAGGTCGGCACGGGCAATTTAGTTTTCTTTCATAGCGACTGTTAGTACGACCTTTATTGCATTTACCATGGCACTGAGGACTCGGCATGAATCATTGTAATGACCCGGTGCTGGGTATAGAAGCTATATATCCGATGCTATCTCTTGTTTTAATAATTACTTGGAACGGAAGCCTAGGCGGGCTGAACTTCGCCATTTTTATAGTCAACTCTCAAGAAATAACGACGCAGTTGTGAATAGGAAGGAAACTATTGTCTTGCTTGCATTTTTGGTGTGCTTTTTAAATGGAGTCGCCGACGCGCGACTCGCAGTGTGCTTATTGGCATTCGTATTGTCTGTCTTACAAGTTACAACTTGTACATTGTACGAGAGTTACAACGCACTCCGTAAAGAGAGTATTTTTAAGAAAAAGCAGAAACTTTTCTATTCTACGGTTTTTTTTTGGTAATTCAATACTCTGAAATCCTAACTTTACTTTGTAACTCAGTTAAATCTGAAAAGCTTTGGATATTTTTTTAAAGATCGTTAACGTCATTTTGGTCCTATTTAAATTTTGTGATGATCTAATGCTGATCCTTGGCAATAAAGGACGGATCTCAATAAATTGATTTTGATCAGTAGGCAGTAGACCACTAGGTTTGTGTACTATGATTTTTTATATGTTTATCTGTACGGGACGGATTTTTGGGACGGATTTGGTCTTTGATAAGCTATGAAATCATCATAACTTGTTATGGAGTTGTATTTTGACTTTTCATAAATTAATTTTTTAAAGTTTTTGCTATAATATTGTAAATACAATAATTACCAAGAGCGGAAGCAGTAAGCAGCCGCGCGGCTTCAACGCAAGAAGCACCCGATTAATTTGATTGCCCCGGCTAATTCTATCAAAGACTCCCGACTTTAATGGCACAGCAAAATAAGACCCTTAAAAACTAATGTTCAGCCTTAAGTCCACCGCAAATACCTCTACACAAAGAGCTCGTGACAAAAAGATGTGGTAGTACTTATTTGATATTAAGAGCTACAAGACTTTCGTTTTTTGATAAAAAATCAAGAGGCATTTTGCAGGAACGATTCCATAAACAAGCTTGTTATCGGCTTTTTGTTGCAGCATAGGTATGCATATAAGTTTAACGAATTGGTTAGAACAGAAAGAAGAAACAGAAACTTTTGATTCTAGTTGCCTGCCGATAAACATGTTTTATTTTCTCCTTATTTCTGAACATAATTAAAATTACTGTAGTAAAAGATCAGTAGGTAGTTACTTAACGTTATTGTAAAAATAGACTAATTTGATCCATTAGTTAAATATATCTCTTCAAATTCCCCATTAGCTCCTGGACAAGTCTTTGTGACTCGCGAAGTTACCGCCACGCCGTTGCTTCAAACCTGGCTATACTCAATTTTCCTACTTCTTCAACGCGAGACAACCGAAAATGAGCTCAAAGTTGAAAGCACGAAAGACTATTTTGAAATAAACAGGTGGTATTAAGAGAGACGAAGTAAGACGGCGAACAGATTAAAAAGTTGGTAGTCGGTCGCGCGTTCCCGTTGTAAGTGGAAAATGAGTAAAATAAGGCAATACATTTTAATTAGGAGGAAGGGATCTGCCCTTTATTCCTTACGCGATAACTCGCCGGTCCTCTATTAATTGAATTTCATGTTTAATTAACTCAGATTCAGAACCGCCGCTCAGATAAGCCGGGTTGATCTCGATTGTTGTGTCTTGATTAAACTTAAATTCGAGAGTTTTTGACTGGAGACATCTCTCAGGCGCTGCGGTGTTTATTCTTTGGCCCGGTTGGTTTGATCGGGGCTCGCTATCTGTTTTCTTTGCCCTGAACCAACTCCACAGTTAGTGAACAGTCCGCGAGGCGTAACCTTACTGTAACTTCTTAATATTTACTTCATGTTGGCCAAACTGTGGCTCTTATGATAAGTCAAGATTCTATTAGCTACGCGGCGGAAAGCTACATAGGCAAACAATTTAAGAAGGTTTGTTAAATTCAAAAAGGAGGTTCAAAAGGTTCGAATTTTAAAAGTAATATGAGGAGTAACAGATCAGAACGTAGATACATTTTTGAGATTCAGATATCTTTAATAGAGTACCTATTGAATGAGGAGACACAAATAAACAAATTCACAATATAAAAATATTTTTGCAAACTTCAACTGTTTGCAAAAACTAAAAAGTATAAAAATTAATAACAAATAATCTTTGAAAAATAGTTTTATCCGATTCAAATCATAAAATTATTTTTTCGATGGACCGAGTTAATAAATGATCTGTTACTACTTACTCCTCATTTATTAGACACATAATTCAATAATATTAAATAATATAATAATTGTCAAAAAGCCTCAATAGTTCAACAATTAAAGGTACTGACTGAAAGGTCAACGGTTCGATCTCCACCCGTTGCACTATTGTCGCACAAGCTTTACGTTTATTAGGAGGGGAGACTTTATTCAAGTTCAACATGGCTTATATTTTTTTAAACCATCTAATAATTAACAATCCACTTATGCAGAAACAAGTGAAGTAATGGTGTTGGCTAGCAATGAGCATCGGGCCCCCGCTGGGCCTCCGTAGAGCCGGAGCCCGGAGCCGGGAGCCCCGCTGAGACGCGTCTTTGCACAACACTACTTTATGACAAAAAACATTTATGCATGCAGCTACATTAAGTACATACTACTTACGTGATTTACTACAATTTCAAGTGAAACAAAATCCGTAGCTTTCCTGAAATACCTACTCTAAAGCTGGATTTACACTGCGGAATTAGTAGCATGAAATTAGTTTCATGACATTATTTTCATCAACAATTTCACGTGTAAACTATTGATGAAATTAATGTCATGAAACTAATTTCGTGTAGTCGATGCGATATCCATAACATGGTCTATTATATAACCATATGATACCATTTCTACTAAACCTTACACATCCTTAACACATTCGTCGTGTAAGATGTTATAAATCACGTGCCCAGCTCCACAATATTGTGTCATTAAGTACTATTGCGCGTTATCAGAGCGCGGTCAGATCTCGCCTAATTGCCGTCCCTAAGATATCATGATCATAATATGATATCTATTATCTTTTAGATACATAGTCAAACTCATATTGCATCGTATTTGAATATCTTTATGATGTCTATTACTCTGCAAAAAATCATAATAATTGTTTAGCATTTTTGTTTAGTATTTATCTACTTAACTTTGATAATAATATATTATGTAGTTCGATCTCGCTCTCTCTCTCTGTTTTTTGATAGAGGTTTTGAAAGTGTTCTTGAAGTTTCCATTACAAAATTAAATCTACTATATAAAAATAAGTCGGATTTTCCTTCCTGACGCTATTACTCCAGAACGCACGAACCGATTTCCACGGTTTTGCATTCGTTGGAAAGGTCTCGGGCTCCGTGAGGTTTATAGCAAAGAAAATTCAAAATTCAACAATTTAAGAACGTGGACGAAGTCGCGGGCGTCCGCTAGTAGCTAATAAAAAGCGATCACTAATACGAAATAGTGAGTGCCGCGGTTGTGAGAAACATTAAATAACACCTTTATTAATTTAATGTTTCCCGCCTTTCTATCTCAATCTAACTATACAGAAGGTAAAGGTGACCGATTGACTGATCTATCAATGCACAGCTTCAACCACTGGACGGATTGGGCTAAAATTTCGTAGGCATCCCCTAAGAAATAATTTTTGAATATATAGCCCCTAAGAGTAAAATAGTAAAATAGGAGTTTCAAAAATCGAACTTAACTGAGCGAAGATGCAGGCAAAACCTAGTCAATAGTAAAATTTTTGTACTTATTCCTTTTTGTTTTGGGTTGAGCGGGACCACAGTTATCCCTCGTACGCCTCTATTTTATCCCTCCATCGGACTACAAGCCTTGCTTGTTTCCTTTTAACATTATAGTATTAGTTATTTATTTAGGTTACACGGTCTTAACTCTTAACAAGAAAGCTCTATGTAGGTGCTCGCTTGCCGTTAGCACCACACACGGCTTGTATCTCATCACCTTCGTAAACGTTTCGATTTAACGACGCTGTAAAACTTAGTTTATCCACATGAGTAATAATAATAATATTTTTTGTTACTAAATACTTGCGTGGTCTTAGATTTTTGACAATCCCATGGAAACCCCATTTTTTATTCTGGAAAATGGGATTTTTCCAGGATAAAAAGTACCCTAGCTGACACTCCCCAAGTCCTCAACTATACCCATGCAAAAATCACGTCGATCCGTTGCTTTGTTGCTGCGTGACTGAAGGACAAATCAACAAATGCATTTGACTGGTTATTTTTTAATTTGTGGGAGATTCACACGATTTGAAAACTTGTAACTTGTAACGACGGTTTGTAAAAGTTTGTTAGAATAAAAAACTTGAAGAATAATGAGAAGAATATTCTATTCTATTAAACTTTGTGACTGTTTAGCAACAATAAAGCTAATCATATTATCCTAAAAGTAGACGAGTCTGCTATATGTTTAGATTGCAACGTTTCACGTATTTGTAAAGCCATAAGGATGTAAAGAAAGTATCGCTGATCACATTTTTTCGTCACGAAATGTGACTCTCGTCTCCTTTGACACGTTATGGCGGACGGATAGCCCCTGATTTATTTGAAAACGAATTAAATTTTTACTGTGCGTTTAACTGCTTCCTCCGGGATAGCTCGTAAACCTCGGTGGAGTTGTTTAGAACAAAATGGCTGCCTGACATTTAGTAGCACTGCTATCACTAATTATCTTATAGTTTAGGAGTTATGTAAATAAACAAACCGTTAAATTGCAGATAGATACCTCTAAGATTGGGAACAGCTACTTCTTTGTTGTTGGATAAATATCCGGCATATTAAATTGAGTGTTTTAGGGATATGTACCTAGTCTAAGAAGACGACTCCTTTAGCTTCTTTACAGTATGAAAATATCCTAACCTAGATGATGCCCGCAACTTTATCCGCTTGGATAAAGGTTGTTTAATTCCCACGGGAAGTCTTTAATTTTCCGGGATAAAATATAGCCTATGTGTAATCATGGGTATGTGCTATCTCCATTCCATAATTTTAGCCAAGGAGTAATAAACACACACGTACGAACTCTAGCCTTTTAATTATTGGTGTGATAGGACACTTGTTCTATTTCATCCACGTGAAATTTTGATTTGAAAATCCCGCGAGAACATTGTTTTACTGGGATAAAAGTTATCCAATGACACTTTTTAAGTCCCTTTCTCCGTTGAGCCTGATTGAAGGATAACAAACGAACATAATTTGGTATACCTATTTTGTAATATTAGTAAGGGTTTTCGGCCTATGAGGGAAATTTTTTTTTGGCTATCCATAACACAGATCATCAAAATCTAGGACAGTTTTGATCCTAAAAATATTAGTTGTTTTGCAATTATTGTTATTAGGTCTTTTGATGGTGAAATAAATGCAATTTACAATACGAAATATACAACAACAATGATTGTTTATCAATAAGTAAGTTCGTATAAATGTATCTACATCTAAATGACTGTTGTATCTTAAAGGGCTGGCGAGCGGCTCGGGCCCTCCTCAAGAAATGTGGTTTGCCCAATTCGTGTTGTCGCAATGTGCGATTTGATCAGCGAGTGATTTATACACGAGCGATCTGTTGCCAATGCGATACTTGTTCTGCTACCAATCGGGGAACAGGGGCGTGAGTGGAGTCGCGGATGTAAAAAAATTGCAAGTAGCATTGTTTTAAATCGAACGATTGAAATCTTGTGCAATTTAATCCTATTAATATTATAAATGCGAAAGCAAGGATCACACTGCAAGAACCGATTTGGCTGAAATTTAGCACAGAGATAGATTAGAGTCTGGAATTAAACATAGGCTACTTTTTATCTCGGAAAATAAGAGGGTCATCAACTAGTAAAAAATAAATTAAATATTGTTACAAATTATGTTTTACCCTCGACTTCAACCACCTGGATGTAGATTTTCAAAAATTATGACTTCGTCCATCTAGATTTTTAAAAAAATTCGGGAACCCACTGATTTTCCGGGATGAAAGGTAGCCTATTTCACTCTCCAAGTCTTAGTAGAGTTGAGATCATCATGTCGATCCGCTCCTCCCTTGCTACGTGATTAAAGGACAAACCTACAAACAAAACTTCGTACATTATGCGAATATTTTTTTTTTTTCTTCTTTATTTTACCTACTTGAATTGTGTTGATCAAGTAAAATCTATTTTCTTTTCTTTTCTTTTCTTCTTACTAATAGCAAGGATATTCAAAAAATTCAACAAATGAAATCCTTTCCACGTCTTTAACCTCATTGTCCACTAAGAAGTGTCCTACAGGGGACAACAGTGGCCCGCGGCGGGAGACCACACTATATCAGTCACCCGATCCGATACAGTGACCACGCGGGATCATCTTACTAAATTATATATCCAAAGGGGACAAATTCTGATTAGGCAATTGGGATCGCTACTCGCTGGCTAACCTATTATAGTTTAATAGTCGCTTACAAAAATGCCTAACCTATTTTATCTTTCACGAGTTGTTGTCCGTGATTTCGTCCGCGTCAATTTCTATTATCATGATCGCGATTAAGAAGTTTTTAAAATAATATGTTTTAAATATGGATAATTTTCCCCGTTTTTGCAACATTTTTCATTGATGCTTCGCTCCTATTGGTTGCAGCGTAATGTTATATAGCCTAAAGCCTTCCTCGATAAATGGACTTTCCAACACAAAAATAATTTTTCAATTCGAACCAGTAGTTCCTGAGATTAGCGCGTTCAAACAAACAAACTCTTCAGCTTTATAATATTAGTATAGATTGCAATAAAAAAAGAACCTATAAAACAAAATTGAACTTGGTTGTCAGAACCATAAGTTCTCGTGAAACGCCCTGGTTTTGATTTCGATAGGCTGAAATCTATAGACCGCACTCTGTCTCAACTCAGACTTAAGATAGAGCTAAAAGAGACAGATTTATGTCGGAGCATATTTGTGTCTCGTTTTAACCTCTATCTTAAGTCTGAACTGAGTCGTAGCATGCGGTATAGATCTCGGCAAGAGATTTTAAAACAATACTCCGAAGCTTTCGAACATTTTTACAAAGTCAAAAATTAAAAAAAATTGTGTCTATAATAAAATACCACGCTGGGGCCACTGTGTATCGGCGCTTTTTTCTATGAGGCAAGATCTACTCGCATGTAAAAATAGTACATCCATAGCAGTAAAAGGTTTTTCTTTGACTCGAGTGAAGAATTTGATCCCGATGGGCAAATCGCAATTCCTGCGGGGTGTATGTCACCCCGTCTCTAATTAACCGTTAACGGCCGGTTTTATTGCAGTTTTGGGTTATCGCGGTTTGAGCTCAAATTGACCACCCATATGTCCGAAGTTTAGAGTTGCGTAAGAATTTATGTGTTAGGTCCACTCCCAATTATTTTGGATTTAAATGGACTTCGTGTTATGTTACTTAGTTAAAGAGGAATTTATCTTATTAAGTACTTAAATAACTGGATCTATGTGTGATACATTTTGGGTTTACTGGATTATAAATTAGGAATACGATTGTGATATTCTATTTGAATATTTGCATTTCACAGTGACCATCATGCCTGATTGAAAACGTCATTAAGGTCTAATTTAAAGCGCACTTGCCTAGAAGTTAACTATTCACCCTTGCCTTGAAGGTAATCAAGAAGTGCGATGTTATAAACCACAAAGGTGAAGGGAAGGTGTTCCACATCTTAGCGCTTCGGATGATGAACGAAAAAGTGCTTACAAGATTTTCTTCAATTTATTAAAAATACTCACCGATAGAGAATGTCCTTTTTTGTTTCTCTAGGTAGAGGTTCATATATTACTAGAATTAATACTTAAAACCACGCATGCTAAACCATAGTTTATAATCCATAATCATAATATTTTAAATACAAAAGTCTCTTATTTCACTTTTCCCATCACATAAACTCATCACCTAAACCGCTGTACTGATTTCGTATGGATTTGGCCATTAGATATTTAATAGAGCATACTGAAGAAAGACAAAGGATAGTTTTTATGTACATATCAAGGAATTTCGACATCAGGATTTTTATAAATTGTATTTATAAATGTATCCACGCACTTTCAACCAGTTGGTAGGTGTCCTATAAAAGTAAAATATTCTCAACAAATGACAATAATATAAACACAAAGTTTTAATACAGACCAAAAATTGTCGATCCCCTTTATAAGGTAGAAAATATTACTACAATTTAAATACCCATTTCAACTTAGTGTCGCTTTTCACTGAAACATTTGCTCCTGTTTTGGACGTAACATTAATATTAAAATTATTCAACATTTTTGTTAGTATTGCCGCCTTAGCATTGTTTCGTATAAAGCAGTTCAGCATTCGTCCGATATTACTGGCTATTGAAGCGGGGACGCCGGAAAATCATGCAAATAGGCGTATTTACAAAGCGAAGCCGTTGCCGTTAAAAAAGCTTTATAATAATAGAAAGAACCGGCCAAGTGCGCATCCCACTAGCGCAATAAAGTTCCGTATGTTTGAAACCCGTGTTTATCAAGATGTAAGATTTTTTTTAAATATAGCGCTTGGCTGCGATTACACCTGATGGTAAGTAAAGATGTAGCCTATTCACATATTCACAGGATAACCAATAATGTTAGTCTTTACGTCTCGTAGAGTCATATCTGCTTGAACCGGTATAGAGTATGTTTTGGAGGTTTCTGTTGTTTATTATTTGCTTGGTTGTTTTTTCTTCATGTATATCTTGTAGATAGTGGGAGGACGGATGGAACATAGCACAAGCTGGACATTGTACTATACAGATTTTTGTGGTTAAAATAAGTGTGTTATTCCCCGTGTTATTATGGACTTCAATAAAGTAAGTGACGCTATTTTCTTGCTCAAATTATGCATAAGACCGATTTCATGAAGGTCAAATAAGTCTTATCTGAGTGTAAATTTGTTATTTTGACAGATTTCCAATACAAAAACTGTCAAAATATCAAACGCTTGGATAAGATTTATTATACCTTTGTTAAATCGGCCCAATAATATTATTACAAGAGTTTCACGGATTTTTTAATAAAGAGCTCCTTAAATTTTTTTTGCGTTTTGTTAACTTGTCAGATTTAACAGATCATTTTATCAACGATATAGTTAAATAGTTAACTTGAAAGTTGTATCAGCTCTGCAATCCGTCCGTACCTATCGGTTTTCCAATTCGAGTTGGGGATCCCCAAAAAAGTAAGAAACGCTCGCCCTTTCAGCGTAGGTATTTTCCTCTTAATTTAATCAAATCATGGAGTCCCGTGCTTTTTTCTGAGTCATTTATTTTTAATTTTGAACTCAGGGCGGCCGCGGCCGGTGCGAACGCGGAATCAAAATCGTTGTGTGCTCGAGTATTATTTTGAAATTAGTGAACGTGATAGGCTTTTGATTTTTAAAAAATAATATTAGATAGTAATCTTAAAACTTGATTGCTCATGGTAAGATGAAATTGAGAAATGATATAAATGAATTCTTACGAAGACTAATGCTGCGATATAAATAGACTAGATAATTTCTAGATTTATATCTTGTTTCTAGATTAATTTCCAGATGGAGTTTTTTAGTAGGTTTATACAACTACAGCCGCACATTTTCCTAAGTTACTCCAAATTTTATACCAGATGATCGCTAGAACTTTTATAATATTATATGCCAAATTAATCATAGCTGAGTTTGCAAAAAAAAATACCTCTTCTAAACTCCAATAGTGGAAAATGGTGAAAATGCATGGCATGAAAATTGCCTTTTATGCATTTTAATAAAAACCATACCTGAATTACCTCCGCTTCACCATACTTATTAATTATAAGTAAATTCCAAAAAGTAAAGCATCAGCTTTGAAAAAGTCATAATATTTTTAAGTAGCTAATTATTGATTAGCTGTGTACTTATCTGACAAGCTTATGAACCTTGTCCACGATTTATAATTATATTAGTTGACGCCTGCGGCTTCGTACGCGTGGATTGAGGTTTTTTACTTCCCGCGGGAATTTTCTTATTTTCCGGGATAAAAAGTAGCCTATGTGTGATTCCAGACTATAATCTATCTCTGTGTCAAATTTCAGGACCAGTATCTGTTACCTATACATTTTTTTTCATCTTGTTTCTTCTCTGCTATGTCATTTTCCGGGGAGGAAAGAGAGTTTGCAAAAATAAACAAATATCCGGGGGTAGGTGTGTTTTCGGCCCCCTCCCCTGCACTCCCGCGGCGTGACGGAAATGACGGACGGACGGACGGACGATGGTTATCAATACGGCTTATCCCGACAGGATTATAGTGTAGTTGCTGGCTCACAAAAAACGCCCCGCGCCGTGACTCAGCATACTGATAATATTGTTTTCACTTTGTTGTTTTTCTGCTAGGTGGAGTGCCCCCTATTCTTAGTCCACGGCGACTAGCTACTAATATTATAAACTAGCTTTTGCCTGCGATTTAGTCCGCGTGGAGTTAGGTTGAGATTAGCTTAATAATCTTTTCGGGAACCCCGTTTTTCCGGGATAAAAGATAGCCTATGTGACTTTTCAAGTCTACAACTATATCCGTACATACAAACACGTTTGACAACCTCCCTAACGCAGTGGTGAGCGCTGTGGTCATATAAGGTCTCAAGGGTTCAATTCCCGGCGGGGGCAATTTAGGATTTATGATTTTTGAATTTTCTCTGGTCTGATCTGGCGGGAGGCTTTGGCCGTTGTCTCTGTCGCACGGAGTTTTGTCACTCCGTGCGACAGAGACGACGTGTGACACAGGAGACGCTCTAGAAAGCCGAGGCTGGACGATGGTCTCTTTCGGTCCGATGTGTATCATTTTCTACTCTCTATGTCTTTTCTATAACCAGCAATTTCTCAGCACACGTATGTAGTTTCCGTGGTGTAGCGGTTATCACATCTGCCTAACACGCAGAAGGCCCCCGGTTCGATCCCGGGCGGAAACATTTTTTTTTTAATTTTGAAATTTTTTTAAATTACTAAAATATAAAAATGCCTATGTAGTGTAGACTAATGCTTATTACCTACTTATACATAGATTAATTTTTTTTACTTATTCAGGTAGGACTTAATTTTGCGGCCCTAGATCCATCAGTCCCGGTATCCTATATTCGTAACACTAGGTACAGGATAAATAGTTTCCCTGTGCAGCGATATATCAGTTAGATTAATACCCAGTAACTATTAGTCTTGCTACGTAAAGCAGCCCGCGGGAACGCTGTTCCAGTCCAAACTTATTATAATCAATGCGTTACGGACCCATTTCAGGTGAAGTAGAAACAAGGTAATATATCAAAGTTTGCAACTTAACCGAGTGCGAGGTGCGAGGGTATGAGTTATGCTAACCGCATACCCGCTCGAGCGTGGCTCAAGTTACAAGCGGATAGCGTTTCAATAAGTGACATCTTCTTATTCCAAAAGGAAGAACCTATAAGGCTAGTAAATATGGGTTTAGCCTCTGCAGAGCATCGCCTCTGTCGCAGCAAGGTGACAAGATATCATTAAATGAATGGCCGAGAAGAAGCCCTAGAAAGTCGAGGCCTGGCGAGAGCGAAGTGAGCCAGCAATCTCCGTACCGAAACAAAGGCTTGGCCTTTAGGCTAGGTGAATCTGAAGGAAGGTACTAGGAGTAATGGATGCCTAACGTAATAAAAATAACCTATTGTCAATATTTCAAGTTCCTAACACTAGTTGTTTAAGTTGTGCGTTGATAGATCAATCAGTCAGTCAGTCAGGATAAGTAAGTCTTTTTATAAGTATAGAAGATTTGTAACTAGCTCTATGGTCATAATCAGAGGAAGCAGGACTACGAAAAAGAATCGTCGCAAAGAATTTGCGAATCCTATTATCCTATTAATATAATAAATGCGAAAGTTTGTATGTTTGTTAGTCAATCACGTCGCAAAGACAGAACCGATTTGGCTGAAATTTGGCACAGAGATAGATTATAATCTGGAATAGGACATACACTACTTTTTATCTCGGGAAATAAAAGAGTTCCCGCGGGAATAAAAAACCTTAATCCACGCGGACGAAGTCGCGGCTAGTATTTAGAAAAATTCAGCATCGTACGAACCTTCGCGGACGTGACTCGCTAATTCCTTTGCCTTGAAGGTTTCAGTTAGCAGAACGCATTTATCGCGGGGCGGAGCTGTCGCGCGTAATTGAGTTAGCACTAAGAAACGGCTACGGCTCGCCGGAGACTTCAAGTTTTGTTACTTGTTACTTGTTACCGCTGCTGAAGGCACCCACTATTATTTACGAACGCCACACCTTGCATTCAAATTGCGCACTCCACAATGATACATATTTCGGGGAAACTCTTGGACGCGACTATTTACAGCTATTTACAGCAGCTTTAGTGTAATAATACTGGTATATTTTGAGGATGAGCAACGTCCGACTTAACTGTTTGGATCCCACACAATTCTACATTGGGGGGAAAATTCCAATAAGATGGACCCGTTGTATACTAGAAAAGTGGGCTGGAAAAGTAAGCTGTGGCAAGCTTTTTGGATGTGATAGTGCTCTATAGGAAAAGTCATGACCAGCAGTAGACGGTTTAATGCTGAAGTGTGTAGTCGATGCAAATAACACCCCATCTATAATTAAGATAATAATTGATAACACTAGATTTTGCATTATCAACAAGAAAGAAGGATAATTAAATACTAAGATTGAACGAGTTGCTTAAAAGATAAATAAGAATAAGATCCCCAGTAAGTAGAATCAAGATTGTAGCAAAAACAAACAGCATACAGAAAATGCAAAGAAACACAAAGCCGACCGCAGTGCGATCTCCAAGAAGATAATGATGTTTTGAATGGCCCTCAACTCATTACGTGCCGATATCTTTCCCCAGGAAACCTTCCTTGCGGAACGTACAACCCTCTCATCGTAACCACCACAAGAAATCAAAAACAAAATCCAACTCTATCAGGTACTCCGTAAGATTCATGTTGCACTGGCACAACAGTCACAATGACGTTAAACACTTAATGAGCATACTCCAATTCCTCTACTTACCAAACGTCTTAATTCAGTATCTCTATAAAGAAGTAAGGAATTTAATCTTGATGTTAATAAAGTCTAGTTTCACGTGCATGTTTTTGATTGTCAAGAAGGTAATAGTACATCGTGCTGTAGGGATTGTACAAGCGTAATTAGTCATTAGCGACAGTGTAGTGGGCAGGAAGAGGCCCCGATTGATAGGACGTGAGAGCTTCGAGCTGATTGGTTTATGTTTCTGATAGTGCCTATAATGGCATCTTCAATTATGTTCAGGTGTTTAAGCGATTTTAATTTATTCTAACATTAGGTACCTACCTAAAATACTATAAACATATATATAACTATGACAGCGACACGGTAGCAGCGTCTTTGATTCTCTTCGTGAGTCCTGGATCTTGCTTAATCCCAACAAATACTCCATAACTTCCATAAGGAACATCAAAACAGTCACCATTATGGTATATGCATTACTCCAGTTTTATATGTATGTAAACTATTTAAGGATTTTTTCGAAAATCCGTGAAATTCAAGGAAAAACAAAATACTTTCGCTATAATCCGTAAAACAAGAAAAAATGGTATATCTAATTTTGTAGAATATATTATCTGTAAAATTTGTTTACAATTCTTTACAATAATTTGTGTTTGTGTAGTCATCATCTTTTGAGGATGATTGTGGTTGAAGCTCTAAATTAAAGGGAACAATTTCTCAGATTCAGGAAGTCCACGGAATGTCCGCGGACATGGAAAACTCCGCGGTTGCAATTATTTCGTGAACATTTAAAAATTATTAGACATTATTATATCAATTATCAGACATTTCACAAATTAGCCAATCAGCTAAATCAGCTATAAAACGACCAATGCCATGCTTACATTAGTCATAACTTCGCCGAAAAGATCATAAATTAGTTGATCATAAAGTAGTAGATCAGGGATTGAAGATTATGTTCAAAGTTATTTTTACATCCGCCGTTACAGGACTAGCCAGTGACGTGCTAATGTAGTTTATATGATTATTATTTTACAAGCATATCTGATGATATGGATCGTTTTAGTATCTCATACCTAAGAACATTGAGTTTATGACCTCTTTAAAATAGTCACTTAAAAAAAATGTATAACTATATAACGTAGCGTAAGCTTCTCTTAAACTACAGATTTCATCTCTAACTTTCAAAGTATTCGTGTAGTGAGTAATAATAAATATCATAAATAAAAGTTATTATAATATTTACAGATTCAACCATACTTCCCATACTATCCTACTTATCCTACTTAATATTATAAATGTGAAAGTGTGGATGTTTGGATGTTTGTTACTTAATCACGTCCTAACGACTGAACCGATTTGACTGAAAGGCACAGAGATTGAATGTAGTCTGGAATAGGACATAGGCTACTTTTTATCCCGGGAAATAAAAGAGTTCCTGCGGGAATAAAAAACCTCAATCCACGCGAACGAAGTCGCGGGTATCAGCTAGTTGGGATATAAACCGTAGAAAAGTATTATTTGTTTGTTACTTATCACATCTCAATTGCTCCACCGATTTCAATAAAATATGCCAGAGAGATAACTTGTATCCAGCCCTGGTAGTATGGGCGGGAGAAATTTTATCCCCGGGAAAAGGATAAAACGTTTATCCCCTCGCTTAGCTTTATCCACCCGTCGAGCATGGGCACAGCGGTGGAAATAGCACTCAGTGGATATACTTATAGAAATATACATCGCCTTCTCCTCTGTCGCCATGCTTTAGCATAGGGAAAAGATAATTTTATCCCCTGACAGTGGATAAAATCGGGGGATAAAACTTTTATCTCCTGCCCATGCTACTCCTCCAGCACTGCTGGAGATATAAAGGATTCTGCATTATATTGTTATCATAGGAAGGGTTGCCAAGATATTTAAAAAAAACTTAACCCACCAGTTTCGGGAAAAACATTTAAGACTCAATAAAAAACGAAAAATTACGAAAGGAAAATTGCCAATAGCCCTAATAGATACTTATCAATCAATAGCCTCACGTATCGGATATGATTGTGCCAAAACCAAGAGTCGTAAAGACGTTTAATGCCCGTGCGATAATACGCTCAGTCGTAAACGGAGCCAATGGCTCTTGTAACTACTTCTGAGTTGCGATCTCAAGGTGTTTGCTTATTGTCCACAATCGATGCGAATCAGCCTGATTGCTCATATACTGCTCAATATCGATGACTGTTTTGTGGTGATTGTTGATCCCACTTCTGATGTGAAGGTGTTTGCTTAGCAATCACAATGGATGCGAATCAATCTAGTTGATGACAAATCATAATATTTTTTTTTTTATTCGATGACAAGATAGCCCTTGATTGCGATCTCACCTGATGGTAAGTGACGATGGAGTCTAAGACGGTAGCGAGCTAACTTGGAAGGGGTATAGCAGTGTAAATTCAACCCATACCCCTAATCGGTTTCTACACGCCATCGTGCCGGAACGCTAAATCGCTTGGCGGCACGTCTTTGACGGTAGGGTGGTAACTAGCCACGGCCAAAGCCTCCCACCAGACCAGACCTGAAGCAATTTAGAAATTATAAATTCCTAAATTGCCACCGCCGGGAATCGAACCCGAGACCTCCCAGTTATAAGACCACAGCGCTCACCACTGCGCCAGGAAGGTCGTCATACTGTTTAGTATTTACTCGTAGGAAGATCTTTGACAATTTTGTTGCTACAAGTACTTAGAGTATAATATTACCTTCTAAGTCTCAGGGTTTGGATGTATCGACTCTGATATTATAATCGAGTTAGCGTGCTCGGTGGAGTTAGTATTGAGTACAGTTTAATGGATCATGACGGGACACCGGTGTCGTCTGCTGGGGCTAGAGTGCCTAGTTTGTTACACTACCTAACTTGGGCTGTGAATATAATAATGTTTGTACTTGAAGGATATATTATATCCTCCAAGCGATTAATGTTTGATTCTTTACTTTTATATTAAAACTAGAAAATGCCTGCGACTTCGTCCGCGTGCATTGAGGTTTCTTGATTCCCGCGGGAACTTTTTAATTTTTCGGGATAGAATGTAGCCTATGTGTTAATCCTGGGTGTAAGCTATCTCCATTCCAAGTTTTAACCAAATCGGTTCATTCGTTGTGGTGTGAAAAAGTAACAAACATGAACACACACATCCCACTTTCACCATTATAATATTAGTGTGATAATGTGATAAGCTTGTACTTGTAGACAAACATGTGTGATGGAAAGGACCCATAAATAAAAAAGAAAGATTACTATTTTGAAAGATTTGATTTCCTAGGTACCATACTCTAACAAAGTAAAAAAAAAGAGACAAATAAAAATAGTTCAATATTTTCGATAAAATCTTGGAACACTTGACAGAACAATAAAATTTCAAAGCGAATTCATAATAAAAAGTAGAACAAACATCGCACAAATATAGTAAGAACCTACTAGTTAGGAAAGAATTAATGTTTTTAATAGATTTTTCCTTTTCAATTATTATTTATTTCGGTGTATTGAAGCCGATTTAACTTTTCTTAAATAATAGCTTGTTTGTTCTTTGGTGTTCGCATAGATGGCGCTGTATTACTTTAGATCGCATTATAAGTTCCGTCCATCAAATGTAATTATATCGTAAGACTCTTATAAACACTTGAAAACTTAGAAGAATAAATCCGGCTCGAAGGACCAATTTGTTTAGTATTTTTGGAAGAGTTGCCCTTTCTGGCAACTTAAATAAATCCCATGGGATATTTTTGTTTTCCGGAATAAGGTCCAGGTTCTCAACATTACATAATTATGTTACTGGTATGATTATGTTCTACTATGTATCCACCACACCACCACATCAAATTACCCAGACTTTCTTAATGACGTAACCAAAACCCCACTTAAGGCCGCCCCACACTAACCCCAGGCTATTTCACGTTTTATTCACAATCGTTACCATCTTAATATTCAATTAGCCGTAATTGCCGAGATGAGGAGTGATAGACAGATTAACGGCCCTACACATAATTCATTACGGAAATGGACTAGGTTATGGGCGACAGTAACTTTTTTACAATGGTGTGTAAGTGCCTTAAGGAGGAATGCTATTGGATTATTATAAATTGGTCGTTTTATGCGAAATGGTTTTGAGTGATTAGACAGAGTTTTATGTGTTTATTAACTTGACGATTTTCTTAATTATCCGAATAACGAAGTTAGTATGTAAATTCAAAATTTACTTCATGTATGCCAAAATGTGGATCTTATGACCCTGTGTTATGACCAGTCAGAACTCTACCATCGGTTCTTTAAATTATTTCTTCCATCAAAATTGCCGCTTCATTTGTATATGAAGAACGAAATTAACCCTCGTGTCACGTTAGCTAAACTCATGTTTAGTATGGATATAAAGACATAAAGTGTTGGAATCGAGAGTCGTAAACATGTAGAAGGATGCAATCGACGAACACACGCAAGTATGTTTGCCGAGTGCGGCAATAGCAATACAGGAAGAAATGCAAAATGATAATTGTCGATAAAAATGCACGGAATCGCGACATTCGGGAGGAGAACGACTCGTGAATAGGGATACCATGGTTTTTGTGTTCTTCGTAAACGTTAAAGACTTCATTTTTTCCTTTTTTTTCCGCAGGAGTGGATTTTCTCGTGGTTATCGGGAGTCAACGATAGTGCTGGACTCCTCTCAACCACACCTACAAGAGGCTCAATGCAAGAAGCTAATCCTTAAATCAAGAGTAAATAAGCATCTTCAATTCAACATTCTATGCAAACGTGGTCCATCTTATACATCTAAAATACAAAAACATAAGTATCTGGTTTGCTAAATTGCACATTGATCTCCTTATTACTTGAGCTTTAGCTTTTGCAAGTAAGTTTACTAGGTTATTAGAATACATGACGCATTTGGCGCTTCCTCCACTAGCACCTGTCGCATTTCACAGCTTTCGGGTATGTTTTATTTCATGAACAAATTCCTAAAAAGCCGGCAATGCATTGGTGGTGCCTCAGGTGCGACAAATGTTCATGGGCGGCGGTAATCACGTAACATCAGGTGACCCGCCTGCGCGTTTGCTCGCTAAAAATATATATATATGAAAAAAAATCAGTCCCTGATTTGGAACAGTCCCTCCGCAACGAGCCGCTCGGCCGCCCTAGTCGTAAATAATACGACTAGTATCTTGGTCGTTGGGCGCGTAATGTGCGCAGTGCGGCGCATTAAGCGCCTACTCGCTATTCATGCTACTATTAAATATTATTCATATTCGGTACCGAATGTTTATGGTGCGAATTTTTCCTCGCAAATTATCCTCGGATAATAAAATGAGTTGAATTGTAGTCGAGAATACAGATTAACGGTGACTGCACTTTCCTTGCTAATTTGTCAAGACTCTCGATCATTTTGCCACTTTGCCACACTCTGCCACTCTTCAAATCCTCACCTATAGTCATACAAAAAATCAATTTGATATATCGCAGCGTCATGTAAGGGCAAACCAACAAACAAGTGTATTACATATTTTTGGAATAGTTTATTTTTGAGGTAACATAGTCAAGCAAACATTCCTGACACGATTCGATAAATATACAAAATCCTTACTGCAGCTAAATAAAAATACAATCTACGGGAGGTACTGATCCACTAAACGGGCGCGTCTAAATCACGGATCAGTATATTTATTTACTCACACGCGGAAATTTACATATCAGGACCAATTCAATTCCCGCGCACACCGCGTTCTCAGGGATTAAGGCTATAACCCCCCCTCCCCTCCGGAGCCCCCTTAAATCCACCTCCTGGAGACCATTCCCCATAATCCTTATAAATCCACTTTATATTCATCCACCTTAAATGCCTCAATAAAAGTAACTAGTGGCTACAGTTTTTACGTTGGATACTTTGGTAGAGGAGGAAGGAGGAGATTTGATGTTACTTTTGATATTGTAGTAATGATGATTGATTGTAATGCATGCAACTCAAACTCCTTACAGTACATTGTTAATGATTCTTTTTGCTTTTGTCGCCTACTTCTTCCTTGCCGATTAGTTTTTTAAAAACTCCGTGGGAGTTCTTTGATTTTCTGGAATAGTCCATGTCACTTACCAAGTTCTCAACTACACGCCACGCAAAATGCACGTCGAGCCGTTGCCCCGTTGCTGCGTTGTGTGGTTGAAGGATAAAGAAACACACATTCGCGTTTATAATATTAGCAAGGATATAAACTATCCTTCGAGAGCTGCACGTCCCGCTCAATCCCAGTCGCAGATCATCATAATTCGCAGTTTGTATTCATGCGCGGCGAGCGGCGAGCGGCGACACACCGCTCTGTCATCTCTACTCCGCTTTTATTGGAATGCCTTCAAAGTTATTTGCATTGTAGTTTGACCTACGTAATAGCCTCATATTGCAAGGTTGGTGAGCTAGTTCATGAAGTGCTCTTTAAAACAAGTTTAAATTGAAAATTTCAAACACCTCGGGGGTGTTGTGAAATGTGTGAAACATGTGAAATTAAAAAAGAAAATGTAATCCGCCATTTTGTGGCGGCGGCCATCTTGGATTTGAAATTTATCATAGTGTATAGTATTTTACTAGTCAAGTCCTTTCATTTGATACCCATATTGAGTAGTTGTGAAAAAATATGTAGTAGGTAATACGCCATTTTGTGGCGGCGGCCATCTTGGACGGATTTTCATCAAAAATAGCTAAGAACACTCACTACTAATTTACCATTCAAACAAAAAAAACCTCAGTAACCCAACGGTTAAAGGTGTGAACTTAAAACTGAAAGGTCAGCGGCTCGATCACTATTTACTCTATTGTCTATGCACTGCTAACACAAGCTTTTCGCTTATTCGGAGGGAAGAGGACAATATTAGTCCAGATAAAGTGGATTAATATTTTTCATGGAATTCCTTAACCATTTACCTAAGCGAGGCCGTTCGAAGACGTCGACACACTGGTACATAGCAATCAGGTTGCGAGTCATGTATTTACATAAATAATAAAAAACGTCGTAACGTCGCGAGGGCGGGCGGGAGGTCCGGGCGGGTTGTTATCGTTGTCCGACTATTAACTTATGAAAATAAGCTACAATAACACTTTGTTTATTTTGCGTTATGCCCCTGCCTTGCCGGGAAATTTGCGATGGACAAAGGATTGAGTGGAAGGTTCCCAAACTTTCCGGTGTCCGGTTATAATTATTTGAGGAGTAGTTTTTGCCCACGGGCCAAGGAATTGAGTCTTTTTTCTTCACTTTCAATAATGCAATGTATAAAGTGTGGAGTGAAAAAGGTTTTTTATAATAATAATTTATTAACTCCAATTTTTTCTTATCTACGAGTATCATTTTTAAGTATCTACATGAAATATACTCTGCAAAGTTTTGTGCAAGTGGCTACCTTATAGAAGATTTTAAAAAAAAGTAAACTCAAATTCCTTCCAAATTAGCCCGCTGTTATCTTTGACTGCAATCGGCTTTGCAGTTAAAGATGGCAACGAGTGACAGAGTCTGGACTAGTCATAAGAACCACAAGTTGTTCTAAGCACATAAAATTAAAAAAAAATAATTGAAATTTGCAATTTTTTAAAGTGTTCGTTCGTTCGTTCTCTACACCGAATTAAAAAAACTTGTACAATTGAATTGCCACTAAAATAAGCTTTGAGAAGCACAGGTCAGTTTTTCATATAAGAAATATGCCAGGCGACGCGCCGGGCAGGGAGGCATTGGCTAAGGGTCGGAGCACACTGGACGCGCGCTCGGACGTCTACGCGTGTTGTCAGTATAAACAAGACGAAGAAAGTTCCTCTACGATAACACACCATTACACGGGAAAGCGTTCACTCTTGCTTATTAAGATTTTATTTTAGATATATTTTTACGGTTCTCCTTTGAAATTGAGGTTAGGTACTCGATTGGGAGATGTCACCAAATCTGAATTGTTGTGTATAGTGGGGTAATAAAATTGTTGGCTCAAGGCCATTCCTCGTATTCTCTTATTTGGAAGCTATTAGAGAAACGTGCATTTAATCAATTAGGTAATTCACCGAATAATTCAGAATATCTACCAAGATTTGTTATGAATTTTTTTTATCCATCTTAGGATATTATTTCTCTTATGATATTTTTATTTTATCATAATCATCTCTCTGATAGTCATCTATTGTAGGCTAACAGTAGGATATAGGACTTTGAAAGGATCGTACCACATAATAGGATCTTAATCGAGAATTCGATTTTCGATCAATCGATCGAGAATTTGGAGTAAAATAATATATTTTTAAGATTTTGTGAGAAAAAGTTCAATTCTCGTACTTAGGAGATAATGATTAGGTAATGTAAAATTTCAAAAAACTAAGGCATATTTCCACGGAATTCTTTAACCAAATTAAATAGATACTTAAATACTAGTAGCCTTGTTTTAGCTACTAGTAACCTACATTAAATAAATTTGATACTTTTTGATTTGAACCCAAACAAAAAAAGATTAAAAAAAGGTGAAGTCTTTTTATGATGAAAGTTCAATACACAAAGCACCCCGCACAATAAATATGAATGTCTCGGCTCACAGCGGGTATGAATTACATGCAATCGAGCGACCGCCGTGCGCCCCAAATCCTAACAAATAAACATTACATTTCGAAGGAAACACTCAAAAATGCCGCGACAAGAGCCCCGTGAAATCTCGACCCACCTCATAAAACACGTGAAACAATATCAGGAACGCACCATGCCAGCACAAGCCTCCCTATACATCTACAGCCTCCTTGTTCACATCAGCCATAAAGTTGAATTTCTCTGGATCTAGTGCAAGGTTGTCGCGGTAAGTATTCGGCTTTTCCTGAGCTATAAAAGTATATTGTGCGTTTGTAAACGTAGGCGGCTGTTTGTCACCATTTGCATATAGATTCCGAGTGGTGGAGAGCCGAAGGTTTGGAAATCCACATTAATAATAAGGGTCTATAGCTTCCGATTCAGTGCACACAGGTGATTTTGGGAAAAACAAATCTATTCGAATGATTCGCTGAAACCATACTCTAAAGTTTTCGTCAAAAGAAGTCCTGGACACAGGTTTTGCGCCACTTGAATCTAGCGCACAAGGGTGTACCTAGGATTTGTTTCAGGGAGGGACAAAGTCAAGGAAGGTAAATAAATAAAATCGGCCAAGTCAGTGTCTGACACCTGGACTAAACGTTTGATGAGGATACATTAATTCCTAATTCCAGTAAATACCCTAAAAGTGCACTTAGGAAGGATTTATTGAAATTCTGTCCTTGAGAGGTTGAATTTAAAAAGCTTGATTCACGAGAGCTGTGGGTATAAGCTAGTTTAAGATAATAAATTACTGAAAGATTGCAATAAAAAAATATTTCTCCTCATCATCATCAGCGGCCATCCTTAAACAGCTCATTGCTGAGCACAGGTCTCATTTCAGAGAAGAGTTATACTTTAGCCACAGTCCACCATGCTAGCCCAAAACAAATTGGTAAACTTCATCAACATTTGAGAACATTATGGAGAACTCTTAGGCTGCTTCACAATGTTTCCATCACTTTTAGAACTTAGAGCATTTAATAGTTGGTTAAATGATCTAAGCTATTATGATTTTAATCTTTCAGGGACATGGACTGTATGCGATCCTTTGAAGTACTTAATTTAATCTAAGACATCAACGGAATATACGCAAATGAATTTTCCTTGTAATGTAATATTTTGGCGCAAACACGGTCCATCCCTGCTTCTAACCATACGTTATTTGTGTATCATAATCCTGATTTGCGTTCGCTCCAGTTAAAAACATTTGATTAGAACATTGATAAACTAAAAGCAAGATATACTTGGAGTGCCTTAGCTGTCAAAATTATCCCAGAATAATGAGGCAGGTTCTACTTCATTCCTCCCGGTCGGCTCAAACCAATGTCCTACGAGTGGCGGAATATAGCTCTACTTGTCTTAACGCACATATTAGCCCACTATAATATCTGCTCCGTAGTTCGCTAGAGTATCTTGAATTATTTGTTGGATCCGCAAATTGGTCAGGAAATTTAAAGTGCGTAATAACCGTACAGTGCGTGCGTATCTTTGGTTTGCTAGGGCAATGTATTAGGCTTACATTGGGCATGATTAGCATACAGTATACATCACTAGCTATGCTAGTATAGTATATATTTATCAGCTATTTATATAATTTTGTGATCCCGGTTATGGCGGCGGATCGCTGACGGCGGGACGTGCGTCGCGTACAGGCAGCCTTTTTAGCTGAACCAAGGACTTTTGTTGCTCAGGGACGTCAGCTGCGAAAAAGTTGCGCCTATAAGAAGATACTGACTTTTAAAAGCCCCATATCAAAAAATGTATCCACTAAGATTATAATTAGAGTGATTGTGTATTTGTTGGCTGGTTTGTTCTTCAACATGCATTGCATTTGCATGCATGCAAGATTTTGAAGTTAGATAAAAATACCGCGGAAACGAAAAAACCATTCGAAAATCACGTCTATCCGTTGCTCCATTGCTACGTGATTGAAGGAAAAACAAATAAACATACTTTCGCATTTATAAGTAAGGAAGCAACGATACTGAGGTCGTCATGCACCAACGTTTAGTTAAGTTTTATAATGCTGTCACTTTTTGGCAAGGTTAGTTCAGAAATTAAATTAAAAGTAGCATCTATTGTTTCACCATGTGATAGTACCTATAAAATATCAAACTATCTTTTCCGAGATACAGTCATATTATGAGCGACACGCACACATTCATAGCTCGGACCAAATCCGAGTCGAGCAGTAAAGTGGAGGGACTCTTAACAAGAAAAGGACAGGTTTGGAAAATTTTGCTTAAATATATTTAGCGTATTAGTGCAAGTGGACCTAAGGATTTGACGCATTTAAGACAGTTGCAAGTCAGAACTCATTCCACGAGTGCGTCCCTGTAGTCAGCACCTCTCCTTTTCATTTCATCCCATTCATTCCTCGGGATAAACTCTAATGAATATCTCTGGAACCTCTCGCGTGATACAATAGTTTTTTCCCTCCCTCCTTTACCCGGCGCGATTACTGGGAGTGTTCAGCGTTGTAAATAAAGATACTACGAGGGCTGATTAAGATTTCTCAAGCTACATTTATGTTAAATTGCTGCTATTGAGTTGTTTGGTGAATTCAAATGTTTTCTTTTTGTGTAGGCCCTGCCTCCTTGAACTGCTTTTGGAGCTGATTGCAAATCATACGCTGCGTTACTTCGTAGTGTTTGGTGCTTATTAAAAATGGTTAAGTAGGTACTTACTGATAAAAATGAGAAAGTTACTATGTCTGTAGCGAAAGTAATTTTAAACAGCTTCATGCCGCTGAATAGATCTTGAGGCAGCAGCATGCAGCATCTTGATGGATATGCGATTAGGATACTTTTCTCCATAATGTTAAAGAGATCCCTCGGGATTTTTAAAAATTATAACTAAGGTAGGTACAGGTAACTTTGAATTATTGTGACTACGAAAGTGCTTCCGATAAAAACTAGGTATATAGGTAAGTACTTGGACTAATTTACCGTACCATTAACGGTATCGGTCTTGGTATTTCAATCAACATTTACGAGTTGGAGTTATACTACGTTATTTTTTCAAAACTGATTGATATGTGCTTAAAAACTAATTAAAGACATATTTTGAAATTATTATTATTATCAAGTAGGTAATGGTTGCTTTTTTCCGTTTTTTTTTAACACAGTTGTAGATATTTTGCTATACTTATATACCTATAATTTATTAACGCACGAAATTTCCCTAAAAGCATCAAAATACCTAGGGGTGAGGTGTGTCGGGAGATCATAACTTACAAAAATTTACTATCACTTTAAATATCTTTACTCTTCTTATGTAGGGCATAGGTAATAAAGAGACAAATCGATGTTGGGTTAAGTTTCTAGAACAATAAAATATTGACTTACGTGTATCTATATAGCACTAAGGAGGATGTTTGTAGCATGCGTAGCACGCTATGATAAACTGCAATACCATTAACCTATTAATTGAGTTGAAAAACAAAGAGATTTAGCCTCAATTAGCCCGTCTGCCCAGCAATGGGATAATTGTTGGTCTCTGAGATTACCCGCCTTACCCGCGCCGACACTGATGCAACGACAGAAGAATGCGCCTCATCAACTAATTAATATAGAATTTTTTAATTGACGTTTTATCCCTTTATATCCGAATGAGAATTGTAGAAAGTTTTAAGGGCCACCGTAACTATGACACCTACTTTCCTGTCCATCCTTACGAATATTATAAATGTGAAACTGGTGTTTGTTTGTTGGTTTGTCAATCACGCAGCAACGGAGCAACGATTTGACGAAAATATTGGTACGCATATTCTATAGCGTTTCATAATTGCTAATCGTCCAAAGAAATGACAGAAAGAAATCTTTCTTAGAGACTCTCTGCACGCTCAGTAGTAGGTACATATAATATGGAATCCTGACCTCTAAACTAGGAAGGCCTTTATCTTAGGGCCCAGTGCCTCTCCCTAGCAAAACTTTCCAAAAAAAGCGAAGTGGAAAGCGTAAAAATTAATTCGCACCCCAAGCAAACAGTCACGTCTAATAAACGGATGCGTTTCGTACCGTACCTAGGGTGCAGTTTAGGCACAAAAGTTATACCGCTCGATGTCAGCCGCGGACACATCTCAGTTCGCGGCTCACTGGCTCACGAGCCACGAGTCACGAGTCACAGCCGACCTTTGTCTAATCATCGATACAGACCGCAGCCGATGTAGACAGGAGCAGCAGCTTTATAAAAAAATATAAATTTTATTATCCTATCCTCTTCTATCGCTTTATTAACTTCCAGAACGTGAGTACTGAGAAGAATAACTGGTGAGTTTTCTGCCGGCTCTTCTCAGAAGAATCACACACTGCGTGCGGAAAGCAGATTCTTCTGAGATTATTCAAATTTTTTTAAAGTTAGAAATAACGGAGGAATTTTGTTTTTGATCACTAAAGTAACAATTCTTCGGGTTTTGTTACAGGACTTTCTGATAATGCCAATAGGTACAGAGCATATTTTTTACAGGAATTATTATCCATCACGAACATGGAAATAGTAAATACCATTCCAAAAGTGATTTCTAACACAAAAAGCATTTTGTTTATGACTTAGATAAATAGTTCATTAAAAAAAAAACAACTTTATTTTATGCTTCCGAATCGTTTCACAGGTTTGGATCAAAAAAGTCGATAAGAACTATCGACAAAAAGCAGCAAGAATTTCGGTCACTTTTCAAAAATTCAAATCACAATTATGTAGGTAAGTAATAAGTATAATAATGACGTCATGTGTACATGATTATGTACCTACCTATCTTAAATTTTTGTAGAAAATAAGTTTATTATTACGAGCTATTTCCTCTATTAATTTTTATGTTGTCTATTCTAAATATTTGGTAGGCGCAGTGCAAAACAGTGTCACCAACAGGCGAGTTTTGAAGTGGAAAGTGCAAACTGGGCGGAAGTCGGCCAACTGTTGTGGACACTGCGACATCGCTGCGGGCGTCGGCGAGCTCGCCGCTCCACACGCCAATGTGTGTAAACTACACTTTGAAATGTAATTATGTCCGTTTTCACCAATGTTACCTAAATGAATTTCTAAGGATCCCTTAGCGTAATATTACCTAAATCTGAACCATCCACAGCGTATAAGAATTCTTTAAACGTTGATTTTGCGGGACAAAAATTTATTTATTTATGTGTCACTCTCAAGGTCCTCAACCCATGCAAATATTACGTGGATCCGTAGTACTATTGCAGCTTGATTGAATTACAAACCAACAAACAAACACACTGTCGCATTTATAATGCTAGTAAGGATTATGGATCAAGCTACATCCATAGTTGCTATGTACATAAAACATTATACATAATGCTTTTATTACGAACACATTGCGTTCGATTCGGGTTGACACTAGTCGTATGAATCATAACACTTCCTGAACACCGCGACACTGAAGCTGTCAGCGCGCTCGTAACAGCAATCACTCGCACCGACGCACAGCTCGTCGCTGATTAACTGCTTTTTGTTTTACCTGGCACTTAAAGAGCTGATTCAATAGGTCCCTCTATTATTACTTCTATCACATTATTATTAACGCAGAAGTACTAAGATTACGTCCTAATGCAAAATATACCTAAAGATTTTAGACTTGATTCGTGGTTTATAGACGTAACCAACATTTCAACTAAAACAATTATCGTGGTACGTACTCGTATAGTTTATCACAAAATATACTGAAAAGTTGAGAACAGAATCTTACTTTCTATTTAATATTATAAATTTTAAAGTTTGCATGTATGGATGGATGGATGTTTGTTACTCAAGGACTTGGCTGAAAGGCATAGAAATAGATTATAGTTTGGAATAATACATAGGCTACATTTTATCCCGGAAAATAAGAGAGTTCCTGCGGGAATTTAAAAAACCTCAATCCACGCGAAGTCGCTGGCATCAGCTAGTGGAAAATATACCTACTGAGAAGTTGAAAACAGATATTGCAAACATTTTTTGCGATAATATCGATGATTAATCAGCTTAGATTGATCCTTAGGTGTTACCACAAATTACTATTTAGTAAGTAGAATAATTGATAGACAAATTGATAAGACGTCAGGGCGAACTTCTAACTTTAACGTGGTGAAGTTCGTCAAACCGCACGTGGCCTTTCTATGTCTTTCTTGCCTAGACTATGGGTTGAGATGATGATGTAAGTAATGATATCAATAAAATTACCTAACTTGTAAAGCTTGTAAATATGGTCGCTAACTATGGGCCTCATAAGAAGGCTCAGGGTCACTCAGCGGGCGATGGAGAGAGCTATGCTCGGAGTATCCCTGCGAGATCAAATCAGAAATGAGGAGATCCGTAGGAGAACCAAAGTCACTGACATACTGTAGCTCTGCGAGTTGCGAAACTGAAGTGGAAATGGGCGGGGCACATAGTTCGAAGAGCTGATGGTCGATGGGGTCCCAAGGTGCTGGAGTGGCGACCCCGCACCGGGAAGCGCAAGTGTTGGCAGACCCCCCATTAGGTGGACAGACGACATCAAACGAGTCGCAGGGAGCCGCTGGATTCAGGCGGCGCAAGACTGAGACTTGTGGAGGTCCATGCAGGAGACTTATGTCCAGCAGTGGACGTCCATTAGTTGATAAAGAAGAAATCTTGTAGGTGTAATCATTTGATTATTGTAAAAATGTTATCGATAGTCCAAATAGTCTCGATATTATTTTTAACTTAGTTTCGAGACTTTGGTTTTTGGTTCTTAGAAAATATCATCTTCGCCATCACAAATCATAGCACTCGTTTAACGCACGGTAATGAAGCTGTCATCGCGGGCGTTGCGGTTATCACTTGCACTATTACGACTACGCGCCTTCGCTCCTCCGGCGGACATCTTTGTTTTTCACCTGGGAGCGTTCTAAATTAAACTTGATACTGTGCATATATGATGATGCCGGTGGTGCTTATTCTGCTAATCGAGAGTTACATTTTTGCTCTATTCGCTGGGCCATAACGATCAGGGCCCCAAGTCTGCTATTTTACATGTCATTGTTATTGAACCGCAATACAATTACAATTCAATTATCATTGGTCCAAAATTTCGTAGTCTACTAAATTCACAATGGTCGTTCGATTTCTTATAATTGGATTGTAATTCAATGATACCTCGGTATTCCCATTAGCTTAAAAAGCGTTTGCCGAAATGAGTTTCAAAAAAAAACTACATATTAAAAACGTTTATTTAAGCTAGATTCAAAGCTAGATGTGTCAGTGGCAAACCATCGGAAAACAATTGTGACGCCATTGGGATGTAATTGATAGACAATTGAACTACAATTGCAATAGCAGACTTGGGCCCCAGCCTGGCTGTTCAGCACGGAAATACAGTCAGTACTCTGACACCATCCTACAGTAATTAGATTAAATAAGCTACCCTTTTAACTGCAACATTTTAATCAAAAATAAAAAATCCTTTAGTTAAGTAACAAAGTTAAAGAGATGCTTTTTGTGCGCGTAAGTTTGGTCGGTGTTCACGCTGAGCCGAATTTCCGCCGCAACATTTTCCCCAATATCTTCGTTGACGTGACTGACTGACTGCGTGACTCCGCAGTTCGCACAATAAACACGTCCCCGGCATCGTTAATCAACGACACTACACCTTGGCGGCCCGGTCACACCATCCTAATCTAATTCTTATATCGGGTAGATCAGTTCACTGTTTAACTAGCTGATAACATATTCTGCAAATATTATGGGAAGAGATTATTCACATCGAGTAATCTTGGTTATCTGCTCATTAGCTTTCTATTAGTTTAAAACTATGTTTCAATCTTCTTGTAGTAACTAGAAATGTTTCAAAATAATTATGTACTTATCTTGATTTAACTAGAATTATTGTAAAGATTCTAATTCAGTCTATGAAAATGAAATATTATGTCTACCTATTAAAATGCCACACCCAACTTTATCTATATTTTGTGAAATACATAATATACTGCCACGCAGTTTTCACTGTTCTTGAAAAATTTAATTCGTTGTTGATATACGTATAATAAGCCTTTTACCATATTATTATTATTTGTGCGTTAAAATTTTGAAACCTAGTTCGCATTGATAGTGCCTTGACTAGACTAAAGAGATAATGATAGAGTCCTGGCTTACCATGAAACCATTGGCCATGAAATAAATAATTTTGAATTTGTATTGAAACGATTACGGTTTAACTAGTTCTTAGTTAATCCTCGATTAGTACTACGGTTTCGCCAGCCTGTCCAAAACAATGCTTCACCTTGACACAACACAAGGTACGAGAGCTCGCCCCCTGGTGGGGGTGGGGGGAGGGGATAATTAATTACCGAAGAGTGGCAGGTGCACAATGACTGCCGCTGACAGTGACGCGGCGGCTTTTTATCTTATATATGAAACTACGCACTTTATGTATAGCTAGTAGTACCTATTGTAGCGGTGATACCCTAGTGGTTTAGCCTTTTGCATCCTTTTCGGGAGTTCGGGGTTCGATCTCAGACACACATGACGACCTCCCTGGCGTAGTGAGCGCTGTGGTCTTATAACTGGGAGGTCTCGGGTTCGATTCCCGGCGGGATAATTTGGGAATTCATCATTTCTAAATTGTCTCTGATCTGGTCTGGTGGGAGGCTTTGGCCATGGCTAGCTACCACCCTACAAAACTTAGACAATAGAATATATTATGAAGGTACTTTATTATGAAATGACGATTGAACGAATTAGTTTTACTAGTGGGAATGACCCAACTTTTTCTGAACTATCTCTTGAGTGATGAGCTCAAAATAAACAGCAGTTCGTAAGAACAGCAAGCAGTAAGCAGCAACAGCAGTAAAATTATTATGTACTTATTACTGCTGTTGCTGCTTACTTGCTGTACATTATTGGCTTACTGTCACAAATGATAGATAATAAAGAAAATAACTTTATATCATACTTGCTCAGTAACTAGGGATTACTATGGTGGAAAGTCTCCTTGTAAGTTGGTGTTTGCAATTCAAGGCAACATTACGTCGCATGCTATGCTTTAATTGTAATGTTCACTTTACAGTTCAAGCTATGCAAAACTCCTTGGTAAACAATCTCTTTTCTTATAAAATGGTAAGAAAACTTTTTACTGAAAAAAAAAAACACTGAACATGGCGGCATTTAATTTCCATACATTTCAAACTATGCAAAACTCCTTGGAACTCAGAGCCGTAAAAAAAAATGGAAAACTATTTACGAAAAAAAAATGGAAATGGCGGCATTTCATTTGATCTGAAAGTTTGTGAAGTTTGTTCGTAAAGGGATTTAAGTTATTTACAACAATGTCAAGCACTTCATCAGATGATGATAAAGGAGGAGAGCCTGATTTTTGTTTGCTTGAAGCAGAACAAATGATGCAAAACTTTTGCCGGATAAGTCCAAAGTTACCTCGCAAGAATGATATAAAGTAGAATGCTTACCTCGGTTGCAAGTAGCTATTACACCCTCGAACTATATTCACCCTCGCTCGCTGCGCTCGCTCGTGTGACTAAGGCCCAGCACACATGGTGAAACGCAACTGCAACGAAACTGCAACTACTAGTTACTTTTGAGTTTCATTTGAGTTTATGCCATAGATACCTTTGAGAGACAACACACGTCGCAACTAGTTTGAAACCGTTTTGAAACGCGTTGCAGATCAGTTGCTTTGAAATCAGCGTGCAGGAAACTCGTGTCGAATTTGGCGTCTTTTCTGTTCGACAAAATGGCTGACGACGAAAATAAAAACATTCAATTCGTATTGGAAGTTGAGAAGCATCCTTGCTTGTACAATACAACACTTTCAAGCTACTCTCGCAAGAATGATACTGATGCAACCACATACTTCTTCTTTTACGCCTCCTTCTTTGTCGAAGATACAAATACAGAACCACAACTTCTTCATCACTTGAACTAGACATTTTGGAGACGTCTGTCTGGTCTCAAAATCGGAATGATTGTGACTAATTTCATCATATTTAGGTTGCGGCGTGTGTGGAAAACATTTGAAACTGGTTTCAAACCTATAATTTCAAAAGGGTTTCGTTGCAGTTGCGTTTCACCATGTGTGCTGGGCCTAAATATCTCGGGTGCACGCGATCCATTAGCGCCCTATGCGAGCTGCGCTCGCACTGGCGCCAAATTGGATCTTGTTCTGTAATAGCTTACTTACGTCCCTTGTGTAACATTCTACTATTAACTAGTTACATTTAAAATCGAGTATCCATTAACTCTACCAATTCACCACTGACAAGCAATGATCATTTCGAGTGGAAGATAATTCGACTGGTCACCTGTCTCATATTGGAATGTAAAATGCGATTTAAAACTGTACGCCCAGAGTGTAAATTTCAGTGTAGGTGTACAATTGAGTAGTTATTAACAGCTTTGAATACAATAACATTGGAATTTAAGTTTTGTTGTGCGGAGTTAAGGTTGATTCTAGTGTGTGATTGATTTGATTTTGATAATGAGTTGGTTTTCACAGGTGCAACGGTGCGGATGGCGGGACAAGCAGATTTGCATTCAATATGGCGGACTTTCCGTTTCCGATAGCGATTACGCGGTGACTTATGTGGTGTGGGTGTTGACAGATAGCACGGCTTAAATCAACTGTATTGGTTGAATAAATTATATTTTAATATTTTACTTACCTGAAAAGTAAGTATCTATAATGTAAACAGGTAGTTTAAGAGCGCATATAATGGGAACTCTTCAGATGCACATTTGATTTTTACAGTAGTAGATCAAATTTCAACAATCCGAAAAAAAAAGACAAAAATTAGATCATAATTCCAATGGACAAACAATAATGAAAGTTAGACAAAAAGAAATCGCGAACTTAGGTCTAATTTTTAACCAATTTGCATTTATTTTCTATGTGTTACGCTTATTACACTCTTACTACATCTTACTTTACTTACTACATCGGTCGGGTTTCACACGAGGTTACGGGTATGTTTAATTTCATCTATCGCGGGGATTTTTTTCTGGCATTCAGCGCACTGTTAATTAACCAATCCGTTTAAAAACTTATTCACTGTTTGGCCATGCCTTCTTCACACAGGGCCTTCTCAGACTTTTATGTACCTAAAGTGTAAATAGATGTGTGTGTAACGAGGCATCTCTCGGATACATTCGCTGAGTTTTGCGGTGACGACTGACGAGAGTCGAGACTGCGTCGCGTCGTGTGCTAGACGATCGGAGCAGGGGATTAAACAAATGTATTAAAATGTAGTAGTTTGCTGTGTTGCCCTTCTAATTATTAGAACTTATTGTATTTTCGATAATGGCCGGAGTCCTATTATAGATTATTATTTTAAAACGGTTTTAATATGCTCACTTCACGGCTAATTTATAAGTGATTTTATCTATTCTTTTCATGAAACAATTTCGCAGTAGAAAGAGGTCAAACCTTGCTGTTTGGGGTAAATAATTCGTGTTGACATAAACACTTTCATTGGTAGCTAAGACCCTGCTACTTCAAGGCGACAAAGGAACCGGAAGGAGTCCGTCAGCAGGAATGTGTCACCTCGCGCGAAGAGAAGCGAAGACGCGTAATTGAGCGCGTTCGCCGGACCCCCAAGGTTGTGCAATTAAACCGTTGCTACTTGCTACTTGCAAACTATGCGAATGAGCACCGACCTTAACATCGGGGGCCACTAGATATTCCATTATAAATTAAAAACTTATGCGAACGTAGTCGGGTACAATTTATTTTTGATGTATCTACATTTTCTTTATCAACCGATAGATATCCTCTGCTCTCTCTTCTTAATCGGTCACTCTTGTCAGAGTGGTCGTGGCCGCTAAGATGATATAACATCAGTCGTCGTCGGTCTCTTTAGATTTGGGTCGCACCACCTCCCGCGCGATGCTCCTACATGTTTGGTGATTTGTAGCATTGCGGGAACACTCCACCGCAGTTGTCAGGGTCACCGCTTTCATTAAATCTGTCCATCGCGTGGGTGAGCGTCGTGTCGCTCTTTTCCCCTCCTCCTGGCCATGCACTACCAACCACTCTCCTCTGCTAGACATGGTTCATTCACTGGTATTACCGACGTGGTTTAATTCCAACGACAGTGATTAGTTTGTTATTAACTGTCACTGAGGGTCACTGCCAATATTGTGCTTTTCAATGCAATTCCAGTTCGTTGGGAGTTTGACACCCGGTTCTTCCTAGTTACTATGTGCTGTAACTTAGTTTTGAACTGGGTTCGAACATCTTTCGCGATGAAGATGTGCTCATAATGATTTGAATATAGTAAATAAGTTACACTGTAGGAAATAATTTAACTTTATGTTAGTAAGCCATTTGAAACGCCGCTCTAGTGGCTGCAACGACAGGCCTTCTCAAGATATTAACTTTTGTCAAGGTATTTGCTGCGTCCCGAGGGCCCCATGTAATGTTGCGAGCAGATATTTAGTTTTAAACTCCTAGGTATGTTAACTTTTGCAGCCTTTGACTAATGGCCGCCCTAGGGGGAATGCCACCGAACATTAAGATTTAGGAAGACAGATTAAATGTTCATTCCACATACCTTCATATCCACTAGTTTTGGTCCTCCATTTAAAAACCTTTTATATACTTATTTTTGCTCTCGTCGAATTATCTTGTATCTATTTAACTATTTGTAGGATGTGACTTACATCATGTTCTAACGGCATCTAATTAATATTTTCATCAAAAGTCGAACTACTTTTATTTATTTCTGTTACGAGATAGGCTTGCGCTTGACGACAATTAATGATGGAGAGCACTGATGAGGTCTAATTTGGAGTACGCTTGCCTAGAAAATGTCTATTCACTCTCAATGTCTACTCACCTGGCAACGTTATATGTATTGGCAAAATTTATAAATTCCCAAGAATTCCAAACTTTTTTTTGATTGAAATCGAATTAAAAAAGTACGCGTCGACTTGAGAATTTTTTTTTCGTCGCTTGGAAAAAAGACAGTCCATTCGTATAGGGAAAAAAACTTATAAAGTAAGTCGTACAATTTCCTGAACAAAAACAATATACCCGTAGTTAATCTCTCTCAATAGCTCAGCATCCTTGACATGGAACAAGTTTAAACTTGTAATACTGTAGTTGGCAGCGAGTAATGTCGCACTTGGCAGAAAAAGCGAATCCATATGATTAAAGACAATGGGGAATATTGCGTGGTTGAATATGCTACGGATTATTTCACGAGGCAATCTCTAGCTTAGATATTTTAAGGTAAAATCTGCAGTCTTAGTAATAAAACCTTTTTTTTATCTATAAAACCTATCTACATTTGAAAAATATTGGATTTTTAAAAAATATGCATTTCTGACGTTTCGGAGTTATGTGCGTTTTAAGCAATTAATTATGACTTGTTTTAATGACCTTCATAACGTACTTAAAGGTGAATGAAGTTTGGTAATCCACACTTAGCCAGCGTGGACTATGACCTAAATCCTTCTCATTCGAGATGAGAACTGTGACCAGAAATGGGCTGGCGATAGGTTGATGAATTAATGAATATAAAAGCAGCTGTATTACCAGCATGTAACGGAACTTACAAAGATGATAGAATATGTAATAGTGCATGTATCGCCCGTAAGTTACGCTGGAGGCGAGGTTTAATAATTGAGCACATAGGCAGGTGCGAGGCTCGGCGCCGTACGTGGCGCTACTCTGAAACAATGCCATTGTAACTGTGTCAAATGCTTCCTTTGAAACTAATTTTTGATGAACTGCTGTTTATTTTTCAATTACTTAAGTTACCAAATCTTAATTAAGATGTTTAAAATATTATCCATGTTTATAATAGTGATTTTTTTGATTCGTTTTGAGTAAATAATGCATTTGATCTACATGAAGGAATTCTGCAAGGACTTCTATTAAGACCAACTTTATTAATCACAAAGAGAACAGTGAAACCACCTAATAATCCCGCGTCTTAGACCGCGTCGAATTTCTTTTTAATTATATTTCGATAGTTTTAGCTTGAATTATGTCTATTTAATTCTCTGCAAAGAAGGTATCTATTTTGCCTTTCAAAAATATATTTAGTTGAAAAATATAAGTGTAGAATTACAAAATAATATGATAAAGCTGGATGAAGCCACTATAAAATATCATAAAGGTACTATAGGTATGCACTTATAATTGATAGTGATCAGCTTCGAGATGGGATATAATATTAACCGCCGGCTTTGTCCACGCTCAATTGATTGAGCCGCCTCCCCGAGGACGCTGACGTAGGTATAAACCGCGTAGGTGTTGATGGAAGGTGTTATTCTGTTAATGTGTGATTTTATTAAAATGTTGTATCATGCTTGTAATGGACGAAGGCGACGACACTCGTAACACAAGTCACTTGAGTCTTCAAGCACTCCTTTTTATACTAAACGATAAATTCTGTACAAACTTTTTTGCATTGTAAATAAGTTTTGTAATAAAGAAATAAATAATAATAAATTGTTAATATAAATACATACAAAAGCGCATTTGCTGACGCAAAAATAAAAAATGCATGTAGTTTAAGTGCTTTAAGTTATTTATATTGATTTGGCTAAGAAAGTAGGAGGTTTTCAAATTTTATATTTTAAAGCAACCAAAGAAACTTGCAATTTTTTTTACTGCAAAAGGAACAAAGCCGGCTAAAGTTGGATACAGATCCACTCGAGAAAATGCTAAAATAGTTCTGATGGCTAAAAGATGATTTTGTATGTTTTTTTTTTAATTTCTAATATGTATATTGTTAGTATACCTAATAAATAAATAAATAAGATCTTTTTTTTATTTTAAGTGTTTGTTGAACCAAAGCCCAAAGTTGAACTTGATAAAATAAATAGTTTTACTTTGAGATTTCTTTCTAGTATCAAAATGCTTAATACTTTGTGTAATAGGTTATATTTTTTGAACACAAGAAATATCGATGGTTTTTTTTCTTGACTATTATAATACTAGCGCATATTATTTTAACCAGAATAAGGCTGCTCTATAGTTAAGTCTTGCAAGGGTGGAACCCTTTCGCTGCACATTCAATTAACTGACACGAAGCAGCTCTGATGGGAAAAATCACACCGTAATACAATAATAAAACATATTATTATTGTTAGGATAAACTAGCTTATAATTTGATTGATAATATAAATCGGAAGAGGAGATTTTGCAACTCAAAGTAGATAAATGTTGCCAGGTTGCCAGGTGGGAGGGTTCGATTGTGGCTTGTTACCACAGTACCGTCAAAAACGTACCACTAAGCGATTTGGCATGGTGGAGAAAGTAGAAATCAATCTCGGGTAGGGGTTTCATTAAAAAAAGCCATATTTCCTTCCCACTTTGCCCCCTCGCATCTTAGAATGCGTCGTCACTTACCATCAGGTGAGATCGTAGTAGTGAGCTACCTTGTCTAGAATTGAAAAAAGATATAATACTATCTAGTGCCCGCAGCTTCACTCACGTTAAGTAAGATTTTTCAAACCCCTATATTACCCTCTCAGGGGTTTATTTTCAACAATTCTTTCTTAGCGGAGGCCTACGTCACCTATCTGTATGCCCAGCCCGATCCGTCTAACGGTTATTAAAGTTATGCGTTGATAGATCAGTCAGTCAGTCAGTCACCTTTCATATATTTAGATTTTATAATATGCTTCCGATAATATAGTTGGATCTGTCCATAAAATCTAACTGTCTGCCTCAATAAAGGCAGAGATCAGTAGGAAGACAACATTGTTTTTCTTCATTTGTAATGTCTTAACCAATCGTATGATTTCCTCCACTCTGATAAGACTCATAATATTCGCGTGTATGACAAACGAGACGTTCCTGGCTTCGTCATATAACAGATACACAATAGGTAATACAGTGTAGTGCCTACCTTTGATTTCGCTGATTCACGTTCTTTAAGCGAAAGCGGGTAGGAACTCATTATTATCAAAATGTAAAAGCGAATCTTAGTACATATTAGAAGTTAAATAAAAAACTTACTGTGAAACTATATATTGTTAGGAGTCGCTCCTATTTAGGTCATAACTACCCACAATAATGTGGGTAGAACAATGAAATTAAATGTATAAAAACGATTGCACAGCTGTGCACGGGGCATTCTCTCTGTACCCGTCGAACGGGAAACTTGTTGGTCGCTATTTGGAGTAAGATCGTTCCTTAATTATAAAGCTTGTAATTGTTGTTGTCAGAAATTGTTAATGGCTGTGCGTGATGTAACCTCTCTATTGAATAATTGTTCAAAATTATATGTGTGAAATGGATCCTGACTATTATTATTATTCTATCCCATTTCTGACTTGCTAAAATCTTAATAAATTTCGCTTCTGATTCTGATTATATATTATGAAACTTTTATAAGAAATTCGTTTCGAAGTACGTTGTGAGAGTCCTGACTCGCGCTTTTAAAATTTTTAACGATGTGCCATAACTGCAACTTTTAACTCATCCAAATTGTATACGTCTTCAACAGTAAAAAAACCTACTATAATTAGAACTTTAGGTATATAGAGAAGATAAGTATATCCCAAGGGCAAGGATGATGACAATGGATGGAAACAAACATGGATACTTGACGATGAGGTAGCTTTTCTCGGAACTTGTTGTGTGGATTTTAGCCGGCACAATATTATTCAGAAGAAAATTGTGAATCGTGATTGTGTATTAGTAGTAAGAAGAGATATAAAGTCTGAACAACGCAATGAACAGTTAAGGTGTGAGCTCAAAACCGAAAGGTTGACAGTTCAAAATCCCCAACCGTTGCAATATTGTCAAACTCACTCCTAACACAGGCTGGTCCCTTATATGGAGGGGAGAGGGGAATTTACATTCTATTTTTTTAAGTAGAATCTTTACATTTGTTCTTGTGTGCTTATGTAGTTTAAATAAATCTATTTCTTTAGATGCTACTTGAGCCCCGCTATCGCTTGTCACTGTGGCGTGCGCTGTGCGTGTTCACGTATAATACGCGCAATAACAGTAACATTATGCGAGAGAACCGGGGGAATAACTCTGGCTTACGATGTTAGCTAATGTCGAACATGTATTTACTTGCCTGCCTTTTCAATATACCTACCTACCTACATTCGCGAACAATTGAGTTCTCCGGGTGATAGACGTAGGAATGAATATGAAAATTTTTGATTACATATTGGCTTGCCTTTGACTTATTCACTTATTAATATAAAAGAAAAGAACTATAAAAAAAGGAAAAAGAAAGAATAGAAAAAAAATATGTTTTTGTTTGTCTTGTTGGCACATCCACACATGCCATAATAATGCCATAAATTCATAAATGCCAAAGTAAGTCTATCTAAATACTAATACTAAATAATATTCTGTTCTATTACTTTTTCACCCCTAAACCACTTATTAATCGATTTGGCAAGACTATTTTGTTTGGGTTCGTTTTTCAATTTTTATAAAATGTAGAAATAGCGGGCATCATCTACTTAATATCGTATTAAATAGAAAGAGCAGCGACTGAAGGGTTGATTACTTTTAAAACACACACACACACTTACAAAAACCACCACGCGATTAAGCCGGTATGCGGAAGCAAGTACCTACTATGGGTATGAATCTCCACCTGAGGGCGAAAATCTATTGAGTGTTTACCTCCAGACAATAGATTCAAACTGTTATGAGCCCTCTCCTTAATGTGTATTATAACCAGCCAACTTGATACAATCCTTTCAACGACTTTAAACTCTATCTTAAGGCTGTAGAGTTGAAATTAATGCGTAATTGGTCAGTTGTTACAATTTAAGTTTGAATATTGACACAAGTAAATGTACCTATTGTTATTAGTACCTATCTCGATATTAATTTCTTGATAGTTCAGCGGAAGGGTGGACTTGAGTATTTTAATTGATTTTGTAGAACTAGCAGACACCCATAGTAAACGAAATTGCATTTTTCGATATAAAAAGTTTAGCTACTTAGCGTATTTAGTTTTCGTATTCGAGCACCTTGGGATCCCAAAGTCAACGATGTCGACCTAATTTATTAAAAGAACTACCTACTATGTGTTGTAAAAGTTTATTTGTATAAAAAAATATTCTCTATATTATCTATTCATCCAATGCTTTCTCCGTATTTTCTCTTCAATAAAAAAGTGCCATAGAATAGAATGAAAATTCAATTAAACTTTGTGAAAGTGTATTTGAATCGATTTACCACTGAGGTTAGGAATGCTGTTCCAACCATGAACAACCAGCGAGAAACTCGGTAGTGTAAAATAGTATGACGCTTTATGAAGTAAAAAATTGAAGATTACATGAATGATAAAAAAGCGTGTATATAATTCGGTCCAGCAATACATAAGCATGTAATGTGAATATTAATAGTAAATTGTACACAACATGATATTGTTATTACAACATATTATTTTTTTTTTTAAAAAGAGCAACCGCCGAGTTTCTTGCTGGTTCTTATCGGTTGGAACGTCATTCCGAACCAGTGGTAGATTCATTTGATACTTCGGAAGCACTTTTGTTAGCGATATATTGAAATAGTAAAGATATACAACTTTAATGTCGGTATTGAAGGTAGTTTGATAAGACTAGTTGTAGGTAGTTTGACTTTGTTGACGTCGTAGCGTCCGTCTGGCGCCGCGCGCCGTTAGTATAAATACAGCGCTTCGAACGTTGTTAATTCGGCCACATTCCGTTGCTAGCGTTCGCCCCGAGCGGACGTCTGCCCATGCGCCTCTTGAGCTGCCCGGAATACCACTATCTCGCGAGCCCGAAAGTGTATTGTGACGGTGTTTGTGCCAGCCCGGATTTGCAGTGCGGTGTTTTTCGGACTTTGTCCTGCGTTGTGTGTAGGGTAGTGTAGTTCCAGGGTCCAGGTTCTGTAAGTACACTAATCTAAGTATACTGTAGGTACACATCTCCGTCACCCAAGGGCGGAGACTCAGCTAGGGTTTTACGCCGTAGGTACCCACCTCCCTGCTCCGGCAGGGGGGACAGCCTAGCTCCCGGGTCCAACATGGACCCCTCCCTCCCCGATCGTCCCGCTTCCGGGCCCCCTAAGGGCCCAGCGAAGCCAAAAAGGAAAGGCGTCTTCGACGTGGAGCGCCTCATTAACGACCTTAAGCGCAGGAGCCCTGAGTACCTGAACATGTTCAGGGAATCATGGGCCTCTCACGAGGGCCCCGATCGATTTGAGGAGATAGCGGAAAGACACTTTCCGTCCTCCTCGCCTATGGAGGAAGACCCCCCCCAGCCCACCCAGGTCAAGGAGCCTAACTCCGCGACCCCCGCCGGGCCTTCAGCCCACCCGATCCCCCAAAAGGTCAAGGAGCCTAACTCCGCGACCCCCGCCGGGCCTTCAGCCCACCCGATCCCCCAAAAAGTCAAGGAGCCTAACTCCGCGACCCCCGCCGGGCCTTCAGCCCACCCGATCCCCCAAAAGGTCAAGGAGCCTCTCTCCAAGACCACACCCGAGCCTTCAGCTCACCCCATCAACTTATCCAGGGACCCTGCAGGGCCCTCAGTCCCTACCCCTCGCGTCCAGGAGCCTCACTCTGAGACGTCGCCCGCCTCATCTGAAACGGAGGAGTTCACCACCGTACAGTCCAAAAGCCAGAAGCGAAAGCTGAAGGCTTCAAAATCTCACGCCAACCCACCCAAAAAGGTGGTAGTAGACGCATCCCAGCCTTCCCAAGCGGCCTCCGAGGAGGAGTCGCAAGACTCCCCCATGGACGAACCTAGGAAGGAGAAAGTACCTCCTCTCTATATTAGAGAGAAACTTCATTGGCAGCGCATACTGCCAATCATCGAACGCCAGCACATCTCCTTTGAGAGCGCTCGTTCGACCGCGATCGGGATTAGGGTAGACTGCCCTAGTTCCAACGATCACCGTCGCCTCACGACAATCCTCCGTCAGGAAAACATAGGCTACCATACCTATGCCCTCCCTGAAGAACGCGTGCTCCGCGTCATAATCCGCGGCCTTCCCAAAGAGCTCGACACGGAGCTTATCAAGGCAGACCTCATCTCCCAAGGTCTGCCAGTCCAGATGGTCCACAGGATGTACCATCCTAGGACAAAAAAGCCCTACGAAATGGTGCTAGTCATCCTTGACCTCACTCCCGAGGGCAAGGAAATCTACAACATTTCAAATGTCTGTCGGTTGACTGGACTCAAAGTAGAGTCCCCGCACAATCGTGGCCGCATGGGCCAGTGCCACAGATGTCAAATGTACGGTCACTCAGCCCGTAACTGTTTCGCCCGCCCAAGGTGCGTAAAGTGCCTAGGGGATCATGGCACCGTAGAATGCCCAAGGACGCAGCCGACCGAGGAGCCCCCTAGCTGTGTACTGTGCGGGAATAAAGGGCACCCCGCGAATTACCGCGGCTGCCCCAAAGCCCCACGGGAACCCAAGCGAAGGGTTAAACCGGCCGGCGGCAAACCTGCAGCTCCCAATAAGCCCGCCCAAACATTCGTCCCTGCCCCGGCGCCAGCCGCGAGCGCATGGGACAAACCCCTTCCCAGGGCTCAAAACCCTGCCCCCAAGCCCGCCTCATCAGCGGCACCCCCGACCACCAATACCCCCCCGGCGGCGCCCAGCGCCCCACCCCAACAACCTCAGCCCACCCAGGGCTCTATCTCCCCCGAATGGCGTTTCATTATGAACGTCATGAAAAAGGTCGACCTGAAGAGACTCAAAGCTCTTCACGACCTAGTCAAAGTAGACCGTATTAGAGCCATGCTAGAGTACGGTGACCTCCTCGATCAGATGCAGGAAATCTCAAACGAAACCCAAAATGGATAATACACCCAAAGGACGAAGTAAACCACACTCCCTGAGTGTAGCGTTTTATAACGCAAACGGCCTTACCGATCAAATAGACGAAGTGCGCGATTTTGTATGTGCACACCAAGTAGATTTTCTCTTAGTGCAAGAGACTTTCTTAAAACCTAGCAGACGCGATCCGAAAATTGCTAACTTTAATATGATTAGAAACGATAGAATCACCGCGAAAGGCGGCACTGCTATCTACTACAGAAGGTCTCTGCACTGTACTCCTCTCGACCCTCCCGCCCTTACGAATATGGAAGTCACTATTTGTCAGGTGAGTATGACCGGCCATCCGACGGTCATACTAGCATCAGTCTACCTACCTCCAACTAAAGATCTACTCGAGAGTGATCTCAAGGCACTCCTCTCCCTAGGAGACTCCGTCATTCTGGCAGGAGATTTTAACGCCAAGCACCAAAGCTGGAATTGTCACTCCCCTAACCAAAGAGGACGCCAACTAGAGAGACTGACCAACCGCCCAGATCTCAATTTTATAGTCGTAGCCCCTGACACACCGACTCGTTACCCTATGTCGGACTCGACCACAGACAGACCGGACATACTCGACATAGCGCTCTTGAAGAACATCGCCTTACAGGTGTGTCCCTTGAGAGTGCTGTCCGAGCTATGTTCAGACCACCGCCCAGTCCTGATCCAGCTAGGACCTCCGCCCACTACTAACCCTCCGACTAAAACGATCGTAGACTTCAAGAAGCTTTCCGAGCATCTTAAGTCACTCGATTCAGTGCACATAGCCAAAATTCCTGACAAAATAGAGACTCTAGATCAAGCACATGCAGCTTCACTGCATCTCACTGATCACCTCCGCGACGCTCTCAGTGCTTGTTCTCGGGAAATGCCAAACGGATTTATCCGTCAACAGCTCCCAGACGACGTGAGAGAACTCATTTCGATTAAAAATGCAGCTCGTAGGGCCCATGACGCTTGTCCGACCGCTGACAACCGGAGGGAACTATGGCGAGTCCAGAGGGAGGTGAAGGCTCGCATAGCAGAACTCCGGGACGAACAATGGGACAGGAAGCTGAGCGAGCTCTCGCCATCTCACGTCGCCTACTACAGACTGGCGCGAGCTCTCAAAGCCGACCCTGTCTCGGCCACCCCCCCGCTCATACGTCCCAACCAACCACCCGCCTTTGAGGATATCGATAAGGCCGAATGCTTAGCCGACAGCTTGGAAGCTCAATGCTCCCCAAGCACCACATCAATTGATAGGTCCCAAGTAGAGCTAGTCGATAAAGGCTTAGCTTCCCTCCTCTCTTCTGCCCCTGGAGGCGACCCAATCACCCCCACGACCTGTGGTGAAGTTCATCAGATCATCAAGGACCTACACGCTAAGAAAGCTCCCGGTCCCGACTCGATTAACAATAAAACTCTTAAGTTACTCCCCGCTCAAATAATAAACCTCCTGGTTGTTATTTTCAACACTCTAATGATGGGATGCTCCTTCCCCGACCAGTGGAAGGAAGCAACAGTTATAGGTATCCCGAAGCCGGGCAAACCTAGAAACCTCCCTACTAGTTATCGCCCCATTAGTTTGCTCAACACCCTTGGCAAGGTGTATGAGAAAGTAATACTCAATCGCCTTAGGGCCGCCGTTGAGGAGAAGAAACTCCTCAACGACGAACAGTTTGGCTTTAGAGCCAAACACTCTTGTATTCACCAAGCGCACCGCCTCACGGAGCACATATATAGTAATTTCAATCGCTTTCAAAGGAAAGGCATCCCTACAGGAGCCCTCTTTTTCGACGTAGCGAAAGCCTTCGACAAGGTATGGCACGCCGGCTTGTTATACAAGTTACACCACCTAGGCGTGCCAGAGAGGCTCGTACGCCTGCTACGAGACTATCTCACAAACCGTACTTTCCGCTATCGGCTAGACGGGACCTTGTCCTCCCCCAGAGCTATCAGAGCAGGAGTCCCTCAGGGCTCGGTTCTCTCCCCCCTTCTGTACGCGCTGTACACAAGCGACATACCCAAGTCCCCCAATGTTAGTATAGCCCAGTTTGCGGACGACACCGCTCTCTATACATCCGATAAGAACCCAATCGTAGTCAGAGCCCGACTCCAGAAAGCGGTAATCAGCCTAGGCCGTTGGTTCCGCCAATGGAGGATAGAGGTCAATCCGGAGAAAAGCGCAGCAGTGCTTTTTTCTAGGAAAGGCCAAAAATCCATGCCCAAGCATAAACGCGACATGCTCGTGATCACCCTCTATGGGCGTCATATTCCGTGGCAAGATAAAGCCAAATACTTAGGTGTAACCTTTGATAGAACGATGAGCTTCGCCGCACACATACGCAGAGTCCGTAACAAGGCTCGGTACGTGCTCGGTCGTCTCTACACGATGATCTGCGCTAAGAGCAAGCTGTCCCTCAGACACAAGGTCACATTATATAAGACATGCATTCGTCCAATCATGTCTTACGCGTGTGTAGTCTTTGCACACCTCCCCCCCTCCGCTTATAACAGCCTCCAGGTAGTCCAAAACAAGTTTATGCGCATGGCCACGGACGCTCCGTGGTTCATGCGTAATGTCGACCTCCATAGGGACCTCCAACTCCCCACAATAGCTCAACATTTTAAGCAGCTTTCCAAATCCTATTTTGAGAAAGCTGCCAAACACCCCAACCCACTAGTGGTTGAGGCCTCAAACTACTTAACCGATCGTAACGACCCTCCAGACAAAAGGCGCCCTAAGCACGTCCTTAACGACCCTGACGACCAGATTACGACAGACAACGCACCCTATCAGGTAGGGCCACACACATCGTCAACCTCTGCACAGCGTCTTCGCCGGCGAAGACGAGGTCCCCGTTTTCTAACGTCTCCCGGGCGTGGATCCTTACCACGATCACGGGGGCGTACGGGCTAACTTAGCCCAGCCACTCCCCCCCCCCATACGTCCCAACGTCATCCTAAGCCGAGGTCCGAGCCTCACAGGAGGCGCCCTTAGGAAGACGTTACGCCCCCGATGTCATCGAGCCCTAGGGCTCACCCCCCCGGCGACGCTTCGCGCTCGCCCTCCAGTCCGGTGACGCTGTAACGGCCAGTAGGGCCAGCAGCTTACACAATCCGAAAAAAAAAAAAAAAAAGTTGTTAATTCAGTCTCTTCCAGAGACTCATACGGCTATTGGATGCTCCCGCGTCTAGGTCGTTGTATTTGATTGACGGGTGGTGATAGCAATCACGCCCTAATCGAATATATATTACCCGTAGGTTTAGATGAGTGTAATTAATTAAATACCTACTAGATATGTTTGATAGTTACCCTCTCGTTCAGAAGGTGGTTTGTCTGACGTGTTGTGGTTAAATAGGTTAGATGTGAGGACAGGGGCCGTTATAGGGGCGGTTGGAGACGGCTTTAGGTAGGGTTTAAGCGTTTGTTTTATGTGTTGATACTTTGTAAAAGTTTATTTGAATAAAAAATTATTCTATTCTATACGGTTGTTATAACAGTTAAAATTAATTACATTACACGTTCACAAAACGCTTCTTTAAGTCCACAGCACTCCGACAACGCGAAATCCCCGTTTAACCCGCTAACAGCTCACGTACACCGTAATCACCTATACAACGACGTGTGCAAACAATTTGGAGGATGGCAACTTATTAAAACATCCGTTCGACATGACGTTAATTACTTAAACCCAACCCGGCAGTGTTTGCGGGCACTGCCGGGGTGGAAGAGACCCGGCGATTAATAAATTTGGCCCGTGTTTGAGTTTCGGTTAGGTAAATGAAAACGGGTCATCGCTTATTGCTATGGACTATGGATTATGGTTTTTGATCGCTGTTGGGCCGGTTTTAATTTTGGGCAAATTGTTATTGTTGTAACATTCGTAATTGGGTATTTGACTAAATTTTTTTATATATGTACTAAAAATAAAGGTTTTGTTGAATAATATAACAACATTTTTCTTTTTTTAATCTCTTAACTAGTCTCGAAAAAAGAGCTTTTAAGTTTCCTGTTAGAAAAAGAGAGCGCAATTGCAAAATGACGTCTCAGTCATCACGAATGAGGTCGCTTGCATGGACCTCCACAGGTCTCGGTCTTGTGCCCCCTGAATCCAGCAGCTCCCTGCGACTCATTTGATGTCGTCGGTCCACCTAATCTGTCAACACTGAGCTTCCCTGTGCGGGGTCGCCACTCCAGCATCTTGGGACCCCATCGACCATTAGCTCTTCAAACTATGTGCCCGCCCACTTCCACTTCAGTTTCGCAACTCGCTGAGCTATGTCGGTCCATAATACTGTACTGGTCCATAATATCAGTTAAATGGTTTTTAATTTATCGTCATTTTGGCTTTCGAGTCTAAATGAGCGGCGTGCAATCACAGCCAACCCCATCATAGAAGTGCCTAAGTGCAACTTACATCAGATGACAGACCAGGTTAACAAAGCACCTGGAGTACGTTTTGTTGGCACGGGGATAAAATTACCGGTATTATTATATCGATCGTCTGCATCATACGGGTTGACAATACCAGCTGCTTAGCTGTTATTGTGCCGTAGGTATTGTCATACGATTAAACGTCGATAAAAGGTATGAAAATATTTTTATTTTTGACTTCAATCACTACATACTATTTAATTCAGTCATGTTCTTATATGTAATTTTTTCTCTGCTTTAATTTGATATTTTTAGAATAATAATTATTATTAAATATTTTTTAAGTTTAGAATAAGTGAACTCGCTATTCCTCACATAAATGCTTAAGTTTCATGAGGATGGCTTAAATTGTTTGGTAGTTTGTTTTTTGTATAAATGAAAGAAAAAACAGCATAAAATCAGTGTCAAATGTAAGAAAACTTTGATCTCAGAAACTACAGAACAGGTTTGATGAAATTTTTACGGAGTTTTAATATTCACAAATGGATAGATTGATATACCGCCGACCAAAATTTCCTACATTGTTAACCGATTTTGATGAATGTTGGAGCAATATTTATTGAGAAAGATACTTTTAAACTAAAAAAGTATTATCGGTCACATAAAGTAGACGGTAAACTGATTACGAATCGATACTATTCACTGAATAAAATCAACGAAAAAACGCAACGAATGACGTCGCGAGTAGTCAGTAGGGTGACAACAATGCACTCTTTGACCGAAATACGACCGTTACACAATAGTGCTAACAATAACTGACAAGCGCGAGTCCAATTGCTTTTTGAGAGTTCCTTGATAGGTATTTCTATATTTTGGCAAAGATAGTCAAATTATTTCAGTGTAGACCAGTACATTGCTTTGCAAGGATATTATAATAAAATGTAAAGAAAATTAATGAATATGAAAATAATTGTTTCGTATTAACAAGGAAAATCCAACTATAAAGTTTAAATCAGATTTATTAAAAAGTTGTTCCATCCACCTATCTTGATCTTTTTATTGTTTTAGGAAGATTTAGGTTGCTGTTTCTCCTACTTGATAGTAAAGACTTTTCATAAGAGTCACAAGAGTCATTTTAAATTTGAAATAGCTGGGTTTTAAATACTTAAAGCCGCAGGGAGCTGCTGGATACAGGCGGGGCAAGATTGAGATCTGTGGACGTCCATAAAAGTTGCCCTCCTTTCGGAATATGGAAGGGTCCATGGGCTTTAGTAATACTTTTAAGTTTGTGAGAAAAACTGTAATTTACTCTTACAAACATAACGTAAACATAATAATTTGACATAAATTAATAGGTATTTGTATTTTGACAGATCAAAAAAATCAGGATTATTCAGGTCTGCTTAGAAGAATCTGAGGAATCGCGATTTTAAACATTACAACCAGGGCTCAGATATATTTATATTGTGGTTACAAAACTAATTAGACAACATTCCGAACTTTTAGTACAGACGGAACCCTAAAGAACTCGCCCTCACCTTGTGATCCCCTCCCGTCCACCTACTATAAATTACTCCAATGATTTTTAGTCCGTGCGACATATTCCTGTGATTTATAACACTCGCAAACAATGGCAACCGGTTACGCTTATGAAACCCGTGCACTGAGGGTGTTATGAAAAGCTTTTTGTTTCCAATGTACGTGCGTACGCCTAGCAATTATTATTGCTCTTACATATGGCTAGTTTATAGTTTTTGCCTCCGTTTTTGCGTTATAGTACAAAAACCTTTATATTTTGCACACTGATCATATGATTTGTTAATATTTATTTAATTTGCGGGTATATATTACACAAATATAAATTTATTTCAGTTGATAATAATATTTACTTATAATATAAAATTTATAATCTATTTATAAAAAAAATATTTTTCTTACTGAAAAAATAAGAAAATCTTTTACATAAGTATGAAAAAATCACGGGAGCATAAAGTACCACTCGTCAAATAAGTCTTATCAATACACCTAAGCACAGTAGTAGATAACGATAAGTCATAAAAGGGATAAAAAACAGGGAATCCGAAATTCATTCCCATCATTACTCTCGCGACATTGACTGCTCAGCACGCATCGGCAATAAAAACACGTCGGGACCTCCTGCCAGGATGTTTATTTTGCACCGCGCAAACCCTTGTCAGTAGGTATTGTCTTCAAACTCATGTTGCCGGCTTTCAACTAGGCTCTGCTTTTTATCTTTTTTTTAAATACATTTTTAGCGAGCAAACGAGCAGGCGGGTCACCTGATGATAAGTGATTATCGCCGCCCATGAACATTTGTAGCACCTGGGGCACCACCAGACACCAATACGTTGCCGGCTTTTCAGGAATTTGATGATCCGGTCCTTGAATAACCCTATGTTCACAGTTTCGAAGTATATATTCCACTTTTAGTCTAGGCTAATTTTCGAATCAGCTGAACCAATTTTGTTGGGACTTTAGCAGGCAGCTAGAAGATTATACAATGAGTGATCAAGGTTACATTTTAATCTGAAAACATTTAGATCTTCTGAGAAAAAAATTAAAACATAAAGGAATATGTAGACTGAAACATTTTCACTACCAAACCACTCGACTAATTTTGAAAAAATTGGAATACTGGAGATGGTCGTAGGCTATATTTATCCCAGAAAATCAGAGTTCCCACGGAATTCTTAAATAAGTTAATACTCGCGAACGAATTCGCTACACATGAGTAAACTTTAATTGTGCTTTAATCGTTTAAAAAAAAAAAAAAAACAGTAATAGACAACAAAAACACATCAGTATGTAGATGCATGTGTCAGAAGGCCTCTCGTTTATTTAGTCCCCCACGAGCAAGGTATTATAATTACGTTCATTCTCCGTGTCAGCGGTGCGCAGGCGCGATAAGCCGGGCTGAATACTGCATAGGTGCGTCGTTAAAGCGGGTTTTTTGATGCGCACGCGACTCATCCCGCATTATCTTTTTATCGCTGCACCCCAAGCAGACGGATTAATGTGCAACGCAGAGGTTTGCAACATTCAAATCTGGTGAATATTTTTTGACTTATTATAGCGCAACAACTTTAGTATTGTTCGGGATCCCTCCGAGGTAATCGCTAAATAGATTTAAAAAAATGTTTGATTTTGTGCGGTAATCACTATTTATATGAATGTTTGGGGCAAAGTTTTTAAATTCAATTTAAGTTAGTGATTTGGCTTTTTAATTTTTACGAAATATTTAACAACCGCATTAGAAATCATTTTATTAATTTGATTACCTAATGATGTGTTATTGGTAAATGTTTTCAAGTTTGGTAAATTCAAAAGTCAAATTCTTTACTCGGAGTTGGTAAACGGTTTTGATGTCAACTTCAACAATTTAGCAGATACACTATAATGAAACAAAAATTATTATGACTTTAAAATAACCAACCAATGGTGCACCACTGCTGCCTAGGTGCACACAATAGAGCACACGCGTGTCACCCGTGTGTCGCAGAACAAATATTGCATTACCCCCGTCCCCCGCGCCCCGCGCCGCGCCACGCGGCGGCCATTGTCCGCGCCCCGTGCGAGCGCGGTCACCCTACTCCCTGCGCAATAATCCAAGGGAAATGAGTGCCATAGATTTTTAACAATAATTATAATTATTATTATTATAAGTTGTGATTTTTTTTTGTATTATTATTCAAATAGGTGCGCTTTAATTTTTTTTTTACTTCTTTCGATAGCAAGATTGTCTCCGGTCGCACCTGATGGTAAGTGATGATACAGTCTGAGGGAAGCGGGCTAACTTGGAAGGTGTATGGCAGTGTAGAAGTCCCTACTAAAGATTTTTGAAGGGTTGATAAAAATAAAAAGAGCTAAATAAGTATAGCTAAATCGAAATAAGAGCAGGTTTTAATAGACTCCTTCCCTTTAAATCCATCTATCGAAAAAAATTTGGTTGCGCCTCCAAAAAATAAAGATACCCGTAGAGTCTATTGGGCTTCCAGTAAATAAAGTCCTATCCTCACAAAAGATTTAACCCATATCTTGTACTTAATACCCATATCTCTTCCACGCCCATATCTCGACGCGTCAAAAGCAAGCCCACCATACACTCATTTATCGTTAAAAAGGTATTTGGAGGTGGCCGGTGCCCCCTCGCGCCTCGTGGGGGACCTTTTTGTCCGTCCGTCTCAATTGCTGAAGGTAATTTTAATGGTCCAAATTAATAATTTCCTTATGCCCGCATGGCGGTCCATTCGCCGATTGTCGTCCCTTAGCCCTTTTGTGTTTAATTTGGGACTTATTTTACACTTATTCTGGTGGAATTTTTAATACCACTAATTGAACAGATGATGCGTAATTTTTACTCGTAAGTGGCGTTCGGTGCTGTGTGCTGTTATCAACATTTGTGATCATGTTGGTATGTAGTAATATAAATAAGTGTTCTGTTCTTTCTTTCGAAGCGTTCTATTTTTAAATTCGACTCTCTTTCTCTGCACGCAATAATAAAAAATTATAGCATTACACAAATTGTAATTTTTAGTAATGACAGGGTATAATGCGGTGCGTGGGCTAAGTTCTACATAATATAGCTCAATTAGGAAGGTATATTGACGTTAGTAAAAATAAACGGGACCGAATTCAATGATAGCATTCCTATGTATGAAAAGAGGATTATAATATCATTTTCCGAAGTCCAGATAGTTTCCGCAAGTGAGTCTTAAGTGTAATAGGTCCTTGGTCTTTAGAGGCACAATATCAGAAACAGAATCGACGAGAAAAAGAAATCTATTGTATTGTGAAAATTAATGTGGAATGAAAACAAAGAGAGTTGTACGATAAGCACTAAAGTCTTGCTTACCTTCTCTATTTTATTAAATTTATACTAAAAAAGCTAAATGAAATGCTCTACACTCTACAGCTTTGTTATAAGAACTATAGAGCCGTAACAAAGCGTGTCTCACCTCACCACAAAACCTAAGGGTATCGTGCGAGATGCGGGTCCCAACTATTAGAGTGCTCCACACAAAGAGGCCTGTATTTAGTTTTACACGTTTTAAGTTACGCGGTGTTTCACTTTGTCCTTTGTGCATGATATAATGTCCCTTTACCGTTTTGTGTAAGCTCTTTTGGACGCGCGTAATATGATTTTGTAGGTCGAACCCGCGTGTGGCTTTAGGTTTATTTTCACTTTCACGTGGTTGGTGTATTACATGTATCCAAATCAGAATTCAAGGCACTATTCATTATTTATTAGAATTAACCGGCCAGTTTCTTATTGGCTTTTCTCTGTGGAAATTCTATCCAAATACTTTTTAATAATCTATTAATAAGTCTCTTTTTATACATATACATAAGTGGTTGAAGGTAAGAAGTAGGGGTAGAAGGTAGTGGTAGGAAGGGAAGGTACGGTGAGTGGTAATAATAATAGGTAGGTACTTAAATGGATTTAAACTGAATATAGGATTATCTATCGAGGTCATTTATTTCGTAATCCTGATGATGACAGTCCTAAAGTTTTTGAATAGTACAAACGCTACAGTACAGTACAGAAGTATTCTCTTTCTGATGTATAGCGTTATCTTTCTCAATAGACTGGTACAGCTTTTAGGAGCTTTCCTAGGTATCAAATTAAAAGTATCGATTCTACTCAGGTATCGATCCTTTTTTCGAATCCCTAAGCATCTTGCAAACTTGACGGCAAACTTGATTTGTGGCCTTCCTAAAGTAAACAGAGAGTTACTTTTACACGAGTATGAGAAAGACTGAAAGATTGGCTCAGATTTTTTCAAGCAAAAAATCTACAATAACTGATTTAAATTGGTAGTAGGAGGAAGTCCCTTTATTGCCAGAATAACATAATAAACCCCTCAATGAGCCGTACCTGGCTGACTCTATCTCCTAAACTGACACTCGGTCAACGAGCATGTGGGTCGGGTGGCACAGGACATGTATAGAGCTGCCAAATTCAATCCTTACTCATATTATAAATGCGAAAGTGTGTTCGTTTGTTGGTTTCTCCTTCAATAACGCTACAACAGAGCTACGAATCCGCGTGATTTTTTGCATGGGTATAGTTGAAGACTTGGAAAGTGACATAGGCTTTATATATTATATGGAAAATAAAAGAGTTCCTGCGGGATTTTAAAAACTAAATCCACGCAGACGAAGTCACGGGCATGAGCTAGTATTTTATATTTATAGTTCTGACTTTAGTTAGACGTTTTAAAAATGCCGCGGGAATCAGATTTTTCTGGATAATTAAGGCCTAATATGGTTCTCTCCAGGTCCTCAACTAACGCATGCAGAAAAGCAAGCCGATCTCTGTTGTGAATTGCGATGTGTTAGAAGGACAGTCGACAAACAAACACACTTCTGCACTAAAATATTAGCACTTGAAGATTTAAAAGCACTCTGTAAAAGTGTATTTGTGTACAGTTTACTTACACCGACTCTACTCCATCCACTGTTCGGGTCGTGAAGCCTATTAACTAAATTGAGTGAGTCAGAGCCACCTGGCCGATCACCTTAACTGCTGTTCAATTGAAACCCATTGTACGGAGAAGATTGGACTTTGTTACTCAAGGAGACATTTAGTTTTCGGGTTTACCAACTAAAATGTTGATACCAGTTGAGGAACCCGAAAAATTCCCTGTAGAACCACTAGTGGGAGAAGCCACAGGGTATTGCCAAAACTTCTTCTTATTCTCACACGTCTCAGTCTTACGTTGCCTATATCCAGCGGTTTTCTTTATTCGATGACAAGATAGTCCTTGACTGCGATCTCACCTGATGCACCTGATGGTTAGTGATGATGCAGTCTAAGATGTTAGCGGGCTAACTCGGAAGGGTTATGGCAGTGTAGATTTAACCCATACCCCTAATCGGTTTCTACATGCCTGCTGCTCGTGTTATGCCGTTGGTCCACACACACAGACACACAACAGAGAAGGAAGTCACTGCACTTTCCGATACAGTTGTCAAGTTCTTTTCGCTGGCAGACTTTCAGACAAAACCAAATGGCAGGAAAAAGTTTTTATACCACGACGGTGTACAAACCATGCCAGCATGGAAAAACCATAATTTGTACGGTGATACTTAAATTGTGACTTAGTTAAGTTCTCAATATCATTTATTCAGCTTATAAGCTGAAGAATTGAACTAAAAGTACAGAAATATAAACGAAGCCGCAGCAGTCAACTAGCGTTCACACATAGGAAGTGGAGTGTGATTACATTGCGTGCGCGTTCATTGACGTCAATTGCGGAGACGATGCGGGCTTCGTGGAACACGGCCATAACAATTAACCTGCCCACCGGCGACCGGCACTCGTTGGCGGAGAGATTCATTTCATTTCATTTCTGTTTCATGGCAGTTCTGTTTTTTTTTAGCGAGCAAACGAGCAGGCGGGTCACCTGATGTTAAGTGATTACCGTTGCCTATGAACATTTGTAGCACCTGAGGCACCACCAATGCGTTGCCGGTTTTTTAGGAATTTCTTGGTCCGGCCCTTATATAACCCCATGTTGTTTTTTTTTAAATATTATAAAACAAATTGTGGAGTCAACTCCCTTCGACGGTGCTCCCACTAAATTACAACATGGGGTTATTCGAAGGGCGAACCAACAAATTCTTGAAAAGCCGGCAACGCATTGTCTTTAGTCAAATGATTTTTGCAGTTATATTTTATGCACCAGAGCGGATTAACTCTTTAATACCAATAATAATTTAATTAGTGTTAAACCGAAGATAAATTACAATGTACTTACTTTTATATAGGAGTCGATATATGTGTTTAATTAATTTTTCATCAACGCCTCACAGTGGCAGGTTAGGGCGACAATCTAATAAACTGTCCCGCGCCCCGCTGAGACCATCCGATTATGTGTCGGGAATCTTGTTACCCTACACTGATTAATACGAGACCGGACCGCGCGCTGGTGCATGCACCTACGAGCATCCCTTACAATGGAATCCTAATGAAATTAAATGGGTATGTTGTTGTGTTCCCCAATATCAACCGACTGAAAAAAATGAAGGATATTAACTTCATAGGTACCATATTCTATGACAAAACAAGCCATGACTGTGATCTCACTTGATGGTTAGGGACGATGCAATCTAAGATGGTATCGGGCACTTGCAAGGGGTATGGCAATATAATAAAACGTTACCCTTAATCGGTTTCTGCACACCATCATACCAGAACTTATTCCATGCCAGAACACTAAATCGCTTCATGGCATCTCTGACGATATGGTAGTAAATAGTTACGGCTAAAACCTACCACGAAATAACTTGGAAATTATAAATTTTCAAAATGCTGTCTCGAGGAGTCAGGGAGGTTGTTATATATTTCTTTTGAAGATGTTACTATTTAAAATGTCACTACATATTGTCAGGTTGCTCTCTCTGAATAAGGCGTCAAATCTCGAATGCAATTATTGCAATTCTTGCACGATTGAGAAATACTTTGCGATCATCCTATGCGAAAACTTTTCATATAAATTTCGCTCGCATCAAACATTCCATTACATTATTATACATTGTGCAAAAATTCGTATCAGTTAAGTAATGTTGAAGATTTGCTGAATGTTTAAAGAAACAGATCAACTCAACCGCCAATAAAAGTTACCTACACTCAAAACACCCTTTTTATAGGTTGACAGTTAAAAATACTTATATCACATCGAATGAGAGATTTTACGAGAGTACACTGTGGTAGAACAAATTGTGTGCCACGGACGCACGCAAACTCTATTTACCTCCACCTAAACTACTGATTTGAATATGAATAGTGATGTGCGAAAGTCACTCTCGATAAATATTATATTCTCAAAGAAAAAAAGAATAATTAAATAAAATGTAACACTGTTATAAGGCTTTGCGTCTCCGTTCTAAATACGCAGGGTTAGGGATTAGTTTTGCAAATGGGTTTGTTTCCTACTTATTACAATTTGAGTATCTTTAAAACGAAAGTGAATAGGCATCTTTTAGGCCAAAATGACCTATGCTATGATAGTAATTTTTCTTTTCAGCTACACAATTGTCATGATATATTCAAAAAATATAAAATATGAGAAAACATGACAAAGGAAGCAATTGGCTTTAATTCAGTTGTCCACAAGATAGAAAAGATACATATTGTAGCTACTTGTGTGTGTTTGGAAAAGTACAACTGCTGAGTTTCTTGGTGGCTTTTCTCAGCAGAATCTGCTTTCCGAACCAGTCGCAGTCTTTTTTCGTCATAAACGCCACAACTTGGCCTACACGAAATAAATAATTTTGTATTTGAATTACGAATGGAACATCGATGGACGTCTCACATCACTAAATGTAAAGGAGTGTCGGTGGCAGTGCGGAGTTAGCATAAAATCCTCATTTGTCACGCACTAATGCGTCCGCGGCAGATCGCTCCCCGCCGCCGCGCGCCGCCACTACAATGTTATGATGAAATTACGTCACTTGCACTTCTGCATTATAAGTGTACCACACACTATTCTAAATAGAATGACAGGGCGGCCTGAATCGCCGGTTGCCGAAGTTTTGTTACTCACGGGAGATATTATGGTGCACCGGTGTGTACGCAAACAAAGGTGTCTCTAACCCTTCACTCTCATAGTCCGATGGGTTAGAAATCCAACACGCCTGAAGATAGATCTCAGGCACAGGACTGACGGCTTTTCGTGCACTCCGAGGCACAGGAATGACACACCACTTACTTCCTAACTCCGGGCTATCATTGAAAATTTCTTGACAGAAAAACCTAATACATTTATTGGTCCAACCCGGGAATCGAACAGATTGATAGCTACAAAAATAGTCCAAAAGCATCTAATCTATCCCCTGCATCTATCTCTAGAATCTAACGTAATATAAATTACACTTCTTTTTTACTTAGTTGTGTTGTAAAAAAGACGGACTTAACGTTTAAAGCATTTTCTTGCAGTTTATTTTTGGACATCACCTGTAGGTTGCAAGAAGTTAGTTGGGTATAAGAAGTCGGTCAAAAAGAGAGAATAGTACCTTCAGTGGTAAATTTATGACGTGTCATAAGAGCTACAAGTTAGCCTACATGAAATAAATAAATTTTGAATTTGAATTCAAATTTAGATTTCATCAAAATTGGTTTAGTAGTTTTTAAGGGATGGACACTTTTCCTTTTTCAGTTATTCTGTATTTCAGTATTTTGAAGTCGGTTTAATTTTTCATAAATTTTATTATAGCTTGTGTTGATTAAAAACCTTAACCTAAGCATTTAAGTACCAACTTATACTAAGTTGCGTTTAAACCTGAACAAATGATATTAAAACTTATTATTATTACACCTATAACAACTAAGAGATTGAAAGTATACGCGTTAGTTCGAATGTGTCCATTAACTCGCCCGCAGATTCATCTCGGCAATCCATTAAACGGCACTGAGGACCTCTACATAAACACTTCAATAAATGCACATTAAAAGATATGTCTCCAATTTAACTAAAATTTATAGTCACCATAACACCTCCGCACGCACTTCGGTATCTAGTGACAACGATGTTTTGATTGTTTTCGTATACATTGCTGCTTTGTTTAGGTTATCTTTTGATACTGCGAATTATAAAAATAACTTTCTCATCAATTGTGCTATTGAAAATCTGTCAAAAATTATTGATACTAAGCGAGACGGACGAGCCTGAAATTGTTCTCTGAGACACGGAGGAAAAGAAATTAAAGAACTATACCTATACTTACTAAGATATCTAGTATAAAATTATTAAATTCAACGTTGCTCACCCAACAAGACCTACTTACTCGTATAATATACTCGTAATGCACAATATGATATTTTTTCTCACCAACTGGAGCGTGAAGCTTTTTGAAAAAATACTGAGGTTGTATAAAAACCAGCAATGTAAGTAAGCATATTCAATAGAGTATTGCTCCAATATTTTCATGGTATATTATTAGTAGGTTACAACATAGTCCCCCACGAGTTTTGCCATAAACTTGAGAAATGACCCGTTTATACTTCATAAAATTTATATGCACTTTTATTTGGTCAATAAAGTTCGATTTGTCTTTCTGTCTGCCCGTCTACAATGTGCGAGGGCTTACAAATGTCACTTGAGATTAGGGGGTGAAGGAGTAATTAAATTATTTTCACATTAAAGTTTGAGGATAGGTAGAGTCGGCAACAACATATTATTAGGTATGGTGATATGAGTGAATGACCCAAATGTTAAAGTTTATGGTAGATCAATAAGATAGATAAGTAGAATACGTAAGAGCTTAGAATACGCTGGGCCATGGAATAATCTATATATATAAAATTCAAAGTCCTGACAGACTGACTGACTGAGATATCAACGCACAGCCTAAACTACTGAAGTTAGAAACTTGAAATTTTTACAGTTGGTTCCTTTTATGACGTAGGCGCACACTAAGAAAGGATTATTGGAAATTCCACCCCTAAGGGGTTTAAATAGGGGATGGAAGTTTATATGAAACTCCGTCATTTTTCAAGCTGTTTCCATCAAAGTTGGTATTTGAGCTTTCAGTTAAAAATAAAGAAGTACGTGTGTCACAGTTTTTGAAAATTCCACCCCAAAATCTAATTCCACGCGGACGAAGTCGCGGGGGCAAAAGCTAGTAAATATATATTTCTTGAGAGTCTTGACGTGTCATAAGAATTAAGTTGGCCTACATGAAATAAATAATTTTGAATTATGATTTTTTTTCCTTCCTATATCTCGTTGTAGTTTTACATAAAGATCACTGATTATTATGATTATCACAGTTATTATTAGACCTTAAAACGGTTTCATAACTCGTAACTTACGTTTATTAATATAAAAGACATCACCGTCTGCATGAACGATCAATAAAAACTTTGATTGGCCACTAAACGAATGTTTTTGCGGTCATATAAAATTTCAACACACGGACAATCATAAAAATGTGAATGTGAATTGTCGTTTCAATGATATTATTTTTCATTATTTCCAGAAGTCTACACCAACAGAAGTTTTAACAACGTGCCGCTATTCACGTGTATGAGTGCCACGTAACTATTTTTTGTACTGGTACCTTCTAGTGTGATGAATTGATGAAGATGAATCTCAGTTATTTTTAATATTATTAATTTTCTGCGAGCTCGTCGCGAGATCTTTAATAAAGGATTATTTATTGCGCTTCTTGCGTTAAAGTTCAGTGGTCTACATCCAATCTTGTCGCTCGAAACACGTTAGTTCTACGATTTTGAAATTAAGTATTAAGGTGTGCAACGCTCTATCGACGTCTGTATTTCCTGCTACGTATAACGTTAGCATCTTCTAGAATAGGCATTTTCTAGGCAAGCGCTCTCCAACAAAGAACGCATCATCGCTTTTCATCATGCATGATTATCGTCAAGCGCAAGTCTATCACGCAAAAATAAAAAATGTAGAGTTCAATGAAGACCTGTTGAAGTTGATAATTAAATTACCAAGAGTTAATAAAACCTTCCACTAGAATGATCAATTATTATTAGTACCAAAATTACATTACATTTAACGTTAGGTAGGTATAGCATTTCTTAAACTCTTAATAAAATTCCATACAAAGGTATCAATATCCTTCGTCTACAACGTTGCTACGAGCTATAACTGAGACGAAAATTAAATTAATTTCCTCGAATATACCTCTCTATTCACCTTTGAGCCTCGGATAAAGGATGTAATACATTTAGCTGAATATTGAGATCCACTAGTGAAGGAAAACCATTTTACCAAATCAAAATAAATATCGATAAAAATTATTGCAGTAAGAGTACACGTGAGTTTAAAGTTTAAAACCCTAGGTCATCTAGGTAACCCTAGGTATACCTTACTTGTCTAGAGGGTTTTTTTTATGTCAAATACTAATAAAAGTAAACTAACTGCTCATATATATCTAGATGGTTATTGACTATTAAGCTTAGGTATCCACATAAGCTAAACCAATATTATTACATGTATGTATCATTAAACTAAAAGTAATATTTATGTGCCAACGAGTATGATTCGACGATAAAGCATTGTGAATAAAACTTCTTCAGTTATACAATTTCTTAAGCATAAATCTATGTCTTATCGATATATGAGTTGTACTAGAGTCCCATCCCTATCCTCGTGCGAAAGGGAGGAATTAACGATTTGCAAGCGATAGATTCGTCTTGATTTGACTCGCGTTTATGGTAATTTAATATTTTGGACCCCTTGATGCTCGCGGGGTGTGCCGCGTGGGGTGGTTGTTGCACCCCTATTGTACACCTTCGCATTTCACATTCGAAATGAGAACAGCTCTACAACTGTGTAAAAATCTTACACTAGTTATTTATATAAATAAATATAATTAGCCTTTACTGCGACTTTGTTTGCTGTATTTAGGTGATTTAAAAATGTTGTGGAAATTATTAAAGTTAAGTACAACGTCAGTCTCAGACGTCAAATACTAGCGATATAGCGTTCCGGCACGATGACGTGTAGAAACAGATTAGGGGTATGGGTTGAATGAACACTGCCATACCCATTCCAAGTTGGCTCGCTACCATCTTAGACTACACCGTCACTTACCATCAGGTGAGATCGCAGTCAAGCGCTATCTTGTAATCGAATAAAAAAAAAAAAGAAAGCTTGAGAAGGGTTTAGGGTTTCAACTTTATGCCATAGTCCACCACACTAGCCAAGTACGAATTGGCAGACTTCGTAGAACAGAATAGAATAATTTTTTATTCAAATAAACTATTACAAAATGCTTTCATAAACCTTTGAGAATAGGTACTACGGAGAACTTTCAGACAAGCGCAGGTTTTTTCGCGATATGTATTTTCCTACAGCGTGTAAGTGAGAGCTATGTTAGTCTTAGTCTTGAACTGGACAGACAGACCAATCGACCGAGAGTCGGTTGTTTAGTTTTATTTATAGAAATCAAATCATAATATAAAGCTGATAGAAAATTTGATATACGTAGTATTCTTAAATAATTTAATTACACTAACAACATTTTATGAGCCGTTCACATCGTATCGAATGTGAATAGAAATTTATGTTTTGAATTTAATTTCGCAATAAAAGTCGCGTAATTTAGTTATGGAGGCATATTATGGTGTTGAGAGGCAGGGCAGGCAAGGGGTTACTTTGAAGAAGTTTATGTTTTATCTCATTGTTAAGGTTTTGTTACCTTTTTCAAAAGTCTGGCATACGTGGCGCAAATGGCCAAAAGGACCTGGTGTCGTGAAATACAGGTTTTACCCAGTTTCAGTACTAGTTACCCACATTAGCTTTCCAAATAATGATAAATGTACCTATGAAAAAAAAACATCAATATCCAACGGTTAAAGGCGCGGACTGAAAACTGAAAAGTCACAGGTTTGACCCCCACCCGTTGCACTATCTCGTAACACAAGCTTTTCGCTTATTTGGAGGGGAGAGGAGAATATAAGTCAAGTTCAACTTGGCTAATATATATTTTTTTTTAATAAAGAGAAAAGAAAAAGTAATGTTGAGTACCTACTGGAGTTTCTTGCCAGCTCTTCTCAGCAGAATCTGCATTCTGAACCGGTGGTAGAGTCATGACGTGTCATAAGAGCTACAGGTTGGCCTACATGAAATAAATAATTTTGATTTTGAATTTAATAAAAAAACAATGACGACAGATGAACTCAGCGTAATCCTTTAGTAGTTAACTAACGTTTTTACAGATTAAAGTGTTTTAAATTAGCCCTTTTCTTGGACATGCATATGGCACGCGACCGTTATGTGACGTCACCCTCTTTCAAAGGGTTTTTTAATCCAATCGAACAAAAACCTATCACAAAATAGAGCTAATGGCTATCACATTAAGAAACGTGAGAGGTACATCAGATAGGGAACAACTAGCGTCATAGTTGAGCAATCATATAGGTGAAGACGAAATTACTAAAGGAGAACATGATATAAAATGAAAATAAAAATAAAAAAACTGAAAAAAGTTTTTACAAAGTAAACAAGAATACCGAATATGATTTTTTGAGACGCAGACCGCGTCCCAAAAACTCAAGATTTTAAGTAAGTTGCCCATGCCCATCAATCTAATGAATATAGTTTTGTTGAATCTGAACATAACATGCAGTTAGAAGACTGCTAATTTAATTATGTACTTGGTAAAAATTATGACGTCGTAACGTAGTACAACTGTATGATTCTTAAACTGTGTTAAAAAGACCGCTTAGGTTTGACTGTTCTAATATTTTTGTATCTACAATCATTATTATTGCATTTTAAACCTTATGACTCTTGGAATAAAGAATATAAGTAAAGGTGTACGGGGTTGGTAGAGGGACAGTATGTGAGGTTGACTGATAAAATATTTTAGGTAAAGGGTTGCAGTGACTTTTGCTTATGAGTTGTTGATGATTAATGTATTTTGGTACATTCGAAGTTCTGACATATTTAGGTGGGATTCAACTACAACCGACAATGCATTATACCCGAAAGAAAAAGCTTAGGTACTCTGTCTTCATAATATACTTATTTATAATAGGTTAAGCATTTGTCCGCGAGGAGATATCTGTTTTAAAATGCAATTTGGGAATTTATTATTTTTGAATTGTCTCTGGTCTAATCTGGTGGGAGGCTTTGGCCGTGGCTAGTCACTACCCTACCATCGATAAGCGATTTAGCGTTCCGGCGCGATGGCGTGTAGAAACCGATTAGGGGTATGGGTTGAATCTACACTGCCATACTCCTCCAAGTTAGCCCGCTACCGTCTTAAACTACATCGTCACTTACCATCAGGTGAGATCGCAGTCAAGGACTGTCTTTTCATCGAATAAAAAAAATATTTTTTAAGTGTAAAAAATAATACGTAAACAGTGTATGCCTCTCAAAAACGCCCTATATTTTATAAATAACTATATTTAAACAATCTAGTAGGTATGTTATTTCAAAATCATATCCGCGTCCATAATTTTGAGAAATCATAACAATAACATCCATACCTAGTAGGGGACACGACAAAAGCAAGGTGCACACCGGCGGCGCGATCCGCGCGGTTCCAACCATTGTGCTCCCCCGCTGCAGTGCGCGTTAAATATTATTATCACTGGATTTATTGCACGGAAAATTGCACTTATTGTCGTTACGCGACATATATCACCGTGTCGTAAATAATTTTTATGTTAATTATCTAAGTTCGTTAAGGTGGGGACTGTTATGGTAGATTGTAACGGTTTTCATGATTTTTTTTCTTTCCACTGTCATGTAAATGTTAGTGATTGATGACTTAATGTGACGATTTTTTCACTCTAGATTGACTTTACCATATTATACGCAACTAAAGTCCGAACTGATAGGTAGATAAGTTTGTGTTGACTATAATTAATGAAAACGATAATTTTTAATAAAACGATTTTATTACTGATGAACAGATTACTGCGATTTCACCTGATGGTAATTGATGCTACATTCTAAGATGGTAGTGGGCTAACTTAGAAGGAGTATGGCTATGTAAATTAAAGCCATATTCCTATTATTAATATAGTTCACTAAATTAGTTCACCTAAAACACTTCATTTTAGATAAATAGATTAAAATATCGGTTTGTTCACTAATTTATAAAATCTTAGTCTGTAAGTAGTGCTTACTAAAGTAGGTACGATAATTTAGTATCAGTATGTAATACTTGGCATAGTCGATTTTAAAATAAAATAAAAACTAGTGATTTATTAAAAAAATATAGGTAAGTAGATAATAATTTGAAATTAAAAAACAAAAGTTTTGATTGTTGCGAGAATATACAAAAACAACTTTAGTTTCTATAACAAAAAATACGGTTTACCTAATCCTCCATACGTGTGCGATCGATGGTAAAGCAGGGGTTACACTGTCGCGAATTGTTCGTGCGTGTGAACCCGCGCAGACACCATTGTCGAGGGTATTAGCTAATGTATTGTGCACGGACACCGTTCAGAATTAACTCTGTTTTTGATTTGCAGATTAAAAAACACTGTTGTTTTTCACGTTAGACGGACAGAAAGTAACTATTGTGCCAATTTCACCATCACTGGATAACCGATGAGTAAATGTGACGTTCTTACAGTTTTTGATATTGAAAATCTATGTAAACGTTTTTATTTCTCGGTTAGACGTTTATTATTTTTATATTGACACTTACAATTCAAAATGGTTATAACAATTAATATGAAATTATTTTTGAAATTAAAAATAAAATATCATCTGCATTCGGAACTGGTGGTAGAGTCATGACGTGTCATAAAAGTTACAAGTTGGCCTACATGAAATAAATATTTTGAATTTGAATTTGAATAAATCTAATACCACATCGATGTCACCGCAATGCGTATACAAAACACAGGCAGCATTGCCTTTTGGAACCCCGATAGATTTGATGAGTTGTAAAATTACATATTATGTATTAATTTTATGTAGGCCAACCTGTAGTTCTTATGACAAGTTCAGACTCTACCACCGGTTCGCAAAGAAAATCCTGCTGAGAAGAGTCGGTAAGAAACTCAACAGTTGCTCTTTTCAAAACAAAATGTAACTATTAAAAATAATCGTTCAATCCACTAGTAGGTATATGGATTTGCACGATTATAGAAAAGAAAATTAATTAAAAAAGTATTAGACATGAATTTGATTGTAGACAATGGGTAAGGTAAGAGTTACTGACTCGGAACAATCGGCAGCCATGTGAGAAAGCAACATCGCATTATTAATAAAAGCGTGCATAATTCGGCGATTGTGCGCAGATGAAAAGGCGATTATATCCCCGCGCTCGCCGCTCGCCGCTCACCGCTCGTCAACCCCTCAATCCGCACCAACCCTAACGCACATTCACCAACCCTCACTCACAATCGCCACTCGCTTTGTCTAACCGTACCTATATTCATTCTTATTTAAACCATCGTTTTGATTGTAGGTAAAATAATTCACTTTATTGCCACAAAAGTTAAAGCGGTTTGCTTCGCTCAAGAGGTCTACTTGGATACAGTAGACTATTTGGTTAATAGACTGATGATTTTGTGGAGTCGATGATACCTCTAACACTGATGATTTTATTTAAAATTTAGAGGTATCATCGACTCCACAAAATCATAATCATATTCATTATCATAATCATATTCATTATTACTTTTACACAAAATTTAACCGACGATAGAAGCAACTAAAAAGGGAAAAATAAAAAATAAATTTAAAGTCAGCGACAAACCCTTTTAAAAGCATAGGTAAAGCTTAACTTTTTTTAAGCATAGCAGATTGCTTAACTACAAGCTGTATTTTTAAGCGCGGCTTTTGCTAATTGCCCAGTTTTAATATGTAATAGTAAGAATCCTACGATTTAGTTGAGAATAATTTTATTTGTAACAAAAGGTTCACATCAATACATCAGGTCTGTCAAACAGCGCCAGTACCCGATGTTCAGCAGATGTGTTATCGCGGAGGGATCTTTGAATCAAGCTTATCGGCAGTAAGTATCAACACGTGGACCGTATTCCCTGTATGCTGTAGCTATGGATGGTATTTCAATCTATTGATTGGATTGTAATCGAAATTCTTTCTCATCTGGTGTCCCAAAAACGTTTGCAAATTTGAACTCTACCTGTCAAAAGTATAACAAGTTTTACCGATACCTGATTATGACGTTTGATTGTTTTTATATTAGGAATCTGTTAAATTTAAGTACGGTTATATTACAGTTGCTTTAATTTCTACTACTTATTTTATTTTTCTTAAAAAATACCAACCTACAAGCCAAAATATTATTTAGAATACGCGATTAGCATCCCATTTGCAATGCGAACAAGATTAGGTTCAACAATGAGCATTAATTGTGCCTTTCTCACGGGCGCAGCGGCGCAGTGGTCGTAGGGTAGACGCACCGATATCTGGCAATTAATGGCCCTGCGGAACGCTTCCCAAAGGTTTTTAATTTGCGACACACGTGCATGTCGAAAGGGACGCGTGTGTTGTAGGGTTCACTTCAGAGATTTGTTGAGTGAGTACTTTAGGTAATGAGAAATATGTTAGTTACAAGTAGGTACGGTACATTGAAGGTAGATACATAGATATGTACAATTACATTTGTAAACCCCTTCTTTGGAGTTTTGCAAGTGCATATACCAATTAAATAATTACTTCAACAAATAATCTACAAAAATCACTACTTTTTCATTTGAATTACTAAACAAATATTTATAGAAAAATAGCATACGTTTTTAGTTAAATTGACTGTATAGCAAATATGCGAAAGTTAAAAATTATAAAAAAGAGAGTTGATCAAGGGATTTATTAAAAGTTGTAGTTTAGTGAGTTTAGACTGTACGAAAAATATTTGAAAATAAAAAGATAACGACAAAAAATACCCCGATAGAAAACCTCAACCAGTGGCGAAATTTATAAAAACGCGAACAAGGCAACTACGTCAAAGCGGCCTGGCCAAAAAAACTAATCGATTGTTAAAAAATTCGCCAACAAACTGGCCAGTTGACTCGCAGCTTTTTTACGCCAATAGAGCCGCATCCGGTGGCCGGACGCGGCCCGGACGCGGCCCGGCCCGGCCGCCGGGACGGCCCACAACAGGGACGCTTACCTTAGTTTTTTATTTGTCCACTCTGATTTATGGTTGTTTTGAATTTGTTCGGACTGTGAGCCAAAATGCTTTCGGCACTTGCAGGAAATCTAGCGATGCCTTTTTTCAGTCCGATTCGGGAAATGGGTGGAGTTAGAAATTTCAGTTTGGAAATACGCACCGATACAGACATTTCTACTTTATCTAACAGCGCCTGCGAATCTGTGTTTCGGAGGATTCAAATTGAATTTTAGAATCCTGTTGTGTTTGTTTGCCTCGCATCGAGCTTGCGTCACACGAGCCAGAATAAGCTTGAAACAAAAATAGGGTTACATTACAGTCGTAAAATGGGACTTAGAAATATGCGTTCAAATTGCAGTACAATGTTACTGCTGACGCTCCTCTGTGGCAATCTAGTGTCGAGTGAAATTGTTTTATCCCCGAACTCGGTAAAACTGCACGGATCTTCTATTTACGTTTACCTAATCGAGGTTTCTAGGTCTTACTCGAGTGGCTACTTAGCGACCTAGTAGCAGTAGTAGTAGTAGTTTTTATTATTTTGTTTTATATAGGTAAGGCATATTATGTATTTTATTAGGTTTATTATTATTGTGTTATTATGTTAACAGGTTAGCACTTCGATCACAGAAGAAAAAATAGGTTAGCATGCCTCCTGCTTAGTTGGAGGGGAAAGGGGAATACTAGTCATGTACAGCGTGAGTTAATCAAGGTGATAATAAATATGGCTTAGCTTTATCAAGTTTTCTTTATATTTGAGTAAGCTTTTCAGAAAGTAGATAATAAGTCATTCACTAAATAATGAATGTGTTGGATTTAAGATAAAGTGTACAAGTTCGGATATGAAGCGGTAAAAAAAACTAAAAAGACAGTTTTCAATGTTAAAATTTAATCTCAAATCTTCAAGCATATTCTATACATTGAATCGCCTTTGCAAGAATACCACTGCTACCTACAACAAACGGCAAAGAAAATAAAAACCCCGCTATAAGATACCAGATACCAACCGCTTTGATACAAAAAGCTGCAGTTTAAAAGAGAAAACAAAATATTTTTCATTAGAGGCACCGAACAATGACAATTGGATCGCAGCACCTAACGGATTACTCGGACTTATTGCGCCTTCGCTATCCCACTCAAAGAAATACACGCGTGCGAACACACGCGAGATATGTCGTAAGACAAAAAGTTGCCACAACTCCCGGCACGGAAATTGGAAAAGAAGAGAAAAAAACTGTTATACGAGTATAAAAGATCTGCTACACACTTAGGTAATTGTATCTTAAAAGGCCTCATTGATTTATTATCAGAAATGATCTGCCAGAAAGAAACCTCGCAAACCATTAGAGTTTTCAAAATCGTCCAGCCTTTTTAACACTCTTCGGATGGATGGAACAAACAATTGCTGATTTGTAAGAATGACAAATTGACAGTTAGTTATTAAAGTTGTTATAGTCAAGAAATAAAGAGATGCGATGCGCCGAGCGAAACAACTAAAGCCAACTAAAATTGGACAATTCGACAGTTCTTATTCTAATACAGTCACAAGAAAACATAATGTTAGATTCGTCATATTATATAAATGAAAAAAATTTTCACGCGAAAAATAAATTTTTTTTTCAACAATTCTCAGTTTTTCTTTTTTACAATATTAAATTTATTTACCTCTGATACTGGCAAAACAATGTATTTTAAACTTGAATTGAATTACCTTTCTCTGAAGTGCCATCACATAAAGTCCATGTTTTATGTTTCACCTTAGCGCCACGACAAAAAGTTTTATAACAAAATGTCCCCAGTATGATCTTCCGTTTATTGCGCCTCGGCAATCCAACTCCGGCTCAAAAGAATAATATGTCTTTATAACGGAATCCCGTGGCTTTCCCTGCCTTACTTTCTTACACATTTTTCAGTAAAATGCGAGCGCTTCTTCAGCTCTATTCAGAATAAGACAACCTATTTTAAACTCTATAACAACATGGAAAAGGTTAAATTCAAAATGTGTCCCGATTTCAGAATAGATTGCATTGTCTTTTCACGTAAATCTAGCTGATATAAGATCCTGAATAAAGGCCACGTGAAAATAGACTCTTTTCCTGTTGAACTAAGTTTGAAATTTATTTATATCAAATTGCGACTTCTTACTTTAGAAATTGAGTTTGATAGTCTCACGTGGTAAAAGGTCACTTTGCCTCTGATGGACGAATTAAATTTATAAAACGGGGAAAATTCTCGAGACAGTACGTGTCGTTACTTTAAAAAATTTAATCTGTTTTAAAAACTTTACTTGTTCAAATGATTAGCATTAGTTTTTTTTAACTTTGATGTAAATATTCCCGTGGGAATGGGTCTGCTTTGACTGCCCATCTTCACATGCATTGGATTGGTGTACCTACGTATGCATTTTTGCAATTTTGAAGCTTTATTGTGGAAGCACTGTTTGCATAGTTTTGTAAAAAAAAAATTTTTTTTGAAAAGAGCAACTGCTGAGTTTCTTACTGGCTCTTCTCAGCAGAATCTGCATTCCGAACCGGTGGTAGATTTATGACGTGTCATAAGAGCTACAAGTTAGCCTGCACGAAATAAATTAATTTTGAATTTGAATTTGAATGTCTTAAGTTAATAGCACTGAAAGTTGAGTTTTTTTTTGTTCGACGTTTTTATACCTACTTCGAACAAAATAGAAGCGGTCTATGAATCTTGGTAGAGGTCAAATTAAAGGCAAAAACTAGTGATAAAATAAAAACAAAATGAGAAAACAGAAGCAATATTAAAAGCCTACAATAAACAAGAATACCCCTGCGCAAATAAAAACGAAATTTTATTTGGGTGCAAAAGAAACACCTTAATTCGATAAACATAATCTTTCATTTGCCGAATTGTTTACGATAGCTGACTTTCTCATTTCTACCTCTCTATCTAACATTAAAGTCTTCGCTATGACTGTCTCTGTCTTGCATAGGTGCGTCCAGAAGTCGGGTCGTTTGGTCCATTTTGATCGCGTCGTGACCCTTGGTAATGATGATTGGTTCGCATCAGTAAATTGGAGGTGGCGGCGACATACGAATTCACTTAGCGCACCGTTATGGAATCCTCTCTTATGTTTATGTTCTCCTGGTAACCTTGCTCGTTAATATGGATTACCTACAGATGATTACTTTTCAAAATTTGAACCCTACACCTGCACCCTTTTCGCCCTTAATTAGGATAGCTTAAGATAGGAAGATACGCATTACAAACTTTATTTTTATCCACATCTTTGTGAATTGAAAACACCCTTACCCACTCTGGAAATGAAAAAAATATCATTAAGGAACTAGTGAGTACTGTTTTTATAGACATCAACAAAAGTTGATGAATATTTATCGAGACCATACACGTTTCCTAATAGCGCGCTGCGTAGACCTATAATAATTTATACACATTTTGTATGGAGCTCGCGTCATTACCTTCGTATAGATTTGTTTGCGATGATATTTCACTTTGAATAGCTCCGAGAAAGAGGTTGGGTGGTTTATGTGCTTCTTTATTGTTTGTAATACATCATTTGCCTCCGATCGCGATATTATTTACATTAACCTCAAAACTTATGTAACAGAAAAAGTAATATCGTACCGTATCGTAACTTTATATCCACATCAGTTATATACAACATTGTGAACATTCTTACATATTTTTGTTTGATTTGATGAAGGCTAGCTATACTTAATACCTACTGAACTTGTATAGGCTTTCCGTTCTTAGGATGATAACTATTCAGAAAAGTAAAGCGTAGTCTGAAATAAACTTTGCTCTTAATTATACACTTCAATAATTTGCAATCAAAAATGGCAAATTAATCATCATTAATTAATTAATTAACCATCTATGAGAGAAACGAGTGTACGTTAATAGGTAAATCACTTTTTGGCCGTAGATTTTCCTTTTGTACTAGGACTAATTTCTAAAAAGCAAGAAACTTTTCCTAAATCCAATCTAATATTATAAATAGGAGAACTTAACTCTGTCTATTCACGGTTTCAACTTTGACGGAATTCATCTGCTGAATGACAAAGCTTTTATCCCGAAAGTCAAAGAATTCTTACAGGATTTCTAAAATAAGATTTTAATCGACGCGGGTAAAATCAATGGGCTTCAGCTAAAAAACCATGAGGATGAAGAGTATTTTATGATTAATCTAGTTGGCAAATTTACCAATAATAGAGCCAAAAGCTAAGCCAACTATTTGTTTTCTTAGGCACAACCTATAGCGAAGCGTTCAGGGCAACAATAAGATATGTGTGGCCTCTCGCCAACCACATCTATCAATATTGTAGAGGCCATTGCGGTCATTACGGTGGCAACAATGAGAATCACGGATTTCATTATATTTGCCAGATGGTAACTATTCGCCCAAATATTTGGCACACTTTGGTGTCGGATCGTTGATTTATGCTTATTTCAACAAATTCAAGCTTTTTTGGTTTTAAATATTTTTTTCTCGTCAGATTTGATCGTAACGATCTAGCTCATATTAAGGAGATTTTAACTTGGAATGTTTTGTATTTTGTATTCCCGAAATATGACGTTTTTATTGATTTATCAAGCTTCAAGTATCTATACTGTGTAAACATTAATACTCAATTACACGTAACAATAAATCTCGAAAATTCAATATCATCAGACTAATTGCAACAAAATAACAATTATTCTAGATATAAATGACCCCCACGGAGAATCTTCACAGCAAGCGTTTCGAGCGATTAACTCAATTCATTCACATAGCGCTGAGTGCGTCGGATGCGAGCGACACGCGCACACCACCTTCCGCTACGGCGGACGAGCGATGAATGAAACTAATTGTGCCACGTGACCAGGAGCGTGCGATGCGCTTTACTGACACTACCTTCAATTTAGACTAACAACTACGTGTCTTAGTACATTAAAATTTAAACTCTATTGCTTAGCAATTCTGACTGATTTCGCATTGTATTCTTTAAGAGCTTAGGGTGTTATAAAACGTGAAGGGTAGAGGAAACTGTGACAAATGAACGTGAGTTTGAACTTTGAAGTACGTTCGAATGATTTTGAATTGAATCCCCAATCGGTCCGGAACGAGATTAAAATTTAGCATCTCTCTGTAAAGGTCGGTTGATGTAAGGCAATTGATATAATAGCTATTATTTTATATTAGGTTGAGTTAAAACTTATCAATGTATAAACTTAAATAAGTAGTTCGTAATTAGTATTCAGTAGTAACTTATAAGTTATATAAGTTACTACTGAATACGTTAGGTACGAGTTAGTTAGTATGTATACAAGACAATTCTTGTACACATGCATACAAACTTTCGGCCTTATAATATTAATGTGATTGTGTACATATGAGAGTGACTAGCAGGTCTTTAAATGAGAATAAAAAAATAAAAAAAAATATTCATATAATAGTAGTTGAAAATCATTTTAAAAGGTAAGGCTTCGAAGCATCAAAAACTAAAGAAGAAAGTATTGTACCTGTTCAGTATTCCACGTATTTTTTACTGAATGTATGCATTATGGACTGTATCATTATATAATATTATGTATCAGTATATTTTGTATACATATAATGATAGAAAGAACACATGTACCCGTAAATATTTTACCTTGAGCGAACGTGATGAGTTTTACCGGCACAATTCCACCGTTAAATGAAACTAGACTCTACGTTGCAAACGGTAAGGCTTTATTTTGACCGATCAATGAAGATATATTAAAAACATCGGCCAGCAAAATGAACTACGGAAGATGTATGAGCACGAGGATTAAAAATATTTGTACGGGCCATTATACAGGGTGTAATGAAAGGCGGCGCTTCTTTATTAACCATACAGGGTGTTCGTTAATTGAACCCGGGGATTTCTATGCCCTTTTCTACGCCCTTTCAGTGTTTGACGGAGGTCCGAAGGTCCGACATTGAGGATAAGATTTCAGGTTTTTGCAGATATGAAATAGGGTAGATCCCGGGTTTTGGAAGAATAGAATATGTAAAGTGAAAGATTATCGCCATGTTTGATGTGTTTGGGTAAATTAAAATAAGGACTTACATTTTAATAATATCATATTTACTGGCAATATCACCACAGCCGAGTATCTAACTTTAGTTTAATCAAGAAGTTTCGATGTTTTTGGCAGATTTTCAGTACAAAAACTATCTATTCTTCGTTTATGAAACTTATTCTACTTAATTTTATTGCTATAAAGTAGTATAAAGCAAACTTTGCTTAGTTCATTTTAGCGCATTTTATAAGTATCAGTCAGTCTTCTTGAAGTTCTTAGTTAGGTAGTCAATTAGTTGTTCAGGAGCGGAAATGCTCATAAGTCTTGACGTCATTTCCGTTTCACTTTCTTCCGTTTCATCTAGAACCTAACCGATTTCATTATTTACCTTGTTGTGTTAATATTTGTATACATTCGCTATTTCATTTCGAAAACCTACGCAAACCCTAATTAAAGGGTAGGTACAAAGAAAGCGAATGTTAAAACCATACGAACGCACTCACGTCTATGCTAACTACAGGGCACAGAATCTATGCTCCATATGAAAGACATGTAACTATAGGGACACATGCCATATATCCATGTCCTCTGAAAGGACATAAAACCTATTATCTAGGCAGTCTGTGGGCCATTCCACAATACTTGCGGTATGAAATCGTATCACAAGAACGACGTCGGATGTAAATGCGATGCGATATCTTACCGCAAAAACGTCACATCCGGCATCATAGGACATAATATTTTTTTTTCATTCAATGACAAGGTAGTCCTTAACTACCATTTCGCCTGATGGTAAGTGATGTTAAACATTAGTACAGTGTCTAGACAGACACGGATAGAACTAAACGTGTCCTACTTCTGCTAGCGCTAGAATACGTCATCAAGAAAAAACAGAATGAGAGATGATACTAGGTCACTTACTTATTTACAAGCAAGTCATTGGAACGAAGTTCCTTATCGCGCGTTGTGAAAGGGGGCTAGACGGAAAAAATTCTTACGAAAAGTTGTCACGACACTTTTTGCTATAATAAGCTATTGTAAGCTGTGCGGCGTCGCATGTTTCTCTGTCTGTCTCTCTCTCTCTTATAGAAAGCAAGCCAGATATTTTCATTTCTATTTTGCATTGAACTTCGTTCCATCCGGGTGTCCCTTGACACCTCTCAAGTTTTTTTATTTATATTTAAAGCGGATGATACTGCAATATTATTGTACCATGGAGCTGATCTGATGATGGAGCTGGAAGGTTGCGATGGGAACTTTATAATAAAACGAACTACCCCATTGAGTTTTGGCTCGTTTGATCGTCTTGATAACCATTCTGATCCTAGAAATAATTACGATAGAAAGTATGAAGGGTTGAAAACTTTAGTGTAGTATTAAGTTGTGAAGACGTTATGTCTGATGTTACCTCAATAAAACAAGAATAATCCTTATGCGAAAGTGTTTGTCTGTTGGTTTGTCCTTCAATCACGCAGCAACGGAGCAACAGATCGACTTAATTGTTTGCATGAGATCTGGAGAGTGATATGTCACTTGACTACCTTTTATTCCAGAAAAATCCACGCGGCCGACTGCGAAGTGCGGGAATCAGCTAGAAGAAGAAGTTGTGCGTTATCGTAGCACTGTGCAGTGCAACGTCGTAGCACTGTACAATGCGACGACATAGCACTGTGCAATGCGACGTCGTAGCACTGTGCAATGCGACGTCGTAGCACTGTACAATGCGACGTCATAGCACTGTGCAATGCGACTTCGTAGCACTGTACAATGCGACGTCATAGCACTGTGCAATGCGACGTCGTAGCACTGTACAATGCGAGATCGCAGCGCAAGTACTGTGGCAAGGCCCTGCGTGCAGGTTGTCCTCATTCGCGCACCCTCTGCGGCGTGCGCGGGCATTCATTACTGGCGCGTAATGAGCCGCGCCCGCTCCGACCCGCCATAGATCAAAGGGAATATTCAAACAGACTGACAAATAAACTCTTCCATACCTAATGCTTTCGAATCGCTAAGTGATTTTCCAACCTAGAAGAACCAGTAAGAAACTCGGCGGTTACTTATTTCTAACTGGCGGATGCCCACGACTTCGTTTACGTAGATTAAGGCTTTTTAATTTCCACGGGAACTTTCTTATTTTCCGGGAAAAAAGTGCAAAAAAAATCTGGCAAAACTGTGGTCGAAGTGGTCAGGCACCCAGGTGGTGAGGGTGAAATTGCTTTCGGTGGCGCGCGGTGCGGTTGTTCATTCTGCATATTTGCCAATTAGCCCCGCAAGCGACCTCCACACCTATTATTTTTGTGCGCGATTCCCGGACTCGACTTTATGAGTTTAACAAACCAATTAATTACCACACTGATCCTTATTTTCCTAATACCTACTGAGCACCAAGTTGGTACTCAGTAGGTATTAGGAAAAGCAGGAATTTGACATTGTGCTTCTGATTGTTCCATAGTCTTTGCCCTCATCATCAAGTACATGAGCACCTTTTAAGGCTTTTAAAAGGCTCTCAGGGCGCTAATCACGCGCCCGCGGCGCTCGGCGAGATTATCTCACACCGCCTCCTATGTACATTGTACTGGATGCATATAACAGCTTTTATACATCCAGCTTTTGTTCAACATCTTTTCTTTGCAATTTTTTTTAGTTTATGTGGTGGTTTAGTAAGATTTAAATTGTAATTCAAATAGGTATAAAAGGCACATCGTCTGCGGAATACGTTGCTGGTGACCTAAATTTTACAGCAAATTAGCTGAATTTGTAATCAGTCAGTTTTTTTAAGGTTTTTATACACTTAGCTGATGCTCGAAATTTTCTGTGTGGATTTAAGTTTTTTTTTAAACTCAGAATTAAATTCTCTGATTTCTTCGTGATAAAAAGTAAGATTTGACTCCAGGATGCAAGTTACCTCTGTGCCTTTCGTCAAAATAGACATAGCGGCAAAGCCTTGAAAAGGTCACAAGCAGCAAAATTGACAATTTCTGACCATAGCAGCGTTTAGTCTCCTCTCGAACGAGAAGGGTTTAGGCCACATAGTCTAGTCATAGTTTAGGAATTCGCGGATTTCATACACCTTTGAGAACATTATTGAGTATGCATGAAAATTTCTTCACATGTTTTTCCTCAAAGTAAAGCGAGTGATATTAGGTGCTTAAAATGCATATAACTCTGAAAAGTGAGAAATGCGCCTGGAATCGAACTCCAGACTTCCCTGTCTTAGCCACTAAGCTATCACTTGTTGTGTGCCTAAATACTTTTCAACATAATTTCATTACACCTTGCCCATAGATTCGGTCGCGGCCATCCCACCCCTGACGCCGTAAACCATACATCTCTAACTTCATTTGGAAGGTAGCGGCGGAGTAATGGACGTTTTTACGTTTTTTAACGGCCGGCTCCGAATTACCTAGGCTTTATTACATTCCGCCGCTGAACATGGCCGCCGTTTTTGCGAACATCCCGTAATATTCAATTCTGGAGTGTAATATCTTTTTTGCGGCACGTGGCCATTGCGCGACGTGCGATGGAAACTAGTGGCGAATAATGGATCGGACTATTGGAATAACTCGGCTTGACGTGATAGAGCCACGTCTATACGAGATCTGTACATTCTCAGTCAAATGTGCACTCTGTTTGCCGAGACGTGGTCTCCGCTCGAAGAGTCCGAAGGCTATTTATTGATCCTCCGGTAAATGTGACCAGCCACTGCTACTTAAACGTTTTAGTCGTCAGAGCTACGTTGTTAACCTACCTTAGTTCTTAGGGGAATTACTGTGATTCGGACTTTATCAAAATTCCACACATATAGCTCTTTCCAGTTTCCATAGCACACTGTGACTACGCTGTCATTGGTCATGTTTTGGCTGGTAGAAGACTTTTGTCTTCTGTAGTCTAAGCACGAACTTTAACTTTCGAATAGAAGGTAAAGTTACCTGGCGGTAATTAAGCAAGAAATTTTGTATGAAAATGACAGGAGTGCTCCTGTCGTTTTCGAACGTTGCGCATTGGCGTTAGCTTTACCTTTACTATTCGAAAGTTAAAATGTTCGTGCTTAGGCTACTGGCACTGGTAGGTATGTACCACAAACTTTCCAAAGACCTTTCGTCTTTACGAAATTCGCCAAATGCTGCCCAGTCTATCTTTATCTAATCTATCTTTAATTCTAATCTATCTTTCTGTCGATCTTCTGCTCGATGCTATTTATATCCAAATGGAAAATGTGCTTATCAGTCAAAAATAAAAACTAATGCCTAATTGTTAAAAATTTCAATAAAATGTCTTTCACGTTCAAAAGTAAAAGTATATACCTACCTGAACACATATAGGTGTATAATATACAATATGTATTGAATGAAATTTTAATTCGTGAAGGAACATCGTATCTGCTGGGGACTTTTACAAAATAATATTTCGTAATTTAAAATAAAAAAATCAATAAAAATATTAGCATTTAATACCTACATGCAATTTATTTAGATTGATGTGGCACGTCCGACAAATCGCCTCTGTGGCCGCATAAACAATTTCGAGATTCAAGAAGTGATATGGCCACATTAGTGCCTACACGCCGTCCGATCAAAGCGCCGGAAGTTGTAATTCACGCGTAATGACGTATCCGCGCACAAAAAACTGTCATAGAGAGTTATATGACGGAAACTGCTGATAGTAAATTTTCCCCAAGTTAACCTTGCGACCAATACGAATTCTCTATTAATTAAAATCAACCTGGATTTTGTGTTTGTAGTGTCAAATAAAAGTCGGGAATATCCTCATTTTGATATTTGTGAGTTATTGGCTTTAGCTCCCGACTTCAAGCGAGTTGTTGGCGAGTTAGATTTTTAAAAATCCTTCGGAAAACATTTGTTTCACTTTCTGTTATTTTTAGTTAGATGGTATTAATATTACAAAGATACTTTACAATAATATCTAAATATATAAAAGGCAAAGGTGACTGACTGACTGACTGACTGACTGATCTATCAACGCACAGCTCTAACCACTGGACCGATCGAGCTGAAATTTGGCATACAGGTAGCTGTTAGGACGTAGACATCTGCTAAGAAAGGATTTTGGAAAATTTCAACCCCAAGAGGGTTAAATAGGGGGTTAAAAAATCGAACCTAACGTGAGCGAAGCCGCGGGTTAAAGCTAGTTTTTAAAATATGATCAAAACTTGTAAATCGGTGTACAGATCAGAGTGGAGAGTTCGTACAAACATTTTAGCTGCGCAAACAGCGGGCGACCCGGGCACAGCCCGCCCGTCACACGGTCACACCTGCTTGCTTTGGGAAGTTTTTAACCGACTTCCAAAAAGGAGGAGGTTCTCAACTCGTCAGAATCCTTTTTTTATGTATGTTCCCCGATTACTCGAAGATGCCTGGTCTTATTTGGAAAATTCTTTTTTCTTTGAAAGGGTAGGTATACTTCCCTGGTGGTCCCATTGTCATCAGGTCAGGATCTGATTATGGGATCCTGGAGAATTGATATACTTTTGAAGTCGGTTTTGTAAAAAGAATTTTTGGCCTTTATTACGGTTTGATTTTTAATTTAGTTCGTAGGTATCTAAAAATTTCATTAGCGGGTCAGGGTGCAGGGTCCTCCGCGCTCACGTGCGCAAACATTTTAGTCGAGCAAACAGGGGTGACCCGACTAGTGACTGTACCTGTTCACACGACTGAGTTTACTTTGATTTTGGCACAACCCTTCTATGAGACAGGCGTGACACCTATTAATGTCTCAGTCTCTTTCTAAAATTTTGTAAAGTCTTCTATTCTATTTTATTCTATTCTATTCTATGTAGTATGTATGGAACTATTGACTCGTGACATCATGTTGCAATAGGGTTCTCTTTTTCTAACAGAAAACTTAAAAGATCTATTTTTTCGAGACAAGTTAACAAATTAAAAAAAGAAAAATGACATTGTGTTATAATGTTATAAAACTTTATTTTAAGTAGGTATATAAAAAAATTTTTTTTTGAATTAGTATAAAGTACATTAAAAAAATTATTTCCGATGTTAATTTTTAATAGATACAATATACTAATATCGCGACGTTGTTAATGATATAGGAATCCATGTTAAGTTACGATAAAATGTTTAGTTTTTTCTTTTTCTTTATGTTAGTTTGATTGTTGTCGGCTGCACAAAGAAGAGCAACAAGATTGCTTCCTTAATAATATCCGACTCAACAATAATTATCATAGGGTTGGGCACTTTATACAGCGGATTATTAAAATTTCGAAATCTTATTTATTATCTTTCTTCAAACTTTCTAAATCGATCGAGATCACATAATATCTTGTCGTCGAATAATAATTAAAAAAACCTTATCTATTTGTGTTAGTATTTTTGCGTTAGTATGTTTGCGTAGCGTTGCATACATTTATTTGCTTCAAATATTGTAATGTAAAAAAACACATACATGAGGTGATCAATTTTTTAACTTAGATAATTTTTAAGGGGCCGAATGGATGTTGAAGAAGTGAATGTCTGGTTGAGACACAGGCCCCGATCTAGAAGAATCCGAAACAGATATAAGCCGAAAACGCTCGGTGCGCCCGCTAACAGTAACAGCACACTAATCATGTTAATACCAGACACATTAGCGGACTGCTCTCGCGGAAAAATGGCGTAATCATGGCTTTATTATACTCCGCGGGAAGATAACTAGTGCTGCGCTCAACAGAGACTGAGCACATCTTGAGCGAGGACGATTGTCTATGATCTTAGATATAAGATGTGAGTGGACAAAGCTAATTTCACTTGTACGATGTCTATAGATAATAGATAGGTAATTATTTTATTTTATTTGATGACAAGATAGTCCTTGACTCTATTAACAACAGACCGATCGGTTAACTCCGACCTCCAAATAGATCCGGATGGGTGACCAGCTTCTTAAAGCGACGCCTCATAACGTATAATTATGACGTAGATTTAGTGCAAAATCAAATTCAAGTGGTGCAAAATTCCAAAAATCCTACACCCAAACTGTAATTTTCCGAATCACCAATTTATTTCCAAGTTTGACCGCACACAGGTGCAGTTTGTAACTGGACACCTCGCTCCCCAGACATTACAGTGTTTTGTTTACTGCCCGATGAAACAGATTTAAATTATAAGCTTTAAGCGTTGTTCTTACTTCAATTGTTAATTTATTTTTCATTACTCATACACGGAAAGTAGGTCTGAAGTTGCCTGAGAAGCGGGTTGAAAGTAATACTTTTCAGCCCTAGGGAGAATCGTTTTCAACTGACAGCTGTCAAATAATTAAAAAAAACTAGTTGTCACATTTTTATTGGAATTCAAATGAAACACGACATACCCGAGTGCATCCATAGACAAGAAGAAAGATAGACTTTATTCATAAAATAAAGTTCACTCAATTTTCTTTAGCTAATTTCTATTTTTATTTTGACTTTCCTTATATTCGTAATGAAAAGCACAGTGTTTACCTCGGGATAAAGACTTATTTAGTCCCTCGAACTATAGGCCCCCTCGCTACGCTCGGGCGCCAAACCCCGTCTCGGGACTAAATAAGTTACTTTCATCCCTAAGGTAACAATGTACTATTACCGCATGAAATATCGGGAAAAAATTCTCAGATACTGACTAATTTCAATGCAAAAATATTATTTTCTAAGACTTCGACTAGGCCATGTGGCTTCTATAACCGATTAAAAGAAGACGATTCAACTTCTCCTAGCACTGAGAACTTCATCTGCTGTGTAAACCATACACTAGTCACAGAAGCTCCAGCTAAAAATTTGCATTATGGCGTCAAGAGAAGCTTTACGTGTGTTGACTGTTGACGTCTCAGGTGGACGGCGATAAATTGTAGATGATGGTATGACTTTCATTTTTTTAATAGCTTAAGTCTGTGATTTTATCAGCTTGAAGCTAGGTTTTTTAAAAACCACTCAAGAATTCTTGTTTTTCGAGTGTAAAAGTCATAGTTTTTTCTAGATTAAAAAGTATAAAGATATACTCTCCAGGTCCACAATTACATTCATGCAAATAAATCACCTCAAACGATATCTTTAGTGCGCCGTATTACTTAATCAGTAATCACAGAAAAAGAAAGAAGAGAAGTGTTAAGTTTTTACTTCCGCTAAGCTTGCAACTTGAACCACACGCAACTGTCCACCGCGCAACACGTCTGTAGCTTTGGAGAGGCTCGCCAAACACGCCGGACAAACAGACAAACAGACAAACAGGGGAGCAGTCGTTAAACGCGGCCGTCTACATCGAATCTGTCCCTAGAGTTACGTTGTCAATGACAAACAAGCCCGCCACCTTTAGTAATTTTTCGTTAAAAATTTCGAAAATTGCTTTTAGCTCTCTAGTATTTTTAGCTAAGCGTATTGAACGTTCCACATCCGAAGTGAGTTCACAAAGCTTTTGTCGCGACACTTTCACATAATACACGGTTAGTTAAGCACAGAGCAGCGCAGAATAGTGTAGAATAGAAGTGAAATTACAGACGGGCGTGCAAGTGCATATCGTGAAGGTGGCTCAAATTGAGCGGTATTCACAGCTGCAAACTGAGTTACACTTGCCGCCACGCTTTTTGTTCGGGCAGCACCGGACGACAAGCGGGAGCGGGAGCGATTTATGATTCATGCTGTAGCAGTAGTGTTTGAACGACCACTGGATAGATAGGAAGCAGGCGTTACTTTGTGGAATTCCCACCCGCGTTGTACACCGTCGTTTCTCCAGAAAAAAAGAAACACCGGAACAACACAACGCCAACACGCAGCGCCACGCAAATTCCAGTCCGCGTGTTTCCATACCAATTTTTTCTGTTTACAGCAAAATATATTAATTTTTATCTGGATAAACTATTGAATGAAAAATTATTGTTCGAACAACTTTAATGCATCGCATGGCTTCTGTTTATACGAGGTTACTATAACTTAAAAATCAAGAGTGAATAGACAAGCGCGCTCCATCTAAAGCTGCAACTTCACTTGCCATTAGATGTGATCGCAGTCAAGCGGTAATCTATAATTTAAAAAGCGTTCTGAATAGAACAAACATAACAATAGATCGATTAAAAACGAATAACTCACAGCTCCAAGGTAAAGTTACAACTAAAAAGCATACGCTACATTTCACATTTTGAAATACATAAAATGCTTTCCTGTCAACAAGTATATTTCAAAGGCACATCATTAAACACGAAAGATGTCCATCAATTATTTTAGATGCTTATGTGAATTTTTTTTTAAGTTTCTAATCGCGTCGCTTACTTACGTATCTTCACCCTTAACAGTCGTTTTACGAGTCTGTAGAAGTAAACGTCGGGCACAGAGTTGCAACTAGGTGAAACTCGGGTTGTTATTAATGCCACTTTTATACGAGCACCGCACTCTGCGGTCTATCCCAGTCGCTCTTTTACAACCAGGGTTTCCACAGTAGGTATTTCGTATTTACCTGTATATGGTTATCACTGCTTTACCTACTCGTTGGTACAGTGGTTAGCATGTTCGACTACGAATGGTGAGGTCTCGAGTTCGATTCCCGAGTCGGGCCAATATTGTACTGGGTTTTTCTGTCAAAGAAATTCTCAGTACCAGCCCGTAGTTAGGAAGCTGGCGATGAGTCACCCCCGTGCCTCAGAGAGCTCGTAAAGCTATTGGTCCTGCGCCTGATCTCTCACATCCCGTCGGATTATGAGAGTGAGGGAATAGAGAGTGCACCTGTATCTTGTGCTCTATAATATGTCCCGCGCAGATGGCTAATCTCTGAGGAGATTGGCCGCCGTGGTCGGATTCGGTTGGGAGGACATTATTTATTAATATAACAATCATAAGTAACGAATCACTATTAAAATAAAATCCAAAAAAAGTCAGAATTATTAGTAAAGCTGAAAAATCGCCGCTCTCTAATAATAAATTAATCTCTAGATTATAATTTAGGCCTAGATATCATGTACGCAGTATCCCATCCAATAACCTAACTAGTTTAGTGTCCATTTCCTTGAAACAGTCCTGAACCCACCGGGGATTATTGTTCAGTGCAACGTTTTGATTTATTGAAGGATAAAATGTGGTCGGTGTACTCAATTACAAATTAGATCAACTCTCTCATGAAGCCTTAGATATGTATTTGACATGATCCAGGCTGGATCATGTCAAATACGTAAACTTGTGCTGGATCATCCAGCACATGTTTAAGATCCGATCTTTGTCACGTAAGAGTTGAAATATCTAATAATAATAATTGAAATATTTTTTTATAAAGATTATCAGCCAAGAAGAAAAAGTAATATACCTTCTCTCCCCTCCAAATAAGCAGAAAGCTTGTAATAGGAGTGTAACAGGTGGGAATTGAACCTGCGACCTATTGAGGCTATTTTGTTTTATATTTGATGAATTGATGATAATAAGATAATATTATACTTATTTGAATTTAACGAAATAGCTCATCAAAGGAAACAAAGGCGGCAAAGAAGCCATTCCAAATAGGTAATACCCTAGGTACCTAATTACGGCAGCACTAAAACGTAGACTACCTAAAGTCCTAGGTAATGAGGCGCGCTCAAAGGAGGGGGAAAAAGGGAGTTACAGTCGAAGAGTTGGTGGGAAACTTTGAGGTCGAAAATTAAAAAGCTTTAACTTTTTATATTTCTTTACCAATGCTAATTTTTTCTCTTACAACAAATTACGCTCCTATTAACAATAGTGGTGATAGTATAGAGGTTAAGACTTCAGCCTCCTTTTGGATGAGATCTAGAGCTCGATCTTAGGCACTGACTTTCGGAGCTGTGTGCGTTTTAAGTTACTTGTTCATTCAGTTTTTTGTGTTTTTTATGTGGCTGTTGTATTCCTGAATTGAAAAGACTATTTATTTATTTTAAAGAATAAAATATCACTTGCTTTTACTGTGAAGGAAAACATCGTAAGGAAACTTGCATGCCTGACAGTTTTCAATAACGTTCTTTAAAAAAGAGTATGAAATCTCTGCCAATCCTTATTGCTGGCTATGGACTACCTTCAGCCTAAATCTAGAGAACCCCAGGTCTTATCTCATTTGAGATAAGACCAGAGATGGGCTGGTTTTGGCTATAAGATGATGTCGATGGGATATTTTATTTATTTTTACCTTGTATTAAGTGCTTCCTCAAATTTCCCACAAGCTCTTGCACAAGTAGAGGGGGGATGGGGGGTCGAAGCCACTCTAATTATGAAAGAAGATTGAGTGGGAGCATAACGCTGAGAGGTGGATAAATTGGTGTTTTTCATTTTTTCTGTTTAGTTTTTATAATTGAGTTTGTTTGCTATTGTTGGAGGGGATTTATTTCTAACTAGTTTTTCACTCAGCTTTGGCTATGTGAAATCAACGGTATCTCAATTAATTTTTGAGCAAATAGGACAATACCGCTTACGCATCTTTCCTTTAGGTAGATACACGTATCCAAGCTTTTAACTGTATGGATTTCTGCTGTAGGGTTCACATTAAGTACTAAGCGAACTCTTTCAAATTACGACCTAACAAGTTTTGAGCCCATTTGACAGAAATGCCATCTAATTTTTATAATATTCCTCACATAGATGACGTATACCCAGCATAAATATATACACTTAGAAAGTATACGAGTAACGACAGAATGGCTTAGTTAGAGGGAGGTAAGTAATAGAGGAAACCCTTTTCCCTCACCCTCAGACTAATTCCTACTTGCTCTAAGTATAAAAATATGCAAAAGTTTTTTTATTTAATTTATATACCTATCATGGTGCTTAATACGTTGCCTTTTTATCTGCTATATTGAAATATCTTCCTATCTACTATAAGGTATGAGTTTTGTAATATAGGTCAGAATAAATAAATTATGAAATATTTTCTTAGTCATTTCAAACACCGACGTAAGGTAAAGTCAGGTCAGGTGGCGTGTTACAAATAGATATGTTTTCTTATAATATTAGTATAATAACACGAATAAGTAAGTACTAACTACATTCTTATAAAAACAGTCCAAAAAAACCCATCCAACCTCATCTCACTGACCTCTACACAAGGGCGCGGCACCTTTCCTAAATTTAGAACACCTCAAGAAAACATCAATCGCACCTACACATGCGCACTTTCCCCTTTCCCCCCCAACACATTTTATGCCACACTTGTGTTAAACTGGATGAGGAACACCGTCGTGAACACAGGTAGAGTAACGACTGAAAGTGTCTCAGTAGGGTTTCCCACCTGTGTGTACCTGGGTACACCTTGCAGCCAATCCGTGCGCACATACCTGCGCAGCTCGATAACCGGGCGTGGTCTCACGAGGTCGGTGGAAATCCACCTGTGCGCACCTGGGTTAAGGTGCAGGGTGCCGGTTGGTCGGCACACCGCTGTGAGTGCCCAATCGTTTGCCACCTGCCAGGTGAGCGTCTCAGGTATTGGTTCAAAGTAGGTCAGGTGTACATTAGGTGTGCTGCGTGGGTGTTACGTAATGCGTTATGTGCGGTTTAAACGTTCATTTTATGTACGGTGTAAAGTTCATTTTTTAACAACAATTGAGTAGGTAGATGGTAGGAAGGTAGGTTCAGCTATTCAACTTTAATTCACCTGAGACTGACGTCAACAAAAAATTTGAAACAGTAGTTTTTAGGAAGGTACCTATCTATATAGAAGACAAAGCTTATATCGAACAGAATACTTATGTTATATATCTAGCCTGAGATTTGATGAGTGTGGATTACCGTAGTTCTAAGCAATGTTATTGTAGGTAGGTACTAAGTACCAAATAAAGTACCTACCTACGTACATACCCACATAGGATACGACATTCAGCTAACTATGATTACGCTTCTTAATAGCCTAGATTTCGTCTCTATCTACTAAAAATTACAGTACCTATACCTAGGTAATCTAAGTTAGTACCATACAATCCTGTTTTATTTTTAGGTCAGTCTAGGTAGAAAGGTATAGTATAAGATAGACCTATACTTAGTAGATATCAAGATTCAAGAAGAATAGAATGAAAATGAACTAAAAAAGCTTTCTTATAAGCATGAAAGCATAAATTCTCATTAGGAAGACTACCATTCTATTTGAAACAAAAGCCTTTTCCCACATAAATTCCCAGCTTAAACCTCAAACTACGTCTGTAGCGCAGGTCTCGGTGATACCTACCTCCGGAGCGCACCTAAGGCCTTATATAAGAGGGGGGAGATTACAGGGGGTGGAGGGCGGCAGTGGGAGGGGGAGGGGAAAATGGCGGTCCGTATATTGTAAATGAACCTTTTACGTTTAGTAATATTATGTATTTTTAAAGAAAAGGCTGTAGGTAGGTAAAGTACCTATTCAGAATTCAAATCAGGGTTTTGCGATTGTACATTATGGAGTCAACATAAAGTTGGATTTTGTAATAGCTGCATCAGTCATTACTAAAGTCTCAATTGTGGTGATAGGCTGAATTCATCGCGTTCTTTCTGCAACATTACATTTTAGCTAATAGCGAGTGATTACCTATCGTCCAATGAGTGGCGATTGTAATCGTCACACAGCAGCAATTATTTTTAGAGATATGCCCTGTAGATAACTGTTCTACTAGGTACTTGAAGAGTTGCATGCTGTAGGTACCATACAGAATTTTCTGGTTTGTCGGAATTTTGTGGTTTTCTGGTGCCTTTCAGCCAAAGTCATTGAGTAACAAACATCCATCCATCCAATACCTATTATGGATTATAATATCAATCATTTCTTGAAAATAAAATGAACTTGAAACTATGAATTTTATTTAAATAGTTACTTATCATAAAATAAGTAGATCATAAGATTTTACAACGAATAAGTCGTACCTACCAATCGTATTATCTATGTGGGTAAACAGTACCAAAAACTGAGGTATTCCAGTTTGCGAAGTGAGTTGGCACCTCTCCAGGAATGCCAGAAATCGCGCCACTAGATAACTGCCGCTCTCCGGAGGTAGCTAATGTTTATTAACACATTTTCATAAACAAAATGAAAACTATATTCCTACACTACTATGCTAAATAAAGTAACTCTTAGTTGGAATTAGTTGATTTTTTCCTGAGATGAAGGTGGTTAATATTTGCTAAGAAATTAATATTTTGCATTTGAATAGTAAACGGCACAGCGCGACGCGGACGCCTTTATCATTGAGGCATCGGGTCAATAAAGAAGCCCTTTGGAAACCAATCTAAATGCTTGAATAGATTTGGATGTTACAATCCTTATAGATCATCCTGAGCCCACATTTCCACTGTCTTGTTATCCATGTTAGCAAGATGTCTGAATTCAGATCACTTTGCGTTTCATTATCAGGACTTTCTCAACATTTTTCTTTTAACCACTCTCAAAATTTGAAGCAGATAGAGCTACACTCGGTGTTTCTCTTCTTGATCAAATCATAAATTACGAGATCCTTAGAAGAAAAAAGAAAAAAAAAGAAGCTGAATAACTTCAGCGGCAATTGACGGAGCAAATATTTCGAAGAATCGACTGGTGTTAAGGTTCCCAAGGTACTGAAATGGTGACTTCGCAATTCGTATCATTAGTGTGTCGTGACCTCTGGCTAGTGGATATATTAAACGAGTCACAGGGAATCGCTGGATTTAAGCCGCGCAAGACTTACTAGAGGCTTCTGTCGGAGAAGAAGAAGAAGAAGTTCTTCCATTTTTCTAGATACTAGAGCTGTCGGTAAATGAGATACCTATTGTATAAAAGGTTGAAGTTTAAACACGAATAGACCGTGCCAGCGTTCCGCGGCGCTCTGCAAAGTTCAAAAGTTTGCGCCTGGCTCGCTCGTTAAAACTTCTGCCTTCCTTTCTACAGTTTACCTTTAAACTATCTCACCCGTGCTCGGAATATATTTTTTTAAATTAAATCATGTTTTATTATAATAACGCTTCATTATGTATGTGGTATAGGTATACAATATTAAAGAATCCTTGATTGTCTGATTTGTTGCCTTAGCGAACTTGTTGTTGTTTTTCGTAGTTTCTCACAAAATGAGTCAATGCTCATTTTTAGAATACTTCTATAGAGCAATAAAACCACTTATTATTTTCATATCGAAGTTCGCATGTCTGTAAGTCTGTCTATAAAAATACTAGCTGTTGCCCGCGACTTCATCCGTACGGATTATGGGTTCTTAATTCCCGCCAGAATTGTTTTGTTTTCCGGGATAAAATTTAGTCTATGTGCTATTCTGGTATTTAAGCTATTACACTTTGATTTTTTTATCAAAATCTGTCCGATAGTTTTTGCGTGACAGAGTAATATGCATCCATCCATCCTTACAAATTTTCACATTTTTATAATCATTATTTATCATCTGATACTAGTATAAAGTCACTCAGAAAACAGCAGCATCAGGGTCCGGACACGGTAGATTATTTCCCGCTCAGCGAGGAGCGAGCTATGTCTAATTTTCCGGTTTCGCTCGCGCAGATTGCGGCGGCCCCGAAGGGAATACGATGACATTTTATACTTTATAAAAGTTCACCGATGCGAGGGTGGAGGTAATCTTGAGGTGGTTTCTTATCTTAGTTTAGGTCCCTTTGTGTTATATTCAGGCTTCCGTAATGGAAAAATGGCCGGGCACAATGGGCGAGTGGAAATGGACTGGGAACATCGTTGGAAGAACTGATGGTCGTTTCGTCCCCAAGGTGTTGGAGTGGTGACCTTGCACCGAAGAGTTGTAAGACACCCACTAGGTGGACTGATGACATCAGGCGAAATGGCCAAAGCCTAAATAAATCTCCTTCGAAACCTTTGTCCAGCGCTGGACGTCTACCGGTCGAAGAAGACTAAAATGGTAAAAAAGAAATCCTAATTCTAAAGTGGTAAGTTTTTTTTTTAAATTTAACTCCTAAGTAATAAAATTGGGCTTTTAAATTTGAATGAAAATCGAACTTAACTTTACTGAAGACACGGGCAAAAGCTAGTGAAAAGATTAAATTTTTAATTAATTTAATTCCTAAACAAGACAACTTTCTCATATTGTAAAAAAATATTAAAATAAGTCATATTTAAAGATTCAGTGTGCACCAACGTCTATAAATAGCCAGTTTAATCCAAGAATCGTTTAAAGTGTCGCAAATCTTTTCGCAATTTGAGATCGTAGATCGGGAAACTAACCCTTCGGCATAGGTACGACATCGGTAACAAATCGCTAAAACTTCCGACTCATAAACGAGAAGTTTTCCAATCTCACGCCGTCCCGCAACGTCATATAATCTCTAGCTGGAGTGACCACATCATTTCCTTTTATTCCTTTTTTTTTAAATGCGATTACAAGATATTCCTTGACTGCGATCTCACCTGATGGTAAGTGACAATGTAGTCTATGATGGTAGCGGGGTAACTTGGAAGGGATGTGGCAGTGTAGATTCAACCTATCCTGTGCCGGAATGCTAAATCGCTTGGCGGCACGTCTTTGCCGGTAGGTTGGTAACTAGCCACGGCCACCAGACCAGATCAGAGACAATTAAAAAATTAATCGAACCCGAGCTCTTAAACTAGAGGTCTGCTGAATTGTCGTGACAGTTACGTTATGAAAATTATAATCACCATTTATTGCCTGACAATCTCTCGCGCAATCATGTGTCTGATCTAGGGATGAAGTGAGGCTTTTTTAAAATATAATATAGACTAGCGCTTGACTGCGATTGCACCTGTTGGTAAGCGATGGAAGCTTCACTCTTGATTTAAAGACACCCACGTCAGTCAATTGGGAAAACGGAAGGACATTCCAAATTTTTGCGGTGCCTATTAGGAACAAGGAAGAAATGTGCTTAGTGCGAAAGGAAGCTTATGAAGCTTCGGTTATGGCTAGTTACTGCACTACTTGCAAATACACATAGACTTGTAGGTCCGTTCGTCACTTACCACAAGGTCAAGAGCTAAGTTTCGATCGAATTTGTTTGGAGGCTTTAGCCGTGGCTAGTTACCAGCCTACCGTCAAAGACGTACCGCCAATCGATATAGCGTTCTGGCACGATGGCGTGTAGAAACCGATTAGGGGCTATGGGTTGAATCTACACTGCCATACCCGTTCCAAGTTAGCCCGCTACCATCTTAGACTGCATCGTCATGTACCATCAGCTGAGATCGCAGTCAAGGAATATCTTGAGAACGAATAAAGAAAAAGAAAAGAATAAACCAGTCCCATAAAGACCTGCAACATGGTGTCAATAGTGTAACTATTTTATTGCAGGCTGCAATCTTACACCGAAAATAAAATGACTCGAACAATGTCACTCGGAAATTCCGAGCTGTAAAAGCATCGTGCGGAATATTGAAAAGGTGATTTAGGTGTCGTAAATAAAACTAACTTGCTTACTTATCTGTGACTACTGACTTATTATTTTTACTTTATCTTATAAAGTTTTGTACGTTGAAGTGAAACTTTTTTTTTAATGAACTAACTGATGCCCGAGGCTTCGTCCGCGTGGATTTATTTCTAAAAATCCCGGGAAAACTCTTTCATTTTCCGTGATTAAAAATAGCATATGTCACTTTCCAGGTTCTCAATTGTACTCATGCAAAAGTCACGTCGATCCGTTGCTCCGTTGCTGTGTGACTGTAGGACAAACCAACAAATAATTAGATTTTGCCTGCACTTTCGTCCGCGTGGAAGAAGGTTTTTAAAAGTCCCGCGAGAACCCGTGTTTCCGAGATAAAATGAAGCTTATGTCACACTCAAAATCCTCAACAATACCCATATGATAGATGCGAAATTATGTTGGTTTGTCCTTCAATCATGCCGCAGTATCGCTACGGATTGACGTGATTTTATACAAGGGCATAGTCGATGACCTGGAGAGTGATAATAAGATAGGTAGATACTTACTTTTAATCTTGGAAAAACAAAGAGGTCTCGAGGGATTATATTAAAAAGCCTACCTCCATGCGGGCGAAGTAACGGGCATAAGCTAGTCGCACATAAAGTGTGTCTATTTTGAACTTCATTGACCTGATTTCGTGGTAATGTGAGGCTTTGGCGGCGCGCTAACGCGGCGTGACGTCATCAAAGCGGGATAATTGTCGTCACGGCAGCGGAGCGTGACGTCCTGCGGGACCAGGTCACACGGAATAATATAGTGTTACATTTGGGAACATATATCGAAATAGTTAGTTATTAATACACAGTGCACCCCCTTAAGGGTCTCTTGCATTTATAATATTAGTATGATAATTATAGTATAAAAAAATATTAGTATTACTTGGTAAAATTTTAAACTCTTTTAATCGATTCCAATGTACCTACTACATCAACATCGATGTATGTCTGGTGGGAGGCTTTGGCCGTGGCTAGTTACCACCCTATATCATCAAAGACGTGCCGCCAAGCGATTTAGCGTTCCGGCACGATGGCATGTAGAGACCGACTAGGGGTGTGGGTTGAATGTACACTGTCATACCCTTTCCAAGTTACCTTGCTACCATCTTAGACTGCATCGTCTCTTACCATCAGGTGAGATCGCAGTCAAGGGCAATATTGTCATCGAATAAAAAAAATGTAAATACCACACGTCCCTGCCGTTAATTTCATTACACGTAGTGAGCCCACTTTCTCTCCTGTCCGCGGCCACACGTTTTTGTGTCCGAGCCTCGTTTTTCCCGCTGGGCGGGCGGCACGGGCGGCGCGGGGCGGGCGGCGTTGGCGCGGGTGCGTGAATTCATTTCAACTTGCCGAAAAACTCGCGACACCTTTTTTATTCCCGAACTGAATATGAAATCCGGTGAAGTTGGCAAAAAGGCGCGCTCGGTAATCAGGCAACACTGTTTCCACCGAAGTTTAGCTATCATACAGTGTACCTGACATTTTGTGCACAATCTCATACTACATTAAATTAACAGTCTTACCTATCCTTTTTCGCAGGAAACATTATGAAATTGATGGCGCGAGATTAAAACCTGTCAATTTAGTTTAGAAGATGCAGAATTAGCTACATTATCGAACAACGAGTTTACTCGTATATCCTTACGGAGACTGTTTTGGGATTGTTTGCATTGTTTCTCTTCTGTTTCTTTTTCTTCTGTGGTTTTTAAGAATTTTCATTCATAGTGGTAATTTTCACTTCTCGTAATTTCAGGTAATTTCTTACAAGCAAATTATGGAACCAACGTAAATTTCATGGTTTTGGGGATAGCGTTGACCAATTCTAGATGAAATAACAATGCAATGGTAGATATTCATATGAAAAATGAAGATAAAAGGTTTTCAAGTAGTATTGAACTTTGCGTTTTGAAAATTAGCATGGTTGTAACGCAGTCAACTGTGTGATGACATTGTGACGAATTTCCGAACGAAATGTTTGCTAATCTGCGGTTTCCACCGAAACGTATGCTTTATGAGCCCCCGTTTTAAATGAGAAAGAGAATAAAAATGAATGGAAGCCGGGAACAAATAAAATGTCTAATAAAAGTTTCAGATTTGCGGCCAACTTGTAAAATTTAAGGTAATAAAGAAAGGTCGACCTACTCGTTATGTGAAATGTGACCAAAGAGTGAACCTATTAGGTACTTTTGTCCTTTGCAAGGTGGATTCCGTCGAAGGGTTATAAAAGCCATTTTTAGTAAGCCTTTAAAAGCCGATTTCATGACGTTTCTTCGTTATATTCAAAAAACTATTTGTTAAAAATAATAGGTAGGTACTTACTAATAGTAAATATGTAATATTTGTAAATGCGAAATTTCGTTTGTTCTTTTCTTTAATCCCGAAAATAAAAACAAAGATTTACCGCAAGATTTTTACAAACTTACCTAACTCCACGCAGGCAAAGTTGCGGGTGTCAGCTAGTCTCAAAATAATAATTGGAAACCCTTTCAGAACTGTTATTGTACCTAATACCTAATGATATAATAATGTCCTCCCGACCGAATCCGGCCACGGCAGCCAATAACACAGAGATTAGAGATTATCACAAATGTGTGCGCAAACACAGGTGCACTCTCTATTCCCTCACTCTCATAGTCCGATGAGACGGAAATCCGACACGACCAGAGAGGGAAGGCGCAGGACCGACGGCTTTACGTGCTCTCCTCACCGCCAACTTGCTAACTAGTACCTACCTACTGAGAATATCTTGACAAAAAAACCCAATTCATTTTTTGGCTCGACCCGAAATCGAACCCGGGACCTCGTTATCCACAGTCGAACTCGCTAACCACTAGTTATACATAGTAGTAAACGTACATGTACCCAGTAATCAGAGCAGAAGCCGTTATAGCTGTAGTGTGAACAATGTATGCGGGTGTGGGAGCTACACCTCGGCCACACGCTCGCATATGCAGCGATGACGTCACCCGACAACCTGTCGCCCGCCCGTGTAATTAAACCCGTCCCTGGCTAGTGCTGCCTGCTGACCCGCTACAGCTGTATCGATAGTCTTATTTTTATTCAAAATAGGCTTGCACTTGACGACAATCAATACCTACTAGATAGCACTAATGAGATCTATGTCGGAGCGCGCTTGCCTAGAAGATGCTTATTCACTCTTGCCTTGAAGGTACTCAAATTATAGGGGAAACACGGGTGCAGTCAATGGCGAAGTATATTCTTGCTAATATTGTAAATGCGGAAGTATCTTTGTTTGTCCGCCGCAACACAGCTACGGATCAATGTGATTCTTTACATGGGTATAGTTGAGGATCTGTAAAGTGCCAGGCTTCTTTTTAGGTATCCTGGAAAATCAAAGAGTTGCCACGGAATTTTTTAAAACAAAATTAAGTTGATGAAGTTATAGGCATCAGATATAGTATGGAATAATATGAAATGTCAGAGTAGAAGTTTAAGAACATTGATTGCTGTTGAGGAAAGTGTTTTAATAATGAAATCACGTTAACCAGGAATATAATAACAAATCAATTGATACCTCATTCATCAAAATCGGCTCAGTAGGTGCTACGGTACAATATACCTGAATACAAACATACATACATACATTCTCGCATACAGCTTTCATTGTCTGGTAAAAATGAATATTCATATTTTTAATTTTTAAAATCTCATTTCGTAAGAGGTCGTAACTAAATTCAAACTAATGCTATCAATGTTTTTATCTCTGTTAGTTCATCTTCACTAAACGCAGAGTTTTACGAGGTTATTTTGAGGACATTTGTAGGATATTAGCCACGTTGCCACTATCGATATCGACAGTATTTCACTCGAGCGCAGCCCTGGCGGCGACCCCCGCGGCACCTCGTGTTATAAGGCGCGTTTTTTGTGCGCCACACGTGCTCGCCATACCTCGCCGGCTCCGATAAGCTCTGCGTGTGTGTTTGTGTGTGCCCACCTACCTACTACTCACCGATATGTAGGTAGAAGTATGGCCACTGATATTTCTGATTATACTTATTGGACGATCTCTGTATTGCCAATAGTAGATATTTTTTTTACCCCAGACCACTCACCTTTTTTTTTAATTCGAAATAGGCTTGCGCTTGACGACAATCAATACTGGATAGAACTGATAAGGTCTAGGTTGGAGCGCGCTTGCCTAGAAGATGCCTATTCACTCTTGCCTTGAAGGTACTCAAATTACCTCTATATTAAATCTATGATTAACATGGACTTCCTGTCCCTATCTATACAAATGATAGCTTAAATTATGGATCAATTTGTAGCGCCACTTCTGATATACGAATATCTCTAGAACTAATAATATTGCAAGTGGCGCACCGACCTATATTAAATTAATCTATGAAATCATACATCAAAAAAAATTTAATCAAAGATTATATAAAGGATTTCGTGCGCTATTTGTAATATTATTAGTTCCAGACACGCTCGTATAGCTGCTAAATGCTTACAGCGAATAAATGGCGTCAATTAAATTCGAAATGGCGTTAATCAAATCCAAAATGGCGTCAATCAAGTAGATCTAAAAAAGAAATCACACCAGCAATTCCAGTGTTAATCATAGATTAAATGTCAATGCCACAGACTCAAAAAGATATGAACTAAAAAGTTTGAGGTGTTTGAGGTAGGTATGAGGTGAGGACCTTTGAGAACATTATGGAGAACCCTGGCGTGTAGGTTTCCTCGCGATGTTTTCCTCGTGATATTTAATTGCTTAAATTCACATACCTTAGCTTTGAAAAGACAGAAGTTACCGGGTTCGAATCCGTTACCACAAGAATAAAACACCAGAGTTCTCACCACGAAGCTACAAAAACGAATACCTAGTGTGAAAATTTTGATAAGGTCTTAAAGCAACTTATTTTTTTATCTGTTGTCGCTATGTACCTACCTAAAATACATTGAACGTCCTCAATGTACAAGGAAACCGTATAATTAAACAAGGTACTCGTTGAGTTGATTGGCGGAAACCTTACAATGTGGCGGACTACTGAGAGCGCCGTTGTGAAGCGACTTTAATTACCATTTTTATTCCACCACTATTCCGTACTTTGTATTTTATTTTCGGTTAACTGTTTACGTGGATGCCACAGAATTGTAAATAAGCTAATAGAATAGTAACTGATAGTCTTCAAAAGTGGTACAGTAGGTATAACTTTAGCTACCTAAAATCTATTTTTCCTTGCTGTCTTATTATAACGCAAACAAGTAATTTTTCGTAGAAATGCGTAAGAGACGCACTAAGTTTTTTTTTATTCGATAAGAAAGTCCTTGACTTCGATCTCATCTGATGGTAAATGACGATGAAACCGATTAGGGGTATGGGTTGAATCCACACTGCCATACCCCTTCCAAGTTAGCCCGCTATCATCTTAGACTGCATCGTCACTTAACATCAGGTGAGGTCCCAGTCAAGGACTGTCTTGTCATCGAATAAAAAAAAATGTTTATTTAATCTCCTTCTATCTAAATGTGAATCTCTACGGTGTGACAAAATTTTCTCGTGGCACGCATGTTAGCCCTACTGAAGTGACTATTTGACTAATATTATTTTCTCTTTTCTTTGTCAACTGATTTTCCACTGCTGACTGAAAAAAAACTGTCGGACTATTTCTTCGTAAGTTTTAATTATTTGGCATGCATAAAATGGGTCAAATTAATTATTTCATTTAATGAAATGAATCTGTTTTTCGTGAATCACATAAAGTGAAACGAGTGTAGGTGTAGCGCTATCAGCGTAGAGGAAGTCGGGGTCGGCAGGTCAATGTTTATCTAATCGTTGTGTTTAACGGTAACGAGTATGATAACAGAGGAATCTCGAAATATCATAATTATAACCGTACCTCCTTTATTTTTATTTTTAGAGATAACAATATATTTTTTGTTCCTTAATTATCAACTGTAATATAATTTGTGCAAACTTATAAGACAATAATAGACAATAAATAAAAAAAAAATAAAAAAAAATAGTATGCGTAGATAGGTTTAAAAATCACTTTGTAAATGCTCTATAGATAACTTATTATAAAGGATGTCCAATCAGAATGACAGAATGTTATTTTTGTTTCAGAAATTACAAAATATAATAAAAGGATATTTTTCCTCATCGCCAAGTAAATTTTGAATTTTTCTATTAGATCTGTAAAAACTTTAAATGTATTATTATATTATATGAATTAATTCTTTCGTTCACTTGGTCCTAGACCAGACCTGACCCAACATTTGAATAAAGTAAAGTACGTCTCAGTTATAAGAACATAGTGCTAATCACTATGCTGGTGCGGCATGTATGTATAAAGAAATATTTATAAATTCTTTAGAATTTTTAGTCATAAATTCCTAATAGATTGGGTATCTACCACCGATTTTTTACAAGTCTTGTTTTATGCTAAAATAGACGGAACTCAGAACGTTTATCAAGTTTTATACCTATCCAATCCCAACAGTATCTAATTTCTATACGTTCACGTGTTTCAATAAAAAACGCTTCAACACACATTATACTGACGGAGATTAACGAAAAATATACTTAAAAACTTCTGGAATAGAACTCAAAATACTATACATACTTTAACATTAGTAAAAACAGCGAAACAATATCCATTCATAAAAGCACATGGCCCACACCTCCGCAGGTAACTGCGGTACTTCTAAAGACATACGTACAAGTTTACAAATTCAGATAATTCAGCTCGTAAAACAATAAGTTAAGATTCAAAATTGTCTAAAGTAGCGGTTTTTTCAGATGGTCACGTTTTAATAACTAAATTATAATGTTCAATGTATAAGCCTTATTTGTAAGTAACTTAAGGTGATTTTCGTTTAAAAGTAGGTCTATGTTATATGGCTGTTAATGAAGTTGCATAAATAATACAAAAAGAGAGGTCTTGTCCTGCCCATATGTGGTTCAAGGAATTGGTTACCTCTCAAAGTGTATGATTTATATTATTAAAGAAGTAGAGGTGCCTATTTTATGTTATTCTTTGTTCACAATTTGTAAGTATTTTTCTCTTGATATTTTCTTAGTCTTATGAGTACAAAAGTAGACATGAAATAGATTTCGGATATAAATTAATTTTTTTTTGTAATACCTACGTATTTTTGTGTAATAAGTACCTATTAACTATCACACAAGAAGTCCACCTAGCCCTAAGTTCCCCTTTAGAAAATGTCACGATAATATTAAATTAAAATATATTTTACGATGTCCGCGTATTTTTAATTTTGTGTAGGTACGTATTTAATCTTCAATAGCCTCATTACCTTACTTTTTTCTCATTACATTTTCTCATCTCCGAGACAGTATGAATCTCTGTCCAATCCAAATGAAATAGTGGGACTTAAATTGTGCCATAAATTAATATAAAAATAGGTAGGCACGTCGCTGCGCGTCTAGAAACATTTTATTTTTGTCTAGACTAGACGAATGAACGTATCTGAAAATTGAAATTGAAATGAAATGAAAATTTATTTATAAAATAAAGTCAGTTACAAATGTATCAGGAGTCCCGATTTAAGTTATAGATAACCTGTATCCCGGGAAACCTGCTCTTCCTCCGTCGTTTATGTAGATATATATATATGTGTGTGTGTGTGTGTGTGTGTGTGTGTGTGTGTGTGTGTGTGTGTGTGTGTGTGTGTCCGTAGGTGTACTGATTATGTTAGAGTAGATTGATGATAGGTACTACTTTGGGTTAAATTATAAAAATAGAAATGGAAATTAAAAGAAAGCAATTAGGTTTGCAATTCATAAAGTTTTTCTGTTTCGTTGTAGTTTAAGTTATTTAACCAATTAATTAATTTTTGTTTAAATTCGAACAATTTCATATCATGTATATTTAAAATTTTATTTATGTTGTTATATAAATAGGGCGACTTAGTTTTGTACTGTCTACTTGCAAAATTAGTATTACAGGGGAATGTCTTTATGACCGCATAGTTACGTCTCTTATTTTGAAGTGATTTGTTGTAAGGTGACGTACGGTGCACCCGAACTATCGTTTGCAGAATGTATAGCTGCCTTATGGTTAATATTTTAGCAGAAGTATATAAACTATGTGTTGGATATCTGTACGGTCTGAAATACATTACCTTCAGAAGGGACCTTTGTGCTCTTTCTAACTGGATTAGTTGGGTCTTACATGCGCCACCCCAGGCGGGAATGCAATACGTCAAGATTGACTGTCCTAGTGCAATATATATAGTTTTTAATAACGCAGGTGGTACAACATGGCGAAGTTTTTTAAAGATCCATATAAGATTTCTAGTTCTATTTATTAGGTTATTTATTTGTTTATACCAATTTAGATGTTGATCTATTATCACTCCTAAGTATTTATACTCTGTCACATTATTAATTTTAGGACAATCGCAAGGATCTCCTTGATAATAGTGACAAGAATGGCATTTGATAGTAAAATCTGCAGGTGGTTGTGTTGGTGTTCTAATTGAAAAAGACATAAATTTGGTTTTGGATATATTTAACGTGAGCACGTTATTATTTAACCAATTAACAACAGTACTCATGCCTTTTTCAGCGTTGTGTTTTACTTCTTCCCATGTGTCACCGTAGAAAATTAATGCAGTGTCGTCTGCATAAGAATAGGCCTTACATTTATCAAGATTTAGTAGTAATAGTTCATTTATATATATTAAGAACAGGGTAGGTCCCAGAACACTACCTTGCGGAACACCATACGTAATTGATGTTTCTTGGCTTACGGCGTCGCCAATTTTTACTTTTTGCCTTCTATTTGTAAGGTAACTTTCAAACAGTTGCAATGGTGTACCTCTGATACCGATCCTATCCAGTCCATTTAATAGTAAAGGAATACAAACGGTGTCAAAAGCCTTGGCCAGGTCCAGAAAGAAGAAAAGTAAATAATATGCCAAATTATTACAACTAGTAGGGCTACATTGCTTCATGAACTGATAGACGTTGGGGTTCCAAGGTGCTCAAATGGTGACCTTGTACCTCGTACCTTCCCGCGTTGGGAGACCACTCATAAGGTGGACGATATAAAGCGAGTCTCTGGTGGGTAGGTACAATATTGTGTTCTATGGCGAGCCTATCAAGACACGTATGTCCAGCAGTGGACAACTAATGGCTTGAGATGAGGATGATGATGAAGGATGTACAGTTTTATTTACTTATTGCTTTCGTAAAAATATAGCACTTCTCTAACTACTATTAAATACCAATCTCTCTAACTAGATAACTTGACTAATAACTTTTTACTATTTTTTAAGAATAGTTAAAACAAAATTAAAACAAATGTTCCCCGGGGGCTAATCTTGATTATTTAATCAATAGTTTAAATGAAGAGAATTTGAACTCTGCTTCAAATGTTATTATTTTGTTTGGGGACAGTTTAAGGGTAAAAAAACACCAAATATTGAAATGTATTGATAAATTACTAGACCTACATAAGAAAACAAAATGTAAATTTTATATGTGTGCCTTGCCTTACTCTCGGTCACTGAATGGAAAGCAAAACCAGCGTATACATGACTTAAATTTACTAATGTATAATGTGACATACCGTCATAGCGACGCAATATTTTACTTTGATACAAATAAGTTTATTTGTAATTTTAAACTGACCGGCGAGAGTATGTATCTCCCGAAGAGATGTAAGCTACTTATAGCTTCCCTTTTAGCACATAATATTAATGATACAGTTACAAATGTTGTAACTAAGTCTATTGACTACTTTACAAACTGTACTTCTAGTACTAATATTTCTGTTTTTGACTCAAGTACTTTAAGTACTAATATTTCTGTTGTTGAAACAAGTAATAGTAAGCCTATTACTTGTTTAAACTAGATACTAAGACAACGGAGAGGCTCTGCAAACTGAACATTGTACATCAAAATATACAGAGCCTATCCGGCAGTATGGTGAATTTGGACTCAAATAAAAATAATACTTGTAAAAAATTTAAACTAAGCAGTAAGACAACAGATAAGCAATGTAAAATTAATCTTGTACACCAAAATATACAGGGCTTATCTGGCAAAGAACATGAGATTGAGCTTTTTATTAAAAAATTTGATATTGAAATCTTATGCTTCACTGAGCATTGGCTCAATACTCATCAGTTAATTGTACACATAAATAATTATTCACTGTCAAGTGCGTTCTCAAGAAAGACTGCTATACGCGGGGGATCATTGATAGTAACGCGAAATAACATTAATTACAAAGAACGAAAAGACATTGTTAGCCTTTCTATAGAACGCATTATTGAGCTGTCTTGTGTTGAGCTGGACCGATACATTATAGTTTGTGTGTACCGACCGCCCTCAGGCGACTTTGTTCTTTTTGAGGAGGTTATGGAGGATGCCCTAAGGCGGCTATGTAGGTCATCAAAAAAAATAGTGGTCTGTGGAGACTTTAATATTGATATTTTGCTTCACACTCTTTCTACTGGTAGGCTGCTTAACTTATTTAAAAGCTTTAATCTAGAGAATATTTTTATTGAACCTACAAGAATAACTGCAAACTCAGCTACTTGTATTGACAACATTTTTTGTGATTGTAACATTATCGAAAAATCTATTATCACTTATCTCAGATCTGATCATTGCGGTCAAATGATATCTATTCCAGGCAGTGAACAGAATTTAACAAAAGTAATAAAATACAGGCCAGTTACCACTAAAAAAGTAAAGCATTTTAAACAAAACATCTCAGCTGGATTGCCGACGCTTGACCTTGCACAGGATGATCCGGATGAAATTTATACAAAGTTTTTTGATTTGTTAAGCTCACAATATAACTCTATCTTTAAGGTGATGGAGAAAAGACTGTTTAAAGATCTTAAGTTTAGTGACTGGGCAACTGCCGGCATCTATAAAAGTAGAAATAAGCTGTTTGACTTGTATGCAGAAAAAAAATATAATTATTCCCCCGCGTTTATTGAATATGTAAGAAATTATTCTAAATTGTTTAAAAATGTGTGCATACAAGCAAAGTCACTTCACATAAAACAAAAAATTGTCAATTCTGATAATAAAATTAAAACAACATGGGACATCATCGGCGATGAAATGAGTAACCATAAGGTGCATAATAATAATAAATTGGAGCTTAAAATTGATAATCATGTAATTAACTCCGATATAGAAGTTGTAAATACATTTGAGAACTTTTTCAAAAATATTCCAATTACCACAACCAGTTCTCTAAATTCCTCGCCGGCAGAAGCCTATCGTCTTCTAAGAAGCAATGTCTCTGAGTGCAATAAGTTATTTAAGTTTGAACACGTTACCCCATATGACATAGTCAAAACATTTAAATCTTTACAAAATAAGAAAACAGCAGATCTATGGGGGATATCAGTTAAAATAATTCATAATGTAATTGATATTATTGCGCCGTATCTTGCTTTAATTTTTAATAAATCAGTAGATTCTGGATCTTTTCCAGATCTTATGAAATGTAGTAAGCTAATACCGCTTTTTAAATCGGGCAGCAAAAGTGACCCGAATAACTACAGGCCAATTTCAATTTTGCCCACTCTTAGCAAGATATTCGAAAAAATAATGCTCAACCAACTGCTTTTACACTTTAATTTAAATAAACTCCTACACACTGAGCAGTATGGTTTTACAAAGGGTCGATCAACAACCGATGCAGCCGCAAGGCTATTACAACACATATTCGATGCGTGGGAGAACTCACAGAATGCCATTGGTATTTTCTGTGATTTGTCAAAGGCATTCGACTGCGTTGATCACGAGACTCTTTTGCTTAAACTGAGCCACTATGGCATTAAAGATTTTGCACTTAGTCTCATTGCGTCTTATCTCAGCAACCGAGTCCAAAGAGTATGTGTCAATGATGTAAAATCATCCGGATCAGCCTCAGTAATGGGTGTACCCCAGGGTTCTATTCTAGGTCCATTCATGTTTTTGGTCTACATAAATGATTTACCACATTTTGTCCAAAATACTTGCGATATTGTACTATTTGCTGATGATACGTCCTTAATTTTTAAAGTCGATAGGATGAAAGACAATTTTGACGATGTAAATAATGCATTATCTCAAGTTTCTGAATGGTTTACGGCAAATAATCTCCTTTTAAATGCTAAAAAAACAAAGTGTGTTGAGTTTTTATTACCTAACACGAGAACTGTCAGTAAAAATTTAAAGATAAATAATGAACCTTTGAAAACTGAGGACTCCACAGTGTTTTTGGGGTTAACCCTGGATTCAAAGCTACAATGGGGCACCCATATAGCAACGCTTGCTGGCAAACTTAGCTCTGCTGCTTACGCTGTTAGGAAGATTCGACAGTTGACTGACATAGAAACTGCAAAAATTGTTTATTTTGCATATTTCCATAGTATTATGTCATACGGAATCTTACTATGGGGTAAGGCAGCCGATATTGGAAAAATTTTTGTTTTGCAGAAGAGGGCAATCCGTGCAATCTATAATTTGAGGCCGCGGTATTCCCTTCGAGAAAGATTTAAAGAGATAGGCATTCTTACAGTAGCTTCACAATATATTTATAACAACATAATATTTGTCAGACAAAACATTTTGAGTTACAAAAAAAAGAATGATTTGTCCGATAGACCAAGTAGAAATCCAAATAGGCTCATGTTTCCTGGGCTGCGCCTCAAGAGGGTCCAAAAGACATTTGTGAGAATGGGCGTGACGTTTTACAATAAAATTCCACAGTCAATCTTAGACTTGCCTCTACACAAGTTTAAGAAATCAATTAAATCTACTCTCATGAAAAAAGCATATTATACAATTGAAGACTATGTAAATGATAAAAAAGCGTGGATATAATTCGCTCCAGTGATTCATAAGACAGTAATAACTATCCTGTGTTCAATAACAATTGTAAATTTTTTATTTTTTTTGAAAAGAGCAACCGCCGAGTTTCTTGCTGGCTCTTCTCGGCAGGAAAGGCATTCCGAACCAGTGGTAGATTCATTGACGATTCAAAAGTGCTTGTAAAAGTTTATTTGAATAAAAAATATTTCTATTTCTATTTCTATTTCAGTTAGATAATTAAATAAATATTATTTCATGAAAAAATACACGACTTTGCATTCAAATAATAAAGATTGTAGAGCTTTGGAAAACTTGTAGCGCCATCTAGTAGCAAGTAGAAATACTGACGCTGAATCCAACTTACAATTTGCAAGGTAATTAATTACTATTAAGTATTTATAATATCTCTATTGAGTGACTGGCTAATATTATGACAAGGTACCGGGTTCGGATCCCAGGTCGGGCTAAAACGTGTTTCTGTGAACATTATTCTACTTACTTACCTACCTTTTAGCAGCCGGAGTTGTGTGCAGTTGATAATAATTGCACGTGATCTATGTGACTATAACAATGTAGGTAGGTACCTACTTAATCTTAGGTACAACTATACTTATTAATTATATGGTATTTGAATTCGCGCTTTTTATATTTTAATAAAAAATATTATTTACCTATTTTAGGTAGATATGTTCAGTAAAGTAGATGCATAAAAAGTACAGCGGTGATAATAAATAATTATTATTAATAATTAATGTTATCTATACTATTATAATAAAGAGAGAGCGCGAATTTTGTGAGTTTGTATGTATGTCCGGAGCAAACTTTGGAACCACCGCACCTATTACAATAATTCTTTTACCATTTCAAAGGTACATTATTCCAGATAATTATGTTAATAAATGTATTATGGCTAGATATTATGTGCAAATTTGTTAAAGAAGTCGGAATTTTTTTTGACTCTTAAACGTTTTCAATGCGTGCGCTGGGTCATATACTGTTATTGAATGAAAATGATGTATGGGTGAATTGTTCCTCTTAAAGAGTTCTAAAAAAAAGTCTGCGATAGCATATGTCTATATTCTAAGGATAACTTACAGTAACCATTTCTATCTTTCAAATTTTGATTAAAAATAATGAATTATTTTCGAAGCTTCTTTAACCGATGTGATGTCAATCTATATCTAAATAAATATGTTTATTATCGTAAGTATTTAATTTAGAACATATTTGCCCTTTACACTATACAATTTAAATAAATATGTTAGGAGTTATCGAAAAATTAATATTTCCGCGCGACAAAATAATAAAATGGTGCCGGTTGGCGCGGCGGGGCACGGTGGCGGGTATCGGTGCGGAATATTCGTGTAGTTGCTGTGGTGATCTTATTGACAATCGTCTCCTATAAGAAGCTCACAAGAACAAAATAAATATTTAATTTTCAACCCGGACGAAGTCGGCGCGGGCTTCTAGTTAGTCGATAAAACTTTGGACTGATTTTTGAGGGGGTTCAAAGCTTTATCCCAGGCACGCACCTTTAACTTGTTGAGTTATGTTTATTTCAAGCAATTAAATAAACAGCGTGCTACATCGGTCACTGTCCTCCTGCTAGTGTATGTGTATCCAATACCAATTAGAATTTTAAAGTCCGCTATTTTCTTTGTGAATAATGATTATTATCTTTATCAAGGCCACATTCCGGGATACACGTGCTGTCGGGAGTCTGTCCGCCCGTCAGTTTACGAGAACGGAATCTGAAAGTAGGGCGTGCCGATATCTACGTAATTCTGCGAATATTTGACGGATAGCATACGTACGTATGTTATACGTTCTGGACTTTCCTCTACCCGTGAAAGTCTGAAAATTAAAATCGATTCAACCTGGATCAACAGACAGACAGACGAACGGACAGAGAAAATTTGTAAAAATGGGATTTTTACGCTATCGTTCAAATATTTACTTATTGTTCTTTAAAATATCTAACCTGATGAATTGAAAAAAGATGTGTCTATCTATGTCGATGTCTGCTACTCATCTGATGTAGTCAGTCAACCTAGCGTGTGGGAGTGGGAGATGCCCAATGACCACCAGTTTTTCAACTATGTGCACCGCCCATTTCCACTTCAGCTTCGCGACTATGTCGGTAACTTGGGGTCTCCTATGCACCTCCTCATTTCTGAAGCTGATGAATAAGAATGAGTAGTTATTTCGAAATCATTTATTTTATACACACATTATTATAACTATACCAGTAACCTTACCCGTGTGGTGGTCGGAAGCCGACGTCCGCCTCGCACAAAGCGCCTCTGTCTCTCTGATTAGCGGCCAATGAGGCGGCGAGGCAGCGAGGCGATGAGGCGATGAGGCGATGCCATTTTTTAACAACTCTGCCTTTGAGGTGAGACTTCTTCCGTTCTAATAAATAAAAAATGGTTGAGCGAAGCAATGGCTGGATCACGCGTCATGCTCGTGAACGGGTGCCACCTACGGGAATGGGTCTGCTTTTATCTGCCTGTTTTAACATGTATTGGATTGTTTTGCATTTTTGAAACTTCATTGTGGAAACACTGTAGATATAGTATAGTTTTGTTACCTATTGTAAAATTTTTTTTTTTTTTTGAAAAGAGCAACCGCCGAATTTATTGCTGACTCTTCTTGGCAGCAAGGGCATTCCGAATCAGTGGTAGATTCATCGACGATTCAAAAGCACTTGTAAAAGTTTATTTGAATAAAAAATATTTCTATTCTATATCTAGGTACCTACTATTCTAATCTTTGGCCTTTTGGAAAAAAACATTCTAACTTAATTTAATATCGGTTAGTAACTTACACCCAAAAACCCAGCGGCATCATTCACAATTTTTCATTCAATTCAGTTATCTTCATTATTTTTATTTTCATTCATATCAATTAGTTATAGCCTCAATAACAACGGTTAAAGGTGCGGACTGAAAACTGCAAGGTCGCAGGTTCGAATCCCACCCGTTGCACTATTGTCGTACCCACTCCGGACACAAGCTTTCCGCTTATTTGGAGGGGATAGGAGGATATTATTCTACTCCAGGTTACCTAATATTCTAAAAAAAAAATATTATCAACTAGCATTTGGCCGCAACTAGAAAGAGGTTTTTGTAAATCCTTTTTTAATCAAGATAAAAGTAAAAAGAAGTCATGCAAAAAATCTCGTCGATTCGTTGTTCCGTTATTATGTATCTAAAAGACAAACCAACAAAACAAGTTTATTGATATTAGCATGGCTACTTATTTGCATGAGTGTATCGGGTCCGATTTATTACAAACCTGACACCATATCCGCAACAGTGTTGCTGTTAGGTAAGCGCAATAAAGGGCCTTTCATAAGCGTCGGCCGCGGGCCGGGCGGCGCGGCGGCGGACGCGCGTTTCCTGATACTGATACTTCGAGTGAATATTACTGGTAGCCTTTGATTATATACATGACCTGGTAGCCCACCTACCTGCGTAAAAAAACATTATAATATACTAGATGATGCCCGCGACTTTGTCCGCGTGGATTAAGGTTTTTTTAATTCCCGTAGGGACTCTTTAACAAGTTCCCTGTCCAGACAACAGACACAATAGTTAAACAATAACCATGCTCACATCACATGTGATGCTTGGGCAGGAAAAGGGTTAATTTTCCGGGATAAAATGCCTATGTTTTAAACCTGGATGTGAGCTGCCTCCATTCCAAATTTCAGACAAATTGTGGCGTGAAGGAGTAACAAACATACACACATACGTACATACATATACAAACTTTCGCTTTATAATATTAGTGTGAAGTCCTTAACTTTACCTACTACATTTCCTTTCTCCCCTCCAAAAGTAATGCTTGTGTTATGAGTACATACGACTATAGTTCAACTAGTGGGATTCAACCGTCTACCTTTGACCTATTGTTCTAAACTTAAACTTTATTCGTATTATACCTACCTACTGCTTTCGCACTTGGCTAGCTATAATCTACTGCTACTCTGTAAAAACTTTATCCTTACTATCCTTAATATTATAAATGCGAAAGTGTGTTTGTTTGTTTGTTTGTTCTTCAATCCCGCCGCAAGAAAGCAACGGATCGACGCATGATCGACGTGGTTTTTTGCATGGATATAGTTAAAAGGACCGTGAGAGTGACATTTTATCCCACAAAATTAAATAGTTCTCGTGGGATTTTCACTAAATTCACGCGAGTGAAGCCGCAGGCATCAACTAGTTCACTATATTATTATTTTCTGTCTAGATCACATTTAATATTGGTGAGTTAAACATTTCGTAGCACATTTACTAAAAATATAACACTTAACACCTGGAATAAATCAATGGGCTTTATTGGCCATCTTTGCAGTCGAATAAACATTATATTAATCAACTTAATTGCTCCCATCAACAACCAGCTTGGCGGAAGATCAAGAATTCGTGGAAAAAAACTTACAATTTATCTGATGTGTTCCCACCTTACGCAAATCGCTTCACCTACGCGGTCACCTGTTTGCGAAATAAACTGACAATTTATTTGGCTAATACGACCAAATCACCTCAGTCCTGACATCTGTATCTTCTTTATACATAAAAATCAATTACTGTTTTTTAATCTGGCTAAAACGGCTTGACCGATTTGAATATTTTTCTTTGGTTCACCAGGAGTGGTTTAAAAAATCGTGAAAATACAAAAGAACAGCTGAAAAATCGAAAAAATCAAAATTTGTAATTTATATTGGATTCATCTCTTCAAATTACTTTTAATAGATAGCAGGACGAAGTGACGGGTAACAACTAGTGTGAAAAATAAAAAAAAACTACTACTTGCATATATACATACGTCATGTATCTTACAACCCGTGAGACCAAAGTTTAATGTGATAAAATGTTGATGGAGTTTCTGAACAGGTGAACCAAAAGACTTTGCATTTGTGCATTGTTAACTCAACATCTTCTGAGGATGGTCTGGTGTAGAACCAAATTGTACGTCGAGGGTATTTCGAAGGGTTTCTTCCTGTAGGTATTTGTTCCACCTATTTCTGGAAGTCAATTAAATGTGTATTTGAAAAAAAGTGGTCCAACTTAACCTTCTTTCCCCAGCTACATAGAAATTCCTATTTTTCTAATAGAAATTATTTACCTTCGTAATTGTTGCAGTAATTTTTCTTTATACGTACATAAAGCAAACATTAATTGCGCATAAATAAAACGTTTACTCTTCACTGCCATGACATTTTAAATTTTATTTTCTAATAAAACCGAGACATAAATAAGAATACTTTAAAATTAAAAACATCTTCGATTTTTCGAGAAACTTTACCTAACTACTGATTTTCTTAAATCATTATGCCTATTCTAAAATCATTCGCTAGAAAAAATAATTGTTTTGACTCTATCAGCGCTACGAAACTGAAAGTAATGTTATTTATTGATCTTATATTATTTTTAAATAGTTCTTTAAAAAAAGTTATATTCTAACGACGCGACGTAAATTCTAAAATTGCAAACCAACCTAACCAAAGTTAAAACTGAAAATCACCACTTGGACTTTGCTCTATCTCATCTCATCTGACGGTAAGTAGCGAATAGCGATGCAGTCTAAGATAATAACGGGCTAACTTGGAAGAGGGTATGGTAATATTATACGTATAAATATAATAGCAGCACATCTCTGACGGTAGTTTGGTAACTATGGCTAAAGGTTTCCATTAGACCAATCCAGAAACAATTCAGAAATCATGAACTTCTAAATTGTCTCCGCCGAGAATCGAACCCGAGACCTCCTACTGATACAGAACACGCCGTCACCAGGGAGGTCTATTTATCTATCTTTTAAAATAAATGGAAAATCAAGACAAGATAGGACTGACTTTTTTAATTTCACTCCATATCTCTATGTATGTTCCATGACAAAGGAGAGGAATTAGTGTAACGAATAGTCCCATCACATAATATAAATGTTAACCGATCCATAAGCCGTTCACGGAAACTTGACTTCTAAGAATATGAAGAATTCTGTCTGTATAACTTTATAATGACCGTCATAAGGTTCACCAAATAAATTAGCTGCCTCTGAAAGAAAGTGACTCAAGTCTGAATTTCGAAAATATTGTCAATATTGTCAAACAAAACTCGGTAACAGCAGCTATTAAGAATCCTTAAAAATTTTATAAATGCGAAAGTGTGTTTTGTTCGTTGGTTTGTATTTCAATCACGCCGCAACAAAGCAACAGATCAACGTGATTTTTTGCATGGGTATACCGTATAGTTGAGGACCGGGAGAGTGACATAGGCTAAAACTCTGAGAAGAATAGAATAGAAAAGTTTTTATTCGAATAAACTGTTACTTCTACTACTACGAAAAATAACACCTACTTGGTAAGAAACATGAATGTCACAAAGACGTTCCACACATTAGTGGTACGTCGAATGGCAATCAAGACTAAAGCGAGACGGTTTTAGATGGTTGGTTATAGAGCATTTATAAGGATGCTAACGCTCACGACTTCTAGCAATCCTATGGAAGAACAGTGAACAGTGAAAATTTTGAAGTTGCTGCATGCATTCTCCAAAGTATACCTGGTAGAAAACCAATACACAGGGGATATTGCTTCAACTTCTAATTCATAGAGTGGATCCTCTACCAGTAGGTAAACTTGAGATTAGTTTTGTGATCCGATGTGATAAATATACTATATCGTGATCGTTACTTTTTTCTCTGAAGTACTCGTACATTTATTTAATAATCACAATATTTTGGTTAAGCCACTTTAGATCGGATGTACAAAATATTCTTCACAGTGAACGTAATAATTTTGTATGACAAGATATAACAATCGGAGTGGCGAAGTGACAAATATTTATTGCAAAGAAGATCATAAAGTATTCATGATTTACACTCTCAGAATAGTTTATGAAAGTGATGAGTTTCGATGAAAATTCTACTGGATTCTGTTGTCATTAGACTTTCGATTTTTTACGTAAACAAAATTTATTAACGCTTGAAAAATTGGACCAAAAACATTTGCAAAAGACGATTGCAAATATTTTTAATGAAATGAAGAGATTTATAGCGATTTTTTTAAGTATAGACTATTTCTATTTTGGTAAATTCTTAGTAATGCACCTACCATCTAAAAGTAGAGAACATGATGGTTACTCAGATTCCATGACGTGTTTTAGGAGTATGAATGCATATTTTTATATTAAAACTAGCTTTTACCCGCGGCTTTGCTCTCGCCATCTAATAAACGGCAAGTGTGTTTCCCATAAAAAAATAATATCAATTTTTTCATCGCACTAACGCGATGATACTGTGTAGTCGGCCTTTAAAGGCCTACTAAAAAGGCTTATCAACACCTCGACTATAATAGCACTTCTAAGCGTTATAGTTCCATGAAAATTGTGTATTTTTTGATGAAATATAAAATCTAACACAACTGGGAAACTTTTCGATACTAAATCGCCTAATCCTTTTTATTTCCTATTTATTTAGGCTATTAATGGTTATACCTATCTTTATATACTTATAAAGGAATCGTTTTACTGTGCAGTTTATTTTGAATATTGTTATATTTATAGCGGCAGGCTCTATTAGCAAGATTGCCTGCCTAAATACCGCGTGATTTATAAGATTTGAACGTTTTTTCACGCATCGCGTCGGCCTACGACCAATATCTCTGAGTATCTCTGATAAATATCTGCGCTAATAAATGCTAAGAAATAATAAATCTTTTAGCTGGCGTGATAACCAATCCGTGATACAGAGTAGGAATATCGGTCTATCTACTAATTACTCCATCAGCCATTCAGCAGTCACACAATCTTTTAGTTGACGAAGGAGAAGTTAAAACTTTCTCTCTCAGATTTTGAGTTGACAATTGGCGTGTTCTTCGGTGAAGAATAAAAATCGCGAAAAAAATATTTAAAAAATGTAGGTAAGTATATATTCTCTGTAAATTTCTCCGTCCGTCACATAGGTGATTTGAAAGTCGAGTTGAGATAAGTCATATTTAGTGCATAACAGTAAAATGTATTACAATATATCTGCACATTTATATCTCTCTCTTGTACGACAATCTAAAACCAAAACGCCTGTTTATCATAATATCTACTAAAACTTTCCACCTATGAAATAGAACATAATTGCATGCTTAGAATAAAAAAAATATTTATCCAAATAAGTAAACTTTTACAAAATGGTTTCGAATCGCCAAGCGAATTTACCACTGGTTCGGAATACTGTTCCCACAGACTAGCTAGAGTATACAAATTCCGCCCTCGGAACACTCGAAATCCTCTAATCTGTGACTGTTCTGAAAGATGCTCGGCGGTTGCACTAATAAACAAAACTGCACCGATAACCCTAGTCACACTGATCTTACTTTATCTGTGACAAGTAGGAAAGGCGTGTAAAAATACAGTCAAGCCTCGAGGCAAATAGATTCGCGGTGATGAAATATGGCGCTTCGGAATATGGTGAGTTGGAATCGTTTAGTTAATAACAATGGTACTGGTGGCGCGCTTATTTATGGTGGTGCCCCATATATTATGTTCCTCGTCCTGTGGCAGAGCGTATGGTAGGTACTTCTTCATTCTGTCGCTTTATTATCATATTGGGACTTGGTTTCGTACCGGAAATATCTCATGTTTTTGGTACACCCTTACTAATGTTGTAAATGCGGAAGTGTTTTATTTGTAGTTTTGTTCTTCGATCACGCAGCAACGTTCGCGTGGTATGCATGGGTATAGTTTTTTTAATTCGGTGACAAGATTGACTTGACTGTAATCTCACCTGATGGTAAGTAACGATGCATAACAGTCTAAGTTGATAGCGGGCTAACTTGGAAGGAGTATGGCAGTGTACTCATACTCCTAATCGGTTTCTACATGCTATCGTGCCGGGACGCTAAATCGTTTGGCGGTACGTTTTTGACGGTAGGATGGTAACTAGCCACGGCCATTCCCAAATTGCCCAAATTGAATCGAACCCGAGACCTCCCAGTTACAAGATCACAGCGCTCACCACTGCGCCAGGGAGATCAGGTTTAAAGTTTGGAGAGTAGCATAGGCTAGTTTTTATCTCGGAAAAACAAAGATTTACCACGGGATTTTTGATACACTACCTCCTCCTCCAAATGATATACCTAGACTTCAATGATGAAGATTCTTTGTTAGGAATATTATTCTTTTTTGTCACCCGATGTGAATCACCTAAATACGTCCAGCAGTCCAATTCTATTACCTAACAATCATCAGTTCCTTAAACCATGGGCGTAAAATTAGTCTGCATACATTTTTATTTAGAAAATGAAACGCGGAGAGTTTGCTCTATGAATATAAAATATTATCATAATATAAACGCAAATATAAACATAATAAAACTTGGTGTTTAGAAAATGAAATGGTTAAATATGGGTGGATTGATTGTTTTTCTAACAGCGGTTATTAAAAGTTCCCGCGGCCGCGCGCGGCTGGCGCGGCGCCAGCGCTCGTCATAGTGCATTAATCACGGCAGGGGATCACTCAAAAATCGCTTCAACTCACAAACAGACACCCTGATAACTCTCACGATGCTGTAAACATATGGGTTTTTCGTAAAGATTTCGGTTGCCACGTCAAACTATAGGGTGTTGAAGCTACAGAGACTTTCACGCCTATTTTCACCAGCCTCACCTATGTGACCCCTAAGTAAGGGATTTTCATTTTCATTTTTAAATGTTCCCTAGGGATCGTTGGTGACAACAGGCATCAGTGTCATAAGTGCATTAGTCATGATTCACGGCAGGAGGCAATCAAAATCCGCTTCCACTGACAAACAGACACACTGACAACTCTCATGATGCCTGTATATGGATTTTTCGGTCGCTGCATTACTGTAAGGTATTGCAGCTACAGAGACATATTTAGATAGTGAGGTTTTGGCTGATTTTATTAAATTCATATTATTTAGGTAGGTATAATTTCGACTTACGTTACGTACTTAGAGATCGACATAGATTTCCTTTTATCCCGAAAAAACAATGGGGTTCCCACTTCCCGTGGAATTCTTATCGACCTAACTCAACACGGACGAAGTCCTGAGTTAGTTAATAACTTATAAAAAATTTATATATTTTTTAAATCGTTGACGAGATAGTCCTTGACTGCGATTTTACCGGATGGTAAGTGACAATGCAGTCTAAGATGATAGCGGGTTTACTCGGAACGGGTATGGCAGTGTAGATTCAACCCATACCCACTAATCGGTTTCTGCACGCCATCGTGCCGGAACGCTAAATCGCTTAGCGGCACGTCTTTGGTAGGGTTCGGTAAGGTGGTAAATAGCCACGGCTAAAGCCTCCAACCAGACATGATATGATGTTTAAAAGAAAATGTTGTACCAGCTACTCTATGGCAGAGGTAAACACAGGGTCCGCGCGCACTGCGGCGCGTCGCCGCGCATTAGCCCGTCATCGCCGGTGTCGGCGCGTCGAGCGCCTCTGATCTCGCGAACGTTTATTTACTCGCTGCTTTATGTGCTGCGCTTTGAGGTAGCGAGTGATGGGGAATATAGGTGTAAAACAACTTGTAAACTGTCCAATCCATCAGAATTATAAGTCGAAATAACGTCAGAGTTATATCACACACTTGCTTTTGGGCGTGACTTTGTCTTGTCCAAGTGCATCAAGATTTTTTACAAATCCCTTTGTTTTTCTGGGATAGAAAGTAGCCCGTTACTCAACAATACCCATGCAAAAAATCACGTTTATTCGTTGCTCATTTGCTGCGTGATAGGGTAAACCACATGACAGTCCACGACCAATAATAAAATTAATCAAAAACTTAGTAGGAAAGTAGAGATTTACTGTTAGACGAGTACATATTTTCTTATCTAAGTCTCAATTAAAAACGTCAGTTTTACGAGTTATGAGCCGGCAAATCAAAAGCGAGAAAATCGTGTAGGTACATTACCAACCTACATATCACCTACATACATACCCTACAGGTAAAGGAACTCTCTTTTTGTAAAGCCTTCTAACATCGAAGCTTCTAATCTAAGTTATCCTCCTAGAATCTAAGTCATTAAAAATGTATTAACTTTGTGGTAGTAGTGTATTAAAAATAGACAAAGAGCCGCTGGAACGAAATACCGCGTAGTCGAAGCGAGGTTTTCTATAAAAAAATCCTAACTGTAACACACATCCCACCTCCAGCGGTGACGGAGACTAATGTAGCTTTTTAGACGACATGGTCGCCTCACACCTGTTGTCGGTAGTCTAGATACTCGGAGAGACCACCATTAAAAATACGTGCAACGAATACATGCACAAATCAAGTTATAGTTTGTTGATAATCATGCTTCTTTTTCCGCCGTGGTCATCACGAAGTGACATCTTTTGAGGAAAATATGAATCGCTTCACGAGCATTCACAAATTCTCCCTGCTGGCCAACAGCCTGGTACACTCATGCAATGGACCGCCCACACCAGACCTAATTTGATCGGTCCATCGCATGGGCGACACTCCTTTCCCCCTGATGCCTTTCATTTTGCTCTGCACGACAAGATGCTTAATGGACTCACTCTCAGGTCGGTGCCAGGAGCGCCGTCGATTAGTTCTGTATTTGAAATTCTTAGAACCTAATACTGTAAATGGCAATGTAATATGTTTGTTGTTTTATTGTGTTGTTCGTTTTTAGGTTTGCCATGTCCTTCAATAACGCAGCCACAGAGCCACGGACCGCTTTTTTTCATGGGTATAGTTGAGGATTTGGAGAACGACATAGGCTAAATTTTATCACGGAAGAGCAGAGTTTCCGTGGGCTTTCTCAAAATCTTACTGCACGCGGTTGAAGTCACGGACAAAGCGAACAATACATTAATGAATACCCCACAATACCCCACAGCTTCTCAGCACCGTCTCTTGGTGCAAGGAACCTGTTAATTTTTCAGCAACTACTCGAGGATTGCAGCTGACATTTATGTGTAACAATATTATTTTGAACCGCGTTGAATTCTTTATGATTAGTTTATTATACTTTCGGAAATTAGCGAATTATTTGTGTTTTCGTGAACACGAAAAACGATGTCGGGTAAATTAGAAGTTTATTAAAATAACGTCCTCTACACAATATTTAACATAATAATTTTTGTTGGCGTTTTTCAAATTAAAAACGTTGTTTTCTTTAAATTTGAATGACGTCCAGTTTTTAAAAATTCACTGCCTGTATATTTTCAATGCACCTATTTGTATATCTATTAAATTACTGAGCCTATTTTTTTAGTCTCCCTAAATTCACCAGCATAAATATCAATTTCGCCTTATTGTAATCTCTGATACTGTGTTAAAGAAGCAGGCATAGACAATAATAGCTTCTGACATTTGGTATTAGTGATGAGTGGAGATAATGAAATATAAGGCCGAGATTCACGGGCTATTAATCACGCCGCGTCAAACGACGACGCCCGCTAATGAGTTGGTGGAAACGTCAAAACACTGATATGTGTAGATAGCTTTAGTGACGCGTCTGTTAAAAAGAATTATATGGAGTCGTTAAATAGCATTAAATGAGATTGTTTTAATGTTTAATTATCTAGTTTGGTCTAGTTTGGTTTGGTGGGAGGTTTAAGCTGTCTTTTTACCACCTTTCCTGCAAATATATACCGCCAAGCTTCTAGACTACAACCAAAGTTTTACTTTATATTTTCATAGAGACCTATTAGAGCTATGTTTTAAATAAAAGTCCCATAACCATAACTAAACGTCCGATTTAATAATATAAATTCCTTAAATTCCAAGTAATTAGGTAGGTACCAATAGCTCTACATTATATAGACCATAAATAAATAAATGAATAACATGGTATAAAATGAGAGATTAAAAGCTAACTTAAAAATATACAAGTTTAAAAATACCTGTCAAGTATACCTAAATAAAAAAAAAATACCCTACAATTGGGCTCGTACGTACCTACAGATATCTCATGAACCTATACAGCAAACCCTACGATTGAATTCAATCTCAAACTGCGCCGTTCTGCTGCAACTTCAGCGTCCAAATAATTTCTTCCAAGGAAGCCATTAACCAATCATGTACATTGAGATTAAGCTTTCTAACTATTCCTTCCTTCAAAGTGCTCTCTTGGGTGGCCATAGTCCCGCCATAACGTTACGACCATCAAATTCCGCGAACCCAAATAAATCCTAAAAGCTCCAGGTGTTTCCAACACAGACATAAACGTGTTTGCATCTCTCATGTTCATTTAACGGCTAGCATTCTAACAATTTTAATTTAACCGCCCACAAATGAATTTAAACTCTATCGTGCACAAATTACGGTTGAGTTTCAAGGTTGGTGTCGAAGGTGGCACGTAAAGGGTGGCGCCACGTGTGGACCGCCTGCGAATCGAAATGAAACAAATAAGAGATATTTTTTTAATAAGAAAACGTAATAAAAACTCGAGGTGAACGCACGTGATGATGTATGGACTCTCGATTGATACGGATGTGAGAAACAAATGCGGTGAGAAAGTCGAGAGTAATGATCTCACTTGTAGAAAGTGTTATGTTTTTTAAAGATACCTACTACTATTTATGTTCAGTAGGTAATAACTGTAAACTATACTCAACATATTATTAAGTATTTGAAAAAGAGCAACCGCCGAGTTTTTTGTTGGTTCCTCTCGGTTGACACGGATTCCGAGCCACTTGACGATTCAAAACAATTTAAAAAATTATTTTGTAATTTGCAAAAAACCTTTGTGATTTTGAAATTTTTATTTTTTTTTTAATTTTTCAGCTGTTCTGGCTTTCACAATTTTGTTTTTGTTTTTAAACCACCCGTACATTAAGGCAAACAAAACAAAAAAAAATATTCAAATTGGTCAAGCCGTTTTTGTGTTTCAGACAAACTAATAAGCAGCAATTGATTTTTATGTTTATATTATAGATTTCAAAAAAGTTTAGTAGTCTATAAATAAGTACTTATTTACGGTGTAAAACAATAAAATCGAACAAAACATTAAAAATACATATTATCGATGGTAAAGTACTTAGATATAAATAGGAATAACACCGTGAGAGTATGGAATCGGACTCACCATTGAAGATTTTTACTTCCTTATTACAATGACAATTGAGTTGAAATTACAGATGTGTTTTTACACTTTATGGTAGGGCTAGCAAAGTCTTATATATATAACCAACATTATAATATTAAAAAACCATTTAAAATAATTGGCAGCATCAAATAAATCTATTTTATAAATATTTTCTTAGTACATATTATGTGTAATAATTTATTCTACATAAACATCTAAATTAATTTCACAATTACACACATGCATGTTGCATGATAGATTCCTTTTAATACTTTGAATTGTTAAATAGAATCAATCCATTTTGGTATATTAAACCTCTAGAACTCTTTACCTATCTCCAATCTAAATTGTAAGTGACCTAAAAAACCTACGAAAAGATCTCAATTGGGTAAAAATTTAAAACCTGTCATTAGATTATTTGAAAATTAGTTGATTTGAAAATTTGAAATTTTAATTTCAACAATTTTATTATAATTATGTACGATTACTTCAGTTTTATTACTTAATTTCTATAGATTTTAAAATCGTCAACCCTAAATACATTTCCTTCTGCCGCGTCGAGGTTTTGTTTTTAAAGTGCGTCGGAATGACAGACGTGTGAACACCGCGGCGGCTGTTTCACAGGACAGTGTGAAAGGGCCTTTTAATTCGGTGATTAGTTTAAGTTTTAAAGGGGGTGAAAATAGCAGCACTGAGTGGTATTCTCATACTAACTGAGACATCTTTTGATCGTCGCCTCAATTAAGGGGGACTATTTTTAGATAAAAATAGAGGGGGGTAGTCTAATTGGTGATATCAATGAAATAAAAATAGCACGTTGAAAAACGCTTTATTTACACTCTCATTTCTTTTATGAGATGGTTTCATAAAATAAATAAAGTCCTCTCGATCCATCTGCGCGGTAGATATTATAGTGCACATGTGAATGCGCAAACAAAGGTGCAGATCTCTATTATACGCACTCTCATAACCCGACACGACCGGAGCGAGATCAGGCGCAGGACGGACAGCTTAACGTGCTCTCCGAGGCACGGGGGTGATACACCGCCAACTTCCTAACTCCGGGCTAGTACTGAGAGTTTCTTGACAAAAAATCCAACAAATTGGCCCCACCCAGGAACCGAACCCGGGACCTCGTCATCGGTAGGTATCATCATCATCATCATCTCAAGCGATAGACATCCATTGTCGGATATTTGAATCTTGAAAGGATTGAGGAGTGTTAACTATCGTTTTTATATTTGAAATCAAGGTGAAACATATAGATTACATGGACGCTTAAATGTTGAAATTTAAAAAAACTGAGTGAAAAAAACTGAAATCATTGTTAAAGTCTTGAAAAGGTCGATAAAATTTTTTAGCGCTGAGCGACTCAGGATCAGAATCCCTGATTTCAGTTTTATGTTTTTGTACCTACTTATAATTTAATTTTACCTCATGAAGTTACTATGAAATCTAATAACAAAATTCCTCGCTAGTCCCAAAAAAATAAAACTCCGATTTCTCGGCCCGAGACGTCAGTAAAAATTTAAAACGCCATAACCAGAAAAACAATTTCATTAGAGGCCATCTCAAAGAGTTTAAGCCGCCCGAATGTCCTTTAAAAACGTCCTTATGGCTTCATATTGTTCACAAACGTCTCCATCGGGGCCCTAAATGTATGCAAATTTTATTTTTAAAAAATGCAAGTGGCCCGCCACATGTCGCCGGCCGCCGCTCGTTTTATTGCCTTTATTGGGTTGTCCACTTTGGCCCACCTTCCTCCGACGTTTCATTTGATTGCGTATTTCTTTTACTTTGATATTGCATACCTTCTGCAGTTTTATATGTGGTTTGTGTACACAATACATAATAAGTAGTTTTGGTAGGAACTAGTCGAAATTTAAGTTTTCGGCTATTATATTCTTTGTTCTCTGTGATCGTGAATTACAATAGAATATTGACTTTAGCAGTCTTTAAAACTAAATTATTGTAATCTATTTTGTTTTGAACAGGGTTTCATGGGACTAGGATGTTAGATCCTTTTTAAAGGATCTGTTACCCCTCCTCATAAAGTCCATTGATTAAGACTAGTAGCTGGTAGTTAGTTAAAAGTTACCTTGCCCAATATACTATTCAGCACGCAGGCGTTCTGGGCATAAAAAATAATATGTAGGTATATCTAATATCTATTATTAAATATTATAGTTTTAATGCTTAGTATACTATTTTTGATGCATAATTTTTGCTTTCATTTTCATCATTGTTAATTATCACTACGACTGTCATCTGTATCCGTCATACAAATTATTTTTGTGATGATCATTTTTGAATAATATAATACCTATTCATTCTGCGTGTAGACGATTCTTATTAGATATTGGCACACATCGATGGGTACAGGACTACAGGTGTTAGGCTCTTGACTCGTTCAAAATCACACGTAGGTATTCCCATTCTCTGGCATGATAGTAAAAAATAGTTCTCGATCCCGAGCTGAAGACATCTCGAGCAGCGGGCGTCCGTTTTACGAGGGTTCCCTAATCTTGAACACCTTGGTGTCTTAATAAAGCGCCACGTGGCCGCTCGTAAACATCATCTGCGAGATAAGTATGCGCTATGATAGCAAGCGCTTGACCGGAGGGGGCTCGGAGGGTGACCGGCTACCTAGCAATTTAGCTATCCTTACTAATATTCTATACTCTTGGTTTGAAGGTACCCAAATTATAGTGAGAGGGAAAAACGGAAGCCGGAAGGGCATTCCAAATTTTAGCGGTGCGTATCAGGAACGAAGAAGCAAAGCGCTTAGTGCGCGTTCTTGGGATTTCAACTACGTAGGGGTGCAGATCTTTTCTGTGTCTTGCGTTTCGATGCTAGAATGGTGACGGGGGAACCAAGTTGAAAAGTTCCTGAGCACACTCTCCGAAATATATTCTGTAGAATACCGTCAAACAGGCAACTAATATTATAAATGCAAAGGTGTGTTAGTTCGTTCTTCAATCACGCAGCAACGGTTCGACGTGATTTTTTGCATGGTATAGTTGAGGATACCTTTTACCCCGGAAAAACAGGGCTTGTAAACGTGGGATTTTTAAAAATCTAATTCCTCAAGCATGAAGTCGCGGGAAAGAGCTAGTGAGCCCATAAATGCGCTTATCGTAAGCTGACCTGATGGTAAGTCAGTGTGACAATCGCATTAGACTCTGATATGCCAACACTCTCTCTGAATTGTTACTGTAAGAGCAACTTGAACCAAACTGCTTAAGTCATGCTGTCACTTTTTGGCAAGGTTAGTTCAGAGCTAACAAGAAAAGGACAGGTATGAAAATTTTGCTAATATATTTAGCGGATTAGTGCAAGTGGACCTAAAAGAATGGCAAGAAATCAGTCAATCACCACAAATGACACTATAGCAATGATTGTTGCCAGTGTAAAATAAAACTGACTTTCAAATAAGCTCTTGCTTCAGTGTCATGACCTCACATTTCAATATTATTTGTTGGTTTAGGACACCTTTGTGTAAAGAATTTCCAGCGATTTTTTTAAAGCGCCATCGCGGGTGGGGCGAGGCGGGTCGGGGCGGGTCGGGACATAATAAATGCGGAGCGGTGAGCCGCAACATATAAAATATATAAAGTTTGACCGCCGGCGGACTCTCACGACACCACCTACCTAGTTTATGGGCTTACATTCGCCCGTTTATGACTCGCCTTATATTTTTAAATGTTTGTTTTTTTTGTGTTCAAGGAATTATTTTATAACGTTGAACTTGTGTGAATTTAATTAAAGCTCACGCTTATAACACTAAGCTTCATCTACGTCTTCACTCATGTGTTAAAATGTTACTACACCTTTTCAGCTCTTTAGGGATGAAATTTCAATAAATTCCCTCAGCAGCTATATTATAATAAATTATACATAGTTTGTTGTCAACCAGTCAATTTTACTTTACTATTTTATGTGCCTCAATGTTAGTAATACCTAATATCGTTTTTGCTTAACCGAATTATAACATTCGCTCTTCTTAGTTTGAGACATATTTTGATATAGGTACCTACCTGTTTAGAAGAAAAATCTTTTCTCCAGATGATGTAACAAATATATATAGCCACAAAAAATTACAATAAAATAGAAATACTAAGATAAGAATCGTAAAATGGGCTAGCAATTGCCTTTTTTTGTCTTTTTGTCATACGCAAAGCATATGGTAATGTAACGTGGTTTAGTATTGGCATGAAATTGGCATTGAAAGCACCGTGAACTGGCAGCTGTTACGAGTAGTGTCTCTCAAGAAACATACTACTAAAGTTTGAGGGAAAGCGGCATGTAAGCCCTGCGCAACTGTAGCAATATTATATCAAGCAAAAGTGTCCACGTATACCGACGTGTTTGTATGAAAAATATTCCAATATCCCCTCCCCTCCTGCCCCCCCCCCCCCCCCTGCGGGCGAGTGCGGTGATCGCTCCAAGATGCCCGGGACACTTCGCAAATTATACGCTTGTCCTGGATATACCCTGAACCTGTTCTTTTAGATATGTATGGAAATATTGGTGTCAGTCTCTTCATATTTCCCTCTCACCATCTGTAAAGACTGTCTGTTATTCAATCTATATTTTTTATTAAAAGTATAGTTAATTTACTGATTGATTGACTCTTATCATTGTAGAAAGTTGTTTCGCACAGAGTTAGCCATTATGACGTTGACAAGGAATTAGGCCAGATACTTCGAAATTTCCACGAGAAAGAGGAAAAAGAGTATTATATTTTCGCTTTAAACTTTCTATTTCCATAACTATAGGTAATTTGTTGCTTTAAAATGACTGATAATGAATAATGAATAGATGATGAAGACGCAACTTTGAGAATATTATGGAGAACTGAGGCATGCAGACTTTCTCACGACAGTTTCCTTCAATTAAATCGAAAATTCAGAGATGCATGTCGGGATCGAACCCCGAACCTCTAAAATGGAGACCAAAGTCTTACCCACTAGTTCATCACTGGGTCATCACTATTTCTTTTTTGATGCCAAAAGAATTAGTAGAACTACCATAACCATTGCGTAAAGACACATTTAATAAATAGAGGCTATTATACAGCTATTGAATTTCTTAATGACAAAATCAATTTCAGCCGTCCACAAGATACATATTACAACATTTTTGTTTTGAAAAGAGCAACTGCTGAGTTTCTTGCCGGTTCTCCTCAGCCTTCGATCACAGAAGATAATTCGATGCCTTAACATGGGTAGCCTAAGTATGTCATGCTCACTTAAACATTTCTGTGGTGGTGTCGTGTGGTGCGGGTTGTTATGTTCCCTCAAATATGGTTGAGCGAAGCAATGGCTGGATCATGCGTCATGCTCGTGAACGGGTGCCGCCAACGGGAATGGGTCTGCTTTGTGTCTACCCATGTTAACATGTGTTGGGTTGTGGTAGGTGTGCATTTTTGAAACTTCTGTGTGGAAACATTGTATGCATAGCCTAGTTTTTTTTTTAACAATTGTAAAAAAAAAATTTTTTTTGAAAAGAGCAACTGCTGAGTTTCTTGCCGGCTCTTCTCAGCAGAATCTGCATTCCGAACCGGTGGTAGATTTGTGACGTTTCATAGGCGCTACAAGTTGGCCTACATGAAATAAATAAATTTTGATTTTGATTTTGAAGAAATTTCTTTTCTGTGATCGAAGTCCTCAGCAGAATCAGCTTTCCGAACCGGTGGTAGATTCTTGACTTGTCATAAGAGCCGACATAAAATAAATGAATTTCAATTTGAGTTCGCTTTTTCTGAATTTACTCTAGTGTAATCCCTTACAAACTGACAATACAAACAGATATCATCTGATGTATGATAATGGCCGCTCACGGCGTAAGGTGACGTCCGAGCGGAACCGGAAGGGGGGGCGCCCTCGTGTCTTAATTTCCGGTCGCCAGATCTCGTGATATGCCTACTTTTATCCCCAGCTTAATGCGATAACATTGAGCCGAATGCTTGGGCTATTTTATGAACGCGGAGTGTACCTATACGTGTATTTGATTTACACGTCTGCCCAAAAAAGAGTGGAGAAATCATTATCGTTAATTTAAATCACAGTCTTAAAGAAATTACAACAATCAATAAATAGGACCTACGATATTTTCTACTAGCTTTTGCTCGCGGCTTCGCTCACATTAAATTCGAATTTTCAAACCCCTTTTTTATCCCCTTAGGGATGAAATTTAAAAAAAATCTTTCTTAGCGGATGCCTATAATCGTAATAGCTAACTGTGTGCCAAAATTTAGCCCGATCCGTCCAGTGGATTAAGCTGTGCGTTGATAGATCAGTCAGTCACCTTTTACTTTTATATATTTAGATTTCCTATTTCGTCAGCTTGGAGGTTTTCAATAATCCGATGTGAACCCTATACTTTTCACAATCAACAAATACTCATACTTATTTTTAATGAAAATATAAATTGTTGTTTGAGTTGCTACGTGTTTGTAGGTAAGCAATTATAATTATTTATTGTTATCTACCTAAGGAACACTGCGTACCTACGTACGCACATAGCCGATAGCGATAACCTATATACACCTTTTATCTGTACTACAGTACAGTGAGGTCGCGGACCTCAGACCTGTCGACGGATATGGCCAATTGTGGGCAATAAAGGTGCGTTTACCTCGCGACCTGCCTTGAACTTCGAGGGGACGTTGACTGGCAGCTCGTCGGTTCCCTCATGGGATTGTGGCCCTTGTGATCCAATTTACGAGCTAACCTGTCTGCCGGACTAATCAAGCTATGAGAATGTGCGGTGTATAATCCGCCACATATTGTATCCCGTAGTAGTACGAGTACGCTGGAAACTTGTTATCCACTTTTAGCATTCTGCCTCTACGTAGATACTTAGTACAATACCTAAATAAATTACTTATGTTTGTATAACTTTTACTTGTCAATTGTCACGTTCTCTTTTTCTTAACTTTTCGGTATTCCGTGTTCTGTTGCTCTTAATGTAAGGCTCCCGTCAAAGCATAGTTTACCACCAAAAAAAGCCACTTTAAGTTGGGAAGTGTCCTTAACTATTCCAAAAATTTAATATTAACCTGTATGCCCCTACTAATTCCAACGTATAAAAACTGTTTTGTTTTGATTGAGTGTTGCCTCACGACCCACTCGAATCGAGGCGTGCTCGTGAGAGTGTAGATGCAGCTCATCCAGTGTGGATCATCCAGCTACAACAAATGATTTACCCTTCTTGCAAAATCTTCTTAGCGAGCTTATTGGACTTTAATTATCCTTAATCAGAAAGATATTAAAAGCCCACTGTACCACTTGAGCTCGCATCTGTACCAATCAAGAAGACAGGTCCACCTTTTATTGTCGCTTTCATATCCCGGTGTCCGGTTGCCATCCGCGACGCAATTACTCTTTAGAATCTAAACGTTACAACAACCATCATTGACAAACAATAAGAAACTTTAACTTAATAACTTAAGGTTTATTTTGACTTGTTGAAGTTGGGAACCAAAGATCATAACTCCCACCTGCAGTATCCAATAAGCGACTGAAACAGTTCAAGTTTAAGGTATATTTTAGCTTGACAATGAGAAAGACGCAGCGATGTACCAGTAATTACTGTGTGGTTCTATCAATTTAGACAACAGAGGTATTTAATGATGTCAAATGGATCTTGGATGCTCACGTGAAGTTTTTTAAAGAGGTGTCGGTATGATGTAATATAAACGTAATAATTCTTTTTAGAAAACCGACTTCAAACGCCAGTACCAAGTATATCAATTTGTGCCTATAAAATTTGAAGAGTTCCCTCGATTTCTCCGGGATTCCATCATCAGATAACAATGCGGGTTTGTTTGTGTTATGAAGTAAAACTAAGGTTATAACAATGTTGTCTACAAAAACCTGCAGAAAAATAAAAGCCTTGTTTCGAAACAGATAAAAATATATCTTCAATACTTGACCACTATCCAGTTGAAAAAAGTTTTTCGAGCTACCATCTAGTAATAACATACTACAGTCTAGACAATCACGCTATACATTGAAAGCTTTATATAAGTAAACTATTAGTAGGGGCATAAGTGAACAGCAATGTATCTCGAAGTTATAAGTGTTTACTATTGTAAGAATGGGGGAGTTGGGGGTGAATGGCAATGAAGCGGTAATAGGCAAAGTTAGTTTTGAGTTGGTTTTTCATACTACCCCCTAATGGTCTCAGGTTTGATGTACGAGCAGAGTGACCACATTACTGTTATGTAGCGAGTATGAATTTATACCTGTTTTCTTTTCTTGTTGTGCTGTTTGATGATAACAGAAGTCGTATTTCTTGCGTTTGTGTATCAAATAATATTCGTACCAATGTCTAATAATAATTATAATTTATGAAAGTAAGGTAGAGTTAGAGACAGAGAGAGAAAGTGAGTAAGTAATAATACGGGAAATAACGGGCGCTATCCAAACATAGGTTTAATAAATGGAGTGAAAGGGATATTAGAAGAATTTCACTTCATGAATTAAAATAATTAATGTTCAACATTCTTAAAATCTTCATTAAAAAGCCAATTTCAACTTTGTTAAAAATCTTCCCTCTGGATTCTAGAACTTGCAGTCAAGCCATGGACAAGATATAGTTTATTAGTAAAAGTGAAGTTACTCGTATATAAGTTACTATAATACCAACAAACCATCACAGACACAATACCTCGGTGGCTCGATTGCGTGCAATTGTCGACAATCATCGTCAATTTACTATCCCTCCCCTCTCCCCCCTGCCATAGCTTTCACTTCTCACCGGTACTCGCGAGCAGAAAAATGTATTTCTGTCGATTTACTCACTTCTGATTTGATCCAATGGAATATTTCGAAGAGCTGTATCCCCCCTTTTGATGAAGCTTATAGTTAGCGATCATTTCTGTCTAATGTCATCGAATACGAATACGATCAGTCGAATTAAATCTTATACTAACGCTCCTGAACACGTGCGTAAAATAAAAATATGTTGAGCAAATAAATACATGTCTCGGTCGAACTTTGTTTATTATCTATGCCGAATTATGCCTGTTATAATAATTATTCTAGGTGAGCTAGCGTGTTAGCTTGGTTGGTTTTTGGTTCCGCAGATAAGGGTACTTTTCTTTATTAATTCATTCATCAAAACCGGGCACAGATCTCTCAAAGCCCAAAAAAAAAAGATCCCAATAAGTTCCAATACTTTTAAATTAATTAATAATAATTTCAATAATTTTCTTAATAATTTAAATACTCCATTTATAATTCAAATTTCAAAATAATATTAAGAGGACTATAATTTTCTGTACTTATAGAAAATTTAAATTCTGTCACAAAGAACACACATATATAAAAGGCAAAGGTGACTGACTGACTGACTGACTGACTGACTGATCTATCAACGCACAGCTGAAACCACTGGATGGATCAGGCTGAAATTTTGCATGTAGATAGCTATTACAACGTAGGTGTCCGCTAAGAAAGGATTTTTGAAAATTCAACCCCTAAAGGGATAAAACAGGGGTTGGAATGATCGAACTTAACGTGAGCGAAGCCGCGGGGTAAAATTAGTACAATTATAATTTAGGAACCCATAGGACACCCATAGGTGACTCCATTACGTTAATTTGTTATGTTAAGACAATCTTTGCCATTACAATTTTTCCATCTGCTATGAATTGCGGTTTAAACCTGCGGATCTCTAAATCATCGGATCAAGTTGTCTATACCTCAATGTATGTCTATGCGGTGGAAAAATATTTACGATTGAAACAAAAACGTTACCTAATCGTAGTTTATTTATCTCTATACGCCTCATATGAACATCATAATTTATAATTACTTTTAACAAAAAAATTAACAGACGATAGAAGCAACTAAGAAGGGAAAAATAAAATAAATCTTTTTAGTCTTACTTAGCTCCTAAACTAATGTAAGTAACTAGCTTATAATTTAAACCCTAATAGCCCAACGGTTTAAGATGCGGACTGACCGTACCCACACCTAGCACAGCTTTCCGCTTTTTTTTTTGAGGGGAGAGGAGGATATCAGTCAACTTCAGCTTGGCTGAGATTAAAAAAAAATAATAATAATACTTCTATCAGAGATTACTAAGAACACTAATCCCTGCTTCTGCAGATAACACCGCATCTTCGCCGGTGGAAGATTGACTACTGCGAGTAGCAATTAACTTGTGCAGTGACTCGTTAATCATGTTTCACTATAATGTTTCACTGTATTCGAGTGCCTACAAATATTTACCGACGACGAGGTACGAGTGTTTGATTTATGCCGTTACATAAGTATACAGACTATACCAGGGCCCCAAGTCTGCTATTTTACATGTCATTGTCATTGAACCGCAATACAATTACAATTCAATTATCATTGGTCCAAAATTTCGTAGTCTACTAAATTCAGAATGGTCGTTCGATTTCTTATAATTGGATTGTAATTCAATGATACCTCGGTATTGCCATTAGCTTAAAAAGCGTTTGCCGAAATGAGTTTCAAAAAAAACTACATATTAAAAACGTTTATTTAAGCTAGATTCAAAGCTAGATGTGGCAGTGGCAAACCAGCGGAAAACAATTGTGACGCCATTGAATTAGTAGACTACCAAAATTGCTAAAAGTAGCAATTGGGATGTCATTGATAGACAATTGAACTACAATTGTAATAGCAGACTTGGGCCCCTGGTAACGGATCAACGTAATTTTTGCATGGGCATAATTGATGACCTGAAGAGTTACATAGGCTAATTTTTATCCCGGTAAATCAAAGAGTTCTCACGGGATTTTTGTAAACTAAATCCACGCGGACAAAGTCACGGGCATCAGCTAGCTGAATATAAACAACAAAATAAGGTAAAAACTGCAAGTACAGACACTTCATTGTTATAGTAAAATATTAACACGTCATTCCAAAGTCGTAAACCGGCATCCCCACTCCACTCAACATAGTTCTATTCTATTTCCAAAGCCGTATACCTAAAATGGCCACCAATACATCTAGTTTACAGGCGCCATAAACCGATCCCGCCGCGGTATTACCTGGCCAGCTAACATGGCCACAAGTTCTCCACTTCTCCTTCACTCCGTGCGCTCATTTAAAGCACTCGGATAATTTATTGTGCTCGTAAACCGATGTCCGCTTTTATCTTTAACTGGCACTTGCCCGTGACTAGTGCTTTGATATTTAAAGCTGATCCCCGCAACTTTGTATGTGTTTAGGTTTCTTTAAAAATCCCAGGAGCTCCTGATTTTCCGGGGATAAAAGTATCATTATGCCCACTTTTAACGTACAGGACCAACAAGGCAGACTTTGTCATTCATATTATTAATAAAGTTTACTTATAGTTTTATACTACTTCTTATCCCGGAAAATCAAACAGTTCACGCGGGATTTTAAAACTAAATCCACGCAAACGAAGTCGGGCATCAGTTAGTAATGCATAAAAAAACTATGCTTAGGTAACAGTTTTTTATAAAATTATCGTAAAATTGCTATACAATTTGATACAGTTTCTGTCTTTTTCACGTGTCACTAGATGTCCAATTTAATTGCTTCTGCAATTTGTTATATTACTGCAATTTATTGACAAAAGCTTTTCGACATTCGTGCAATTGTATAATCGAAGCATAGAAAAGGCAGTACATTTTTGACACAAAATTATAACTTACTTATAAACACACATGCCAATTTTGTGACTATTGATATAGGGGTATTTCGTCCGCGACATCGTCCACGTGAAATTAGGTTTTTAAAAGTCCCGTGGGAATCATTATTTTTCAGGGATAAAAAGTACCTTATGCCACTCCGACAGTTTGATGTCTGTCTGTCAAGTGTACTCCATCTCAAAAAAATCTCTGACAGCTCTCAACTTCGCTCAACAATCACGTCGATCCGTTACTGCGTGATTGAAGGAAAAACCAACAAATCAATCCTTGCTAATATCCTTACTAATCCTTACCAATATTATAAATGCGAAAGTCTGTTTGTTTATTGGCTTGTCTTTCGATCACGCCGCAACGGATCGACGTAATTTTTTGCATGGGTATAGTTGAGACCGGGAGAGTGACATAGGCTACTTTTTATCCCGGAAAATCAAAGAGTTCCTGTTTTAAAAACAAACTATGCGAAGCCGCGGGCATCAACTAGTAAAACAATAAACTATCACATCAACAAACAAACCCATGTTCGTATTTAACATATTAGTAGGGATACACAGATGAGAGTGCGGTTGTAAGGTACGCGAGTAACGTTCGTGTTGTGTTGTGGTGTGCGAGCATCACTCAGTGCGAGCTCAGTGCACAGATCAAAGGGCTGTCAGTCCTCCTGCCGCACTCGATTGTTTATTTTAATGACTTTGTTGCGATGCTCGAGGTGGAATCTATCTAATGGAGTTGGAGTTCTCTACAAAGCGTTCAACGATGAAAACGTTTTATACCTGTATCTTCTTCTTTTCTTTATCAACCGACTGGCGTTGCCCGCGTGGATTGAGGGTTTAATAAAAATCCCTTTTTTATTCGATGACTAGCTTTAACCCGCGGCTTCGCTCACGTTAGGTTCGATTTTTTAACCCCCTATTTAACCCTCTTGGGGTTGAAATTTTCCAAAATCCTTTCTTAGCGGATGTCTACGTCCTAACAGCTACCTGTATGCCAAATTTCAGCTCGATCGGTCCAGTGGTTAGAGCTGTGCGTTGATAGATCAGTCAGTCAGTCAGTCAGTCAGTCAGTCACCTTTGCCTTTTATATATTTAGATAGTCCTTGGCTACGATCTCAACTGATGGTAAGTGACAATGTAGTCTATGATGGTAGCGGGCTTACTTGGAAGGGGTATGGCAGTGTACATTCAACCCATACCCCTAATTGGTTTCTGCTTGCCGTCGTCAGTCTACCAATTTTAAATCTGCCTGAAACTAATTTGAATTTGAAGGTTTGATGACCAAGTTGTATTTTTTGATATGATGTATTTTTAACCGACTTTGTTTGAAAGGATACTTCCCAGGTGGTCATTAGGTCAGGATCTGATGATGGGATTCTGGAGAAATCGAGGGAACTCTTCAAATTTTATAGGCAAAATTGATATACTTTGTAGTGGTGTTTGAAGTCAGTTTGTAAAAAGAATTTTTACGTTTTTTAAGTATTTGTAACTTCAAAAATTATTCCCGACGCAATATTATCAAGTTAAGTTAATATTTCTTTAATTCTAAAACAAGATAGCCCTTACTGCGATCTCTCGTTATGGTAAGTGACGAAGCAGACTAAAATGTTAGTGGGCTAACTTAAAGAGGGTAAGGGAATGACTGTTTTTTTAACAAACACAAACCATAAGGTAATACAGCTGAAGCATTAACCAATAACTAAGACACACATCACTCGTAGTCATCTCGTAGCCGCCAAACGATTTAATTCGACTCGCACGATAGCAGCAATGAGCATATATCTCACAAGCTCTTTGATACGAACTCTATTAGCATTAGAGCATTAAAACAACTTACGACTCTAATAATTTTTGTCCCTAAAACCGTTCGCTTTCATCATCGAGCGAGTGACGGACGCGCGGATCGTAGACCTGGTTCTAGATGTTACTTTGTAAGCAGATTTTATTACTATTCTACTTTATTGTACACAGTAATAGTAAATTGAGAGTAAATTCCCTTGTGAAGAACACGTCTCGCCAGGTGTAATGTTCTGAGAAACTCGTGTAAGAGCAGCGCAAACTTGAGACAGTCTTACTTATTGGCTGTTTTGCAACTTAAAATATAATGCTAAAAGGATGTGAAAAAGAATGAGAGGCTGCCATTAACGTCTCCTATCCCATTGCTGTCACATTCTAGAGTTGGACAGAATCAGGCGTTACTTTGAGGAATTGCATGATAGATACGCCAAACCAGCAAAATATTTTTTCAGGTTAAGTATTATAATTATTTATTTATTTTGATTATTTTTTTCTGATTATAGCAAAAGAGTGTTGTTGTTCCTTGTGTATGCTCTGGTGTATTTTACACAGCAAAATAGACGTAGCAGATGGAGTTGGTACATTCCTATTTTCATTTTGATCATAATATAGTAAAAAACATGCCTATTATATTACCATATACATATTTGTCTGAATAGTTCTTCTATTTTTATACAGCATACGACTAATGTAATCAAGAAATGGAAGATAAGGATTTTCGTAATGATTTTTGTGCTACTGTACCTATTTTTTTTGAAAATGTTATTTTACGTTAATTTTACACGAATATCATAAATATTTATAAATTGCATGAAAACAATGATCAAAATCAAAATGAGCTATAAGGCCTATAAGACTGCAACATTCCTTTGCTACCTTTTTCAAAAAACAATAAAGTCAGGTGAAATATTATGCTTTTTTGGAACTCTTGGTAAAAAATGAAGTCTGTGGTGATCTGTAAAAGCTCTGGTAAACTACAACGTGTCACGGGTAAGCCTTGTTTAGAGCGACAGGTGACTTTATGATGCAAGTAATGCGGGAAGATTGCTGTACAGACAAACTTACTTTATTTGTATTATTCGCAGAACCAAATGCAGAATTAGTTTTTTTTTTCTACCTTTGAACATTTATATCTCAGTTAGGCATGATGAAAATCATCTACAAACATTGCAATCAGTATTCCTAAGCTCTTTATAATAATTACTTTTATTCTGAGCTCACAATTATTATAGGTACGCAAATTGTGGTACAGTGGGTCACTACAGTAACTACGGTGGACTAAAGTTTTCGAACAGTGCGTGTTGCCAGTGATGATTTATGGATCCGAAACATGGTCGCTAACTACCCATAGTTAGCGACCATGTTTCGGATCCACCTCATGAGGCCCACCTCACAAGAAGGCTCAGGGTCACTCAGCCGGTGATGAGAGCTATACTCAAAGTATCCTTGCGAGATCAAATCGAGTCGCGAAACTGACGTGGAAATGGGCGGGGCGCACAGTTCGAAAAGTTGATGGTCGTTGGGGTCCCAATATGCTGAAGTGGTGAAACCCCACCGGGAAGCTCAGTGTTGGCAGAATCCCCATTTGTTGGACCGATGATAATATCAAACGAGTTGCAGGAAGCTACTGGATTCAAGCAGCGCAAGACTGAGGCTTGTGGAGGTCTATGCAGGAGACATACTACGTCCAGCAGTGGACATCTATAAGTTGATAAAGAAGAAGAAACCTAGTTGTGGACCGATGATGGGTTGAACTTGAGATGAATGCATAAATAACAATAACATCAACAGTAGATTTAACTCGCAAAAAATCGAAATGAAAGGTACATATTATGTATATCCAAGAGGCCAATATTTGACCTCACCTCGGCAAACAAGCGCGAAATCAAAATAAAAGTCAGAGCAACAATAACACGAAATCCGCGCTCAATGGGCATCATCCCCGAATCAGATGTAGGAGCCGGCGGGCTGCGGGGTGTGACGGCGATTGTCAGAATAACAATGGCCGGCGGGCGCGGACAATGCTCCGTGCCCGAAACAACCGGACTCTTTGTTGGGGCAATGCGGACAAAGATTATTTTACACAGATCATCACAACACAGTGATGCAGTTATGCCATCCTATTATACTAGTACCTTTCCTGATCCTTCCCGGCTGGTTGCTCATAGCTACTGCCTCCTGAAGTGCTCGTATAGCTCATCAATCACATACCTATGACTTTCATCTGTAATTTTATCACAACATGTACTGAGTTCCAGTGGAAAGTATATATTTTTTATTGCACTATTACACAACTCACCTATTATTTTACTATAGTCTGATTTTTTTTTCGGTGGAATTCGGACACTTGTCATTTTATAAATCGAGCGAGTTATTTGTATGAAAAACAGTATTACCACCTGTAGTTCGATTTTACCCCAAACTATCTGTCAGGCATTTGTCATAAATATCTATGTGCGGCAATTGATATTTATTGTTCTAAGTTTAAAGATATCTTTTTTGTGGGATTTTTTAAATCTCTGGTAACATTAAGATACGTCAGAATTCCACGCAATTAAAAATCAGACTATAGATATAGTTTTTTTGACGTGTAACGTCTTTAAAATCACACCAAAACATACGGGTACCCGTCAGAAAAATGCATTAGTTTTCTTTTCTTTTTCTTTTTTTGTGTTAGTATTTAGATAGTTTTGTTAGTTTTTAAGTATCTGTCTGCATTTTTATATTAGTTTTTTTATAATTAGGTATTTGGTTCTATTTTTGTATGTTTTTTGTTCGTGGCACTAGATCCAGCAAGTTGATTATCACATCTTGCTGGATTATTTTTTCACCAGGGCATTATTTTTTTAATATAATTGTGTCGTCTCTACACAGGTCTGCTCTTTGCCAACGAGCCTCGGATGAAAGGTGCTACAGCGCGAATGAAACATACCTTCCTCGGACAATAGCAGGCTTTAATACGCCGATTTATCCCTAAACATTGTAGGCGCACGATCATTCATCACAAAACAACTCTCATTGCGAACAAAATAAGACTCAAAGTTAATCAGCAGGTGAGTTTTGGTTGAGTGACATGCTAGACGGATTAGGTATTCTGAGGTGCTACATTTTGAAACTGTTGAAATAATTTAATCGTCCCTCATTGTGTAGGTATTTCTGAGGTCGTTTAATATACTTTATGAGACAGGCAAGAAACGGTAGAGTCTGTTCAATAAGTCAGTTGACAGGGATGAATGGAAAAGTAGGTTGTAGCATACAGATTAATTACATGTAAAATAAATCTTTGTTGTAGCATCATTGTGAAAGAGTTTTGGATGAATCAAATAAGGTTAATAATTTACATAAAAATAAATCTCATTTTTTATTTCAAATAAACTATGCACACATTAATCTTGAAAAGTGAAATAAATGAAAAAAAGTAACCTATGTAAGATAAATTAACAATGATCTAGCAGTGACAGATGCTAGATGGTGATATAAAATGGAAACTAACTGTGCTTCTTCGTAGAAGTGCCTTACTGACAACGACGGGTATAATATTCTTCGATGAGTGACATAGGGTACAGAATTTAAATATGGCACCTGCGAAAAAGTTTATTTGAATTTTCACGGTGTGATCCCCGAGCCTTCCCAGGCACCTAAAACCGCTGGCTCTGCGTCTAATCTTCGTTCGATCGTACTATGAGAGTGAAGGAATAGAGAGTGCAACTTTGCTTGCACACCCACCTGTGCCTTATTTTTATAATACAATTTATAGAGCGCCGTGGCTGAATTCGGAAGAGTGTACAGTGCTTGGTATAGGCAATAGTAAACGCACCTTAATCAACGTGTCAAACAAAACCAACGACAACATAAATCCCTACTCCACTCTCCATAAACGTATTACGTGTGTATATTTACGTCATTTAATGAGACGGAAAGCCCGCTTCCGTGGTGACGCATATTAATATTTGTTTTTACTAGAACACGCAAGCGGCGCACCTAACGGGATTAACAGGTGTCGCATGTGTGGATCCCGCGAAACTGGTGATTTAGAATATCTATCATTGCTCTTCTGGTAGTTGATTTTTCTTTACAATATACCTTACTAATGCGTATTATAAATGCGAAAGTATGTCTGTTTGCTAGCTTGTTCGTTTGTCCTACAATCACATGCATGAGTAAAGTTTAAGACTTTGAGAATGACATACGCTAGCTACCTATCTTTTCACCGGAAAATCAAATGGTACTTATAGTTACATTACTGTGTTCAGATTTTAAAAACAATATATTTCTAGAAATATGATTTTTTTTTTCATGTTTGCATCCTCATCGTAACTCTTATATATCTTAAATTTTAATAACTGACTTCTAAAAACGAGGAGGTTGTCAATTCGGTCGATATCTTTTTTTTTAAACTAGCTTTTGTCCGCGACTTCGCTCACATTAGGTTAGTTTATTTGTTCTTTGACCGATTTATTTTCTGTTTTTACAAATGTTATTTTTACATTTTCGATTGTAATAAATGAATATCCACATTTTGAAAACAGTCAAATATCAAATCGCAAGTGATTGAGATCGTGACACTAGTGCAATCATTTGGCAGTTACAAATAAACGTTGATATTTTCATTTACCTCAACAAAATTTCGCTGATTAATTTCTTTATCTTGCACGTATTTTTTAAATGTTTCTTTGACAAAGTCTTTTGCTTGTTTCTATTGCTTCACTTGTTGGCGGTGCGAGAATTCTGGATCCATCGTTCCGTCTTGATAAACGATGCTATTAGTTACCCACAATTTGTTTAATTCGTTTATATATTTTTTAACTCATCTCCTATACAAATAAATAAAACTGAAGTGCCTGTTTGTGAAATGTAAATAATTTCTGAGCAGCTAACTTCAAGCTCTGTTATATAAAAAAATATTTTTAGCGATGATAGTCTAGCCTAGCCCCCGGTACGAAGCCAAGACTAAGATTTAAGATTGATTCGTGGTTTAATGACGTAATTGTGATAAAATTATACGACTACATACCACGGTAATTATTTTAGTAAGAACTCCAACTACAACAATTGCCGTGGTACGTACTAGTATAAATTTATCACTATGAAGCCAAGACTTTTTAAATTTTTCGCAATTATGTGTGTTTTACGAGAAATATTAAGATTACGCTAAAAATATGTCTGTTTTACTTAACTCATTTTAAATACCTACTTTGTATTCTTACCGTGTTGTGTTGTTGCCAATTCGTAAGATTAGCAGGTGTGGTGTGGTGATTGATTTTTACATCAAGGCTTCATATAAGTGTTTATATCTGAAACCTATATAGGTACTCAATTTTTTCTTTTCAAAATTAAATTTGCGGCACTTATGACAGGTCGACTCTACAACCGGTTCAGAAAGCTGATTCTGCTGAGAAGAGCCGGCAAGAAACTGAGCTGCTCTTTAAAAAAAATTAACACTGAAGCAAAGCAGATTGCTTCCAAGCAACTTTCAAATTTTTGTAAGAAATATCTTCAATATCGTTTTATTCCCACGCGTTGTATTTGAATTCCTACTCTATCTCTCTTCTATCTTTCCCCCTGGCGCATTCCCTATTTGGGATCGGTCCTCCTGATACTAGATCGCCACTCTGCAATTTTGAGTTATCGCTGGCGTTAGGCCCAACGTCGTCATGTCTTTGTGAATGGTTCTAGTCCAGGTAGTTGGTGGGCGACCTCTGCCTCTCTTACCTTTGTCTATACTCATGACTCGTCTCGTCATATTGTCATGTTTAAGCAATATATGAGCATACCAGCGTAATCGGCCTTCCTGCATCTTATGATGAATTGCTGCAATTTTAAAGGTGCCTCGGATAAACTCATTCCGAACTTTATCTGATCGAGTAACACCTCCAGCGTAACGCAACATTTTCAATTCGGTGACATGCATTTCCTGTTCGTCTACTCTGTCTCTCTATTCTGTATTTGTGTACTTATGTAATCAGACGTATAATAACACATCACCTGCTAATGCGTCACGTCAGTGCGGCCGTTACGCTAAATCGGTGCCGTCCGTAGCGCATAAATCACCTGATGCCAGCCCATGGAGAATCCAGTCAGTTGAGCGGCAAATATTAATACAACGAGAGAGTGCCACTTGTTTGTCCTTTTGGCCTTTTTGTTGTCACGCCAACGCGTGCTACGACACCCATTTGTCACAATACAATACTATCTAATGCCTGCGACTTTATCTGCTTCAGTTTCTTCTTCATCATTATTAATCGATAGACGTCCATTGCTGGACATATGTCTCTGGCATGGACTTTCAAGGGCCTTGGTCTTGAATCCAGCGGCTCCCTGCGACTCGTTTGATGTCGTCGGTCCACCTAGAGGGGGGTCTGCCAACACTGCGCTTCCCGGTGTGGGTTCGCCACTCCAGCACCTTGGGACCCCATCGACCATCAGCTCTTCGAACTATGCGTCCCACCCATTTCCACTTCAGTTTCGCGACTCGCTGAGCTGTGTCGTTGACTTTTAGATTCTGCTACGGATCTCCTCATTTCTAATTTGATCTAAAGAGATACTCCGAGCATAGCTCTCTCCACTTACTTACTTATTCAATTATCGACTTGGTTCAATACGACTTAATACCAGACGCTGAGTCAACAAACCCTTATCTATTACTAACTGCAGCGCATTAATTTCTCCAAATCACAATTCCATATACTATAGTCATTGCCGTGCCTGTGGATAGGTACCTACTCATAAATACGGCCGCTGCTAGCCGTCGATTTGTCAGCTGTCAACCTGTTGTTTAATTGCTCGGTGCCCCCCGCCCCCCGCCCGCCGCGCGTCCCGAGCACCTTGATTAAACGTCCGGGACTATATTCGTACCGGGGGACTTTGTTATTTTGTTTGAGCTGCGATTTGGTTCTAAAATTATTTATTTTGCAGCAACGGCTGTACTCTCACTTATTTTTAACTCGTAACCAACTCCGTAACTAATGTTTTCTAATATCGTAATGATTAATTCAACTTCCTATAGATATGTACGTGTACAAATAATGCCATGTAATAACTGTTACAAAATGTAATACGATATAATATTACAAATTTTTACCAGGTAGCAGCGTAAATATTCTAACAAGTACCTACCAAATGTTGGAGAATGTTATGGTGTTACATTCATGTTACGTTACACTGTTTAACTGCTTTGTAAGAGCACTAGTTATTTTGAAAATATCACCGAGTAATTTTGAACATAGAGTTTAAATATAACTTTTTGGCAGTTTTAACATTAGTATTGTAGAGCTACACCGCAGTTCCGTTTGACGGTTAAAGTTACGGTAACGATTGTTGTGCATGGGAATAATCACAAGTATTGAAATATGGAGGTACCGGCCGCCAACTGTAAATCAGATCGGAACGGTCAGTGTGTCATAGCTGACTGTACACCCGGCCACGCGAGTTCACGTTTCCACTTCATGGAATATAGTTAGTATGAATATTGAGCTTCAATGATTACATCGATCACGGTTTTGATAAAACACTCCACACCAAAAATAGAAATTACGAGAAGAAAATGTTTTAGACTTTTACATAATTAATGACATAATTATGATATTATAGTTGGAACTGTCGATATTTCGATCCAGTAACCAATTGCATGGTCCGTAATCACGACGAGACTATCTGTCATTTACTTACGTATCATTAGAGAGGACTCATGGTCTGACAGAAATAAATACTGAGACACTGACACTGAGAGAAAAATGTCATTTTGGACATTTTCCATATTATGTTTTCCATACTAATAGGGCTGTTCCATAAAGATATTTTGGCTGTTTTTCAATACAAAAACTGTCAAAATATCAAAGCACTCGAATAAGACTTATTTTACGTTGGTGAAATCGGCCCTAATAAATGACATAAAAGCACAACTAACGTTATCTACTTGAAAGGCTAAACTCTATTAACAATATCTTCAAACAACACGGGTTTTGTCAAGAATTCAACATGCATGAATCTACAGCACTGCTATGATATTGAGTTATATACACACAAAACAAGCGAAAAATTTGTTCCGGACGACAACGAGTATAATAGAGTACCTACTTTATTGTAAAATTATATGACAAATTACGACAAGTATCTGCCATTACGCGCTTCATTTACCGCATGCTTATAACATGTGGTACAGTTTTAGCTCGATATATTTTTGTGGCCGTAGCCTTTGCCCAGTGGTGGGACAATAGGCAAGTGCTGGGCAGGGGCTAGGTCGCCCGCCGTACAGCAACAAGGAAGCAGTGCGTCAATGTGACAAATCGGCCGGCGCTTCTCGGCTCATCGCGTTTCATATTTTTACAAATAGGGTAAGTCCGGGGGAGATGGCCCTATTAACTTTGAGGACTGATTGTCAACGAATCATAATAAATCAAACGATTATTTTAATCACAAACGAAACTTTAATTATATTTCTTATCAAATGTTAACAATAATCAGTCTTAAAATAAAAAAAAGTAATCAATCAGGCATGAAACAAAAAACTTACGACTGGCCATCTCACCCAGACTGTCCGGTTAAGATGGCCATATGCGTCGGGGAGAGATAGCCAGTACTATTTTTCTCTTTCCCTTTGCCCTTACGTCCTTTGAACTCCTTCTTTTTCTTATTGCCGCAGTCGGAGAATATGTCCTCAAACTCCGTACAATTTTCATGCGTCCAGGACATACAAATAATACATTGCAGCCAGTCTTCGACGAGTTGGGTCTTCTGATATTTTTTTCCACAGCCTCTACAGTTATCTTCTTTTTTTCCACAGCCTCTACAGTTATCTTCTTCTTTGTCTTCGTTCTCACTTTCGGAAGTATCGCAAAGTGGCTAGGGAACTTTTTTACAGCTACTGTCTGAGATCCTTTGAATGGCTTTGCGTTTTCGAACAGTTTTAAACTTAAAAAATTATATGGCTAACTCGCCCTGAAAATAATAGGCCATCTATCCCGATTGTCCGGGAGTTATGTCCATATGAATTAAAAGAAGAAACACGCCGCTATTTTTCATAATTTACAGGTTAGAATGCGTAGAAACTTAATTACTTTACAATAACTGTGCTAAAACATGCAAATATTGTAAAATCTTTTTGCGACCACGTAATTTGATAACCCCTTGCCTTATATTAAAGGTGTAATCAAACAAAAAAGTGGAATTTACTTACCTTTTCATTTATTTTTTTGACAAAAACTCAGGGACACTTGTCGCCGGTCGCTAAATGAAACGTACTAAATTGATATTAGTGTCATCGATTGCCTAATGGTCGAATTTTTATCTATTGGCCATCTCTCCCGTACGGCCATCTCCCCCGGAATTACCCTACTATTTTCGGATGTTACAAATTCTTTGTACATTTTACATTGCGATGTTCGTTTTTGCGTAACAAATGGTTTTCAATGTAAATGGTGCAGATATTTGGGCCATATAAAACGACTAGCTGATACCTATGACTTTGTCCACGTCGATGTGGGTTTAAATAAAATAGTTTTTGACGAACTCCCTGGGGTGAGCGCTGTAGTCTTATAACTGGGAGGTCTCGGGTTCGAGACTATTAGGGAATTTATAATTTCTGCATTCTGTGTCTGGGGGGAGGCTTTCGCCGTGGCTTATAGCTACCATCCTACCGTCAAAGATGTGCCGCTAAGCGATTTAGCGTTCCGGTACGTTGGCGTGTAGAAACAAATTAGGAGTTTGAGTTGAATGTATACCTACTGCCATACCCCTTCCAAGTTAGTCCGCTACCATCTTAGAGAGCATCGTCACTTATCATCAGGTAAGATCGCAGTCAAGCCTGGGTATGAACTATCTCCATTCCAAACAGCTAAATGGGTTAATTCGTTGTGGCATGAAGGAGTAACAAACATCCATACATCCAGCCATCCATCCTTACAAACTTTCCCATTTATAATATTAGTAGGCAGGATGGTTGCAACCATGTTGTCTGGTTAGTTGTCTGATCGTTGGTACTTGGTCATGTTGTTTGAAACATCGAAGTCATTAACATACTATTTTTGTTAATACTACCGTCTTGAATACCTTAGCTCGGCAAAAGCGTTCATATTTTGAGCTGATTAACATCTCATACGTCTAAGAAACTCGTAGGTATTGTATATTTAGGCTGGGAACGTGCTCAATAGCCCAGGTTCATTTCCCGGTTCATAACTTTCAGTTAAAGAGGTACTTTGCTTGATGCGGATTTGTGCTCTAGATTTTTTAGCTTTACCGATAGCATAAACTGATTTTGACTATTTTTATTGTATTTTGAACTCTATTTGATGAGGTTTAAGTTTATATTCTGTTGAAGTGGTTGAGTATAGTTTGTTTATTAGACCGTGGTGAAAGAGATGTATTTATGATAATGAGAGTACATCCAAAATCGCTGGTAATCCAAATCGTTGTAATTTATACATAAGTGGGCAGCTTCTTACTTTCCATAAGTTTTAAAGTTTTTAGTAAATCGTTTTTTATTAGAATGCGATGTAAACACGTTGAGATTTAAGAGTTTTATGGGTGGTGTTGTTTGTTTTCGTTTTCCGATGGATTACTCCATATAAACCGATTAACTGATTTAATTTACGTAAATTACAATATTGAGTTTTATTTTTAAATTTTTACCAATTTGTTGTAGATAAAATTTAAGAAGGTAAATGCTTAGATAGGTACCGCTTTTTAGAGTAGTACGTATTCCTAATAAACAGTAAATCAGTCAATCAAAACATGACAATTTTTGAATTAGAAGAAAATTAATTGCTTTGAAAAACTTATTACAAGGCTTTAAAATTTCAATTTCAATAGCCTTAAAAACGGTTAAAGATGGGAACTGAAAACTGAAAGTTTGTACAATCCTCATCCTGACACAACTACTATTGTCGTAACCGTTCCTATTGCTCTACAAATATTTGCAATACCGTGTTTGTCTATCTGTGTGTGCTAATTTACCTACAAAGGTTCAGTAGGTATAAATTGCCTAAACAATGATGTTAATTATTTCTGTGAGAGCTTTTTCTCTACTAGTTGATACCGGCGGCTTCGCTTGTGTGGATTTAGTATTTAAAAACCCCATGGAAACTCTTTGATTTTCTGGGATAAAAAGTAGCCCTTGTCTCGCTCCCTCTCCTCAACTATACCCATGCAAAAAATCACGTCGATCCGTTGCTTTGTTTTTATTGATTGAAAGACAAACAAACACACTTTCGCATTTATAACATTAGTAAGGACAGAGAAAATTACTTCAATATTATGATCTAGATTCTAGACCGATTTTTAACGGACCCATATTTTTCGCTAGTCATTAAAATGGATTACTGACAACAATCTCCCAGACTATATTTTATGATACAGAAATGAACAAGAACTCAAACCCAAAACTTAAGCTACTTAACTTAGATAAGTCTAAGAAGAAGGAAGTCGAACTTGCGTCCGGCGGCCCGTGTCCGGTTAGTTTCCGGCTCCTGATTACCTTAGCCTCATTTGGGGCTTCGTGACACCGAAACATCTCCTTTTGCTATAAATATCCTAAAGAGGTTTTAGGCCATTACAAAGATCAGTATCTCGAATATAAGTTCTTAGTGAAGAACTTTTCACTGGCCAGTTTTATTTTTACCTACCTAATTTTATTACTTTCACGGTCATGTAGGTAAGTACCTACCTATTGTTACCTTCTAATCTAAGCCTCAATAGCCCAACGGTTAAAGGTACGGACTGAAAACTGTAAAGTCGCAGGTTCGAATTCCACCCGTTGCACTATTGTCGTACCCACTCCTAACACAAGCTTTCCGTTTATTAGGAGGGGATAGGAGGATATTAGTCAACTTCAGGTTGGCTAATATTCTTTTTAAAAATAATTAAAACAAAACTCCTACAGTAAAGCAAAAATCTGTATCTAATGATTTGAGTTTATGGATGGAGATTTGTGTAAATACAAATTACAGAAAATACAAAGCGTATAACTAGCACAATCATTTTGAGGCAAATGGACTCTCCATTTGCCTCAGCCTCAGTCCAGGCTGCTCAAATGGACTGGACTGGCAGCTTTAAGGGTATCTATTCATCAATCTTACGTTAACTACCTATTAGGTATTCTGTGCTTATGATCGTACCACATGTAAATGATAATAAATAATTTGTTGACTCAAATCTTGATAAAAAATAACCAAATGATGAGTCATTTCATTAATGCTATGACTCATCATTTGTTGCTATTTCTGTTATGATTTATTTCGGTGGCTCGACTCGGCTGTAGCTTAGCGCCTCCTACCACGAATTAATAGGTGCTTGCTCTTGGATTAATTGCAGATGGTTTATTATACTTACTTTTATTAATATACTGCGTATCTGAGTTTCGTAACTTTCGTAACAAAAAGAAATATTCATAAATAGGTTTTAAATTCATCCCGTCAAAAGTGATCTTTTCGAGTTGTCCGACTGTTCCGCGAATTTGTCCGTGTAAGATTCCAAATTCCGCGGAAATTCCACTTTTTTTTCAGGCATAAGATGTCACTCTCCAGTTCTTCAACTATGTCTATGATTGCTCCGTTGCCGCGTAATTGAAGGACTAACCAACAAACAGACAAATTATCTCATTTTAATATAGTACGGATAGTCGTTTAACAGGGCTGTAGATAGGTACCTAAGTAGGTAAGTACATATAATTTTTTTAACTTAAGTAAAGATGATTTTTCCCTCTTTGGTTTAGCATCAACTTCAAAAATTACAATAGAAGTTTTGGTGGTTTGAAAATAATTATTATTACGTTTTTTAATCACTTGCACAATATTTTGTACCGCGTACAATTAAAACATAAAATGAAGAGCTTATTCATTAAACCAGTGATGCTATAAACTTTCCCTCCGGCTTCGCGTGCCATTATCATACAAATGCTTCACTCGGGGCCCCCAAATAAAAACCCAATCGGTACGCAGTTAAACGTACGCTCTGTGCTCACCCTGCAATGCAGAGTAGATATCAACAGAGATATTTATATTTATTTACTTACCAGCTGATTTTCTTTTTAAGATCCCGCGGGAACTCTTGGATTTTCCAGAAAAAACAGTAGCCTATGTCACTCTCCGGGTCCAAAACTATACCCATGTAAAAAATCACGTCTATCCGTAGCTCTGTTGCAGCGCTTTTGAAGGACAAACCAACAAACAAACACACTTTCGCATTTGTAATATAGTAAGGAGTTTATTTAGGTTATTATTGTAGCATTCACAAAATTAAATTCATTACTTTATGACAAGACCAATAACTTCTTATTCAACAAAATTGAAACAGCAGTTTAGGAGATGCGATGGAGCATAATTTACGCCACTACAGACTGAGATGTCTTTGCCTCTGACTCTAACCCACAGTTGCTCTGTGGCAGTCTTTTAAGATAAGGGCTGATGTGCCCTGGCCGCTGAGGGAGCGCTTGATTGACACGTGTTTACCTTGTTTTACCGGTTTTGATTGGATCACAATTTTCTGATAGGAGAAAAATGACTGAGGTTTTCTAAATGATAAATGGGTTTTGATTGAGTAGGTACATTTATTTTCTGCGTAGGTTTAACTGAGTTTTTATCGAGAGACAGTTTTTTTATTTGCTAATCGAAATTACCCCCACTAGGTAGACCGAGGGCATCAGGGTCTCAGGGAGCCGCTGGATACAGGCAGAGCAAGACCAAGACCAAAAAGAAGTCCATGCAAGAGACCTTTGTGCAACTGTAAGCGTCTATTGGTTGATAAAGAAGAAGAATATACAAGTAGGTATATAACATGAAGAAACCTTTAGGAAAATTAGCAAGGCGTGGCTAGTATCGGTACAAAGCTGGACGGATGCGCGCGAGCAGCTATAAAACCAGTTCAAAGCGTTTTAGACCCCTTTACGACGGTATTAAAGCATTTTGATGACGCAGCACCGGCCTGTCAACTAAAGAGCTTGTTGAAAACTTTGTATGCTCATAAATCATAAACTGTAGGTAGGTAGATACTATTAAATTGTTACGCAATAAAGATAATAGAGATATCTCTAATATGCCTACCAATGTTAATATTACTAGGAGTATTAGAGATATCTCTATATACGTATTTGTGTAACGCGAGTGTGATTGTTTGTTGGTTTGTCCTTCAATCAACTCAGCAACGGAGCAATAGATTGACGTGATTTTTTGCATAGGTATAGTAGTTGAGAAACTGGAAAGTGACATAAGCAAACAGTTCCCGCAGAAAAAACCGAACTCCACGCGAATGAAGTTGGAAACTTTAAGGCGGCTCTCCACCAAGGAAAGTTGCCAACTTTTATCACCAACACGTGTTGGAAACATGAAAGTTGGCAACTTTTCTTTGGTGGAGACCCGGCTTTTAAGAAGTGTTTAAGAAACTTTTATCACCAACACGTTTTGGCAACACGAAAGTTGGCAACTTTTCTTTGGTGGAGACCCGGCTTTACAGAGGCTAGCCTCTCTCTCTCTTAAGAATAATATTTCGCTTTATAGTCGCACTGCTTTCACAATATTGTCGACGACAGACCACGAGCTAAAATGTTAATTTTAATTTATTAAGAAAAATATTTTAAAATAAGAATCTCTTCATAAACGCAGACGAAAGATAAACGGGGTGCAAATAACACGCACGCATAAATAACACTTCCTAAGTGCTTGTTCACACCACAAGTGGGCGACATCGCGAATCACACTAATCACATCACACTTATATTATAAAGGCGAAAGTTTTGTATAAGTGCGCATGTTTGTTACTCTTTTACACCACAACGAATGTAATGTAAGACACACTTTAATAATAATGCGATTTATATAATAACACTACTCAACACTAAAAAAATATCTGAATTCACTCATATGGCTTCATATTGAGGTTGACTAATAATAAATATCTGTATTTTGATATCACGTCTAGAAGCGGAGAAATATAACTTTTAATTTTTTCACCTATTTTCGAGTTTTAAAATGCGGGTAGTTCAAAAATACGATTGTTTTGCAAACAAAACATAGCTTACAAGTTACTTTGATTGATAGTCTTTAAAATATCATGGGTGTGTGTTAACAATTTTAATTAGTTTTGTTGTATTTGTGAAGAATTCGCGCCAAAATAGAAAAAAAAGTCATGTTTTGGCCTATTTAAACAGTAGGTATATAATAATAGGGCACCGGCTCGAATGTCAGCCCTCGCCTTAACCGTTGCGATATTTAGCTTTAAAGTTTAAAGTTACGCATGCAATGGCGTTTAAGCCTTATGTTGGTAAACCTTTTATTATTTTCCGTTGCCCTAGAAGCCAAGCAATACCTAGGTACCTAGAAACGTATCTAGATATAGCCACGTTGACTCCTTTAGTTGCAGGCGTAGGATTATTAGATTTAGTGCACCGGGTATATTGGGCGAGGTTTAATGATTCCGCGAAGAGCACCGGATCTGAATATATTGAATTTACACTGTAAATGTAATAAACTGGTTTAATTTGTGTAGTTGTGCGATTTTATGTCTTAATCCTTAACATCTAGAAGCTGAAGTAGATCGAGAAGTTGTCCATGGTTTATTAAATCGGTAACTGAGTGGAATGATTCAATTTGATGTCTCATCTTTAGTGATGAGTTCGTAAACTATTTAAGTAGGTGGGTGAGGCCGTAGATTTTGCCACTTTGTAACATAGAGTAACATAGACACTTCTATGTTACGGTAACGTAGAAGTAACGTGAAAGTAACACACTTTTTGTAAGGCTGATTACATAACGTGCTTATTTTAACCGACTTCAAAAAAGGAGGAGATTTTTGTAATAAACTTGTAAGTATAGCATTTTTTATAATCGCCGATCATTCAGCGATAAGAGAGAGAATTCAGTAATAGGAAAAATATATTTTTTTAAACTATCATCAATGGAATTTAGTAACCAAAACTCTCTGGCTGTTTATCAAATAAAGGTACATTATTCTGATTATTACGAAGATGAGTTTCAATTAACTCATCTTCTTTTAAACTCATTCTTTATTTAAAAGAACTATTTGAAAAATCCGCTTCTGGCAGAATATGTAGGGTCAGGCGGGGTAAATATAAGACACAGAAATTTCGTATAAAAATAAGACATGATTGTAATTCCGTAGAAAAAGACCAAAAAAGAACCTTATTAAACTAAAAAGTATACTTCATTTGTAATGTCTTAGAACTCAAATTACTAAATTGATAACTTATTGCATGTATACTTTATAACACATTTTATAAAGTACCGAAAATATTGCCGCGAAAACTTTACATTGGGATCTAGGAACTTTTCGTTTGCCTTAACCCGTTTATGCAAGCGCGGCCGCATCTCCCGCTCCCGGCATTCCGGGCGAGACGTGCTTGCGGGGGAAAGCGGTGGTTTTATTCTGCATCCAGTCGTTCATAGGAAAACTCAAGTTGTTTGTAGGGTAAAAAATGAGACACGTAAGGGGAAAAAATGAGACAGTGTATGGGGTAATATTAAGACAGTTGATATTTTTTGGAAAGTATAAAAAACTTAGTCCGCCTTCTTTAGGAGTCTGCCATATTGAATTTAGGGTGACGTCACTTTATTTTTCGAGTTGTTCTCAGCAAGCCCATTCATTTGATACCCATATTGTATCTATAACATACCATAGTGCATTCAAAATAACTAGTCTGCCACCGTGAGTGTTCCGCCATCTTGGATTTACAATGACGTCACACAGCTAACCATGCATTGTCATCCAAACTTACCGTGTATACAAAATTTCAGCTCAATCGGTTGAAGCTATTTGCTTCAAAATTGAGTTGCAAGATTCGACCCGAATAAACATAGTTACATACATTGCAAGTTACATAAAAGCTTTTATATGTAACAGAGGAGTAACAGAGGAGTGTCAAGGCTCATATTTAGATCAGATACAGATAGTATCAGACTTACCTTAATTTTCACTATCATATTTTGTAGCTATGTAAGGTTAATATTGAGACATTAAGTACCGACTACTGTAATTATTACCAAAAAAGTAGACCAATTTTTTGTTTTGTTAATTTTAATGATTTTTTTATATCATATCTCCCAGCTCTATCTTATTATTACCACCATCTCTATAAAACACTGAAGGCATAGAAGTTCAAACATGTTTCATTTTTAACCTTATATGTCTTATATTTTCCCCTTTATAGAGGAAAAAAATGAGACATATACTTTGTATGAAAAATATACATTTCGCTTGACTATTTTGAATTGAATTGGTATCATGTGAAAGATACCAATTATAAGTATAATATAATCAGTTTTTCTTACACTTATAATATTTTTAACAGCATTAGAAATGTAAAGATCCGTTTTCGTCCCATATTTACCCCGCCTGACCCTACATTAACCTTTACAACACTTCAACGTTACTAAATAACAATCAACGTTACCAGTAACATAGAAGTCACATAAAAGTAACGTCGAAGCGTAATTTTTGAGGTTTTAAACAGGAATAATTACTAAATGCGAGCCGATTTTAGTCAAATACCCATTGTCATGTTTTTATAAATCACTTTAGCTTAGTATAACACATACATGTGTGCATTAAAAACTGTTATTTACCTTTAAAATCACCAAAATTCACAAAAAAAAGCTCCTGACGAAACACACGCGCACACCTTTGATAAAATTCCACAGACCAGAAAATGGCGGTTTCTTTTTTTTTATTTCGTTGCCGGAATCTTTAGTGTGGCCAGTGCCATTATAAAATACTACCCTAAAGTTATTGAATATTTAGATGCCCAATTTTGGTAACATACAAAATAGTAACGTAATAAGTGAAAATAAGGAGACAACATTTTGAATTGCGATGAAACATTTAAAAACGCATATTTAAATACATGGAACCCAGGATGTAATTGCTTAATCTATTCACATTTCAGATATTTATAGTAAATTAGGGCTTTAAATAGAAATAATGCAGTTATAACAAGCCAAATATTTGACTGGATCAAAAAGACAGCTTATTTTGGGCAAAATTTCGGGGTACGGTCGGTTTTAAGTCATTGTATTTTTTTAAATATACGACATACATTCAATTTAAGAATGCACTATAGGAGTTTAGGAACTACCTAACCTAATTAGGATACTTGCATAACAATTTACGCAGTACTTCGATTTTTAATACGCAGGGACATTTTTTTTTTACAAAAAGTGGCAAAATCTACGGCCTTACCCAGGTACTTACCTACTTATATGAAATGCCTGAAAATGTTAAATGTGATTAAAATTTTTAAAAGAGTATTTAGACATTATAAATGCTAGACTAGATCAGATAATATTTTTTCATTTTTGATTGCGATCTATCTCTCTATCTCTCTCTCTCTTGATGGTCAGGAGACGATGCAGTCTAAGAGATTAGCAGGCTAATTTGGGAGGGGGAATGGCATTGCCCCTTCCAAATTAGTCATAATGGTTCCATTTCAACACGCCGTCGTGTCGCACTCGCAACGCTAAATCGCTTGGCAACACTAAAATAATTTTGATTTTACAAATAAATAATAGTAATTAATTTAATATCTAATTTGAAAGTTTTTCTAAATTTTTTTTTTCTATGTTAGAATATCGATTCTCATATCGTAGCTTACGCGAATTTATAGTTACATAATTTAAAACTTAAAATCGCGCAGTACGTCGTGTGCACCCAGCTTTACCTATTTTACATCACGCATCGTTGCCATGGAGCGTAGTGCGGGTCGAAGACTTCGAACGCACCGTAGGAGTTGCCTGACTCCCTCCTACACACCTGTAGTGTTGTGCCGGCACGTGTATAACTAAGTAGGTGTTATACCTGTGTGTAACAATTCCCGGCGCTCTGATTGGCGGAGAGTTCTCTCACCTGCGCTACGTCAACGCTTGGCCAATGGCGCGGTTCTCACCTGTCGGGTCGATAGCGAGGCGGGCCGCACCTGTAGGCGGTCGCCTATATGGCGATAGGTTGCTTTGGACCGAGCTTTTGTTAAGAATAAGGAAAATAAAATATATGTGTGAGAATTGTTTTTTTTTTAAGAGAGTGGCTTGGTCATCATCATGGCTGTAATATTGTTGTTTTGTAGTGTCATTATCATAAAGAAAGAAAATATTTACGTTTGTTTACTTTATTACATAATTTTTAGGATGTTTTCCAAAAGAATGCTTTGAAATGAGTGATATGAGAAAGAAGAGTGTTTTACTAGTAATATTTCACGAAATCTCATCCGCACCGACACGTGGTTAAATTATTATTTTTTCATCAATAACTTTTTTCAATATTAGCCATTTTGAAGTTCAGAAATGAAAAAAATCAGTATCTAAACTTAAATACCTACTCACTTTTCCCATCCAAATAAGCTGAAAGCATAGAGAATAGGTAAGAACACTCCATAAACTGAATAATTTTTTTTTGTTTTTTTTTTTTTTAAATCAGAACTTGAAACTTTTGTTACTCCTTCTACTGTGCTTTAACAGCTTGTGGTAGAAATGGGTACGGCAATCGTGCAACGGGTGGGGATTGAACCGTCGATCTTTCAGTTTTCAGTCCTATATGCCCAATCAAATCAACTTATTGCCAGTGTGTATCGACCCTAAAATGAAATGACACGTCACGCGATATCTGCTAAACGCGCCTACGACACAGGCCTGAGGCAGATGACATTAGGAATCTGTTAAGGTGAGGCTTAGCTCAAAATTTAAAATATCGCACGCTTATTTAAAAAAAAAGTAAAAATAACTGTTTTTTGGCAAATCTCAATATATTGATAACGTGTTAATCGATTCGCCATTATAGTCCGGGTGACATAAATGAAATTTAATTTTCAAAATTATTTATTGCATGTAGACCACCTTGTAGCTCTTATGTTACGTCAAGTCTCTACCACCTGTTCAGAATGCAGATTTTATGCTACATTTTAAACTAACAAAAACAATATGACGGATGTTAGCTTATTTATTCACTTTTCGTAGTCGGTTTACAGTTTTAATAAGTAAGTCATGCTCTGTTTAAACATTTCTGTGGTGGTATCGTGTGGTGCGGGTTGTTACGTTCCCTCAAATATGATTGATTGATGGCTGGATCATGCGTCATGCTCGTGAACGTGTATATCTATATGTGGCGTACATAGTAGTAGTTTTGTTACCTATTGTAAAAAAAAAACAAAAAAATTTTTTTTGAAAAGAGAAACTGCTGAGTTTCTTGCCGGCTCTTCTCAGTAGAATCTGCATTCCGAACCGTTGGTAGATTTATGACGTGTCACAAGAGCTACAAGTTGGCCTACATGAAATAAATAAATTTTGATTTTGATTTAATATTTTAAATTTTTTTCTTGTTAGAACTTGCCGAATCGTCGCCTTAACGTATCAAACTACCTACCGCCCCAAGGGCGTTATATTTTTTCCCCGATCCCGATCCGCCGGTAAATTGCTATCCGATAGCGGCAGGTCGGAGGGCAATTAGACGCGCATGCTTCATAAATCCGGCTTTTTTATTTTTTTTAAAGCCATAATTTCGCGTAAGCACCTGTACAAGCCATAAAGCGAAGCTGATACTGCTAGGTACTGTAATCTCGGCGTGGTGTTAGACCAGTGATTCCCAAAGTGGTCCAGATGAACCCCCGAGGGTCCACGGGAAACTCGACGGGGGTCTCTGTTAGCGTGGAAAAAATAGGGGTTTACAAGTTGTAAGTAATGGTCCACGAAAAATCTGGTTTCGATTGTATAAAACAATAATGTTGGCTTGGCTGGAAATGAATCAGATAGAGTGTTTATTTAGCATTCATTTCATTTTTAAAACCTCCCTCAATTACAAATTTAAACTTGCATATTTGATTTTCCATCATTAGGATATTTTCAAATTTTTGACGAGTTTTGAGAATATAATAGAAATGTAGCATGGAGCTCCACCGAGACCAGAAATTTTGAAAGTGGTCTACGAGAAAGAAAGTTTGGGAACCTCTGGGTTAGACTGTTCATAATAATAATTGGTTTCATAATATTCGATACCACATCGATGAAACCAAGAAATGAAGTAAGTAAATGATTGTGTTAAATTCATCGATGTTTTAAATTATATGAGTGCATACCACGATAATTATTTTAGTTGGAACTATCGATATTTTCCTTGGACCGTGATCCCTACGTGATCACGTTTCATGCAACTGGATCGAAGTATCGACAGTTCCAACTAAAATAAATTATCGTGTTACGTAGGTACTCGTATAATTTATGCTTAGAGGCGTCACTGGAGGGGAACCAACTTGAAACTGTAAGCTTACTGTCTTGTATAATTAAGTAAATAAATAAATGTAAATGTTACTCAAAATGTCGATCAGTAACCTGTCCGCGTACTGTGGGAATAAGGGAGATGTCCACGTGCCAAGTCTATAAGCAGACGGAGATGCAGTTAGCGCACGTCAAGGTGTTCGGAGATGTCACGCGTTTCAGATGACAACAGTTTGTTTTGGCCGGTGTGGCGCCCGTCGCGTTAGGCCTGCGCTTTGTAATCTCATGTTATCGATGATTGCTTATCATATTTTTTTTAAAAGCCAAACTGAAGTTGACTTATATCCTCCTATCCCTTCCAAATAAGCGGAAAGCTTGTACTAGGAGTGGGTACGACAATAGTGCAATGAGTGGTGCAATTTATCACCGTACAAGCCTTTGCCCGAGACTTTGTCCAAATGGAGTTCAGTTTTTGTATTCCACAGAATTCCTTTGTTTTTCTGGACAAAAAGTAGCCTGTGTCACTCTCCAAGTCATTCGCCATTTTCTTAGCTGGGATATTCCTCACTTACGCTTAGTTTACAATGTTTTTCCCTAGGTGGAGATTAAGATTATGCATAAATACAAGCAAAATGGAATGGAAATGGAAAGCCCTTTCCACAGCATCACGACAGAGCCTGTACACATCCGTGACCTGTAGCTTCAGGTATCACTATTATGAGCCAAAATGCATCTCCCTTGAGAGATAGGCCTCGTTTAACAAACGGTAACCTTGCTTATCTTGGGACTTTCACATCCAATCAATGTCTACCACTTTTCGGATGTTAATCGCTCCATCTAGCCGGGGGACGCTCTACACTCCGTTGGCCGAGACGCAGTCTCCACTCGAAGACTGTACGAACCCAGCGACCATCCGCCAAAATTTAACCAGCCCACTGCCCCTTCAACGTGCTAGCCTTGAGACCATGTTTGCATGTGTCTGTTTAGTCCAAATACACTACGACTTCAGACGAGTCGCGGAAACACTGTGTACACAGGTGGCGCAAGTGAGAGAGGGTGAAAATTGATCTATTGGTGCATAAAGAAGATTTTATACATTTTATCGATGTCGATACGTTGCCCTCACTAGCGAGTCGGGCAGGTAAGACGTCCGCACGTCGTTTGCGGCCGGATTTCCTCCGCGCTAAAACACCGTGTAATATGCTTCGGATAACACGTGTAAAAAGAAATGTTGGCAACCTGTCCGCCGCGCGCCTGCTTTTGGGTTTTTTTCATCTTGATTTCGTTAATGAGAGAATGGTTTTTAAGATTTTTGGCAAGCGATGCTGTTCCGTGATTTTTTAATGACGTTTGAGATTATTCGTTTAAGCCTAAATAATGGATGTTGGCGAGTCTTTGTTGATTTTTTATTTAAAATGTACTTACCTATTGTTCGTTGCTGAAAATACTTTTTCACGAAGATCGATCACTGCAATGTGTCACCACAGGATGACGCTATAAGTTGCATAAAGATAAACAGATTGAAAGCAGTTAATTGTTTTTTTAAATTATTTTTATCAGCCAAACTGAAGTTGACTATCTAATATCTTCCTATCCCCTAGAAATAATTAATTTCTGCGCAATCTTTTACCAATATATACTTGCAATGCAACCATAGCGAATGCAATTAAGTAGCCCAAAATAAAATTTAAAAATTGAATACGAACCACTAATTTTCGTTAATTAAAACTAAATATTTTCTTTTTTTTAATAAAGAATATTAGCCAAGCAGAACCTGACTTATATTCTCCTCTCCCCTCCAAATTAGCGAAAAGCTTGTGCTAGGAGTGGGTAGGATAATAGTGCGCTGGGGTGGGGTTCGAATCTACGACCTTTCAGTTTTCAGTCCGCACCTTTAACCGTTGGGCTATTGAAGGCTATCCTATATTGGAATGTAGCTGTGTAAAGCGATCGACACACTCAGGATTATAGGCTCGATCTCCTCCTGTTGTCGGCATGTTTAATAATATTAATTTCAAAAATTATTAAGATGATTAAATGTGTTTTGCTTTAAGAAACTTAAGATTCGGATTAGATTGATAAAAACAGTAAGAGTGTAGTCTGAAATTGAAACTTTAATCTTAAAATGCCCAGTTAAAAAAAACCCATTATTCTAGACACTATTAATCTTTGTTCTCTGACCCAACAGACTAGGTATGTGTGGCAACTGGCAAGACATACTTTTCTAATCAACACGATATTCGATCTGCGACAAAAAAAAATTTAAAAGAATTATTTGGCATTAGCAAGTTTAAACAATGGATTTTCAGACGTAAATACGCTTTTACCAGGCTTTTACCTATAGTATTTTTTAATTATAAGTATCGAGTTTTCGTAAATCCGAAAATTAGGCCGAAATTTTAGCCAATCCTTATCCTTACTAATATTATAAATGCGAAATGCGTGTGTTGGTTTGTCCTTCAATCACGCCGCTTTGACAAAGCAACGGATCGACCTGATTTTTGCAGGGGTATAACTAAAGAACCGGAAGAGTGACGTAGGTTACTTTTTATCCCGGAAAATCAAAGAGTTCCACGCGAGTGAAGCCGTGGCCATCAACTAGTAGGTTATAACCGTAACTTTTGTGTCAGTTTTAGTGACTGGTGAGTCAGTGACAATTGTGTCAGTGACAATCGTGTCAGTGACAGTTGTTATATTCAATTACTGATTTTATCTTGTGTTCTTACGCAAGTAGGAAGCACTTAACGTCTCAATAATAGGTCTTTATTTCTTCTTAATTAGAACGCCTAACGCTGTAGTACCTTAACATTGTAATCGACAGTTAATGGATATTGCCTATTGTCTGAATACATTACCCTCCGTATAATTGTATCTTAATTTTAGTGACCATTAAGAAGAAATGCACGTAACTAGCGCGCTAGGCGTGTTTAAAGTACAACGCACACTAAGAGGAAATGCGGTCGGTGGGACTTTTGAAAATTATTTATTTGAAGAAACTATCGCTGTCGCTCTGCAGTCGTTCATAAAGCACATTGGTGCGATAAGAACAATAACTGCAGAATTGATTGCATAGCAAGAGTAAAAGTCATAATTTGAGGTTTGGCTCTCTACTATTTCCTCCTCCAAAATTGAACCAATTTATAAGCTATTTCATAAACTAAATAAGAAGAATACAATAATACCTATGTCCTTATTTTTCATTTATAGTTGTCAATTTATACACTTGGCCTCGGTTCATAGCGGTCGAAATAGGTAATTTTTGAGCCTTTTGCAAGGGATTTTTTTGCATTTTTTGCTCATTATGATAATTTGTCACTAAAAAGGAAAACATACGGACAATGTAGAAGAAGTTGATATTTATTGAATTGTAAAAATCATAGCCTTACCAACCACAAAGAAAACAGGCAAGAGCACTCTTGTTTTAAAGATACCCAAATTGTACGCGTTAGGAAACACAGATCTCTCCTTTATGATCTTATGTCTTGCAGTGCGGTGGTAACCAGGTGAAGGGGAGACAAGATCGAAGAGCTCCTGAGCACACTCACCGAAATAAATCCTATAAAACACCGACAAGCCGGCAATTTTTCGAAGGTGATCGAGACCCTGGAGCTTTTTATGTATGTTCCCCGATTACTGGAATACGCCTGGACTGATTTGGAAAATTATTTTTTTGTTTGAAAGGGTACACTTCCCAGGTGATCCCATGGTAGGATCTGATATTGGGATCCTGGAGAAATCGAGGGAACTCTTCCAATTTTATAGGCACAATTAATATACTTTGTATAGGTACTTTATAGTGGCGTTTGAAGTCGGTTTTGTAGAGAGAATTTTTATGTTTCTATTACTCTTTAATAAATCGCTCATTTGCGACAAGGGTGACATAATTCAAAATCGACGATGAGAGAATTCTCTCGATAGAGAGTAATATTTTGTAGATGCTACGGTCTCGAAACAACACAGCGGCCAACAAAGCGACAGAGCATTAAGTCACAATCTCTCTCCCCTTATTTTTTGTGCTTAGCGTAATGTTGTTTTTATAGCAAAAAGTATAGATTTTCGACACTAAAATTGGTGAATTTTGAATTATGTCACCCTTGTCGCAAATTAGCGAAATGTTAGGAAATCGTGTGCGCACACTCTAGCGTCTAGGTGCCGATCAAAAGGTGCCAACGCGTGGTGCCAAATCGCCGGCCGCTAAACAGATGTACTTACATAAATACAGCGCAAGCGTGTTGCGTGCACGCCGGTGATCCCATTAGTTAGAAAGAGCCTAATGGCTACATTCGAATTGCGGCCGAACCGACGCGAGGTGAACTACCAGTAGATGGCATCTTAAATCGTTGAGAGTGTAGAGATATCTATGAGTTCGTCACGACATTGTAGCGAGTGAGGGCTTGGACGAGCAAAACGCGCGGCGGCAGCGACGAGCGCGTCGAGCGACCCGTCTTTTTCTTCTTCTTTGTCAACCGATAGACGTCCACTGCTGGACATAGGTCTCTTGCGTGGACCTTATACCTAAAACCCTTATATTGACGGTTAACCGCTAAGATCTCTTAACTCAAAATGTCAAAGTTTACACAAGGCATAAAAAACAATACATATTTTGTGTTTGAGTGCAGATATTATTATGATTAAAACAAACATATAGGTTTTAAATATTTACAATAGGTGAGATAGACATCGATGTAAGGTCTTTGTACAGAATCAGTAAAAAGGCAGTTTGATTAAAATGTGGTTAACCGTCGATATCACATTATAAATTACATTTAATGATTCATTGGCCATTGATCGGCTTTTCTCGACTTTGTCTGCGTAGAATAAATTTTTCTTGAAATTCCACGAATCCCTTTATTTTTGCGAGATTTCACTCTCTACGATCATATTTTGTTTAATTGCTATTTGACAAACCAACAAACAAATACATTTTCGCACACGTAGAGCACTAGCCAATCAGAGGTGCCAACTGAAGTAGACTTGTGTCATTTTGAGCAGGGCCATTAGTAAGTTTCCGCTTTTATTTAAGGTATAACAATCGAAACGAATGGCTCTATCATGTTATCTAAACCAAATAGATCATAATATAGGGTCACTGCCTAACCGACAGTCCTATACACTGCCCTCGTAATTGAAAACACAGTAACTTAAAGGTAACCTCTATTTAACTTACTGTGTTTTCAATTACGACGGCAGTACAGGGCTTGCATGGAGGTGGATGAAACACCAGCGCACGTGTTCCTGAGATGCACGGGCGTGGCAGAACAACGCAACAACCATCTAGGATCCCCAGCCTCACTTCCACAAGTCCTTGGCAACCTGGGCGGCCTGCTAGGCTTCTGGAGATAGCTGGGATGGAGTAAAGAACATTGGAAGGATTGGTGCATCACACACAACAGACCATAACTGGTTTAAGTGTGGAAACCAGCCCAGCATGAAGAAAAACCGCGTTACCCATAGCAATCGACTGTGATGTGATGTCGGTACTAAGCCATACTCCTGAGCTTTTGTAAGAATCTTACCAAAATTTGTGTCCAAAAATATTTTCCACACGCACAAAAATAGGAAAGCAAAGCCGAGAGCCCCTGTTTTGAAAACGTCCTAATGGCATTCCTTGCATTTTATTCGAAATAAAGAGTAACAGATAAATTACGGCGCGTCCGCGTCACGCAGCTGCCGCCGCGCCGCGCCGCGCCGTGCGGCCGACAGATTACCTGAGAAATATTACACATAGGCCAGGAGCTAGTGTACCAATCGAAAGAACTTTTTAAACCAGCTAAAAATGTACTAATGTAAGATTGCAATCGATAGTTTCAATCCTGGAGATAATATCCTGTTTGTATCATACACACGTGATTTTTTTATATTTAGCTGTTTTTAGCTAAATACAATTAGTAGGTAATAGTACGAACGAGAAAACCCTTGAGATTACAGCCAGCGTACAGGATAGAGAAAATTACATGCAATCATTCTAGGTTCTTATTGTATTGTAATAAGAATATGTTAAAAACAATAGAACACGTCGCATTTGCTTTTTTCAATCATGGAACATGTTTTAGGATATTTAACGAGCTGCCAACTTGAGTGTAATCAAGAGAAATCAGGCTGCCTTCATATCTGTTTTCCAGGACCACTACCACATAGCTTTTATTATGATTCATTTCAACCTATGACCAAATTCCAAAAAACAAAAATGAAACTTATTTTCCAAGTTAGCCAGCTACCATCTCAGACTGCGTCGTCACTTACCATCAGGTGGGATCGCAACCAAAGACTATCTTGTCATCCAATAAAAAAAAATTGTCGTTGTTCACTCAACTATCTTCTCTTAATGAAAGAACACTTTGAAAACCCACTATCTCTTAAACTATAATGTCGAGTCTCAAGAGAAAGTAAAAAATGACGGCATCTTGCCAAAAAATGTCGCCCGAGCACATCAAGGTGTTTATAAAGTCCGTTCACGTAAATAATGTGCGTGCGTCAAAACGGTAATGTTTTTGCCCCACTTCTATTTCACAATGAGTTGAGAGTAATCCCACATTAATATTGTGCATAAATCAACTCAGCATTTTGCAATTTTACAACATTAGTTTCATTTATATAAGCCGTAATTTCTACAATCCTTATTAATGTCCTTACTAATTTTATAAATGCGAAAATGTGTTTGTTTGTTGTTCATTCAATCACACAGTAAAGGAATGACGGATCGACGTGCCAAAGCTAGTTGTATATAAAATATCTAAGCATTTTGCAATCTTACAACTGCAGTATTCGTTTAGGGTACCCATACTGCGGAAGTATCTTCCTCCCCCATAACAGCAATTTTTTTAAAATTTTCCTTTTTTCTTTACACCTAATAGCTTTGTAGCACGCCTGATGTCGCAGCCACGCCAACAAAGGTGACAAATCCCACGTCCCGCAAGAATAAAAGCGCTCTGATTAAAAACCGGCGAAAAAAGGTGAGCGCGGAAACAATGGCCGCCGCGGGCGCGCGACGCCTCAATCTGTCAGCGCTGTCGCCCGCCGCTGACACCGACGCTGACAGGTGACATCACCTGCAATGAATTCCAGTTTTGTTAAAATCTAACGGTTGTTGTTTTTGCTAATCACTGAACTGTTATTTTTTTGGGAATAGATTACAGTGACAATGCCAGAAATACGAAGCACGTAGTCGTATGAAAGTTACCGACTTAGCTCAGCGAGTCTCGAAGCTGAAGTGGAAGTGGACCGGGCACATAATCGTAGTTCGAGGAACTAAGTATCTAGAGATAAAATGTAGATTCACTTGACGGTTCAAAAGCACTTTGTACAAGTTTATTTGAATAAAAAACTATTCTATTCTATACTAAACTGGTGGTCGTTGGGGTCTCAACTCCCAAGGTGCTGGACTGGCGACCCCGCATCCAAGAGCGCACAGTGTTGGCAGTTGCCCTCAAGATTTATTGACATCTAATTATTCTCTACTTATATCCACAAGTAGAATGAAATGGTTTTTAATTTTTTTTATTCGATGACAAGATAGTCCTTGACTGCGATCTCACCTGATGACAAGTGACGATGCAGTCTAAGATGGTAGCGGGTTAACTTGGGTATAGCCGTGTAAATTCAACCCATACCCCTTATCGGTTTCTACACGCCATCGTGCCGGAACGCTAAATCGCTTGGCGGTACGTCTTTGACCATAAGGTGGTAACTAGCCACGGCCAAAGCCACCACCAGACGACACCAGAGGCAATTCAGAAATAATAAATTCCTAAATTACCCCCACCGGAAATCGAACCCGAGACGTCCCAGTTATAAGACCAAAGCGCTCACCACTGCGCCAGGGAGGCCGTCAAAATAAGAATAAAATTATAATAATACTATACCTGTTTTGTTAAAAAGATTTTCTGCAGTAATTTCGAAAAAACAGATCTTTGTTCTCTAAGACGAGATAGTTCTAGGTTAATGAAGCTATAGTCTCCTTTGATGTAGAGATGTAGAGTCACATGTGAACGGAAAAATTATATCTATTTCTCAATATACAATAGCATCTACTATTACAAAAGAGTCTTTGAAGAACACCTCAAACGTTTTAGTTTATCCTCTATTATCTAAAGCTATTTTATCCTACTTATATTGAATGAGTTATTTGTGCAACGAGAGAGCAAAGTTAATTTTTGTTATTTGCTGTGGTTGAATCCAGGAGAAATGAAGGATTCATTCAAAAACAAAATTCATGTGACACTTACCTACAACTTTTCATTAGCAAGAAAATAATATGTAGATTCAACAATTTCAATCAGTAATTGTTAGCGACATCTATTGTCGCTACATTGCAGTTATTGATATAGGAAGTCCTTTTTTGAAGCCTCAATAATTCAACGGTTAGTGGTGCGGACTGAAAACGGGAAGGTCGCAGGTTCGAGCCCCACCCGTTGCACTATTATCATACCCACATCCACCCCACATCTTGAACAAGCTTTTAGCTTAATTGGAGAGAGGAGAGGAGAATATAAGTCAAGTTCAGCTTGGCTAATTTTCTCTTGAAAAAAACCAATACTTTTCATAAATATGTATATAATTAAATATATTGGTAGGTACTGGTACGGTGTGTAAGTATTTACTTAAACAACCGGAGACATGTGGCCAGTGTGTCGCGATATCCGTTCTCATCAAACGAGCGATCGTCCACAAAATTGTTTACGATTCTTTGATCTCTGGCCCGTAAACATTAATTGGCTGGAGTACCTTGGCTAGGGAGGGATATTTGATATGCTTGTAAAATCTGGTATTCGCTGGCATCTGAGGTAAACTTATCAAAGGTATGTAAAGGGAGAAAATATTCTGAATTATTTTAGCATGATTCGGTTCTAGATTGCTTTTACTTTAACCTCAATAATCCGATACGAGAAGGTGAAAGGTGAGTACTGAAAACTGTATTTTTTTATTTTTACCCGACTGCGGTACGCAATGAAGGGTATAGTGTTTATTAGTCCATGCGTGTAATGTATGTATGTACGTGGCGCTCTGGAGACCAAACGCGTGGACCGATTTTGATGATTCTTACGTCAAACGATATGTGTTAATCTGAGAGTATCATTAAAGACATAACAGTAAAAAAATTCAATATATTATGGCGATCATCACACGCTGTATTGTGAAAAAAAAAATGAAAATCTACGAACTATGTTAAGTAGGGTGTCATTGAATCATTCATTCTAGAACAAATAATTTTTAGGTTTCTTTGATCATTTTCATTTTGAATGACCATTTACGATCAATGTCAATTATTTAAAGTTGCTCAGTTGATTTCCTTTAAAGCGGTCGGGTTTTTTAATCTCTTTTTTAATTGCTTATTCATTTACGTACTCGTAAGGATATGCATGTAATTTTTTTTAACCTTGTAATCTTGGTCCAACAACCCAATATCTGAGGATGTCCTGCAAGATACACACCCCGGAGATTGGGTCAGGCGGTACGTCCGGCCGCCCGCGGCGCCGCGCGCGTATTTCCGGACCTGCCGTGCCCACACCTCCCGACGTTATCCGTTAGGAGCTTAGATTGCTTGGAGCTGATTTAAAAAAAACCTTATTCTTTCTTACATTATAAATGCGAAAAATTATGTCATAATTGTTAGATTTTCTTGTCTTTTTATTAGTGTTACAATAATTCATATTTAATACGAGAATTGTTTTTTATCCAATAACAAGATAGTAGGCTAACTTGGAAGGGTACATACAATCCATTCACCTAATTTGTCTCTACACACCATCGTGCCGGGACACTAAATGGCTAGGAGGCATGTCTTTGACGGTAGGGTGGTAACTAGTCATGTAATTATAATATATGTATTGTCTATCTTGTGGACAGCTGAAGCGAAGCAGATTGCTTTCAAGCAACTTTGTCATTAAGAAATTCATTAACTTTGTAGTAGCCTCTACTCTACTTATTAACTCTTTCTTTATTTACACACTGTTTGTGTAATGGTAAATCTACCAACTCTTTCGGAATCAAGTTATAAAAGCGTATACTCGATCCTACAAAGGACTTCTGCACTCTAAGCAGACGACAGGATGGTGTTACAAGTTTATTTATTTTAACTTACCTAGATCTTCTTGTATTAGTAGAGACTTACATATTTAGAGTGTTCTCTAATCACTTGGGTGGGCGAGCGTTATGTGTTTATTACCGGCGGAGCAGCAGAAGCTGCGATGGCGGAACACGAATTTACGAGCCTGAAGCTTCGTTTAACCTGCCTGTAAATCTTTATGCAATATTGGTAATTCCAAACATCTCTCCGGAGTTTCGTAAGACATCCAAAGTTGTTCAAAACTAGAATCTTCAATGTTCCATTCAAATGGCAATAAAATAAAATTGGAGGTACTTACAAGAAAAATATTGTACCCAGCGGTAGCCGGTACAGGTCACTTGGTTGAAGCATTAAGGTACTATAAATGAAGTTTCCATCTTCATCTTCTTTATCAGCCGACAGATGTCCAAAGAATCTTGCATGGACCGGCTCCCTGCGTACGTGTGATGTCATCGGTCCATCTAGTGGGAAGTCTGCGCTTTCCAGTGCGGGGTCGTTACAACAGCTCCTTGGGATCCCAACGACCATCAGTTTTTTGAGCTACATGCCCCACCCATTTCCACTTCAGCTTCGCGACTCGCTGAGCTATGTCGGTAACTTTGGTTCTCCTCATTTCTGATTTGATCTCGCAAGGATACTCCGCGCATAACTATCTCTGTGAATATATTTAGCCAAGTTAAATGATATAACTAATTAGAGGCGTATTCGCGGTGCGGTAGGACATTAATAGGCAGTTATTTTAAATAATACATCCATACATTCGGTTTTATCGCGCGTTTGTTAAGACACCTCTTACATGATTAGGTACAAATGTACTCGTATCTAACGACCTGAATAAGTTATGAATATTGGACCAAACTGTAATAATTTGAGAATAACTATACTAAAGGTTGAACATTAGCTGAAGATTAAGCTTGTGTACGTAAATTAAGTTACAAATTGTTTGCTCAATAAAACTACTATACTTACTAATGAGGTTACAGTGATAGTGATTAGTGTCCATTTCAGAAGATCCAGGGCCAGATCCAGAAGACTTTAGTGTCCATTTCAGAAGATCCAGGGTTCGAATTTCTCACCACATGTGCAATTCTCTTTTTAACAGACTTCCAAAAAATAAGGAGGAGGAATAATATTGTATAAGTATACAATATTATTCCTCCTCCTTATTTTTTTTTCGTAAGTACGAAAGTGTGTTTGTTTATTCGTTTTTTGGTTTGTTCTTCAATCACGCAGCAGCGGAGAAAAATTGGTCGACTTTTTGCAGAGTTAAGTAGTAAGCGAGGAAAAACAGAGAGTTAGATTTTAAAACTAACTCTAGGCGGATGAAGTTGCGAGCAGAAGCTAGTAAAACTAAACCTCACAAACATAAATAAAAACACATTACAGCTTTTTGAAAACGTCTGGGAAGTGGATTACTCCCGCTCCACTCAATTCCACCTTTAAGTGGCTAAGGTACGGAGTAACTCGACAAGTAAATAAAAACCTAATTTAAATGCCATTAAAACTAGATGCCGCTGAAGATTTAAGACATTCGGAGGGCTCATTATTTTTGTTTGGGGCTCCCGGGACGGGGCGGATTGACGCGAAACCTGCGTTTTATGGTGGCGACCCTGTTACTATGATAATTAGGCTCCCTGGTGACAAAGGTTTTTTGTTTAGAGGTTTTTGTAGAGAGATAGCTAGGTACCTATAAGAAAAATAAATTCGACCTATACGCAGAATAGAGTTACTTCTGCAAAATCCCTACTTTACAGGAGAGCGATTTGAAGTTTGTCTTGCCTGTAACTTTTTTCGTTATTTTTCTAGAGAATTGATTCTCATAGTATACTTTTGGAACATTATTATGCATTGATTACTATCAATAAACTCAATGCAAAACCCATAATTTGGAATTTAGGTGTTTCTATATGCATATGTGACGATTTTTTGCGGATGTCTTCATGTTCTATATGTATATGTAACCTTATACTTGGGAAAAGTGTTCGTACCATGTCTATATATAACTTTTTTTTATGGAAATACTAATCTTCAAACGGTCTTATTTGCTGTAAAGGATGAAATATAAATACAAAATAAACAGTGTTTCTTATTTCATAATAACACATTTATTAGTAAAAAAATTCAACATAATTTGACTAATTTTTTTAATTACTGAGCATGTACCTACTATAAAATTGACTTACAAAAAAATGTAAAAATTAATAATAAAATAACTGAAAGTACTTTGTATTTTATATAGGTAATACTAGCTTTTGCCCGCAACTTTGCTCACATTAAGTTCGATTTTTCAATCCCCTATTTTACCCCCTTAGGGGTTGAATTTTCAAAAATTCTTTTTTAGCGGATGCCTACGTCATAATAGCTATCTGTATGTCTTTCAGCCCGATCCATCCAGTGTTTTGAGCAATGTGATGATGATGAATCAGTCAGTCAATTAGTCACCTTATCCTTTTATATATTTAGTAAGTAGAATGTATTAATAATCCTACTATAGAAACCTCAAAATGAAACTAATAAATAACTAACATAAAACATGAACATAAATAACGTATTAGGAACTATTATTTAGCATTAATAATAATCCTATTATAGAAAACTCGAATAAAACCAACGAAATAAAATTGCTACAAGGACAATATATAAGTTCTTTCAGGAGTTTTAAAAATAGTACAACCGAATATTGGCAAACAAAAAGATTTAAAAACATTTTCTCTATTTTCCACAATTTTTCTGTGCGATTAATTATTGGCAATCAATAAGAAATCAATCATATCTAAGTTCTTCTTCGACTGAGCGTTATCCCACTAGGTGGGGTCCGTTTTCCGGCATGCTTTTGCCCACTTTGCCCGGTCTTGTGCATCCAATTTTCTTAATTTATTGGCTCTCATATAGGCGCCTACGAGGTCCAGCCAGCGCTTTCTTGGACGGCCGCGAGATTTAGCTCCAGGGACGGCGATGTTAAGACATCTATTACCGACGTAGCTTTGTGGTTTCCGTGCTACATGACCATACCATCTTAGACGGGCTTCTTGCAGCTTATCTCCGATGTCACGGACACTGAGCCTGCCGCGGATGTGATCGTTGCGTTGCCGATCGCAACGTATAACATATCTAAGTTATTTATGTCTATATTATTAATATTTTAATTGAATAGATATTTTAAATCACGAAGAAAATAATATTGTGGTGGCAGAGATCCACTGGGTACCGCGCAAAATGAAAATTTTAAATCAATCAAAATAATGAATTTGTAAAGAAGATGCGGCACATCATCATCTCTAGAGTTATTAGGCGCACTGTAAGAGTTAGTTGTAGATGGTGATTGCGTCCAGTGATCATCATAGTGGTTAGAATAAAAGGCATCACGACAATTTATGCGTATTAACGGAGAAGGCATGGGAGTCGGTACACATTTTGGTGATGATATTCAAGACAAATTCCCAAAGCTAACAGCAGGGGAATTTTCAAAGTTGGACCGAGTTAAAAGTGTTAGGTCTAGTTGTTGCAATTGCAGGCAACGGTAGACATTATTTATTATCTTTTATAGAATTTTCAGCAACATGGTAAAGCCTTATGGCTAGTTTTGTCAGTAGCAAAAACTGGTATTTATCATTATATGCCGGCTGCAGTATAGACAATCGACTGTCTCTTACAGTTCCATCTGATATATCAATCTTCCCATATATCAGGGACCTCTTGCCTAATTTTTTCAGCTCCCTGTGGTAGTGCTGTTATTGTAAAAGCTCCACTATTGACACTGCCGTTTTTTGAAAACAAAAATTAACATCATTAAAACGTTAAAGCAATTAACTACAGAAAACAGGTCTAAATAGTTTTATGTAGTTTTTTTATAAATACTTAACATAAAAAAAATTATTAATTTTAGGCTTTTACGGTAGTTTTCAGTTGAAAAAGGATATATATCTCAATGTCAAACCAAGAATAAAAGAACAGTTACACATATACCTCATAATTTCAAAATAATTTCCCTCGAACAAAGTAACTTGTGCACATTGTCCCGATATTTTTTACATGATTTCCGAATAATAAAGTAGTATGGTAAAATAATTAATATTATTGATTACTTATTAAAATGTATGAATTAATGTTTAATAGGTGTAATGAATTGATATTTCTTTTTTTGATTGTTTTTTGTAGTAAAATCTAACATTCCGAGGTATAATGTTCTATATGAATGTGGAACCGTTTAACTTAATTATTTAGCTTTAAAAATATATATATGTAAAAATAATTATATACAACTATCTAAGAGCAATCTATGTATTATAATCACAAAGCTGAAGAAAGAAAATTCCATTCACTTACCTGGAACATCCATTTTTCAATTTTTTTTATCTCCACGGCATTTGTCGTATTACTATATTCAATTTTTTTTGGCTTTAACGAAGGGAAGATCATATGTTTTGAGCGTGTATTTTTAATTTTGAGCACATATAGTAAAAAATAATAACAAAATTAACACGAAAATAGCAGATAAAAGTGCGAGCGTGTGCACACTATCATTTCGGAGAACATGAATACAACTGCAGATGTGACCCTCCGTTCGCGCTGATCAGGACAGTGAATACTGACACTTGTGCTGTCGGGCCCTTCTTCTTTGGGGAAATAAACTACATGTACCTTTATTCGACTGGTATCTTTGGATCTACATAACTTTTTAAAATTTTGATTTCACTAGTAAATATTAGAGATCTTTTTAGGCTTAAAAATGCAATAAAAAATTTTTGTGCCATAATCATATGTAACTCTATTCTACGTATAGGTCGAATTGTAAGTTGCATTTCTACAAGGAAAGCAGTAATCCTTACTAATACTATTATATAATATTACTTTTGATTATTATTAATAGGCCACGCTTACCAACTTTGTGGAATTTTATTTAAACTAGCTTTCCCGCGGCTTCACTCACGTTAAGTTCGATTTTTCAAACCCCTATATTACCTACATAGGGCTTTAATTTTCAAAAATCCTTTCTTAGCGGATGCCCTCCTCATAATAGATATCTGTATGCCAAACAGGCTTGAAGGATACAATAAACAGCCCGATCTTTCCAGTAATTTGAGCTGTGCCTTGATAGATCAGTCAGCCAGTCAGTCACCTTTTAAGCTATTGCATAGCTTCTATCGCGGGCCTTGAGCGTGGAGACCGAATCCAGAAATTTCGTAACGAAAATAACCTGACACGGGACTCCTCTCACCGCTAGATGGCGTTGATAAAAAATGCTATGCAATAGCTTTACCGCGGCAGTCCCCGAGTGCCACACGTATTTTTCTATATATATTTAGAAGATGTCAAAGAACTTTGGTAAGTACATTTAGAAAACAGCGTTTACCCATTGGCCGCTGATTGGCCGACATTCGCCGAACGCATTAAACCAATTGTTTACAGTGTTCTGGAGCCAAGATAACACCAAAAGTGATATTCACGTAGTTCACTCAAAGTGCCGGATATCTATTATAGTTAAACCAACCCAGGTATAAAATCAAGTAATAAAGTCGAAAATATACGTTGTTTTGCTTACAGCGAATTAGTATTATCTATAACCATCAGCGTAAAACATATAAAATATCGCACCTACGTCCCGTACGCTCAATCTATTTTAAGATTCGGATTAGAGTATCAGGTCAAACACCTAGGTAGATGCGACATCCATCCGCATGCTATAACAATCCTAAATAGTAAACCTGCCTGATTCTGTAACTCAGGGCCTATCAAAAAATAACAGCCACTGACATATATTTTTTATCCATTGAAGGTTTGAAGAGAAATGTCATTTACTATTTCATAGCAAACCTTCAATGGATAAAAAATATATATCAGTGGCTTTTAGTTTTTGATAGGCACTGAGTTACAGAATCAGGGGGCTGAATTTAATAGTATTTATGAGTAAGTAACTATTAGGAATCGAAAGCTACGCATCCTAAATATGTAACAGACAATATCATCATTTAATGTCGTCTCCTGGAAGCAGCCTATCTATGTGTCAAAATTCGTTAAGTTTGGTTCAGCGACTGAGCCTTGGAAAAATAATAAATAGATTAACTACCCTTTGCAATAGGCTTAAAGATTTTATAGAAAATTAATAAATGCAATAAGAAATAATTGGGCATTTTTTTGCCACTCTCACGACAATATTATAATATCATTATAAGCTTTAGTACAGGCGTCATAACTTTAGTGTGGTTGACATGAATCTTTAAATTGATCCTATTAATATTATAAATATTGGATGTATGGATGGATAGATGGACGTTTGTTACTCAATCACACTGCAACGACTGTACCGATTCGGTGAAATTTAGCACTGAAATCCATCCAAACTTTCGCATTTATAATATTAGTAGGATAGGTGAATTCAGCTTGCCAACCCTACTGAGACGTTGCGTAGGCATAAAACGTATTCGAGGTGAAACTTGTATCTATTCTTTGCCGCCGCGGCGTTACGAGCGGAAGTGTTGTGTTTCAAAGGGGCATTCTTGCTACCTGTGCGTTGTGCGCTAAATATAACGCGGGCCGGACACCGGGCGCGATTAGCAACGCCTCGCTTGTCGGCCGCAGATTTCAGAGGTGTACCTACCTACCCGATTTATCACGCGAAACTCAATTTACGGACAACTAAAACAATCGGTTACCAAACGAATGAGTGTGTCATTGTAACACTATTTCCCAAAGTAGGTATCTATATATATAAAATTCAAAGTCCTGACTGACTGACTGACTGAGATATCAACGCACAGCCTAAACTACTGAAGTGAGAAACTTGAAATTTTTACAGTTGGTTTCTTTTATGACGTAGGCGCACACTAAGAAAGGATTATTGGAAATTCCACCCCTAAGGGGTTTAAATAGGGGATGGAAGTTTATATGAAACTCCGTCATTTTTCAAGCTGTTTCCATCAAAGTTGGTATTTGAGCTTTCAGTTAAAAATAAAAAAGTACGTGTGTCACAGTTTTTGAAAATTCCACCCCAAAATAATTCCACGCGGACGAAGTCGCGGGGGCAAAAGCTAGTTAAAATATAAACTACAGGATCATATCACAATATTATAGTGGTAACTGGTGGAAACCATCTTTAACCCCGATGGAAAAATGAAATAAAGTTGCGCCTATTTATCAATTCGTAAGTCCTATTAGTGGTTCAGTAACCTCTCTACACAAAACTTTTCAACAGGATGTTTTCTGTCAATTTTGTTTTCACGAAACTTAGAGAACCAGTGGTACATTCATTTGACGATTCGAAGGCACTTTGTAAAAGCTTATCTTCTATATATTATATAAAATTCAAAGTCCTGACTGACTGACTGACTGACTGACTGAGATATCAACGCACAGCCTAAACTACTGAAGTTGGAAACTTGAAATTTTTACAGTTTGTTCCTTTTATGACGTAGGCGCACACTAAGAAAGGATTATTGGAAATTCCACCCCTAAGGGGTTTAAATAGGGGATGGAAATTTATATGAAACTCCGTCATTTTCCAAGCTGTTTCCACCAAAGTTGGTATTTGAGCTTTCAGTTAAAAATAAAGAAGTACGTGTGTCGCAGTTTTTGAAAATTCCACCCCAAAGTCTAATTCCACGCGGACGAAGTCGCGGGGGCAAAAGCTAGTTAAAATATAAACTACAGGATTATATCACAATATTATAGTGGTAACTGGTGGAAACCATCTCTAACACCGATGAAAAAATAAAATAAAGTTGCGCCTATTTATCAATTCGTAAGTCCTATTAGTGGTTCAGTAACCTCTCTACACAAAACTTTTCAACAGGACGTTTTCTGTCAATTTCGTTTTCACGAAACTTAGAGAACCAGTGGTAAAATTTGACGATTCGAAAGCACTTTTTAAAAGCTTATTTGAATAAAAAATCACACTAATATTATAAAGCCGAAAGTTTGTATGTGTGTGTGTGTGTGTATGTTTGTTACTCCTTCACGCCACAACGAATGAACCGATTTGCCTGAAATTTGGAATGGAGATAGCTTATAGGTACCCAGGATTAAAACATAAGCTACATTTCCCGGAAAATTACAGAGTTCCCATGGGAATTGAAAAACCTTGATCCACGCGGAAGATGTCGCGGGCATCATCTAGTTATTCTATAACGGCTTACAGTTGTAATGGCATTGGATTTTATTTAGGGGCAACTTACGTAGAGACTCCTACTTCGGGGATGATTTTTTAAGCCTCAATAGCCCAACAGTTAAAGGTACGGACTGAAAACTGAAAGGTTGCAGGTTCGAACCCCATTCGTTGCACTATTGTTGTACCCACTCCTAGCACAAGCTTTTCGCTAATTTGGAGGGGAGAGGAGAATATAGGTCAGGTTCTGCTTGGCTAATATTCTTTATTTAAAAAAAAGTTAGTTTAAAATAAACTTTAGTATGGCTGGTGATAACGAAAATTAGTGGTTCGTATTCTATTTTAAAATTTTATTTTGGGCTACTTAATTGCATTCGCTATGGTTGCATTGCAAGTATACTATATTGGTAAAAGATTGCGCAGAAAATAAGCTAATCTTTGACATTTTAGTGTAACTAAAACGAACGGAAATGACCATCGTGTATTCGATGACGGACAGACGCGCGAAAATTAATACTAATGCAAAACTTACCTACTACGAACTCCCAAACATAATAAATCTTATGTTAATTATACATTGCGTATTTGAAGGAAGGCGTCAACGTATTTCTCACAGAAACGCGGTGATGTATATCAAAAGTTAAATGAGTTTGTAAGGAAGTTGGTATCGGTAGAAGCATATTTGTTATTGGACACTTTGTTAGTGCCTGTAGTAATTACTAGGTAATATATTACAGGAATGATGGCGAGCGGATGTTACGTTCTTGACCTGAATTGTTGCCATTAAGTTGTCTTGTTACATTACTACCGGTTGTATGTCAATTTGTATTGTAACTGCGGATTTAATCGCAACCTCGTCATCAAATCTGCTTGCATTATCTGCTTTCTGAACTGGTGGTAGAGCCTTGACTAATCATTAGAGCCAATATTGTTTTTTTTTTTAATTTTGAAAGAGAGAAATTGAAATGTTACTGAGTAATGTCATTGATTTTTATCAAACTACTGATAGGTACGTTAATGACAAATTAAAACTTCATTTCAGATATGAAACTTCCGTTAAAATTGAGAAGCTATGTCTACTTCTTCTGATATATGTTGTCTTGTAAATTTTTTATATATGTACATAAAAAATAAAAATAAATAAATAAATAAATAAGCTATTACAACCTGCGTTAGTAGTTAGTAAGGTTGAGTTAAGTAAGTAGTTAGTTAGGTTTTTTAAAAATTCAGGTACTCTTTCTATTTTTCTTTATTTCCTATTTAGCCTGTCACTTTTCAGATCCCCAGCTATAACCATGCAACGTTGATCCGTTGTTCCGTTGCTGCATGATTGAAGGAAAAATCAACAAACCCATAAAAAACATTCTCATTTAAAATATTGTTATGCCAAGTAATTTGTTCGCTTAAATATGGTCTACGCTACGGCCAACAAACCTGTCCTCACGAACCAAATTGGTTCATCTGAAAATACTTAGCATAAACATACTTACTTCAGACAAAACACACTTTAAGCTCAAACATACAGTCATTTCCTTAAATACACAGGTTGGGAATTCCTTTCTCCCCTCCAATCGCGACGGGACCCACTAAATCTGTCATTATAACTAACACAAAGAATCCGGTAAAAGCCGGCTTACATTATTCCATTAGCATTCCTGCAATTTAATTCGGCACTGGACTACCTACTGCAGTAATGGACTATGGTAATCGTATTTATCATTGCAGTGCACTTATTTCTTCACTTTCTTAGTATTGTATCTCTGCTGCCCTGTTTCATCATCATCTCAACCCATAGGCATTGGACTAGACACGGATCTCCTCTCGAATGAAAAAGATTCAACTTTAGGCCACAGTTCATCGAGCTGGCCAAGTGCGAATTTGCAGACTCCACACTCCTCTACGAACATTATCAAGAACTCTCAGGCATGCAGATTCCTTATAATATTTTCCAGTAGTGAGCAGAATGCACATAACTCTGAAAAGTCAGAGATGACTGTGTATCTAAAATCGAACATTATTAACAGTACCTAGCAGTAGCGTAATAATATTTATTTCCTATGAAAATAGTGAAACCAGTTCTCAGTTTAGATGGTATTTGTTATTCTAGGGCTTATAAAGCTATATTTTTGAAAAAGGTACTAGTAGAAACTTTCGTCCATTGTATTCAAGCGCTGAAACAAGTTAATAGAATAATGTAAACCGGTCATAAGACCAAACTGACCTATATAAAAAGACAAAGAAACTTCACACCTAACACGGCAACTGATTTAAAATACATACGTGATTCAGAAAGGAATTGTAGCAATCTAATTTGAACTTTATAAGGGGGGATTACAGTTACAAATGTATTCATTAGTCTTTAGTCTGGAAGCTTAAGGTGAATACTTAAATCTTTTAAATATAGAGTCAAGAGCTGCAGAAAATAAAGAAGATGGTAGAATAGAAAACATGAAATAAAAACTATATTTTCAAAGATTGGCTTTGAGTTAAATCAAAAACGTTATACTTGTCTAACAAAAAGTATGGTATACTTGGTTCTGCCTGATGGAATAGTAGACTTTTCTAAAAAGTACCCACCTAATTCTATCCGTTGGTTAAATACTATAAGATCTAATGAGTCAAGTGCTAGTCAAAACACTCAAAGGATCTAAACATTTTGTACTCTACACTAAATGTCTACACAAAATTAATTAGCTTACTAGCATAATATTATCGTGATCACTGCAATGATTCCCCTTAAATCTTTCTTAATCCTCAGAAGTATAACCGAAGATTACGAAATCCTGCATTAAAATTTCAAACTTGAACATTAAGAGATAAGGTCGAATATCAAATGGATTTTCACACCAGGTGGGTTAAAACTAGAGGGTGGACTGTACACTGCACACGTGTCACATTCTGTACCTGCCACATCTGAAATAATCACAAAGCTGTGTGCCTCGCACAAAGAAATAACTTTACGTATCAAAATGCTTTTAACTGACTCACTGACGAGGGATTTAGTATTTATTTCTGGTCGTCTGGACGATTTGTTACGATCAGAAAAGTTAGGTATCTTAGAAAGTTTACACTGATTTAATTTAGATATTGATAATGTAGAAGTTTAAAACGCTTAATCTGAGTGTAAGTTTTAGTTTATAAAACTTGAGTGGAACTTTTCAAGTCAAAAATGTTAAGTGAACCCGAGTTATAGTAGGTGGTTATAGTCTAGTGATTGAATCAGCGTTCTAACTCGCAGCATACTCGTGATGTTCGTCTTTTTTTTTATTCGATGACAAGATAGTCCTTTACTGCGATCTCACCTAATGGTAAGTGACGTTGCAGTCTAAGATGGTAATGGGCTAACTTGGAAAGGGTATCCATATGGCAGTGTAAACAAATTCCTTAATCGGTTTCTACACGCCATCGTGCCGGAACGCTAAATCGCTTGGCGGCACGTCTTTGACGGTAGGGTGGTAACTAGCCACGGCCAAAGCCTCCCACCAGACCAGACTAGATCGTCATTCATCTTTTCATTTACCTATCTAGGTTCAAAAAAATACATACTCTTAAGTAGCCTTTTCAATCTTTAAAATTGCGGCTTTACACCTGCTACCTTCACTCACTTTCCCACCAATTTCTATTACTATTGATCAAAACTCAATCCAAAGTGAACCAGTTTCATCACAGGAAACATTTTTCAATAAAATACTCGTAGGTACACGAAAAGATCGAATTGACTTTTACGACTTTACCTCTAAAATAAAATAGGTCACAGAATAAAGATTTGTTCTGAACGGTAATTGACTAGTATTACCGTATATTTAAGATACGCTCATTAGCGTCCCGAAAACAATAATTTATCTTTTCAGACATAACATTTAGCAGACTTGGGACTTTTTGTGTCATTACTTTTTTGTCTGTGTCAGTCGCGACAGCCAAGTTAGGTAGATCTTTTAACTATTGTTTGACAGACAGACTAAATTTTTAGCCAGTTTGTCTTCTCAGAAGAATTTGACTTCTTGAAGTCTTGACTTGTCATAAGCCTAAATGAAATAAATAAAGAATTTGAATTTTTGTCTTGTCGCGAAGTAATCCCGACAGCCTTGCCTTGACTTGTTTTTTTGCCTGGAAAATTCATATTTCACCTTGGTTTTTCCCTCTCGACTACTAATAAAAAAAGTGTTAGTTTTATGCACACACTTCAACCAAGCTGATAGGTATAATCTCAATTATCGGTTTATTTTCATGACTTTTCATGAATTTGACTTTTCCAGGCTCAAACTTTAACTTTCAGTTTATGATAAGTATAATCAATTCAATTTACTTAAGTACTACATGTATAGTGGGTGGTATTTATTATTTCTATCACTTAGCGGTACCTATGTCAAATCAAATATTTTTTTTCATAATAATATTTTATTCTGTGAATCAACTCTCTGTCGTGCGACAAGTCGTCAGCATGGTCTAGCTCTTACTCCACCTGTGCATCTAATTCGCGTACATTCCGGACACGGTAATTTACGACTACCGTCAGTTATAAAGTCACGAGAGTGACAAGAGTCTCTTTGATTTGTACCAAGCGGGACATTAACATTGTTTCACGCTGCATTCGCGCAATGAATGATCGGAGGCTATAAACTTTTTACGGCCGCATTCAGAATTAAAATACATAAATTCGAGCTGTAAGTCTGACACTGCGATTCATGAATCCACTGCTTTATGAAAGAGTTTTATCTATTGGTTCCTGGGTGACGGTGCTCATCTAATTTGTAAACAACATTTTAAAGTTATTGCAACATGATTGTTGCTTTTTGAAAGTTGCCACCTTCTCAATGTCTTGCCGGTTTTTTTCAGTTTAAACTTGTGGCAGAGACTTACGAGTTGAATATAAAATGTTGTCATTTTTATTTATTAATATATAGACCCTTATCCGAACTCGGATGATAATATAATTTTATTATCATCCGAGGTCGAATAAGCTAACCCCTAGGCCAATTTTTTTTATTAGATTACAAGACAGTCCTTGACTGCGACGTCATCTGAGGGTAAGTGACGATGCAGTCTAAGATAGTAGCGGGCTAACTTGGAAGTGTACTCATACCTCTAATCGGTTTCTATACGCTATCGTGTCAGAACGTTAAATCGGTTGGCGGCATGTCTTTGACGATGACAAAAATTACATTTAGGTATAGGTATTATACCTACGAATCTAGTCAGTTTCTAGTCTCATATCTAAATATTAGATATTTATATTCAGTATCATCCTCGTTTATTCACCGTATTCAATTCTATCTCAATACATCCTTTTGTGTAACTCTCTGAACGAATACTTTCATGCGCTGGCGCCATTTCTTTATCGCTATTAAAAAGCTGTAAAACGACATTTTATTGGACCACACACGTACCGACTCGTAAATCCTTAGCTACTAATATTGAAAGTGTGATTGTTGTTGGTTTGTCTTTCAATCACGCAAGAGTGACATAGTATGACTTACATAATATAAACGTAATGTAAAAGTCAAGCCGAACTTGATTAATATTTTCCTCTCCTCTCTAAATAAGTGCAAAGCTTGTATTAAAAGAAGGTACGACAATAGTGCAACTGGTGGGGATCGAACCTTAGACCTTTCAGTTTTCAGACCGCATCTTTAACCTTGATTAATTGAGGTTTTTAATATTGTTGGACGTCAACGCCTCAATAGTGTAAATTTTCTTCAACAGTTTTTACTTCACAATATAATATTTTAAAGTGTTTTCATACCTCACTACTTAAATACGCGAGGCAGATTTGAAGATTAGCTGAAGCTGAAAAAGTTGCCAAAATATTTACACTAATACTCTTCTCCTGTCGCGAAAAAAGTTAAATTACGATCTTGTACATCAAAGTGAAATGTACCATTCAAAATTTAGATTTATATTCAAGACATAGATATTCAGACACATTTTAATTTACAATTTACATTAAAAACGACCTACATTGCCGTTAAAATAAGCAAACTGAATGAACTAGGTCAATCTTTTCGGTATGCTAGATTTTCCATCTATTACCGGCCCACCATTGGGCACGGCTGTGTGAAGAATGAATGAATGAGAAGGGTTTATGAAGATGTTTATGAAGGGAGACGGGGTCTAAGAAGAGTGAATGAAGAACCTCGATGGCAAGTACAGGCTAGAAGTCAGAGTTTAAAGACATTATATGAATCTCTCCACTTTCCGCACAATGTTGTCTTCACACACTTTTGAGGACATTATAGGGAACTCTCGGCTTTCCGCACGATGTTTTTTAATCTCATAACTCGGATTAGAGGTAAGTACCTGGGATTAACTTGTTACTCGATTTTAATTTAATACGTTAAACGTTTTATATAAGTCTTATAAGAAGGCTCAGGGTCGCTCGGAATATCCCTATGAGATCAAATGAGAAATGAGGTGTTCCGTAGGAGAACCAGAGATACTGACTTATTAAGCAATCGGATCACAAAGCTAAAGTGGCAAGGGGCTCGAAGAACCGATGGGCGATGAGGTCCCAAGATGCTGGAATGGTGACCCCACACCAGAAGACATTGGTGGAAGACGTTGGTAGACCCTGCACTATTTGGACGGATGATCTCCGAAGAGTCGCTGGGAGCCACTGGATGCATGCGGCGCAGAATCGTGTTCTGTGGCGATCATTTCACGAATATGTCCAGAAGTCTATCGATTAAGATGATGATAATGTAAGTATGTATCAACCGTATTTTTTGTGAAAATAATAATAATTGTAAGTTTGAATAAAAATGTATAAATTCATAACAGCATGTATTAAATAAATCTGCATAATATTTAAAAGTATAAATAAGTTTATTGAAGGCACTGTCATCTCGACCTTTTTCTCAATAAGCGAAGCACGAGCGACAGTATCGAGTATTTTCCAATAAGGCCTGTCTACAAAATGTTGCAGACCAAATGCGACCTTCCGGTTAAACGTCAGGAAACCTGAAAAAAAATACCTATCAAATGTTTGAATCAAACGCATCGCACACGCTTATTTATGTAAATGCTAAAATTCAGAATTCCAAAAAACTTTAAGCTGTATAGTAGGTAGGTACATCCTATCTGAGACAGCTATTTTTGTTATATTGCTCTTAAAACTATCTTTATTAAGCTTAGATCCAACGAAATAATTCAAATCAATTATTCTTATATGAGATTATGACGTTCATTTTCCATACGAACAAACAAATTGTATATTTTATATTTAATATATGTATTACTTATTTGATTATAACAAAATATGATTGTGTGATTTGTGTATAAGTAGCATAAAATTTTAAATTCAGGAACTTAATTGCACATTGCTTTTTCATCCACCGATAGACGTCCATTTCTGAACATTACTTGGTCTCTGTATAGACTTCCACTTGGCTCGGTCTTGTGCCACTTGTATCTAGCTGCTCCCTGCGACTAGTCTGAGGTCGTCGGCCGACCTAGTGGGGGGTCCGGTGCGAGGTTGTCAGTCCTCGGGATTCCAACGAACATCGCTTCTTTGAGATAATTATGTGCCCCTTCTATTGCCACTTTTATTTACATTCCTAGTCCATCTGAATTGTGCCGTTTTTGTCGTTTTCCCCGCAGCGGAAGCGACGCAGCTCGTTGTTTAGCGTTATTAAAATATCTCGCTGTGATTTCCGGAGCTTTCGAATTATCCCCGGTTTGTTAATAAAAACATTCCTCCGTTAATTCTGATAGATTGCCGTTTGAACGAGATTTATTGTAGTTTTACCAAAACATCTCTACTACCAAACAGAGCCATTAATTATGCATTAATTTATTTAGTCACGAACAGTTTTCATTTTTCATCGTGTGGTTTTCTTCATATCGATATTTTTTTGGTTTTAAGGTTAAGGTTGCGCTTGAGGGAACCTGCTAATTCTGGTTTGTCTATTAAAATGGTATTCGTATTACTATGGACATGTTATTTAAAGTGTGTCTGAACTCTCGTTACATGACAGGAGTATGACAAAAATAACTTAAAAAAAAATAGACGCTGTGATATATAAAAAAAACTAGTGTCCAAATCTACAACAACCGGGACTCAAACGCCTTGCGAAGTGATCGTTAGCGACGTTACCTCAAAAATAGCAGTCTAGAAATAGGGCTATATTAGCCTCGTAAGTAGGTAGTAATTGGCTTATCTGGATCACAATACTGAGATCACTCAGTATCTCTCACTGAGTGATCTCAGTATTGTGCTCCAGATAAGCCAATTACTACATTGTGAATACTAAAAATGGGTGTATTCGAATGCTTGAATACTGAATGATGCTATATTTAAATACTGAATAATGGGTATATTTGAATACCTGAATACTGAATAATGAGTGTATCTGAATACTTGAATACTGAATGACTACTATATTTAAATACTGAATAATAGGTATATTTAAATATTACATTACGAATGAATACCTGCTATATTAGAATACTCAGTACCAAACTTTACTTACCTACTGAGTATTAATTAACATGAATAGCGAATAAGCTCATGCACATCATCTATTAAATCAACTTTCTGCTTTTCAATTCTTAATATTCTTGCCAATAGTTTTTGACCTTGATAACGAAGTTTGAAATATTTATCTGAATTACTTTTATTCTGGGGAATTAAAATAGCATCGTACTGATCGTAGCCAATAATTTTAACTAAGTGAAGACCACATAATCTTTTTTCAGTAATAATTATTTCTACATGATCTCCAACATTCAGAGACATGATTTAGAGGATACTAAATTATTATTATAAAATGTGCATATGATCGGACTACATTTTTATAACTGATATAAAAACAATATAGCTCTTATTAATATAGAAAGAAATTCTTAATAGGAATTAGTATACTTATATTTGTACAATAAAATCCAAATTGAATTTCATACATTTATTTGCATGAACAAATTAGGGTTTACATAGTTTTATTCTTAGATTAGAGGTTTTATTAATATAATACATTATAATATAATACAATAATTAATACAAAAACAAAATTATACATCAGTAGAAACGTCAAAGTTTGCCATATTTCGTTGAATTTTTGCAATGAGGTTGTGAGCACCATTATAAATTTCATCGTAAAGTAAATTGTCGTTGTCGATGACATATTGTACGCAAACACTCGCGTCACATTCGCAGAACATTGTATTTCGTAATTTTTCTGCGTCAAATATTTCAAGTCTGATTATCTTGGCTCCATTTCTCGGGACTTTTATATACGAATACATCACATTGGTTTTCTTCTTTTTAGGAGTAGTCTGTAGTACGACGTCTGATCCATTATTGTTTTCCCTTTGAAAATAATTACTCACACGTTGAGTAAGGCTCGCATTCGGTGGAAAGTTGAAAAGATCGTTCGAATCCTGAAATAAAGAATAGTATGAGTGATAATGTACTCGTATTAATCAAATTAATAATATTTAAAGGATTTTAATATGTAATTTTAAAAAATTTGGACTTACCGACATATTGTTCGCTGCGCCTTCAGTTCTGATGTCTAATGCAATCTGATTTATTTGTCAAGTTTTTACGAAATTTATATATTTTTGAAATTGTCATTAAGGTTCAAAATCAAAGATTTTATTAATCAACGATGGTTCTTTAAATGGGTATGGAATGTGAAATAGGAATCCTCCAGACATGAAGACGCGGCGGCTGGCTCGTGTAGCTAATGTAGGGCGACATTCATTTTGAAGTTCCACGGATTTGTTTAAGATTGTATGCATGCAAGAAGGTTCCATGTTTTGTAATTGCGCAAACCGATTGAATTAAATGTCATACCGCATTACGTACGCATAAAAAAAAAAATGAACAGACAAACTATTCTTATGGCATCATATGGTACGGTACATGTGAAAATAATTATAATGTTACTCAAAACCAGTCAATAAATCCGTTCAACATGAACTCATTGTTTGAAATAATAATTATATTAGTAGAGAATATCATAACTTAATAAAATATTTATCCTACTTTAATCACTTGCTAAATGGTGGCCCATTCATTTTCTAAGATCAGTGCTTTGTAAGCAATATTATAAGACCAACATTAAGGCTCTCCCACATTATCCCCGACATATTATAATGAACATTCTGTTCATTTGTTCCCTCATAACTCATAAACAATATTTTTTTAGAATAATTAAGTGTTTGAAACTTCTATGTTAATAGTAAAGTGTGACCTAGTAAAGGCGACATATAAAACCATGCTGCTTTATAATGAATTAGCGACCCGCCCCGACTTCGCACGGGTAGCTTATTACAATTTTTTGAAATATAACAGTCTAAAATTTATGTCACTCAGAAATAATGTAGCTTTCTACTGGTGAAAGAATTTTCAAAATCGGCTCAGTACTGAGCTGGAACTACTTCCAGAGATTACCTCCTACAAACAAACTTACGAACATTACTTCTTTAATATATTAGTATCTTAGATTATAATTTTGCAAATAATGATCTCGAGCGAGTGTTAGTGTGAAGGAACCTTTTGGTGAAGGAAGGGATATTTGATGACAAATCATTTTCGCTTTATTTAAGCAATAGAGCGGGATGGTTGATTAGACATTGTGTTATCCTGAAGCAGGGAATCCTGGTGCCTAGCGGTAGATTTTCCAAGTGTAGATCTTCTCAATCAAAGATAATGTAAGTACTTTTATATTTATTCATACATACATAGATGAGAATACTTCCAGTATTCAAATAAACTTTTTAATCATAAAAATATTATGCTATTTATGTGCTAATAATGATTAGCTTGTCGGACTATGGTTCTGGGTTCGATTCCCTAGTCATTCCAAAAATTATTGATATGAGAAAGATGAATACTACATTGAAAATACTTCCAGTATTTAATTAAACTATTTCTTTGATTATAATAATAGGTTATTTATATGCTAATTGTTAACTTGTCGGAGTATGATTCTGGGTTCGATTCCCTGCCCGGCTCAAAAATGATTGTTATGAAATAGATGAATACTAGATTGAAAATACTTCCAGCATTTAACTAAACTTTCTCTTTGATTATAATATTATGTTACTTATGCGCTAATGGCTAGCTTATCGGGCTGTAGTTCTGGGTTCGAAACCCTGCTTGGCTAAAAATATATTGTTATGAGATATTTTTTACCGAGATATTCTCAGTACCTACCCAGAGTTAGAAAATAGAAGTTTTACCACCATTCCTCAGAGAGTGCGTTAAGCCATCTGTCCCAGTTATTATCACTAATAATGTATTATCAAATTACTAGGTCGATTCAATTTAATGTATTGATAATACTGTATAGGTATACTGAATTTTAATAATCATATACAAATACATATAAATAATACAATACAAAAGGAATATTTATCCAATTAATGACGTGTGGTTTATATTAATTCCTCGACACAATTTGATACTTACTTGCTCAGTGATCTAATTTATTGTTATTTTTAAATTACAGGTCACGCCAGAATGCAGATGCATTATTTCCATCTGACGAGGAAATAATAGAAGCTCATCAGCCCGACTTAGAAAAAAAGTCGAAGAAGCGAAAGCAAGATGTTGAAGCCGGAGAACCAAGTTCATCGCGCACAAGTCCTGCTCCAGCGCGCTCATCGGCGAAGAAATCAAAGCCGACATTCAAGCCAGTTCCACCGCCAGCCAGAAAACCGACTGCGTATGACCTGTTTGGCACTGATAGCGAGGACGATGCAGAGGATTGTGCCACACCAGCTGCCTCGGGTAAAAAAATTGCACCACTAGTATCGTATGTCACAAGGAGATTAGCGAATGGTCATTCGCGTCAATCATTTGAAAATAAGACCGGAACACACTTTATTGATTTGAAGATATATAAGTGTGACGAAATTGAAGCTGTTCAACCAGTTAACAGATGGCGTCATGCTATAATATGCATAAAGAATAGATCCAATGAGGATACGGAAGCATGGCGCCATTTGACCAATTTTATAATAAGCACAAAAAAGGAGTACAGAAAATGCTCCCCTACCTTTATAAGTAACTATTATTAAATATCGAATAATGTATGGAATAATAAAGATTATTATCACTACATAATTATGTAATCAATTTAAAATATTTTGTCTTTTTTTAATTTACCTATATATCATACCTACTATTATGCTTATTATTACTTACCTACCTAATATATTATATTATTGTTAATGTACTGAACAATATATTAAATGAATAAACTAGTATTTTCTTTCTTTTACAGTCACAACGGCATCAAAAATAAGTAATATTAATTTAATGAGATGTGAAAATTGCCAAGTTGATATACCCGAAAACAAAATTCAATATCACTTAAGAACAAATTTACATAAGTCTAAGTGTTTATTGAATACCAAATACGATAACATTGAAATAATTTCCACAGCATTCAAAAATAGAATAATAACTTATAAATTAAGTCCTTTTGAAGAGTACCTTACACCTGAGGCATTCCTGATAGATAATGAGAAATACGTTTTTAAAATTATTAATAATTCTTTGAAAACATTTCAAGCTGTTAAATTAAACTTCGAGCTTTTTGTTTTCTTTTATCTCTCTAAAACAGGAGAAAAACAGCTGAAGTCATTTAACACGAAATATAGTATCATATCTAAAGGTACTGATATTCATGAATTGTATTCAAATACAATTCATACATTTGAAAAAAAATTATCTGAATTTCAACATCGCGAATCTGGCTGGACTTGTGAATCAATGAGTCATCTAGAAATAAACATAAATAAGTATTGTCCTTTCAGGGGTGGCTCTTACATAGCTCTACCGAGTGTGGTTAAAAATACTAAAAGTTGTATAAATATACGCAACAATGACAATCATTGTTTTTTATGGTCTATAGTTGCTGCATTATTTCCGCAAAAGAATAATGTTTGTAGAACTAGTTCGTATCCACATTATTCAAAAGTACTAAATATAGATGGTATGTCATTTCCACCATCATATAAAGATATTAAAATATTTGAGAAAGTAAATGAACTGAGTATTAACGTTTATGGATTAGATGATAAACATAATGTAACTGGTCCTTTGTATATAACTACAGCAAGAAAAAGTAACCATATAAATTTACTTTATATTCAGAATAAAGGTAAAGGTCATTACTGTCTAATAAAAAATCTTTTGAAGCTAGTAAAACGACAAGTAACTGATCACACAAGTAACATATATTTATGTGAGTTATGCTTACAGACTTTTGCTAGTAAGACAAAATATACCTCTCACAATTGTAATGAAATAATGACGGAATTACCAAAGAAAAACAGTTATTTACAATTCAAAAACTATGAAAGGCAACAAAAAATTAATTTTATTATCTATGCCGACTTTGAAAGTATTCTTATGAAGTATAACGAAAATAAATCTGAGAATACTCGATTATATGAAATTCATCAACCGTCTTGTTTTGGTTACTATATCTGTTGTTCTCATGATTCTAAATTAAATAAATATGTTACATACAAAGGATCAGATTGTGTGCAAGTATTTGTAAAATATTTAATTAGCGATATTGAAGAAATTTATCGCATATTGTCTAAGAAACTACCAATGAAACCGTTAACAATCGAACAAAAAAATAGTTTTGAAAATGCTACAAATTGCTATATATGTAATAATTTACTTCTTGATGATAAGGTACATGATCATGATCATATTACTTCTGAATACCGCGGCCCTGCACATTCTTATTGTAATCTAATAAAAAGAGTGTGTTCATTTGTGCCCGTGGTTTTTCATAACTTGGCAGGCTATGATTGTCATCTTTTTATCACAGAGTTAGCAAAATATGAAGGTTATTTTAAAATAATACCAAAAACAAAAGAGAAATATATAACTATTACTAAAGTATTAAAAAATAAACATAGTTCCCAGCCTATTCAAATTAAATTTATAGATTCTTTTCAATTCCTCAATTCAAGTTTAGATGTATTATCTAAAAATTTAAAAGAAAATGAATTTGTTAATTTATCAAGAGAGTTTCATAACACAGACCAATTGAGGTTGTTACTACAAAAAGGTGTTTACCCTTACGAGTACATTGATTCTATTACAAAATATGAAGAGACTGCTCTTCCCTCACAAAACTGTTTTTACAACAGTTTGAAAGGCGAACATATAAGCGATGATGAATACAGACATGCTCAAAATGTATGGAATTTATTTTCTATTAAATCTTTAAGTGAATACACAGATTTATATCTAAAAACAGACGTATTACTTCTTTGTGATGTATTTGAAAATTTTAGAAATACTTGCTTACGACATTATCAACTTGATCCGGCTTATTATGTCACAGCTTCAAGTTTAACTTGGGATGCAATGCTACTTTATACAGGGATCCGGTTAGAATTAATTAGTGACCTGGAGATATATGAATTTCTAGAAAAAGGAATACGTGGAGGATTAGCTCAGTGTTCTCTTCGTAACGCTGTTGCTAATAATAAATATCTATCAGATTTTGATGAATCCCAACCATCAACATACTTGATATATCTTGACTGCAATAACTTGTATGGTTATGCAATGACTAAAAAAATGCCTATATCTGACTTCCAACTATTATCCACTGCTGAAATTGATAAATTAGATATTGAAAACATACCAAATGAATCAGACTTTGGATATATTTTAGAAGTTGATTTAGCTTATCCTGAGTATTTACATAATGCACATAGTGATTTGCCTTTTGCAGTAGAAAAATTCATTCCTCCCGGTGGTAAAAATCCGAAATTAATAGCAAATTTGTATGATAAATTTAATTATGTAATTCATTACGTTCATTTAAAAGAATGCTTGAAGAATGGGCTAATTATACGGAAAATTCATCGCGTTTTAACTTTTAGACAGCAAAATTTTCTACAAAAATACATTGACTTAAATACTCGATTACGCCAAGCATCAACATCTGAATTTGAAAAGGATTTTTTCAAGTTATTGAATAATGCTATATTTGGAAAAACAATCGAAAATAAAAGAAAACAGGTCAATATTAAACTAGTAACAACGTGGAATGATAACAACAATAAAACCAACAAACAGCTTAGTGCCGAAAAGTTGATTGCAAAACCTAACTTGAGAAATATTTCAGTATTCTCCGAAAACTTAGTTGCGATTCATCTGAGTCCAGAAAAGATAATACTTGACAGACCTATATACATTGGATTCACAGTGTTAGAATATGCAAAACAACATTTATATGAATTTCATTATGATTTCATTAAAAATAAATATAAAAATAAAGTAAAATTGTGTTATACAGACACAGATAGTCTTCTGTATTTTGTAAAAACTAAAGATTTTTATGAAGATATGAAAGATGAAATAAATAATTTTGATACCAGTAACTTTGATGAGAACAATTGTTATAATATACCTAGAATTAACGCAAAAATTCCAGGTCTGTTCAAAGATGAACTTGGAGGTGAAATCATTACTGAGTTCACTGGATTGAGAGCTAAGCTGTATTGCATAAACAGTATAAAGGGTCAAATTAAAAAAGCAAAAGGTGTATCTAAATCGGTAACAAAACGATTGAAATTAAATCATTACAATAGAACTTTAAATAGTGATGTAAATTTCAAAAGTAAAATGAACATGATTAAATCGATCAAACATGTATTATATACTCAAGAAGTTAATAAAATAGTTTTGAGTAAAAATGATGACAAAAGGCAAATTCTTCCAAACAATATCGAAACCTTACCTTGGGGTCATTGTAGTACAATATTTTAATATTATAAAATAAATAATGCGGGATAAGTTGAAGTGATTTATTACCGTATTTATGATTATTATTTAATTTTGGAATATACTATGATACTGTTATTATCTGAAATGTGTATTTTCGTATATTATTATATTGTATCAATAAAGGAGTAAGAGTAAGTCTAATATTTTTTATTTTCTTAAAAATCCTTTTTCTTATTCAAGACATTGAAGTATAGCAAAATATTATTTTATCAGTTTATCTATAAAAAGCCACGCGTCAAAAATATAAATCAAACGTAACAATGAAACTGATTAAACAAGATCTTTCACTGGAAATAAATACTATAGATAATATATTGGAAAACAAATTATATACAAAACATAGTCAACTATTACCTAATTCTATTCGTTGTATAATTTGCGGACCATCTAATTGCGGGAAAACAAATGTTATGCTTAGTTTATTATTACATCCTAATGGACTCAAGTTTAAAAATATATATCTCTATTCCAAAACAGCATTTCAACCAAAATATAAATTTTTAAGTGTTGTTCTTAAAAGTGTACCTGAAGTTAACTTTTATATTTTTGATGACAATAATGTCATTCATCCTAGTGAAGCTTTATCAAACTCAGTAATTATATTCGATGACGTCGCCTGTGAAGATCAAACTAACATACGTAACTACTTTGCGATGGGAAGACATAGACAGCTAGATTGTTTTTATTTAACACAAACGTACTCCAAGATTCCAAAACAATTAATACGTGACAATGCAAATTTCCTGATTTTGTTTAAACAAGATGATGCCAATCTTAAGCACATATTTGAAGAGCATATTAATTCAGATATGTCTTTGCTTAAATTTAAAGATCTTTGTACGATGGTGTGGAGGACACCATACGACTTTTTAGTTATTAATAAAGATTGTTCTATAAGCAAAGGAAGATACAGAAAAGCTTTTGACACTTTTATTAAATTTGATTAAGATTTGATAAGACCTTGCTTTGAAATATAGTATTGTCTCTTGATAAATACTAAACTATGAAAAATTTACAAAAATATAACTGTGAAAGCGATAAAAAGAAATCATTAATGAACATTACTTTATAGGTATCACACGTAAATTTCGTAACATGGATCAGAATATTAAGCAACAATTAGTGCGTTCAGTTGAATCTATAAAAAATAAATTGAAACATATACGTGATGTAGAGGATCAGACTGATTTAGCTCTTAATAGAATACTTAAACCTGTGACCGAGCCGCTTAAGGTTTTAGTCGATAATCCTAAATCTGTGAATATAGATAAAAAGTTATTTAAAAAAACAAATGAGATTGTGTGCCCAGAAAACATATTATATACTCCAATAAAGAATCAAGATATTGAGAGTAAATCGGAAGATAAAGATAAAGAAATTATTTCAGATTATGTAAAATATGATGAAGATGATAAAATTGATAGTGTTTATAAGTCAAAACAAGCAGATTTAGATCAATCATTACAAAAGGATGATATTATTGATATTTATGATAGTATGGATATACCATTTGGAATACGAAAGGAACGAGATAAAAATATAATGATTGGAGATTCAGTGGTACGGTTTTCTAAAATTGAAAATGCGAGTGGAGATAAAACTATAATGATCAATATTGGTGGGCGATCTTATGAATTAACTCCTGGTCTAAAAGAGCTTTTGTTACGCAAGAAACCTAATTTATCAATTATCTTAGAAACAGATAAACTAGTGTATAGAGATATTTTATATCATACAAATGTGCATAAGAGAGATTATAATGCCAATGCACAAATTAAAGGCGATAAAGGTATAAAATATCGAGAAATAATAAAACCATTAATTTGTGACTCAAAGAGTAACTCAAAGCAAGGTGGTAAATTACCAAAACTAAAAAAATATAAGTCTAACATAGATTTAGTTTATTGGGATAATCCTAATGAATTGGTTAATAGATTAAAATTATTAATCGCCTCGAAAAATGCTGGCAATACTAATCATGACAACGAGATAATATCAATAATTGAAGAGTTAAAAGAAGCAGATATCATCAAATAAAAACAATTGTACCATAAAAATTTATTTAGTGTTCAAGTAATTTTCAAAGATGAACGTTGATATTTTCGGACACTTTTTGAACAAAAGACCAAAAATTGACGATACAGTGTTCATAAATAAATGCCCTCTTAAAATATCAAGTGATGGTAATTTAGATGCTGACAATAAAATAATAAAAAATTTGCATATGCCTGTCGATTTCAGTGATAGTGTGACGAAAGAATATGTTGACTGTAGTATTACAGACTGCACCAAAAAAATAACAACTGTGAATGATTTAGTTACAAAATTAGTTACTAAAATAACTCAATTAGAAAAATATATTGAAAACAGTAAACCTTCTAAAAATGAGCAAAGCAGACGTGATAAACGAAATACATAAATGTGCTAGAATAAACTTTCCACGGAGACCAGTGGAATTGAGAGATATAGATGACCTGTGGCAAGCTGATTTGTTAGATATGCAAACTTTTTCTAAAAAAAACTCAGGTTATAGATTCATTTTGGTAATTATTGATACTTTTTCAAAATATGCTTGGGCTATTCCACTAAAATCCAAAACAAAAGAAAATGTATGTATGGCTTTTAAAACAATATTTAAAAAAGGACGTAAGCCTAAAAACTTACAAACTGATTTTGGGACTGAATTTTACAACGATAATTTTAAAACCTTGACTGAGATGTATAACATAAATCACTATTCAACTTACACCACAAAAAAAGCATCAATCGTTGAAAGATTAATAAGAACATTAAAATCAAAACTGTTCAAAGAGTTTAGCCTAAACGGAAAATACAAGTGGACCGATGGAACCTTAGATAAAGTGGTTAACAATTATAATAATTCACGTCACCGCACTATTAATCTAAAGCCACGTGAAGTCAATATAGGTAATAAAAGAATGATTTTAGAAAGATATCGTCATCAAAAATATCAATCTAGAGCTTCAAATAAATCCAAGTGTTTGAATGTAGGAGATTTTGTGCGCATAAGTAAGCATAAAAGTGTATTTGAAAAAGGATATACACCTAACTGGTCGACGGAAATATTTAAAATTACTAAAGTAAATGAAACAAATCCGATTACGTATTTAATCAAAGATTCTAGAGGTCAACCTATTTTAGGTGCATTTTATACTCAAGAATTGCAAAAAACAAAACATCCAAACATATACCTTGTTGAAAAAGTATTAAAGAAAAAGGGAAACAAAGTATTCGTTAAATGGCTAGGATTACCTTCCGCTGAAAATAGTTGGATTGATAAGACGAATATCGTTTTATGAGTTTAATTAAATTTCCTATTTAAATAGTAGTTTTATGAGTATTGATCAGTGTATTAAAGAGCATGAGCAAGAGCAGTATATTAAATTGGTTAATTAATCATTTGCCCATTGAACTTCACCTACCTGGATATAACTATTGTGGACCAGGTACAAAGTCTTATGAAAAGAAAGCTATTAACCAGTTGGACGAATATTGTAAAGAACACGACATAGCTTATCAGCAATCATCTGATTTAAGTGATCGTCATAAAGCTGATATAAAACTGATGAAAATGGCGCGGAACCGCTTAACAGCATCAGACGCCAGTTTAGGAGAAAAGATAGCAGCTCATATAGTCAATAAAGCAATGTTGACTAAAGTTAAATATGGTGCCGGTTTGGGGATCAAAAATAAAGTAAGCGACTTAAGTTCAGGTGGCGGAATACAGAAGCAATTGAAACATATCATATCGCATGCAAAGAATCATCTTAAAAAATTTAAACCGAAGGGTAAGAGTATGGCTATTAAATTGGCAATGATGGCTGCTAAGGAACTAGCAACAAATGCAAAAGTTAAAATCCCACGTATCATTCCTATCCCGAAAACGGGAGGTTTTCTACCATTGATACCTATTTTCGCCGGGTTATCTGCAACTGGCAGTTTAGCTGGTGGAGCTGCTGGAATAGCTAAAGCAATAAATGATTACAAAGCCGCCGAAAAACGTCTGGATGAATTAAAAAGGCATAATGAAAAAATGGAATCATTATCGATTGGAAATGGTTTGAGCATTAAGCCCTTCAAGAAAGGTCTTGGAATTTGCGTTTCTAACAAAAAAAACTAAATAACCGGCTACCTAATAGAGCTCTCACAAATATAGATATTATGAATTATTCCAGTAATATTCCTTATTTTCGTGGAGTATTCATGAGAGATGAATTACCTAAACATCCTTTAAAGAGAGAATGCGGAATTGTTAATTTAGATAGTTCAAAAAATCCTGGCAGTCATTGGGTAGCCTACGTGAAATACAATAATCATATCGAGTACTTCGACAGTTACGGTAATTTAAAACCACCAAAAGAATTAATAAAATATTTTGGATCTGAAATATATTATAATTATGATAACATTCAGCGAGATCATCCCTACAATTGTGGACATTTATGTTTAAAATTTTTACATAAATTTTGGAATGACAAGAAAATAAATAAATAGCTCGGGGAAACTTATGAACGTTTAGTAAGCAATCATGTCTATTGCAATAACTATCACGGGCACTAAGTCATCACTTGAATCACATTTTCAGCCACCTCTGAATATAGATGACAAATATGAGTGTGGTTTAGTTTACTTTTCAGTTCTTAATTCAATACCAAACATTAACGAGAATAATAATATATTTTCTTACGGAAATGGTAAAAAAATAAAAATTCCGTGCGGTACTTATGATCTCTATGATATAGCTGACTATATACGAAGTAAAGTCATAGATTGTGATATTGTGATTAAACCAAATAACAATACTTTAAAATGTCTAATAAATTGTTCAAATACATTAAATTTCGATGTAGATAACAGTATAGGATCTATATTAGGTTATCGAAATGTTAAATTAGAAGCAAATAAATGGCATGAATCGGAGAACCCGGTCAACATTCTTCCTTTGTCCGTCATTAGAGTCGAATGTGATCTTATAAAAGAGTCGTATATTAACGGACATCCATCTCATATTCTGTACGAATTTGTGCCAAACGTTCCACCCGGTTACAGATTCATAGAAGTACCGAAAACTATAATTTATTTTCCTGTAAATAAAAATATCGTATCATCAATAAATATAAAAATCCTTAACGAGCGAGGTCAACACGTTGATTTCAGAGAAGAGTGTTTCCACTTGCGTCTCCATTTAAGAAAACAGGATGATTGTGTTCAATAAAAGTCCAAATACTCTAACAAAACGTATTACAACTCCTCGAGTTGAGCAAGGCCGCAGACGTACAACATCTTCTAAAACACTCTCAAAAATTAATAAAGAGTTTCTTCGGTCATTAGGATTTAAATTACGATGAATATACTTCAGATTACTGATTTACCGCAACATGATAATTCTATTGAAAGCTATGAAATTCATACATATAGTCCTTATAATAATAGCTTTAAAGAAAACGATGAAATTCGGATTCCTATACACCAACAAGATATCTACGTATTACCATCAGCTAGTTTTATTTACATCGAAGGAAAAGCAACGATTACTGGTAAAGACCATAAACCTATAACACCCGTTGAGTTTACTAACAATGCAATGATGTTTTTGTTCCAAGACATCAGATATGAGATGAATGGTGTTGAAATAGATCGCATTAAGAACCCTGGAATAACAACAACAATAAAATCGTTTATATCTATGAATGCTGGTCAAAGTAAAGTTGCAGCTATATGGGGTTGGAACATAAATGGATTTAAAAGTAATGACGGCTCTTTCAGTGTAATAATTCCGTTGAATAAAATAATGGGATTTGCTGAAGACTATAATAAAATCATTATGAATTGTAAACATGAACTTATTTTAAATCGGAGCAATTCTAATCTAAACAGTGTAAAATTAGATGATACTAACAACATACAAATAGATATAGAGAGAATACAATGGCGTGTTCCGCATGTAAAGGTATCAGATCGTGAAAGGCTAACGTTGCTGAAATTATTAGAAAAAGACAAACCTATTCAGTTAGCTTTCAGAAATTGGGATTTATATGAATATGCATTTTTGCCTAGAACCACAAAACATTCTTGGTCAGTCAAAACAGCTTCACAGTTGGAAAAGCCTCGGTATGTTATATTAGGGCTTCAAACAAATAAAAAAAACAAAAAATCTGTAGATAGTTCTTTATTTGACCATTGTAAAGTAACTAACGTTACATTATTTCTGAATTCACAATATTATCCATACGAATCTCTAAATCTCAAGTTTGATGAAAATAAATATAGTATATTATATGAAATGTATACAAAGTTTCGTCAGTCTTACTACAACGTTCCTGTGGACCCGGTGCTTGATTTGTTTAATTTTAAAGACAAAGCACCACTTTTTATTATCGATTGTTCAAGACAAAACGAAAATTTAAAATCTGGACCAGTGGATGTCCGATTAGAAATAGAATGTTCACAAGATATTCCTGAAAATACAACTGCTTACTGTCTGATTATTAACGATCGGTTAATAGAATATAAGCCGCTGAGTAACATAGTTCGAAAATTATCATGAATGCTATAATAGTAGATATTCAAGGCTTTAAAACTGATGAAAATGAGTTCATTTTAAAAGAAATTGCTATTCTTTGTAATAACCGCATACAAACTTTCCTTATCAAGCCGCCATGTCCATTTTATGACTTGTCAAAAACTGAAAGAAGGCATGTTTCTTGGATTGAAAGAAATAGAGGAATCCTTTGGAGTGAGGGATACATACCGTATTCGAACTATAAATATATTATTCAAAAGATTTTACAAGATAAAACTATGTATGTTAAAGGTGTTGAAAAACGATTGTGGTTAATGAAAATATTAGAAAAAAGCACAATTTATAATTTAGAAGATAAAGAGTGTCCAAATTTGTTAAGTTTACATGAAAATTATATATCTAGTGATTTGCATAGCTGTATTTTTCATACTAAAATCTGTGCATTAAAAAATGTATTATGTTTAAGAAAATGGTGTTTAGATAATAAATTTTCATACTGAAGTTTGGTTGTTTTTATTTGTTTTTATCTTATTGTTCCATCTATCAATATGAATGTTATAGTAATTATTCAAAATTTAGTGAGCAATCTAAATAAATAATGTATTCAAAATATTTATGAACTTTAATATAGTGAGTACCCAGGTGTAGTAAGTAGCATTATAATATACTCATTAGCTACTCAGTATTCAAAATGCATTTTCAAGCATTTGAATATACATATTATTCAGTATTCAAGTATGTAGTATTCAAATTATTATTATTATTATTATTATATATATTCGAATACTTGAAGTATTCGAACATATCAGCATATCGAAGTATTCAAGCATTCGAATACACTCATATATCTATTATACAGTATTTTAAATATAGTAGTCATTCAATATTCATGCATTCGAATATAATCCATTATTCAATATTCGTGTATTCGATTATATCCATTTTCAGTATTCAAGTATTCAAATACACTCATTATTCAGTATTCAAGTATTCGAATATACCCATATACCCATTACACAGTATTTTAATATAGTAGTCATTCAGTATTCCTGCATTCAAATATAATCCATTATTCAGTATTCAAGTATTCAAATACTTGAAGTATTCGAATATATCAGCATATCGAAGTATTCAAGCATTCAAATACACCCATATATCTATTATACAGTATTTAAATATAGCAGTCATTCAATATTCATGCATTCGAATATAATCCATTATTCAATATTCGTGTATTCGAATATATCCATTTTCAGTATTCAAGTATTCAAATACACTCATTATTCAGTATTCAAGTATTCAAATATACCCATTATTCAGAATTTAAATACAGTATCATTCAGTATTAAAGTATTCGAATATACCCATATACCCATTACACAGTATTTAAATATAGTAGTCATTCAGTATTCCTGCATTCGAATATAATCCATTATTCAGTATTCAAGTATTCAAATACACTCATTATTAAGTATCCAAGTATTCAAATATACTCATTATTCAGTATTTAAATATAGTATCATTCAGTATTCAAGCATTCGAATACACTCATTTTTAGTATTCACAATGTAGTAATTGGCTTATCTGGAGCACAATACTGAGATCACTCAGTGAGAGATACTGAGTGATCTCAGTATTGTGATCCAGATAAGCCAATTACTACCTACTCTCGTAAATAAACCTAGATATTCCTGTAGCCTGAAGTCGACCGTGGCACATAGAGTACTATTTTCTACTACAAATATTAAACCGCAAGCTGGCGTGAAGTTTCGGAGATGAGTCGATATCAAAGTGTTAGTTAAACGGAGCGTATCATACAACAATCATAAACAACATTACCTGTGAATTATAGGCTGTAGCGAGCGGTACCGTTGCACGTTTGGGTACGGTCACCATGCTTCTAATGGCTAGTCAGGACTGCCTTTTATTTTTTGTTGTTGTGACAGATTTGCCCTTGGTAAATAGTCATTGGTATAAATTTTAAATATAAATATCTACGGATGTACCAAGGTAAAACTTTACGTAAGATTCTATAGGAACTAAGTTAATACATTTTTTTATTCGATAACAAGACAGCTTCGTGACTTGTTGTTATGTATTAACCGTATTAACTCCGGCACGATGGCGTGTAGAAACCTACTAGGGACATGGGTTGAATGTACACTGCTATACCCCTTCCAAATTCGCCCGCTACCATCTTAGACTGCATCGTCGCTTACCATCAGTCAAGGACTATCTTGTCATTAAAAAAAATGAAATCAAATATGGTTGAGCGAAGTAACGGCTAGACCTTACGTCATGCTCGTGAACAGGTGCCACCAATGGGAATGGATCTGCTTTGTCTGCCCGTGTTGACATGCGTTGGATACGTACCTACCTACCTACGTATGTATTTCTGAAGCTTCATTGTGGAAGCACTGTATTCATAGCATAGTTTTGTTACCTATTGTAAAAAATGTTTTTTTTTTTAAAGAGCAACTGCTGAGTTTCTTGCCGGCTCTTCTCAGCAGAATCTGCATTCCGAACTGGTGGTAGATTTATGACGTGTCATAAGAGCTACAAGTTGGCCTACATAAAATAAAATGAATTTGAATTTGAATAGCTTGTCTTGTTGAGCGGCGTGGTCACCCGGCGGCCGGCGCGGCGGCTGGCGCGGCGCCAGGGCCCGCTATTTGCTTATAATTCCGAATCAATATGCTAGCACACGTGCATCTGACTATTTCCCTCATAAACGTTGTAATCGCCGCTGTAATTCACGCACAATTGCAATTTAGGCGGCGCGCACACCCGCGCGTTTAGGATATACATTATTGCTTATTAAAATTATCTGTCTATTGCTCAGTTATGGTTTGTGCTTGTTATTAATTAGAAACGTGGACTATTAGCATTAAATTCAAGTCGATACATATACATTTATATAACAGTACCGTGACATACCATCCAAAAAAAAAAACCATATGCCCGGGAGATCAATATCTGCCAGACCCAAAAAAGCTGCGACTTTTTCAGTATTAAAAATACAAGTGATGTCAGTTATTTTACAGCACATAACTCCAAAAAGATAACCACCCCCGAAAAAGACACAGAAGTCTTAACCTATTTGTTATCACCGCTGTAATCTTAAAATCCGACAAAAGGTAAAATAATAAAAAGAATTCTATCCTGGATGCTAACTACCCATAATAATTATACCTAAAAGCAAAAGTTCGTGAGGATGTTTATTATTCTTTCATGCAAAAACTACAGGACGAATTCTGATGAAACTTCACAATTAATATATCAAAATAGCACATAGTCTACATTTTATCGCAGAAAATAAAAGGATTCCCGCGGTAATCAAAAACCTTAATCTACGCGGATGAAGACTTGTGCATCGTCTAGTAATCTAATAATAGAAAAAACTAACGATCCTCTGTTTCTAAGAAGCCATCGTTCGAACTCGTGTAGATACATCGTTCGAACTCGTATAAATACATTAGAAAAATATTTTATGAAAATTCAGCACTTTCATCTCACAAGCATCTAAGCTCTGTTTTTCTAAATCCAAAGTATGCCACAACAAGCACGTATAAAATGTTGAAAACATGTAAGTATATAAGTAGGTATTAAAGATAAAATCCTTAACGTAAAATGTATTATGGATCATTCAGCGATCAAAACACGTGGATGTGATAAGTTTCAGCTATATTTATAAAAAATAACAATTTCGTTCAGTAATATCAAACTTCTTTATTATAATATGAGACGATTACGAGATATCGTACAGAACGATAAGACGGAGAATTTTTTTGAAAATGTCTATTCATTAAAAAAAATACACATTAAAAAATTTTTATTGAAATATTTAAAATGAAATATAACTTATTTTTAGACAAATTGGTATTTAAATTAATTCTTTTATGTCACTTAGCTCTAACTTTTCTTCTGACAATCTGGCTGATACATTGAAGGGCTCTGAAGGCAAATTAGTGAAAAAGCCAGCTTTTCATTATTATTAGGTTTTTAACTTCGGATAATGAAAAAGTTTGGCCATGGCGTAGATTTTGGGTGTTTTTGGAAATCCTCTGTATATATGTCACTCTCCAAGTCTTTAACCATACTCATGTAAAAACTATCTGCTGCTCCGTTGCTACGTGATTAAAAGACAAACCGATCAACAAACCAACAAACAAACACACTTTTGCATTTATAATATTAGTAAGTTATCCAAAAAATTGTGCTATTAGCCAATAATCACCTTCCGACATATCGTAAAGTATAAAACATCTAGGTGTTTCTGTTGAAAATTTGCCAAAAGATTAGGGATTCGTAACGTGGGCGGTATTGATGGCTAAAAAAGTTTTTCATGGCTTTAAATGTACGGTTTAATACATTGTAAATACAAAGTACGGGGCGGAAATTCTTTAACATTTTTATATTATACTCCTAGCTGAATTCCAGAAATATTTTGGCTTCATAAGTTCTGTGCAAATAATCTTGCGAGAGAATAAGTACCTAGTAGATATAAATAATGGTTCTCCATAGACTTGTAATACTCGTAAAACTTAAAGTCACCTCAAATATTTTCTGACTGTTCACTACGCTACGATACCAAAATCCTTAAGTGAAGCCTGTTACAGGTGCTGAAAGTACTGAAAACTGAAAGTTCAATCGTTCAGATTCCCATCCATTACTCTACTTGTACTTGAGTACTAACTCACTCTCAACACAAGTTGTTGAAGGGGAGAAGAGGATATCAAGTTCAACCCTAAAATAATCTTAAAAAAATTAACTCATAACTCTGGTACCTTGAACATGAAATAAAACTATCATATTATTATTGGGTAATTAAAAATCAATGGTTCCTGCATAAATAATATTATTTAAAGACACCTCAGTAACAGTAAGCTAATTGCAAACTTCCTGGGTTTTTTTTTGTAGACACCTCAGATATTTTAGTAACTGTAGGTAAGCTAATTACAAACTCCTTAATTTTTTTATAATATGTTTTTGATAAATAAATTAATGAACGATCCTGGTTCTTTCTTCTGTACGTAGTGCATGCTGCATCTCATTTTCCAATTTTCAATATTTCAGAAAATTATCTAATTAATTTTACCTTTTGAAAAATTCAACAGCTAAAACTCGTCGTGACCACGGTCCATGCAATTGGAATATCGACAATCCTGTCTAAAATAATTTCCGTGGTACGTACTCGTATTATTTTATAACAATTATGTCATTAAACCACGAATCAAGTCTAAAATCTTTAGCTAAAACACATTTCAAAAATTTCTCCATTGTTGTGTGATTAAAGGACAAACCAACAAAGAAAATATACACTTCACATTTATAATATTAGTAAAGATTACTAGGATAGCATAGGACAGGATTGATACGCCGGCATCGATCAATATGACGAGACTCGCAACCAAACTTTCAAAATCAAACATAATAAAAATAACGCATCACACGCTGAGATCTTCTCCGTATAATAACGTTTCCAATTCGTCCGCGACATCTAAACGAGATCTCAGTCAGTCAGTCTGTCAACCTGCGATATCTGCAACGAGCCGTCCCGTCTGTCGGGACCACTCAAACTATTTATGGCTTAGACTTTAATTCGGTATTGCTGTTATTTTAAAACTTTTTTGTGCCCTCAAATACTATTTATCTATCTTCTATCTAAAAAAAGGAACAAGTGACTGACTGACGACACTGAATGATCTATCAACGCACAGCTGAAACCACTGGATTTTTGAAAATTCACAGACTTGCAATTGTGCATTGTGGAGTCAACATCTCCTTAATGTGATGCTTCGGTGTCGGGGCAAAACGTACTTCGATTGTGTTTGAGGGAGTTTGTGTGGCTCTGCGTGTTGGCGATGTATTGCTTTAGTGTTTCTTCTTTTCTGGAGAAACGACAGTGTATTTTCTGTTTGGCGGATTACAGCAAAATATCACTTTTTCTTTCAGTATTATCATGGAATTCCGCAAAGTAACGCCTGCTTCTATCCAATTACAAGCAGAGTACAAAACAATTTTTTGTTTAACTAACTGGAGTCTATCTGGAAAACAATTAAACTTTAATAGCTGTAATTAATATTTTCAGTCACAATCCGTAGTAACAACTGATACCTAGATACTATACGTAATAAGCAGAAATAAAATTAATACAATTTTCTGCTATGCAAAAACTTTTCATACAAATTAAGGTCTAGGGGGAGGTTTTAGTTCACAATAAGTTTTTTGCAAAAATATATCAAACCAGCACCTCTTTGACAAACGTCAAAATGCACGCATAGTAGGGGAGCCTATATTTTTATGAAATAGTGAAGTGTGACGTCATAAACATTTGATGCACGTTTTGTAGTATCAATAATTTAAAATTTCTTCTGTTTAATAAACGGTAAGAAATAATTTATTTTTAACATCGGCAACACTCCAATAATATAACGTTAAGAGTACGAGACGTTCTAATTTATTGACAAACTGTTGCTCCTAGAGACTTTACTGCGTTATAAATAGAACACCTATTAGCAAAGGTACAAATGGTTTTTCACTGAAGTCCAAACAACCTGCCATTATGAGCTGTAACTGCCGCCCCGTAAATCAGACTTGACGGAAATTTATGCTGATGGCTCCTGCACTATAAATTTGACTACATTTTATTATCACGTATTAAATCCCACTTTCTATTCACCTATGAATGATTGCAGTTTAATAGAAGGTGTTTACGTTTAAATTCTCTAACGCTGAAATTTATAGACCGCACTCTCTCCTCAGCTTAGACTCAAGATTAAGTTAAAACGAGACAGATTTATGTCAGAGCAAATTTGGGTTTCGTTTTAACCTCTATCTTGAATCTGAGCTGAGTCAGAGCACGAGAACTTAGCATAAGAGCCTGTCTTAATATTAATTAATTAGACTTTTTAATAAGCAATATAAAAAATATAGTAGTAATTTGACGACCTCCCTGGCGCAGTGGTGAGCGCTGTGGTCTTATAACTGGGAGGTCTCGGGTTCGGTTCCCGGCGGGGGCAAATTAGGAATTTATAATTTCTAAATTGTCTCTGGTCTGGTCTGGTGGGAGGCTTTGGCCGTGACTAGTTACCACCCTACCGTCAAAGACGTGCCGCCAAGCGATTTAGCGTTCCGGCACGATGGCGTGTAGAAATCGATTAGGGGTATGCGTTGAATTTACACTGCTATACCCCTTCCAAGTTAGCCCGCTACCATCTTAGATTGCATCGTCACTTACCATCAGGTGAGATCGCAGTCAAGGGCTATCTTTTCATCGAATAAAAAAAAAAAAGTAATGTTATTAGTTAAGACGTTTAGAGGCTGTACCAAAACATGGACAAATCCCCAAAGTAATTAATAAACAACTTCCTATTACAGGATATCCCTAAATACATTTAAAACACACACAAATAAATGAATTAACATTTACGTAGGTGTAATAAAGAGAAATAAAAAACCGATAATCACCGCCAGGAATTCCAAAGCGAGATTTACTGCAGCGGCAATGATATAAACAATTCTAGAATAATGGTTTCACAGATGATCAGTGCTGTGTCCTGAAAGACACATCAGCATAATATACCTAATTACCTATTATGCTGAGTGAAGAATCTTCTGGATATCTTGTTATTAGTTATGTTTTTTATTAATTTTCCCAAATAAATTATTCTTTTTTTCCTATATTTTTTTTTCGATGACTAGACAGCTATCTCACCCGATAAATATGGTAGGAAACTTTTATCTAAGATCTCTATGAGTGACTCTAGGCAGTGGGGCAAAGTGTAAGAAAGGTGTTTGATGTATTTTCTTTCATGACTAGGATAGGATAGAATACAATTTTTTAGGGGTTGAATTTTCAAAAATTCTTTCTTGCATCCGGCCTACGTCACAATAACTATCCGTAGGTCAAACAGCCTGATCTGTCCAGCCCGAGCTGTGTTGATAATTTCTAAATGGGAACTCCTCCCAAGTTTATTTCTTAGGAACTGTGATTGTGTATCTCTTATTTGCTTTCATGTATCAGCGGGTGACGATAAAACTGTACCACCTCCGGACACCTGTCGGTGCTCGTAAACCTAGTTCACGTAATTATTGTTGGCTGGATTACCTGATTTTAATTAAACACGCGCTACAGCCAAAACAAAGTAAAAGTTTATACGATTACACGTTTATTGGGTCGTTTTGTAAAAGAACACAGTTGTTTTCTGTAAATCTGGCATGCATTTCAGCCTTATTACAGCTGAATTTCTATTACGAAAGTGTGCTTGTTTATCTGATTTTGGGTTTGTTCTTCGCTCACGTGGTGATAGAACTACAGAGTGACGTGATTTTTTGCATGAATATGGTTGAGGACCTGATGTGTGATACACGCTTGTTTTTATTTGGAAGAAAACAATCTATTTCGGCAGGATTTATTAAAAAATTAACTTCACATAAATCTTATATTGTGTGAATGTAAATTGTACAGTGCGAACTACACTCGTGTACGTATCATCATAAATCAATCATAAAAGTAGCGAAGTAAGCGTTTAAAATGTTTTTGGTGCTGACTTCGCTTAAAATGTAGGTTCAAGGCCTTAATTGCTCATTTGTTCTATTATCCCGGAAGAAAGGAAGTATTAAATGCTATATGTTTATATTGTATGTTTATCACTTTTGGAACACCCTTTTACCTTTTGTGAAGTTTTGTGTACGACCATCAAACATACATTTTCATATCATCAAAGGGAACGATATTTGGTGCGGCAAAAGAAAACGGAAGCCAGTCAGGTGTCCGGTGCACAGTAAACATCGGATTGGGAGAGGTAAATGCAATCGCGCGAATCAAAGTAAACATGACCGACTATAGCATGGCTGTTCCACAATGGTGTCAGTTTTAAGCCAAGTTTTCACGAGCAATCCTTCCTTGATAAATCCTTAAATGATAAAGTTTAGATGTATGGATGGAAGGATGTGTCATGTCTGTTACTCAATCACGCTGCAGCGACTGAACCGATTTGGCTAAAATTTCGCACAAAGATGGATAATCTGGAACAAAACGTAGGCTACTTTTTATCCCGGAAAATAAAAGAGTACCCGCAGAATTAGAAATCTTAATCTACGCAAAGTCGCGGGCATCCACTAGTAAAATATAAAGAAATCTGCTCTAGCAAAACACTTGCACTGAGTAAACATTACTTGCACAGTATGTATGTAAGTCAATTAGATTCTGCAAGTTTTAGTTCATTTGAAAATGCCTGCTGCAATATACATATTGCATAAGATAATTGCCGGACACACTCTCGCTATTGCTTAAAATGCATTGTAGCAGCAAGATCGCCAAAAATTCAGCCAATCACCACAATTGAGAGTGTAGCAATGATTAATGCAGATTTTCCGCAACTGATTGATCTGCTTGACTCGGAAATAACTTCAAGACGGCCTTAGATTACATCCTCTGCTGAAAAAATCAACCAACAAATTAACCAACTCGTTGGAAAGCCTGGAGCACCGCAGAGATATTATAAGCCCTCTTTACGTATTCTATCGGCTATACAACGTGGAGTGTTCTGAAGAGCTATTTGATCTTATTCAACCCTCTCTCTTCTACAACCGTACCGTACGCCACCGAACACAATTTGACCCTCACCACCTGGGGGCCTGGTGCACTTCGACCATCCGTTGTGCCAAATCTTTTTTTTTAAAAGAGTTCCCCTGGGCATTCGCAGACATCAGTCAGTGCGTCATAAAAGTAAAAGTTTTCGTCTGCTTATTTAATGAAAATTGCGGTCACTGTGCCACCGCCCTGATTTCCCGTATATCCGGTGGAATTAAAAACTGCTGTCAGTCGAGTGACGTGACAGCTGTTTACCTTGTCGCTCGTCGCTACCGGCGCGGTCGCCATAGCCGGGTGTTGCGTCATATTGTGCTCTGTTGGCCGAGTTACCGACTTCAAGGCTGAGAAAGCGTACTTTGACTGTACTTTTGAATCAAACGTAAAGCAGAAGTGAACCAAGATAACGTACGCAGGTTGGCAAGTCACTTCTGCAATTTCTTGCAGAAGTCAATATAAGACAAGCTAGGGATGCAATCTACAAATCGTGCTTTCACTCCACTGTGGCATAAGACAAAGGATAAAGCGTGACAGATTTGTGTCAGAACAGCTGATGAAGTTGAAAGCTTCAGTCATTCCCCTTAGAAGATACATACAAATTGCTGTAAGTGGTTCTCGTGATGTTTAAAACCTAACTCAACGAAGTTCTTGGCAAAAGCTAGTGCGAGGTAAATTTACAATCACTACAACCTCCCTGGTGCAGTGGTGAGCATTGTGGTCTTATAATTGGGAAGTCTCGGTTTTGATTCCTGGCGGGGGCAATTTGGGAATTTATAATGTCTAAATTGTCTCTGGTCTGGTCTGGTGGAAGGTTTTAGCCGTGGCTAGTTACCACCCTACCGTCACAGACGTGCCACCAAGCGATTTAGCGTTCCCGCACGATAGCGCGTCTAGAAACCGATTAGGGGGTAGGTATGGGTTGAATCTACACTGCCATATCCCTTCCAAGTTAACCCGCTACCATCTTAGACTGCATCGTTACTTACCATCAGGTGAGATCCCAGTCAAGGTCTATCTTGTCAACGAATAAAAAAAACTTATGTAAGTTTTTGTTTTGATTATTCCAAAAATCACGTATGTCCCCCGCAGGGATTCCCGGGGTCACTGCGGTCCCCTGCGGAGCTCGCCCGTGGTCAGATGATGGCTACCTTTGTTTACGCCCATAGAGCTGCACTTAAGGGATTGATTTTGCTCTTTCGAAATAAAACAGAAATGAATTGAGAGAGTTGAATGGTTTTTGAATGCTTTGTTTTAATTTTATTTTAATGTTTGGAATTTGAGTGTCCTAGGGTAAAGAAAGGAAAAGTCCGCGACTTCATCCGCGTGGATTTAGTGTTTTAAATCCCGCGGGAATTCTTTAATTTTCCGGGATAAAAAGTAGTAAGTAAAAAATCACGTCGATGCTCTGTTGCAGCGTTATTGAAGGACAAACAAACATACCAACACACTTTCGCATTCATAATATCGATAAGAGTGACTATATCTAAGACGAGGACAATTTAAGTTGCAACATCAGTCTTTATGAAAACATCTCGTTATAAAACATAAAAATCCTCACCGGGAAGCTGGCCAAACTTTATTTTACGATTCCTGCGGTCAGAAAATATAAAACCTATCAAAATAGAAATACAATCCTTACACGGAATGACCTAGCTTACCGGAAGTCCGCGTTCGCTTCAAATTCCAACCTTATATCAATGCCACAAGATTGGTTATCCTTTGTGTCACACATATGGACCTTAGTCCATGTTTTTGTTTAGAGTTACCATATTCAATATTTATTATAGCTGGCAACTTTCCTCGAATGATATTTGCTTTTGAATGTTATTTCACTTTATGTAGGTATTGCATACGCACACCACATGACTAGGTAGGTATGGATCTAAAAAATTCATGCAAGTGAATCATAATAAGATAATATTATTATTATACTAGCTGCTGCCCGCCACTTCATCCGCGTGGATTTAGTTTTTTAAATCCCGTAGAAATTCTTTAGGGTTCTACATATAACTAACTAATTAACCAACTATACCCATGCAAAAAATCACATCAATCCGTAGCTCTGTTGCAGCGTGATTGAAGGACAAACCAACAAACAAACATATTTTCGAATTTACAATATATGTACTAAATATTGTAAATTCGAAAGTATGTAAGGATTAGTAAGGATAGTGGGGATTATAAAAAACCGGCCAAGTGCGAGCCGTGCCCACACACGAAGGGTTCTGTACCATCTTAAAAGATATTATTAAGTATAGGAACTTAATTAAAGTAGAGCAAAATCAATTTGTATGGAAACCCTCTTTAATTTTTCATCTTTTTTATTATTATTTTATTACAGTGGCAATAGAATTACACATTATGTGTAAGTTTCAAGTAACTACCTATTACGGTTCAATAGATACAGCCCGCCGACAGACGGACAGACGGACAGACGGACAGACAGCGGAGGCAGACAACAGAGTGTACCCGCGGGATTTTCAAAACTCGCCGATGCGATGTAGTACATAATAATATCACTGATCGAGCCACCTTTTCAAAAAAAAATTTTTAGTTTGTATTTTTACATTGCGCCATTGAACTCAAATACTAAAATAAGTTGCAAGGAGGAACCATTATTAAGTTTACAAATACGGACGTTTATTAATTGTCTAGACAAGGCAATTAAGGTTATAAAGTGGTTTATAAACAACTTAACCGACTTCGCAGATCAAAGGCTCGAAGGTATCAATCGTCAAGCGCGAGCGGTGTTCCTCGCGCCGGCGCGGGCGGCGCCTGCTCAGACGAAACAAAATGTTCATCACCTAAAATAAAGCACTTAAACCGCAATCTATCATGTAGGTACGCTTTCGCGGAATTAGGATTCCGCATGGTTTTAACTAACTTTTCTAAACATTGTCGACGACCTCCCTGGCGCAGTGGTGAGCACCGTGGTCTTATAACTGGGAGGTCACGGGTTCAATTTCCAGCGGGGGCAATTTGGGAATTTATAATTTCTAAATTGTCTCTGGTCTGGTCTGGTGGCTAGTTACCACCCTACCGCCAAAGACGTGCCGCCAAGCGATTGAGCGTCCCGCGAGTAGAAACCGATTAGGGGTGTATGGGGTCAATGTACACTGCCATACCCTTTCCAAGTTAGTCCGCTACCATCTTCATACCATCATCACTTACCATCAAGTGAGATCGCAGTCAAGGACTATCTTGTCATCGAACAAAAAAAAATTCATTTTCCAAAATCACTATCCTAAGATAACGCATATTTTTATATAATGTAACATAAGGGTCGATTTTCTGTATACATAATATAATCACATTGTACTTGCATTTTGGCGAATAAATAATCTATCTATCTACCTATCTGTTATATGAAGATTAGATACCTAGTGGATGAAGTGGAAATGAGCGGGGCACATATTCGGAGATGGTCGTTGTGGCCCCGAGGTGCTGGAGTGGCGACCCGAAACCTCATTATTGGCAGACCCCCCACTAGGTGGATTGACGTCACAGAGAGCCGCTGGATACAGGCAGTGCAAGACCGAGACCTGTCGATGTCCGCACTAGAGACCTTTGTCCAGCAATAGACATTCGATAAAGAAGAAGAAACCTAGATTTAACTACGGAACACCATGGATAGTTTAAAGCTCGTGCCTAGCTGAATATTTTTTTATTTCGATATAGTATCGTCCAAATACCTACTAACAACGTTATGAAAAAATGCACACAAATAGTGGGCGTGGGATTAGTTTGGCTCACGGTTCGAAATAGGAGTTCGGTCGACTTACTGAATTTTTGGCTTTTTCTAAGAATAAGGACACACTGAAAATAATATTTTAGACTAATTTTTGCCTTTCTCCAAGTGAAAGGAAGAGGAAGAAATAAAAAATACATTAATTCTTGTTTAGTGTTACAAGCAGCACATCTTATACTAATATAGAATAATAATAATATTGTTTGTCTTTAACACCACTCAGAATGAGTGTACAGCTCAGCATATGCCGTGTGTTATAAACACCAATAATACACGACGCTGATTTTCAGCTGAGACCCGAGTGACGTCACAGCAAAAAACAAAAAAAGTAACATTTACAAAAGTGATAGAAGTAGCAAAAACTTTGGTTACTGAAGTGGGGCTAGATTTTTAAAATCCCACAGGTTTACAGGTTTTGCCACTCTGTTTTTCCGGGATGTAAGCCTTTTTTCTCCAATTCCTCGACTATACCCACGCAAAATATCACTTCATATTATTATATAAGCGTACAATCAACCCCACAAAGAATTTCTGAACTTTGCGCAGGCGACATGACGTTGTTTCTAGTTTATGACGGTTTTTTATAAGTCGATTGTGTGTATCGTCTCTTTGTTTATTAGTTTGTTATTTTGTCTCTCAAAGACAAAATGATTGCAACAATAAATTAGAATACAACAAAAAATTGTAAACAGATCGTCTTCCTAAAGGCATCACTGTATTCGCTCAGTTATATAAGAGGACTAGCTTTAACCCGCGGCTTCGCTCACGTTAGGTTCGATTTTTTAACCCCCTATTTAACTCTCTTGGGGTTGAAATTTTCCAAAATCCTTTCTTAGCGGATGTCTACGTCCTAACTGCTACCTGTATACCAAATTTCAGCTCGATCGGTTCAGTGGTTAGAGCTGTGTGTTGATAGATCAGTCAGTCAGTCAGTCAGTCACCTTTGCCTTTTATATATTTAGATGCGACAATAACATTGGTTTACGCCCTCGAGCGGTATGTACGTGGCCTTACGTGCAAATGAAAGGTAATGTGAATTGGCATAGCTGTTCCAGTTTTCATGGCAGATGTCACAATAACGTTTAGACATATTAATTATACGATCTCGGTTTAGTTTAGAATAATAAATGGTTGTGTACATTTTTTTTTTAATCTTTAGGTGATTCCTACGGGTTCATGCAACGAAGTTGACATGCAGAAAGCGTCACATAACTTAGCTTAGGTAGCCCATAAAAGTTAGTGTGAGGCGGCTTAAGGATCTAGGAACCTACCAGCATTATTATGCCAAGAAAACTCAGACCATCCTTAAAAAATAATGTTCATGGGCGGCGCTAATCACTTAACATCAGATGACCCGCCTGCTCGTTTGCTTGCCAAAAATATTAAAAAAAAATATATATATATCCTTACTAATATTATAAATGCGAAAGTGTGTTTGCTATGAGAGTGAAGGAATAGAGAGTGCACCTGTGCTTACGCATATCATGCTCTATATCTCCCGCGCAGATGGCTAAGGATATTATTATGTTACCATGGAGGTCGGTAAATAGAAGCCAAAGCTATATTTTAAAGTAAGGAACTTAAAAGTTAAAGCTCTTTTAATGAACACTCCACACGGCGCAATGTGACGGTAATCTTTACAAATTGCTCTCACTTTTGAGCTCCGAGCTCCGAGTGTAATGCGAATTGGTACAGCTTTTTGGATTGCCTGGTTCACCCTTAATAGGTAATTAGGTAAGAAAGAAAAAAAATCGTAGAGTATGTAACAAAATTATATTAAATATTTATCTTCTTTTCTTTAACTACTGATAACGTCGATCTCAGAAAAAAAGACCGATATACATTCACAGCTTGTAACAGATCTCTTTCAGATATTCTCTTTCTCTCAACTTTCTTCATATCAAAAAATGTCAAAATATAACATAGGTTTATAAAAATAGCTTCTAGGAAAATAGGTAATATATTAAACTAACACAGATACTCTTCAAACTTCCATTTGTATGTCTTTTGTTGGCTAAACCGCTGAGCTAATCTTCAAAGGAGGTGGGTTGATAAGGCCCAAAATCCGCCCCTCATACACTCGAAAAAAAAAGTTCCAGATTCCGACAAATTGTAAATGTATTTATATACTTGAAGATATAAACTTTATTTTAATATAAAATTTAGGTGATAAAAAAAATAGTAAGTTACAGAAAATATTACCCAAAAAGAGAGTGTTTCTTTTACTTTTCTTACATTTTCATACATTTTAGTCGTTTTTTAAGCTTTGATTTAATATTTTAGAATGAGGCGCTCCATGAACCAAAATAAATTAATACTCATATAAAAGCTTATAAAAAGGAGCATCATTATCAGTTACGTTTACCATGGTTCAAGGAGCGCCTCATTCTAAAATATTAAATCAAAGCTTAAAAAACGACTAAAATGTATGAAAATGTAAGGAAAGTAAAAGAAACACTCTCTTTTTGGGTAATATTTTCTGTAACTTACTATTTTTTTTATCACCTAAACTTTATATTAAAATAAAGTTTATATCTTCAAGTATATAAATACATTTACAATTTGTCGAAATCTAGAACTTTTTTTTTCGAGTGTATGAGGGGCGGATTTTGTTGCCTTATCAACCCACCTCCTTTAGCAAACTAATAACTTATCCTGATTCTGGCGTAGCTGCAATAGTTACAAGACTACAGACTCAGGAAAATAGTTTTCAACAAATAAATGAAGCACAAGAAAAGTTAATTAAAATTTTTGGCAATTTCTTTTTTAATATGTAAATAATACGCAAAACATTTTCTCAGGGCCACATGTTTTTTTTTTTCGAAACATCCAATCGCCTTCCCTTTAATCTTAGTTAATTGTGTATTCGTGATTGAGATTGTATGATATGTCATCAAATATCGTCCACTTACATTTATTTTAACAAGAACATCGTTAAAAATAACGCCTTCAGGTGACATCCTAATTTACTATGTGTATATAAAAACCATTTTATTTTAAACTCACAGTAATCATGTTGTAACTTCTATTTGTATGTCAAATTAGACTCATTTTACGGTAAACTTCATTTTTATGAAGGCAAAGAGATCTTGGTAATCAATTAAGATAGTATGTCGTTATCTTTAATAGAGAAATGTAAAGAATCAGTTTATGACCCCCTTAATGCTGAATTTCGTGTAAAAACTTACGCGACGATGTGTCAAAAATATTTTTTCGAACATAATTTTGCTTTTTGAGCTTTGAAGTTTGACGGAACAACCGACTGAATGGAGGTGGTCGTTAAACTTGGAATTAAGAGAATTATGCCGTTGTTTTCGGCGTCATAAAAAAACAAATAGATCAAGGCTATTTAAAATGTGGAAATAGAACTTACTGAAGATTTTAGACTAATTTCGTGGTTTAACGACAAAATTATAATGAGCTAAAGGGATACTTCTGACTTTTCAAAGTTACGCGCACAGTTAAATATTACCCACACAAGCTTACCGTTTATTTGGGAGGAGAGAGGAGAATAATAGTCAAGTTCAGTTTGCCTAATAGGTATTCTTAAAAAAATTACGCGCTGTCCAGCCAATGAAGCAGATTTCATTGTTTCACACGTTCGTTCATACGTTGGACGTTTTGCGCGGAAGTGCCCATCCGAAAAGTCCGTCAAGAACCAAGAATCCAGCAATTAAAACGATCTGCACATTACGCCTACAGTTTTAAATCAATCACGGCCACTAGACGATAAATCACCCGCAAATCCGGGACAATCCCCAGAAATCCCGACACGAAACGTTTATAAAGATCCGAGTAGCAGTAAAATATTCATTAATTGATTCCGCCCTTCCGGGTACCTACTCATTACTTGAGGGTTGATTAAGGCTCCGAGGGCAAACCTGTTCGCGAGCACATTTATAATTAAGGATCCAATTTTGATGTCGTTATCGTTACGTTAGCTTGATTACATTCAGGCCAAAATAACTGTCCGTAATTTCAGTTGCGGATCTCGAGCACTTCTTAAATCGAAAGTAGGCAGGTAAGGTACTTGTAACTCACAATTTATTCTTGTATATTCCATATTTAACCTACAACTGTTTTATTAATAATTAAACAATTTTTAAAGCATTTAAATTAAAGAAATTTCCTCATAAATTAAAAATACATAATATGAAAATTGTGAATGAAATCTTGCGAACAAAAGTTTATTTATATTTTGGTCCAACCCGGTAACATGTATTCTTACCACTAAAATATTTGGATAGCGCTTGTTATATCTACATAGTTATAAAGACAATTTTGGCTTCTCCGCTAATGGGTTGATGTCATTCTCTACATCGCTCCGAAGAAGAAATCCATGGAGCATAATAATTACAATATTATAAATAACTTATATTTTTTGAATTGTTTAGTGATTACTGCCTTCAATAGCAAAGTTAAAAAATAAGAATAGCGCCAGTTTTCATTTGCATTCTAAGGTAGTGTTTACAATTTATTATTCGGTGTAATTGAATTTTTTTTTTCAAATTATTATTTCATGTAGGTCACTTTGTGGCTAATTACAAGTAAGAGTCTTATCATCCGTTCGGATAACAGATTTCTGCTGAGAAGAGCCAGCCAAAAAGTTGCTCTTTTCAAAATGCAAGGTACCATACAAAAATACCCATGCAAAAAATCAATTAAAATACGTCAGGGCTACATCTGACGTATTTTAAAGGACAAACCAAAAACAGACCCTTTTGCATTTATAATATTAGTAATAATTATAAATGTAATTACTTGTTAAGTCTTTTAAGATAATGTAAATAACCCAGCAATAGGCCTTGCTAGTTGCTTGGCTTTTATGAAATGTTACAAGAAAATAATAATTAAGTATAAAAAAAATTATGCAACGAATAGCGACTCCATGCCTTTGTCCCCTACCTACGGATATTAATTAGAGGTAAACAAGTTCCCTTTGTAAGATTTTCACTTCCTTTCCTCCCTCCCCCACCCCACTCGACGACGTCATACGAAAGACAACAATGGGAAAGTATTACATAGTTAGCATAACAAAACAAACACACACAGATACGCACAATATAACTAGTTGTGGCTGAAATAATACTCTGTATTAACCCATATAGGGTTTGACGACGAGTAAGCCTCGCGTTTAGGTGGACTCTTGATTCAATTCCGGGATGCGAAAATGTGAAACAAGAATTCAAAATATTTTCATTATTATCTGCATTATTAACCGTTATAATTTTGACAAGAGTGAAAAGGCATTCCCTAGGCTCCAACCTAGACCTCATCAATGCTTTCCATCATTGATTGTCTTATGTTTTAATAAAAAAAATCTATGGTAGGGATAGTTTTTACATTTTTAAAAAAATAATTTGAAAAAATGTCCGATTAGGCGGACGAAAACTGAAATGCACTGAATACTTAAATTAAGATTTATGACAATTAAAGTTCATTAATTACTTTAATTTCATATAACTAAATTTAAATAAAAAAAGTTCAGTCTAATGCGTGAGCAGCAGTGAGGATTCCCAAATTTTACTTTATCTGTCATTCTTCTAGTCTAAACGTGTTAAATTTCCTTGGCAAAGATTCAGCTGGTGTAAAAAAGAGCAGGTAAATATTAAAAAAAAATAGGCTCTCCGCTCTACATAGGTTTATATATAGGTACCTAATTAGTAATTAAAGAGCTTGCAACTCAGGTATAGTAATTTATGTAAATTAGGTAAGTAATCAGGTGGAGGTATATATTCCCTAATTTACCATTAGCTATCAGGAAATCATTCAGACCATTTCCACTTTTATCCCCATCAGATTAGAACTTAAATTACCTTGAATGTTCGATAGATTATAATATGGGCAACAGAGTTGTTGGTTGACACAGAGTTATCAATTAATAGAGGCAGTCACGGCAATTAGAGGCAGTCTCACCTCGCTGGGTATGATTAAGATGGATCTGTGCGCGGATGGGTTTATGCGAAAGTAATAGGCATGCGGCGCCGCCATGAGTGTTTAATTGACTCTGCCTAATGCAATGTGTCTCGGAGAGAGAGTGGAGTCACTATGATACGCAATTACAAAACTCTCCTTAGTAGGTCAAAGAACTGATGGTCGTTTTGCGGTCCCAAGATACCGGAAAGCGTAGTGTTGTAGTTGGTAGGTGGACTGAAGACATCAAAGGAGTAGCGGGAAGTCGCAGAAAGAAGAAAATTCGAAATTGCAATGTACCTACCATATCTACTTAAAAAGAAATAAAAAAAAGTATTTTTTTTGTTACTAACATCAATCAAAGGTAAAAATAATTATAACACGGAAATAATCAGGGTTTCTTCACTGGGACGGCACAAAATTATGCCCCAATCAACGACATTTAATTCCAAATCACTGTGAGTGAAACTCATTGGAATTTTAAAATTACCATTTCCTCGACCTTTATTCATCCGTTGAACTTTTTTCGATTAAATCGTGTGGAAAATATATGGACTACCGGGTGTTAAGATCTGTTTTGGTCAAATGGTTGTTTTAATTAAAAATGTGCGTGCACTGCATGCGGAGAGTCGCTGGATACAGCGGCGCAAGACCGAGACCTATGAAAGTCTATACCTTTCTCCAGGACGTTTATATCGGTTTATACGAAGAAGAAGGTCAACTCAAGTCCCATTCCATCGCCAGAGCACTACAGGCAAAAGCCACAAGTCTCCTGTCGAATGAGAAGGGTTTACTCCATAGTCTGGCCACGGTGGCCAAATGCTGATTGGCAGACTTCATACACACTTTCAGAACATAGAGAACTCTCAGGCATGCAGGTATCCTCACGAAGATTCCCATCACCGTTGAAGGACTTAACTCCAAAAAATCAGAGTTGCGTGGGTGAGATTCTCTGAGAGGATACCTGTGCTCAGTAGTAAGTCTTTGATGGGTTGATAATGATGATGATATAGTATATAGTAATAGGTACCTATACCTAGCAAATAAAGTCTTTAATATAATTCTGATACACACACAAACCTTACGCACGGAAATGTCTCATAAAGGAAATCTGCGCCGGTGAGACGAGTCGTAAACCGAAGCAGATTTTGATGGCCGCCAGCCAAGCCGCGAGTGGTGCGTACTGCGTTCATTCAGGAGCGCGGAGCGTGGGCGGCGACGACAGCGCGCGGCGGCGAGTAGCGGCAACTTTGGGGTTCGTTTCCAAACTTTAACCAAGCGAAAAGTCATTTTTATTTAACTTCTTTGCGATCGCATTTATTGTATCTAAAGAATTGAAAATTTTATAATAAAAATAGAGTTAGATCTGGCAATTTAATTTAAATTAGTTTGTATACAACAGAATTTAGCCAAACGTTTGATTTACGTAAAGTTAATTTGTGCAGAAAGTTTGAAACAACACAAAAAAGTTTGAAAAACAAAAATAAATTATTTGAACTGTTGACCTTTCGATATTCAGTCCACCACCAAGATCGTTGCGATATTATGGACTTTTAAAATAGTCTCTAGTAAAAATAATTTGAATAAGAGCTAAAAAAAGCAAAATTCCACATACATTAGGGTCAGAACAGACACGATGCCTGTAGTGGCGACGATCGGCCCTTTGGTACTCGTAGTACCTATAGTAAACACAATTAAAGGGGTTGTAAATAGGGCATTTGTTCATAAACCACCTTGGAATAAATTTCCAAAAACTGAATAGCCACCCCACACCCCCCGCCCCGCTGAGCCCGCGGCGTAGGGGTGCCGGCTGAACTACCCCAAACTATTCCACTTGAAGCTTTAATTTCAGCCTTACCTTAGCTTATTTATTTATCGGGTTTGCAAATAAATGCCATTCAATTGAATCGTTGATACAGAAGCAGCAAAGATACACTTTTTTTTATTCGATGACTAGATAGTCCTTGACTGCGATCTCATAAGTCTATGGAGGGAAGCAGAAAGTAAGTCAGTCAGTAAACCAATCAGCTCAAAGTTACACAATTTTAAGACATGGGAAAATTATAAAACAACTTAAATTGTAAACATTCTTGCTTATTCACACTTTGTCCTCAATTTATAATAATTGGGTATCTATTTAATAAAAAGCATATACATACTTAAAATAAAGGTATTTAATATAATAACGCAATGTCATTTTTCTTTTTTTAATATCTTAGCTAGTCTCGAAGATATATAGCTTTTAAGTTTCCTGTTCGAAAAAGAGAGTGCTATTGCAACGTGACGTCACGATTCAGTAACTCCATACAAAATTTCGTTTTAGAAAGAGACGAATACAGTCGCAGCTTATAACTTATTTGTTTTTTGATCGATTTATTTTCTGTTTTCACAAATATTATTCTTACATGTTTTCGATTGTAATTAATGAATACATTTTGACAATCTGTCACATACCCAATTTAACAACCTAGTTTGTTAATAACTTCCGACGGTTCTTAAAATTATTCCATCACATATCAATGGCATAAAATTAATAGGGGAGCTGCGGGCGAAACGGTCGTTCGGACATTATGAGAATCTTTTTTTTATATTTTTTATTACCTACAGGGGGATTAGAGAGCAATAAAGGTGCGCGGATTAAAGTCGCGTGGCAATTGTTGTTTTAAAGTTATTATATAATAAAATATATACTGTATTTAGCGATATTTATAGGGATAGTATGGTACGGAAAACGGTAAGAAATACGAGAATAACACAGCCGTGGATAGACAAAAAGTTATATTTCATGATTGTAAGAAGAGATAGCTTGTTTCGTTCTTGGAAAGCCTCGCCGGAGAATATGAATAAGCGATTAGAATATACTAAATTTAGAAATAAGGTAAATAAACTTATAAATACTGCAAAAAATAATTATAGAAGACAAGAAGTTAAAAATTGTAACGGAGATTATAGAAAAGTGTGGCTCACGGTGAATAGTTGGTTGGGTCGGATAAAGCCCAGTGTTGATAGGGTTATTATGAAATACCTAGGTAAAATAAATAGTATTTATAATATATGTAATGAATTTTCTAAAACTTTTACTCAGGAAATCCACAAGATTAAACACAGATGCTCAGTAAAATTTTTGGATAGAAAATCTTATGTAAAAATTAGCGAAGTTTCTTTTAGATATGTAAAAGTAAGTGCCATAGATATAGAAAAAATAATTTGTAAGTTAAATAGTAAAAAATCCCCTGGCTATGATAAAATTAGGGTACAGGATTTAAAATATTTAAGAAAACAGTTGAGCCCAATCTTAGCGAATTTTATTAATATGTGTATTGAAAAAGGGTTATATCCAGATCTGTTAAAAAAAGCAATTATACGTCCCATCTACAAAGGTGGCAGCCACTTAGATTATACCAATTATAGACCGATAGCCATACTATCTATTATTAATAAAATAGTCGAAAAAGTTGTGGTTGGCCAGGTGTCGAGGTTTCTAGAAAAGCATAGTATACTAACCGATGCACAGCACGGTTTTAGGAGAGGTCGGAGCACAACAACGGCTCTCACCCAATTTGCAGATGAAATAAATTCTTATTTGAATAGTGGCATGCAGGTAGTGGCACTATTTATTGATTATAAAAAGGCTTTCGATACGCTGGATAAAGATGTCTTACTTCTAGCCATGGAAGAGTGTGGGATCGCAGGTCCGACAAATGAATGGTTTCGTAATTACCTGTCCGACAGAACCATACGCACTGCTATTGATGGTACCACGGGAGACGAGTGGGACGTAACATTAGGTGTACCGACTGGATCAATATACGGTCCTGTAGGCTACTTGATGTTGGTTAATAGCGTAGTTAATGTTATCAAACAGTGTCGAGTATATATGTATGCGGATGATATGTGTTTGTTGTATGCCTCGAAGGATGTAAACGCGGCAAGCGACAATATCCAATCCGATTTCGAAAATGTTATCAAATGGGCGCACGATAATGGTATTATCATTAATATGGAAAAAACCAAATGCATGCATATATACTCGCCACATAACAGAAAGGCTAAAAATGTGCAGTATAAGGACATAGGTATATTTGGTCACAGTTACGAGTGCTTGCATAACGATAAAAACTCATGTAGATGTCAGCAGCTAGAATACGTAGATAAATATAAATATTTGGGGTTACACATTGACCGACACTTTAATTGGAGGACTCATGTAACGGTAGTGTGTAATAAACTAAGGTCTGTATTGGGTCAGTTTTACCACCTTCATAGAATTCTTAATAAACGATCAAGGCTTGTGATGTATTATGCATTGGCAGATTCGGTCATTAATTATGGGCTTAGCGTGTATGGTCGGACATTCAGTACCTACCTTCAGGAAATAAAGAAAATTCAAATAAGATTGTTAAAACAGGTAATTGATAAAAAATCGAGAACAAAATACAAAGAAAATTATGAAAAACTTTTTAGAGATTTGAAAATATTGCCAGTAAATATAAGAACTAATTACATTATAGCTAAAGATAATTATTATTCAGAGAAATTTAAAAAACAAATAACTTGGAGTGTAAGCGTTAGAAGAATGAGAAAAAGTAGATTTGTAGTACCAAGAGTGACTAATTATTATGGTAAAAGACTAAGCTGTTATCTAGTGCCAAAGATATTCAACAATATAGACTGGCTTAGAGAGGAGAGGAAGGTCAGTGAAGGAGCCCTTAAAAATAAACTAAAAGAGATTTTTATTAAGGACTCTTTCACTGATTGACTATTGATTATTGTGAATTGTTAGTTTAGTTTACTTGTTTAGTTTTATTTTTGTTTACAGTTCTTGTTCTAAAAATGTAATTAGGTGCATTAGGTTTTAATTTTATTTATATGAGCGCCAGCTCGCCATCAAACTGGCTGTCCAGTTTGGCGAGATATTATTTTTAAGCTTTTTTGTGTACATAAATCTAACAATAAATTAAAAAAAAAAAAAAAAAAAAAAAAAAAAAGGGTTCCGTGCCACAAAAGGTAACGGGACACCCTGTGTGTTTTGTGAAAATGAAAGGATGTGATGAGTTTACAAATTCATATCATTTTTAGGTATCGTGATTTCATTGCAATTACTCGTACTTAAATAAATAATAAAAACGTTGCTGTGTCATGGTAAAATTTAAAAATAATTAAAAATAATTGCTACGAAATCCGTAATAGTCTCTAGGTAGGTACCTAATATCCCCGGCTAAATAAATCATTTGGCTACTGTAAAACACACAAATCAAACGTCAAACGTCGTCTACCGAGGAGGTATTCTTGGAGGGCCCACGAAGGTGTTTAATGATGGAGGTGACCGAAATAAAACCAAACCATTGTTGATCGAGTTGGCTTGTTTCTTATAGTGATGTAGGATACAGCATTCGATAGAGTCATATTTAACTTTAATCCAATAATTTTAGTAGATAAAACCATGAACGTATTTCAAATTCAAATTCAAAAATTTATTTCGTGTAGGCCTACCTACCTACTATGTAGGTAGTACCTTGTAGCACTTATGACACGTCATAAATCTACCACCGGTTCGGAATGCAGATTCTGCTGAGAAGAACCGGCAAGAAACTCAGCAGTTGCTCTTTTCAAAAAATAAAATAAACTAATTTTACAATAAGTAACAAAATTAAGCTAAGTATACAGTGCTTCCACAGTGAAGCTTCAAAAATACAATACATATAATCTAACACATGTCAACATGGGAAGTCAAAGCAGACCCATTCCCGTTGGTGGCACCCGTTCACGAGCATTTGGTAACCTTAAGGAGAAACACACCTTCTTGCAGGTACGCTATTAAGTAAAATGTACCTACCGGAAGTAGACTACGCTATTAAGCGGGAAAAGGACGAAGTAAACGAATAACATTTGTTTATGTAGTTATAATTAATTAGTCGATATTATTTGCCATTAGTATTCTGGTTGGAGCAATGAGATCGCTTTTAAGGCTGCTTAAATTGTACGTACCTTTTTATTTTTTAAAGATTTATTTTAATTTGGTGTACAATAAAGTGTATTTTTTAATTCTGCGATATCGATATATATTATTTTCAGCATCCCTACGCGAAGTGCATTATATTGGAGAGTCACGCAACATAGGTGATGTATTCCGTCCGAGCGCACGTATTTGTTAGTTTGACAAGTGCCGTGAGGTGTAAAGCTATTTCTGTCCCCCGACTGCGCTTGCAATGCATTGTTCCTCGGTTTGAACTAATTATAAGTTGATTGGTAGCTGAGTGTTGTTTTAGTTCAGAAATACCTGAGGAATGTAGCCGGATTATTTTGTTACGAGTGCTGGTCATGTTGAACCAAATCGCTACTGATATTATTTGAAAATGTTGAAGTTGTTACTCGCGACTTTATCCGCGTTTTAGCAAGATTTTTAAAATTTCGCGGAACTCAAATTCAAAATCATTATTTTATTTCATGTAGGCCAACTTGTGGCACTAATGACAGGTCAAGGCTCTACCACCGGTTCGAAAAGCTGAGAAGAGCCGGAAAGAAACTTAGCAGTTGCACAAAACAAAACCAAACAAAAATGTTACATGTAGTAGCTTAGTTAGTTAGTTAGTTGTTTAAAACAAAAATGTTACATTTAGTAGCTTAGTTAACTTGTGGACAACTACAACTCACAAACACAAAATTTTTTTTCCTCCGAGGCTACAACAGACTGAATAGCAAAGCAGATTTCTTCCAAGCAACTTTGTCATTAAGGAACTCCTTAACTATGTAATAACCTCTACTTATTAAATGTTTCTTTACACACTGTTTAAATTTGTGTAATGGTAAATGTACCAACTCTTTCTTCTGTCGTTCAATTGTACCGCAATAGATCTATAGAACGACTTGTTTTTTAGTCAGGATCCTTTTTTATGGGTAAAGTTGAGGACATGGAGATTGACATACGCCACATTTCATGCCAGAGAAATAAAGGGTAACTCCACGCACAAGCTTGTCGGAAAGACATGGATGAGTCTGGCACAATATAAGGAATGGCATGCACATGAGGATGCTTACACCATCCGATGGACGAAATAAAGGACTAGCAAAGAAGAAGATGACTGACTGATGATCCTGCGACTGCAATTCGATACCTCCTACGTAAGTTGTTGTATCCTCAAAACGCTTACGTGACGCGTTAATTGTTGTGAAGGTCAATAAAATGGTTTAGGCTGTCGTTTTAATAACGATACGACTTTATACGTCTTCAGAGTATGTTAAAAAATGCTATTTCATAATTTTTTTTAAACGAACACATAAAATAGATAAAAATAAATTATATAATGCACAAAACCTAAAATGACAATTTTGTGGGATACCACAACTTACGTAAGAGGTATCGAATTATTCCTTCACATAATAATTGCGATTGCTTTGCCCTATTACCCTTGATATCGTTGGCATTGCGTAAATCTCAATCCTGTTAGAGGCAGGTAGGGGTATACAGGATTACACGCTGCAATAGTCTCCCAGGGCAGAGTCGATTACGGCGTAATTCCATGGAGGGGTTAGTAGCGTTGCGATGCGTAACGAACGTGAAGATTTAGTGGTTACATCAAGTACTATACAAATATTAATAACTGATTCTAACCAGCAACAGTTTTAACGAACGAAGAGTTTTGCTGTAGGCTGATTGTTTGTAGATGAAAGTATCTGCATATTGACTTATAATAAAATTTGTGTCCACTGTGACATAATTGAAGAATAAAAATGGTTTTTCAAGAAGTCCCTATGTGCCATTTTTCCAAAACCAAAAAAATGTGCTTAGGGACTTCTTTAACTAACTTCGCTCTTCTCAGCAGAATCAGCATTCCGAACCGACGGTAGATTCTCGACTTGTCATAAGAGCCACAAGTTGGCCTACATGAAATAAATAATTTTGAGTTTAAGTTTGAGTTTAGGCCATTCTTTGGCATTTATAATGTTAGTAGCTTCGGAGAAAGGTTTTTAAATATCCCGCGGAAAACCTCGATCATTCTCCTCCTTAACATCTTCTTATCCTTCATCAACATTCATTTCATTTCATTTCAACTGATAGACGTCTCTTTCATGGACTTGTACAGATCTCGGTCTTGCGCCACCTGTAACCACTTACTCCCTGCGACTTGTAATGTCGTCGGTTCGCCTAGAGAGGCTCTGTCAACAATGCGTGTCCTCAACTAAACCCATGCAAAAAAAATCACGTCGATCCATTCGTTAATCCGTTGCTAAGTTGCTGCGTGACTGGAGGATAAACTAACAAATAACACTAAAAATGCATTATTTTTGTTAGTGTATAGAAAATTAAAATTTTATTCCTTTCATGTGATCAAACAACCATTTCTATATGTACAGTCCAGTGGCGGGATCAAGTCGTAAAGAAACTCATCCATGCATTTTTCATCCCAACTGCCATGAGGCCGCGTTATGACGCGTGTCGCCGGACTAGTTTGTCTGCGCTGACCGTTTCCTGTCTCATCTCTTACGACAGAAGATCCGTGGAGTAGATCTTATGTATAAAAATATTTTCTAAAGTTTTTAGCAGGTTAAGCTTTCAGTGTTCTTCCCATTATGGTTTGATATTATGTGGCATGGGGATTATTCAAGAGGCAGATGTCTTTATTTCAATAGATAATAAGTATACAGATAGATAGATAGATAAAAACTTTATTGTACACAAGATAGAAACAAAATTAAATTCATCTTAGTCAATTTTTCTTAAGCTTGGTTTTTTCTTTAAGATACAAATATTTACCCAAATATGGCTAATATACCGATATATAAATAATATAAAGGAGTGATTAATGTAATTTTTAAATCTAATCATTCGATTAAAATATCTAAAGAGGTTTAACAAAGTACCTTCTTACATTTAAGTCAATGGGGTTGGAAAACAAGTTGGAGTCTTTTAAGAAACGAGAACAACAAAGAAGCAAATGCCTCCACGGATTACAAAACCTTGTATTTCCTGACATTGGGTAAAAATATTAAAGATTCCTCACGAAATGCATAATATTGTAAATCCTTATAAATTACGAGTGTACAGCCGAATGTGCCCTGTCAGCATAATTTAGTTTTATAGTAAAGCTCGGGGCGCGCGGACCCGCGGGGAATATTTCAGAATGTTATTATGTAAGAACATGCCGCCTTCATACACCTAGCCTTTCACGGTGGCCGCCTTTCTAACTGTAGGGTTGACACTTGCAAAATAAAAAAAATAAAAATCGTTTATTTCGTTCTTTCATAGTAATAAATGATACATGTTGTGGAGACCTCTTAGTAAGCATCAAATACTTGTGTCAATAGGCCTCGCTCTTCCATAGCAAACAATAAAGTATATAAGAACGATTAAGTAGTATGTATGTGTATGTGTGTGTGTGTACATGCATTCTAATAGAAATAGATTGAAGAAGCTTCTCAGTTTCTTCATAGGTTAGTATTTTCAGCCAGGCTGTAAGCCAGGTCCAAAAACACAAAACTTAATTTGCAATTAATGTTACGATCATGTTACACTAGAAACTATGCACGTCCTGTCGAACTTCACTATCTTAACTAGTTTTTGCCCTCGGCTTCATTCACGTTAAGTTGATTGATTGTTGATTGAAAAATTGATTAGTTTGTAAGCTATATTATGTAGGCCTTTCACCCCGATCCGTGCAGTGATTTAAGCTGTGCGTGATAGAGCAGTCAGTCAGTCACCTTTTCCTGTAATATATTTAGATTTGAATTTTAAGGATCTATCGTCTAGTCATATAAGTAGTTATAGTTGATTGAGAGCCTGCAATAGCATAATATCATAGTTTCCTAATCAAATGAATATTGCGATGAGGCTAACTTATTCATTCCAAAAAAAATATTATAGGCAACCCTATGCCCACGGAAGTTAGTCTGCGGAATCTTTATATTCACCTTGTCGCGGGGCAGATTTATTCACTTCTTTAGAGCGCGCGCACTGACCGTGCCGCCGACCGGCCGACCCTCCTGGACCGTACCTTGCAGCCCCACTGTGTACGCACGGGCTTTAAAAAACGCCACGATCATTCAGCCGCGGGATTCTAAAAATTACAGCTACAGTATGACGATTGCAATTAACTCTGATTGGTCGACAATCTCTCGCTATTAGATTTAAACGTATTGTTGCAGCAAAAACACCATAAATTCAACCAATGGAGACTGTTACAATGCAATGCAGCTTTTCAGTAAACGATCAGCTTTGACCTACCAAATTACATAAAGCTGGAATTCGCCACAAAAAAAGGCTACAATTCATTCCTCATTCATAGCTCAACTACAGCTGAAATTGAAGCCGTGATAGGCGATATCTTCGTGGTTAGAATCGCGCTTTCTTATTTGAGTGGTCGAGGTCGATCCCGGCACAAATCATCGAAGTTAGGTGCGTTTAAGCAATTAATATCACATACTTCAACGTTGAAGGAAAACATCGTGAGTTCTGCACACCTGAGAGTTCTCAGTGATGTTCTTAATGGTCTGTGAATTGACATTGGACCATCGTGGTAGACTATGACCTGTGGCCTGTGCTCGGCAGTGAACCGTTGATGGGTTTGCTGATGATGAAGATAAGTTTCTTAATTTAGATATTAAGAAGTTATTTGTTAAGTCAGTTAATATTAATAATTCTTTCTTTATCGCTAACATAAAAAAGATGTAAAAAGACGCGGCGTGAATCTTGGCCAGTGCGTGTACCGCTTCCCCGTATTGTATGATATGTGTTGCGGAAAATTTTGTTTTTCAGCCGACTCCGAGCGGCGAGCGCTGACAAATGTCGCTAGTTTACTGCCAATGTCGCAAGGCGATGGGATTGTCCTTTCTGCCTCGAGGATTTATATCGGTCTTAACATTTCAAAGGATATTTGAATTTTTCGCATGAAATTTTCTTTACGGGATATTTCAAGTTGGTATTTTTGTTCGCGGCTTGCTCTATAAATTAAATATCTATAGTGGAAGCTATTAAGAGGAAATTACGATCACAATCACTACAATTGAGACTTTAGCAATGATTGATACAGCTTTTCAACCAGCAGGTCTGTACTCTAGATTAGAACTAGACTTTGGATTAGATTAGACTATAGAAAATTTCTATGGACTAGATATCCTTTAGGCAAGCGCTTTCTACATTTGGAAACATATACCCATAACATAAGTAAATATTTAGATTTTTTGTATACATTTTCCTTCAGAATGGCTGAAGTTTTTTGGCGTAGAATTTGCATTTAAAGACGGACAAAAGCTGCTTTTAACATGGAAGATTAAAGAAGTTAGGTTTTTCAATGTTCCCTCGGAACATTGAAAACCCTAACTAACCCTAATCCTAACCTAACCTAACTTCAAAATCAAAAAAATTGAATTCAAAATTATTTATTACATGTAGGCCACAAGACACTGCCACCCGTTCCAAACGCAACTTCTACTGACAGAAGCCGGCAAGAAACGTCACGTGGGCAAAGCTAGTGAAATAATAGGACGCGCTTTTCCACTTACCGGCAGGTGACGGCAAACATAAAAATACCGCCATCGTAGTGCCAAAGCTGGTTAGTGGAAAAGCAATTTATAAATTATGTAATGTCGACCTACCGCATTAAAATTGAACGTTATGTCCCATTAGATTTAAAAGCATGGCTTCCAACAAATTCTCAACATGCTTGATCACTTTTCAAAGACGTTTCAACCCGCGATATTAATGCTTGTAGGTAATGAAATGGACCACACAGCATCTCTTTCATCTGATAGGTGTGATATGTCACAACATACTTGGAGACGCTCGGTTGACATCGAAATTCTATATTTCGGCGGTAAAAGGATGGTCTCATATTTTTGGTATTCCACAAAGACAATAGCGACGGCCCAACCGAATAAAGGGGTAATCGAAAAAAGTCAATTTTAAAGGAGAGCCAAATAACCGTAGAAATGATCTTAGTATCTTCTTTGCTACTTACACCTGATTAATGTTATTATGTTATTGTTGTTGTATGTATAGGTACATAATATATACAACATTAATCAGGTGTAAATAGCAAAGAAGATAGATAGCTTTTAGGGTTTTTTTGGAGTATACTAATAGGCATAGAACTTATGGTAGCCCGCACATCTTATCCAACTAAGTCATATATGCCTACTCTGCTATTTAGTTGTCTAACTTGAAATTGTAAGTCTGAAAACACTCTTAGGGACCATTTATTACGAATAAAAATTTCATTAGGCATCAAAAAATCATTTTATTTCAATCAGCAGCCTTCGTACCTTTGTACCTCGCGGCTTACAAATGAAAAGCCGACCACTGGTTGGAGGTGCGTCCTTTTTTATTCAGTTTATTCCCTTTTATTGCGTCTCCCCGCCGCAATCACACACTTATTCAAACATTTCGACGTCTAATTTGTTTTTTATAAACAAGGGCGCACACGTCTCTCGTAATAACACACCGTCAAAGGATATATGTTTATTAAAAGCTCGATGCAGGTGCAGAGAAATGTGCTTTCATGCTTCGAGGGTTTTAAATAAGTTATGAAGGATGCAGTTACGAATTCGTCGTCTTTATTACCGCTATAACGATCTCTGTTAGATTTTTTTTAAATAATAGTAGCTATGGCGAACTTGGGAAATAGTAGTCTTTGCAATTGTGTATTGTGGAGTCAACATCTGCTGATATTCCGGTGTCAGAGCGTAATGTACGTCGAGTCTGTTTTAAAGAAGTTTGTCTGGCGCTACGTGTTGATGTTCCTGTGTTTCCTCTATTCTGGAGAAACGACATGTATAGCGCGGGCGGCGCGTGTTGCAGTACAGGTGTTTCTGGTTTAGCGGGTTACAGAAAAATATTACTTTTTCTTGTAGCATTAGTGGCTAAGATTTTGGCCTCCTTTTTGAAGGGTACGGGGTTAGGTCCCAGACATGCAATATAGGCGTATAGCCTACGTTAAGCAACTAAATATTTGCTTCCTTTAACGGCGAAGAAAAACATCACGAGGAGTCCTGCATACTTCTGCCTGAGAATTCTGTGTTATCAAAGGTCGCACACCTTCTGCCAATCCGCCAAACCGTTCTATGAGGACACCCTTCCCAGTAGTAAGGGCTCGATGAGTTGAATGATAGAATAAAGGATAAGTACCACACCATACCTATTTAACTTACATAAGTAGAAGCACCTACATAAGTTTGCATAGAGAAGCAGTAAATTCTTAAGTAGATGTTACTTATCAAAGCAAAGAGTCCACCTTATCAGAAGACGGCAAACGACGCTCAAGTGCATTTAAATTTAAATCTAGTTCCCCACCTTGGCACTAAGTTTCCAAGTAATTTACTGCCGAATATTAAGCATCACCTACCAGGGGAGCAGGAACACGCCAGGGGTGGAGTTTTGTGTGTTTTACTAATTGCCAAAAGATGGTAATCAGCTACCGGAGACATACCTCATACAGTACCCTTCTCCTTTTAACTCACCTTAAAACGTATCTTCTGTTCCGTTTTAAAGGTCCTAAAGATATAACTCAAATGCCGAAGCAAAAACCATGACAAGGAATTAATTAGAGCTGAAGGTAAATAATGAAGATTGTCGCTCGTTCTAATGAGTTTTCAGCCGGTCTCCTGTTGGTAATATAATTACGTTGCAGGTTATTAAGAAGTTGGGTTGTACTTTAATGGGCGAGACGATGAGTGATTGCTATTGTTTTGATAACTGATTAATGATTTATTAATATGGAGCTCAGAATTACGAAAGGGCAACATGAATATTATAATTATGTCTTTATTACTGTGAAAGAATTTCTCTACTTGACATATTCTTCTTTTTAACCGTTACCTTGGAGTATAAAGCCAACCGTTACACATCTCCCACTAGACCAAGGTCTCTTGCATGGACTTTCACAGGACTTGGTCTTGCGCCGTGCACATTGCACCTTTTTAATCAAAGCAACCGTTTGACCAAAACGGATCTTAACACGCGATAGTGTAATTTTTTCAAACGGTGTTACCAAAAAAGTTGAGTTTTTATCTCGGAAAATAAAAGAGCTCCCGCGGGAATGAAACACCTTAATCCACGCGAACGAAGTCACGCGCATCAACTAGTTACCCATAAAGTTTTCGATAGATTGCTGCCTACACCAAAACAATTTGAGAGCATGCTACAGAACTTCTTTCTTTCTTTCTTTTATGCTTAGATCCTTAGAGCGTGCTCTGACTTAGCTCGGACTCAAGATGAGAACTAAAACGAGACACAAATATGCTCGGACATAAATCTGTCTCATTCTATCTCTATCTTTACTCTTAGCAGAGTGAGAGTGCGGTGTATAGATTTCAGCCTCAAACATTTTGGCTGTAGTTAATGTCAGTTGTAAAGATTGATTACAACAGCGGTATCGATCAGCACACCTCGCCACTTGAAGCTGGGTCTCGTGGAGAATTGGGGGAAGTGCAGCGTGTAATACCAGCGCTGCCAACTACGATGTACTGAAATGTAGGATACGGCGACTTGAAAATAAATAAGAAAATGTGATGTATGTATATATATATATATATTTATGATATTATTATTATTATGTATTGTATATATTTATGATATTATTATATGTATATAGTTTGTATATTTTTTTATTATTATATGTATTATTTGCACCACCTACTTCTAGTATCTGTAGCTATGTCCTTTAACACCATTGGTTGCCTGGAAGATATCGCTATGTAGCGATCAGGCCACCAAATTGTATACTATTTATTTCATTGTGTCTATTCTTATATTACGTGTGGTGTACAATAAAAGTGTATTCATTCACTCATTCAAAATTTTCTTTAAATAATATCAACCAAGCTGAACTTGATTAATGTTCTATTCTCCCTTCCAAATAATGATGCCCGAGACTTCGTACGCGTGTATTTAGGTTTTTTAATTGCCTCGTGAACTCTATTATTTTCCGAAAGAAAAAAGTAGCCTTTATGTCATGTATCTCAGTAAAAACTTTCGGCCAAATCGTATTCAGTAGTTGCAACGTGATTGAGTAATAAACATTCATCCATACATTCAAAATTTCGCATTTTTATTAATATTAAGTAGGATTATGAATATCTCTGAAGCAAGCAGATTTTCTCACGATATTTCCCTTCGCCGTTAAAAGAGGTGGTGACATTTAATTTGCTTCAGCCCAAAAAACTCCGAAAATTCGGAGATAGCGCATCCACGGCTCATCTAGCTCACAGTTTTACCTTTTTATCTACAACAATGGTACTCGATATGATTGCCCGCGGGCGCGCGTGCAGGGGGGGGGGGAGGGGAGAGGGGGTAAATCGTTTAGATTCTGCCCGCGGCCTGTTTGACCGACAGATGCGCGGCCTCATTGAGCTAGTTTTTTGTTTGGAAATTGAAAATTATTTGGGCACTTGAGCTTTTTATTTACTCGCGAAGGTGGGGTGGTTAGAGTTACGCATGATAATAACGTTTCGTTTATTAAAGTACATAATTTATAATTTCGATACGGGCTGAAGTGGTACTGCATGGGCAGGATTTGTCTGTTGCAAACTCCGTGGCTACCGTCGTTGCCGAGACTTTACACGCGTTTGAGGAGATATAGAGTACTTTCAGACATGCAGGTATCCTCACGAGATTTTCTTAGCAAGTGGCATTTAATTGTTTTAAAAGCGCATATAGTTCTTGCAATCCAGGAGGGCGCGTGGCTCATGGTCGTGTGTGTCGTATCTGTATAAGTGTGAGCGAGAGCTTACTCGCGCCTGACTGGTCTCATCTAGGCTCCTGACAGGCTCGCACACATACGCAATGTGCTACGTGTACAAGACGTAACCACAAGTAAAGCTCACGCGCCCTCTTGAAATGCAAGAACTATAAATTATCCTTTCTTAACGGATGCCTACGTCATAATATGTAGCTATCTGATATCAAATTCCAACGGGATCCGTCCAGTGGTTTGAGCTGTACGTTGATAGATCAAACAGTCAGTCACCTTTTCCTTTTATATATTTAGATTTTTCGTACTAAGTTTGATCATATTTCTCAAATATCACAAGAGAGCTGTGTTTCCTACACCGTTGGCTAAAGGTTAACAGCAAAACGCAATCCATCTTAAAGTTGTCCAAAAATTACAGTTCGCAAACACCTGATCTCGAATTAGTAGGTGTTGGTACGGACACTCGGTAAACTGGATTACACCTACCTCCGTCAAAGTCGCGTTGATTGATGAGGTCTGTAATACGATGCCGGTGCTTACAACTTGGCAAATTACATGTTATTGGTGGAAAATATATAGGTGTTAATAACATCTCCTTTACAGTTTTGCGACTGAAATTCTAGCTGATGCCCACGTAAATAAGGTTTTAAAAATCATCCTATTAAAATTATATGTGCGAAAGTTTGGATGTATGGATGTTTGTTACTCAATCACGTCGCAACGACTGAACCAATTTGGCTGAAATTTTGCCACAGAGATAGAGTCTCGAAAAACACATAGACTACATTTTAACTCGGGAAATAAGAGAGTTTCCGCGCGAATAAAAAACCTTAATTTACGCGACCGAAGTCGAACTAAAATACTCAACTAGTTTGGAAAAGGAATCATCTACTTTGGAAATAAATAGTCTGTGAAAAGCCTGTGAAAAATCCGTCATACATAGTTCAGCCGCTCTGAAGTTATCTCATCCTATATAGGTACCAATTTTTTTGATCAATTATTTATTTATTAATTTGTTTTGGTTTCTTGGTATATTCAGGCGATTCGAGAAAAATCAAAACAATACAACTAAAAATAAAATTTGTAGATATTTAGGGCCAATTTCAACAAAAAAAAAATTAAGTCTTATCCGAGTGTAGAGATATTTTGGCAGATTTTCAGTACAAAAGCTGTCAGAAAACGCCCTTATTTATTCCTCGGTTCAACGTCACTCTGCGTTGGTGAAATTAGCATTTAGTTAAACACTATATACTCAGAGTTTAATCTTTCTTTTTGTCTAGGTACTTATTACCTTTCATGAATAAATGAACATGGTCGAAAAGTTTCGAGAAGTATCTTGTTTGGTGCGGACTAAGTTTGGGTAACAGCTACTCAATGTTAGGTATATCTCGATGCAAAATGGCGGTAATGCCCAAGAAACGATGTGTTACACAGCACTGTCCAGTGGCCACAATTCAAGCCAGTTGAAGCCGCTTGCAATTGCAGATGCGTGCGGTAATTAGAGGGTCATTAATCAGGCGCAAGTGGGCGCTAATGAGCCGCAGGAACGCGTTGCGGTGATGTATTTACAGTGCGGCGAAGAAACGCATAATCTACCACAATGGGACACTCAAGACGGATAGTGTAGCTGTTTCAGTAACACTCTGATCATGGTAGATGATCAGACTGTCCATGATCAGAGTGATACCATTGGTCTAGTTGCTAGCTGTTCGACTGCAGATCTTAAAATCCTAGAATCAAATCAAGGGTTGGGCGAGAAAACAAAAGGATTTTTCTGTCAAGAATACGACGACCTTCCTGGCGCAGTGGTGAGCGCTGTTGTCTTATAACTGGGAGGTCTCGGGTTCGATTTCCAGCGGAGGCAATTTGGGTCTGGTCTGGTGGCTAGTTACCGCCCTACCGTTAAAGAAGATTTAGCACTCCGGCGTGTATTGATTGAATCTACACTGCCATACCCCTTCCAAGTTGGCCTGCTACCATCTTAGAGTGCATCGTCACTTACCATCAAGTGAGATCGCAGTCACGGGATCGCAATCTAGGGGTTTCCCAGCGCCTTCCGATGCAAGGACGCCTCGTCACATTGAGACCAAAATGACAACCGGTCCTTCGCACATAATGCAGACAAAATGCTGAAGAAAATTACTCCGTTTGATCTGTCCCTTGCCTTAAATACTGAGTACATAATGTGTGGACAGTGAACATAATTTTGAGTTTGACGTGTCTTATAATAAACAACAAAGCAAACCACTAAAGAAGTAACAAAAGCGAAAGCATAGTTTAGGTAGGTGTACGCACGAAGAGTAATCGCGCGTGCCACAGAAATGAATTCCAGCCGCTAATTAGAGCGGCAGATAAGTGGACGCGATTAATTGCTTGTGAGGGGGACAATGGCCAGCTATGCGCTACGGGGAACGAGGTATTTTGGTTTCACGTTACTATAAACAGCTACCATATCATTATATTAACTAGCTTTTTTCCGTGAATCGTTCCGTGGAGTTAATCATCATCGTCTATTGGAAAGGAGCGAGTATGTTCAGCAAAGATTGACGACCTCCCTAGCGTAGTGGTGAATGCTGTGGTCTTATAACTGGGAGGTCTCGGGTTCGTTTCCCGGCAGGGGCAATTTGGCAATTTATAATTTCTGGATTTTGTCTGATCTGGTGGGAGGCTTTGGCCGTAGCTAGTAACCATCCTACCGTCAAAGATGTGTCACCAAGCGACTCAATTTTGATGCTGTAGGGGTACTGCCCTCCTAAACTGTGGGGATTTAGGAACTGTCAATTATGAATTTAGTTTTTGTAGGTACCAAGTAAAGACTACATCGTTGAATTCCAGGCCCAACTCCTCAATCCTATGCTGCAGGAGTACTGCCCTCCTAAACTGTGGGGATTTAGGAACTGTCGATTGTGAATTGAAGAAGCGGATGAAGTCGTGCGCATCCACTAGTCTTTCATAAAGTATGACACGTTCAATACCAATTATATCAATACAACATAGTTTATAGGTACAAGTTACCACATATAGCCCACGATAACAAAAAAAGCCGTCGATGCACAGCTCATTACTGCAAGTGCTGAATAGGTAAAGCTAGCACCGTGACGTCTGCGGTCTAGACTCTGCCAAAATACCTATTTGCGTTGCGATTACTACAATAATAACATTCAAATGCTAATACAACGACCGCTAGCAGACTCTTGGGGTATTAGACAATTACACACCCGCACAAACTTAAAAACTATACTAGCGTACACCGTTTCCAATTTTTTCTTTTCAAAATCAACTTTATGCTGTACTCAAATATGTGCTATTATGATGTGACTGTGAAAAATAAAGTTGGGGAAGGGAAAAGGTAAATTTGTGATGTGTTTATAAAAACGAAACGGTTGCTTGTATGATATTTAAAGGTTATTTTAGAAGTAGATAGGACAATAAGGCATGTTAAAAAAGGTGTGAGTGTTTGAAACTCACCATCACAGCATTATTGTTATAACTGAGCTTAATTCTAAAAGCAATAATATTAATGTAAAAATTATTTTTACAAAACGGACTTCAAACGCCACTAAAAAGTATACCAATTGAGCCTATAAAATTTGAAGAGTTCCCTTTATTTCTCCAGGATCCCATCATCAGATCCTGACTTGATGACAATGGGACCACCGGAGAAGTATACTCTTTCAAACATAAAAAGAATTTTCCAAAATAGTCCAGGCTTCTTCGAGTAATCGGGGAACATCATAAAAAGAAAAAAAAGATGTCGACGAATTGAGAACCTCCTTTTTTGAAAGTCACTTAAAAAGATAGTAATGATCACTTCGTACCCTAGACCACTCTCGATAAGCGTCTACAAATGGTGTAAATTATATATACCTTTTAAAAGTTACCGACTTTATTTGCGGATTAAAATTACGCCATCCGTAGATTGTGAAACCAACGCAACAGCAGAAATAACTTGGTAATAAAACGTTTTGTTTTTGGACCGTAAATAGAGCTGGTAATTCGATTTTCATTTTGAAAAGGTTTACCTAGGGTTTTTAATCCTTTAAAAGTATACATGTTTGACCTGAGAATGCATCGTCACTTACCTGCAAGTGTGGGCAAAAACAGCCAAGCAGTGGACTAACAATAAATAATTAAACGAAAAAAGAAAATTTCGAGAAGGCAGTAAGAGTAACTAAAAACAATTTTATTAGCCTCTCTTTTCTTCTTATTTCTCTCCGGTTTACTCGAAAATGGTTTTTGTTTACGATAAAATCTCAATACACACCCTTTATAGGTATGATTTATATGTTATTTATTGTGAGGGGGCCCTTATCATCTATATCGATGCAATAAGCTGACGGGATCGAAGTAGGATGTTTGATTCATGAAATTGCAGTTATTAGTTCTTAACGATCGTTTTAGCTGTTATTTTAGATTTGGGCTGGAAAATAAATAGATAGTTCTTTAGCTACATAGCGAAATATTTGATGGGGCAGGCTAATGCTAAGATCTAGAGCGTGCTCTGACTTAGCTTGGACTAAAGATAAGAGTTGAAACAAGACACAAACCTCTCGTTTTATCTCTGTCTTGAGTCTGAGCAGATTGAGAGTGCGGTCTATAGATTTCTATAGAAAAAGAGTGTTTTTATAAGTTTGACTGCTTTTTCTATTTGTTGGCACTCAAACGGATGAATCCATTTGAATCGAATAAGGGTTATTAACTCTTAATACAGGTTAAGAATACATAGGCTTACTCTTAACCTATGTGAGTTTGAGAGGAATGGGGAATGTAACTCATGTTTCAACATAGACAGCAACAAAGTTTTAAGGAGAATTTTTAGATTTGCCATTGTGTAAGAAATATTCATCAAGTCGAGGTGCACAATTAATTAATTTCTTGATGACAAAGTTGCAATTTAGCAATCTATAATACGTTCGCATAAAAATGTACACCTAATCTACTAACCTGCAAAAAATACGCAATATTATTGTAACAACTTGTTCTGAAAAGTTCTCAGCAGAATCTATTTTGCATTCTGGTGAAAGAGTCCAGGTTGGACGACTTGCATATAATATTTTTTACGACAAAACATGGAGTCAATTACTTCCGCATTTTTAATATCAGTTTGGATGTGCACATGCACAATGTTCTTTATATTGCGGTCGGTATATGTATGTAGCTTTATAGCTCCATTTCAAAACGCCAATTTGCCAGTTCGTTTCCTAAACTGATCTGAATTCCGAACCGACCCACCTCTGTAATAATGACTTTTCTGCGCCAAAGTTGTCGTTATACGATAAATCCTAAAATTCTGAGTTTAAAAGTTAAAAATTATTTGCGCAGAAACACCAGTGACATCACATGTGGCAACGAAAGAATCCAAATAATAAATTGGAATGTAATTACGAATTCGTTAATTGCGTCGACGAAATCGCCGTCACATTTTCACGGTCACGGCGGCCACATCAAAGAGTTGAGGGGCGAGCACCCTCCCTCGGACAATCCCCTGTTTAATGATTATTCCCGTTCTTTAAACTAGGGTGCGTACAATTGTTTTTATGCGAATAAATAAATGCGAATGTGTGTTGGTTTGTTAGTATGTCCTTCAGTCACGCAGCAATGGAGCTATGAATCGATTTGAATTTTTGCAGTAATAATTTAGTTAACAACCTAGAAAGTGACATAGAATGTCTAGGGAAAACAAAGGGTTTTCAGTCTACCAGAATAGGGACTGACTATTTCTAACTAAGTGAGATTTCTATTTCATTTAGTATTAGTAAAAGTAAAATAAATCTCTACAGTAAGTTTGTGCCACATAACGCAATATTTAAGACACTAAAATTATATCTACTTGCACTACTTTTATTACTTGCTTTGATATACATAGTTCGAAAAACTGACAGTCGTTAGGATCCCGTGGTGGATTGGCGACCCCATACCGGAAAGCGCAGGGTTGGAAGACCCTCATTTAGTGGACCGACGACATCAGACGTGTCACAGGGAGCCGCTGAACACAGGTGGCGCAAGAATGAAGCCTGTGGAATTCCATGCAAGAAACCTTTGTCCAGCAGTGGACGTTTATATATCGGTTGTTAAAGAAGAAGCTGATACTTGTGGGAGGACATGATTAATTCAGAACTAATCAGTCAACGCACTTATATCAGTGGAATGGATTGTAGAAGGGCCGGTGCATACCTCACAGAATCGCGATTCGACACCTGAGCACACTACACCCCTGCAGACGCGCAAGGGAGAGATGTCTAACTGTGGAGAGAGATTCGTCTAATATTGTAGAGATTCTTAGAAGAAAGATGTAGATTGTAGGTATATATTGTGTTCATATCATGAAGATAAAGCTACGTAAAGGACGAGAGCCTGATCTTTATTTAAAATTGTGAAAAAGGTTTCATCTTAAACAATATTTTTGTACTAATGTTCGGTATTATTTTTTCCTTATTCCCTTCCAACTACCAGGAATATTTACAGGAAAAATAAACAACTATAGTGCGACGTATGGGATTTGAAGTTTGAACCGCCTATGTTTTAGCATACCTTATGATCGTTAAGTTAAAAGGCTTCAATTAGCTATCAGTCTCGCTATGGCAGCAAATTGAAGGGTAATAATTATTTTATAATCCATCTCCACAGTTGTCATCTCATTTTAAACAGATTCGATCACTGTAACATTAGGGGGTGGGCAGAAAAAATCGTCACAGGAACAATTACACGGCATCTGTCGAGCCCGCGCTCCCGTGTACAATTTATGCTGATTGGATTCCTCTAGGTACGAGATGTGATGGAGAAAATGAACATGTGCTGAATTCTGAGTAGGTGACTCATAGGGTGCCATTGAAACATATTTCACATAGCCATATCCACTAGGTGGAACAATGCGACACCAGATGAACCGCAGGAAGTCGCTGCGATGGATATAGGCGGCGCAGGATCGAAGCTTATGACACAGCGTATATGGATTATAATATAACTAGCTTTTGCCCGCTACAAACAACATATATTTAATAGTCTTTTTTTTCCGGCATTTTTATCCCGCAAAAAGAAAGACTATATAGTTCCCCCCGGATTTTTAGCCCATGTCACTCAACAAGTTCTCAACTATGTAAATAGCTTGAAAACATTATTACAGCGAAGAAGTGCAACTGTTCAACCAACTTTTGAAAAAGGAGGAGAAGGAATTGGGTTTTTCTACTTATGTATATCGATATCTCTGTGATTTTTAAACCAATTTACGTGAATCTTTTTTTAATCGATACAAAAACATTGCGAGATTCTCCGATACAAACTTGGGGTTCCAATTCCTCAATCCTAATACTGCAGGGGTACTGCCCCCTAAACTGTGGGGATTTAGGAACTGTCGATTATGAATAGTTATTTTTAGTACCAAGTAAAGACTACATTGTTATATTCTAAGACCCAACTCCTCAATACCGATGCGGCAACGGTTCTGCCCACCCCACTTGTGGGAATTTAAGAACTGTCGATTGTGAATTGAAGGAAGCAATCGAAGTCACGAGCGTCCACTAGTACTTAAATAACTTACCGACACATTACCATACGTGCGTTGACCGAACAAACACTGCGAGTGGCCATTAAGCGCAGCCCTCCTGGCTGGCATCACAACAATAGGTAATTTAGTGGTTATTGCAATATCTAGTTTTATTGGCGACTGGCCGCGCGCCAGCGGTCGCCAGGTGCACTCGTAATGCGCTTGCATTCGATATCATAACGATGTTCGACACCAATCTACGACAATAAGCGTGGAAACAGGATGAAAAGTGATTTAAGAAATGAAAAACATGTTATCACATCACACTGATATTATAAAGGCCGAAGTTTGTATGTGTGTGTATGTTTATTACTCCTTCACGCCACAAAGAATGAGCCGATTTGTCTGAAATTTGGAATGGGATCGCTCACACCGAGGATTAACACATAGGCTACATTTGATCCCGGAAAATTAAACAGTTCCCGCGGTAATTGAAACCTTAATCCACGCGGACGAAGTCGCGGGTATCATCTAGTTAAACATAAATTACAGCTCTCTAATACCAATAGTATCTGCGCTTTGCTGCGGACAGATGGACAGACGGACGGTCTTAGCGAAATTATAAGGGTTTCTTGTAGTTTTACTACGGTATCCTAAAAAGGAAAAAACTGATCTATCAACGCATAGCTAAAATCACTGGATCAGGCTGGGCATACAGATAAAAAGAAGAGAAGAAGAGAAGAGACACGTGTGTCTCTTCTCTTTGGCGGGCGCAGTGCAATTGGCGTGGCGTGATCGACGCGTCATACTTAATGTGTGAAACTGCTAACAAAATGTTCATACAAAGCTTCGCGTTAACGAAGGTAGCTAGGTAAAATAATGATTGTTCATAGGTATCTATTACGGGCAAGTATTTACGGCGGCACGTACCCCATTGTTTCACCCCACGCGTGGGGCGCGGTATAATTATTGCGCCTTACCACACAAAGGCTCGCCAGAATTAAGCAAATAGGATTTTGTGATTGTATTTCAGCCTAGCGATACATAGGTGCTTTGGTTTAGATGATCGAAGCACGTTAAAGGTAGATACTAGATAAAGAGTTGGCCAAAATTATAACGACAAATACGTCTTTAAAATGATTTAGCTATTCTTTTAAATTATTTATAATTTCTGAATTGTCTCTGGTCTGGTCTGGTGGGAGGCTTTGGCCGTGGCTAGTTACTATCCTATTCAAGGACTTGCCGCCAAGCGTTCCAGCATGGTAGCATGTAGAAACCGATTCGGGTTACAGGTTGAATGTACGCTGCCATACCCCTTCCAAGTTAGCCCGCTACCATCTTCAGGTAAGATCGCAGTCAAGGACTATCTTGTCATCGAATAAAAAAAAATTTGGCTTCTTTATAAGTCTCGTGGGAACTCTTTCATTTTCCATTACGCGTATACTAGACGTATAGAATTCACTGTCGATTTGTAGATTCAAGAACCTTTCAGTGAGCCCTGAAAAGGCAACAGACATCAAACGATGAACATAGTATTAATATTATTATCGTACGCAGCAAAAACACTGTCATGTCACATTAAAAATTAGCGATAATTCGAATTGTGCTAATACATTAGATAATTTCATTTATGAGCATATAATCTTGTCCTATAAGCATCTCAGTTAAACTTAAAAAAAAACTCACAAAGTTGTTTTAAAAAAAAAGTGCCTAGAATAAAAGACATAGTAATAAAATCTGTTCTTAAACTGGCCTAACCGTATTTCATCAAGTTTATGAACCCAACCGGAAACTGGGCCGTGTTATCAAGTCATTAATTACTCAGGTAATAAATGTTGTACCAATTTAGGAGCTAAATCTAGGTTAACCTAATTAACTCGGGAATATGATTCTCATTTTATTATACCACTAAAACTGTACGTCGAGGTGTCATACGGGATGTGATTTACGTTTTAAAGTTTATTACTCTTGTTTACTATTATTTATTGCATGTAATTAGTTAGTACGTTATATATTTTGTTATGTCATGGAACAGGAATGATTAAAATTACATAGACCATGGGGTAGGTACAATCTAATTATGTACACAATGTAAAATTGGAACCAACGAATGGCACAAAAGGTTTCCGTCCAGATATTACACCCATTATATCTTCTATCTTTGTCATATATGTAATTTTGTGTTTTGTAGATAGATGGATAAAAACAATGTTTTTAAACAAGTGTTTAAAAATCTATTCGGAGGTTGCAGTAAATTGTTAAAAAAGTATATTTATTTGAATTACCATAAAAATGAACATACTTCTCATTCAAAATCGATTCTCAAAAGAAAAGGAATATCCGAAAAGACAATAATTTCCATCAGCTTAGTTCAAACCTAAAAGTGGCCGTCTTCAAACGCAAAAGTAAACTAAGTTACAAAATTATAATTTCATGCCGCCCTAAGTACTGCAATGTAATTACACGCTACCCGTCTTATCTCGAAAGGACTTTTCCTTTTACCGCACCTAACTTTACGTTTATCAGGTGAAACTTTGTTCGGGGCAAATTGAAAATTTTACGAGGCGAACCTCTGGAGCGAATTAATTGTGTTATCAAATATTAATGCGCTATCTTTGCTCTGGTTTAATTGCCGTGGAGTTTTGAGAATTTCTTACTTACCGCACTTCAGTGGTGGAGATCTGTTGAAAATTGATGGTCCTTTTGACTTATCCCTACTAATGTAATAAATGTAAAAGTTTGTTTGTTGTTTGTTTGTGTGGATTGATTGAATCACGTAGCAAATGAATAAAGGATAGATATTATGATATTTTTAAGGGTATATTAGAAGACCTGGGGAGTGACAAAGCATATCCAAAAAGCAAAGGATTCAAGCGGAATTTTTAAAGAATCTAACTTCACGCTTATGAAATCGAGGACCAAATGCTAATCTTAAATAGAGAATAGAAAAAATAAATACACTAAAAAGGAACTACCAAATTAAAAATACACGAAATATTATTCAAATCTGTTGCACCGTTGCGGATTACTTATTTTTTCACAACTCCACCAATATGGGTATCAAATGAAAGGGACTAGTACAATACAATACACTATGATAAATTTCAAATCCAAGATGGCCGCCACCACAAAATGACGAATTACATATTTTTTCTTTTAAATTCCACATTTCGAAGGTGTTTCAAATTCAATTTACACTTGTTTAGTAAGGATTACGAAGCTGAATACATTTTTAGCAAAAGCAAAAAGCCAGGTGCTCCGCGCGCCTGGGCCGGAATACGGGGAACAAGAGCCGATACCTCTGAAGCAAAATTAATGGCGAATACAGAAATAAGTCTTGTTATTTTAAAATTTACCTTCCAATTAGGGTGGGGTTTGCGAACGTTAAAGTACGGCACCACAGTTCAGAGAGCATACAGTGGAGAGCTTCAACATTCAAGTTGTCTACCCTTGTCAGCTAATTGGGTATTTAACTATTTTTTTTAGGTATATTCTTTAAAAAAGGTGTTTTATATTATAACACAATGTCGTTTTTCTTTTTTTAATATCTTAATTAGTCTCGAAAATATAGAGCTTTTAATTTTCCTGTTAGAAAAAGAGAGCGCTATATTATTGCAACATGACGTCAAATCAGTAGGTCCATACACTCTCCATGCAAAATTTCGTTTTAGAAAGAGACACATACAGTCGCAGTAGAACAGCTTATAACTTATTTATTTTTCGACCGATTTTTTTTCTGTTTTTCAAATGTTATTCTTACTCGTTTTGTCAACAGTCAATTAGTAAGTAGTTTGGCACGTTTCATCCTATATTCCGATCATTTCATTTATTGCCTAGATTGGTACACTGTACACTTATGGAGTTTCAAAAACTTTTACTATTATTATCTACTTCAGTAGAGTCAGGTTTTAAAAGTCCCGCGGGAACCACTTGTTAGACCGGGATAAAAGGTAACCTATGGCACTCTCCAGGCTCAACTAAACCATGTCGGTTCATTGCTCCGTTGCAGCGTAGTTGAAGGACAAACCAACAAATATTAGTAAGGATTAGAACGGATGCAGACGCGACGTCATCATTTTCTTCAATACAATGTCTGAATCTGTCGCAATCAGTATCTAAAAATTTCTTGCAGCTCATGAGAGGCTCTTGCGCCTCCTTACTATATCTAGCGGATCTCATCTCCTGGTATGATCACCGCGCGGCAAACGTCTGGTGTTTGGTTTGACCGTTTCCGAACTGTATGTTAGCTAGGCTAGATTGTTATAGTAGGATTCGAATGGTAAAAACACGGTACAGTCAGGAATACAAATAAAGACGTTAAATTTAGCGGCGTGCGGTCGAAGCACCTGGCGTTGCGTCCAGCAGGCGCGTGGCAGTTCTGCGGGCGACTGTACTCAGTGTTGTATAGAGATGCTAATACCTCCCTTGTATAAAAAACGATAGTCATCGTGGTGTGTACTCGTTTAAACTTATACTTATAAAAAGATTTGCCCTAACTGACTAGCTGACTGACTGAACTATATAGGCAAAGCTTTAACCACTGAAGTCAGAAACTTAAAATTTTGACAGTAGGTCCCTTTTAAGACTTAAGCACCATTAAACAGGATTTCTGAAATTCTATACCCAAAGGGGTTAAATAGGGGGTGAAAGTCCGTCATTTTTTCAAGTTATATCCATGAAACTTGGTATTTTGGGCTTTCAATTCAAAATGGAGTGTGTTTAACAGGTTTTCAAAGTTATACCCACTAAGATGTTAAATATTGTGCGTCATCAAATTAGTAGGTAGTGATCTCTTTTACCTAAATTTTGGTAAAAGAGATCACTATCTACGGAAAATTAATTGTCCAAAGAGGATGGGCTTTTGAAATAAGCAACATAGTTTACTTTAACTTTGAAAAAAAGGAGTGTAACATACTAAAAAAAGAGGAAGTATTCTTTAGCTTTTTTCATTTTCTTTGAGTATTTTCTCCAAGCTATCCAATTAATTATGATTATAAATGATCAATTTTCTTCCTTTCATGTGTCATAGAATGGTAACTCTGTACTATGTTTGAGGCAGTAATATCATCTCCGGGTAATTTATCGGTTCCCGCAGCACCTAAATACATTCTGGTATTTATTCCGGTACTTTTACCGGGAACCTGCGCTCCGCGAACTTCTTCCAAAGTGCCGCCGCCGGACGCACTTCAGCTGAGTTCAGGCTTAAATTGAAATTGTTACGACTCTCTCTTGGCCTATTTTATTCATATTATTGTACTAGCGTTTGCTCGCGACTTCGCTTATTTTAAATTTGATTTTTTGAACCCCTATTTACCCCTTAGGGATAGAATTTTCAAAAATCCTTTCTTAGCGGATGCCTATCTCATAAAAACTAACTGTATGCCACATTTCAGCCCCATCAGTCCAGTGGTTTGAGCTGTGCGTAGATAGATCAGTCAATCAGCAGTGACCTTTTCCATTTACATATTTCAGAAGAAGAAGAAGATTAAGCAAGGATAAACCACTCTCTGACGTATTTGTTGCTGTATACGTTTATCTTATGAAATTACGGGCGCTTTACTTGTGGTTACGTCGTGTACATGCACATTGCGTAAGTGTGCGTGGCTGTCAGGAGCCTAGGTGGGAGCGGTCAGGCGCGAGCAAGCTCTCGCTCACACTTATACAGATACGATACACACACAACCATGAGCCACGCGCCTTCATGAGTTGAAAGAACTATAATAGGTACACTTATTGCAGCAGGAATTCGCATGATGTATTCAAAAGAGACCATAATTCGACGATTTTCCCAAACATCGCACTGTATTTCCTTCACACGTACTTTGTTTGTTAGCGCCTATCCCCGTAAATATCACAAATAATAAGCTATTTAGAATTATTTATCATTAATTTGGCGATATTTAGCGTAAAATGGCGGTGGGCAGCTGCATGACATTATTTTAAAATAAATATGTGCACGGTGTGTTGTGTGTTTGTTTTTGTTCACGGTTTATATTCGTAACTTTTGTTTAGGAAATACGCATACCTTTGCGCGGTCTCGTTATAACAATAATAAAAAGGGCGTAAAGCTTCAAGTTTTAAGTAAAATTCTTACAAATATTATAAATGGGAAAGTGTGTTCGTTTGTTGGTTTGTCCTTCAATCACTCAGCAACGGAGCAACGGAGAGTGACGTAGGCTACTTTTTATCCTGGAAAAACAAAGGGCCCCGATGAACTTTATAAAACTAGCTCGACGCAGGCGAAAAAAAAAAAAATGGTAAAATTATAGTACTCCTACGGATCTCCTCAATTCTGATTTCATTCGGTAGGGATACTCCGAGCGCTCTGCATTTTGCCTGAAGTTTAACCCTAAGCCCTAAGCGTTCTTATCATAATGTTCAGTGGACTATATAATTCCCCGAGCAAAACCTCTTCGTCGAACGCCTCCCGTCAATCACCTGCAAACGAGCTCTAATTAATCGAACCAGAGACAATAAACCCATCACACTTCCGATACGAAACGCCATTACTTAGACAGGCATCATTCACACCTCATTTAAATGCGACAGAATGCGATTATACCTCGGGCGAGATCGCCAAACATGCGAATATCGGCGCCTACAACTGAAAACCAAAGTCGATCTCCCTCGGGGGGAGAAGTTATATATGCCACGCTGCACTCTGCCAAAACACCGGCTCACTAGGTCAAGTACCCAGCTACTGAGTCATCAGTCATATTTATTCAAGAAATTTGTCTTTTTGTACTCCATGAACGGCACGGGCTTTGTTGCGGCTGGGAAAATAACAATGCATTTTTAGCATTAAATGACTACTTCATAACCAAGCCCATCGGTTAATCAAGACAGTATCAAAAACCGTTAAGGCCCTCTTACTGCAGCAGTATACCATGCTATTATTCTATTTAGAGGCGGTACGTAATAATACGTAACAAGTGTTTCAGTCTTATTCTACTGCTCTCATCGGCCCCTCAGCTTTAAAGATCCTGGCTTCCCCGAGATATCACATTCTTTTTTTGGTTGCCATTTTTGTCTGTTGGAGGCCGCACTGACTGGGGCGGAATAGAGTGCCATACGCTTCTTTTATTTGGTCAGACCAATGCTTCAAGCTTACTTACTCTTACTAATACTACTATTATGCTTATGTTACATCGCAGCACAGACTTACATTAATTTTTTTTCCACTCGTCATGATGGTTTATTTGCAAATACAAGTCGTAAGTGCAAGTTATCGCATGAATAGCGCAATGTCTACTCTCAGTCAAGTCACTGTTTGCCTGGGACGGTAACGCGACAGGAACGCGGCCGGAACGCCGGAGGAACGCGCCGGGAACGCCGGCGGAACGTGGCGGGTGCATGCGTGGACGACAGCGATGCGCCAACGATTTATCGACACGCATTACCTCCGAAAAGGTGAGCCCTGAATTAGACTGTTATTCATTGAGTAAACCCACTCTAGCTATCGCTACGCAATGATTTATCGTATAATATAGTAACCGGTGTTGCAGTTCGAGTGAGAAAAAACGTAATAACTAATACTTACTGCATAAAGTACGGTTTATAAATTCTTTGACATGTACACACTTTGCTTCAGCTTTCACTATACTTGATCCTACTTAAAACCATCCGTTTTTCCAACTATAACTTGGATAACTTTAAATCAAGAGTAAATAGGCATCTTCTAAGCAAGCGCGCATCACTCACGATATTTTCCTCTACCGTTAAAGCAAGTGATATTTAATTACTATTAGCTGATTCACCGCGACTTCGTCCGCGTGGATTTAGTTTTTAAAATCCCGCTGGAATTCTTTGATTTTCCGGGATAAAATGTAGCCTATGTAACTCTCCAGGTCCTCAACTATACTCACGCAAAAAATCACGTTGATCCGTAGCTCGGTTACGGCGTGATTGAAGGACAAACCAACAAATAAACACACTTTCGCATTTATAGTGTAACTAGGAGTTAGGCTATCAGTAAGGACAACGCACATACCTAAATCCGAAAAGTTAGGATAGTAGCCAGGTATTCATGCCTCGGATCCCTGAAAATGAGGCCAAAGTAGGCCCCTCTATTCTACCACCACTTTCACAGTTGCTCGAGTAAGTAAAGCTTACAGATATAAAGCCAGCTTAAAGTAAACTTTTATTAAAATACTGGTACTATGTGATGCTTCAGTTCACATTCACATGCCTCGAAAGTAACAATCGCAACTCTAAAATAAATTTAAAAATCAGCGCTGACATTATTTGAAATAAATTTAGAATCTCGTACAAACTGGTACAAAGTGCTTCATTTCCACGGTAAATTATAATAACGTGACGAAATACATTCTGACAAAACAATTTATTTTCTGAACACTTGAATGTTATTACATTTTTTAACACAGGTGTGCTTTCAAGGGAAACTAACAATCATAACCTTAGGCCGCACGAGAGACTTTTTGTTTTACAACTTTTTGTCTCTTTACAGAATTCTATAAACGCTGCATCAATCATGGCTACAGTCTCAATCGTAGTAATTGACTGAATTTGTCGCATTCTTTCTACAATGCATTTTAGCCAATAGCGATTGAGTATCGGCCAATCAGAAACGATTGCAATCGTTATAATGTAATGATTGATTTTTAGAGAATTGCTACCATATGATGATGTTAATCATCTTTTATTGACTGAAATAATTATCATATCGTTATGATACAGAAAATAAAGGACCAGGGTTATTGCTATTCGTTTTTCACGACATCACTACAAAAAAAGTTTTTACAGAAATTTTTTGTAAAGACTTGTCTCTAGTGTGATCTTGCGACACTTGTAGGAAAATAATAAAATGTAATCGCTCCAATTCTCTCCAAGCAAAATAAATAGATTTAGAACAAAAATAAACATAAGGCCATAACGTCCGGGCGCGGTTCAACTGTAAATTACCTGTTGGTTTTACTGAAATGTTTGATGCGTTTACGCTTGATCGACAGGTGGAGAGAGATCGAGACGTTTTGATACTTGGTTCTAATAGTTGCCTATTAAATGAATCGGTGATTGTGACGGCAACTGAAACTTTAACTTGGAAACAGTCAAGGTAACTGAGAAGGCACGCAATAACGACGTGATAGCTAAAAATATTCACAAACGAACAGTGCGTTCTTGATTCAACCACAGTGTAAAAATTCTAGAAATTTCGATTTCGCAAATGATCTTCATGGAGATAGCCGGTGAACTAGGTTGTTAATGAAAACTTTAAAGCAAAGTGGAAGCAGATTTATCTCAAACTATGGCTTTTTAAAGTTTACGGCAAATCAGCTGAATACAGACATTTGACAAAATATCTGTCTGTCAAATGTTCCATGTGCGGCGGAATCCTAAGTCTTCGGATGGTGTTGTGGTTCATTTATCCTTACCTCCCGGTAGATCCTTTTTCCTGCAGGTAATTGTATTGGTAAGGTAATCGGCGGCAGGCGAGTGCTAGAGATTTCGTAAGTATTTTGTAAGTACCTTATGTATCCATAGTACCCCCCGTCAAGCAAAGCGCCTTCTTGCACTCTTTTTACAACTCGACGGCTGTTTTCTGAGCGTCTTCACTGTAGCAATCATTATTGGCTGGGGTGGGGAGGCAGAACTACTTCTGCTAGAGTGTGATGAACTACTACTAGTAGTTATAATTTGGAAAGTATCTCGACTGCCCGATCGCAGCGGCCGTGTGGCAGCGGCCATGTGGTTCGTGTCGGCGGGCGGCGCGTATCGGCGCTCGCCATTACCTGCGTAGGTATTTTTATACGCGCTATTTCTAAACCATTTAACGCTTATACTGTTTGGATTATTTCATTGCCCGCGGTTACGGATCGAATTTTATTAGATTCTGTTGCGTATGATAACGTATTTTAGGATGGATTAGTTCAATAGGTTTTTGAGATAGGGCGATCAGGATCGTTTTTTCGTTATTTTGTTCGCATTGCTCTTGGCGTTTTGTTGCAACATCTACACTCGCTATTGCACTGTTGTAATATTATTAGTACTATTAACCTAATTACACATCAAGCTACTACTGCGTAGTGCGTACCCGTACGTATACAGAAAACGATGTGTGACGTCATGCAATCCTGAATCGCGCTAACAAAAAAATATCTCATATGACTATACTTTTGAAAGTGATTTTAAGTTCGGTATATTATAGCTTTTTTAGAACGCTTAACGATAATCATAATGACTGACAAATATTTAAAGTAATGACGTGTTCTAGGACAGAGCTTAGCAGTTTTGTGTAAAAGATTTGGATGGGATAATTATATCCCATCCAAATCTTTTATAGAATCTAATTATAGAAGAGTTACAAACAAACATAAAATATAAAATAAAAATCACATTGGGTCGATTTCACCAATGTAAACTAAGTTTTATCCGAGCGTGATATTTTGGCAGATTTTCAATACAAAAACTGTCACACGTCTTTAGTCCTTGGTTAAACGTCACTAGCCGATGGTGAAATCGACACTAAGTATAATATCTAGGCAGGAGCATTTCCACACAAACCACGATATACCTTCCAAGAAGAATGTCGTAATTTAAACGATGATAAGGTGTCTATCACAGTTAATGAAGGAAAGTTCCACCTGTTTCAAAGGACGGAACGAGCGTATGTCTAATGTGTTCCCGTTAACTGCGCAGTTAAAACCCCTAAAGAACTGGGATTGACTCTAGTCTAGAGTTGAACTGTTTATTCTATCGATAGTGGAACGAATAAATAATTCAAAAGTTCAAAATTATTTATTTCATGTACGCCAATTGTGGTTTTTACACACTGTACAGAATATTTTTTTTATCTGTTCAGCGATTTTATGAGTTAAGACTCTACCAGCGGTTAGGAAAGCAAATTCTGCTGAGAAGAGTCGGTAAGAAACTCAGCAATTAATCTTTTCAAAATAAAAATTTTTCAACATCTAACTTGTAAATAAATTATTTTATCTATTATTTTTACCATATCTTGTGAGCAGCCTTAGCAAAGCCGATTGCTTCCATGCAATTCATTTACCATATTTACCATACATGGCAATGCACTGTTCTGTACTGTACTGTGTAATAGTTCCTAATAAAATATTGTAACACCATATTATTACCATATTATTATCACGTGCATTCTTGCAATAAATAAATAAATTCTAAATTCTAAAGTTTTACTGTATAGCATGGTATTGCTAGTTTATGACATTGTCTAGGTAGTCGATTATGATACGAGTATTTTGTCATCTTATGCAAACAATATTACAATGAATAAAATATAATAAGTAGCAATGCAGTTACATAACATATATCACAGACTCTGTATTATTGACGTAAGAGAAATTATAACAAGTATTAAAAAAATCTGTTTTATTAATAAAAAATTATTTACTCGATAAACGTAAAAATCGCATCACTAAAATCGCATAAGGGTTGTCACAAAATGAAATTATACAACGATCCTCCTACACACTTGCAATAACACACTGTTAATTTTCTTCAAACGCTCATTATCTTTGCTTACAACAAATTCGGACTCTATTTCAGTACCGATAGAGTTTTAAATTGTCTCTTCAGATTTCCTTTGAAGCCAACCTGTTTCACGACTCGGTTAATCCCTTTTATCTTAAGGTGACAAGCCGCGGTTTATTATTTCTGCTGAGATATGTTTGTAATTTCCCTTAAGGGCTGTGTGGAGAAAGAACAAAGTGTGTGTTTTACATTATTTTCTAAACAGAATAACCGGATTTTTGGGTTAATTTCCATACTTCGTGCAGTGCAACTTATTACGTACCTACGCTACGGGAAGTATATTTTAGATCAAAGTACTTATTGGTCAGTAATTATTTTTTACCATCTCGTCAATCTTCTAAAGAAAAGTAAAGAAGTAAGTAAAGAATCGTCTTTCTCTATTATGATGTTTGTTTAATGATTCTAGAAATAGAAAGTAAGATAATAGAAATAGAAAGGATTTATCTTTTTGATTGTAAGTACATGGTATACCTACATACCTACTTGGTTATAAATTATAGGTAGAGCAACTTACAATCAGCCATATAAATAGCGTGCAAAATTTAAATTCTAATGCTATTGCATTATAATTAGATTAGAATAAATCAGATTAGTTCCTAGTCGAAAGCTATGGTATATACCTTGCAGAATTTCGCTCACGGAAAAAGGCATTTGATATCAGTTTTTTTAGGCGCCTTGCCTGATTATTGTTGCCAAAAACGTGTATCTATCAAATTACAAGCAAATCGACTAGGAAACTCGTGAACGGGTGCCACCAACGGGAATGGGTCTGCTTTGTGTCTACCCATCTTAACGTGTGTTAGGTTGTGGTAGGTGTGCATATTTGAAACTTCTTTGTGGAAACAGTGTGCATAGCATAGTTTTGTTAACCATTGTAAAAAAAAAAATTTTTTTGAAAAGAGCAACTGCTGAGTTTCTTGCCGGCTCTTCTCAGCAGAATCTGCATTCCGAACCGGTGGTAGATTTATGACGTGTCATAAGAGCTACAAGTTGGCCTACATGAAATAAATAAATTTTGATTTTGATTTGATTTTGAAACTTTAATAAGGGTATTTTGAGAAAAAACGCAACAAATTCGCATGTAGTTAAAATAAACCCATTAGTAAAATCAGTATGGATTACTAGTACCTATGTACCTACTGTTAACTGCATACATTAGATTAATTCCAGCTTAGACACGAGCCAGATTAAAATATCGATCGCAGTAATCTGAACCTGTTGAATTAATTGTCGATTAGTCTTCATTAGTTGAGCTTAGATCGGCTCCTCACTAATAGGTACTAATAGTGATGTGCCGGCTTAGCGTGTCAGCGCTACGGGTACAAATTAGGGACAACACTGCAGTCTTCCTGCTGAGATCTGATTGTTGTAACAGGTGCTAATGTAGTTAGAAACGGTAAAATATCGCTTACTTTGTGCACTGTGGCACAGATTAGTGAATAGTTGCGGTAAATTGTGTCGCGGCCAGGAATAATTTTCCTGAAACTGGTTACCCATGTCGTACAGTGGAGAATTTTCTTCTCTCCGCTGACCCGGGGTAAATGTATTGGGGTTTTCTGTCAAGAAATTTTCAGTAGGTACTACCCCCACCCCGGTACCTCGTAAAGCATGTAACGCCGTCGATCCTGCGCCTGATCTCTCTGCGGTCGTGTGGCATTCTCGTCCCACCGGCGTATGAGAGTGAGGGGATAAAGAGTCACCTGTGTTTGCACACACGTTTGTGCACTGTAATATCTCCTGCGCAGATGTCTAATCGCTGAGGAGGTTGGACGCCGCAACCGGATTGGGTTGGGAGGACATTATTTTTATTTTTTTTATTTACGAGTATGTAGTGTACGCTAAGGTGTAGTCATTTTATTCCATTTCATAAATTATTTAATTTTTGGATTGCTTTTCTATTATCATGCGAATAAAATTTTAAGCCTCGATAGCCCAACGGTTAAAGGTGTGGACTGAAAACTGTGAGGTTCGAATCCCACCCGTTGCACTATTGTCGTACCCACTCCTAACACAAGCTTTCCGCTTATTTGGAGGGGATAGGAGGATATTAGTCAACTTCAGGTTGCCTAATATTGTTTAAAAAAAAATCATTTATTATGCATACGGCGCATCTATACGGCAGCTCAATTAGGCGGCCCATTAGCGGAGCGGCCGATCTAATGAACTTCCTACTCCGAGGTGCGAACGCTAAATATAATAATTGCTCGCGGACGTGCACGCGCCATTCCTATAGTTTCGGATAATGTGGAAGCGGCTTTTTAAAAGTTTTACTCAGGGTTAAAATGACTAATATTCCCATCGATGTAAAGTCCGTCCCGCTGGACTATGAGAGTGAGGGAATAGAGAGTCACCTGTGTTTGCACATACATTCGTGCACTATAATATCTCCCGCGCATTACATCGATGAATATTCCCCTTATTTTTCCAGCGTTAGGCGTTAAAACTGAGGTTGAAACCTATGGACCGCACTTTCACTCTGCTCCGACGTAAGACAGAGATAAAACGAGATTTATATCGGAGCACATATTTTGTGCCTCGTTTTAACTCTTATCTTGAGTCCAAGCTAAGTGAGAGCACGCTCTATAGATCTAGACAGCATGAGACTTGGAGTCGATACGACAAAAGTGAAAAAAAATCGTGCGAATTTTTTTCGCGTAAAAAAAACTTTAGTTTGATACTTTCACGCGGTGTGTATATCGCAAATGCCGGTGTCTCTGTACTATGATTGCAAGTGTTACAAAATTGGGGGAAAAAACCGCGCGGTTTTTTTTCGCAGTGCGGGCCAGCTCATCGTTACCAGCCGTTAAAGAAATTTTAAAACGAATTAACGGAAAAGTTTTTCTTTCTTAAACGCACATTCTTCGAGTATAACAAAGCCATATTAAATTAAAGTGGATTACGATGGGAAAATTCAAAAAAGTTTGTCTCCACACTTACGTTACAAGATATTAAATTTAATTGTACAAACCGGGAGTCAGGTTGCGAATTCGGAGCCAGCTGTACTCGCAGTTGTAATGAGGAACATTGTGTTGTCTGGAAATGTTCGCGCTTCCGGCTGTTACCTGACTAACTCGCAAAATGGTCTGACTACGTGTTTATTTTTATCACACACTGTGCCCATTAGACCCAAGGATTGAAAGCGGTAGGAAAATTAAGGTATTTAACCTATTTTGATTGATATTTTTAATATAATTAAAAAAGAGTTTTAAATATTATAAACTCAATGTCACTTTTCTTTTTTTAATATCTTAACTAGTCTCGAAAGTATTTATTTAATGGTAGAGCTTTAAAGTATTCTGTTAGATAGAGAAAGCGCTACTGACATATGACGTCACGCTCCATACACTCTACATAGAAAAGTTTTAGAAAGAGATAGATACAGTCGCAGTTAAACAGCATTTAACTTATGTTTTTACAAATGTTATTCCTGCATGTTACATTTTCGTTTGAAATTAATAAATACCAGCATTTCGACAATAGTCCAATACCCAATTCAATTACCATTAAGTCAACAGAACACTTATAAAGAGATTCATGACTGGATTTACAAACTCGCTTTCAGTTTTATCGTGAAACTCTAAGCTGTCTCACCTTAAAAAATAATGCTGGCAACACATTTTTAAATATTGAGAAAAAGAAGCATCTTCCCACTTAATAGGTCGGTACTTATTCTTCGGGGAGCGATATTTTCTCAAAAACCTGCTCTCCCAAACAATCTTTAGCGGCGCCATAAATTGCGGGACGCTATAAAATATGCATATAAATTATCAAAGTAGGTATACACATGAAATATAATGCATTCATGCAGCGTGATGTATAGACACGGTATAACATTAGTTTTACCGAGAGATTACTTGCTCTGTAGTTTTACCATGCTCTGCGGTGAGTTATAGCACTGGACCAGAGTAGTAAGTGCCTACTGTTTATGATAATATTAAGTTATGATAGCCTAGTGGTTCATTCGCTCACTTTTTCATGAGGTATGGGGTTCGAATCCACTTGCCTTCTACTTTACGGAGTTATATATTATGCGTTTTAAGCACTGACCTCTGTAATTTATCTATGACTAGCTGATTCCGGCGACTTCGCCCGCGTGGAAAAGACAAAAACTAGGATCGTATATAGTAGAAACTCTCCTTGTGTCACTGAGCTATAAACGAGGCGATCACAACACGTCGACCTTGTCATCTAATTATGATGTCCGAAACACTACGTTGAGATGAAAGAGTCTCGCCAGAAAAACGTACCTGGGTCGTTCTACTTTTCTACCGACAATAGTCTGTCTTTCTTCTTATTATGGCATCTCGTTGGAGTATTAATATAAACGGTTTTTTATTCGGTTCGAATAAATGTCCATATTTTTCTTATCTATTAATATTATGTCATTTTTCATGTTCTCTAACCAGCATATTTTATACGTTCGTTTTCCGTATAATGCCGTGACAGAGTGGTAAACTGAAATGTTGTCTCCACAGAAAAAGGCCACTCTGTCACATTATTTTTTCAAAAACCAACATTAAAAAAGAATCAATATTAGCTAGGAAGGAAACTTTAATTAGTACTAATGAAAACACAGATGCAGTTTTTTTTAAATCCCACACATAAAACACAATTATAGATAGTTCAAAAACCAAAAAAACAGAAAAACGTCGTTTCATTGTCGGTAGAAAAGTAGAACGACCCACCTACGTGACGAATTACGTCGCGCAGGAGATTCGGGCCGCCCGCAATAAAACGCTCTGAAGTATTTTAATTGTGACATTGTACTTTGATTTTTTATTGCTCGCTATACTTTTGAATAACTGCGTAATTTATATTATATACCTACTACTGAGTGAGATAAACATAAGAAATTTAAAAAATAGTCTCCTGGGCAGCTCTTTGTAACCGAAGCTATAAGTTTTAATCTCCCATAAACTCAGATAAACATAAACTTAAACTTAAGTTTAGTATAATCCGACATGTAAAGTAGGTAGGTAAAGTTTCCAAATTTTTTCGTTTCTTGGAACGGCATTCCGGGCCAGTGCAGTGGTATATTCACTTGACCATTCAAAAGCACTTTGTAAAAGTTTATTTATCCTTAAAGATTTTAGACTTAATTCGTGGTTTACTGACATAATTGTTATAAATACTACGAGTACGTACCACGGTAATTATTTTAGTTGGGATTGTCGATATTTCGATCCAATTGCATGTCCAATTCCAATTGTGTCTCGTCGTGACCACGGTCCATGCAATTGGATCGAAATATCGACAATCCCAACTAAAATAATTACCGTGGTACGTACTCGTAGTATTTATAACAATTATTTATCCTTGTTTTATCAAAACAAAACAATATTCAAGTATGTATGTGGAAACTCGAGCTTAGGTCGAGGGGGTCCGTTAAACTTGTTGTATATTTTTATAATATTGTATCACTATTACCTGCTCTAGGTTTAATGACCCCGCATTTTATGAGCCCGCGTAAAGTCATAAATATCGCGGTAACGACGCGACGGTCCAGTTTGCACTTAATCTCGCAGAACATTACCTAGATAAATATAAAAAGATTCGATTTAGTTTTCAGCAGGTGAGCCGTTTACGTGTCTACTGATGAAATTAAAACGGCGTTGCTGTCTCAGTTTCTTTAAATAATATGTTCTGATTTTTTGTGTTATTTTTGACAAATAAATTAAACGCGCAATCAAGTCTCTCGGTCTTGATTACTGCGGTAATTTATTTGCTTCTCAGAAAATCACAGAATATTTTCGTTAAAATCTCCGTTTGAATCGTTCGAATCTTTCTGGGTTAGTAACTAACGGCCCAGTTAAAATATAGGACATTCTTCACAAGTGTTTAAAAATTAAAAAAAAAAACAAAGAGTTCCTACGTAGTTTTCAAATAACTAATGACGCGGACGAAGTTATGGGTATGAACTTGTAGATTTATGATTTGATTGTACAGATAGCTATCGGAAAAAGATCAGGCGCAGAACCGACGGCTTTATGTGATCTCCGAGGCACGGGGTTCACCGCCTATTCTTCGGGCTAGTACTAAAAAAATTCTGGACAAAAAAACCGAATGCATTTTTTGGCCCGACCCGGGAATCGAAGCCGGGACCTCGTCATCCGCATCGAATTTACTAACCACAAAACCGACGAGAACTGTAGAATTACAAAATCTATAGACACAGAGATAAGTATGTCAGAATAGGAAAGAAAAAGAAAATAAGACAGATATATAATACGAAGTAAGCCGGTCCAATGAAAGCAATACAATGTTCTCACCTAGAAGTCGGCGTAAAAAACTAAAAGTGGGGCTTAAGCCCCCCCTCCGGGCGAAGAGGTACACGCGAAACCACTCAGTGGCGCCATTACCGCTCCTATAAAACATTTTATAAAACGGTGACAAGCTTACTTTGATCGCTCTAGGTGATAACTGGTAAGTGTAAAGTCCCTTACTTTTATTGAACTTGAAAATGCCTATCGTTTAATCGTTCAGTCGAGAAACTAAAATTAGTGAGGACACTAGTTGTATGGTAGATACTTAATTTAAGCTGCCATTTTTATGGGGACAGCCAATCGAGTGTAAAGGCTAGTTTACACTTTGATTAGTGCGAGTGCAGGTGCTTAGCAATTGCGAGTGCGAGTCCCTAGTGCTAGTTGTGTCCAATACTGCTTAGCTCCTGCGCTTAATAAAATTCAATTGTTGGGCGTCACTATGCTAACAATGCTAAACACTGACCACTAAACAAGCATGTCCAAACGTGTTTAGTCAGACAAGCTGCGAGTCAAGGGAAAGCAAGGGCGCGCGAGACGGGGCTACTCGCAAAAAATAGAAAACGTTTCTATTCACTTTACTACGCTGATTACTAATCACTCCCACTAATCAGCTGCAGTCCACACGTATTTTATACTAATGGCTAAGCACTTGCACTAAACACCTGCACTTATGGGCGGTTTACACGGGCTTCGTAGCTAAGCGCTTAGTACTTGTCACTAATACTAAGTCCTCATGTGTAAACACGCTGATTAGTGCTTAGTATTAGTATTTGTGAATAGTGCAAGTGAATAGAAAACGATCCTATTTACTAAGCGACAAGTCGATACCCCCATCACGATTTTCTAAGCAATTGTCGCTTGCTGACCGTGTGTAAACAGCTCGACAAGTTATAGTAAGTGACATGCGCTCCATTTCGAATGTCTGGTCACTAATAACTTTTACTGGCTCCAACGTGTAAACGGTTACTTTTCACTTGTCATATTGAGGCTTAGTATAGTGACAAGTACTAAGCACTTAGCTACAAAGCCCGTGTAAACCGGACATAACACTAATCAAAGTGTAAACTACTCTTAATCATAGATTAATTATAAAGGTCAGTGCGTGCGCCGTAATGGTCTTGAATAACTCATTTTTATTCGTCCGTGTAAGAGATACCTACTATGCTACCTTAAATTCGTAGGCAAGGACAGATGAGTTAACGAAAAAATATAATATATTTGTCATTTCCTGAAAATTTATATTAGCTACCTGTATAAAACGAATTTAATCTGCGAGTCACAGAGAGTGGAATTATCATAACTCATACCATTTTTTATGAAGTGCCACTGTTTAACGACCATACCGTTTTGTAAATAATTTATTGTAGAAAACTAGCTGTCACATTTGAGTTACTAAGCAACATGCAGTTACTTGCAGAAGCTTATTACAGCTTCATACAATGAAGTAGACCATTGCAGGAAACTCGAAATTACTAGTGTGATGGCACGTCTTGCAGCCATAATATTCTCGTTACGGCAAAATGCGGGTTGAGTATTGGATTAAAGTAGTTTACTATTACCGTGAAGTGTGTGTCACTTTGCCTATCTTTACGTTCATTTAGACGACGCGTGGAGGTATTTTAATACAGAATACTGTAGAAAATCTGTACTTTAACAAGTAAGATTCACATATCCGTGAGACATAATCTAAATATATAAAAGGCAAAGGTGACTGACTGACTGACTGACTGACTGACTGACTGACTGATCTATCAACGCACAGCTCTAACCACTGGACCGATCGAGCTGAAATTTGGCTCACAGTTAGCTGTTAGGGCGTAGGCATCCGCTAAGAAAGGATTTTGGAAAATTTCAACCCCAAGAGGGTTAAATAGGGGGTTAAAAAATCGAACCTAACGTGAGCGAAGCCGCGGGTTAAAGCTAGTTAATTATTATGTCTACTAGTAGTCATTGTTCCGCTGAATGAGGGAGTTGTCGCAAGTATTTTCAGATAATATGAACACAAATATAGTAACAGTCTTTAAATATTTTAATGAAAATAGTACTGTATTTATCGGCAAATTGAACCTATTACTGGTATATAAATTCGATTTTCCGATAAATATACCATAATGAAGTGTTAAAAATAAAATAAAAAAGCCATTATTTTTCCTTATTATAACTACCTAACTATTTAGAGATTTTGTGCTTATATTATAATATTAAAAAGAAACAGTAATTAGTACGTAATTAAGCGTTATGTTTTAGTAATTATAAAGCCAGTCGATAAGCAAATAAACCATTTGCGATCGTAATACGATGGCTTTCAACTGTACGATAGCTACACTACGACTTCGCCCACGCACCTCTATCACTCATTTGCTAATGAACGAGGAAATAATGAATTTCACTGTATTATTTACGGATACGTTTGATTATGTTTATATTTGCCTTCCGAATGTGATAAATTTAACGGTATTTTTCACGGTGATTTAGTATTGAATAAATTTGATTCACCTTGTACGCATTTTTTATTATTTTCATCAGGTTTCTTGGTAGTCGTGATATTAACAACATTTTGTAACTAGCTTTCGCTCAATACTTCGTCCGCGTCGATTTTGGTTTTTAAAAAATCACGAGAGAATCCTTAAAAAGTATAATGCAAAAAATCACTTCGATCCGATACTCCGTTTCTGTGCGTGGTCGAAGGACCAACTAACAAGCAAACACTTTCGCATTTATAAGTAAGAATGAATATTATACATTGGCATAACATTAGTTTATATTGTTAATTTCAATCTATCGTAACCGCCGAACATTAAGGCATAAACAGTGACAAAATTACTTTGATCTATGGGCTATAAGATATAGTATTTAACTACCCAGTAAATGGAGACGTCATGCCAGTGAATGTGCGGAGAATATTTTCTGCCAAGTGTCGAAGTGACCCGCTGCCCACACACGCAATTAATTACAAGTGTAAAGACTGTCACTAACACGAAGTACATAAACAATTCACGTAAACTTTACATAAAATCATTCCACGAGTTTGGGAAAGCCTATTTCTATACCAATATAGAATTACTGGTAACTCGCCGTATTCCTTGCAGGACGTGATAGAGGAGCTATAATGCAACTTTGTCCCATATAAAATATGTAATACTGAAAATCCATAGTTGTCGTTGAATATTAACATTTTTTCTTCCCTAAACCTTTTTTAATTAGCTTTTTAACAATACTCCTCACTTAACCAATGCTTCATTATGGCTTCAAATAAATTGGTACACCGCAGAAATACCTATTTCGCAAAATAATATTATTATCAGCATCACCATTTCGCACTATGTAGGTTGTTATTACAAAATTTGTTACAATTTTGGCTGCAAATTGTCACCTATCTCATAAATGAGATCGCGTTAACACTATCCACGTTGATACGAAATACATGTGTTACCAATTTGTTTGCGAAGCGATTTAACAAGCTCGCTCTGCCTGCAGTGTAGCCACTATCAGTATATCAAACAAGTGTAAATTAAATATTTAAAACACCCCCGACATGTTACAACATCCTAATCGCTAAAATAAAGATATGTAATACGCCATTTTGTGGCGGCGGCCATCTTGGACCGATTTTCATCAAACATAGCTAAGAACACTCCTGACTAATTCAACTTTCAAACAAAAAAAAAACACAAAAAAAAACAAAATCAAAATCGGTTCTTCTGTTCGGGAGCTACGATGCCACAGACAAACATGTCAAACTTATAACACCCGGTCGTTTATGCGTCGGGGGTTAATAAAAATACTAGAAACCCTTTACCACATTACACCCAAAACTTGACATTTGCTGTCTTCTAAATCAGTACTCTACCAATCTTCTAAATATATAAAAGGTAAAGGTGATTGACTGACTGACTGACTGATATATCAACGCACAGCTTAAACGACTAGACAAATCAGGCTGAAATGACGTAGGCAATAAGAAAGAATTTGTGAAAATTCAACCCCCAAGGGGATAAAATAGGGTTTTGATATATTTAGTGAAAATAATGAAAGGCTTCCTAGTTGCTACCTTTCTGGCAAAAATGTATGATGCCGCGTAGAAGCTGACAGCTGCAGTGTGCATCGTTATTTAGAGAGGTAAGATCGCAGTCGATAATGAAACTAGACTCGCCCCCCACCGCCACCGCAGCCGCGCGTTATGAATACGCACACACAGAACAACCCGCTGCACTCGGCGAACTAGCACGCTGTTCCCGCTACACTGCAGCAGCAACCCGATCAGACAGATTGTCAGCGGGCGCGCTTCCATTCCCCGCTAATTACTGAGCTCATTGCGGGCAAACACACCGCTTTGTCAATACTGCACTCGGTTAATTGATACGGAACTTTACAACTACCGATTCCCGATAATCGATCCGGCGAAATCGAATGATTAGCACGCGCCTGCCGGGCGTGAACACTAGTGGGGAGGTGCTATTGCACTAAATCGACACTTCAAGACCTTTTCTAAACCATCCATCATAAATTCTAATTCACTCAATCTCAACCCCAAAAAAACTAAGCTTATGATATTAGGAACTAAGAATACTGTAAGTAAAGTAGAGACACTTAAGCCAATCATCAATGTTAGGAGTGATACTGTAGAAAGAGTTTTTGAGGCACGAAATTTGGGGGTCATATTTGATGCAAAATTACGTTTTGAAACATATATTAAGAATTTAGTGAAAGGTTAAATGTTAAGGTGAAATATTTATTATTATTATTTATTATTATTATTAAATCCATCAGGAACTAAAAGCATGCCTTCTTCTCGCCTGGATTATGCAAGAATGTAATCGGAAACAATTTCTTGCAGATATCTACATAGATATCAAGTCTGCTACCATCTTAGACTGCATCGTCACTTACCAAGTGAGATCGCAGTCAAGGACTATCTTGTCATCGAATAAAAAAAAGATGATTACCAATTCTTCTTCTTCATCAACCATCACAGGCCTCGGTCTTGCGCCGCCTGAATCTAGCGGCTGCCTTACTAATTATTGCTTGCTAATTTATTAAATCTTCGGAAATACCTATTACTCGTTAAGCCTCAGAAAGAGATAATCGCCAGCCCCAGCTGATCGTAGAGCATCATCTCTGTCTATCAAGCCTGCGTGGCGTTTCATGCGACAAAGACTATGCTCTGCGAAGATGAGGTCAGAAGAAGCCTAATATTTACTGGCGGGTACCTACTCTGCCCTATGGTCTAAGACCTATCTCTCTACTGACTATCTTATATTATAAATGTTGAGGCCGTTACAACTTTTATACTTATCAGTAACTTATGCCATACTAGCTTTACCCCGCGGCTTCGCTCACGTTAAGTTCGATTATTCCAACCCCTATTTTATCCCTTTAGGGGTTGAATTTTCAAAAATCCTTTCTTAGCGGACACCTACGTTATAATAGCTATCTACATGCAAAGTTTCAGCCAGATCCATCCAGTGGTTTCAGCTGTGCGTTGATAGATCAGTCAGTCAGTCAGTCAGTCAGTCAGTCACCTTTGCCTTTTATATATTTAGATGTTTTGTGTTGTAGCCACTCACTCATTCATTACTTTCGCAACTGGGAATATTCCTCAAAGGGCCGCTGAAAATTCAATGAAATGTGTACAGAATCCATTCGGAGAGGCGAAAAGTTGACCACAAAGCGACTGGTGGATATTGGCGTGCAGCCTTTTCTCATTTTAATAGCCTGCTTTTTTCCTTCATCCGTGCTCTGATTTAATCGAACGGCCGCCGCAAATATCCGCGCGCGCCGAGATCATCCGCGGATCCGCTCGGCCCACTGCGCCCGCACAAATAAACGCTTGATTTGATCACTCGCTTTGCCAGGCCATCGGAAAAACACGATCAATTGCGTTTGCGAGCGATGTGTGCGCCGAGGTTAATTCAAAATTACTTACTTTCAATTCCGTAATTATGCTTCTAGGTGCCTCCAAAAAGCCACCTCAGTTCAGTGATTTTTTGGAAAATAATACGAAACTAAATATTAATTGACCATCGTCTTATTATTATACTAAAAGTAATTATTTCGCTCATTTGCGATAAGGGTGAGATAACTCAAAATTCATCAATTTTTTTTGCTATAAAAACAACATTACGCTAAGCACAAAACAATAAGAGCGAGAGAGATTGTGACTTAATGCTCTGTCGCTTTGTTGGCCGCTGTGCTGTTTCGAGACCGCAGCATCCACAAAACATTACTCTCAACGAGAGAACTCTCTCTTCGTCGATTTTGAATTATGTCACTGTTGTCGCAAATGAGCGATTTATTGTCTTTACTCGTATCAGCCACGTTCTGTAGCGCTAAGCCCATGTTTGCTGGGCTGGGGGTCTCTCATTTCTTCGCTATTCATCGACCACGCACTGCTTCTTTCTGGGACAGATTAAGGGTCAGGTACTGACGTCAGTACCCTTGCTTTCTCCTGTCTCTCATCAGTAGACAGTACTCCCATCCTGGGTACTGTACACATATATGGGGTGTTTCCTCCATCGAGGCGAAAATAACCATTTCTTAGATTTGACTGTTGTTTAAGGTTTAATATTTATATTTTAATCTTCTTTATATAATACCTGTGATAATATTTTAAGAGAATTGTTACTATGGTTCCTGTAATCTGAAATAAAACTATATTATAATTATTATTTAGTATCATATTCAAACAGGTCGGCTGGTTCGCCATGTTTCACGTTCATTCGCCGGTAGTCGCGAGGGAAGCCCACCGCCTGGCCCAGCGGCTGGCCCAACGGTTGGCCCAATGGTTGGTCCAACGCCTGGCAGTAGCATTGGCCGGTGTAGCACAGCGGTCTCAGGAAGTCCGAACATGTTCGACGACAAGCTGCGGCGCAGTCTGAACTTCTGGCACAACCCCAGCGGTTCCTTTTGCCTGTAATGTTGATTACGTGGATGATACAAAATCCTACTTCCTACTAACCTATCCTACTAATATTATAAATACGTGTACTAAGAGCCTCAATAGCCCAACGGTTAAAGGTGCGGACTGAAAACTGAATGGGTGCAGGGCCGAATCCCACCCGTTGCACTATTGTCGTACCCACTCCTAGCACAAGCTTTCCGCTTATTTGGAGGGGATAGGAGGATATTAGTTAACTTCAGCTTGGCTAATATTCTTTATTTAAAAAAAAAAACCTATCCTAATAATATTATATACATATAAGTTTGTGAGGATAGATATAAGGACGGGTGGATGGATGAATGTTTGTTACTTGAACCCAATTTGGCTGAAATTTGTAACGAAGATAGCTCATATGCAGGATCAACACATAGGCTACATTTTATCCCGGAAAATTACAGCGCTCCTACGGGAATCCAAAACCTTTCATGCAAATTCATGCATACAAAGTCACGGGCAACCGTTACATAGGATTATTATTATAACGATTTTTGCTCGCTGGGTTTAGACAGCAAAGGCTTTTTGAGCTATCGAGGTGAAAAAATAGTTGTTTTCACCTCAAAAAAAGTGTTGTCTCAAGAAAAGTTCAACACATTTTCTCACTGATTGAGCAAAAATGACTTTTGCTCACTGGTTTTAGACAGCAAAGGCGCCCTTTTAGAACTATTTATTTATTTATTCTGTGCATTATAATCTTAAAAACTAACTACTACTACTACTACTAGTGAGGTGAGAAGTTGTATGTATGACACGAAAGCAAAGTTTTTGTTGTTTGTGCCTTTGAATCCCTCACTACACTCAGGATTCTTACTTAGAATCCTTCGCCCGTTCGGGGCTCAAGCTAGCTTGGGGTTCTCACTCGCAACAAAAATGAACTTTGCTATCTTGTTGAACAAATAACTATTGTCTTACCATCAGCTTTAAGTGCCAAAAGTGGCAAAATAGCCACTACGATGAAAATAAAAATCTTAGCGATCTTCATTGCGTTACTTTCCCGTTTCAAAATGGCTAATAAACTAATTTTCTTTAGCAAATTAACCAGATTTATATGCCATTATATTATTAATATGGTTATCAACTAATCAACCGTGGTTAATCGTTAATATTATAATTGCTTGAAAATAAACCCAATCATTGACCTTAGTAATTTAAAAACGACTGCATTTAAGTTTATTTTCTTTTACTTTTATGCCTACCTATGGTTATAAATTTTTTTTGTTTTCTTTTATGAACTTAATTACAAATTATAAAAGTTCTGAATTACTCTTCTCTTCTTGGTCGTACACTTCATTGCTGAAGGTAACTATAGCCTTGCACTCTGTCCAGTCCTCGGCTTTTCTAATTGCGGTTGTAAGTGGAAGGCCAGTGAGTGATGTGACCTGGTCTGACCAGCGGCTAGGTGATCGGTCACGTGGTCTTTTCCCTTCCACCTTGCCTATAACTATAAGTTTCTGAATTACAAATAGAGCTTATGTCTTATGCCCTCATTTTAGTGGTAACAAAAGCTTCTCCGTCAAATCAAAACCAATAATTAACAAGGCGAGTCAGGAAAATACCTACATTCGCCATAATAAAATATTATAGAGAATGAACGTAAGAGAAAATATGAAGGTTTTCATCACGGCTTATTTATATCACGGAACTAATTAAAAACCGAATATTTTCGTGGCGCACTTAAATTTTCTTAGGTAATATATATATGTATAATGTCAGTAAAATTACATTCCCAATCATTTTTCTTACTTACCAGGGAACTTTGAATATATAGCCACGTATTCAATTCACTCCACGAAATTGTGTTTAAGGTACAGGTAGGTATATTAATTTGCTAGATTAAGTTTGCTACTTCAGTTATACGTCATGTGTCACATAACGTAATTTTCTGAATAAAGAGTAACTTGTGTTACCAACCAATAGTTGCTACGCCATGCTAGACCTGTCATATGTACACGTTACTTCCGGATTACATCAGATAGTGTATTATTTATATTTAGAAGTGATAGTTAATAATAGTAAATATTATTGGAATATAATAAGTCGACCAACAAAATTTATTTTTTGGCATCAAAACCTAGCTTCTAATTTAATAACTCAGCAACGGGAAAATGATGAAGCTTCTAATATACTAACTCGGCTTCTTCACAATGGCCACAAAATATTCCAAAGAAAGCATCAAATAAAGAGCCACTATTTTTATTATTGTCCACTGCCACTGCACGATTTGGTGCGAGTGAGATGGATACGACTGGCCATTTGCACGATTTCGTTGGTGCGAGTGAGACGGATGCGACTGGCAATTTGCACGATCTCGTTGGTTATGGCTATTTGCACCAATCAGAGAGCGCCATTCAAAACATGCATTTGTTTTTTTTGTTGTTCTGTTGTTAGCGTGTTAATATTGCAATTATTTTTATATAATTTTTTCTTTAAACTAAAGTTAGGTTAGGTTAGGGTTATACATGAATATTCAGATGCCCGGCCGAAGGCCGGGCACTTAGGTTCTGTTGGGATCGTAAACCTACCTAAAACTAAAAAAAAAGTTGAAAAAAAATTTGATTTTTTTTTTCAAAAATGTTATAATGTTATGTGTAGGTGTTTATCTTGAGTTAAATTTAAAAACAATCATTTTTTTAATTTCATTTTTTCAAAAAAAAACGTTTTTTTATTTAGTTAGAAATATTTTTTTATTTCATTTTTCTCACAAACAAAAAAAATTAAAAATGTGGTTGAAGATTTGGTGTATTATTTGATGCTAATATTTAAGTATTTTAGGAGTTCACGGTTTGAAGCTAAGTTATAAATATAGATGCTAAAAAATAATTACGATGCTGAGTTGTATTTATAGAAGCTTATATTCAAAATATATAGTGGCTAAAATTATATTTTTTAGAGGCTCACTAGTTGAAGCTGACTTAGTAATTTAGAAGCCAATAATGGTATTAAATAGAAGCTCGTTTAATTACATGCCAATATTATTTAGTTATGAATGGTTGATATCAGAATATTTTATTATATATCTTTTGTTAAATTCAAATGAATGATTAATGATTGTTGTGATGTTGTTGTACCTCGCACCAAGGTACCCTACTGCACGGAGCACTATACTGTAACAAAAAACTAACTGCGTATAATTACCGATAGTAGTACTGAACTGAACTGCCATACTGTGACACCCAACTGCATATGCAAATCCATAGTGTGTGATATGAACCCGCAATCTAATAGTAGACAACGCCATCTAGTGCACTCAATGTTAACTAAATAATTAATGTGACATCTAAGTTTCTATTATTCTACTGTTCTTAAATTACAAGTATTAGTGTATAAAAATAAATATAAACTGCTAGTAAACAATCTCAACATCCTCCGCCGCCAAGGACAGTCTAGTCCTTGATAAATCAAGTCAATCCAGGAGGTATGTATTTCTTTCGCATCTCTCGGTTATGGTTGCGCTTTTGTAATTCTCTTGGAAATTCATTTATTCCTGCCTCTAAATTCCAAACAAAATGTCTTTACTTCTTCAAAAAATGGATCTTATAATGACGGCGTTACTTCTACAATAAAGTCTTAATGAATTGACTCGACCATCTGGTAAGTTTCCCTTCATTGAGTTGCCGACGATAGCATTGTATCTATTACCAAATGTACATTTTCTTCAGAATCTTATAACGCTTTTTCTTCTTTTAATAATTCTACTTTGCAAATTTACTGCTATTGACTTTAAATTATTCAATCATGTTTGTCTGAGCGTCTCGTAATATTAATAATAGTAAAAGAAAATTAGTTTTGCTAAATATGATAAGTGATTTTCTGCTAAATTCTATGTCTTCTTGCTTTATATACTTCTTATTTTTATATACTTCTTATTTTTACTGCATCTTCATCATCCAGGTAAGGTTTTAATAATTATATTCTAATAATACAAATTGCTTTCCATTTTTCAGCTTTATTATATCATCAAATATTTCTAACTTCTGAGCTATAACTTATGATCTTCAAAAATAAGGTAAGTAAGGCTTCTTCTATTTCTGTGTTTGTTACAGGTTTTCGTAATTCATCTTTCCTTTTCAGATTTTTCCTTCTTCGATATACAATTCTATTTAGTAGTTTCTTTAAGGATGAGAACTTCTTCAACAAGGTAAGTTTTTTCTCTATTGCTTCTGTGATTAGTTTAGGTTTTTCTGGAATACATTTCTCTTTTTTCGTTTCAGGTATATCTTCTGGTAGTTTGTTTTCTTTCGTTATAGTTCTCAACTCTTCTTTTAGGGATGGACCAATCAGTAACTTATCATTGCGGGAGGTCTTTTCTCGACTAGGACTATTAATCACAACTCGTTCTCTGTTCTTTACTATTTCTTTATCTTCAATTATCCCGGCGTAATAAGGCTTTACTGATTTGTTTCTTCTCTGTTCTATTGCTACTGGTTCCATCTGCTCTAATGTTGAGTATTCTTCAAAAACTTTGCTATGCTCTTCTCTTGACGGTTTGTTTCTTTGTAATCTCTTCTCTAGGTTCTTAACTCTCCTCAATGCAACTGTTCTCTTATCTTCTGATAAACTTGGATTTTCTGTTTGTAATATTGATGGCAAACTAACAATGTCTCTCTCATCTTCTTGTATCTTTGACTCTTTCTCATAAACTTCCTTTTCGTTAGTTTCCAATATCTCTGTTTCCAATAATCGTGGCAGCATGTGGTCTAATTTCACATTGCACTGCATGCTAACGACTTCATGGCTCATAGAATCTTTCGATTGTGTTCCTCCAGAAATTATCCATCCAAGTTGTGTTTGCTGTGCTATCATCCTCGGTACTCCTTGATTTGCTTTAACAATGCCGTTCATCAAAATCTCTGTGTAGACGTTGACTCCAAGTAATACATCTATGGGCCCTGGAATATTATAATTCGGATCAGCGAGTTGTAAGCCCGTGAAGTGGTCCCAATTTAGACTATTAATTTTCGTAGCTGGCATTATTTCAGTCACTTGTTTCATAACAAATGCGGTACATCCCAATTTAAATTTATTGTTCAATCGTGATGTGATCTGCAACTCCACCACATTCCTAATAGGAGTTGACATTTTGCCAATCCCAGTGACTTGTCCTTTCACCTTTCTCATTCTCAATTGTAATCGTTGCACTGCTGACTCTGATATAAACGATTCTTGAGAACATGGATCTATCAGAGCTCTGACTATTTGATCTCCTGTACTTGTCTGAATGTTAACTAATGCTGTAGCTAACAGTGTAACATTGCTCTGTGTCGATACATGGGATAAAATGTTTGGAGTACTCGATGTTTCGTCTTCTTTCGTCTCTTTCTCTTGTGTATCGGTTTGATCGTTGTTCTTCGTCTTATTCTCGTGCAATAGTGTGTGATGTTTTCTTCTACATTTATGGCAGGCTGTCCTATGTCTACAAAAAATTACTCTGTGCCCTGGCCATAAACAATTGTAGCATAATCCCTCGTTCTTCACAAACTCTGATCTCTCACTTGGTTCTAATGTTATAAACTCTTGGCATTTAAAAATAATGTGATCTCCCTTGCAGTAAGCGCAAGAAGTTTCTGAAGAACTTGTGTCTGTCTCTTTTGGTGCTGAGGTGTGAAAAGTTTTAGTTTTAACATTAGGCCTTTCTTTAGACTGTGTTGGTTCTATCATCTCTAATACTCTAAATTTTCCTCCAAGGAAATCTTGAAATTTCTTCCATGTGGGAAGTTCTTGAACTGGTAGACTCTTTAACTCTTCTTCCCATTCTTTGTGTGTTTCTTGATCTAATTTATTCACTATAATATGTATTAGTATTGGATCCCAGTTTTCTATATTTACATCATTATTTTTCAGGTTATTGAGACATTCTGTGGTGATATCCAACAAATCTTTAATTCCTTTGGCGGTTACATTGGCGAGTTTCTTTTGTAGAAGTAATCTGTTAAGTACTGTATTAATAATCACTCTTCTATTATGGTATCTCTCTCTCAGAGTTTGCCATGCGACTTCATAGTTTTTATCTGCTATTGGTATGTGCTTCAGTAGTTGTTCTGCTTCACCAGATAAGCTTGTTTTCAGGTAATGCATCTTCTGTATGCTGCTCAGTGACGCGTTCGAATGAATGAGTGACATATATAAATCTTCGAAAGTATTCCAATCATTATAGTTTCCAGAAAACTGCGGTATACTTATTTTCGGTAGCTTCACTTCCTGATTTGCAGGTCCACTGTTAGACTTCTGTGACTGTGGTGCCGAACGTTGTGGTTGCATTCTTTCTATTGCGTCTGTTAATTCACATTTTGCTATAATATATTCTTCTTCACATTTAGAAAAAATATCCTCATTAAAATATTCATGTCTCTGTTTTTCTTCTAGTGTTGCAATCTTCAGAATATTATTATGTGTTTCTCGAAAAGATTCCCAATATTTTTCTAAGTTTTCAAGTCTAATTTTTACATAGTTAACCGTTAATCTTGCCTTTGGTGTCTTCTTAAAATTGATCAATGTTTTTGTAATAGTAGATAAGTTGTTGTCTTGTAAAACACACAAGGCCTCCATTGTAGTTACTTCACAATATCAAAATATTTAAAGTCCAAAAAATTTAAGTAAAGTTCCAATGAAAATGTTGTAAATTAGAAGTCTCATTAAATTCACTATGTCCAAATTATTTCTATTTTATCTAAGTTCGAAGAAACGTTCATTGCACTAAGTCCAAAATTTTAGCAAAAATATTCTAAGTTCAAAATCACCAACAATGTTCAAAGATAATAATCACACAATTTTTCTAAGTCCGAATTTACAAAAATATTCAAAGTGGAAAAAGTTCAAAATTTTTCTAAGTCTAAAAATTCTCGAAATTTTTCTAAGTCCAAAATTCTCGAAATTTTTCTAAGTCCAAAATTAACCGAAAATATTCTAAGTCCCAGAAGCACAACACACTCAATTTTTCAAAGTCTTTTCACTAATAGAAAATTTCAAAGTTTCTAAAATTTTCACTTTTGCGCTAAGTCGTAAATTCACTATTATTTTTCAAAGTCTTTACACTAATAGATTTTATCAAAGTTCTAAAATTTACGACAAAAAACTAAGTCTTTGAAGTTAACTTTAAAAATAAACAAAGTTCAACTTCTACCTTAACTCGCAGACAAACCCATCCAATGTGCAATCCAATATCATGGGGCACTTCACTTTCACACTTACAACACAGTCACATCACGCCTATAACACACTGCGTTGGTGCTCAAAAATGCGAGTCTCGGCCTAAGTCCGACTCGATGGACCAATGTTGTACCTCGCACCAAGGTACCCTACTGCACGGAGCACTATACTGTAACAAAAAACTAACTGCGTATAATTACCGATAGTAGTACTGAACTGAACTGCCATACTGTGACACCCAACTGCATATGCAAATCCATAGTGTGTGATATGAACCCGCAATCTAATAGTAGACAACGCCATCTAGTGCACTCAATGTTAACTAAATAATTAATGTGACATCTAAGTTTCTATTATTCTACTGTTCTTAAATTACAAGTATTAGTGTATAAAAATAAATATAAACTGCTAGTAAACAATCTCAACAGATGTCAATAGAAGTTGATTGATATTGAGTTACTTAAATAGTAAACCATTATTTAAATAGTTTATTCAATTGATTATAATTCTAATTTAATTATATTATGTTTTTACGAATACTTTAATGATATTTAGTTTGTAAATAATACTCTGGAAAATTAATATCATGAAGATTACTTGGTCCGTTTGGTTGGCTGAATTGTAAATATTAAATCACAGGAATTTGATTGATATTTAGCTGCTTGAATGTTTAATTGTTATTTAAATCGTTTATTCAGTTAACTATAATCGTAATTCAATTATTTCTACACTGTAAATAGCATTCGGAATACTAATATCACTATTTGTTTGGTTGGTAACATTGTAAGCATTTTGTTTGAATCATTGTATAAAAGTTAAGTAGCGGATTAATAGACGTTCATTTTGTAAAACATAGAATAAGAGGGTAGAAACTCTGCTCGAAATATAGTGAAAAGTATAATTTTGGACTCTTATTTCAAATATATCTCCCACGTTCTGTCGCACTTGTTATCTTTTACTCAGTCGTTATTCAGCGCATAGTACTGTCGTTACCCTTTATAACACTGTTATTTTGCTGCTATACAGCTCTTAAGCAGCTATTTGAAATTAAGGCTGTATAATTTGTGCCCATTTAAGAGGTATAAGAGCTGTATACGGCCGTATACAGCCCTTATGCAGCTTTTTTATACAGCTTTAAGCGTGACGGGAATTTGTTATTCAGCTGCTAAGCAGCCTCCGTGTCTACTTGGGCTATGACGGGCGTTGCTCACGCGGTTCCAGGCCGATTACAGTATAGTTGCAGTGAGACAGTTGACGATTAAATTGTAAAATAAATTTGTAGTTTTAAAAATAGAACGTGTTTAATATTTTAACCCGTAGATCCGTACAAGAAGTACCTACCTAAAAACGTAAAAAGAGTAGAAGTTAGGAGTAGCTTCGATGTCGACGGTAGACGGACTTGGCGATACTGTAGTTTCACTACGACACCCTAAAAAACATTCAAATTACTGAAGAATATCAGCAACCACAGTATCAGCAAAAAATATTTAGGACAAAGTTCAACAAGCGGCAGCCACGCACGCCATACATGGCAATACACTGTTTCGCAAAACATCCTGTAACACCATATTACGTGTATTTTGGCAATAAATAAATTCTAATTCTAATTCTAATTCAGCATAATTATATGAGAAATGAGTTAGTAATATTGTGGTATTGTGTTAATAATACTACTAATAATACAGCAGAGTGGTGCAGTGGTAGCGTGCTGGGCCCATAACCTCAAATAAAACAACGTATTCATACTGACGAGTGGATCGAACTAAAACTTTATTTTTAAACCATAGAGTAACAAAACATGTCTATAGACAATGAATGACATATGACAACAATAGTAACAGATTGTGTAGATATTAGACCTTTAACAGTTTCAAATAAATATGAATTTATATTTTTCAATAAAACCAACAAAGTTTTACTAATAAATAAAAATTAGAAGAAACATTATAAGTTTTTTGATTTATACAAAATTTATTATTCAAATAAAAATAACATGTCATTCAATATGTCAAAAACTTACATGCCTTAAAAAAGTAGACTAGTCAAATAGACCACCCCTGGTTGCCCCCGGTCCAAAGGTTTCCAACAAACTCGCCGCATTGCCACGTTGTACGGCGATTGACAACCTTTGGACCAGGTAAGCCCCTGAGCGAGGATCGTAGCCCCTTTCTACTGACTATTTAATTAATAACTTGAATGAAGAAAGCTTGGATATAAATACTAATGTTATCATATTGATTGGGGACAGTTTATTGATAAAAAAGCACAAGATCCTAAAATGTTTTGAAAAATTATTGTATTTGCATAATAAAACCAAATGTAAATTTACTTTATGTGCCTTCCCTTACTCTAGTACACTAAGTAAGGAGCAAAACCAGCGCATAAATAAATTAAATTTGCATATGTTTAATTTGTCAAGCCATCATGACAGTGCTATCTCCTTTTTTGACTTGAATAAATTTATTTATAAATTTAAATTGACCGCAGATAATATGTACCTGCCTAGAAAATGTAAAATACATATAGCTTCATTGCTAGCATATAATTTAATGAATGATACAGTTACAAGTGTTGTAACAAAGTCTTTTGACAATTTTACAAACTGTACTTCTAGTACAAATATTTCTGTTTTTGACTCAAGTACTTTAAGTACTAATATTTCTGTTGTTGAACCAAGTAATAGTAAGCCTATTACTTGTTTAAACTAGATACTAAGACAACGGAGAGGCTCTGCAAACTGAACATTGTACATCAAAATATACAGAGCCTATCCGGCAGTATGGTGAATTTGGACTCAAGTAAAAATAATACTTGTAAATTTAAACTAAGCAGTAAGACAACAGATAAGCAATATAAAATTAATCTTGTACACCAAAATATACAGGGCTTATCTGGCAAAGAACATGAGATTGAGCTTTTTATTAAAAAATTTGATATTGAAATCTTATGCTTCACTGAGCATTGGCTCAATACTCATCAGTTAATTGTACACCTTAATAATTATTCACTGTCAAGTGCGTTCTCAAGAAAGACTGCTATACGCGGGGGATCATTGATAGTAACGCGAAATAACATTAATTATAAAGAGCGAAAAGACGTTGTTAGTCTTTCTATAGAACGCACTATTGAGCTGTCTTGTGTTGAGCTGGACCGATATATTGTAGTTTGCGTGTACCGCCCACCCTCGGGCGACTTTGTTGTTTTTGAGGAGGTAATGGAGGATGCCTTAAGGCGGCTATGTAGGTCATCAAAAAAAATAGTGGTCTGTGGAGACTTTAATATTGATATTTTGCTTCACACTCCTTTTACTGGTAGGCTACTTAACTTATTTAAAAGCTTTAATTTAGAGAATATTTTTGATGAACCTACAAGAGTAACTGCAAACTCAGCTACCTGTATTGACAACATTTTTTGTGATTGTAACATTATTGAAAAATCTGTTATCACTTATCTCAGATCTGATCATTGCGGTCAAATGATATCTATTCCAAGCAGTCAACAGAATATAACAAAAGTAATAAAATACAGGCCAGTTACCACTAAAAAAGTAAAGCATTTTAAACAAAACATCTCAGCTGGATTGCCGACGCTTGACCTTGCACAGGATGATCCGGATGAAATTTATACAAAGTTTTTTGATTTGTTAAGCTCACAATATAACTCTATCTTTAAGGTGATGGAGAAAAGACTGTTTAAAGATCTTAAGTTTAGTGACTGGGCAACTGCCGGCATCTATAAAAGTAGAAATAAGCTGTTTGACTTGTATGCAGAAAAAAAATATAATTATTCCCCCGCGTTTATTGAATATGTAAGAAATTATTCTAAATTGTTTAAAAATGTGTGCATACAAGCAAAGTCACTTCACATAAAACAAAAAATTGTCAATTCTGATAATAAAATTAAAACAACATGGGGCATCATCGGCGATGAAATGAATAACCATAAGGTGCATAATAATAATAAATTGGAGCTTAAAATTGATAATCATGTAATTAACTCCGATATAGAAGTTGTAAATACATTTGAGAACTTTTTCAAAAATATTCCAATTACCACAACCAGTTCTCTAAATTCCTCGCTGGCAGAAGCCTATCGTCTTCTAAGAAGCAATGTCTCTGAGTGCAATAAGTTATTTAGGTTTGAACACGTTACCCCATATGACATAGTCAAAACATTTAAATCTTTACAAAATAAGAAAACAGCAGATCTATGGGGGATATCAGTTAAAATAATTCATAATGTAATTGATATTATTGCGCCGTATCTTGCTTTAATTTTTAATAAATCAGTAGATTCTGGATCTTTTCCAGATCTTATGAAATGTAGTAAGCTAATACCGCTTTTTAAATCGGGCAGCAAAAGTGACCCGAATAACTACAGGCCAATTTCAATTTTGCCAACTCTCAGCAAGATATTCGAAAAAATAATGCTCAACCAGCTGCTTTTACACTTTAATTTAAATAAACTCCTACACACTGAGCAGTATGGTTTTACAAAGGGTCGATCAACAACCGATGCAGCCGCAAGGCTATTACAACACATATTCGATGCGTGGGAGAACTCACAGAATGCCATTGGTATTTTCTGTGATTTGTCAAAGGCATTCGACTGCGTTGATCACGAGACTCTTTTGCTTAAACTGAGCCACTATGGCATTAAAGATTTTGCACTTAGTCTCATTGCGTCTTATCTCAGCAACCGAGTCCAAAGAGTATGTGTCAATGATGTAAAATCATCCGGATCAGCCTCAGTAATGGGTGTACCCCAGGGTTCTATTCTAGGTCCATTCATGTTTTTGGTCTACATAAATGATTTACCACATTTTGTCCAAAATACTTGCGATATTGTACTATTTGCTGATGATACGTCTTTAATTTTTAAAGTCGATAGGATGAAAGACAATTTTGACGATGTAAATAATGCATTATCTCAAGTTTCTGAATGGTTTACGGCAAATAATCTCCTTTTAAATGCTAAAAAAACAAAGTGTGTTGAGTTTTTATTACCTAACACGAGAACTGTCAGTAAAAATTTAAAGATAAATAATGAACCTTTGAAAACTGAGGACTCCACAGTGTTTTTGGGGTTAACCCTGGATTCAAAGCTACAATGGGGCACCCATATAGCAACGCTTGCTGGCAAACTTAGCTCTGCTGCTTACGCTGTTAGGAAGATTCGACAGTTGACTGACATAGAAACTGCAAAAATTGTTTATTTTGCATATTTCCATAGTATTATGTCATACGGTATCTTAGTATGGGGTAAGGCAGCCGATATTGGAAAAATTTTTGTTTTGCAGAAGAGGGCAATCCGCGCAATCTATAATTTGAGGCCGCGGGATTCCCTTCGAGAAAGATTTAAAGAGATAGGCATTCTTACAGTAGCTTCACAATATATTTATAACAACATAATATTTGTCAGACAAAACATTTTGAGTTACAAAAAAAAGAGTGATTTGTCCGATAGACCAAGTAGAAATCCAAATAGGCTCATGTTTCCTGGGCTGCGCCTCAAGAGGGTCCAAAAGACATTTGTGAGAATGGGCGTGACGTTTTACAATAAAATTCCACAGTCAATCTTAGACTTGCCTCTACACAAGTTTAAGAAATCAATTAAATCTGCTCTCATGAAAAAAGCATATTATACAATTGAAGACTATGTAAATGATAAAAAAGCGTGGATATAATTCGCTCCAGTGAGTCATAAGACAGTAATAACTATCCTGTGTTCAATAACAATTGTAAATTTTTTATTTTTTTTGAAAAGAGCAACCGCCGAGTTTCTTACTGGCTCTTCTCGGCAGGAAAGGCATTCCGAACCAGTGGTAGATTCATTGACGATTCAAAAGTGCTTGTAAAAGTTTATTTGAATAAAAAATATTTCTATTTCTATTTCTATTTCCCTTAACCAACAGCCTATTTTGCGGAGGAACTCCATGGCCTCCGCACTCCAGCAGCCCATCGTCTCCACCGCCAAGGGAACAAAAAGGTAGCTGCCAAGAAGAGGGGCGTATTTCGTCCTTTTTTTTTGCGGCAGCAGACTCTGCAGCAGCGCCAGCCACCTGCGTCGTCCGGCCGAGATGGCTTGGAGCGAGGGTGTTGGTACACGTCGCATCGCACAGCAGGCATTTGCCATTTTGCCATGGGACGAGAGTCAAGCCATCCGGACGTTTGCCGTCTGTGCGACTCAGCCCAGGTGGCTCGAGTACACAGGGCACGTTGGCGGAGACGAGTGCTCTGCGGATGATGTCGTTTAGGGCGTGGTGACGCGGGAACCTGCCTACACAACGACTGCAACTCAGTGCGTGGTGGCCGTTGGCTTCCACCATAGAACCGCAAATGCATCGATGAGGTTCGCAAACATTGCAGCCCAATCGGAAAGCCACGGCCACACGCAGTGAGTCTCCGTCAAGAAGTGTGCCCAAGTGGGGCGAAGGCAGCGCTTATAACCACGCTCCCGACTCCGACTTTGATACCGCTTTTGATTTATAGTTTAACAAATTCATGATTTTAGTGATAGATGTTTGTGTCAGGTAGGTAATAACATTTATAATCTAGTGTAGGTAGATATCAAATGTTCCATGATCCATAGAGAATAAATCAGTACATGCCTGAACTCGATGTTTTATTGACAATTGACATGGCGCAGCCGGCAGGATATAGAGACTTGAAACCTGACATACATACCTACTCTGTAGTACAATGGACCACCTTCTTGTTCCATCATTAAAAACACTAGTTTACATGAATTTTGTTCATGAAATGGAACTTATACGGTTACGTTACATTGGGTACCTACATCTCGGAAAAACTATTTAAAAAAATCCAGCACGTCAATTTTTTGAAATATTTATCAAGAAGATTTTTACAAAAACCTACATCTAAATAAACAATAAATAGTTAAAAATGGGTAATTTTTGCTCTTTTTTCATAAATATTTTCATCTGTATCTCTCACTACAGACCAACAATAGTCACCTAGCATATTTTGGTCCCAAAAACCTTGATAATTTTGCTCAAATGACTATAAATCTTGGTGAAATCGCTCACCTTGTTCATCACTCAGTCTACCAAGATTTTCTAGAAAAAAAATCTTAATGGGAATGCAAAAAATGAATTTGTAGTGACATATTTTCAACCATACGCTCATAATTTTGCATGATTTTCAACAATCTCTTTGTAATTATCACTTTTTTTACTGCCTAAAAAATTTTTAACAACATTTTTGAAAGAATTCCAGTCTGCTTTTTCTACCTTGGTTAAAAAGCTCTCGAACTTTGTATCGTCCTATATTCTCCTTATTTGAGGACCCACAAATATTCCTTCCATTAATTTAGCCGCAGAAAGATTTGTATACCAAAATTTTTTGTTAAACAAAAGTAACAATCGGTTACGTGGTTAGTTGGCTCTCTCCATAATCATTGGTTTACCAACTTTCAGTGATCTATTTTTACCTGAATACCAGGAACCGAGGACCAATCTGCAATTAGTGCAAATCACATGAGAACCCCAATTTTTATCTTGATTTGACACTGGAAATTCAAAATAATGTAAATAGGCTTCTTGCAATGGTTTTGTTATAGGGAAATCACGATTTAACTGAACAATTTTCCCACAAACATAACAAAATCGATTTGGATGTAGTTAACACACTCTAGATGACATTTTTAAATTAAAATAAGACTTTTGAATCACACAGTTGTTTACAAAATAGAGCGATAAACGTATTTAAACAATTGCGGGTAGATAAAAAACAAAGACCTCATATCTCAGAATTGTGACGTGCTACGAAAAATAAAAAATATTTTTTTTATTACCGTTCATAGCCTACGTAAATAATATATGTTTAATTTCATGAACAAAAAAAAATTATTTTTTTGAAAACTAGTGACATTGATTATTTTACCTAATCAACCTACCAACTTCTCATTGGACCATCAGAATCTATTGTTAGCCTCATGTTTAAAATTGATTACGAAATATTGAAATAGTAAAGTATAAACTTTAATGTATTGAAGGTAGGGTCATATTTAAATTGATCTTTTATTATTGGAAGGTAGTTTGATAAAAACATTGTTGCTGTGCGGCGTAGCTAGGCACCGTCTGGCGCCGGACTGGCGGTGGCCGTCGGGTATAAATAGGCGGGTTGGACGTTGTGAATTCAGTCTCTCCCGCGTCTAGGTCGTTGTGTTTGATTAAGGGATTGCGATAGCAATCGCGCCCTAATCGAATAAATATTGTCGGAGGTTAGGATTAGTGTAATCGATTAAATTGTATTTTTGATAATTACCCACACGTGCAGATGGTGGTTTTGTCTGACGTGTTGTGGTTAAATTGATTAGATGTGAGGTCAGGGGCCGTTATAAGGGGCGGATGGAGACGGTTTTAGGTAGGGTTTCAGCGTTTTAAGAGATCAGATCTCTTAAGGCGTGATTAGTTTAGGACGAATGACTCCCACTTCTGGACTGTGTGTTGTGCCTGTGTGTAGTTGTGTAGTGTTACCCTTTTACTATTCATGGTCGGTGGGTCTACTCTATTATGGTACTTCTCAATAACACACTGACCAAAATCGGTCAAATCAGAGACAAGAGTATTGCGATCATAGGTATATAAGTATTTTTTTCTCTGATCATAGGTTTTACGAATAAGTGACGTGTCATAAAAGCTACAAGTTGGCCCACATGAAATAAATAATTGTGAATTTGAATTTAAGCGGCATTGTTTTGATTAATCAAATATTTTATCAACCAGGTTTGATAATACCGTGCGGGTTTTAATTTCGCGCTGATGTTGATAATACCGCGCCGATGGTTGATTTACGAAATCTAAGGAGGTAAATTACTATAGATATACTTAATATACTATGAATAAAAGCATATGTTTATTTTTACATTTAGTAAAATTAAGATTATGACAATCACAAATCAAAATTAAGAAATCAGGCTTAAATCAATAAAAAAAGTTAATCATACAAGTCACAAATGAAATTCTCTGCAGAGTCTTTTCCGCTGCATTCTTTATGAATCCAATAAGAGCAACTGCAACAATACAAAAACAATTAGATAATACCGCGCCTTACGCGCGGAATCATCAAACTCAAGCGTTTTGTTTTATGACCTCGAAAACAAAAACAAACTTAAATTATTCATTCAAAATTGTTGTGCACACGAATTCTACAGTATTTTTACAATATGAATGCATATAACATATTTCTCGATATAAAATAATAATTGACTCACCTCTTATCAAAAACTCCAGCAAAGTAATATCGAATGCGCGGGGAAACTTGCTAGCGTGCGTGCTTCTACTCTCAACACTCGTTAGCAACTGGCGGCGTGGGAGCGGGGCATGCATGAAGTACGATATTAGAAATTATGTAGACGCCTATTGCTTATAGTTATAGAGTAATGCAAGGGCGCGGAATTGTCAGGCGCGCGGTATTATCCGACTCTCCCCTACAGTATAAATAGCAGCACAGCACTATTTGTTGGTAGCGCAATGGATACTAAAAAATACCTTTTTCACCTCTCTAGCTCAAAAAGGGCGTCTTTGCTGCACAAAACCAGTGAGAAAAAGTCATTTTTGGTCACTCAGTGAAAAAAAGTGTTTTGAATATAGAACGCATTGGATTGGCGTTTCTTCAACTCATCGTCTCAAGAAACGTTCAGAAATTTTGTATATAATATTGCATACCACATACATTTTATTTCGACAAAATTTTTTAACTCTCTATTTTATTATTAAAACTATTTACTTTTTTAAAATGTGTTTTACACTTTATAATTCTGTAACACAACATGAAACATAAAAGAAAATTAAAATTAATTAATTAATATCCTTTATTTATTTATTTTGACGACCTCCCCGGCGCAGTGGTGAGCGCTGTGGTCTTATAACTGGTAGGTCTCGGGTTCGATTCCCGGCGGTGGCAATTTAGGAATTTATAATTTCTAAATTGTATCTGGTCTGGTCATGTGGGAGGCTTTGGCCGTGGCTAGTTACCACCCTACCGTCAAAGACGTGCCGCCAAGCGATTTAGCGTTCCGGCACGATGGCGTGTAGAAACCGATTAGGGGTATGGGTTGAATTTACACTGCTATACCCCTTCCAAGTTAGCCCGCTACCATCTTAGACTGCATCGTCACTTACCATCAGGTGAGATCGCAGTCAAGGGCTATCTTGTCATCGAATTAAAAAAAAATGTTTCAATAAATATTTTTCTTACATCTTGTATTTTTTCGCTATTGAGGTGAAAAGTTGTATGTATATCACACATAGCAAAGTTTTTGCTTCTTGTGCCTTTGAATCCCTCACTACTCTCAGGATTCTATATTAGAATCCTTCGCTCGCTCGAGATTCAAACTAGCCACTCGCAACAAAAAAAAACTTTGCTACCTTGTTGAACAAATAACTTAGTTAATGTCTCATAATTTAGTGGTAGCGTAAATGTTCCACTTTTTCACTAATTGGTAATCGACACACAGCATTTTAAAAATAGACAATATAGAAATACAGACCCCTGCTTCTGAACTGTTGTGTTAACAGATTCGTCTACCATTTAGTCAGCAAATCATAAGTTAACTTTTCTTTATTTGTTTCTTTTTCTTTCAAGACCAATGCAATGAGTAAGAACTCTATTTTTTTTTAATAGATATTGAATTTCTATGACGACCTACCTGTTCTATCCAAGGAATTACAATAAATCAGTAGAAGTAAGGGTCTAATCAGGTAACTGTCCAACTTAAATAATAATTATTGGACAACCGCTCCTTGTGGTTGGACTACTCTTAGTTGGGCCACGATCCTGGAATGGTTCAAGTTCAAATAACCATAACGAACTTAATCAGAGGCAGTTATTTCGAAATCACCGAAAGATACTTTAATTGCATTTATTTATACATGTACAAATCTTGGGTGATGTGATATAGGATTTGCGTGGCAATCGTCGTCGGCTGGTTCACAGTAACATTGGCCGTAGAAGCACCATGCCTTCTCGATTTTTACGTGTTTGCAAGCGGCTTTGCAACTTGATTTGCAATCTTCGTCATCGGCGCATTGCGGCACTGGAAAACAAGCCAAAATAAATCTAAAACAATCAAGTTTCTTCAAAAGTCCCTTATTAAAAATGAGAATTAAAAAAAAAAAAACAATCAAAATTGTTCTCGCAAAAATTGGTTTCTATCATTTCTCTAAAATCTAAATCAAAGCAAAGTAGATCTGAAATATGTGTCATTCAATTTTACTCTCTATTGAGAGAATAATGCACTTTTTAGTGTAAGATATCAATTTGGTGATGAGTATGCACTGAATGCGGAATAGGGAAGGAAAGAAGTTGTGAGAACAAAATAAATTAATAGAGAATTCAGGAAAGTAACTTCGACGAAGTAGATGAAGATTTCTAATATGACTATTGTTATAAGTTATAACACAGTTCTTTAGCAATTCCTAGCGACATCAAGTATCATTATCTAGCACTACTAGATGTCGCTGATAGTTGCTAAAAAACGGCATGTAATTAAACGAGCTTCTATTTAATACCATTATTGGCTTCTAAATTACTAAGTCAGCTTCAACTAGTGAGCCTCTAAAAAATACAATTTTAGCCACTATATATTTTGAATATAAGCTTCTATAAATACAACTCAGCATCGTAATTATTTTTTAGCATCTACATATATTTATAACTTAGCTTCAAACCGTGAACTCCTAAAATACTTAAATATTAGCATCAAATAATACAATGTGGCCACTAAAATAGTAAATGATCACCAAAATTTTAACCACATTTTTAATTTTTTTTTTGTGAGAAAAATGAAATAAAAAAATGTTTCTAACTAAATAAAAAAACGTTTTTTTTTTTTTTTGATAAAATGAATTTTTTTTTCCCCATTAAGTTCCTGCTACTATTTATTTTGTAGCAACTTTCAGTGCTATGTTTTTTTTTTTTACACATGCAAGGCCAAATGTTGGTTCTTATTACTAGCTGATTCCTGCGACTTCGTTTGCGTGGAAAAAGTGAAGAGTTTCTTTCTGTTATCCGCGAGAAGTTATAATAATATTTAGAAGATCTTCACCAAAATTAGCCAAAATATTTCTAATAGTATACAATTTATAATAAAAAAATAATTATCTAATTTGGTTTAGATTTGACGAAGTTATGGAGCAAAATCAACAATAATTTTCATCCCTATCCCGGATAAACCTTATTGTTCATCACGACTACATCTTTCATTTCAACCCGTTCAATAGTTTTTGTGTGATGCGCGCGCAGACAGACAGACAGACACAGACAGACAGATAGACCAACAGACAGAAAGACAGACAAAAATTTCAAAAAACATTGTTTTAGGTTCAGTGTCGATAATAAAGCATCCTCCGATTAAAATTTTCAAAATATATTTAATATACAGAAAGCGACCCTTTACAGTTTTATTATAAGTATAAATATTATGATTATGACAAGTCGAGAATATATCACCAGTTCAGAAAGCTGATTCTGCTGAGAGAAGCCGACAAGAAACTCAATTGCTCAAGTTGTATATTAACCAAAAATGTTCATATTTGAAATAAGTAATTTTGAATTTTAAACTTAAATGATAGACTCATTTAAGCTTAGTGTTGTTAAGCCTATAGACTCATTTGAGTTTAAAATCGATTTTAAGTTTGAAAAACGATTCAAAAAATATTTAGGAAACAGGCATAAACGGGGAGCTAAAATGGGTGACGTAAGAGACATCATAACAGTTTCATGTGCTAATTAGTTACGGCATTGGGTAAATGGAAGGATTTAATAATGACTTAAAAGTAAATATGACCGTTCAAAATTTAAGCAGGGTTTAGAAGTAGCTTGGGTAACGGAAAAGGTTATAAGAGAAATTGTGGAAATGGATTCAGGATCTGGTGCTAAGTGAGTGCGTAGAAATGAAGATGTTGTTCTATGAAAAATAAAGTAAAAAAACAACTGACCTTGACCAAATGTTTGTGTGGCGGACAGCAACACCACCAACGCTACGATCATCAACGAACAAGTCGCAAAGAACTTCATCGTTACTACAAGTGCGAGTTACTACAAGTTTGATAATCGACGCAAGTTCGGCCATTTATATACAGAATTTTCAGTAGGTAAAAGTCCAATATCAAGAAAGCGTAAGTAATTTTTGATAAGTACACATTAAATTAATCATGAGTAGGTACAATTCTTGTCAAGATCAAATCAAACTGCAGAGGTGTGAAATTTTAAATTAAAGTTTGATTTTAGGCTTTAAAATTGCCCCATTACTTCAAGGATAGAAAAATATCTAATAAGAATTGATCAAATAACTGAAACTATGTACTCACCTGTAGAGACCTGTGCCCAGCGTATGGGTCAGGTCAGTATGGGATAATGAATGATACATAATTATTATATAGATATTAGAAAATAAAGAATAATACATTTCCTTATACCAGTGGTTTGGATGATATTTTTGATATACTGTTTTATTTTTAAGATTTTGTTTATTCTTCTCTTCATATTACAATATAAAAAAAAAACTTTTTATTAAAAATATTTAACTAGATGATGGCCGCGACTTCGTCCACGTGGATTAAGATTTTTTAATTCTCGCTGGAACCCTTTTTATGTTCCGGGGTAAAATGTAGCCTATGTGTTAATCCTGAGTAAGAGCTATCTCCATTCCAATTTTCAGCCAAATCGGTTCACTCATTGTGGCATTAAGGAGTAACAAATATATAGATACACACACATACATAAGCTTGTGCCTTTATAATATTAGTGTGATGTGAAACTTTAACTTTGATTAAAAAATAATTTCGAATCATCCAAAGTATTTCATTGTATTCAAATTACATACAATGGAAATAAATCAGTGGGGCCTGGCACATGATTTTGTGGTGCCACGCGCGATGCGCTGCGTAGGTCTGGCAGACAGAAGCATTCCGCATGGAAGCACTGGTAGGACTCTGTGCTGATGCAGGACTTCAGGCAAAGGGGGTAGCAGTAATCACTGCTCGCTAAGACATGGACAAAAGGGTGGGCCGATTTCGATTATTTTAGAATTTCGCAATACAAGACCCCTCGAAAGTTGTGTAATACGACGTAGACAGCGATCACAGAAAAATAAGGACGTAGGTTATAAGAAAAATAATTAAAAAATTTAGCTTAATGCTTTGAGCCCACTACCGGCGATTGAATTCTGATAAAATACCTGTTTTTTCATGTATTTCAATGTGATGTTTTTTTGGTTTAATTCTTATTAAATCAATAAATATCAATAAAATGGTTAAACAAACTTATTTTTTAACCATTTTATTGATTTACTACTGTTATCTTACCCTTTATTCAATGGTCGACCCATAATAACACGATATGGCACAAAACATCGAATACCACAGTACGATTATCCTTGACATTCTCAAGGCGTGGAAAAATCTGTAAAACTAATAAATGAAGCATCTCAACGTTTCATTTTAAAATCAAGAATATTTAATAAAGAATACACTGAATTCGCGATCAGAAATGCCCGAATTAAATTTGGTGAAAAGTGGAGACTTTTGAGTCATTTTGAAATATTGATTTTTTTTTCTTTTTTTTTTATATTTTTAGCGAGCAAACGAGCAGATGGGTCACCTGATGTTAAGTGATTACCGCCGCCCATGAACACTTGTAGCACCAGAGGCACCACCAATGCGTTGCCGGCCTTTCAGGAATTTGTTGGTCCGTCCCTTGAATAACCCCATGTTGTAATTCAGTGGAAACACCGTCGCAGGAAGTTGGTTCCACAGTTTCAAAGTACGTGGAAAAAAGGATCTGGAACATCGGATGGTCGAAGTGCTCCAGGCACCCAGGTGGTGCGGGTGAAATTGTATTCGGTGGCGAGCGGTGCGTTTGTAGAAGAGAGACGGTGGAATAAGGTCAAATAGCTCTTCAGAACACTCCCCATTATATAGCTGATAGAATACGCAAAGAGAGCTAACATCTCTGCGGTGCTCCAGGCTTTCCAGCGGGTTGGTTAATTTGGGATTGCCCACAAGCCGAACTGCCCGCATTTGAATTCGGTCAAATGGAAGGAGTTGGTATTGGGGTGCTCCAGCCCAAAGGTGAGAGCAGTACTCCATATGCGGGTGGACTTGCGCTTTATAGGGTAGGAGCCTATGCTCGGGCGCAAAGTACCGCTTTGCTCTGTTGAGCACCCCAAGCTTTTTCGAAGCTAATTTAGCTTTTCCTTCGTAGTGATCCCGGAACTGGACTTCGTTCGAAATGCAGACACCAAGAATCCCAATGCTGTTGGAAGGGGATAGAGGGGTTTTCTGGAAGAGAAGAGGTGTTGTGAAGGGGGTCTTTTTGGCGGTGAACGCACAAACTTGTGTTTTTGAGGGATTGAAATGAACAAGATTTTGTGAACCCCATACTAACACTTTTTCAAGGGAAGCCTCAATGTCAGACACAAGTTTGGCTCTACTCTCCTCTAGCATTGCGCGGGAAAATTATGCATTTCCTTTGTAAAGGGCATTACCAGTACTGTCATCTGCATAACAAGGGATGCTGCTGTTATGCAACATGTCATTGATATGCAGAATGAACAGTGTAGGCGATAACACTGAGCCCTGTGGAACGCCTGCATTGATGGGCTCAGGGTCAGAGCAAAAGCCGTCGACAGCGACTTTGATGCTGCGCCCATCAGGAAAGCTAGCGACCCAATTACACAGCAGCACGGGGAGTCCGTAGGATGGTAGTTTCGATAGAAGGGCCCTATGCCAAACCAGATCAAAGGCTTTGGCGATATCAAGGCTAACCACAAGGGCTTCTCCCTTACTGTCGATAGCATCCGCCCAACGATGCGTGAGGTATACAAGAAGATCACCAGCAGATCAGCCGTGACGAAAGCATATTGACGATCGCTGATGAGCTGGTGCTCCTCAAGGTAACTCAGCAGTTGGGTGTTAATTATTTGCTCCATGACTTTAGACAGTAAAGAGGTAATCGCGATAGACCTGTAATTCGAGGGATCCGAATGATTGCCTTTTTTCGGGATTGGATGAACCAGGGCAGTCTTCCATGAAAACGGAACAATACTAGAGGAGTAAGATTGCCGAAACAGACGCGTTAAGACGGGTGTTAACTCCGGAGCACACGTCTTCAGCAAAACCGCAGGAATACCGTCGGGCCCTCGCCTTTTTGACGTCGAGAGAGAGAAGACTTTTACGCACAGCAATCTGAGTGAAGCGTATGTTGCCAAGAGAAGATGGATGAGATTTTGTTACTTGTATGTGGAAATTTAATATAAATTATGATAATTGCTTTAAAATATAGTTTTATTTTTATTCTTACGTACAAAAACCTTTAAAAAAGTTATAAAAACATCCAAAAATAATTATGTGAAAATTGATTAAACGAAACGTTCATTCTTTAATTGCTGGTAGAGGGATATCCATAGGGATAGAACATTTTTTTTAAATCTAATAGTATAATTTGCATCTACGTAATTAGCCGCAACTTTTGACACCTCTTATGTAACTAAAATCGAGAAAAAAAAAATTCCCATACAAAATTGGCCCACCCTTATGGACAATAAAAGCTGCTGACCGACATTGCATCGACGCTTTAGAGATGTGGTGCTGGAGGAGAATGCTGCGGATTCCGTGGACAGCACACAGAACCAACGCATCGATACTGAAACAGCTGAAAATAACGAGAAGGCTATCGACCACCTGTCTCCTGAGGATACTTGATAATTTCGGCTACATTGCCAGAAAGGAGGGACACAACCTTGAGCAGATTGTGATTATTTGCAAAGTGGACGGAAAGAGACCTCGGTCGGGGACGTAGCCCGATGCGTTAGTCAGACTAAATCCTCACCACTCTGGATAGTAAGGTCCACAAAGCCTTGCATATCGCAAAAACCCGAATCTCCTGGCGCGACATTATTCACAAAAGAGTCTTGGTGGAAGGGACCACGATCCTCAGTAATGGGGAACACCACGCCGAGAGCGAGACTAAACCACATTTCAGAAATTATTATAAATCAATCTACTATTAATTATTCCTTTGTGGAAACTACTGCCAAAGAAAAAGGGTTTAAACTAGAGATAGAAACCTTGGCTTTCTGTATCTGGCATAGGAGCTACAGCCAAAATTACAGCGTCAAAACGTGGACAAAAACATAATTTTTCCTGAAAGTAAAGATATAATATTATTTACTATTTATGCGTATTTTCATAATCATAAGTTAATAGGCCCATAGCGTAACAAATTTTTACAACTTCGCACATGAAATTATTACAATTAGTAGGTTCTAGGTACCTCTGTATAGGATCTATTTTTAGAACTAAAAGTACAAAATCAAATTTTAAAGCGTGATGCGTGTAATGAGTTAGGTAATAACTTTATCAAAATTGTTTATAGGTAGTTGCTAAGTAAACAGAAATAAAATTAATCGATTAACCTATGCTTAAACCATTGCTTTGTGACACCACATTTATGTTACATAATTATGGATATTTCTAAAGGAATTTGCTTTCTATTAAAAATAAAATTTTGTCCTTGAATTATTTATTTATTAGGCAAAACAATAATATCAGATTATGATATTTGTCAATTCTAATTTGAATTCATAATCTATCACATTTAACTCTTAGATTCAGATACAGATTCACTTTATTTACATAAAACATGACAGCTTACATTATAAAAATATAATAAGTTGGTTGGTTTGGTCAAATACACGACATGCAAATATTTTATTTTTAAAATTAAAGGCACATTATTTTATTTAGTCATAATAATTATTAAAATTACAGCTCTTTTACAGAATAGCAACATATATCTAGTGATTGCATTGTGTGAAGAAATGCGATGAGCCATGTTAGTACCGATGTTTCTTTTATTGATCCCTTCATATCCCTTCATGTCAGTAGGAAGTCCTTGCGATTGTATAAATATAACAACTTAATAGCTTGGCCACCATAATAGGCATTAGATTAACATGTTCTCAAATACTTATTAGCCAATTAGTCACAGAGCAAACAAATCGTTTAAATACTGTCCGCTTATTGATTCGTAAACCAGTGATTCGCAACCATTAACAGCAACATGAAGGCAGCTGCAGCTCTGTTGGTGCTCGCCGTGTTGGCGAACTGCTTCGTTGACATTTATGGAGGCAAATGTAAGATTTTGTCTTTAACTTTTTTTTATTGACAAGATATTCTTTGACTGCGATCTCACGTGACGGTAAGTGACGATGCAGTCTAAGACAGTAGCGGGCTAACTTTGGTAGTGTACATTCAACTCATACCCCTAATCTGTTTCTACACGACGTGGAGCATCCAATAGCCGAATGAGTCTCTGGAAGAGAATGAATTCGTAACGTCAAACCTGCCGTATTTATACCGTCCAAGTCGGGCGCCTACGTCGTCAACAAAGTCAAATTACCTACTACTAGTTTAATCAAACTACCTTCAATACATTAAAGTTGTATATCTTTACTATTTCATTATTACACCAACACGGCCATTCTGCATGGTGACCGCCCCGGGCACCCCACGAGTCGGAAAATTACTTCGAAATTTGAGAACAACAATCATTCTACACTCATCGGAATATTACATCATGCGACCCTGGAGCTCAATGAACATGACCATACCAGCCAAGGGAACTAAGCCACTTGCCCTTTTTAACATTTCACCTCTTTAACTGTACCAGCGACAAAAAAATCGCAGCAAACGTTGTTTCAATACTCAAAGCAGAAAATATTTTCGAGAAACGTGTAACCGCCGAATGTAGGCGGGCACTTACGACGTGCGACGGTCTAAGGTTCAGTTTTAGGTGTTTCAGTTGTAGCACGGTTTCATTGTCAGTGTGCGACAAGAACGTCCTATGCACTATAAACTTAGTGCGTCGCTTACGCATTTCTGCAAGAATACACGTCGTTTACCATTTAAGACAGCTAAGGGTAAGTTGAAAAGTGGGAACACTGCCGAAAGGAGTCGGTTCCACAATTTGGAAGTGAGTCTGATATCTGGCACAGCGGGTAGTCGAAGTACTCCAGGCACCCAGGGTGAAATTGCATTCGGTGCGGTCGTAGAAGAGATAAGTTCAAATAGCTCTTCAGGACATTCCCCGTTAGAAGACGCAAAGAGAGCTAGCTTACGTCTGATTACATTTTTTAAACTTTTTCAGATTGCGATACCAAAGAAGACTGCAGTGACTTTTGCCACGCGAGTTGCCCGTCATCCTTTGGGGCGATATGCTGGCTTAAGAGCTGCTACTGCGCAGTCGACTATATAGGCGGGCGCTGCTCACTCGGTGCCAGGCCCATTAAAGCAAGGGAAAGTTGGAGACACACGATCACCTAAGGGAAAACTTAAATAAAACAGTGGAATTTGATCACAGTTTGTTTATTTTTTAATTATAAAGTTTACTTATCTGTCTAACGAATTCACTAGTCAACATTTAACAATATGAAAAAAAAGCAAAACCCTTAGTGTATATCCTACACATTAGTTGGGTAAACACGAACACCAACCGGCAACCGGATCGGTTCAGTTCTATCCCCTCCAAATAAACGGAAAGCTTGTGCTAGGAGTGGGTACGACAATAGTGCAATGAGTGGGTTCGAACCTGTGACCTTCCAATTTTCAATCGGCATCTTTAACCGTTGGTAGCCCAACGGTTAAAGGTGCGGACTAAAAGGTTGAGGCTTCAATAATATTAGTGATATAATAAGAAAACTGAAATTATACCCATTAATTTTGTGAGGTCTAGTCAAAGTTAACAATAGGTAAGTGCGCCCCTCAAACTTTGGTATCGTTTGATGTAGCACGTGGCAGGACGGGAGGATCGTCGCGAACAAAGATTTAGCTGAGACCTTGCTGAGATGAAACCCGCGGCCGACAGGATCGAGCGTACCTCAGGATACAGGATGTTTTTTTTATTATTCTATGACTAGATAGTCGTTGACTGCGATCTCACCTGATGATAAGTGACGATGCACTCTAAGATGGTAGCGGGCTAACTTGGAAGGGGTATGGCAGTGTAGTTTCAATCCACACCCCTAATTGGTTCCGTTCCGGAACTCTAAATCGCTTGGCGGCACGCCTTTCACGGTAGGTTGTAACTAGCCACGGTCAAAGTCTTCCGTTTCTTGTTTGCCTTGTGTTTGCAATTTCATATTTCCGAGCTAGCACTGAGAATTTCTTATCAGAAAACCCCAATACATTTTTGGACCGACCCAGGAATCGAACCCGGGACATCGTCATCCGCAATCGAACTTGCTTGCCACTGGACCAACGAGGCAGAGGGTGTAATTGTACTAAAGATCCCACATGTCAATGAAACAAATAATAGGAAACATTTTTCAATCACACAATATTTTAGAAAATTATATTTAGGCTAAAAAATGATTTGGAAACCCCCTGTATGCGAGCCCTCACCTCTTCATTGTGTCAGCGCCTCGCACAGAGTCGCTTCCACCGCATAACTTTTTAACGAGCATCCTTCATATTATCTGTATTGAAATGTCGCTAAATATACCTACGTATACAGTATCCTGCGGTAAACACCGAGCTTTAGAGAGGCTTCGTAGAGGGTGGTCTTTGTCGCTTGAAGTACGTAGTGACCTGTTGTGACATAAAAATTTGTCACAGACTCTCTATCGAATATGGTTGATCGAAGCAACGGCTGGATCATGCGTCATACTCCTGAACGAGTGCCACCAACGGGAATGGGTCTACTTTCTGTCTGCCCGTGTTAACATGTATTGGATTGTATGTAGGTATGCATTTTTGAAACTTCATTGTGCAAACACTATAATATATAAGTACATAGCATAGTTTTGTTACCTATTGTAAAAAATTTTTGAAAAGAGCAACTGTCGAGTTTATTGCTGGCTCTTCTCGGCAAGAAGGGTATTCCGAACCGTCGTTTATGAATATTCGTTTAGTATGCTTGGCCTAAGCATATACTAGATCATAGAGCTCCGGGTCCTACTCCTCAATCCTGATGCTGTAGGGTACTGCCCACCTAAATTATAGGGATTTAAGAACTGCTAATCATGAATTGTTATTGTATGTAATAAGCATATACTACACCATCGAGGTCTAGGTTCTAGCTCCTGAATCCTGATGCTGCAAGGTACTGCCCACTTAAACTGTGAGGATTTAGGAACTTTCGCTTGCGAATTGATATTGTTAGTATCAAGCATATTCTACATCGTGGATCTCAAGGTCCTAGCTCTTCAATACTGATGCTGCAGGGGTACTGCCTACCTAAACTGTGAGGATTTAGGAACTGACGTTTACGAATTGATATTGTTGGTACCGAGCATATACTACATCATAATGCTCAAGGTTCTAGCTCCTCAATCCTGATGCTGCAGAGTTGGAGGAATTGCGAACTAACGCTTTCGAATTGATATTGTTGGTACCAACCATGGACTACATCATGGAGCTCATAGTCCTAACTCTTTTGTATTGTTAATAAGTACTGTAGGTACCAAGTATAGAATTACATTAGTACCATACCGTTGGAGGGAGGGGAGAAAGAGAGCACGAACAAGCTACACTAAAAAGCTTAAAATAAAAATTCTTTTCAAAAAACCGATTTCAAACGCCACTACAAAGTATAAAAATAATTTTATTTTGTACACGTTTGTTGAAGTCGGGCGGGCTTTACTAGATACGATGAAATCGATGGGCGACGCTTACCTTATGGTGACATATAAGAGACACGTTTATTGAAATCGGGCGAGCATCGCGTATCGGTTTCATCGTTTCTATTTAAGCCGCCTGACTTCAACAAACGTATACAAAATAAAATTATTTTTATACCTTGTAGTGGCGTTTGAAGTCGGTTTTTTGAAAAGATTTTTTTTGCTGATAAAGGAATGACGAATAGAATAGGTGCCCTTATTTTCTGACCGCGTGAGTGGCGTATTTATGACGTGGTTTATTTTCAAGCTTACTACAAAACGGAGTATCTACATTTCATTATTTTCCATTGATTCATTTGTCTGGTGGGAGGCTAGTTACCACCCTACCGTCAACGATGTGCCGCCAAGCGATTCAGCATTCCGGTACGATGGCGTGCAGAAAACGATTAGGGGTATGAGTACACCCCTTCCAAGTTAGCCCGCTACCATCTTAAACTGCATCGTCACTTACCGTCAGGTGAGATTGCAGTCAAGGACGATCTTTTTTTTTATTCTCTTTTAAAGAGCTGAGTCACTGGAGTGACTATGTTGCTCTTATAGGTATACATATTAACTAAATTTAGATTAAATATAACTAGTTATTAGTCTATTTTTTAAATTATATCTTACTATCCTATACAACTTCTTCGCCTCCTCCGATATTGGGTTTGCCAGGGTTATATTTACATCACCCAATGTTCTGTTTCGGACCTCGCTTCGGACACATTCCATCAATATATGATACACATCCTCTTTCAAGCCTGGGCAGTCGGGACAATTTGGAGACGGAACTTTTTTCATGAGGTATGCGAATTTGTTCAACGGAATGTGTCCGGAGCGAAGTCGGAACGCAGTAATTAGGAAGGACTATCTTATCATAGATTAAAAGATTAAAAAAAATTATCCATGTTTTCCTTCTAATTTCCTTTTCACGCCAAATTCTAGTATAAAGGCCGAACTTGGTATTAATTATTTTTTTTTATATTTATTGGTCACACAAACATAAATTAGAAAACTATAATATTGTGAACCTGTTTTCCGAACTAGTTAAAACTGTATCTCGTGTGTGTGTGTGTGTGTGTGTGGGGGGGGGGGGGGGGTGTCACATACAGACACATACACAGACAAGTCTAACTTATAAGACCCCGACGTTCTTGCGTCGGGGGTTTAAAAAAGGTTTCCTCTCGGATGAGAAGGTTTAAGGCCATGGACCATAGATTTCACGATGTTTTCCTTCAACTTTAAAGCAAGTTACGAGTATTATATGTGATCGCTTAAAACGCACAAGAATAACTAGTGGTTCGCCCCGAACTGAGACCTCGCGATATCCCATAATTCCCAAAAGTTTTAATTATATATTGTAATAATTAACTTTTAACATTAGACGCAATAAAAAAAATAATAGTTGACATAAAACTGTTTTACTGACACAGCGCCATCTATTAGCATTATAGTGAAGCTATTAGCTTCACAATAATGCTACACTTGACGACAATCAATACTAAATAGCACTGATGAGGTCTAGGTTGGAGCGCGCTTGCCTAGAAAATGCCTATTCACTCTTACCTTGAAGGCACTCAAATATAACTTTTGTTTTTTCTGTAATAAAGAATAGGTACTTGAAATTCCCCATTTTGTACGTGGCTATCAGAGAAAAGCCAAAAAAAAAAACCTCATTCTTTTAGTCTATGGCCATTAAAGGTGCGCGCGCATTCCGGAAAACTGATTAATTTTTCCCGCCATGGCGAAAAAATTTTCACAACTCGTTTTCACTGTTTTGTAACATAATGTACTATTTTAGTATTAATTTCTTCACAAGTGTGTTGAAAAACGTCATGTGATACACGTGTGTATTGATAATTACCGTCCTCGGCTACCTTAAGACCCTCACCTAACGGCTCGGGTTTCAATAGCGCCTCAGCGGCAATCACCAATGTTTCACACTTGTACCATAATGTACTATTGAATTTGAATTTAAGTAGTATTGTGTAGATTAATCAAATTATAACAAATATATAGGTTAAGATGAAATTTTACTGAATAAAATGTAATAATATTGGACTTCCCCCAAAGGTTGAATGAATGCTTTCAAAGGTTCGTTCAATAGAAGTGGAAACCATCATTTTGTAAATGGATGTTATAAAAGCCAAAATTAAGAGTTCGGTTCTCTTAACTCAGTTCGGCTCTGTCGTAGAAATGTACACTACACTCTGTCTCGAAAAGATATTTGAGTTGTTGCCCAAGTGATTGACGTATAATTTGTTTGAATTAGTTTTGCTGAATAGTTAATGTCTCATAATTACACTACCACTAGGTAGTGTAAATGTTTCCACTTTTTCACTAACTAGAAGCCCGTGCCGACTTCGTCCGGATTGAAAATTAAATATTTGTTCTTGTGAGCTTCTTATAGGAGACGATTATCAATAAGATCACCACAGGAACCACACGAATATCCCGCACCGATACCCGCCACCGTGCCCCGCCGCGCCAGCCGGCACCATTTTATTATTTCGTCGCGCGGAAATATTAATTTTCCGATAACTCCTAATATATTTATTTAAATTGTATAGTGTAAAGGGCAAATATGTTCTAAATTAAATACTTACGATAATAAACATATTTATTTAGATATAGATTGACATCACATCGGTTAAAGAAGCTTCGAAAATAATTCATTATTTTTAATCAAAATTTGAAAGATAAAAATGGTTACTGTAAGTTATCCTTAGAATATAGACATATGCTATCGCGGACTTTTTTTTAGTACTCTTTAAGAGGAACAATTCACCCATACATCATTTTCATCCAATAACAGTATATGACCCAGCGCACGCCTTGAAAACGTTTAAGAGTCAAAAAAATGTCCGACTTCTTTAACAAATTTGCACATAATATCTAGCCATAATACATTTATTAACATAATTATAGCCTATAGCCATTTGGAATAATGTACCTTTGAAATGGTAAAAGAATTATTGTAATAGGTGCGGTGGTTCCAAAGTTTGCTCCGGACATACATACAGACTCACAAAATTCGCGCTCTCTCTTTATTATAATAGTATAGATAGGTAATCGACACTCAGCATTTTAAAAATATAGAAATAAAGACCCCTGCTTCTGAACTGTTGTGTTAACAGATTCGTCTACCATTTAGTCAGCAAATCATAAAATAAAAGTTTCTTTATTTGTTTCCTTTTTCTTTCAAGAGCAATGCAATGAGTAAAAACTTTATTTTTCTTTGATAGATGTTGAGTTTCTGTGACCACCTACCTGTTCCATCCAATCACAATAAATCAGTGGAACTAAGGGTCTAATCAGGTTACTGTCCAACTTAAATAATAATAATTATTGGACAACCGCTCCTTGTGGTTGGAAAGAGTAGTTGGGCCGCAATCCTAGAATGGTTGAAGTTCAAATAACCATAACGAACTTAATCAGAGGCAGTAATTTTGAAATCACAGAAAGATACTTTAACCCGGCGGGAGTGTGGCGGGGTGTAGCATACCCCACCAATTCTTTTTACTTGCGTACATTTTTATTATTGTAAGTTACGTGGTAGCGACTTTGAGTAGCTGGAGCTGAGGTAATGCGGGAGGGCACAGTGGTATGATCCCAATGTGGCGTCAGCCGGTGTTCGAGATACACACGAGTAAACTTGCGTGGGGTAAGTGACACCCCGCCACATAGTTTACGTGTGCATTTAATCATAACATTATTTACATTTAATTTTATTATTTCTTGTCTTTTTTAGGCTTTTGACAAACATGGGTGAAAACAGTAGGTAAAATAGACTTAGGTCTATGTTATACGACATATTAGAAAATTCTTCAGACGAATCGAGCTCGTCGGATGTGATGATGATGATGATGATCATTGCAGTGAACACAATATAGCATCCGATAGGGAACAGGAGCTAAATGTTGAGAGTGGTAGTGATCAAGATTCCGACGATAATGTCCTTCTTTCAATTCTCATAACTCGTCGTCCATCTACTCAAGGTCACGCACCTCATAAAATATACGTCACAGAATATCTTCCCAACTCAATGAAACATTGCAACCAGTTGTCCAAAATGCTCCGGAATGTTATGTTCGATGTTTTGACTGTACACGCGATAGATATCGTAAAAAAAACACGTAGGTATGTGGAAGCTGTGGAAAGGCCATTTGTCTTGAACATGCGATTTTTTCCTGCAAAGACTGTGCTGATTCTGAATCTAGTTCTTGATGATAATGTTAGATTTTTTTAAGTTTTTTTATTCAAGATCTCATGTTCTTTATGTTTTGTTGTTAAAGGTAATATTAGTTTAATTAAAAAGGATTGATGCTTCTTATGGAAGACTGTTTTGATTTGTAAACAAAAATTAGTGCTTTAACTTTGGTAATAAAAACTATTAAAATATATTAGTATGACTAAGTTTTTCATTTAAATATAAGTATAGGGATTATGTTTTAATAAATAAAATTAAAATTTCAATTAAATTTGATTATTATAATCATATACAGGCAGTTTAATTTACGGGTATGTCATACCCCGCCACATACTCGATGAAATATTTTGTCACCACACTCCCGCCGGGTTAATTGCATTTATTTATACAAATCTTTTTTTGTTTGGTTGAAGTGATATACGATTTGCAAGGCAACCGTCTTCAGCTGGTTCACAGTAACATTGGCCTTCGAAGCACCATGACTTCTCTATTTTTACGTTTTTGCAAGCGGCCAGGCAACTTAATTTACAATCTTCGTCATCTGTGCATTCCGAACGCGCTGGAAAACAAGCCAAAATAAATCTAAAACAATCAAAATTGCTCTCGCAAAAATTGGTTTCTATCATTTCTCTAAAATCTAAATCAAAGCAAAGTAGATCTGAAATATGTGTCATTCAATTTTATTCTCTACTAGCTGTGCCCGCGACTTCGTTCGCGTGGAATAGTGGTAGCATATTTTGAATTACATATACCGTCGACGCTCAGGCGCGAGGCGTGTAGTACGTACTCTGTACGTTAAAAATGTTCGCCGTGATTCTTTAAATTGACATAACTTTTTTATTTATGAACCGATTGACATGAAATAAATACTAAATGTTAAGTGAAGCTTACTACAATATATTAGTGAAAACCGTATTTAAATCGAATAAGCCGTTTCTGATATTAGCATGCACAAACACACAGACAAACAGACAAACAGACAAAAAAAAAATTAATTACAATTTCGGGTTCGGCATCGATATAATAACAACCCCTGCTACTTTTTTTTTATATATTTCCATTGTACAGACACCACTTTTCGACAATTTTATTATATGTATAGATTGAGAGAATAATGCACTTTTTAGTGTAAGATATCAATTTGGTGATGAGTATGCACTGAATGCGGAATTGGGAAGGAAAGAAGTTGTGAGAACAAAATAAATTAATAGAAAATTCAGGAAAGTAACTTCGACGAACTAGATGAAGATTTCTAATATGACTATTGTTATAAGTTACGGCCCAAGACACGGGTCTGCCCGCGAAATTCAAATTTAATTTGGTTTTTCGCAATTTGTAAACTAATACGACAAAGTAGGCTTATGGTATTCAAACTGCGCCAATGGCAGTATCATCTTCACAGGTTTATATACTAATCTTTACGTGAAAATATCCAATTTAAGAATTGAATCAGTTTGACGTGAGCTACTCACAAATTAGTTATTATTTTGATTAATTTCTTAAACTGTATACTTTCACGTAAAGATTAGTATATAAACCTGTGAAGATGATACTGCCATTATCGCAATTTGAATACCATAAGTCTACTTTGTCGTATTCGTTAATAAATGGTGAAAAACCAAATTAAGTTTGAATTTCGCGGGCAGCTCCGTGTCTTGGGCCTTATAACACAGTTCTTTAGCAATTCCTAGCGACATCTAGTATCATTATTTAGCACTACTAGATGTCGCTGATAGTTGCTAAAAAACTGATTGAATAAGTAGATACATATTACTAATTTCAAGGCTGTCGTGTGGTTCGACTTGCCGTAGTATAATGGTCAACACACTCAGGGCGCGATTTTCAAGATACATGATATGTGGGTTTGAATCCCGCCGGCCTCGGAATTTTTGATATGTATTTATAAATTTATTCGGATATTTATCACATGCAAGGCCAAATGTTGGCCCTTATTACTAGCTGATTCCCGCGACTTCGTTTGCGTGGAAAAAGTTAAGAGTGACTTTCTATTATCCGCGAGAAGTTATGTCCTCTATTTTCGATAATATTTAGAAGATCTTCACCAAAATTAGCCAAAATATTTCTAATAGTATACAATTTATAATAAAAAAATAATTATCTAATTTGGTTTAGATTCAGTGTGGATATAATAAAGCATCCTCCGATTAAAATTTTCAAAATATATTTAATGTACAGAAAACGACCCTTTACAGTTTTATTATAAGTATAAATATTATGATTGTGACAAGTCGAGAATAAACCACCAGTTCAGAAAGCTGATTCTGCTGAGAGAAGCCGACAAGAAACTCAATTGCTCAAGTTGTATATTAACCAAAAATGTTCATATTTGAAATAAGTAATTTTGAATTTTAAACTTAAATGATAGACTCATTTAAGCTTAGTGTTGTTAAGCCTATAGACTCATTTGAGTTTAAAATCGATTTTAAGTTTGAAAAACGATTCAAAAAATATTTAGGAAACAGGCATAAACGGGGAGCTAAAATGGGTGACGTAAGAGCCATCATAATAGTTTCATGTGCTAATTAGTTACGGCATTGGGTAAATGGAAGGATTTAATAATGACTTAAAAGTAAATATGACCGTTCAAAATTTAAGCAGGGTTTAGAAGTAGCTTGGGTAACGGAAAAGGTTATAAGAGAAATTGTGGAAATGGATTCAGGATCTGGTGCTAAGTGAGTGCGTAGAAATGAAGATGTTGTTCTTTGAAAAATAAAGTAAAAAAACAACTGACCTTGACCAAATGTTTGTGTGGCGGACAGCAACACCACCAACGCTACGATCATCAACGAACAAGTCGCAAAGAACTTCATCGTTACTACAAGTGCGAGTTACTACAAGTTTGATAATCGACGCAAGTTCGGCCATTTATATACAGAATTTTCAGTAGGTAAAAGTCCAATATCAAGAAAGCGTAAGTAATTTTTGATAAGTACACATTAAATTAATCATGAGTAGGTACAATTCTTGTCAAGAGCAAATCAAACTGCAGAGGTGTGAAATTTTAAATTAAAGTATGATTTTAGGCTTTAAAATTGCCCCATTACTTCAAGGACAGAAAAATATCTAATAAGAATTGATTAAATAACTGAAACTATGTACTCACCTGTAGAGACCTGTGCCCAGCGTATGGGTCAGGTCAGTATGGGATAATGAATGATACATAATTATTATATAGATATTAGAAAATAAAGAATAATACATTTCCTTATACCAGTGGTTTGGATGATATTTTTGATATACTGTTTTATTTTTAAGATTTTGTTTATTCTTCTCTTCATATTACAATATTAAAAAAAAACTTTTTATTAAAAATATTTAACTAGATGATGGCCGCGACTTCGTCCACGTGGATTAAGATTTTTTAATTCTCGCTGGAACCCTTTTTATGTTCCGGGGTAAAATGTAGCCTATGTGTTAATCCTGAGTAAGAGCTATCTCCATTCCAATTTTCAGCCAAATCGGTTCACTCATTGTGGCATTAAGGAGTAACAAATATATAGGTACACACACATTTGCCTTTATAATATTAGTGTGATTTGAAACTTTAACTTTGATTAAAAAATAATTTCGAGTCATCCAAAGTATTTTATTGTATTCAAATTTCATACAATGGAAATAAATCAGTGGGGCCTGGCACAGGATTTTGTGGTGCCACGCGCGATGCGCTGCGTAGGTCTGACAGACAGAAGCGTTCCGCATGGAAGCACTTGCAGGACTTCAAGCGAAGGGGGTAGAAGTAGCACTGCTCGCTGAGACATGGACAATAGGGTGGGCCGATTTCAGTGGGCATTCGCAAAAGAGTCTTGGTGGAAGGGGTCACGATCCTCAGAAATGCGGCGCCGGCCTCGGAATATTTGATATGTATTAAATCTATTGTTGGTCGCTACTTGGAGTAAGATCGTTTCTTTGTATATTTGTTGTAATGTGTGAAATTGTTAACGGTTGTGCGTGATATTTCCTGTCTATTGAATAATTGCTCAAAATTATATGTGTAAATGGATCCTGACTATTATTATTCTTTTTCAATTCTGATTTGCTAAAATCTTAATAAATCCCGCTTTTGATCCCTAAAAATATTATTTACTATTTATGCGTATTTTCATAATCATAAGTTAATAGGCCCAAATTTTTACAACTTCGCACATGAAATTATTACAATTAGTAGGTTCTAGGTACCTCTGTATAGGATCTATTTTTAGAACAAAAAGTACAAAATCAAATTTTAAAGCGTGATGCGTGTAATGAGTTAGGTAATAACTTTATCAAAATTGTTTGTAGGTAGTTGCTAAGTAAACAGAAATAAAATTAATCAATTGTTATTAATAGTGGAACCTATGCTTAAACCATTGCTTTGTGACACCACATTTATATTACATAATTACGGATATTTCGAAAGAAATTTGCTTTCTATCAAAATTAAAATTTTGGCCTTGATTTATTTATTTATTAGGCAAAACAATAATATCAGATTATAATATTTGTCAATTCTCATCTGAATTCATGATCTATAACATTTCGCTCTTAGATTCAGATACAGATTCACTTTATTTACATAAAACATGACTGCTTACATTATAAAAATATAATATGTTGGTTGGTTTGGTCATATACGCGACATGCAAATATTTTATTTTTAAAATTAAAGGCACATTATTTTATTTAGTCATAATTATTAAAATTATATAAATCTATGCAAAAAATAATCAAATTACATTTAAACATTTGTCAGGAGCTTTTTTACAGAATAGTAACATATACCTCGTGATTGCATTGTGTGAAGAAATGCGATGAGCCATGTCAGTACCGATGTTTCTTTTATTGATCCCTTCATATCCCTTCATGTCAGGCTACTAAGTTCTTGCGATTATATAAATATAAAGACTTAATAGCCTGGCCACCCTAATAGGCATTAGATTAACATGTTCTCAAATACCTATTAGCCAATTAGTCACAGAGCAAACAAATCGTTTAAATACTGTCCGCTTATCGATTCGTAAACCAGTGTATTCGCAACCAATAACAGCAACATGAAGGCAGCTGCAGCTCTGTTGGTGCTCGCCGTGTTGGCGAACTGCTTCGTTGACATTTACGGAGGCAAATGTAAGATTTCTTTTTAACCTTTTTTTTATTCAATGACGAGATAGTCCTTGATTGCGATCTCACCTGATGGTAAGTGTCGATGCAGTCTAGGACGGTAGCGGGCTAACTTGAAAGGGCCATATTGTTATTTCGGATTATTTCCAATACATGGTAACCTTGAGCTAATGCTGCAGCGTAAAGTAGTCTGCGGGATACCCGACTCCTCAGCAACTTACAACAGATATAGTGTTCTTGGGCTCATTAGATTGGTCTCAATGAGTAGGTGTTAGATAGATGATGATCGAGGAGGAAAATCTGATGATGGAACAGAAAACTGGGTAACAGGATTAGAGAATCGACACACTGATGTTGAGTGATTACCACCGCCCAGGACATTTGGATCACCAGAGGCACCACCAGTGCGTTGCGCCGGCTTTTCAGAAATTGGTTGCCTTCTTCCGAAACACAAGGTAGCCTATGTCACTCTCCTAATCCTCAACTATACGCTTGCAAAAAATCACGTTGATCCGTGGCTTTGCTGCGGCGTGATTGATACCCATAATAAAAATAACGACGATTCGCTCCTTTCTGAGTCAGATGGAAGTGGGCTAACTTGGAAGGAGTTTGGCAGGGCATAGTGACAACTCAAAAACTCTTAAAACCTACTTAAAGCCGTCTCCACCATCCCCTTTATAACGGTCCCTGTCCTCACATCTAATTAATTTAACCACAACAGTCAGATAAACCACCATCTGAACGTAGGGGTAACTATCAAACATATCAAAGTATCATTTATTACACTCATCTAAACCTCCGGGCAATATTTAATCGATTAGGGCGCGATTGCTATCACAATCCCTTAATCAAATACAACGACCTAGACGCGGGAGCATCCAATAGCCGAATGAGTCTTTGGAAGAGACTGAATTCGTAACGTCAAACCTACCGTATTTATACCGTCCAAGTCGGCGTCAGTCGGGCTGAGTCGGGCGCCTACGTCGTCAACAAAGTCAAACTACCTACTACTAGTTTTATCAAACTACCTTCAATACATTAAAGTTGTATATCTTTACTATTTCAATATTTCGCCAACACGGCCATTCTGCATGGTGACCGCCCCGGGCATCCCACGAGTCGGAAAATTACTTCGAAATTTGAGAACAACAATCATTCTACACTCATCGGAATATTACATCATGCGACCCTGGAGCTCAATGAACATGACCATACCACCCAAGGGAACTAAGCCACTTGCCCTTTTTAACATTTCACCTCCTTAACTGTACCAAGTTGGTGAAGAATGTCTATTTTTCCTTATCTGTCAGCGACAAAAAAATCGCAGCAAACGTTGTTTTACTACTCAAAGCAGAAAATATTTCGGAGAAACGTGTAACCGCCGAACGTAGGCGGGCACTTACGACGCGCTACGGTCTGGTGGTATTTCAGTTGTAGCACGGTTTCATTGTCAGTGTGCGACAAGAACGTCCTATGCACTAAACTTAGTGCGTCGCTTACGCATTTCTGCGAGAATACACGTCGTTTACCATTTAAGACAGCTAAGGGTAAGTTGAAAAGTGGGAACACTGCCGAAAGGAGTCGGTTCCACAATTTGGAAGTGAGTCTGATATCTGGCACAGCGGGTAGTCGAAGTACTCCAGGCACCCAGGGTGAAATTGCATTCGGTGCGGTCGTAGAAGAGATAAGTTCAAATAGCTCTTCAGGACATTCCCCGTTAGAAGACGCAAAGAGAGCTAGCTTACGTCTGATTAATTTTTTAAACTTTTTCAGATTGCGATACCGAAGAAGACTGCAGTGACTTTTGCCACGCGAGGTGCCCGTCTTTCATTAAGGCGATATGCTGGCTTAAGAGCTGCTACTGCGCAGTCGACTATATAGGCGGGCGATGCTCACTCGGTGCCAGGCCCATTAGAGCAAGGGAAAGTTGGAGACACACGATCACCTAAGGGAAAACTTAAATAAAACAGTGGAATTTGATCACAGTTTCTTTATTTTTTAATTATAAAGTTCACTTATCTGTCTAACGAATTCACTAGTCAACATTTAACAATATGAAAAAAAAGCAAAACCCTTAGTGTATACCCCACACATTAGTTGGGTAAACACGAACACCAACCGGCAACCGGATCGGTTCAGTTCTATCCCCTCCAAATAAACGGAAAGCTTGTGCTAGGAGTGGGTACGACAATAGTGCAACGAGTGGGTTCGAACCTGTGACCTTCCAGTTTTCAATCCGCACCTATAACCGTTGGTAGCCCAACGGTTAAAGGTGCGGATTAAAAGGTCGAGGCTTCTCAAATAATATTAGTGATATAATAAGAAAACTGAAATTATACCCATTCTGTTAATTTTGTGAGGTCTAGTTAAAGTTAACAATAGGTAAGTGCGCCCCTCAAACTTTGGTATCGTTTGATGTAGCACGTGACAGGGCGGGAGGATCGTCGCGAACAAAGATTTAGCTGAGACCTTGCTGAGATGAAACCCGCGGCCGACAGGATCGAGCGTACCTCAGGATACAGGATGTTTTTTTTATTATTCTATGACTAGATAGTCGTTGACTGCGATCTCACCTGATGATAAGTGACGATGCACTCTAAGATGGTAGCGGGCTAACTTGGAAGGGGTATGGCAGTGTAGTTTCAATCCACACCCCTAATTGGTTCCGTTCCGGAACTCTAAAGCTCGCTGCATACATAACGTGCACGGAACGGGACGGGACGTGGACGGGACGGGACGTGGAGTTTTGGAAATATCGTTTCATAGAAAATGTATACGACTGTGCATACGTCACGGAGCACGGACGGGACGGGAACGTGCCACGCGCGGAACGGGAAAAATATCGTCGGCGCAATTAAAGCCAATTCTTCAAATGAAAAATCCATCTTTCCTTGTTCACATCACTAGCACGTTAGTTCTGAGTTATTGCCACGTTGCGTATGCATTAAAAATCCCCGTCCGTGTTTACTAACCACGTTCGGCCCCGTCCCGTCCACGTCCCGTCCCGTCCCGTGCACGTTACGTATGCAGCGGCCTTAAATCGCTTGGCGGCACGCCTTTCACGGTAGGTTGTAACTAGCCACGGTCAAAGTCTTCCGTTTGTTGTTTGCCTTGTGTTTGTTCTTCGGTTTGTCCTTCAATCACGCCGCAACAGAGCTATGGTGCTACTTCATTGTTTGCACGGGTAGAAGAGTAACATATTATGCTACTTATTATCCCGGAAAATCCGAAGTGACGAAGTCTCTATATAAAAAATACGTGCTCTCCGAGGTACTGGAGTGACTCACCGCCAATTTCATATTTCCGAGCTAGCACTGAGAATTTCTTATCAGAAAACCCCAATACATTTTTGGATCGACCCAGGAATCGAACCCGGGACATCGTCATCCGCAATCGAACTTGCTTGCCACTGGACCAACGAGGCAGAGGGTGTAATTGTACTAAAGATCCCACATGTCAATGAAACAAATAATAGGAAACATTTTTCAATCACACAATATTTTAGAAAATTATATTTAGGCTAAAAAATGATTTGGAAACCCCCTGTATGCGAGCCCTCACCTCTTCATTGTGTCAGCGCCTCGCACAGAGTCGCTTCCACCGCATAACTTTTTAACGAGCATCCTTCATATTATCTGTATTGAAATGTCGCTAAATATACAGTACGTATACAGTATCCTGCGGTAAACACCGAGCTTTAGAGAGGCTTCGTAGAGGGTTGTCTTTGTCGCTTGAAGTACGTAGTAACCTGTTGTGACATAAGAATTTGACACAGACCCTGTTGAATATGGTTGATCGAAGCAACGGCTGGATCATGCGTCATATGATTGTATGTAGGTATGCATTTTTGAAACTTCATTGTGGAAACACTATAATATATACATAGTTTGTTTTGTTATCTATTGTAAAAAAATTTTTTGAAAAGAGCAACCGCCGAGTTTATTTCTGGCTCTTCTCGGCAAGAAGGGCATTCCGAACCAGTGGTAGGTTCGTTGACGATTCAAAAGCACTTGTAACAGTTTATTTGAATACAATTTTTTTATTTTATTCTATTCTAATCGAGGTTAGCTGATCGTCTCTGAAACCTGAACGTCGACGGTAATATTGTCGCGTCAACTTCTAACTCATTCCTACTTACATACTTGGTGGGGAAAAGTAAATGTTAAGAATAATATACCTAATAATTTATTTTATTTATATTGGAAAACCGACTAGGCTACTTTTAATCCCGGAAGATAAGAGAGTTCCCGTGGGAATCAAAACACCTTAATCCACTCGAACGAGGCCGCGGGCATCAACTAGTAAATAAATAAATAAATGAATCCACAAAAGCCTACCATCTTCCACATCCCATCAACACCCAGCACCATTAATAACGAGAAAAAGCCATAAAACCTTCATAAAAGATACACCTCCGAGTTATTTACCCTACCTTAAAGATTGCCAGATAAAAAATAACATGATTTATTAGGTTTTCTTCCCCGATAAATAGTTGTCTTAGAGGCCGGAGGGCGGGCACTACTCATTTTTCCAAGGTGCCCTTTTTTGCTGATAAAGGAATGACGAATGGAATAGGTGCCCTTATTTTATGACCGCGTGAGTGGCGTATTTATGACGTGGTTTATTTTCAAGCTTACTACCAAAGGGAATATCTACATTTCATTATTTTCCATTGATTCATTTGTCTGGTGGGAGGCTTTGGCCGTGGCTAGTTACCACCCTACCGTCAAAGACGTGCCGCCAAGCGATTTAGCGTTCCGGTACGATGGCGTGTAGAAACCGATTAGGGGTATGAGTACACTGCCACACCCCTTCCAAGTTAGCCAGCTACCATCTTAGACTGCATCGTCACTTACCATCAGGTGAGATTGCAGTCAAGGACTATCTTGTCATCGATTAAAAGATTTAAAAAATATGATCCATGTTTTCCTTTTAATTTCCTTTTCACACCAAATTCTAGATATATCACTCTATAAAAACCGAACTTGGTATTAATTAACGGTCAAACATCACCATCATCATCATTACAATCCACTAATTGGTATTAATTGGTAAACAAGTATAAATTTAAAATTTAAAACACCCCTGCTATGTGAAATAAAAAAATATATAATGTAGTGGCGGCCATCTTGGACCGATTTTCATCAGACATAGTACAACGCTCCCGACTAATTCACCTTTAAAACAAAAAAAAACAAAATCCAAATCGGTTCATCCATTCGGCTGCTACGATGCCACAGACAGACACACACACATACATACACAGACACGTCTAACTTATAAGACCCCGTCATTCTTGCGTCGGGGGTTAAAAAAATCTTTCCTCTCGGATGAGAAGGGTTAAGGCCATGGGCCATAGATTTCACGATGTTTTATTGTTGTATTATATGTAATCGCTTAAAACGCACATAGCACCAATAAGTTAAGAGCACGTGGAATTCGAATCTTGCGGCAAGTGAAAAACTTGATCTACAATTAATACTTATATGACAATAAAAAAGAGTTTTCACTCAAGTTTTGTTTAAATAAAATCCTAAAGGAAATACAAAACATAACTGCTATGGAAATCATAACCGAATAGCTAAGGTTGTCGTCACACAAATTCCACATAATATAATCTACCCCTCAGCCTCACCTCATTAGCACACGAGGCGCACAGATAAAACAAAGAGCCCCCAAACTCATACACACAATTCACAGAAGCCACTTGATGCCCGCAATTAAAATCTTAACATATACACTTAATAAACGCCACCTTGCTAGGGATGCAACATTAATTGTATATCGATACAGTCAAAAATCTTGTTATTGGTCGCAAGGTACATGAAATTGTAGCAAATAATACAACTTCTATATTAGATAGAAGCAGGCGTTACTTTGCGAAATTCCATGATAATACTGAAAGAAAAAGTAATATGTTGCTGTAATTAAGAGTCATTATTTTTGTTTTTTTTTAATATGATTGCACTTTTTATAATAATTTTATAGTCTTAAGTTCTCTGTAAGTGAGCAAATTGTTCTTTGAGAATAAATTCTTTAAACCTAAACCTAAGCTAATCCGCAAAACAGAAAAAATCTATACAGCAACACGCGCCGGCCGCGCTGTAATTTCCCCAAAAAAAGAAAAAAACACCGGAACAACACAAGACTAACACGCAGCGCCACACGAACTCCCTCAAAACACACTTGAGTGTGTTTTGTGTGTGTTGTGACCTCCGCAACACCGAAAAGGAGCCCGGAGTCATAACCTTAGTGGAGGTTACAACTTCTATTAAAATTAACTTTGTTCAAATGGAAGATTAATATTCACGGACATATTAAAATAATTAAAGCTTATCGATATCGATAAAAATTGAAATTTTACGGCAATCACTAAACCGAGAATCGTTAAGAGAGAGGTAGGACGTCTTTGAATTAAATTACACCTCGCTTACTCCAAACAATAATCTTTAACATTCGCCTCACCCTGTCCCATACTGTCGAATCCTACTGAGCAAGGTGTGGCCAAAGTGATAGCGTGGAAACAGATCCAATAAACTTGCAACCAAATTAAAACAAAAAAAAATATTAAAAAATAATGCCTTTCTTAGACGAAAGAGAAATGCATAATTATGACATACATGCTGAAATTGGTAGTAACTTGAAAAATCTATCCATCCGCCTTCTTGACCTTTTTGAAACAACGTCTCTTAATTTGCGGCAAAATAGGACAAAATACATTTATAATATTTAAAGTTAGAACGACAACATATTTTATCGTGGTACTCGTATATAATACATCTTTATTATATAATCAAACTAATATTAAAAAATAATATTATAATATTAATAAAGCAATTTTATCAGAAAACGCTAAGCCTATAAACCCGCTATAAATCTCCCCACTACCTCTCTCATTTATGGTTGCGTAGAAGACGTCTTGGCGACTACAGATAAGTCTTAACGACTGATGCTTTGTACCAAAGGTATGTTGTATTGAGATAAGATGAAGTTAAAATAACCCTCTACCCTCACGCCGATGTAGGAGTGTAACTAGTCTAAAACGTTCATGATAGTTTCAAATGAAACTTAGTATTAAATGTTGCCAAAATTGCTTCATGTTTTGACTCTTGAAAATTCAAAATTGGTTGATGTCTGGTGAGAGGCTTGAGCCGTGACTAGTTACCACCCTACTGTCAAAGACTTGCCGCTATCAATTTAGCGTTCCAGCACGATGGCGTGTAGAAAACTAGAAACCAATTAGGGGTATGAGTATACTGCCTTACCCCTTCCAAGTTAGCCCGCTACCAACGTAGACTGCATCGTCACTTACCATCAGGTGAGATCGCAGTCAAAGACTATCTTGTCATCGAATAAAAAAAATGTTTTGACTCAGAGGTTGCTTACGGGACGATAGACAGAGCTTTGCTTGGAGTATCCTTATAAGATCAAATTAGAAATGAGGAGATACAGGCGACACAAGATCGAGGTTTGTGGCAGTTCATCAAAGCTATGGATTTTTAATTTTTTATTGAAGTGTTAACCTACACGTAAAGGAAATAACCTAATAGATTTATAAATACATATCAAAAATTCCGAGGCCGGCGGGATTCGAACCCACATCTCTCTGGGAATCGCGCCCGATCTCTATCGGTTGATGGAAAAAAAATTCACACGTAAGGCTGTAATCGTACATGTTCCTAGCACAATATATCTTATTTTAGTTGGATAGAAGAAAGCGGTATAGTCATAGTTCGTTGACAATATATACCTAATTCGAATACGGATACCTCTTACCTCTCAGCTACTTAAATCCTTACTAATATTAATGCGAAAGTGTGTTTGTATGTTAGTTTGTCTTTCAATCACGCCGCAACATAGCAACGGATCGATGTGATTTTTCGCATGGGTATAGTTGAGGACCGGGAGAGTGACATAGGTAGTATTAAAAGTATTTTTATCCCGGAAAATCAAAGAGTTCCCACGGGATTTTAGTAACTAAATCCACGCGAACGAAGCCGCGGGCATCAACTAGTATAAATATAGGATATTTGGTATCGGGTTGTCACCAAATGTAACACTTAAATAACATTTAACCAAATCTGTTTACAGTCCCAATACGAGAACCATTTGCAAACCATTTGACAATGCCCCAACCAGGGTTAACCCGCGCTAAATTGCCCAAACAATCTAAAAGGGCCCCAACATCTTAATTATTAGCAAGGTGCTTTAAGGGTTAGATTTACGACGTGTTAATATGACCCGATGTGCGTCGCTCGCAATTAACCTAACCTTGTATTAAACACACCTGAGGGTCTTTGGGACCCGGGTACTGTTTCAATTAGATAGACCATAATACCCAGGGTGTTAATATATTCGTTAATAATATTGGCAATTAATGGGAAAATATAAACACGTGAAACACATATCTACTGTCTATGTTACCGTTGCAACGCTGCTTTTTTATTTAATAATATAGAGTTATATGTAATAAATAAAAAGAAAATACCTCCTGGAAGTATAAATAATTAAATTTCCTTCTGAAGTCGTCATTTGAACCAGTCTTTGTGGAGGCACTGTGGAGGTATCAATTAAAACGAAATGAATAACTACCAAATGTTGAATTGTTCATAAACTTTCCAAACATTAATAAACTATTACTTAGCTTAGATAAAATCAGTCAACAATAATTTGATGTAGGTACTTCCTCGAAAAATAAATTATTATGGAGCTATTAAAATAAGCGTAAAGTTGATAAAGAAGCACTTAGCTTGATTATAATAATATTTATCAATACAATGTTACAATAATTTTTGGGGAAACATTATTATAGTTACAAAAATGTTTTTATTACCAATGATTATGATAGGTAATTGCTGTGGCATTCTAAATGACCTCTTACATGAAATGTAGGATATGAAATTACGATGTTTTGTTTTGTACCGAATTAAATATTTTCATTGTGTATCGGACCGATATCTGGAGCATACAACTTTTCCTGTAAGGTAAATCACGTCGAATTAAAAAATAGAATATATATGTACGTTGGTTAGCCAAGTTGGTTAACCTAGCGTTAGTTAGGTCGTTGTTATATTATTGGTATTATTTTATTGGTAAGGTTAGTCTAAATTCAAAACTAATTGTAAAATTAAAACAAAATAAAACCTAATAATATATACCATACCCCTTCCAAGTTAGCCCGCTACCATCTTAGATTGCATCGTCACTTTCCATCAAATGAGACTGCAGTCATGGACGATCTTGTCATCGAATTTAAAAAGAAAGTAATATTTCTGGAACGGATTGCGGTCTTCTATTCTGGGGGTCATAGGTTCAAAATTCAAAATTCAAAATTTATTTATTTCACATGAAATAAATAAATTTTGAATTTACTACCTACAACCACATACAAGTTAGCCTACATAGGCTAACTTGTAGCTCTTATGACACGTCATAAATTTACCACCGGTTCGGAATGCAGATTCTGCTGAGAAGAGCCGGCAAGAAACTCAGCAGTTGCTCTTATCAAAAAAAAAAAAAATTTTACAATACGTAACAAAACTAGCTATGTATACAGTGTTTCCACAATGAAGTTTCAAAAATGCAAAACAATCCAATACATGTTAAGACAGGTAAGCAAAAGCAGACCCATTCCCGTTGGTGGCACCCGTTCACGAGCATGCTCATGATCCAGCCATTGCTTCGCTCAACCTTATTTGAGCCATAACCATGTTCGATCGTGGGCACCCTCTTCCACTTCTGATTTTTCAAAGTTATGGGCGTGTAATCTAGTAGATGTTTTCATTTGTTTCAACGATGAAGGAAAACATTACAAGGCGGAAGAAACCTGCACGCCTGAGAGTTCTCCATGCATAATGTTTTTAAAGGAAGTCTGCCAATTTGAATTGGGCCAGCATGCTGGACTATTCTACTCGTCCCTGAGAGGAGATTTGTGCTCAGTTTTGATAGGCTGCTGATATGATGAGTGCAAAAAACTTTCTCGCAGATTTTTCAACACTATCGATAAAAACCCACGAATGAAATGAGTCGCACTGATTGTGCTAAGGTCAAAAAAATATTTCAGAATGTCTACCCTACAGCAGTTCGAAGTGAGAAGAATCCGCGACTTTCACCGTAGAAATGAAAAAGCCTTTGCTAATGACAAAAAGTTAAAGGAAAAAATAAAGGAAAGAATCAAGAACTACATAGTATTGTTCCTGGAGACGTCGTCAATACATGGTTTCAATCATCTCGTCAACGTTGGGAGACATCCTTGTGAAATGTGAGCCATTTTTATTTTCCTATTCTATTCCAAACAATAAAGATAAAAAAGAAAAAGGTTCCGGAGTAGCAACCCTGCACCGAAAAATGAAATATTGGCAAACCCTCACTTGGTGGTCTGACTATATTAGACGAGTCGCAAGAAGTCGTTGCATGCAGGCGGTAAGACTGATGCCTGTGGAAGTGCATACAAGAAAGAGCCTGTGTCCAGCAGTAGAAGTCTATTGCTTGATGAAATATAAAGATTATTATATCCCACGGTCGAGCACAAAGCGCTTTGCTTTCTCGTTGCTGCATCTTCATTTAGGTACCATCAGGAGTGTCACCTTTAAAAATCAATTGTACATGACGTTAGGACGTTAGTCTTTCTACATTAACCTACAAGGCATTGTTTTCTCGTAATATTTGTGTTTATTCCAGCTTCATCTGGCTCGTCGTGGTGATGCTGTCACTGTACGGTACAGTGTACATCGCGCTGACGACGTGGACTCGCTACCAGTCCTCGCCCACGGTCATCTCGATGGACCGCGACATGTTCACTTGGAGCACGACGTTCCCCTGCGTCACCATCTGTCCCGATCAAAAGATTGATCCAACAAAGTTGGAACATTACTTGAGGTAAAATAATAGTGCTTTCTACTATACTACTTCATATCAAAAAAATTGGTTCTTAACTCAAAAAAATATCACTTACCCCATAAGCCCATCTAAAGCGAAAATATTTCGCCCCCCATTGGCTTCTGACTATATAACTTTTTATTCAAACTGCAATCTCAATCTCAATTTCCATATCAACAGTAACTCCAAGGAAGTAGATAAAGAGAAACTCAAAACATTCATCATGGCGTTGGCGAATGCTACTTACGAAAACTTCGACACAGTCCCCGAGTACGAGGGGATAGAGCCGCAGGATTATATGGAGACGTTACTGAATTTGACACCTCCGTTCAAACCCACTATCACCATCGGGGCTGCTGGGGTGTACCTGCAGAACGTGCCCACCATAACTGAGATGGGACTGTGTTATACCATCAATTCACAAATTTCGGCATACAATTCCCCTGAGTAAGTTTTCAAAGCAAAGGTTTTCTAACGCTAAAAGTGAAACCTTGCACGAGCACGTAAATGAAACGCAACTCATTATCTAGGCGGCCCTTCCATAAAGTTTGACCATCAGAACCAACGAGACAGAAAACGTTTCTTAAAAAATGATTTTTTTTGTAACTTATTTTGACGTAAAGTCATTTATGATCTATTCTACAGATAAGACTAATAAGTAATAATAGATTTCCAGAGTCACTAAAAAAACGTAGTAGTCTCACATGCAAATGACCGAAGCGACCCTTTTGTCAATTTTCGGTAGACACACTTCTGCATATTTTATAATATTATAGTATGATTCTCCATATTTATCATAAGAGCATTCTTGATGTTCTCAAACATCTTCATTCTTCAAATGTTAACAACTTAAATTTTTTCTTTTAGATACAGGAGAGCCAACAGATGGAACATTTTTAAATCTTTAAACTCGTCAATAACGTTTCATCCTCTTGATGGTGAAGTTTTTGCCCAAGTTTTAAATATATTATCCTCGTATAATGTAAGTTTCTCTAACTTTGCAGCTTAAAGAAGTAGTTATTTGTTCATTAAAAATTGTGTCTTTTTGTATGAATACTGTAATTCACTAATAGAAAACTCTTAATACATTAGTATTTAGAGATTTCTATATTATTGATTAGTTAGTGCTTAGTTCTTCACAAAGTTCCTCACATGTAACGGTATATTACAAGTGTGCATTCTTAACATTGTGATCAATTTATTAACGCTATACAATAATTATTATGTTCCCTACACGTGGAAGTCCATATACCTGAATGTTACCTACCATGTAGTTACTTCTCTTTTCTATCAGACTTACGTTCACGGCCCACTCGAAGTTCCTGACATTGCTGCGAAGTATCACCACTCGCCTTCGTTCTTCTACATGAAAATTGTCATCACTGCTACCGTAGTATATACCTCAAAAGATGCCGCTTTGTACGTTCTTTTTCTTCTTTAATTGTGCATACATCGTAATGGTTTTCTGTTTATTAAATGAATTATAGAGTATTTAATAATTATTACAGTTGCTTGTTTAAGATTTTTGTCAATAATAAATTGATAATTGATTGTCTTTTTCAGATTAAGCGTATCTCAGCGTCGATGTCGCTTTGAGACAGAGAGCAATCTAAGACACAACACTGTGTATTCCTACGCATTGTGCCGCATGGAATGCAGAATCCAACTCTGCCTCCAATACTGTCAGTGCATTCCGCATTATTACAGAAGAGTTGGTCAGTCACGTTCGTTACTTTCTTTCCTTTTTTTATTCATTTACAAGACATCCACTGACTATGATTTCACATAGTGATAAATTAAGATACAGGATTTTGGAAAGAGGATCTTGAATTAGCATCGCTACGCGGCACATCATCAATGTCACTATGTAATGACAATATTATAAGAAATGTGCTTCATAATGATACATAATAATATTATATGCCAGTTCTCACTGACTATAACTAAACAACTCTTAATTGCTATTTTATAATTCTAGGCGATGAGAAGGTATGTGACGTCAAAGGATTGCATTGCTTGTCGAAATATAAAGGTAAATAACAAGAAGAAATACTTTTTAAGTTACATTTATAACACTTTGTAAATACTACAGCATCATTATTTTTTTAAAATTAATAATGTTCTAATTGATGAAGGGTGGTGGAAAAGTTTGTCATAATTATTTTCACGGAACTATTGTATGAAATAATATCTAGATTGTATGAAGAAATACTTTTATGTTGCAATTACTTCTAAAAAAAAAAGCTCACATCGTTAAATTAATATTATGCTAAGCTGATAAACGATAATGGCAAGGTTTGTATATAAAATTGTATGAAATGATCATGAATACTTGTTTGACTCACTTTTAAAGGCAGTTAAACAATTAAAGTGATCTATAACTTCTTTGACTCAAGAAAACTCCAAGACGTATTAGAATAACTATATCTGTATAGAAATGTGGCTTTTTGGATATGGGTAAGGACCTGAATATTAAAAAAACTAGGAGGTATAAAACCTTTTTGAAACCGATCGTCGTTTGCAGATGTTCTTATAAACCTGAGATATGAAGGAGGACAGAAAGTTGACTGCACATGTTTTCCAATATGTCACAATGCCAACTACATTACACAGTCGTTTGTGAGTATTCCTTGACATACAAGGGTTTTTCATAATTAGGAATCTGGAATATTTACAAGGGAGGTACACTTGTACCTCCCTTGTAAATATTCAAAATGAACAATAACATAGTAGTGAATAGGACAATTCAACTTTTAACCGAAAGGAGAAAATGGCACTCATCATCTCTATTTTTTTCTCTTCTCTAAAAAGCATTAAGCAAGATGTTCCAAGTACATATCTTGACTTTCTTATATCTTCATTTAAAATATTAGTGTCTTATTTTACAAAAGATTTCAATAAGGTTTTTTCTCACTAAAGTTTCTTCTTCTTCTTTATCAACCGATAGACGTCCACTACTGGACAAAGGTCTCTTGCATGGACTTCCACAGGTCTCGGTCTTGCGCTGTCTGAATCCAGCGACTGCCTGTGACTCGTCTGATATCGTTGCGTTGGTCCAGCTAGTGGGTGGTCTGCCTCCACTTCAATTTCGCGACTCTCTAACTAAAGTTTCGTTGAATTATATTATTTTCATTTTATTTTCAAAATAACATAGACGACTTTATGTTTTATTTGATCTGAACATTCTAGGCTTTGGAGCGTTGGGTTTTGGGCACTAACTTGCAATGGGGCATGATCTCCTACCCCCGAATAAGATACAGACGAGATATCATCTTCGGATTTACTGATTTCTTAGGTATGACAAAATCATTTTTAAGATATCGATCAGCCTACAGTTTTTGCAAAATCGCACCTAATCGGTCCCCTTGCTTAGGTATTGCACAGTGTTACTTTCGTATTTACAGGATTAAGTATGTATTCTATTTCACTTAGTTTGTGTACATTTGGTTTTGTTTGCATTTTTCTAGTGGCAGTGGGTGGAATGGCCGGCCTCTTCCTTGGTTGTAGTGTCCTCAGCTTCATGGAGATCGTATATTTTATGACATTACGACTCCTTTATTATACGCGAAACACTGTAGAGAAATAGATTTAGTCGACTTCATAATTAGGTAAACATGAAATTTTTAAAAGTTTGAAAATAAAATAGATTTTTCATGTTTCTTGTTTTATTTACCTTATACATTTTTAGTCTACACCTAGCTCACCTGTTTTAAATAATCAGCTTGGTCATCCTTGACACCTATAATGTGATTCAGAAATACTTCTACTCCTGATATATCCTTCACTACTACTAAGAAGGGATTTTTGAAAATTCTACCCCTTAGGGGGTTAAACAGGAGTTTGAAAAATAAATATTAATATGAGCGAAGCTGCGGGCAAAAGCTAGTTCATCCCATAATTGTAAAATAATTAAATTTCATTCTATACTCCCCAATTGAACCTGTCGTCCTTTGTTAAAATCCTAACGCTCTAATTACGAGGTTTTATTTGCAACTATAAAAACGAAATTAAAATAACAATTGTTACAATAATAATGAAACGCTTAGCTTTGATAAAATCAGTTAACAACTGACGTACTTTAATAAACTCTTCCTTCAAATAAAAATATGTTATGGAATTATAGACCTAAATGTGAATTTTATACAGAAGCACTTAGCTTGGTTATATTTTTATTAATACCATGTACTTATTAATGGGGTAGCATATCATAACACTTTGTATCAAAAATCTGATCAATTGTTATGATAATTGCTGTAGCATTCTAATTGACTTAATGCACGATATGTATAGAATGTTAAATTTTGATGTTTTATTTTGTTTCGAATTAAGAAATCCATTTTATTGAGTGGCAGGCCGATATTTGGGGCATACAAGTTGTATACTATTATTTGGAAGGTAAATTTAAACCTGATGAAAAGTTGCAAACTGCGAAGACTATAAATCTGCTAAAGGCTGCAGCCTTTAAAAAAAATATTTCAGAATGTCTGCCGTACAGCAGTTTGACGGTAGAAGACAAGAAAATCACATTGCTAATGATAAAAAGTTAAATTTGAAAAGAATAATGGGAAGAATCAAGAACTACATAATACTATTCCTGGAAACCTCCTCAATACATGGTTTCAATCATCTCGTCAATGCTGGGAGACATCCCTGTGAAGTGTGGGTCTATTTTATTATAACCTTTTAAAAATTAATCCAGTATATCTGCAGTGGAATTGTCTAAAATTGCTATAGTGTGAGTGTGAGTGCATTCAACTCTGGTTGGATGGTACTCTTTCGTTAGTAGCCAAAATGCATCGATGCAATAGACCACCATAAATTCAGAGGTGATTGCGATAGTAACACTATAGAAATCATTTCAGGTCTTCCACAGCTATCTTTTAACATAAATGCAACAAGGCATTAGCCTCCGACAAAATATTGTTTATTCCAGTTTCATCTGGCTCGTCATGGTGGTGTTGTCACTGTACGGTACAGTGTACATCGCGCTGGAGACATGGGCTCGCTACCAGTTCTCACCCACGGTCATCTCCATGGACCGCGACATGTTCACTTGGAGCACGCCGTTCCCTAGCGTCACCATCTGTCCTGATCAAAAAATTGATCCAACCAAGTTACAACATTACTTGAGGTATATTATACGAAGAAAATTCATCACTAGACTTGACTTACTGTTACTTAGGGCCGATTTCAATAACGTAAAATAAGGCTTATCCGGTTTTTGATATTTTGGCAGATTTTCAATACAAAAGCTGCCCAAATATCAAGTCCATTAAATATAATCAGAATTTATAGTACAACCTCAGCTTCCAATTTTCATATCAACAGCAATTCCAAGGAAGTAGACAAAGAGCAACTCAAAACATTCATCATGGCGTTGGCGAATGCTACTTACGACAACTTCGACACAGTCCCCGAGTACGAGGGGATAGAGCCGCAGGATTATATGGAGACATTACTGAATTTGACGCCTCCGTTCAAACCCACCATCACCATCGGAGCCAATGAGGTGTACCTGCAGAGCGTACCCACTATCACAGAGATGGGACTATGTTATACCATCAATTCCAAGATTTCGGTATATAATTCCCCTCAGTAAGTGCAAGTATCCTTACATTTTTAAGCAAAGCTTCTGACGCTAACATAAATGAATCGAATATTATCGACGGCTCACTACTGAGCACAGGTCTCTTCTCAGAAAAGTTAAAAAAGTGACAAATTTTACAGACCTTAAATTTTTCAAGGTTTTTTTTTTCATAAAAATAATTTTCTTTATTTCAGATACAGAAGAGCAAACAGATGGAACATTTTTCCATCTGGAAACTCGTCCTTTATGTTTCATCCTCTTGATGGCGAAGTTTTTGCCCAAGTTTTAGATATATTTTCCTCGTATAATGTGAGTAATGTAATGTAGCTGTTACATTATATTATACAGTTATTAGAGTCCAACTAATTTACAGCTAAAACAGTAAATAGGTAATTTATTTGCCTTTTCGGCTGTACACAATTCATTAAACTCCTTTTGTAATTACAGTTTAGAGAAAGAAGTTAAGAAGCTCTTAAAATAACTTACCTGTACCTTCATTAGTTTACAAAGTTCCTCACGTGTAAAGGTACTATCACTTCACAAGTAGGTATGCATTCTTAAAGTTAAGCTCTACTTTGAACCGCCATACAATATTAAGTTCTTGACTCACTGTTGAGCGCAGCTTTACTCTCAGAGATGAGTTAAATACCATCACGTGGCCCAATGCAAATTGTCAGATTTCGCACATTGAGAGCATTAAGAACTGTTACTCAGAGAACTATGTGATATTTAATGGCTTAAATCTAACGCCTGTGCACGACCTACATCGTTACTTGCATTATTATACTTACTCGTATCTTTTATTATTATATTTTCTATCAGGCTTACGTTCACGGCCCGCTCGAGGTTCCTGAAATCGCCTCAAAATATCATCACTCGCCTTCGTTCTTCTACATGAAAATATTCATCACTGCTACTATTGTATATACCTCCCGGGACGCCAGTTTGTATGTATTGGAAGATTTTCTTTTTCTTCTTTAGTGCATACAATCATGTTTCATTATAAAATTAATTATATATTTTTTAATAATTTATACCTACTTAACTTAAAAGAGCCAGGTAAGTTTTAGATTTCATTCGAGTTCGTATGAAAAAGTACTATGGTTCTATACAAAAATTAATTATACAGGTAATTCTATACCAGATGCAGATACAGGCCCTTCTTCATTTTCAAAGACTTTTCACGCTGTAGGTATTTATGCATTATCTTTTTCAGCCTTAGCGTATCTCAACGTCAGTGCCGCTTCAAAGTAGACAACAATCTGAGACACAACTCTGTATACTCCTACGCACTGTGCCGTATGGAGTGTAGAATCCAGCTGTGCCTCAAGTACTGCCAGTGCATTCCGCATCATTACAGGAGAGTTGGTCAGTCACTTTTACTACTTTCTTTCTTATTTTTATATTATTCTTTTACAAGATAACTCTTGATGGCTAAGATGTATATATAACATGTATATAAAAAATTAAAATTATTATGCCAGCTCTCGTGACAGCTGCAACCGTAGATAAATGAATATACAAGATCCTTGTATTAATTTATCGACTGCTGCAACTAAACAACTCTTAATCACAAACTATACTACTATCTACGAAATATGAAATTGCTATTTTATAATTCTAGGAGACGAGGAGATATGCGATGTCAAAGGATTGCACTGCTTGTCGAAATATAAAGGTAAATAACAGGAAGAATTACTTTTTTAAGGTATATTTTTATGGCTCTTTGTAAATAACATTATACTCTTCAAAAGAAATGAAATACTACAGCATCATTATTGTTTTTATTAACGGTGATGGAAAAATTTGTCTTCGGAAAGTCAGAACTTTTTTCACGGAACTTTTGTAAGAAATAATAACTATACAGGTGATCTACGCTCCTATAATCCTATAAATTTATTATCTATCATTATAATTCTATGTATTATTATTTATGACTAGCTTTTGCTCGCGGCCTTGCTCACGTTAAGTTTGATTTTTCAAACCCCTGTTTTACCCCCTTAGGGGTTGAATTTTCAAAAATCCTTCCTTAGTGTGCGCCTACGTCATAAAAGGAACCAACTGTAAAAATTTCAAGTTTCTAACTTAGTAGTTTAGGCTGTGCGTTGATATCTCAGTCAGTCAGTCAGTTAGTCAGGACTTTGAATTTTATATATATAGAAGATAGAAGATGAATTAAAAAATATATAATCGTATATTACCCATCTAGCTAATAACAATTATTATAGATATCTATGGATAAGAGACTAATAGCATAAAACTGCAAAATACAAGATCTAGCTTTTTCAAACAGATCGTTGTTCACAGATATTCTTATAAACCTGAGATATGAAGGAGGACAGAAAGTTGACTGCACATGTTTCCCAATATGTCATAATGCCAACTACATTACACAGTCATTTGTGAGTATACCGGGTTTTAACCGACGAAAAATAGGAGGTTCTCAATTCGTCGCGTATATTTTTTTTTATAATAATAAATTACTTAGGTTCTACGAGGTCAGAGGTCATGTTTAACAATATTAATTACTATTACATTTCACAATCGATTTTGACTCTGTTTTGTTTGAACTATGCGTTTTTTTTTCATTTCGGTTATATCTGAATTTTCCAGGCTTTGGAGCGTTGGGTGTTAGGCACAAACTTTCAATGGGGCATCATCACGTATCCCCGAATAAGATACAGAAGAGACATCATTTTCGGGTTTACTGATTTCTTAGGTATGACAATAACTTTTACAATATTGGTCATCCGATTATTCGAGTCAAATTTTAATCGACTCAGCAGCTAAGGGGTTACACAGTGCTACTTTTGCATTTATAGAATTAAATATGTATTAGTAATAGGCTGACATGGTATAGACATGGAATGTGAAGGGAACAAAACTGTTACTAGAAAAATTTTAAATATACATGTTAAACGACATAAGAGTGGAAGAAGATCAAAGAAATGATAGATGGATTGTATCAACAAGGATATGCGTGATAAAGGAGTAGATAATAACAAATAACAGAAGAGAGTGGAGGATAATAGTACATTATGGTACAAGTGTCAAAGTTGGTGATTACCGCTGAGGCGCTATTGAGACCCGAGCCGTTAGGTGAGGGTCTTAAGGTAGCCGAGGACGGTAATCATCAATGTACACGTGTATCATACGACGTTTTTCAACACACTTGTGAAGAAAATAATACTAAAATAGTACATTATGGTACAAAACAGTGAAAACGAGTTGTGAAAATTTTTTCGCAATGGCGGGAAAAAATAATGTTGTTCTTTTGTTCGCCCTCTTGATGCTCTTAAGGGCAGACAAAGATCGACAACCATACAGCCTATTATATAGACTATTCAGGTGTTTATTTGATTTAATTAGTTTTCCGGAATGCGCGCGCACCTTTAATGGCCATAGACTAAAAGAATGAGGTTTCTTTTTTTTTTGGCTTTTCTCTTATAGCCACGTACAAAATGGGGAATTTCCAGTTTTCTTTATTACAGAAAAAACAAAAGTTATATTTGAGTGACAGTTTTATTTATTAAACACGTACAAGTTGAAATTATCTATTTAAATACGAAGTTGTATGAAATGAGCAAGCAATAGGTATCTTGGCAATAGGTAGGATCTTTTTTGTAATAGAAACTTTTTTAAGAACAAAGCAACTCAACCAATAAAATTAAAAAAAATAATTCTATAACTCACATTGTGAATAATAGTAATCAAAAGTCACAGTTTGAGTTAAAGGTGTCATTGTGTGCCTAATTGCGGTGAAGCGGGAGCCACTTTATGAGCAAGTGTGTTGAAAAAAAATGTTAAGCCATTTATCGAGGTACAAAGACACAGAAGAAGAAGAAGTTATGAGTATGACATTCTATTTAATTAAGTTTTTTTACATGTAATTTTGTTTTCTTGTTTCCAGTGGCAGTGGGCGGCATGGCGGGCCTGCTGCTCGGCTGCAGTGTCCTCAGCTTCATGGAGATCGTGTATTTTATGACTTTACGATTGATTTTTTATACGAGAAACACTGTAGAATAAATTAAAATTTAAAAAAACTTTTTTTAAAACAAGCTTTTATTTAAATGCGCTAAAAAGAATAAAATAAACTTTACTTTTAAAACTTTCACTATGAACTTGTAACGTCATTACACAACGTATATGATATAAAAGCTTGTCGTATTCCTATAATCAGGTAGAAAGATTTTTTTATTTAATAAATAAAAGAATATTAACCAATATGAACTTGACTTATATTCTCCTCTCTCCTTCATAGGAAGGATTTTGCTCATTCGAGCAGAAAGCTTGTGTAAGAACTAGAAGTGAGTACGACAATTTAATATGTAAGTCAAGTACAATTTTGTTACATTATTATGGTATCACGAAGAACTTCTGGTGGGAGCCTTTGGCCGTGGCTAGTTACCACCCTACTGTCAAAGACGTGCCGCCAAGCGATTTCGCATTCCGGCACGATGGCGTGTAGAAGCCGATTAGGGGTATGGGGTACACTGCCATACCCGTTCCAAGTTAGCCCGCTACCATCTTAGACTGCATCGTCACTTACCAGGTGAGATCGCAGTCAAGGACTATTTTGTAATTGAATAAAAAGAAACTGACCTTAAGCCCTTATATAGTGATGATATATGAATCTCTGGTAGTACAAAGTGAGGCGTCAATGTTGTCTCGTGATGTTTATGTTTCACGTGCACTAGTATCAATAAAATTTACGTGGCAAATGGCGAAGCATCCGTGATTTCTCACTCCATTGAATAATTAATATTGTTAGCTATTGTTACGATATGAAACGCTCAGCTTTGATAAAATCAGTCAAGTGCTGTTATGGCATTATTGACCTAGTTTTGTAAATGTTTGAAAGATAGATTACCTTAACCACTTTGTAATAGAGGTTACTTTTGCATGCCTTATGCCTAAAATTATAACGTAAATGGCATAGAGATTAAGCAAGTGCATGTTCATAGTGAATTCATTTATCATTATTAGTTTGATTTATATAATCAAAATTCTTGCATATATAATTAAATGCACTGCTTGTAATAGATCCGTAACACGATATTTTTAATTGTCAACCCCTCGTGATTATGTTTGAAATCGGTTTTATTTGTGACTAAACGTGTATCACATCAATTTCATCACACTAATATATAAGGTAATTATGTATTTCTTATTTAGAATTATTAAATTAATAAGTTGTTTACTACCTAATTATTTTCTTAATAAAAGGTTTGTGAGATCTGTCCAATAACATCTGATAGAGTAAGGGATAGAGCAGAAAATTCTGAATCCAATTGAGTGAGAACTGATCAAATATATGTCTATAATTTAATAGTTAAATTGTGACAAAATTTCTCTTATCCTAATGGATTATATATATCCTTTTTATTTAGAAACGCATGATTCAAGCTTTAAAGAATTAAAAAGTTCAGCTTAATAAACTAGTGACTACTTAACTTATACTTAATTAAAAATTTCAGAATGTTCCCCCAACGGCAATTCCAATCCCTTATAATTCGAGAAGATCAGCGCAGATTCAAACGCCTGCACTATGTAAAGAAAAGGAAGAAATCCTTGCGTTATAGAGAAAAAATGAAGAACTATCTGGTGATGTTTTTAGAAACTTCTTCGATACATGGATTGAATCATCTAGTCGCTGTTGGGAGGCATCGTTGTGAAATGTCAGTACAATGATTTAATATATTTGTGTAAAGTTCGTGACATCAGATTTCGTTTGAGGGAAGGAGGCTGTTATCCACGCTTTGTTGTCTACCTGATGATGGGAAATTTTAGCCCTGGGGCAGACAGGGATGTCCTATTAGACCAATTATTTTTTGACGGTGGTTTCACTGATTGTATTGTTGCTAGCATTAATAGAATAACAAACTTTCTAGCGTCCTGTGGTTCACAATGGTGTTCTTGTCAGTATTCGGCACTGTCTACTTGTCGTGGACTACCTGGGCTCGATACCAGTCCTCGCCTACCGTGGTGTCCATGGAACGGGACATGTACTCGTGGAACACCACTTTTCCTTGTGTGACTCTATGTCCTGAACAGAAGATTGATTCTACGAAGCTGGATAGGTACCGGGTGTGAGTTTCTACAACCTTTTATACAAAACTAGCTTTAACCCGCGGCTTCGCTCACTTTAGGTTCGATTTTTTAAACTCCTATTTTACCTCCTTCGGGGTTGAATTTTGAAAAATCCTTTCTTAGCGGATGCCTACACCCTAACAGCTACCCGTATGCCAAATTTCAGCTCGATCGGTCCAGTGGTTAGAGCTGTGCGTTGATAGATCAGTCAGTCAGTCAGTCACCTTTGCCTTTTATATATTTAGATTTATTGCGATAAATAGCTTTTCAACTGATGTAGAAAGCTCATTTATTTCAAAGATATAGACCATACTGCTGCAATGGCTACCACTTTATCCCTTACCCTTGAAAGTCTTAAGTCTGCTTGCAACTCTTTAGGAAAGATTAACCTTAATTTAGTGGAACCCCATACCTGATCGGACATTAATAATATTGATAGTCACCAACTAATTGCGACGAATGCACTCTTTCTAACACTATATATTTTCTTCATTGCCACATTGTTTTTTTCCAGTAGCTTTATTACACTTTTAAGAAATGGAATTCTCAAAGTATTTGTAATTAGTTGTTTATCATTGATGGGTTATAATTACTACGTTTCTAGTTAGCATATTTTAATGACTTATAATTCTTTTTTTATTCCCACAGTTTCGCGAACGATGAAGATAAAGAAAATTTCAAGACATTTGTCATGGCACTAGGAAATGCTACTTTCAAAACCTTTAACACAATACCCGAATACGATGGCATAAATCCTGATGATTATTTGGATTTACTTTTGAATTTATCTGCTGTATTTATACCGACTGTTACAACCAGCACTTCTGTATTTGATTTGCAAGTTATTCCCACTGTAACAGAGATGGGACTATGCTATTCGATTAATTCAAAAGTTGCTGTATACAATTCCCCGGAGTAAGTTTTAACAAAATTACTCATTACAAATTTACTCATAACAAAATTATTCATTACAAAATGACTCAAGTAACGACGGTACCCGCAACTTCGTTCGCGTGGATTGAGATTTTTTATTCCCGCAGGAACTCTCTTATTTCCCGGGGAAAAAAGTAGCTTATGTGCTATTTCAGACTAATCTATCTCTGTGCCAAATTTCAACCAAATCGGTTCAGTCGTTGTGACGTGATTGCGTAACAAACGTACAAACTTTCGCATTTATAATATTATAAATAGGATAATAGGATTTATCTTCGAAACCATATATATATTAATTTTTACTGTAAGTACCTACTACACATATTTCATAGTCTAACAGACTTTTATCTCGCTTCAAAGCTAGTTATGAGTAAGTTTCAGTGTATTGTTTTTTTTTTTAGATTTTGGTGAAAAAAAATTAATGTTAGATAAAAAAATTATTTGCTTTATACTTGCTTTCGAATGCTTTTTATAAATGTTGTTTCTTATGATGTTAGGTACAGAAAAGTAAATAGATGGGACATGGTGAAATCCCAAAACCCCACATTTTTTGTCCATCCACTAGATGGCGAAGTTTTTGCCCAAGTCAATATAACAACAGACTATTACGTGAGTATTTCCTAAAACTCTATGAAAGTATGCATTGTTAATTTTTCGCTATTTAATTTAATTTTGAATCTACTGTAATTGAAAAAATTGCCAGTTTGCCAAATTGCATTTCACAATACAATGCGTGTTTAGAAGGGTATGTAACTATGCATATATTTTTCATCATAAAATATTTTTATTACATTTTAAAAAAACATCACGAAATAACGTTGCACTTAAATACAAATTAATAGCAAAAGCTTAAGATATAATTTGCAATATACTCTATAATATTATCTCCTTAAATTATAATATAATATAATAAGTCGCTTCGTTGGAAGATATATTATGTAAAATATCGTTTTTTAATATGGCATAATAACTTGTTCAATACAATTTTCTTTTTTTTTTTTGTAAATTTTATAACGATATCACTTAATTTTCTTTCTAATAATAATAAGATGGTATGTTTTATTTTTAAGGCTTATATTCACAGTCCACATGAGATTCCCGATATCACTGCGAAGCACTATTATTCGCCTACGACGTTATATATGACAATTTACGTAACTAGTATAGCTGTATATACATCACCGGAAGCTGCAAGGTATGAAATATCAGAAAAGAAAGAAAGAAACGTTTATTTTATAAATTGTGCCACACATCACCCAATACGTACACCTAGATTAGGTTTTTTTTTTAATTTTTATACAGGGTGCCCCTGTCGTAGACAGGGATTTTGTTTTTCAATTTTTAATTTTCATTTTATTTAAGTTTTTTACCTTTGATTAATATTTATTAATATTTAATATTTATCTAGATTAGGTTAGGTTTTATCTAGATTAGGTTGTACCGTGCCTCCACCACTTGAGCATTTTAAAGACAAAAGACAGGGCATTATATTGGCACCTCTATTATTTCTCTTTTATATCAATGATTTTAAAATAAAATCAACGTCAACGATGTCAACGACTGATATTGCTTTAACATAAAAATTCTACAATTCTTATAACTTCTCATTGTAAAAGTTTTGATGATTATATACCCTACATAAACAAAAATACTCTTATAAGAAGTTCCCGAATCTGTAAAAAATACGGTCATGTTCTTCTAATGGTGCGGTTAAACGGCGCGCTATAACACGAGCCGCGCCGCGCCGCACCATCCGTGTAGGTGCGGCTCGGCTTAATGCGGACGCAAGCCTGCTCGTTTATCGGGCAAAGTTTGCCGAGCCGCGCCGAGCGTAGTTGTTTACACGGCGCGTGGCGCGCCGAGCCACGCGCCGAGCTAGGCTCGGCTCGTGTTATAGCGCGCCGTTTAATCGCGTCTTAATAACAAGCAATTAAAAGAGATAAAAAATCCGACAGCTTTAAAGGAAATTAACTAAATTACAACTGTAAATTGACATAGATCGTAAATGATCATTCAAAATGAAAAATGATTAAAGCAACCTAACAATGATTTTCAAATACCTATTCGATGATACCCCGCTTGCATAGTCGACTTTCATTTTTTCTTTTTCACAATATGGCGTCTGGTGGTCGCCATGTTAAATTTAGATTACTGTCATGTCTTCAGTGACACTTCCAAGATGAGCACAAATCGATTGACGTAAGAATCATCAAAATTAGCCCACGCGTTTGGTCTCCAGAACGCCACATACATACATACATAGACTGATAAACACAATACCCGCCATAGCGTCGCGCAATCGGGTAAATAATAATAATATTATATTTTAAGTTTAATTTTGATAATTTAATTTCAGTTTGACTATAGCTCAGCGTCAGTGCCGTTTTGAACATGAAAACATTCTTAAACACAATTCTGTGTACACTTACAACATGTGTCGTATTGAGTGCAGAATCCAGCTGTCTCTGCAGTACTGCCAGTGCATTCCACACTTTTACAGGAAGATTGGTCAGTGAACTACAGTTACCATTACTATCCAACCAATGACTCACTTGACTGCCCATCTTGACATGCGTTGGATTGGTGTACCTACGTATGCATTTTTGCATTTTTGAAGCTTTATTGTGGAAGCACTGTATACATAGCATAGCTTTGTAAAAAAAATTTTTTTGAAAAGAGCAACTGCTGAGTTTCTTACCGGCTCTTCTCAGCAGAATCTGCATTCCGAACTGGTGTGGTGAATTTATGACGTGTCATAAGAGCTACAAGTTAGCCTACATGAAATAAATTAATTTTAAATTTGAATTTGAATGGAATAATTAGTAACTGCAGATGGGACACATCTAATATGTGTTACACATCTGCAAATAAATCATAATATATTATGATTTATCAATACAAATACATTGCAGGCGATGAAAAAATATGCGGCGTGAAAGGACTACATTGTTTATATAAAAATAAAGGTAAAAAGAAGATATACCTAATATCGTCGGGGATAGAGCAAATCCGCGTAACTAGCATTAGTACCTTAATCCATTTTCATATGTTTGTGGTCAAATCAAAACCGCGTAAGTATCGTAGCGACTAAATTATTCACTTTAAAAGATATCTATTTTTATCAATACATAGAATACATGAATTAATAGTCTCTGTGTAAAAATTAGCCCAATAAAGTTTTAAACTTCCCGTGTAAAACTGTGAGTAGTGTAGATCCGCGGTTTTTACCAACGGTTTTTACAAATGGTTTTGCACTATCCCCGACGATATGTAAATACGTATATGGAATAGTGTTATAACATTTGTTTGCAATATTGAGATTGAGTTACATTTATATTTTTCTATTTATTAATTTATTACAATCTTTGCAGACGTTATTTTAGGATTGAGAGAAAAGGGAGGGAAGAAAGTTAATTGCTCATGTTTGACAGTTTGTGATGACGTCAACTATGTTATTGACTCATATGTGAGTATTTTTAACCGACTTCAAAAAAAGAGGAGGTTTTTAATTCGACGCGTATATTTTTTTTTATTTTTTTTTTTGGCGATGTTACTCCATAACTCCGTCAAATCTGAACCGATTTCAATAATTTTTTTTTTATTGGAAAGGAAATATCGTCAAATTGGTTCCATTTAAGTTTGGTGAAGATTTGATGAATATCTTCGGAGATATAGGACGGAACTCCTCATTGAATTAGAGCAAATCGCTCGTGATCAGAGTGTGTGTAGGATTTTAACCATGCAAACTTCATAGCATACATACATATGCTAAATTTCTATTTGGAATAATATATTTCAATACTTTTTTTAAGGAGCAAAACAAATGGTCTAGTGAATTGGTCCCATGAAGCTACACTAAGAAGCTTAAAATAATAATATAAAAAAATATTTTAAAAAAACCGACTTCAAACGTCACTTAAAAGTATAAAATAATTTTAGTTGTTCAACATACGTGTTCAACACGTATGTTGAAGTCGGATTCATACCCTAGCGTTGCGCAATGGTATGATATCATTTCTATAATATGTTAAGCCCGTCCGACTTCAATATACAAACTAAAATTATTAAATCGTAAAAACTATTAGGCCGGTATACTTGTTGAATTAGCCCGTGAGACGGACGGGCCTAAATAGAAACGATGAAACCGATGCGCGACGCTGGCCCGACTTCAACATACGTGTACAAACTAAAATTATTTTATACTTCTAAGTGACGTTTGAAGTCGGTTTTTTTAAAATATTTTTTTATATTATTATAATAATTATGAATGTTATCTTTAATTTTAATAATACGCTCCATATAATAATATCAAAAAATCAATTAAAAAATAGTGCTAATATACTTAATACGAGTACGTACCACGTACGGCGTTGCGGCGTGATCAAACTTTCGCATTGAAAATATGAATAAGGATTAATAGGATTAGCCTTTTTTAGAGTTAGGTTTCTTAAACCCCGCGGGAGCTTTTTTTTTTTGAATAAAAAGTAGTGTCCTCGCATTGTGTCCTTGATTGAAAGACAAACCAACTAACAAACACGCCTGTGCATTTATAACATTAGCAAGGATCCTACAAAATTAAAATAATTCCAGTCACGCCAAGTTTGGTGGATGGGCGGAACGGCACTGCAGTGGGGCTTAGTCCGATACCCCCGGATGAGATACAAAAGAGATATTATATTTGGATTTACAGATGTCTTAGGTATGTTTTTTTTTTATTATGAGATAGGCTTGCGCTTGACGACAATCAATGATGGAAAGCATTGATGAGGTCAAGGTTGGAGCGCGCCTGCCTAGAAAATGCCTATTTACTCTTGTCTTGAAGGTACTCAGATTATACGTGGCCGGAAACACAGTACAGAAGCTGGAAGTGCGTTCCATACCTTAGCCGTTCGTTTCAGAAACGTTGAATTGAAGCGTTTCGTACGAGTATTTTGAATTTCAACCACGTATGGGTGCCATCCTGGTGCCATAGTCTATTGTCAGTTATTACTGTGATAATTTAAAGAATTATCTTTTTATATTGAATCTTGACTTGTCTTAATGAGAATAAAGTTTCTTTAACCACATTTTGCACGTATCCACGTATTAGATTTTTTAAAAATCCTGCGGGAACTATGATTTTCCGGGATAAAAAGAAGCCCATATGACTCTAGCTCTCTTCTAGCTTTATTGAGTTGTGATTGTAGAACAAATCAGCAAACGAATAAATTAACAATGTAACATGTTTTCGCTTTTATAACACTAGCTGATGCTCACGACTACGTTTGCGTGGATAGAAGCTATTTCATTGCTGCGGATACTCTATTATTTTCTGGTAGAAAAATATACTGTTATTTGAGACTATTATAATCTATCTTTGTGCTAAATGTCAGCCAAATCGGTTCAGTCGTTGCGGCAAGATTGAGTAATCATCCATCAATACATCCAAACTTTTGCATTTATAATATTTAAAGTTTACACTTGTATCCATACGTAAGTTGTGGTATCCCATAAAATTGTCATTTTAGGATTGTTGCACTATATCAATTGTTTTTACCTATTTTATGTGTTCGTTTAAAAAAATTAAAAACAGCATTCTTTAACATACTTTCAAGATGTATAAAGTTGTATCGTTATTAAAATGACGGCCTAAGCCATTGTATTGACCTTCTTAACAATTAATTCGTCATTTTGGAGATACAACAACTTACGTAGGTGGTAGGTAAAATAATCCTAGTAATATTACAGTAATATTTGTTTTTTCAGTGGCAGTCGGTGGAATGGCGGGGCTGTTTCTGGGCTGCAGTGTACTCAGCTTCATAGAGATCGGATATTTTCTCACGTTGCGCCTCATTTGTTATACAAAAAATAATACCATCACGAAATAGACGCACAGAAACTTTACACAATATTATTCAAATTAATGCAATAGGTAATTATTTAAAAAAAACTTTTTAACACAAATTCACGGTTTTACGTTTGTCTTCCTAATAAACATTTTTTTTTCAAACAAAAAAGTTTATTATTGAATATGACTTCAAACTAAATACTTCAGATATTTCGTCCTTCATAAAATAGGACATTATAATTTAAATAGCTTATAAGAGCAAACTCACCAACAGAATATAATTTAAAAACATTCATACACGTTTACCAAAACTACACCTTAAATTTAAATTCATAAGGCTTAGGCCAAGAGCAAAGCTATTTTTGTGAAATGAATTTTATATGCAAGAAAATGGTCAAAGATTTTCTCAGTTTAGAGTAGGACTCCATATGATCCTTCTATCAAGGTCTATAGCTGCATCTTCGATCATTTGTACGATCAAAGAGCTGTATAAACTTCTTACAAAGATCAGGAGAGAGGCAAATATTTTTATAAACGTTGAAAATCTTAAAAAGAAAACAATCTGAAACCTTACCTTAGCCGCTTCTGATGTCTAATAATTTCCAAAGTGTCATGTCGCTCGGAAAATAAATGAAGTGAAGAAAATAAATTTCATTTAAAAATCACGGCGTGCCATTATTTTCCCTGGCTTCCCCTAATTAATTTCTTGTCACCGTCTGGATCGGCCGTTGTGGCGATGACAGCGGTAGAAAGAAACAGCTTTATGGCGAATTGCTTCAGAGTGAAAGAGACGGGTACAGAAAGGTGAGTCCGCTTCATTACCATCTTTCAGTAGTTAACGGAAGCAAGATACGAAGTTTGCTACGCTCGAGATCTGCTTTCCTGGTACTTCTTATTAATTACCGTGGATAATAAATAATGCAAATTAAGTAGGAAATTGAGTAAAAATAACATTAGCGAGGGAAAATAGTACCGAAACAAATAAGACTCTGAGAGAACTCTGAACTCTATCAGTAAAACAGGCATTAATTCGCAAAGCTGAAGTGGCACATAACTTTTAAAAACCGTAGACAAAGAGAAACCTATTGACATTGAGACATCAAGGTACTTAAACTAAGTGTTTTATAATAGAGTTCCCATTACCGCCTTCCGGCTCCATCATCCTGATGACCCTGGATATAATCTAAGACCAAATTACTTGACCAATCAAACGTGCCCAAAGATGGGGTTACGTCGTTCTATTACAGAGTTCCTTTCTTCTCTTCCGGCTCCATTATCGGAAGTGGTTCTAATTCAGCTTGCAAAGATTTGACCTAAACATAGTACATACATACATCGCAAGTTAAATAAAAGATGTAAAAATCTCGCACACTAAAACGTATCTTTGGAAGACCTATTAGGTGGAAGGTACAAGATCGTGTACTGTGGCTATTCTTGCAAGCTAACCTAAAACCACGAAGACGCTTTAGCCTAAGCCGCATTTCTTTCAACCACTCGATATTTAAAGTTTAATTGAGTAGCAAGATTATTATACTTGTCTATTATTTAATTGTTCCAATAATAATAAATAATTTAACATAATGATTCATGAATTTATTACTTGACTTTTGCAAGTAAAGAACACGCTCAGTAAAATCGAGTTTCGCTTAGGTTGTGTACACACGAGGTAGGTAGATAATTAAACAAGCTTAATTTTCTTGTACAAGTTATATTCGAAATGTTCGCGGGAATATTTACAGAAAGTAACGGGTAAATATTGCGAGCGGAAACGCAGAGGTGGAAATCTTGGAAGTAGGATAAGATGGAAAAGGCTTTTCTCAAACCGGTAGAAAAGGTTAAGAATGCGTATTGTTTCCTTTTAATTTTTAGTTACATAAAAAGGGTTATATTCATATAAATACTACACCTACATGAAAAGTCAAAATTGTAATTCAATACTTACCGAAGAAAGAAACGGAACATTACAATACATTTTAAAAATACCAGTATATAATGACATCATTTTTTTTATTATAGCTATAATTCAAAAATAAATCAAACATCTTTTATCATCACTATAAAATATTGATAGGACAGACATAGAAATATGGGATAAAAGATAAAGCAGCTGCATATTATGAATAAGTAACTATTTCAAACTATATATACTTACGAGTAGAGCTGGACAAGGTCAACAGAGCAAAATATTAACAAAAAAAAAACAACATACAAATCCTGTTCCATACGCACTTAGCATCGACACCGCCACTTAATTTGAATACCCAGCACTGAGTGTTTAATAAAACATTCAGTTTGATTTACATCCTTACAAATCTGTACCTTTTGCGCTCCAGTGTAAACACGCCCTTACAATGTTACGAGTTTCCTACTTTTAATTTTGCATTTCAAATAAGGGGGAAGTAATTAAGATTTGAAGTTTAGTTCCGTTTGAGATCCAATAATGTGTTGTTAACCGCCCGAGGGTTTAATTCAACTAAAGTAGAAACGACTCATGAGTCTACCGTCTACTGGAGATAGCGCGTGCAACTAATCCTGTCCTGAGGATTGAGGTACAATACCGGTAACCACCGGTACAAGACCAGAGACAATTTAGATTTTTTTTTTTAAGAATATTATCCAAGTTGAACTTGACTTATATTCTCCTCTCCCCTCCAAATAAGCGAAAAGCTTGTGCTAGGAGTGAGTACGAAAATAGTGCAATGGGTGGGGTTCGAACGTGCGACCTTTCAGTCGGCAGTCCGCAACTTTAACCGTTGGGTTATTGAGGCTTTAAAAAGAAAGAATTTCTATTGAGGCTTTAAAGAGAAATTATAAATTCCCAAATTGCGGCCGCCGAGAATCGAACCCGAGACCTTTATAGTTATAAGACAACAGCACTCACCACTGCGTCAAAAAGAGGAGGGAGGTCGTCAAAAAGGTCGTCAGGGAGGTCGATAGGAGCCTATTGGCGCCAAACGTGTAAATCCGCCACTGGTTCCCGTGCATGACGTAACCTATAACTTATCTTAGGTATAATTATTTTTATTTTCCTCATCACACAGGTCCAATATCGTTGCTTACAATCAGTTTCTGCCAGTTATTTGTGAAATGCACTTGTGATTAATTTGTAATATCTGCAAAGAATATAATACCTATTGCTGCTTTCAAAAGAATTAAGTGAGAGCAAATCAATCTTAAACCATACAGCCAGGTAAAGATAGTGTTTCTTGGTAAGTATGAATGCAACGCGGTAACGATACACACCGTATAAATTCAAAAAAAGTCAAAACATTTTTTTTTTTATTTCATGTAAGCCAACTTGTAGCTCTAGTGACACGTCATGACTCTACCACCAATATGTATTCTTTGGGTGTAGCACCTATTATCATTATGTGAAGCAGACATGAAAATACACCTCAAGAATTCCTCAAGAACTGACTATACGATCCTTGTAACATTTTTTAGTAGTTTTGCAGTCAAAATATTCTGATATGTGCCCGTTTTTACGTGTCTGTTAAAATTTGCTGAAGCAACCGTGGCGTGATTGTAGAAGATTTATGTAATGCTCAACACACCTACTATATTACAAACCGACTATGTAATATAGTGTGGTGCGGGTTGTTACGTTCCCTCAAATATGGTTGAGCGAAGCAATGGCTGGATCATGCGTCATGCTCGTGAACGGGTGCCACCAACGGGAATGGGTCTGCTTTTGCCCGCCATGTTTTTGACATGTATTGGATTGTATTTATTTGTACTTGTATTGTATTTATTTTTACTTGTATTGTACTCAGGAAAATTCATTGAAAAGAGCAACCGCCGAGTTTCTTGCTGGCTCTTCTCGGCAGGAAAGGCATTCCGAACCAGTGGTAGATTCATTGACGATTCAAAAGTGCTTGTAAAAATTTATTTGAATAAAAAATATTTCTATTCTATTCTATTCTATTCTATGTTGGGTTCTACCTGAGTAGATAAATATTTTAAAACCATTTCTCAGGGCTTGAAGTATCAATATGGCAATTGCAACTCATTTGCTTGTAATATCCATTATCATACAAGGACTACTAATTAGCAACGCCATAGCTGAGGACATACCGGAAATTGATGTATTTCGTACATCAGCTCTAGAGCCATCAGACTTCAAGCTGAACTGGAAACCAGTACAATACAAAAATGAAATTGATCCCATTATTGGAATTAAAGTAAGTGAATTGTTACATAAGTAATAATAATATACCTGCAAAACCTAATAATAATAATAATGTAATGTAATACCTGCAGAGCATGAGATGTAGGTATTTAGACCGGTTCACTAATGATTAACAAAAAACGTTAAAAGAATGATCATTTCACAAAAAACGTTTTAAAAGCTAATCAAATCACAAACGTCGTATTCCACAAACTAATCATTTTACAAAAGATCATTTTACAAATATTCAATTCGTAAATGTTTTATTTTGCAAATGAGCTGGATGTTAAAATATCATTTTAAAATTTATTATTTCACCAAATAATTTCTTTGCAAATTCGCAATTTTACAAAATAGTAGATGGTAAATTATTTATTATTTGATAATCAGAACTAATAACAAATCAATACGCAAAGCGATAGGAAAAAGTTTATTATTATTTACCTGTCGCAGTCGGATTGTATAATCCGCCGTATTACATTACGGCTAGCTGTTATCAAAAACAGGGCCGTTTTGAAATGCAATGGGCTACGCCAGAAGACTCGCTCCGTCGCCCCTTCATTCAGCTTCGCCTACTCGACCTTCGTTTCGCTACGGAGGTCGCCGGCTCGCTTCGCTCGCCACCTCCCCCCTTCGCTCCACTCGGCCTCGTAGGCTCGCTTCATTCAGGACCTCCTTCGCGAGCTTCTGGCTTCGCGCTTCATAAAAACACTCTAGGGGTAGGGCAGACAAGACTACGTGGAGTCGGGGTTGGCCATTTCGGTTCTGGCGTAGCCCATTTAATTTATAGCGAAACGCAGCTCCCGCCACAGCCTTGAACAGTTCATTTTATCAAAAAAAATATGCTACATGTTGTTTTACTAATTAACACAATTAAGAAATCAATTGTTTGTCTAATATTATTTTATGAAATCACAATTTGTCTAGTAATTTGTTTTGTCAAGCGAATTATTTGTGAAACCAGAAGTTTTATAATGATCAATAAATGATTCATAATTTTGCTAAACGTTGTTTGTGGAATGACACTTTGTTATTTGTTTTTTGTGAATTAATCGGTCACCATTTAGACCAAATCATAATATGAACTGCTTTGAATTTTTGAACTTTTGATAAACAACTGATCGCGCGCGTATGGAAGTTTAAATTGCTGCTTTGTGTTGGAATCAAGTTGAAATATTCTGCATACACAATAGGCATGATGACAGTAGGTAATCAAGAATCAATGAAATTCTGAATTTTTCTCATGAAATAGGATTCATGGATTATAAAAAACGTATTTATTCTTCTATTTTGAGCGAGATAGACTTTCTATCCCAGGAAAAATTGTAGTTCTAACCTACAATTGTACTTTTTTCCTTGCATAAAACGTCCAGTATTAATACTTAGGTATGACATCAAAAAATAAATTTCGAGTCTTTTGCAATTATGTCTGTGTTCTATTGTACCTACGAGCATCGATGTAGTACGAGCGACATGTTGATGTTTTTTTTTTTTTCAGGTAAAAGTATGGAAAATTCCGTGTGAGATAAAGACCACTATCTACAACGATGAGCATGGTAACAAAATGAAAATTGTCAAATCCGAACGCTTGGTGAGGTCATATTGTTGTTGTAATATTACTAGCTGATACTCAAAATATAACTCCAAAAGACAGATATCCGGGTCTGGGGTCGGAGGCCAATGTCTTAATTAGACTATCACTTCTTACCTCATCTCCTATACCTACATCATTCAACGCCTTTTTTGTTATGAATAGCGAGCAAACGAGCAGGCGGGTCACCTGATGTTAAGTGATTACCGCCGCCCATGAACACTTGAATTTTCTATATTTTCAGGAATTCAACAGGACCACCGTACCCCAAGAGCTTCCAGAAAGGGTGTTCGTAGTAAAACCCGATGAGCTTTCTGTCACAGTGCCAGACATAGAGCGAGAGGTGTGGTATCACATGCGCGTCCTGGCCTTCACCGCCACTGCAGAGGGCCCGTATTCCGACCCGATTCAATTTAAGATTAGTGGTAAAGATGAAAATGACAAGAAAAACTCATGCGAAAGGATCATATCCCAAACTCCTTATTAGATTAGCTTCTGTTATAAGTTTATAAGTAAAGTACATCCGTTACTGTAACATTAAAAAAAAGTAAAGTTAAATTAATTTACAAGTGTATATTAAGTGGTATACAACCAGAACTAGCTGATGACTGTAAGTACTAGGGTTGCCAGATTTTTTTTCAGCCTATAAGGGACAAATGGTTAAATGGGCAAAAAAATACGGGATTTCAGTTTTTTACCCGGGACAAAAAAAAATTACAAATTGTTTATTATAATTGACAAATTATTTTTTATATTTTTCCGAGGATCGAGTCAGTTTTAACATTGTCATTCTGACACTACCACTGTCATTGGTCGATGCGGGCTGCGAGTGCAAGTTAGTAGGGAGACGAGTACGTTTTACGAACGTTGTGTGTGTGAATATGTAGATCGATTTCATAATGAAAAACGATGTACGATTCAAATACGGGACAGAGTCAGTCCCGCCGGGACATTTTAAACTGCCTAAAATACGGGATGTCCCGGGAAATACGGGACGTCTGGCAACCCTAGTAAGTACCTACGTCCGCGTGGAATTAATTTTTCGTAATCCCACAGGAGCTTTTTGGTTTAAACAAAACTATTTGATTGTACCGTTTTTCCGGCACAAAAGTAGCCTATGTCATTTTTCAGGTCTTAAACTTTACCCATGCAAAAAAATCACGTCGTTCCGTAGCTCTGTTGCGGCGTGATTGAAGGACAAACCAACAAACAAACACACTTTGGAATTTATAGTACCTATTGTAAGGATTTATTGGACGAATAAGTTCATTAGCTGTTAAAGAAAAATACTTCACGAGTAGGTAGTACTTTTTATCTGAACATGTCTGGACTATGTGAGCGATTGCACCTACGTTTGCGTACACACTTATGCACTGTAATATCTCCCACGCAGATGGCTAATTTCTGTGGAGATTGGCCTCCGTGGCCGGATTCGGTCGAGAGGACATTACTATTATTTTATTTATAAAAATAATAATCATTTATTTAGCAAAATAAAATTAAACACTACAGTTTTATAAGGGCGGGGGATCCCTTCAATTTAAGGTTTAATTAACTTATAAATATAGCTTCAGAAATAGAAATAGAAATAGAAATATTTTTATTCAAATAAACTTTTACAAGCACTTTTGAATCGTCAATGAATCTACCACTGGTTTGGAATGCCTTTCCTGCCGAGAAGAGCCAGCAAGAAACTCGGCGGTTGCTCTTTTCAAAAAAATAAAAATTTTACAATTGTTATTGAAACTATGCTATGTATTCAGTGCTTCTGAAGCTAAACTAGGTAGCCCTGTGCTTCAGCTTCAGTAATTATCTGAAGCTGTTAAGCTTGTTATCTGAATATTAATCACTGAACTAGATCTTTCTGGCAACCCTAAGAAATATGGTGTATTAGGCAGTTTCACACGGAAAGCAATAAGTTGCAGCTAGATCTCGCCGTGAGGTAACACCTCCTAATAAAAATTCCTGCAAATCAATATGTTCTCTTTTACGCTTTTTATATTGTATTTTATTTTGTTGTTCGCCTCGCGTCGTGTTAAAGGAACAATTCCGGGATCTAGAGTGTCTAACTCATCTTGGTACTTAACATTACAAGTTACAACAAGACTTACAGCTAAACAGGCCTATTATAAATTTTACTTGATTGTAATTATCGAACCAAGCTTTTAAGAATTATGAAGCTTTGCTTTTATGGACGTAATTTATGTGATGGAATAAACTTCCAAGTTCGATCGATATCGCTTCATTCGAAGATTTAATGTATTAATAATGTAATATTTGTAAAGTATATTTCTACTCTGCAGTGCAGTCCACCTTTGGGATAAAGCAAACTAACAATAATTAATGTGAAAGTTTGTTTGTTTATCGATTGTGTCCTTCATTTGCACACTTAATGCATTTAAGTTTTTAAAACGTAACTCCACGTAAACGAAGATGCAGGTCAAAGTTAGTCTAATATAAGATAGTCTAAAGAAAATAATACTCGTATTTTTGTAACTTCAATAAATGGATCAGGTTTCTAACGGCCGAATTCGAGGACTATGAGTACTTCACTATTGGTCATTCTGTCTATATAAAAAAATGTCCAAAAACTTAGCGCTTAAGTCCAATAAAGCTCTCTTCAATTATTATTATTTTTTTATCTCAAGTATCAAAATTATACAAGGGTAGTGTAAAAGCAACAGTAAATAGAATACACGTTGGATTCCGTGTTCCATCTTTGCGATTTGCATTCCGTTTTAGTGAAAGATTACACTAGCAACTTGTCGGTCGACAAAAAGTTGCGATAGGTCATTTTGAACGGAAATTATAATTAAATGCTACAAATATGGGGTATCTTATGGCATTTCAAATATCCTATTGCCTCTTCCCTACCGTCTTTGTAAATGAATAGAAATGAACTGTGAGAAGTCGTGAGCGCTGGCACCTTTACATGGTAGAAATCCAAGCTATACATTGAACGTTTCTGAAACGAACCGCTAAGGTATGGAACACCCTCCCAGCAATCGTGTTTCCTGCCACCTATAATTTGAGTACCTTCAAGGCAAGATTGAATAAGAATCTTCTAGGAAAACGCGCTCACACCTACACGTCATTAGTACTTTAAACCGACTTTCAAAAAAGGAGGAGGTTCCCAATTCGTCTGAATCTTACTTTTTACGTATGTTCTCCGATTACACGAAGACCGTTTTGGAAAATTATTTTTTTGTTTGAAAGGGTATACTTCCCAGGTGGTCCCATTGTCATCAGGTTAAGGTCTGATGATGGGATCCTGGAGAGATCGAGAGAACTCTTCGACTTTTATAGGCACAATTGACATACTTGGTAGTGGCGTTTGAAGTCGGGTTTGTAAAAATAACTTGTTGTACGCGTAACCAAAGACAGAAAGTCGCCAGCGTGTCTTCCCACTTACCGTGTGCACCGTACGACGTGGCAAATGTATGTTTGTGTGTGTCGATTGACATAAAAGAGCTAAATGGTAGGGTCCGGACCGTTTGAAACGCTTAGCGCCCGTATTTATTGGCACGTGCAGGATACGCAAAAATTCCAATAAAAAGTCCCAGAGACGAGGAATGCCGATTGAAAAGAATAATGTTTAATTTGCAATGAGCGGAGCGACTGATTTACGGTACAGATACGGTATAGATACGGTATACGTAGGTAGGGACGTGAGGATTACGATTCGGATTTGTTTTCGGATGGACAGTTTTTGGGTGTTAAGCTCGTATTTAATGGGCGTTTGGTTTTGTAATAGAATTCGGTTTTTACATTTTATTAAAAAGCTAATTTATTCCGTTCGTTATCCGTGCTACTACCAGAAGTAGTAACGCGTGTTTTTCTATACCTAACACCCTGAATCATTACGTCATGTTGCAATAGCGCTCTCTTTGTCTAACAAAAAACTTAAAAGCTCTATGTTTTCGAGACTATGTTAAAAAAGAAAATACATTGTGTTATATTATTAAAAACCTTTATTTGAAGTAAATTAATTAAAGTAATTAAGTAATTTCTAAATTGTCTCTGGTCTGGTCTGGTGGGAGGCTTTGGCCGTAGCTAGTTACCACCCTACTGTCAAAGACGTGCCGCCAAGCGATTTAGCGTTCCGGCACGATGGCGTGTAGAAACCGATTAGGGGTATGGGTTGAATTTACACTGCTATACCCCTTCCAAGTTAGCCCGCTACCATCTTAGACTGCATCGTTACTTACCATCAGGTGAGATCGCAGTCAAGGGCTATCTTGTCATCGAATAAAAAAAAAAAATGTCAAATACCCAATCCTGCGGGAATTTATTTAGATTACAATAAAGTAGTTGTTTGCTGTTGGATTTCTTTATTTAATCGCTAAGAAAAAATGAATGTGTCAACCGACAACAGCATTGTTTGTCGAGTCAGACAGACAATCCCATGTCCCGCTGGCATAATACCAGGTGGCATGTGTCACAACTATCCACTGTCGCGTAATCCCGGATTCGCGTCCACTACATTCTGACACAGTCCCGTTTTTGTGTCCTCTATCCGGGATAGTTATATGACGGGCTAGGATTAAAATTTACAGCGACAAAAAGTCTTTCACAAGTCACTTCTGCTCAGTTGTATTGCTAGGCATGCTTTATTTAAAGTTGTTAAAGAGAGTAAAAGTTGCGGTGGATGTGTAACATTACACGTTGCGACCGACAACGCAAAGATCACATCCGCGGCAGGCTGTGTCCGTGACATCGGAGATAAGCTGCAAGAAGCCCGTCTAAGATGTTACGGTCATGTAGCACGGAAACCACAAAGCTACGTCGGTAATAGATGTCTTAACATCGCCATCCCTGGATTCCCTGGTTCTTTTTTTAGTGTAAATATTGAATTGTGTATTGTTGAACTTACGGGGGTGACATTATAAATTTTGATAAAACCCCCAGGGAAATAAAGGGATTAAAAAAAAAAATCGCCGTCCCTGGAGCTAAATCTCGCGAGCGTCCAAGAAAACGCTGACTGGACCTTGTAGGCGCCGATATGAGAGCTAATAAATTAAGAAAATCGGATGCACAAGACCGGGCAAAGTGGGCAAAAGCATGCAGGAAAGCGGACCCCACCTAGTGGGACAATACTCAGTCCAATAAGAAGAAGAAAGAGAGTAAAATTTGGGTCCTGGCTGAAAATCAGCGCTGAATATTTTCCTTAAAAGTATTCAGCTTTTTGCTGAGCTTGGACCTTTTTTCGGGTTGTGCCACACATGACATATGTTAGCCCGGCGCTTCTTTCTATTACTTAGGTTTTTTTGCAATTGCTTGAGGGATGGAAGTGTCGGGATAATGTGTGTAGTGTATCGTGATGTGTGGCACAATTTCTTAAATAAATGCTTTTTTTTATATGAACAGCGGGAAAACGAGCTAGCGGGTCACCTGATGTTAAGTGATTACCGCCACCTATGAACACTTGCAGTGCCAGAGGCTCCACCAATGCGTTGCCGGCTTTTCAGGAACTTATTGGTTCGCCCCTTGAATAACCCCATATTGTAATTAGTGGGAACACTGTCGAAAAGAGATGATTCCACAATTTGGTAGTACGTTGAAAAAAGATCTGGAGCAACGGATGGTTGAAGTGCTCCAGGCACCCAGGTGGTGAGGGTGAAAGTGCGTTCGGTGGCGTGTGGTGCGGTTGTAGAAGTTAGAGGGCGGAATATGATCAAACAGCTCTTCAGAACACTCCCCGTTATATAGCCGATAGAGGACGCAAAGAGAGCTTTTTCTTTCTTAAAAGCTTACAGCCCGTAGACAAGGGAAATTACCTGATTATCTGCCGCAGATGGCAGTAAAAAGTAAGTGAAGTGAGCTCACCTCAGCGAAAATGCAATTAGATTCGTCTCGGGAGACTGACGCGACCCGCATTCATAGGCAAAGAGCAGGGGTTTATTCGTGAATTTCAGTTAATTTTCATGCATTTTCAGACTTTTTGTCATATCTACAAAAGTTCCAATGGCTTCACATTGGCCCAAAACGTGCCAACAGCCGGGTAAGTTCCGGCCAATATGTCAACGCTGCTTCTGAATTACGGTTAGTTCTTTTGAGGTTTGAATGGATATACTCATATTTCATGGATAATATACTACATGTTATTTGATGCAATAGAAACCTAATAAATGCGATTATATAAGCGAGTGAAGCAGTGATGGCTAGTGAACTTCTTTTAAGGGAATCCGGAGTTCGATCCAAGGCTAGAATCTATAACTTTTCGGAGTTTAAGCAGCTGAACATCACTTGCTTTAAAGGCGAAGAAAAACATAATAAAGAAACCTACATGCCTGAGAATTTTCTAGAAAGTTGGAACGAAGTTCCTTATCGCGCGTTGTGAAAGGGGGCTAAACGGAAAAAATTCTTACGAAAAGTTGTCACGACACTTTTTGCTATAGTAAGCTATTGTAAGCTGTGCGGCGTCGCATGTTTCTCTGTCTGTCTCTCTCTCTCTTATAGAAAGCAGGCCAGATATTTTCATTTCTATTTCGCATTGAACTTCGTTCCATCCGGGTGTCCCTTGACACCTCTCAAGTTTTTTTTAACACTCATTTTTCTACATTAATTAATTAAAATTTTTACGTAATGTAGAGATTTACTGCAATGAAACCTATGACTATTATCCCATTTTAGATTTAGTTAAACAAGACAATTTTGACGGCACACTCTTAGCCTTGTCAGCCCCGCGTCTGATTTACATATAAATTGTAGCTAACTCACGTGGCATCTCTTACTTTTAACTGTTGTAACCGCGTCCCCTCTCCCCCGGGGCGCGGGTCGCGCTCGAATTTAGACAAAAACGCTCTGGACTCTGTCCTGTATTCAAATTGAATCGTTTTATGTCCTATAAAAGGTCACAGTACACATAATATCAACTCTGAAAGGGATCGTCACTGTATCAACTCGAACCGTTCAGTATTCTTTGAATGAAACTCTACTGCAACGCACACTAATCGGAATCGTATCGTAATCGTCTCGCGTCGGGACAAGCTCGGTGCGGCGCGTGGCAACTTGCAGTTCCCGCGCCTACGGCTCGTCGTCCCCGCGCTTACGTCTCTCCCTACGAATAAATAAATAGTAAGGAAGCCTAATTCAGAACAAAATCCACTCAAAAAATGGCCCTACTTCAAACCAAAACGACTTATGAAAGCAATGATTGGTTCGCGTGCGTGCTGCTATGTTTGCTATGACATCTGAGTCATTGGACGATGTTACGAAAATTTGACGTGCAAGAAAAAAGACCAACTGCAGTTGACGTGCTATTTTCCTAATCCCCGCCTCTAACGGCTTGATTTTAATCTCCACCCACTTCGGCGCAATTTTTATTGGGGTCATTTTTTAACGCAGACTTCCTTACTTATTATTTATTCGTAAGTCTCTCCATATCCGAGCACGTCTCTTGATTGAACCGCCTGTCGATTCTCTAAAAATGATTGCATCAGTGTAACGATCGCAATGGCCTCTGATTGGCTGGTACCCTCCCGCTATTGGTTAAAATGCATTGATGCACCAAGAACGCCATAAATTCAGCCAATCAGAGGCCATACGTAAAGTCATGTTGCAATAGCACTCTCTTTTTCTAACATGAAACTTAAAAGCTCTATGTTTCCGAGACTAATTAAGATATTAAAAAAAAGAAAAACGACATTGTGTTATATAATTATATCAAAAAACCTTTATTGAACGAGCGAAGCGAGTTCTCTGAGTCAACTAGGGCGCTTGCCTACTAGACAGAGAAGTGTGTCCGTCTAAATGTCTGTCAGAGCCCTATAACTTCTGAATTACTGAATATTAGAACGTGAAACTTGGTTGAAAATTCAGTTTTATCCTGTACTTGAACAACAAATACTAAAATTAGATAAATGTTATAAAGAAACGAAATTATTTAATTTTAATGCGCCATCTATTAGCATTATTGTGAAGCTAGCTTCACTATAATGCTAATAGATGGCGCTGTGTCAGTAAAACAGTTTTATGTCAACTATTTTTTTTTTATTGCGTCTAATGTTAAAAGTTAATTATTACAATATATAATTAAAACTTTTGGGAATTATGGGATATCGCGAGGTCTCAGTTCGGGGCGAACCACTAGTTTTAGTATATGATATATAAAAAAAATTTAGTCAAATACCCAGTTCTAAAAATAGGTACTTTACCTTACGCCGTATCCATTACGGTCGTTGACAAAAATTGTCCGGGTATCCATCAAGATTCCATTCAATAACATGTCACAAAGAGCACTTTTCCCAGAAATATATCCGGGGGCTAGTGGCCGATGTAATTCAATTTGCTAAATTAGATTTTCCTCCGAGTTACCTGCGTCTTCGCCCCTTCGCGTCTCATGTGTTTATAGGATATGAGTTATACTGGCCATTGTTTGTACCAACCGGTGCCAACGTTGGCGCCAATGTTTGTATCATGACAGAGTAGGTATTAACACAAAGAGAAAGTGTTTTATACACTTAGTAATGTTATAAAATAAGTGTTTTATTAAAAATAATTTTAAAACAGAATAATAAAAGTTAGTGTTTTTTTTTTGTATTTTATTTTTACTAAGGAATCTCCACCAAAATGATATAGTTTTTAATCCAATCAAAGCTGCGTAAATACCTATTCTTTTGACAGATTCCAAACAAACAACATTGGTATTGCTTGGCATAATGTTGGACAAAGACGAGGGGCAATATTAGATTATACCAAGTGGGGTCAGGCGAGGACAAAGTGGACAATGGTTGGAAAATATCATTTTTTGACTCGCTTTCACAAACACTAGTACATAGGTACACCTACGACCTGTAATGGTATTATTTATTACTTTTCTAACTAAAAATTAACTTTACTTTTCTTTTACAGAAAATGGATATAATATAATAAATAATATCATAAATATAATGAATAAGACAATATCAATTGTGCCTATAAAATTAGAAGAGTTCCCTCGATTTCTTCAGGATATCATCATCAGATCCTGTCCTGATGACGATGAGACTATCTGGGAAGTATACCCTTTCAAACAAAAAAAGAATTTTCCAAATCGATTCAGGCGTCTTCGAGTAATCGGGGAACATACATAAAAAAAAATTCAAGCGCATTAACGACTGAACCAATTTTGATGTATGATATTATGTATGATCAATCGATTATTGTGTCAAGCTACAATAGGTATTCTATACGATCAAAATCAATAATATGATGTTACATCCAATTTCCAGATTACAATTTCTGGTTTGTAAAGCTCTGTTTTGGAGGTTTAGTTGTATAAGAAAAGCTGCAAATAAAAAGGGATAAAGCGAGTAGGTACCCAGTCATTTGTACTGTAAATCGTGTTGTCAGGCAATAAGCAAAGGTCGTGTGGCTAATGTACGGGCCCCTACCTCTAAAAGGCTGTCGTTAAGGCGTCGCAGAGCGATTTGTAGGCTCAATTGACTGTCAATGAACGGATGTACCTTCCGAATGGGGTGGTTTAAGGTGATGCCCTACGGTATTTTTGTTTCGGTGAGAGGGCAGCGACAATAAAACGGCTTTTAGAGGTTACGGCTTTGATTCCTTTTCATTTTTGTTGCAGAAAATAATAATAAGCGTTTGACTGCATCTCGTATACCTATTAGGTATGCGATCGCATATACCTATTATATCTGTAATCTCATATTGTTCGGTTGCTTAGTTACTAAAGGTTATCGTGTCAACACATTATCCAAATATTTGGCTTTTGCCGTGGCTAGTTACCACCCTATCGTCAGTCGTGTCCCCAAGCGATTTAGCGTTCCAGAACAATGGCGAGTAGAAACCAATTAAGGGTATGTATAGGTTGAATGTACACATACGCTTTCCAAGTTAGCCAGCTACCATATTAGACTGCACCGTCATGATCAGGTGAGACTGCAGTCAAAGACTACCTTGTTATCGAATTGAAAAAAGTCTACGATGAAAGAATGACATAAAGTCCGTTGTAAGAAGTTCTCAAAGTTATAAACAACGTCTCAGCACCATAAAGAGCATCGGCGTGGTCCCGGGGGCGCGGGGCCGCTGCGCGCGGTGAGCGCTTCACTTAATAATATTTTTCACCTTGTTTCGTTTTCCAATTTTCCGCAAGTCACTCTCCGGGGTAACGGGCCGTGTTTTGATTTAGAAATGCGCCAGTGACCAGGGACGTTTATCGGGACACGACACGACACCATTACGATTTATCTATCTACTAGTTAATGGCCGCGACTTCGTACGCGTGGATTGATTTTCCCGCGGCAACTCACTTATTTTCCGGGATAAAAAGTGACCTCTCATCTCTTACCTGATGGTAAGCAACGATGCAGTCTAAGATGGTGGGATGGTAGCGGGCTAGCTTGAAAGGGGTATGACAGTTTACATTCAAACCATATCCCATATATATTTCTACACGCCCTCGTGCCGGAACGCTTAAACCTAGGCCGGGTGAAAAACCCTCTATTTGATTTAGGAATAATTTTAATTAATCTAAGCAGCATAGATTTAAATATTCAAAAATTCTGATGGATCTATTTGTTTTCTCGGGATAATAATTACTTATCCTATTTGCGTCCCCACTCTTTAAGATACAAAGCTCAATCTCTGTGCGAAATTTCATCAAAATTGATTCAGTGATTAAATCTTAAAAAGTTATTGTTTTATTAAAATAATCGTGGGTTGTAAAGTTCACTATCTTTCAGGTTGTAGCGAAGGCACTTGTTCAACATTTTATGTTGAAGAAATAAAAACGTTGACTTAATTTGTAATGAAACGTTATGAAACTGTTTAATTTTCAAATCAAAGGAATCTTGTAAGATGTAAAAAATTAAGAGCTATGAGCCATTTATACAATGTATTTTTAAACACTTTCTTTCATCCAAACTGTTTAATTATTTAAGTTAAAATTAATTTATAAATCCTTAGTAATATCCTTACTTCCTTACTATCCTTACTAATATTATAAATGCCAAAGAGTGTTTGTTTGTTGTTTTGTCCTTCAATCAACAGAGCTACAGATTGACGTGATTTTTTTGCATGGGTAATTGGGTATAGTTGAGGACCTGGAGAGTGACATAGGCTACTTTTTATCCCGGAAAATCAAAGAGTTTCCGCGGGATTTTGAAAACTAAATGCTCGCGGACGAAGTCATAGGCATCAGCTAGTAAATAAATAAAATTAAAACTAAAAAAATTATGTTCTACTCTCCCCTCCAAAACTTATGTTAGGAGTAGGTACGACAGTAGAGCAACGGGTGGAACCGCCAACCTTTAGATTTTTCAGACCTATAACTGTATGAGGGTTGAGACTTTCGATACTTTTAATTTCAGTAACATTTCCCGCTCGGTTTTCCTTCGCCGTAGCGAGCAGGTTTCCCGGTCGATGGACGCCTCGCCTCACCTCTTTATGGCCTGCCGCTCTCTGATAGCTCCAATTACCGACCGCCTAGCCGCAGTACTAACATGGACCTGACACAAGTAAAGATTCATCTTTAAAAATTAAAAAGAAAAAAGACGTGTGGCACTCGGGGGCTGCCGCGGTAAAGCTATTGCATAGCATTTTTTATCAACGCCATCTAGCGGCTCACCGTAGAGGAGTCCCGTGTCAGGTTATTTTGGTTACGGAATTTCTGGATTCGGTCTCCACGCTGGCCCGCGATAGAAGGTATGTAATAGCTTAAAAACTTCTATAGAGTGTACTCTGGCTCGGCTCGGACTAGGGTTAGAGTTGAAACGAGCCTCATAAATATGCTCTGACATAAATCTGTCTCGTTTTAGCTCTGTCTTGGGTCTGAGCAGAGTGGGGGTGCAGTCTGTAGATTTCACTTAGTGTTACTCAAATTTTGTATCTTTTTATTTCTGTGAGCTGAATAAATGTTTATTTATTTATATCATCATCAGTGATTCATTTAAGGATCGCTACTGTGCGCTGGTCTCCTCATAGAGAATGGTTAAGCTACTCTAGCCCAATGCAAATTGGTAGACTTCATGTACCTTAGAGAACATTACGGAGAACTGTCTGACCTGCAGTTTTCCTCAAGAGTTTCATGATAAAAAGTTGTATGGTATTCTACGTAAATTACACACATAACTATACGATTGGTAACTTTCAACCGAATAATATTGATTCGGTTCGATTACGTTGTGGAGTTGTAGAGAGGCTGAATTCAAACTCAACATGTGGCTACGAGATAAGTTTTAAATAAAATATTTACAATACAAATAACTCAAATTGACTTTACTTTTTTGTTGTTTTATATGTTTTATGGATTAAAATTAAGAATCGTCAATAGCATTGCTTGGTGCTGTTGATTAGAAACCTCCATGCCTTGCTTCCAATAACTAACAAGTTTAGTATAGGCTGGTGTTGATTTTCTTCTTCACGCCACATCCTCTTTATTCTAACGTCAATGCCCAATATATTTCAGAAGGTTGGTCACTACTCCCTTAGAGTTTGTTACCTAAGTCTGCCTTGCGAATGTATATTATATACGTATAGGTGTAACAATTTATTCTTTCGCACTAAATGCCTTTGCAAGTAATGTGCCAAATTATATATAAAGAATTTTGCAGACTCTAGCACTCTCATAGTTTTTTATATGTAGAAATAAATGGTTGGTGGTTTTAGATTACTAAGCCTGGCAATACACGTCCGATTTTGTTGCCAGGCTAATAGGTAGTGACAGTTCCACCGAATTGGATTATTTAATAATTTGTTTTTGTGTTTGTTTTTAAAGTTTTGTTTTATATTATAAAAATATGTTTATTTATTTTAACTCATAAATCAATCGTTCATTCGTTCGTTAATTCCTAGGCTCGGTTTTGTCTCGGTCTTGTCTTAGACTTTTTTAAATTGGAGAAGTGACCAAAGCACGCAGTAGGAAGTTCTTAATTCTTAGGCACTACGACTAAAGATAGACGGCAGATGTTAGATATAGATTAAAGAATTCTAAAATATTTATTACATAATTTGTTTATTAAGAGTAATTAGATAAGGTAATATCCTACCTATTTACCTAACATTAACACGTGAACATTGATAATATTTTAATTTTTCTTTGTTAATCGGGTATTCCTAATTTCCTACCTTGTTGATCTTGCTGATAGCTGACTAATAAAAATACTCGTTAATAGTATTTACGAGTATTTGGTAATGGAAACTCAATCAATGACGCCCTGTGATGGATAGAACTAATTCGGTAGACAATTACCTTTTTCTAATCGATTGGAGTCCTGCTTTCGGTGTTATTATTAGCAGAACTGTAATCGATAGTGCAGTTATCTCTTATTAGTTAGTCTTTACTAGGTAGGGTTAATTTTTTTTTTTTAAAGAATATTAGCCAAGCTGAACTTGACTTATATTCTCCTCTCCCCTCCAATTAAGCGAAAAGCTTGTGCTAGGAGTGGGTACGAACTAGTGCAACGGGTGGGATTCGAACCTATGACCTTTCGGTTTTCAGTCCGCACCTTTAACCGTTGGGTTATTGAGGCTTCAAATTCAAATAAGTTTTCTATACGATACATCGCTTGCCACAGCCTCTTAAAAGAGTGGTCATGATACGTATGAGTCAGATTTATCTTCTTCTTTATCAACAGATATGCGTCCATTGCTGCTCGAAGGTCTTGTGCATATTTTCACATGTCTCGGTCTTGTGCCGCTTGTAGCCAGTGGTTCCCTGCGACTCATCTGATATAATTGGTCCGTCTAGTGCGACGTTTGCCAACACTGCGCTTTTTAGTGTGAGGTTGCCATTCTAGTAGGTACCTTGGGACCCTAAGCTTCGCGGCTCGATTAGCTGTATCTGATTCTCCCACGAATCACGTTACTTATAATTTTACCGAATAATACTCTGAAAAATTCGCTTCTAAACATTCTTCATAGAGCAAAAGAACCAGAGTCAATCGATAAAAAAATGACTGAAGAGAAAACAAATATCAACATCGAGTCAGAAAACACAACAGTCCAGATTGTCTCTGAAATCACGAGAAAGGTTTTCACGAAGCGATACTCTGGTAAGCACCTGTACCTACCTACTGTTTGCGGTGTGGACCCGCTAAAAGCCAGTGTCGGGTGTCCGCCGCTCCACCCTAAACGCCGGTAAACACACGCGGATCAGTTACACGGACAATCGATAGAGAAATTCTCTTACAAATACACAATTTCTTACATAACTCCATAGAACTATAACGCTAAGAAACTCAATAGCGACGCGATAATAAGCCATTTTAAGTAAGACTTTAAATGCCGACAAAGCAGCAGCATGAGTACAATGAGCTCGCAGAAAATGATTAAAAAAAGGAATATAATAAGTCGACCAACAAAATTTATTTTTTGGCATCAAAACCTAGCTTCTAATTTAATAACTCAGCAACGGGAAAATGATGAAGCTTCTAATATACTAACTCGGCTTCCACAAAATATTCCAAAGAAAGCATCAAATAAAGAGCCACTATTTTTATTATTGTCCACTGCCACTGCACGATTTGGTGCGAGTGAGATGGATATGACTGGCCATTTGCACGATTTCGTTGGTGCGAGTGAGACGGATGCGACTGGCAATTTGCACGATCTCGTTGGTTATGGCTATTTGCACCAATCAGAGAGCGCCATTCAAAACATGCATTTGTTTTTTTTTTTTGTTGTTCTGTTGTTAGTGTGTTAATATTGTAATTATTTTTGTATAATTTTTTCTTTAAACTAAAGTTAGGTTAGGTTAAGGTTATACATGAATATTCAGGTGCCCGGCCGAAGGCCGGGCTCTTAGATTCTGTTGGGATCGTAAACCTACCTAAAACTAAAAAAAAAAGTTGAAAAAAAATTTGATTTTTTTTTTCAAAAATATTATAATGTTATGTGTAGGTATTTATCTTGAGTTAAATTTAAAAACAATCATTTTTTTAATTTCATTTTATCAAAAAAAAACGTTTTTTTATTTAGTTAGAAACATTTTTTTATTTCATTTTTCTCACAAAAAAAAAAATTAAAAATGTGGTTGAAGATTTGGTGTATTATTTGATGCTAATATTTAAGTATTTTAGGAGTTCACGGTTTGAAGCTAAGTTATAAATATAGATGCTAAAATTATATTTTTTAGAGGCTCACTAGTTGAAGCTGACTTAGTAATTTAGAAGCCAATAATGGTATTAAATAGAAGCTCGTTTAATTACATGCCTTAAAAAAATAGATGATGCCCGCGACTTTTTGCACGTGGTTTTTTAATTGCCTCGGGAACTCACTTATTTTCCGGAATAAAATGTAGCTTATGTAGTAATCCCGGATATGAGCTTTCTTCATTCCTTCCAGCCAAATGTCCTATAGTTTTCGCGTGAAAGAGTAACAAACATACACACAATATACACATACAAAGTTTCCTCTTTATAATATTAGTGTGTGATAATGTACTATGCTGTAAAAGGTCGTGATAATTCATCACAAAATTACCAGTACCAGAAGTATGCATAGTCTCAAAATTGAAGTGTGACTCAAAATTCTTCTTCAGTTCCAAGTAATTGAGCAATCCTTACACCTTTCAACGTATAGCTTAAAACGCTCCCCACATTGCAGAGTTGTTCAAGAGCCGTAACACGAGGGCAATTTTTCCCGCCATTTCTTTCAATCACACCGCCATCCCGCCATTTCCGCGCTAAGTAAAGGTGCCATTTGGGAAGCACGTACCCGGTACAGTAATGGGTGCAAGGTAATCTATGGCCACTTACATTCCAAAGTGAACGATATACTTAAGCTAACCTCGAATCGGGATATTCTACCTGTTATTTTTTTATTCAATGACATTTTACAACCTCAAATAGCCCAACGGTTAAAGATGCGGACTGAAAACTGAAAGCTCGCAGGTTCAAGCCTCACCCGTTGCATTAAGGTCGTACACACTCCTAGCACAAGCTTTTCGCTTGGAAGGGAGAGGAAAATATAAGTCAAGTTCAACTTGACTAATATTCTTTTTAAAACAGAAAAAAGAAAAAAAAATGACAACATAGTTCTTGACCACACTCTCAACTGATAGTAAGTGACGATGCAGTCTAAGATGGTAGCGGGCTGACTTGGAAGGGGTATACATTCAACCCATACCCCTAATCTATTTCTACACGCCATCGTGCCGGAGCGCTAAATCGCAACACAAACAGATAGTCCAACTGCAGTTGGGACAGCAAAAAGCTATGTAGAATGTAAGTATGACAAAGTAAGTAACTAAGTAAGTAAGTAGATAGACGTCTATTGCTGAACAAACATCTCTTACATGGACTTCCACAGGTCTCGGACTTGCGCCGCTTGCATCCAGCGGCCTCCTGCGACACATTTGATTCGTGGGTCCACCTAGAGGAGGGTCACCACATCAGCACTTTGGAACCCTACTTGTATTACCTAAGTAACACCTGTTTCTACTCGTTTTTTTAACGACTTCTTAATTTTTCACAAACCAATTATGAACAAAAGCAAATACAGGCGCCTATAAAAATTAAAACCAGTGTCATATTATTTAAAAGTTGTTCCGTGCAGGTGACGCCCTAATAACAAAACAAGAATGTATTTGCGCACGTTCACGCTATCCTGAACCTTATATTTATAACAATAAAGGAATAATAAAAGTGGGGGTTAATAGTGCCCCCCCATTTCTGGCAGAAATATCTGACGGCTGGTGACGTTTAATCTTGCGTGGCGCGGCCGCGTAGGTATCACTCGATGGGCGATTTTAGTGAAGTTCCTTGTCGATAATAACTTTTTTTTTTCAAAAGAATATTAGCCAAGCGGAAGTTGTCTAATATCCTCCTATCCCCTCCAAATAAGCGGAAAGCCTGTGCTAGAAATGGGTACGACAATAGCGCAACGGGTGGGATTCGAACCTGCGACCTTTCAGTTTTCAGTCCGCGTCTATAACCTTGGGCTATTGAGGCTTAAAGTAGAGCTTTATTTAATTATTGTGTTAATTAAATAAAGCTCTACTTAATCCATGTCAAAATGAAAACTAAAGAGAGTCGAGCCCCGGTTACCATCGGGCAGTATTTGATTTAGTTTTTCAAAGATCTATCCTCAATACTAAATATTATAGTGTTAGTCTGTCTGTTTTTGCTATTTCAAGGCTCAACCGTAATCCTAACAGCTTTTCTAACAAAAATAGCGTATGTACTGAAGACCGACATAAAATACTTTTTATTAATAATTAAAAATTTTTATCTACTCAAGTGTAATTAGTTTCAAAAGCTTATTAAGCTGTTTCATACTTAGATGGACTTGAAATCGATATGCCGAAAATTCTTAAGATATAGGTCATATAATGTCGAAGGGCATCAAGGATCGCGACTCAAAGTAATGAGGTTGCAAAGAGAATAGCATAACCCATAGTATCGATATTCGATACTAAATTATATTAGCACTCCACTAACCACGCGTCTGCAGAAATTCAATTAACATTACCTCCAGTCGCGTGCACCTTTATTTCCGTTCGGAGTCACTTAGTTCACCCCCTCCTCGGTGACCCCCCTCCGTAAGGGGGTTAAGACGCCAGTAATGAGGTCCGGTGATCGTTTAGTTTGTACGTAATGGCTTACGTGAGTTTGAGACAGTTTTGGGGTGTGGGGCTTAAGATACTTCTCGGCTTTGGCTTTATTTTTATTGCGCGGTCTGTTTTAAGTGTATAATGTGGCTGTAAGAATTTAGTACTTTACCATTTTCTTAATGACAAGTAAAATTTCCTGCGGTCCAACTGATAGTAAGTAGTTGACGACTTTTCTGAGATCTATAGAGGACTAGAATGACTAAAGTGGAACTGTGTTTCGACCGAGTTATCGAAAGAGCCACGCAATTTTGTAAGAAAATCGTATTAATTTTTATTGATACATGAATTAATAAATAAAAACATATGTTTTAAGCTGTTAAATGTCGTACGTTTACGTTACGTTATATACAATATATTTCAACTATCAATGGTTTTAAACGAAGCGCACGGCCGATTTTCTTCTAGTTTCTACATTTCGCTCTGTAACTTATGCTAATACCTTAAATGCAATAACTTGAATTCAGGTACCAGCTGAGGGATTGTCTAAAAACGATTGCATCAATGAGATGATTGAAATCAACTCTGATTAGAAGTGGGCGTTTAACCGAAAGCGCTTTTAAAAAGCACTTTTTAAAACAAGCATCTAATAAAGTTTATAAATAAAAGCTAATTTCGTTTAGACCTTTTGGTCAACCGAACTTTCATTCAATAGTATAATTGAAATGTAGCCTTATTTCTATGAGTTTCAGACTCAACTTGTGTTTTACTGACGACCTGGGGCCCAAGTCTGCTATTGCAATTGTAGTTACATTGTCTATCAATGACATGACAATTGTTATTTTTAGCAATTGTCATGTCATTGATAGACAATTGAACCCCTGGGCTCCAAGTCAAATTGCTAAAAGTAGCAATTGGGATGTCATTGATAGGCAATGTAATTGTAATGTAACTACAATGGCAATAGCAGACTTGGGCCCCTGAATCGCGTCGAAATCGATTAAAAGTAAGCGTAAAAGTGTTTTATAGAAAAAGGCACGTGTTTAAACGTGCTTTTTTACGCGCTTGCGATTAGAAGCCGTTTTTCCCAACTCTACCTCTGATTATTATTTATCTGAATTTATTTATTTACTTAAATACACATTAAATATACATACATATGTGACATTCACAAAAACATTAACAAAAATTTTAATACTCACTCGTATTATGTATAATTTATTTATTACAAGTGTACATAACATTCGTGGAATTTATGGTGTTCTTGCTGCATCTATGCACTTTAACTAATAGCAAGGGGGTAGCGGCCAATCAGAATGATTCTGATCGTAACACTGTAGCAATCATTTATAAACAAACCCACATCGGGCACTATGAGAAAACTTCAAAAACGTTTAATACGTATATTGGTAGGGTAGTTCCACCCTTCCATCAGATAACACCCCACCTCGTATCCGCCAGCTATCTGCAATCATCTGGGCCCATCCGTCTCCATCACAACAGTTGAGACACACCTATTTCGTTTTTACAGCTTCTACATTTTGTTTCGCATCACTGGCGATTGTTGATAAAGAGCTTACACGTATTACATTTTGTTTTGTTGAGAAAATCTTAATCTGCATACCTACACGTAAACTGACTTCTTTTACTTTTTCTCTTAGCTATAGTAATTGAAATTTTTTTTCACTACCCTTGTAATTCAATCTTCTTTTTCACGAATATATTGAAACGCAGACTCTTTTTGAAAATGACGCTGATTTTTTTCCAAAATTACATACACTTGTTACATAATCTTGATACCGCTATGTAGTAAAGCTCTCAACAAGTAAGAGGCTAAACTTTACGTCGCGTTTACACGATGAAATTAGTTGCATGACTCTAGTGTCATCCAAAAATCACGAAACTAATTTGCTTTCGTGAAATTAATGCATGCATCATGAAATTAGAGGTTTAGATACACGCGAATTGTTGACGAAATTAATGTCATGAAACTAACATGTAATGTAAATTCCGCATTAATGTTTCAAAAAATAATTAGTTTAAAAACTGACTCAAGGAAGTCTCTAACTCATCAAAATCATTCAGGGATGAGTACAAAAGGCCACTTTCTGTCAGAGCGGGCCCTTCCTCAAACATAATATTATTCGTGTAAAGGTGGGTCCGAGTTATAAAACTATTCTGAAGACACCATTCATCTCGCGGGACGAGACCCGAGCTTCGTGTATTTCTGATTTCACGCAGATGCCCTCTAGTGCCGGAAGTTTTATATCGAATTATCGATATATTAAAAAAAAATTTTTTTTTGATGTAGAGTTAATGCACCAAATGCACACAATATAACAAATAATTCAATTTGATAGAACAAATAAATCTAAGTTATGCATTATGGTCTTCTATATGTAGATATATAAAAATAAATTGCTGCTCGTTCGTCTGGCTAAAACTCAAAAACAGCTTGACCGATTTGTAATACTTGCTTGCTTGTAAAAAACAAGGAAGCCCTAAGAGAACAGTTGAAAAATCGAAAAAATCTAAATTAGTAATTTAGTAAAAAAAAGATGGTGCACGCTTGCCTAGAAGATGCCTATTCACTCTTTACTTAAACACACCCACATTAAAGTTAGTTGGAAAAACGGAAGCCGGAAGGCCATTCCAAATTTTCAGTCTTTTTGGTTATCGATATCATAAACACGTCACTAGTGTAAGGAAGCTGACAAATGGCCTGCAGTGAGTGGGCTGGGAGTGGCTTCTGTGTCTCTAAACACGCAATTTCACTCTAATCTCCAAACTAATGCACCGGACCGACCTCCATTTGTACGCGTTTCGAAGATCAAATTTTGCTGCTTTACCTATTGGAAACTTCTTTTTTTTTTAAGAATATCAGCCAAGCTGAAGTTGACAGATTTCCTCCTATCCCCTCCAAGTAAACTGAAAACTTGGGCAAAGTGGGCACGTGACTAGTGCAACGGGTGGAGTTCGAACCTGCGACCTTTCAGTTATCAGGCCACACTTTAACCGTTCGGCTATTGAGGCTTCAAAAACTTATTGAAGAGCGCTATTTAGCTTAAGTTTTATATTTTTCATGTTTTATTATATGTTTTGTTTTAACAGTGTAAACTTTTAATTCTAGTGTTTTGATTTTTATATTCCGCTTTTTAAATGAGCATAGAACCAATAATAAACATTTTAATACAACTAGTATTTTTAACAAGTATATAGTTATTTTGATTTTAACTAATTAATTCATTAAGTTAAACTGTTTTAAGTTCTTATTGGATCATCACAAAAGAGCCAGTAAATTAATATAAAATTAACGTTTATATGGCTGGAAAAAACTCCATAATGGAACACCTTAATCTTCCAGAATCTCGCTGCAGAGTGATGAGATTCTGCGATATTAATTAGTGTAATTTGAGACCTTTCAGACAGTGCGCGTTTTTTTTTTGCAGTCTCTTATTAAGGTGTTAAATTACTCCACAACATCTTGAGAAATAAAGTTAACACATGGCTAAATATCGATCATATATAAGTAGGAAACTATAACTTTTTTGTGACTTGAAAAAAAAAGGTGATATTGTGATTAGATCAATTCAAATAACAGGGCTCCAGTGGAAATTGAGTTCAGTATAATTACATTTCGTTTTATCGTTTAATATAGATATTAACTTTTGAGAAGATGTCATTTATACTATGAGCTAGTTATGTCTGTGCCCAAAACTTTAAGTATTCAAAAATATAAATGATTCAAGTTGCAATTCCTCAAAACCTGTAATACATTTACTGGTTAATAAATAACTAATTGGTGTCATTTCTATTTTACACAAATCTAAAAGTAACCTTCGCTGGCAAGTTTTCAAAAAGTACATTTTGCTGCTGAAACATTTAACAAGCTAGCGCCATTTTTCATTTTACAAAGATAGAATAAGGCATGCAACGCTGCGTCCATCTTATCCTGTGTGAAGCGCCATGGGGCAGTTTCCTCTGACGGCGGCAGATTTCTGCACAGTCGGACTCTTAATTAATTGGCTTGCATTCGTTTGCATGAATTAGCCAGGTATTGTACCGCTCGGGCAATTTTTACCCGCCCCGGGCAATCTCTGAAAGGGCTGAAAGGTAAGCGGGTAATGGAATCATTACTTCAGGGGTATTTCGGTAATATTTATACAGTTTTATTTTCGACGACCTCCTTGGCGCAGTGGTCAGCGCTGTAGTCTTATAACTGAGAGGTCTCGTGTTCGATTCCCGGCGTGGGCAATTTGGGAATTTATTATTTCTAAATCACTAACCATCAGGTATGATTAAAGACTTGTCTTTATTAACATAACCTATCACAAGTATTAAATAGGTACACATACTTTATCTTATTTTCCCGCCCATACGTCCATTAACCACCTCCGTATAAGCGGGTTTGCGGTGTGAGTCCTAAATCGTGTTTGATCCAGTTCTTACCGGTCGAACCGGAATAATCCGCTACACCTGATCCGGTGCAATCCGGCCCCGGTCGGCCCGACCCGACTTGCGGTGCCGCTGTGCTTACGGATAAAGTTTTTGAACTCTTTTGTTTGGGATTTATTTAATGCACCTTTAAAATGAGGAACATGGGTACAGCAAGAACAAAAGTAGGCATAATTCATATACATATATCGATTGCGCTCGCAATCCAACTCAGTAACTGGATAAGTCACCGATTTTGAGGGTCTAAATATAGCAACTTCCTCTCCTCATACCTTGGAAAGCATCTTAAGCTACACATCAGATTTATCCGGTGGTAATAGTAATCAAAATATATTGGAAATAAATAAATTACATAACCATGAAAATCCTCTACTGTTATGCTTTAAAGAATATTAGCAATTCAAAGGTTTAGTACTAAGATTCCAATCAAAATATTTTCATCATCGCCATCAACTAATTCCAAGGTTAAATATACTAAACCTACTTACTGACAATAATAATGAAGTTTTAAAATAATCAATCAAATATTTGATTTTTCAACCCGAACGAAGTCAGGGCGGGCTGCTAGTGCTGAATAAAGCTTGTGTTAGGAGTAGACACGACAATAGTGCAACGGGTGGGATTTCAACCTAAGCCTTCCGGTTTTCAGTCCATGCTTTAACCGTTGCGTGATTGAGGCTTGAATTGCATAATTGAACCATATGCAGAATATGTGAGAGGTCACCGCGTAATTATCCAAGCAAGTTTCTCCTACAAGGTGTCACGACTCTCAGCAATTCGGAAACGTAGAGGGTCGCGACTTCGTCCGCGTGGGTTTAGTTATTAAAAATCCCGTGAGAACTCTTTGACTTTCCGGGATAAAAAGTAGCCTGTGTCACTCTTCAGGCTCTCAACAATATCCATGACAACGCAATAGAAATACGTCGATCCGTAGCTCTGTTATGCTATAAGTACATAATTTTCAATTTTTCCACATCTAAGAAGATACCTATATCAAAAGAGCTTAACTACGACAATCATTCCTCAGACCAAGTATTTATTTATTCTTTATTGCACCACAAACAGAAAAAAGCAAACTTAACAAAATACATTATGTCAGTATAAAAAGGCGGTCTTATCGCAAAAAAGTGATCTCTTCCAGACAAACTAGGTATGAATAGTTTTTTGCTTAACTATTTATAGTAGAAGATTCTTGTTTATTCAATATCACTAGGAAAATCTAGATCGTAAAGATTTCGCATTCAAACCTGACAGTACCGTCTACGCCCGTTTCCGAACTTCGTATAAGCGGGCTTGCGTCGTGAGTCCAAAATCGTGTTTGATCCGGTTTGGAGCGGCTGAACCGGAATAATCCACTCCACCTGATCCGGTGCGATCCGGATCCGTCCCGGCCGCTCCGACCTGTGCTTTGCCACCGTTCGCAATACGGACCAAGTTTAGGCTAAATTACGTTAGGGTTGAGGTATTTTGTTTAGATTATCCGAAGTAAATAGCTGTTTATATTGTGAGGGCTGATTTTTAACCGTTAAGTGACCTAAGTAACGAATTTTTATTTTTATAATCTAATTAAGAAAAACATTTTTAAGTCATAATGGTAAGATAGTTTACGATCTTCAGATCAGATAGTAAAGTAACGTTCCTCTACATTTTCCTTTTTCTTCGAGTTCTTTTTTTTTGTAAAGAATCAACTAAGTATTCTTTAGAGTTTCCTAGTACTTCTCAACTATTTAATTAAAGCAAAGCTTAATCAACAGATTCAGACAAATAAAGCCACAAAGTATTATCTTTTTGGCAAATGTCGAAACCAGTTCAGCAGTTTTGGCGTGGAAGGGTAACTGTCAGACAAACATAGAGTAACTTTCGTATCTTAATATTAATATGAATATTATCTATTTGTTCATCACACTATCACATCACACTTCACATCACACTAATCACACTATCACACTATCACACTTAATATTATAAATGCGAAAGTTTGTATGTGTATGTGTGTGTGTGTGTGTGTGTGTGTGTGTATGTTTGTTACTCCTTCACGCCACAACGAATGAACCGATTTCGCTGAAATTTGAAATGGAGATAGCTCATACCCAGGATTAAAACATAGGCTACATTCTATCCCGGAAAATTACAGAGTTCCCATGGGAATTGAAAAACCTTGATCCACGCGGACGAAGTCGCTAGCATCGTCTAGTGAATAATATATCTTATCTTGTTTGTGGAAATGGACGTGAAGTGTTTACACAAGTTTAAAAAATCGCTAAAATCTCATGAAAAAAACATATTATTATGTACAATGAATAATATATCTTATCTTGTTTGTGGAAATGGACGTGAAGTGTTTACACAAGTTTAAAAAATCGCTAAAATCTCATGAAAAAAACATATTATTATGTACAATTGATGATAAAATGATAAAAAAGCGTGAATATAACTCGCTCCAGCACCTCGTGAGACGTTAATCACGGTTTTTTTTAATTCGATAACAAGATAGCCCTTGACTGCGATCTCACCTGGTGATAAGTGACGATGCCGTCTAAGATGGTAGCGGGCTAATTTGGAAGGGGTATAGCAGTGTAAATTCAACCCATACTCCTAATCGGTTTCTACACGCCATTTGAATAAAAAATAATATTCTATTCAGTGTTGGTTAAATACTCAAAGATGTTGTAGGAGAAAGACTGGGCTGTGTTATTTAGCGAGTTGTTGTCATTTGTCAGCCGCGGGAAACTGTCACAAGTTGCAAACTTTCGGGATTTCCTATCGGCGGCGGATAAGCACCTGAACCGAGCGCCTTTGTCTTTATCATACTTTACACACAATGAAGTTCGGATTTTCTTGACTGAAAATCAGTACCTATTAACTTTATAATAATAAATAATATACTGATCACCTTGACCTCCCTGACGCATTAATAAGTGCTTTGATTCTATAAATGAGAACGCTGCCGGTTGAATCCCAGCCGAGTTTTTTTAAAATTCTTCTTCTTTATAAACCGATAGACGTCCACAACTGAACGTGCACATAGATTTCTTGTATGGACTTTATTTTTTATTCGGTAACCAGATAGTTCTTGACTGCGATCTCACCTGATGGTAAGTGACGATGCCGCCTAATATGGTGCGCGCTTGCCTAGAAGATGCCTAAAATCAAAAAAATCAAAATCAAAATTTATTTATTTCATGTAGGCCAACTTGTAGCTCTTATGACACGTCATAAATCTACCACCGGTTCGGAATGCAGATTCTGCTGAGAAGAGCCGGCAAGAAACTCAGCACTTGCTCTTTTCAAAAAAATTTTTTTACAATGGTTAACAAAAGTATGCTATGCACACAGTGTTTCCACAAAGAAGTTTCAAAAATGCACACCTACCACAACCTAATCCCTACCTAGCCTATCCCACTTATTGTTTTTCCAACACCCTTCTGAACATACAATATTACAGTAAAAGCCACTTCATTCATTCATACATTCAAGTACTCACTTGTGGTCAAGTAAAAGAAATCTGAACTTTTTGAAGTATTCTATTTCCATGACAAAATCTCGCGAGTCCCAACCAAAATTTATGTATGCAAAACTTTGTAAGTGAAAATTGGACAGGAAATTCTTTGCAAAGTGTCGTCAGACACGCGAAGGTAATGATGGCGGGTGACTTCACAAATTGAAATTATTTTTTCATTAAAACTGCGAACGCCTGAACTTCAGGTGAAGTTTGCTAAGCACCCAATTCACCGCGCAGTTTTACTTCAATGATTCTTTCACCAAGTCGGCCGCATACCTAAGCGGAGTTTGGAAATGTTGTCAATGGAGGGTGTTCGCTTTTTTGATAACTCAGATTCTAGTGTAATTTTCTACGTAATTTACTCATCATAGTTTTAAAAAATAACTTCCTACTTAATTTTAAAATTTTTTGTTTCCTGTTGATGGGACTGGACTTTATTAAATACTTATATAAAGTCACATAATGACATTAGTTTAGATATGATTTAGTAACGTTGAGTAATACTTATCGTAGTAATAATTTAGTTTTCATATAAAATAACCCGCTGACCCATTAATGCGTCGACTCAGTGAGGTCACGGATGCTCTTCTATGATTGGTTAGAAATGACAATATTTCATGATACCACAAATAACATTATTATGAACTAGCTTTAACCCGCGGCTTCGCTCACGCTAGGTTCGATTTTTTAAACCCCTATTTAACCCTCTTGGGGTTGAAGTTTTCAAAAATTCTTTCTTAGCGGATGCCTACGTCCTAATAGCTACCTGTATGCCAAATTTCAGCTTGATCGGTCCAGTGGTTAGAGCTGTGTGTTGATAGATCAGTCAGTCAGTCAGTCAGTCAGTCACCTTTGCCTTTTATATATTTAGATGACAGATTAGCTCTACTCTACTCCTTAAGCTCACTTATTCACAAACTTAATTTGCTTTAAGGTAGGAACTAGGTACATGTCCGATTTATATCAATCTATGATAGGATTTATATCAATAGGTATACCTAGATAACAAGCCCTCAATAGCCCAACGATGAAAGGTGAAGATAGAAAACTGAAAGGTCGATAGTTCAATCCCCACCGGCACTATGAGGACAGAGGAAAATTAATCAAGATCAGTATAGACAATATTCTTTAAAAAAATATTTTTGAACGTAGGTACGTAAATTAGAACCAAAATAGTGACGATCGAGTATACACTAGTATATTTTTTCATATTGATTAATATACAAAATATACAAAAAAAGACGTGTGGCACTCGGGGACTGCCGCGGTAAAGCTATTGCATAGCATTTTTTATCAACGCCATCTAGCGGCTCACCGTAGAGGAGTCCCGTGTCAGGTTATTTTCGTTACGGAATTTCTGGATTCGGTCTCCACGCTAGCCCGCGATAGAAGCTATGCAATAGTTTAAAAATACAAAATATACGAGTATATATTTAAAAAAGAATACAAAATCATTATCTTGAGTAAATATACCGTTATACAAACAGTTGATAAAGCGATCCGAACCATCAAAACCGACAAAGGCATACACCTTAAAAACCACTTAATAAAATTCCCTCGCAAAATTAATTCTGCCCAAATCCGTCTCCCTGTGACAAAGAAAAATTGTAACGAATGAAGTGCCCCGTAGCAACCTGCTTGAAAAACCCTTCAAACCTTCGAGCTCTTTGTATTGTAATTTGACCTCTAGTGCACAAGAAATAGTGATGAATATACATTGGTTATAATTCTTAGGTAAAATGAGCTCCAAGTGAAGAGAGAATTGTAGGTTTTTTTTTTTTTCAATTTAATTATTTTATGATATGATGATAAATAGATGACATTCTAATCACTGTGTATGCCCAAACTTCTTCCTTATACATATTTTATTAACTGATGCCTTCGACTTTGTCTGCATGAAGAGAGTTATTCTGCCTCTTACTATTTAATATTTTCTAAATAAAAAGTATCCTATCCTGCATTTAAAATATTAGTGTTATTATTTTAAAGTTTGAATTTGGGCGAGCATCGCGTATCGGTTTCATCGTTTCTATTTAAACCGCCCGACTTCAACAAACGTGTACAGACTAAAAATTGTTTTTATACTTTGTAGCGAAGTTTGACGTCGATTTTTTGAAAACAATTTTTACTGCCGATATTGTTGAAAGTTGAAAAAAAAAAACAATTTTTTTTCCAGAATATAAAATAACCTTTTATACGTTTTATGCCTAATGATTTAACCTGAATTTTTCAAGATCAATAAAATCTTGCAAAACTCGCGAAAAACTTTTTGAAACGATTGTGCTTGAGTTGTAAGATAGATCTTACAATTAATTGATTTAGGCAAATGCTGTACGCGAAATACTCAGCTTTCCGAACCGTTCGTAGAATCTCGACCTGTCATAAGTGCCACAAGTTGGCCTACAAGAAATAAATGATTTTGAATTTGAATAGCTTTCGCTAAAAGTCGTTCATAAAAACGCTAAAGGTCCGTCACTTGCACCACACACGTGAACGAAAAAGGTAAGTCAGGCATTGGAGTGTCATTAATACAGCGGATGAGTAATGGCGGCTCGTTTTCCTGTAAACGGTATAATGCGGTTGTTAACTCGCCTGAATGGGCTGATTCATTACTGACGACGTGTTTTCAATCGCGATATTACGCGCGACAATTTTTCATCCACGATCTCGCGTGGGAGCGATGGGCGGGCGGTTTTATCGCAGGTGAACATTGAAAAATGAAATTGTAAAGCGGTTTATATGTAGCGAAAAATTGAAATTTTAACTGTGGCTTAATTTATAAGCATTTTGAGTACAATGCACAGATGGGAAAAGTTTGACTCTCATATTTTTAAATTTGATTTTCTTCGCAGACGCAGTATCTTTCCTATAGATAAAGGCTTACAGGCTCTGAAATAGATTACTAGCAAGAACAATTTAACATCTATATACAGTATGTATACCTACAATTGTCGTTAATAACAGCTAAGTAACCTTTTGTTTTGTTTTATCACTTACCGTCAGATGAAATCGCAGTTGGACTATCTTTTCATTGATTTTCTGGGAGGCTTTGGTCGTGGCCAGTTACCACCCTACCATCAAAGACGTGCCACACGATGGCGTGTAGAAACCGATTAGGGGTATGAGTAGATACACTGCTATACCTACCTCTTTCAAGTTACCAGACTGCATCGCTACTTACCATCTGGTGAGATTGCAGTCAAAGACTATCTTGTCATCGAATAATATAAAAAAATCGTATAAAAAAGGGAGCTGTGCAAAGTAAATACATCGTTATCCGACAAAAATGTCTCGCAAGTTCTTTTATTGTTAAACAAACTTGGCAAACTGTAACACCAAACGAAGAAGGGTGTAATTAAGCAACATCGCCTAGTATTTACGGAGCTCTGAAACTTTACAAAATTAGAAAATTTTCTCGTTTTAAAATTCCGTCCGCGACGCGGCCGTGTTCAAATACGGCGCGCGTAAATAAAATTAATTGAGTATTCTCTGTGCACCTGGCGGGAAGACGATCTTGTTTACTATTGTCTCTTTGCTGTTGTTACATTTTTTTTATTCGATGACAAGATAGCCCTTGACTGCGATTTCACCTGATGGTAAGTGACGATGCAGTCTAAGATGGTAGCGGGCTAACTTGGAAGGGGTATAGCAGTGTAAATTCAACCCATACCCCTAAACGGTTTCTACACGCCATCATGCCGGAACGCTAAATCGCTTGGCGACACGTCTTTGACGGTAGGGTGGTAACTAGCCACGGCCAAAGCCTCGCACCAGACCATGCTATTCATTCACCTTAGTCTGTGACCTTAGTAGGTACTTTTTTTTAGCCAACAAATGAGCAGGCTGGTCTGAAATTAAGTGATTACCGCCGCCCATGAACATTTGTAGCACCTGAGGTACCACCAATGCGTTGCCGGCTTTTGAGGCATCTGTTGGTCCGCCCCTTGAATAACCCCATGTTGTAATTTAGTGGGAACACCGTCACAGGAAATTGGTTCCACAGTTTCAAAATACGTGGAAAAATGACCTGGCACATCGGATGATAAAAATGCTCCAGGTAGCCAGGTGGTGAGGGTAAAATTGTGTTCGGTGGTGAGCAGTGCTGTTGTAGAAGAAAGACGGTACTTATAATTTTATTAGTACCATACTTAAATTATTTAGTCCATCTTTTGAAGGCGTAATAAATGATAATAATGAATATGAGTCAACCCCAACCTTAAATCTTCCATCATGCCAACCACAGCGTTTTGATGGAAGATTTAAATCAGATACTCCGAAATGATCGCACAACCATAACGCGCATATAAGAGACAATTGCTCAATCTTCTCAAACGTCACGGTCACCAACGGAAGCGACATCTGTCTGCGTCGCTCAGCTCATTGATACATTATAGAGACGAGTCCGTGATCCCGTAATCCCGGATCACCTGCGGGATTTGCTACCTGCGCCGTCCCGATCTGTCCCGGAACAGCTCAAAACACGTCTTTATCCTTATTGTTTGATCTAAGTTTTGTGAGACGGGAAAATATCTTTACCATTATTTTGCGCTAGTCTATATATTAAAAAATACCATTGTAATCAATAGTGCAAGTGTGGCATGGTTTTGCTGGTCAAATGAAACGCTTTCCCTCTTTATTATTTACTGAGCTATTTATTGTTGTATATTTTAGGTATTGATTTTAACCTAATATTTTGTGGTGCAGGTGTTGTGTCGGTAACAACCATCCTTATTGATTTTGTGTTTGCTTTTTTGTCCTTCAATCACGCCGTAGCAGAGCTGTGGATTGATATCTTTGCATATACATAATTGAGGACTTAAAGAGTGATAAAGGGTAGCCTTCGAAATAAAAAGTAGTTTTTATTGCGAAAAATCAAAGTTTCACCTCATTCATCAACTATCTTATGAACTTACTTCTTAAAGGGAAAAACGAAAGAAAATTCGATCGTTTCTGATGGAGCAATTACCAATGTTTACCGCAAGTGCACTCGCGGTAATAAGATAGCTTGAAATTTCAGTAACAAGATGAGCTGACCACTTCACGGTGTTTGCTCACGTAGTAGAGGTAAATATCAACATTTTGAGCGGTATTTGCTGAACGCGCGCTGCTGAAAACTTTAAGCAAACAAATAAGAAGGTCCACTAGGTTCATATATATACTAGCTTTTGCTCCCGCGACTTCGTCCGCGTGGAATTAGGTATTGGGGTGGAATTTTCAAAAACTGTGACACACGTACTTCTTTATTTTTAACTGAAAGCTCTAATGCCAACTTTGATGGAAACAGCTTGAAAAATGACGGAGTTTCATATAAACTTCCATCCCCTATTTAAACCCCTTGGGGGTGGAATTTCCTATAATCTTTTCTTAGTGTGCGCCTACGTCATAAAAGGAACCAACTGTAAAAATTTCAAGTTTCTAACTTCAGTAGTTTAAGCTGTGCGTTGATATCTCAGTCAGTCAGTCAGTCAGTCAGGACTTTGAATTTTATATATATAGATAACTTACTAGATGATGCCCGCGACTTTGCCTTGTATTGGTTTCCTCAGAAACTCTAATTTTCCGGGATAAAATGTAGTCTATATTTTAATTTTGGTTACAAAATTTCAGCCAAGTCGGCTCAGTTGTTATGGCGTGAAGGTGTAACAAACATCCAAACATTCAGATTTATATTTTAAAGAATCATGCTGCAAACTAATAACTATGTTTGCAAGAAGCATAAAGATTGATAGAAGTTTCATTAAGATAGAAAAAGAGCATACTAGTTAAGCCTAATATGGGCTAGTTTATTAGGCTACTAAATATTCTTAAATAACTTTTTAAAAAATCAGGCGAACCGGTCTAGAAATCCCAGAGTAATCGCAGGACATACATAGAAAAAAAAAGATACCGGCCAAATTGATAACCTCCTCCTTTTTGTAAGTCGGTTGAAAAGAAAAGCCTTAAACTAAGCACAAGCAGCACTTACGAGCACCAACCTAACTTAACTGCCTACTTAATTGCTTAAGTGAAAAATCATTAGTATTAAAAAGCTAATGGTGATAAACAGGCAGCGAACAGTGGGCTCAGGGATATCGATGGGCGCGATCTATGCGACTTGGAGGATTCAATTACCGGCTAAGCGGCGCTGATAGACGGCCGACTCCCGGCCCGGACCGGCTACCGGCCGGCCCGGGGCGGCGACGGGCCGGATTAAGGATTTATCTTCACAGATTCTAACTACAAACTCAAAAATCGGTTACGTTAATGCACTTTAAAAGTAAATTATTTGAAACAAGATCATGCCCGCAACGGCGTGGATTAAGGTTTTTCGTGGGAACTCTTTAATTTTTCGGGATAAAATGTATTTGTTATGTCTATGTGTAAATCCTGGGTATGAGCTATATTCCCCAAAGTTTCATTCTTTGCGGCGTGAAGGAGTAACACACACACACACACATACGCATACGCACACGCACACACACAGACACGTCAAACTTAAAACACCCCGTCGTTTTTGCGTCGGGGGTTAAGAATAAAAAAGTGAACCGATTTTGATATTGATTTTTTTTTGAAAGATGAATTAGTTGGGATCGTTCTGGATGAAAATTGGTCCAAGATGGCCGCCGCCACACAATTGGCGTATTATATACTTTTTTCACAACTCCCTCAATATCAAATGAAAATATCAAATGAAAAGGCTTGACTAGTAAAATACTATTCATTATTACAAGTTTCAAATCCAAGATGGCTAACACCACAAAACGGCGAATTACATTTTTTTTTTAATTTCACATGTTGGGAGTGTTTAAAATTTTCAATTTACACTTGTTATACTATCTGAGACATTAGTGACATGAGCTATTACGAGTATATAAGCAGAATAATACAAGTTTCTCTGCCGTAAAATCAACACTTGGAAATTATAATTTAAAAGATTTCGGGCGTGAAATTCCGATTGCCCCTGATTGTAATACCTACCCCTTTTCGATGACGTGTAATGAACTGCAGCACCGCTCTGAATGATTGCTGCGGATCGAGACATCCATTCACCTGTCCGACCTGTGCTCAGCGTTTTGTACTGACGTGGATCTATATAGAGCAGAAATAAGACTAAAGACGAAATAATAAGAAGATGCTATAATATTTAAATATATAAAAGGAAAAGGTCACTGACTGACTGACTGACTGACTGGCTGATCTATCAATGCAAAGCTCAAACCACTGAATGGATCAGGTTGAAATTTGGCATACAGATTAGACAGCTATTATGACGAAGGCATCTGCTAAGAAAGGGTTGAAAATTCAACTCCTAAGTGCGTGAAACAGGGGTTTGAAAAATCGAACTTAACGTGAGAGAAGTCGCGAGCATAAACTAGTTTTACATAATTTACTTAATTAAAGAAACAAAATAATATAAGTGTAATATATTGTGTTCATTTTTTATTTTGCAAGAAGTTTACTCTGATTGACTGTGTAAAATCTCTGCAACCTTCATTGCTAATTGCTACAGTCTCAATTGTAGTGATTAACAATACACATACACACATACATTTACATTTAACCCATAGCGAGGGAAAATCAACCAATCATAATTAGCAATTATTTTAAGACTAGGCGATGCCCGCGACTTCGTCCTCTTGGATTAGTGAAGTTTTTGAATTCCCGCGTTTTCTCTGTGGCGTTAAGGAGTAACAAATACACACACACACTTTGACGTATTGCTCAAAATAAACTCATATACAAAGATGGTAAAAACACCTCAAAATAGATACATCCATAGACTCAAACAAAAGCATTTATCGCGATCCGGGGAAGAGCGATTGAAAAACGAGAAGGAAGCGTCCGAAGGTTTTTAAAAAGAAAAATGGCCGCGAATAGCTTTTAAAGGTGGTGAGAGACAAATGGTGGTGCCGAGTGGCGACGGGCAGCGATCCGCTGAGCGATGGTTGCGCCAATAATGGCTTTTTTGGACCCTGCGAGGCTGCGAGTCGACGGATATCGTATTGGAATGTTTCGTTTGAATAAAGAGCGAGGATTTACGTTTCGTTTACGCCGAGCGAGATTGGTTAGAGTTTAAGTTTCGACAAAATAACATTTATCCATTTTAATTTAATTTCCAAAAGGCGTGTCTTTTGTTTTTTTTTTATTCGATGACAAGATAGTCGTTGACTGCGAACTCATCTAATGGTAAGTGATAATGCAGCCTAAGATGGTATATTTTTATGATGTAAGCCGTCATTTTTTATGCAAATAAAGTGTATCTGAATCTAAGAGAGAAATGTAATTCAGATGAGAATTGACAAAATATATTATAATCTGATATTATTGTTTTGCCTAATAAATAAATTATTCAAAGCCAAAATTTTAATTTTGATAGAAAGCAAATTGCTTTCGAAATATCCATAATTATTTTATTTATTTATTCCACACACACTTAAATCTATCTTTACAGGTACTTAGCCTAATACGACAGAAAAAATTTTAACATTAAAAACAACTTACAAACTATTATCTTCCTAAATTAAATTAACATTACTAATAAAACCTTATCGACTAATATTTACAATGTTCATAATATACACATTACGATCTTTGTGAACTTGGCCATGAAAGCAACTGAACAAATCAATTTGTTCAGCCGCACAGTATTTAACATAAATGTGGTGTCACAAGTACCTATAGGTGTAAGTGGTTTAAGTATAGGTTTTTTTTTTTTAAAGAATATTAGCCAAGCTGAAGTTGACTAATATCCTCCTATCCCCTCCAAATAAGCGCGACCTGTCAGTTTTCAGTCTGCACCTTGAACCGTTGGGCTATTGAGGCTTAAAGACGTTACCCGAATGACACTATTAATAACAATTGAATAATTATTATTTATTTCTGTTCATTTAGCAACTACCTACAAACAATTTTGATAAAGATATTACCTAACTCATTACACTCATCACGCTTCAAAATTTGATTTTGTACTTTTAGTTCTAAAAATCGATTCTATAAAGAGGTAGTACCTAGAAATGAAATTGTGTTACGCTATGGGCCTATTAATTTAGATTTTGAAAAGACGCATAAATTGTAAATATTATATTTTTACTTTAAGGAAAAATGATGTTTTTGTCAACGTTTTGACGAAAACATAATTTAATTAATAATGGCCGTAATATTGGCCGTAGCTCTTATGCCTGACGCAGAATGCCAAGGAATCTCTAGTTTAAACCCTTTTTCCTTGTCAGTGGTCCCCATAAAGAAATAATAATTAATAGTAAATTGATTTATAATAATTTCTGAAACGTGGTTAAGTCTCTCTCTCGGCGTGGTATTCCCCATTACTGAGGGTCGTGACCCCTTCCACTGAGACTCTTTTGTGAATGATGTCGCGCCAGGAGATCCGGGTTTTTGCGGTATGCAAGGCTTCGTGTATCTTACTATCCAGAGTGGTGAGGATTTAGTCTGACTAACGCATCGGGCTACGACCGAGGTCTCTTTCTCTCTCTCGGCTCTCATAGAAGCGTGTGTGAAGTAATTTTTTTTTTGTTGCGTTAAATAGACTTGGCATATATTTTTTTAAAGAAGACTTTGAACAGAGTACAAAAATATTTTTTTAAATTATTCCCTTAATATTGACGAAATGGGGGGCTTTCAAAGTGGAGATTTAATTTGAGCAATATGTCAAAAATTACTAAACATTAGAATCTGAAACATGGTTTTAAATTCAGTTATATCCTGTACTTGAACAACAAATACTAAAATTAGATAAATATTATAAAGAAACGAAATTATTTAACTTTTAATGCTAATGGATTCTATACCTTCACAATAATGCTAATAGATGGCGCTGTATTTGCCATCGGTAAAACAGAATTATGGGATATTACCGCGAGGTCTCAGTTCGGGGCGAACCAGTAGTAAAGAGATAGCGCATACTCAGGATTAACACATAGGCTACATTTTACGCCGGAAAATTAAAGAGTGCCTGCGGAAATTAAAAAATCTGAATCCATGCGGACGAAGTAGCAGGCATCATCTAGTTAAATATGAAACGTTTATTTATTTATATACATAACAGTGAAAGTAGGTATATCAAAAATGTCATACAATTCATTGGAATAAAGAAATGTATCCTAAGGAATAATATATAATTATGTAAGCATCAAACCAAACTTTAATTTAAAATTTCACACTTCTGCTGTTTGTTTTTCTCTTGACAAGAATATACCTACTCATAATTAATTTAACGTGTACTTACCAAAATTTACTTACGCTTTCTTGATATTGGGCTTATACCTACTGAAAATTCTGTATATAAATGGCCGATCTTGCGTCGATTATCAAACTTGTAGTAACTCGCACTTGTAGTAACGATGAAGTTCTTTGCGTTTTTGTTGATGGTCGTAGCCTTGGTGGTGATGCTGTTCACCACACAAACATTTGGTCAAGGTCAGTTGTTTTTTCCTTTATTTTTCATAGAACATCTTGATTTCTACGCACTCACTTAGCACCGTTACAACCTTTATCCGTTTCTGCAATTTTTCTTCTAACCTTTTCCGCTACCCAAGCTGCTTCTAAACCCTGCCTAAATTTTCAACGGTCATATTTACTTTTATGATATTATTAAAACCCTTCCATTTACCCAATACCGTAACTAATTAGCACACGAGCTCATTCACCCAGTCACCCATTTTAGCTCCCCGTTTATATTCGTTCCCTAAATATTTTTTGTATAATTTTTGAACTTAAATTCGATTTTAAACTAAAAAATTACTTAATTCAAATATGAAAGTTTTTGTTGATTTTGCTCCATATCTTCATCAAATCTAAACCGAATTTGATAATTCTTTTTTTATTATAAATTGTATACTATTAGAAATAGTTTGTTTAATTTTGATGAAGATCTATTATCGGAAATAGAGGACATAACTTCTCGCGGATAGCAGCAAGTCACTCTAAGCTTTTTCCACGCGGACGAAGTCGCAGGAATCATCGTCCCCACCCTTCAGGTCTACTTTGCTAGAGAAATGATAGAAACCAATTTTCGCGATTAACAATTTTTTTCCAAAATTGCATAATCTTGATTGTGTTTATGTATATTTTGTCTTGTTTTCCAGAGGGTTCGAAATGCGAACTCAACAGCGATTGTGGAGGTTTTTGCGAGATCATTCGCAGGTCCAGGGAGAGAGGACGGTTGCTGTGCGTAGAAGGCCGATGTGTCTGTGTACCAGCCGACCAATCGACTTAATCACTTTACCCAAGATCTGTATAAATAAATTCAATTGAAGCATCTTCTTGTGATTTCGAAATTACTGATTAAGTTCGTTACGGTTATTTGAACTTGAACCAATGCAGGATCGTGGCCCAACTACTGTTTCCAACCACAAGGGGCGGTTCAAATTCAAATACATTTATGTATTTCTTGTAGGCTAGCTTGTAGCTCTTATGACACGTCATAAAGGAGATGATTGTGGTCCATACAAGCTTGGGCCCAACACTGAACAAGGATGAAACATGCTTTATTTTGAAGATTTAGATGCTTGCTAGTTACATCGAAAACTCGTACCTCTGCAGACCTTGGGAGTTTTGTTTTATTTCTCGTTTTAGATTTGTAGGTTATATGAAAAAGACGTTCAATAATTAAAGTTCTTTTAAGGAGTATTGTTTAAATACTTTAAATAAATGGAAAAAGTATTGCGGGAAGATGTTTGGATGCATGTTTCTTTTACTTTTGTAGGCAATATTAAATAATATGAAATAATCCACGAAAACTGTTAAAACACCAAAATAATATTCACAAAGCGCAAGACAATGAAAATGACAAACTGTCTCTCAAAACGTCATTTTTTCAGCTCTGGGTTCTAGCTTTTTTGTGATAAAAAAAATATTCATGATGCACTATTTTTTATTATAAATATTTAAAGTATATTTCCCTTGTAAATCTGTATATTATTTAATGCAAAATGTTTTACAACAAGTTTTGGTCTATTTCTAGATTACTGATTTTATAAAGATAAACTATTTGGGTAGGTACCAAAAGGCCAGAACCCACAGTTGCATTAGTACTATATTAGTCTGTGGTTAATTAAACTGACATCCATGAAAACGTTCCGTTTTTACTAAAGAAAAAGCATAGGTTTCGTACTTAGTTAAAAAAAATGTTTTGTATGATTATCCTGAGCTGTACATAAATAAAAACCATTCAATTATGTAAGTAATTTATCGACTTATTTTCTCCATATTTTTGTATAACTGTGTGAAACCCTGAGTTGGGCCCAATTTAGTACATCTCCTTTACCACCGGTTCGGAATTTTTGCCTAAAATGATTTCTTGTATGAAAATCTATCTTTTTTAAGTTATATCCATGAAAATTGGTAGTTAGTCTTGTGATTCTTTGATGGGTATGATTACGGGACTGCAGAATGACATAAGTCATCCACTTTTTATCCAGGAAAAATATGGAGTTCCCGCGAGATTTTTAAAAACCATAATGATACGTGGACGAAGTAGCGGGGGCAAAAGCTAGTAGACTGTAAAGATCCTGTGAGTTGTTTAGCAGTGGTAATTATTTCTTAAAGGTGCTAAAAATAATGTAACATATATTTTTAAGTAATAATACAGTAAAATAAATCGTACTTTATTTTGACACAGTGTACTTTTTTTTCTACTTTTAACAACCAATGTATTTTATTTATACAAAAAAAAAGGTGGCAACCCTAGCTATGGGCCTATTAACTTAAATTATGAAAAGACGTATAAATAAATTAGGTTTTTGTCAACGTTTTGACAAAAACATAATTTAATTAATAATGGCCGTAATATTGGCCGTAGCTCTTATGCCTGACGCAGAATGCCAAGGAATCTCTAGTTTAAACCCTTTTTCTTTGTCAGTGGTCCCCATAAAGAAATAGTAAAGTAAATTGAAGAAATAGTAAATTGATTTATAATAATTTCTGAAACGTGGTTAAGTCTCTCTCTCGGCGTGGTATTCCCCATTACTGAGGGTCATGACCCCTTCCACCGAGACTCTTTTGTGAATGATGTCGCGCCAGGAGATCCGGGTTTTTGGGGTATGCAAGGCTTGAACCTTTCTATCCAGAGTGGTGAGGATTTAGTCTGACTAACGCATCGGGCTACGTCCCCGACCGAGGTCTCTTTCCGTCCACTTTGCAAGTAATCACAATCTGCTCAAGGTTGTGTCCCTCCCTTCCGGCAATGTGGCCGGAATTATCAAGTAGGTATGCTCTGGAGACAGGTGGTCGATAGCCTTCTCGTTATTTTCAGCTGTTTCAGGATCGATGCGTTGGTTCTGTGTGCTGTCAACGGAATGCGCAGAATCCCGCGAAGATGCAATGCATTCTCACCCAGCGAAACTATTTTCAGACCCGAAATCATTTTTAAATCAAAGTTAAAGTATCACATCACACTAAAATTATTGACCGACCGAAGCGAGGTCTCTGAGTCTACTTGAGTTGCACTAGTCCGTTCGTCCGTCCGTCAGTCAGAGCCTTATAACTTCTGAATTACTGAACGTTATTACTTCAAATTTAAATATAATATGTAAACTGATGGCCTTCAGCCGAACATTGCATAAAAAATATAAAAAGCTTTATTTTAGGAGGGCTCTCACAGAAGCGTCTGTGAAGTGAAATTTTTTTTGTTGCGTTACATAGACTTGCGATATATTTTTTTAAAGAAGACTTTGAACAGATTACAAAAATTTTTTTTTAATTATTCCCATAAAATTGACTAAATAGGGGGCTTTCAAAGTGGAGATTTAATTTAAGCCATATGTCAAAAATTACTACATATTAGAATCTGAAACATGGTTGTAAATTCAGTTATATCCTGTACTTGAACAACAAATACTATAATTAGATAAATATTATAAAGAAACGAAACTATTTAACTTTTAATGCTAATGGATTCTATAGCTTCACAATAATGCTAATAGATGGCGCTGTATTTGCCATCGGTAAAACAGAATTATGGGATATTACCGCGAGGTCTCAGTTCGGGGCGAACCACTAGTAAAGAGATAGCGCATACTCAGGATTAACACATTTTACGCCGGAAAATTAAAACTCTGCCTGCGGGAATTAAAAAATCTGAATCCATGTGGACGAAGTCGCGGGCATCATCTAGTTAAATATGAAACGTTTATTTATTTACTAGGAGGATTAAGCTCTGGAGTGGCCATAGGATGCGTACCCCTCTGTAAGTTTTTATTTGACGGGTATGCCCAGCGGTCATACCCGTTATATAAAACTGTTTGACTCGCGTCACGCGCCTGTCAACAACGTATGGTTAGCGGAGGATGAGCTCCGGTATAATATGCCGACTATGAGTGATTTTCCTTCTAAAAAAATTCCAAAAATATCCAGTTTATGAAAGGATAACATTACTTTTCTCCTGATATATTCTTTTATCCAATTAATGCACTATTTAAGGAGAAAACTTAAAAATACTGTTGATCCGAAAATGTTGCTACGGAATCGTACAAGAAATAATTTCGGGAAATTTTAAAAAATTAACCAATCTACTTATTACTCGATTGGAGCCCTTTATCATGAACTGCATAATGATTTGATTACATACAATTAAAATTACGATCGAATAGGAAAGGTTGGGGGTTTATGTTTATATTAATTTATAAACTTTAGGCAAACAATTTAATCGGTTATTTTGAAAAGGACGAGTCACACATTTCGTCAAAACTGAGTTAAGTAGAATATTCGTTAACATTTTATAATATTTTCTTGTCGTGCGACTGAGATTTTGTTGGTCTTGCATAGTAAAAATATATCATTATCTGTAGTAAACTCTTACTAGTAAACTGAGCTACTATTGTAGCTATGTCACTATAACTACTTTTTAACATTTTAAAATTTAATAGAAATCCGACCAAAATCAGACCAAGTTATTTATACCTTTGCCTTAATCCTTACCAAAATAAATGTTTTTTCAAGCAAGGCTGTTTAAATACCTGCAAATTACTTTTTAGTTTATTAAAATCGGAAATTCCATTCGAAAGATATTACGAGTTCATTGATGTAATTTATTCTGTTATCATTTTGTTTTCAATCATCAAGTCCCATACCCAAAGGGAGCCAGCGATACACTATTGCTAAATATATTATTATTTAGGTAAGTATGTCCTGCATTTACTGTGCGTTTATGCCAAAATGTTTAAAAAATAAATATCCACCCTTGCGAAGCCGGGACGGGCCGCTAGTATAATATAAGTAACCGATATAATTGCATGCGCAAAAATCATTACAAACATACACAGATTTGTGATTAAAAAGCCTTATTAATATTCAATCGCCACAATTAAATGCCCTCGTGCCACCTCGGTTTATGAAAAATTAAATTGTAATAGGTATTGTACCCATTCATAAAGTTGGATAAGCTTATCATTAACAGTATTTTTAAGGTAGTTTTTTGTTCAAAAATGAGGATTTTATTTTAAAGAAGTTGGTCACACTGCAAGAAAATTAGGGCTGGAAGCAGAAATTATATCGATATTGATATTTTCGGTGTGTATGGTATAGGTACATCATGTATTTTTTAATTTTCTTATAGAACCAGTTAGTGTTCCAACAAATGTCTACTATCCATTGATAAAACATGGATAAAAGTTTAAAAACTATAAACTCGACTACAAAATTGTATGTGGCATTTCTTAAATTTATTTATTTACTAGCTGATTTCCGTGACTTCGTCCGCGTGGCGTAGTTTAGAGTAACTTGCTACTATCCGCGAGAAGGTATGTCCTCTATCTCCGATAATATTTATTAGATCTTCACCAAAATTGAATAAAATAGTATTTTTCAAAAACTTTCATCCCCTATCGCGGATGAACCTTATTGTTTATTAGGATAAAAAGTATCCTATATATTAGATTCAGAAAATTCGATTTAGATTTATATTCTCATTTTATACAATTCATTAAAAACTTTTTAAGTCTTAGCCAGACCAACGAACAGTAATTGATTGCTAAATTGATTTAACAATATTTTAATTTATACTATTAGTTGAACTTCATTCATTCATTAATTCATTTAGAACTTATCGAAAGTCGATAATCGATAGTGTCGCAGCCCAAAATTGCTTACATAAATGACATGATTGTTTCGTGTAAGGATAGAACGTCCCTGTGTGTAAATTTGGTTGTGTGCGTATACTTTAAGGTTGTGTTTGGTAGTTTTGTCGTGTGCGTGCATAGCGACGTGATTGAAAAATGCACCTGTAGTAAGAAATTGTTTATGTGTGCTACCTCGCCCCGCACCGTAATTGACAGATTTTTTTGCAAAGAAATTAGACGTCAAGGCGTCTCTATCTAAAACACAAAATTTTTTTTCCTCCGAGTTTATTTATATACATAACAGTGAAAGTAGGTATATCAAAAATGTCATACAATTCATTGGAATAAGGAAATGTATCCTAAGGAATAATCTATCTATACTATTATAATAAAGAGGGAGCGCGAATTTTGTGAGTTTGTATGTATGTCCGGAGCAAACTTTGGAACCACCGCACCTATTTCAAAAATTCTTTTACCAATTCAAAGGTACATTATTCCAGATGGTTATAGGCTATATATTATGCACATAAAGTATTATGGCTAGATATTATATGCAAATTTGTTAAGGAAGTCGGAAATTTTTTTGACTCTTAAACGTTTTCAAGGCGTGCGCTGGGTCATATACTACTATTGGATGAAAATGATGTATGGGTGAAATGTTCCTCTTAAAGAGTTCTAAAAAAAAGTTCGTGATAGCATATGTCTATCTTCTAAGGATAAGTTACAGTAACTATTTCTATCTTTCAAATTTTGAATAAAAATAATGAATTATTTTCGAAGCTTCTTTAACCGATGTGATGTCAATTTATACCTAAATAAATATGTTTATTAACGTAAGTATTTAATTAAGAACATATTTGCCCTTTACACTATACAATTTAAATAAATATCATAGGAGTTATCGGAAAATAAAAAATGGTGTCGGCCGGCGGGGCGGTGCACGGGGGCGGATTTCGGCGCGGGAGATTCCTCTGGTTCCTGTGGTGATCTTATTTACAACGTCTCCTATAAGAAGCTCTGTGCGATCAGTCCCGTAAAAACAAATATTTAAATTTTCAACCCGGACGAAGTCGGCGCGGGCTTCTAGTAATAATATAATAAAACTGTAACGGGACGAATTCTGTACATTAAATATATTTTAAAAATTTTAATCGGGGGATGCTTTATTATCGATACTGAGCCCAAAACAATTTTTTTTGAATTTTTTGTCTGTCTGTCTGTCTGTCTGTATCTTGGCCGCGCATCACACTGAAACTACTGAACGGATTTAAATGAAACTTGGCACGATTTAAGTTCATACTACGAGGTAAAATATAGGATACTTTTTATCCCGAAATTCAGCGCGGTTTCCTTGGGAGAGGGGATGAAAGTCAAAATGTGTATTTAGTTGTAATTCATTAACGCGTACTCCGATTTCATTCATTCTTTTTTTGTTAGAAAGAAGACATTATAAAGATTATCCTGTAAAAATTTCAAGGTCGTCGGTTTAGTGGTTCAGAAATTATAGACATCATAATCCTCAGTATAAAGTCCAAAATAACTTGAACCCCGTTATGCACAGGAAACTTTAAATGTACGGCTCATCTTAAGCTGGCATAACACTATCGTCATAATTTATTTTACCTTCAACTCCTCAATCCTGATGCTGCGGGGTGGGTACTGCCCAACTAAACTATGAGGATTTAAGAACTGTCGCTTGCGAATTGATATTATAAGTATCAAGTATAAACTACATCATGGAGCTTTAGGTCCTAGCTCTTCAATACTGATGCTGCAGGGTACGACCCACCTAAACTGTAATGATTTAGGTACTGTCGATTACGAATTGTTATTGTAGGTATCAAGCATAGACTACATCATGGAGCTCTAGGACCTGGCTCCTCAATCCTGATGCTGCAGGGTAATGGCTACCTAAACTATGAGGATTTAGAAACTGTCAGTTTTGAATTGATATTCTTGGCACCAAGCAAATACTACATTATGAAGCTCTAGGTACAAGCTCCTCTATCTTGATATTGTTCACCTAAATTTCGGGAATTTAGAAATTGTTGATTGTTAATAAGTACCGTAGGTATAGTACTAAGTATAGACTACATTCGTAGCGTAGCGTTGGAGGGAACAACTTATCTGTCGCATTCTTAAAATAAGTATAAATGCAAAAATGTGTTTTGTTGGTTTCTTGGTTTCTTGATTTGTCCTTTAATCAGGCCGCAACGGAGCGTCAGATTGACGTGATTTTTTGTATGGAAGTAATTGAAGACCTGGAGAGTGACATAGGCTTACTAACTTTTTATCCCGGAAAATCAAAGAGTTTCCACGGGCTTTTAAAATCTAAATCTACGCGGACGAAGTCGCGGGGGTCAGCTAGTATATAATATGTAGGTATGCATCAAACCAAACTTTAATTTAAAATTTCACACTTCTGCTGTTTGATTTTCTCTTGACAAGAATTATACCTACTTATGATTAATTTAATGTGTACTTACCAAAATTTACTTACGCTTTCTTGATATTGGGCTTATACCTACTGAAAATTCTGTATATAAATGGCCGATCTTGCGTCGATTATTTATTATCAAACTTGTAATAACTCGCACTTGTAGTAACGATGAAGTTCTTTGCGATTTTTTCGTTGATGATCGTAGCGTTGGTGGTGTTGCTGTCCGCCACACAAACGTTTGGTGAAGGTCAGTTGTTTTTTCCTTTATTTTTCATAGAACAACATCTTGATTTCTACACACTCACTTAGCACCGTTACAACCTTTATCCGTTTCTGCAATTTTTCTTCTAACCTTTTCCGCTACCCAAGCTGCTTCTAAACCCTGCCTAAATTTTCAACGGTCATATTTACTTTTATGATATTATTAAACCCTTCCATTTACCCAATACCGTAACTAATTAGCACACGAGCTCATTCACCCAGTCACCCATTTTAGCTTCCCGTTTATATTCGTTCCCTAAATATTTTTTGTATAATTTTTGAACTTAAATTCGATTTTAAACTAAAAAATTACGTAATTCAAATATGAAAGTTTTTGTTGATTTTGCTCCATATCTTCATCAAATCTAAACCGAATTTGATAATTCTTTTTTTATTATAAATTGTATACTATTAGAAATAGTTTGTTTAATTTTGATGAAGATCAAATCGGAAATAGAGGACATAACTTCTCGCGGATAGCAGCAAGTCACTCTAAACTTTTTCCACGCGGACGAAGTCGCAGGAATCATCGTCCCAACCCTTCAGGTCTACTTTGCTAGAGAAATGATAGAAACCAATCTTCGCGATTAACAATTTTTTTCCAAAATAATTGCATAATCTTGATTGTGTTTATGTTTATTTTGTCTTGTTTTCCAGAGGGTTCGAGATGCCAACTCAACAGCGATTGTGCTTGCCCCAACATTGGCAGGTCCAGGGAGAGAGGACTGTGCTTAAAAGGCCAATGTTTCTGTGTACCACCCGACCAATCGACTTAATCACTTTACCCAAGATCTGTATAAATAAATTCAATTGAAGCATCTTCCTGTGATTTCGAAATAACTGCCTCTGATTAAGTTCGTTACGGTTAATTGAACTTGAACCAATGCAGGATCGTGGCCCAACTACTATTTCCAACCACAAGGAGCGAGCGGTTCAAATTCAAAATTTATTTATTTCATGTAGGCTAACTTGTAGCTCTTATGACACGTCATTTTACCACCGGTTCGGAATGCAGATTCTGCTGAGATGAGCCGGTAAGAAACTCAGCAGTTGCTCTTTTCAAAAAAAAAAATTTTTTTTTACAATACGTAATAAAACTAGCTTTCAAAAATGCAAAATAATCCAATACATGTTAAGACAGGTAAGCAAAAGCAGACCCATTCCTGTTGGTGACACCCGTTCACGAGCATGACGCATGATCCAGCCATTGCCTCGCTCAACCGTATTTGAGGGAACGTAATTTGAGGGATTATATATGGTTGTCCAATAATTATTATTTAAGTTGGACAGTTACCTAATTAGACCCGTAGTCCACCTGATTTATTGTGATTGGATGGAGCAGGTAGGTGGTATGGTGGCACAGAAACTCAAGATCTACTAAAGAAAAATAGAGTTCATACTCATTGCATTGGTCTTGAAAGAAAAAGAAACAAATAAACAAACGTTTATTTTATGATTTGCTGAGTAAATGGTATACTAATGTGTTAAAAAAACAGTTCAGACGCAGGGGTCTTTATTTCTATATTTTTAAAATGCTGTGTGTCGATTACCGATTTGTGAAAAAGTGGAAACATTTACACTAACACTAAATTGTGAGCTCAACTATTTTTTCGAGACAGAGTGTAGTGTACATTTCTACGACATAGCCGAACTGAATTGAGAGAGCAGAACCCTTAATTTTGGCTTTTATAACATCCATTTACAAAATGATGGTTTCCACTTCTATTGAACGAACCTTTGAAAGCATCCATTCAACCGTTGGGGGAAGTCAGACATTAGTTTATTTATATTTTATTCAGTATTTTATCTTAAACTAAATTTTTGTTATAATTTAAACTGTTTGATTAATCTAAACAATACTACTTACTTAAATTCAAATTCAAAATTATTTATTTCATGTATGCCAACTTGTAGCTTTTATGACACGTCACTTATTTGTAAAACCTATGATCAGAGAAAAAATACTTTTATATACCTATGATCGCAATACTCTTATCTCTGATTTGAGCGATTTTGGTCAGTGTGTTAGTGAGAAGTAAGGTAGACCCACCGAGCATGAATAGTTTCTGATGGTCCAACGAGCAGTTGGTAGGTTGATTAGGTAAAGTAAGTAAGGTCAGGGGGAGTAAGTGAAACATACTTTTCTGTTTTTTCTACAAAATGACCTCTAAGTCAATAAAAAAAATGTCAATTTAAATAACGATCAATGCAAAGTACTCTTCCTTAAATGGGCTTTCTATGACATGATCTTTAAGTCCTCTATTAGTGCAAATAACGATAAAATTACTAACTCAAAATGGGGTAATTACTCAAAATAGGGTAAGTGAAACAATGATCAGTACGCTGCTAATATAAGGTCTACAGAACTATTTCAAGGACTAAAATGACATCTTTAATTGCTTCAATCGAATACGAGTCTCAGTGCATGGCTATATGGTCTAATTTCTTAAATAAAAGGAAAAAACTGAAAATGGAGTAAGAGAAACATAGTCAAGCAGTCAGGGGTAGTAAACCAAAACAAAAATTGGTACGTTATACATTTTTATTAATTAGCTAACACCACGTTTACAATATTTTTTACGTCTTCTTCTATTCTTGCTTTCTTAGTGGATGCCTATGTCATAATAGCTATCTGTAGGCAAAATTTCAACCCGATCCGTACAGTAGTTTGAGCTATGCGTTGATAGATCAGTCAGCCAGTGTCAGTCACCTTTTCCTTATATATATTTAATAGATTAACTTTTTTATAACTAGCAGCTCCCTCAAATTTTATCAAAAATAATTATGGGAATAAAATTAAATATACTAAGTCTTACTGTCAGTAAAAACAAAAATTTATTCTATACAACGAATATAATATTATGTATAGATGATTCTATAAGTGTGATAAGTTTCATCAAAATCAGTCCAGTTGTTTTTGAATGACGCTCGAACAAACAGAATGACTGGTTTGTCAGACACAAGACGGCCTATAATCAAATATTAGTTTTTTTAAATAAGATATAACTTTAAAAAGGTTGGTAATCTCTGACATGGGGTAAGTGAAACATATGTTTCTCTTACCCCGCTCATCTCTGTTTCACTTTCCCACTCAAAGCTTTTAGTGACTAGAATCTTTGCCTTGTCTTAAATTAATAATCTGAACGTTTTAGACAAAAAATACAATTGGAACATTAAATCTATATCTTATTCAAGGTACTTACCGCAAAAAACTTTTGAAAACTCTATAAAATCACTTTAAAACAAGCAATAAATATAACCGCGTCTAACTCGCGTTTTGAGTTTTGAAAAATGTCAAAGGAGGTGGGTTGATAATTCCCAAAATCCGCCCCTCATACACTCGAAAAAAAAAAAGTTCCAGATTCCGATAAATTGTAAATATATTTATATACTTGAAGATATATAAATACATATATATAGAGTATATAAATACATTTAAAATTTGTCGAAATCTGGAACTTTTTTTTTCGAGTGTATGAGGGGCGGATTTTCGGCCTTATCAACCCACCTCCTTTCTTTCTTAAATATTACCTTGTAGGATTATCGCAGCAACATCTATGTTAAAAAATTGATACCATTTCGTCAATACTCTTTTATCGACAGAGAGCAAATATCGATAAACTGCATAGTTTGTTAGATATGGCTTTGTGTTTCTCTTACCCCACCGTTTCTCTTACTCCCCCTGACCTTAATTATTTTATTTATTTATTCAACACACACTTAAATCTATCTTTAGAGGTACTTAGCCTAATACGATAGAAAAAAGGTTAACATTAAAAAAATTCTTTTCAAAAAACCGACGTCAAACGCCACTACAAAGTATAAAAATAATTTTATTTTGTACATGTCTGTTGAAGTCGGGCGGCTTAAATAGAAACGATGAATCCGATACGCGATGTTCGCCCGCTTTCAATAAGCGTGTCTTTTATATGTCACCATAAGATAAGCGTCGCGCATCGATTTCATCGTTTCTAGTTAAGCCCGCCCGACTTCAACAAACGTGTACAAAATAAAATTATTTTTATACTTTGTAGTGGCGTTTGAAGTCGGTTTTTTGAAAAGAATTTCTATTTTAAGCTTTTTAGTGTAGCTTCTTCCTGCTCTCTTTCTCCCCTCCCTCCAACGGTACGGTACTAATATAGTATATACTTGGTACCTTCAGTACTTATTAACAATACACAATTTCTAAAGCCCAGGAGCTCCATGATGTAGTCAATGCTTGGTACATACTTACCAACAATCGAATCAATTCGAAAGCGACTGTTCGTAATTCCTCCAACCCTGCAGCATCAGGATTGAGTAGCTAGAGCTTTGATCTTTATGATCTAGTATATGCTTGGTACGAACAATATCAATTCGTAAGCGATAGTTCTTAAATCCTCACAGTTTAGGTAGGCAGTACCCCTACAGCATCAGTATTGAAGAGCTAGGATCTTGAGCTCCACAATGTACATTATATTTAATACTAACAACATCAATTCGCAAGCGAAAGTTCCCAAATCCTCACAGTTTAGGTAAGCACTTCCCTGCAGCATCAGGATTGAGGAGCTAGAACCTAGAAATCTATGATGTAGTCTATGCTTATTACATACAATAACAATTCATGATCAACAGTTCCTAAATCCCTACAATTTAGGTGGGCAGTATCCTACAGCATCAGGATTGAAGAGTAGGACCTAAAGCTCTATGATCTAGTATAAGCTTAAGCCAAGCATACCAATTCGTAAATGACAGTACCTAAAGCGCCATAATTTAGGGGAAAAGTACCTTTGCAGCATCAGGCTTGAGGAGTTGAAGGTAAAAAAATTTATGGGACCATTTCGCGAGCTTCTTCTGTCGATTAAAAAAAAATCGTGTGAATCGGTCCAGAAACCCCGGAGTAATCGGTGGACATACATAGAAAAAAAAAAATACTGACCGAATAGATAACCTCCTCCTTTTTTGGAAGTCGGTTAAAAACAACTTACAAACTATCATCTTCCTAAATTAAATTAATATTACTAATAAAACCTTATAGACTAATATTTACAATGTACATACTCGTAATATATACATTACGACCTTTGTGAATTTGGCCATGAGAGCAATTGAACAAATCAATTTGTTCAGCCGCACAGTATTTAACATAAATGTGGTGTCACAAGTATAGGTGTAAGTGGTTTAAGTATAGGTTCCACTATTAATAACAATTATAATTAAAAGTTAAAAAAAAGTTAAAACTATCTTTTGGGAATTATAGGATACCGCGAGTTCTCAGTTCGGGGCGAACCACTAGTTTAATCATAGCTAAAGTATCACATCACACTAAAATTATTGACCAAGCGAAGCGAGGTCTCTGAGTCTACTTGAGTAAATTTGCACTTGTCCGTCCGTCCGTCCGTCTGTCAGAGCCTTATAACTTCTGAATTACTGAACGTTATTACTTCAAATTTAAATATAATATGTAAACTGATGGCCTTCAGCCGAACATTGCATAAAAATAATATATAAAAAGCTTTATTTCAGGGGGGCTCTCATAGAAGCGTTTGTGAAGTAAATTTTTTTTTGTTGCGTAACATAGACTTGCGATATAACGCGAATGCGAAACGTTGATTTATTTATATACATAACAGTGAAAATAGGTATATCAAAAATGTCATACAATTCATTGGAATAAGGGAATGTATCCTAAGGAATAATATATATGTAGGAATGCATCAAACCAAACTTTAATTTAAAATTTCACACTTCTGCTGTTTGATTTTCTCTTGACAAGAATATACCTACTTATGATTAATTTAATGTGTACTTATCAAAATTTACTTACGCTTTCTTGATATTGGGCTTATACCTACTGAAAATTCTGTATATAAATGGCCGATCTTGCGTCGATTATCAAACTTGTAGTAACTCGCACTTGTAGTAACGATGAAGTTCTTTGCGACTTTTTCGTTGATGATCGTAGCGTTGGTGGTGTTGCTGTCCGCCACACAAACATTTGGTCAAGGTCAGTTGTTTTTTCCTTTATTTTTCATAGAACAACATCTTGATTTCTACGCACTCACTTAGCACCGTTACAACCTTTATCCGTTTCTGCAATTTTTCTTCTAACCTTTTCCGCTATCCAAGCTGCTTGTAAACCCTGCCTAAATTTTCAACGGTCATATTTACTTTTATGATATTATTAAACCCTTCCATTTACCCAATACCGTAACCAATTAGCACATGAAACTTATGATGGGTTAAGACCCATCATAACAGCTCATTCACCCAGTCACCCATTTTAGCTCCCCGTTTATATCCGTTCCCTAAATATTTTTTGTATAATTTTTGAACTTAAATTCGATTTTAAACTTCAAAATTGCTTATTTCAAATATGAAAGGGGATGAAAGTTTTTGTTGGTTTTGCTCCATAACTTCATCAAATAAAAACCGAATTTGATAATTCTTTTTTTATTATAAATTGTATACTATTAGAAATAGTTTGCTTAATTTTGATGAAGATCTATTATCGGAAATAGAGGACATAACTTCTCGCGGATAGCAGCAAGTCACTCTAAACTGTTTCCACGCGGACGAAGTCGCAGGAATCATCTTCCCCACCCTTCAGGTCTACTTTGCTAGAGAAATGATAGAAACAAATTTTCGCGATTAACAATTTTTTTCCAAAATAATTGCATAATCTTGATTGTGTTTATGTTTATTTTGTCTTGTCCAGAGGGTTCGACATGCAGATTCAACAGCGATTGTGAAGAGCCTTGCAGGTCCATTAGCATTTTCAGGCATAATCGGCCGCTGTGCGTAAAAGGCCGATGTGACTGTGGACCACACGACCAATCGAATTAATCACTTTACCCAAGATCTGTATAAATAAATTCAATTGAAGCATCTTCCTGTGATTTCGAAATTACTGCCTCTGATTAAGTTCGTTACGGTTATTTGAACTTGAACCAATGCAGGATCGTGGCCCAACTACTGTTTCCAACCACAAGGAGCGGTTCAAATTCAAATACATTTATTTATTTAATGTAGGCTAGCTTGTAGCTCTTATGACACGTCATAAATTTACCACCGGTTCGGAATGCAGATTCTGCTGAGAAGAGCCGGTAAGAAACTCAGCAGTTGCTCTTTTCAAAAAAAAATAATTTTTACAATAGGTACGTAACAAAACTGGCTATGTATACAGTGTTTCCACAATGAAGTTTCAAAAATGCAAAACAATCCAATACATGTTAAGACAGGTAAGCAAAAGCAGACCCATTCCCGTTGGTGGCACCCATTCACGAGCAAGACGCATGATCCAGCCATTGCTTCGCTCAACCATATTTGAGGGAACGTAACAACCCGCACCACACGACAGCACCACAGAAATTTTAAAGAGAGCATGACATACTTGTCTAATAATAATTATTATATATGGTTGTCCAATAATTATTATTTAAGTTGGACAGTTACCTGATTAAACTCGTAGTCCAACTGACTTATTGTGATTGGATGGAGCAGGTAGGTGGTCACAGAAACTCAAGATCTATTAAAGAAAAATAGAGTTCATAGTTACTCATTGCATTGGTCTTGAAAAAAAAGAAAGAAATCAACAAACGTTTATTTTATGATTTGCTGAGTAGGTAAATGGTATGCTAATGTGTTAAAATGACAGTTCAGAAGCAGGGGTCTTTATTTCTATATTTTTAAAATGCTGTGTGTCGATTACCGATTAGTGAAAAAGTGGAAACATTTACACTACCACTAAATTGTGAGCTCAACTATTTTTTCGAGACAGAGTGTAGTGTACATTTCTACGACATAGCCGAACTGAGTTGAGAGAGCAGAACCCCTAATTTTGGCTTTTATAACATCCATTTACAAAATGATGGTTTCCACTTCTATTGAACGAACCTTTGAAAGCATCCATTCAACCGTTGGGGGAAGTCAGACATTAGTTTATTTATATTTTATTCAGTATTTCATCTTAACCTAAATTTTTGTTATAATTTAAACTGTTTGATTAATCTAAACAATACAACTTAAATTCAAATTCAAAATTATTTATTTCATGTAGGCCAACTTGTAGCTTTTATGACACGTCACTTATTTGTAAAACCTATGATCAGAGAAAAAATACTTATATATACCTATGATCGCAATACTCTTGTCTCTGATTTGAGCGATTTTGGTCAGTGTGTTAGTGAGAAGTAAGGTAGACCCACCGAGCATGAATAGTTTCTGATGGTCCAACGAGCAGTTGGTAGGTTGATTAGGTAAAGTAAGTAACCAATTTCTAATGATGGAACAAGACGGTGGTACATTATACTACGGTGTAGGTATTTCAGGTTTCCAAACATCTATCACTAAAATCATGATTTTGTGAAACTATGAATCACAAAACTTATAATGTTTATTTTAATTTTTATTTATTAGTAAAACGTTGTTGGTTTCATTGAAAAATATAAATTCATATTTATTTGAAACAATAAACAAACATATTATCTACTAACTCATTTCTCATTTAATTATGCTGCCGCTTGTTGAACTTTGTCTTAGATAATTTTTGCTGATACTGTGGTTGCTGATATTCTTCAGTAATTTGAATGTTATTTTAGGGTTCCGTAGTGAAACTACAAGGAACCCTTACAGTATCGCCACTTAAGTCTGTCTGTCCGCGACCTAGCATAGAGAATATTGATTCTTAAGAGCTGTAATTTGGGAGGGTTATTCATTATATTTTCATTTGATTTTGTACTTAATTAAAACCAAAAAAAATATTACGAAAAGGTTAACTTACAGTTGCAACAATTTTATTTTTACTTGACGACATTCTCGAATAAATACAGAATAAATATAATTTAATAATATACCTACCTGCAACATAGGAAAAACCATTTGGCTTCCTGAATATTTCTAAAGTAACCTCAACAGTAGGAAAAACCATTTGGCTTCCTCAATGTTTCTAATGTAACCTCGACAGTTGCAAGGTATATTCGAAAACTCATTAAGTGTGTTTTTTCACTCATCGTGCAAGTGTTGGTGGTTTTTTAATTAAAATCTGTCCGCGTTTCTGCAGACATACCTTTTCCGATTTTGCATTTAAAATAAGTGTAAAGACGAAAGCTCCTTTGACCTATTTAAACATAAGAATATTGATTTCAATAATTATGCTACTAGCTTAATGCCCTTGACTCTCTCGAGCACTTTATTTGTGGCACATATCATTCCCAGGCCCTTAAATGTACCAATGCAAAATTCCGTTGCTGCTTGATTGACGGACAAACAAACAAATACACTTTCGCATGTATATAATACTAGCTGATAGCTGCGACTTTGTTCGCGTGGAAAAAGTTTTTTTATTCCCGCGGGAACTCTCTTATTTTCCAGGATAAAAAACCTATGTCCTATTTCAGACTATAATCTATCTCTGTGCCAAATTTCAGCCAAATCAGTCCAATCGTTGCCACGTGATTGAATAACAAACATTCAAACTTTCGCCTTTATAATATTAAGTAGGATTATCCATAGCATGAAACCACGCCTAAACACGGTCCAAGCCACCCTGAATATATAAAAAGGAAAGCTAGAAAGAAATTAATACGCTATTACCCTTGTTCGGTGTTCGATCGAGAACAATTACCCCTCTTCATTGTGGAAAGTAATAAAAGGGGATTAGGGATTCAATAACTCCATCTGATAAAACTTTGTGAGCACCTGAACCGAATTTACGGCCAACCCTTTGAAGGTAGTTTGATAATTTTCAGGACCATTGACTATTGTTTGTTGAGTGTTCTTTAATTGTGTTCAAAGTTGGACTTTGATTTGTTATATGTTTAACTTTTCATACTAATAATAAAGCCTTATTAATAACTGAGTTTTCTTATCTAATAAGTAATCAAAATTCATAATTATTTATTTCATGTAGCCAACTTGTGACTCTTGTGACAAGTCGAGACTCTACCATCGGTTCAGAAAGCAGATTCTGCTGAGAAGAGCCGGCAAGAAACTCAGCAGTTTGGCGGATAACAGCAAATTAATTCTAACATTCTTTTGTTAATCATGAACTTCCGCAAAGTAACGCCTGATTCTATCCAATAGAAACTCAGCAGTTGTTCTTTTCAAAACAAAAATATTACAATACGTACCTAGTCTATCTTGTGGACAGCTGAAGCAAAGCCGATTGCTTCCAAACAACTTTGAAACAAAATTGTTAGAGAACATTGGGTGAATCCGTTTAACGGTCAGCGGTTCCTCCTGACTCATAGGCCTCTCTAGCATCTTGTATGTTTGACTATCACGTTATGTTGCTATCCTTTCCCATGTAGATTTTATTTATTTATTTTATTTTATTTTATTTGGGTTTACAAACAACATCACAATATTATATTATTACTAAAAATTATAAACTAATATTATTAATTGTGGCGTCAACCACGCAAACCACAGGTTACATTTAATATAGTAAGCATAAGTGGACATTATGGACAATTATTATAAAATAGGGGAAAACAATGAAAGAAGAAAGAAAAAAAAAAGAAAGAAAATCGACATTTATAATTACAAAACATAGAATGACTAAGTTTCAAGCTTCAATGTATCTACAACCAACTTCTTAAATGTGCCTACACGCGTGGAAAAAATATCTATTTTATTAAAGCGCTCGTTATATTATGATTGTGTCATTCGATATAATGGAGATCGCTTGCCTGCATTAGTACGACATTTTGTAGTGGCAAAGAGTTGATGTATTCGGTTACTTCGGATAGGTGTTCTAAACGGTACTCTATAGCAAAGTTTGATTCTCCTATTTTCTTTATTTCATCTTTCCAGGTCCTAAATTGTTTGTATACTCTGTATATTTTTCTTCAGAAAAGCACTTGCTAATGGCAGGTTTGTATAATGAAGTTGCATCTTTTACTTTGGTAGGTTCCTCGACCTACCTCGAGGTACATTAGTTATTTTTAACCGAATTCAAAAAAAGAGGAGGTTCTTAATTCGACGCGTATTTTTTTTGCGATGTTACTCCATAACTTCGTCAAATCTGAACCGATTTCAATATTTTTTTTATCTGTATCCAATTTCATAACTTCTTTTAGATACTGAAATACCTAACTTAAATTATGATTATGAGGATCCTTTCATTTGTTCTGTGTTCCACTAATTTGATCAATAATATTGTAAAAGCTATGCTAAAACATATAACTACTTGAAGAGCTATGTAAAAAGGTCATCGAGTCCACCGGGGATCCAAGAGCTGGCAGCTACCTTGGCCAAAGAATTTGTTTGGCCATTCAAAGGGGCAAAGCTGCCAGCATCTTGGGTACTATGCCGCGCTGCGGTGATATTGATGAGGTTTTAGGTTTATATTAGTTTTAATTTTAGAAATAGTTATAGATATAATATTATTATAATTTAGAATTTAGTGATATATTATATTAAGTTTGTTTTTACTGAAATAAAGAACAGTATTCAAATAGTGCAACTATTTAGAAGATTATAATATTTCTTAATTCAAGGAATGCTTCAGCAATAAAGTGGCTAGCAAATAAAATACAAGCGTATAGTCTGGGCACGACTCGCGAGCACCTGAGTTACTGTGTCACTCGCTTATATTTTCCACTGGGGACGGAATAAACAAGGTGGATACACTTTTAAACTATACGCCGGGGAGGGTTTGTTGAGTGTGAACAGCATTTTGTATGGAAGGAACTTTTCCTTATAGTTTTTCAAGACATTATTGATTGTATCTTCATGTAGCGATCTAAGATCTGCGCTGGTTAATGGCTGGTTATGAACTCGGTCATCAATTATTATGGCCTACTAGCTGATGCCCGCGACTTCGTACGTGTGGATGTATATCCGGGATAAAAAGTAGTCTATGTGTTATTCCAGACTATCATCTATCTCTGTATCTGTCCCAAATTTCAGCCAAACCGGTTCAGTTGTTGCGGCGCAATTGAGTAACAAACATTCATCTATCCAAACTTTCGCATTAATAATATTATTATTAGGAAGTTTTTAGATAAACATTAGAGCGAAGGCAATTTTTTTTTTTTAATTAGAAAGATTTAAAACTATTAACTACCGATACATATCTACTACATAATTGTACGTTATTCGGCTTCGGAGAAATTCAAACGAAGAAATATTATCATATACAACAATAATTATTATAGAACACCTAATTCAAATTCAAATTCAAAATTTATTTATTTCCTCTAGGCTACCTTGTAGCTTTTATGACACGTCATAAATCTACTACTACAAAAGAATCTACAAAATAATCGAAAAAAGAAATACCTTCACGAAATGGAGAACGGACGCGCAAGTTGTCCTTTAGTTCTATAAAAAAAATTGTCATAATCTTAAAAAGTTACTCAGTTAGGTAAGTGCCTTTATGAAAAAGGACAATCAACAATCGTGTTGACAGGAATGCATAATAATCAGCTGTTAAATCTGCAGTTAATAAATTCCCCGTGAAAATTATCAGCGTCGGGGGAAAACAACGCGCAGTCAGCATGGCGGTCACCAAAAAGCGCAAATCTGACGGCCGTAATTTCGCAAATACACACGGAACGGAACAAAAAGACCAATAAAAGGACCAACAATTTTTTCCCCTGCACGTGAGGCGAATCCCATCATTTTTTCTTATTCCCCCGATTGATTGGACGCGGTCATTTTTTTCGTTTCATTCGTTTACGCCGGCCAAACAATGCGGGCAGGTGAGCTAAACGTTTTTCCGATGCTACGGGAAAATATTGCACTTTTTGAATGAATGGATTTCAATTTTAGGTCACTTATCTCATCTGATTTTTCTTTCGTTACCTCATTTAAAAATTCAGAAAGGCGAAAATTTGTATGTGTGTGTATGTTTCTTACTCTTTCACGCAAAATCTTCTGAACGGATTTGGCTGAAATTTAAAGTGGAGATAGAGTATAGAAGAAAAAAAATAGTCACTTTTTGAGTAAATGATTCAGAGTTGATGATTCTATCCACTCTGTTATCACAACACTGCCACTCCACTCCACTTATGTCAGCAATGAGGAAAATTTCAGAGAAATGAAGATTTCTATTCATAAAGGTATTTAAAAATCTGATTAACTAACATAAACTCAGCGAGCAATGGAAAGTATTACGAGTGGACAAAGTCGCGGATAAAAACTAGCTATCAAATAACAGGTAAACCTGATTTAATTTTGTTTGTGGCCTATTAAATCTAATCCTGTATCAAAATGTAGCAAAAAGTAATTAATTATTTACCTATTTAGCTTTTACTTTTGATATTTAACGGGGTCTTTTCCCTGTTTCTAGCAATTTCGCGTCTTTTCAAACCAGTTTTAATTCATGAAGAACTATTTTTTTTGCATCGAAAAAAATATATGTTGTAGATACATATTTTATCATTATAGTTTAATTGACAGAAACGCGTTAAGCTATATTTTGCTCGATCATAAAAAATTATGAAGAAATCGCGATTTTCACTATCATTTCAATTTTGTGTCTAAAATTTTTAACTAAATTTAAAAAAATATATATGAAAATAAAGCTTATTACATTTATGATTTTTTTCAATTGACCGTTTTTTAAATAAAAATTTAAGCTTAGTTCTAGCTTATTTCTAGACGTAAATGGGCACGCGCATCCTCTAACGGGGGTGTTCCAGTAGCCCACCGGCCTCTAACGAGGTTGGACGCACGTCAGTTTTCGCAGGCCACGCTCTCCCATGCTTAAATTCTCAATTTCATTAATTTTGTTGTAAAAATATTATTTTGTAAAATCACTAAAACTTTTTATTAGATCTTAGTTAGCATAGTACCTACTTAGTTTTTATATAGTTTTTAGTTAGTATCTTAGGTTACTATTTTATCTTGTAAACAGTTATAGTAAATTAATTAAATATAGTGTTTGTTTTTATGAATAATAATGGAAGATAAAAGAAATTTAAAAAAGAAAATATCAGCTTTGAAGCGAAGGAATATTAGAAAACAAGTATGGTAAGTGTTTCTTTCGCTTTATCGAAATACTAGCTGATTCCCGCGACTTCGTCCGCGTGGATAAGGTTTAGAGTGACTTGCTACTATCCACGAGAAGTTATGTCCTTTATCTCCGAAAATATTTAGTTATTTTTTGGGTAACTTGAACCGTTTACGCAGCGCACGCAACGGAAGCCTTCAAATATGGATAAGTTTCCCCGTTTTTGCAACATTTTTCACTGATGCTTCGCTCCTATTAGTCTCAGCGTGATGTTATATAGCCTAAAGCCTTCCTCGATAAATGGACTATCGAACACAAAAATAATTTTTCAATTCGAACCAGTAATTCCTGAGATTAGCGCGTTCAAACAAACAAACTCTTCAGCTTTATAATATTACTAGCTTTTGCCCCCGCGACTTCGTCCGCGTAGAATTAGATTTTGGGGTGGAATTTTCAAAAACTGTGACACACGTACTTCTTTATTTTTAACTGAAAGCTCAAATACCAACTTTGATGGAAATAGCTTGAAAAATGACTATCCAACACAAAAATAATTTTTCAATTCGAACCAATAGTTCCTGAGATTAGCGCGTTCAAACAAACAAACTGTTCAGCTTTATAATATTAAGTATAGATAAGATGATGCCCGCGACTTCGTACGTGTGGTTTTGAAAAATCCCGTGGGAACTCTTTCATTTTCCGGGATAAAAAGTATACATTCCAGGCAATTTATCTCCACTCCAACTTTCAGTCAAAACCTTCCTTTTTACGGTAAAGAGGAATAAAGATACACACACACACACACACACACACACACACACACACACACATACAAACTTTCGCCTTTATAATATTACTGTGATTACCTAGGATTAGAATTTTTACAAAAGGCGAGAATAAATTTTGTTGAAGAAGAATAATTATTCCAGCACTGGTAGCATGGGCGGGAGAAATCGTATCCCCGGGAAAAGGATAAAATGTTTATCCCCTCGCTTAGTCTTATCCACCCATCGAGCATGGGCACAGCGGTGGAAGAATATTGGCAGTGGATAAAATGGGAGAAAATTTATCCCCGCAATTATTGCCATTATAAGAAAATCATGGAAGTAGGAGGTACAAATATCACAATACTTCAAAATTTATGTCAATTCGGTCTCAAAAAGTCATTATTTTTATCTATACTACTCGTGATTTTGACAGTTAATAGGTGATTCGTAGGTGGTTTTTGTCTGTGGTTTTTGTTTTCGTTTGACCCTTTCTAAAGTCAAAAAAGGACAAGTTTATCTCTTTCATTTGTTCCCACGCTCTAGCCAGGGGAAGTTGCTCTACTTGTTATGTCAAATAGGGATATACTTCTCCTTTCCTCTGTCGCCATGCTCTAGCAAAGGGAGAAGGCAATTGTATCCCCTGTCAGTGGATAAAATCGGGGGATAAAATGTTTATCTCCTGCCCATGCTGCCAGTGCAGATGTTGGTATCAATGTGAACACTTGCAATTTGCAGCGAGCTGAAATAAACTCCAAGAAGGCGGATTCAAGATGGCGGCCATACAAATTTCGTCGGTGTCTATCTTAGAGAGTATAAAAGATGGAAGAGTGGTTTTCTGGCAAGAGATGATCAGGATTGAGGACCCGAAGGTCTACTTGATGAATAGAAAAAAAAATCAAGATGGCGGAATTGATTTTTCCATACAAAATATATGCAAAACTTTGATACGGTTCCTTTTTATTTCTGATGGTTTCTATATAGAGCACATAAATTCATTCGAAGGAAAAATATGTAGAGAGCTGATGATTGAGGATTTCGGAGACAGGTGAGGAGCACGGCCAGGGTATTGAAGATAGGTGGGGGGTGTTCAAACAAAAGCCACTCAAAACCTCATCCAATTTGCAGCAAGCTGAAAAAAACTCCAAGATGGCGTATTCAAGATGGCGGCCATACAAATTTCGTCGGCGTCTATCTTAGAGAGTATAAAAGATGGAAGAGTGGTTTTCTGGCAAGAGATGATCAGGGTTGAGGACCCGAAGGTCTACTTGATGAATAGAAAAAAAAATCAAGATGGCGGAATTGATTTTTCCATACAAAATATATGCAAAACTTTGATATGGTTCCTTTTTATTTCTGATGGTTTGTATATAGAGCACATAAATTCATTCGAAAGAAAAATATGTAGAGAGCTGATGATTGAGGATTTCGGAGACAGGTGAGGAGCACGGCCAGGGTATTGAAGATAGGTGAGGGGTGTTCAAACAATAGCCACTCAAAACTTCATCCCATTTGCAGCGAGCTGAAAAAAACTCCAAGATGGCGGCCATACAAATTTCGTCGGTGTCTATCTTAGAGAGTATAAAAGATGGAAGAGTGGTTTTCTGGCAAGAGATGATCAGGATTGAGGACCCGAAGGTCTCCTTGATGAATAGAAAAAATATTCAAGATGGCGGAATTGACTTTTCCATACAAAATATATGCAAAACTTTGATACGGTTCCTTTTGGAAATTTCATATACAGGGCAAAAATTCATTCGGAGGAAAAATATGGAGAGAGCTGATGGTTGGAGATGGGTGAGGATCACGGCAAGGATACTGAAGACAGGTGGGAGGGTTCGGGGGAGGGCATTATAGGCTTGATAACTATCACACCTGATGGAAAGTGATGATGTGTCTTAAGAAGTAACGCGTTTGTCTAGAACTCAGACCAACTAACTCTAGACCTCGCACCCGCTTTATTTTCTATGAAAACGCATTCTGAAAAAAATTGAGACGGGCGCGTACTCGAGCGCTAGGATTGGTTTGCGAAATGTACCGCGGACATTTATAGAGAATAGAGATGTGACGCTATCGATACTTATTTTAATAAAAAATATTTACAGCCTGCTATCAAGAATCAATAGTTAGTGTATTTTCTCTCTTTTTAATATTACCTCTATAGAATACTAGTAGGACGCGTGGGTGCGCGGCCAGCTAAAGTGGACCGCGGTTTTTCTGGTCGTGATCAACTTTTGCCAGAAAATCTCTTTTTTGTCAGCTTGCTGCAAATTGAATGAGGTTTCGAGTGGCTTTTGTTTGAACACCCCCACCTATCTTCAATACCCTGGCCATGCTCCTCACCCATTTCCGAAATCCTCAATCATCAGCTCTTTTCATATATTTTCCGCAAACCATCAGAAATTTTGAAAAGGAACCGTATCAAAGTCTTTCATTGTTCCCAATTTGCCATGGAAAAATAAAATCCGCCATCATGCATTTTTTTCAGTTCATCAAGTAGACCTTTGGGTCCTAATCATCTTTTGCCAAAAAACCACTCTTCCATCTTTTATACTCTCTGAGATAGACACCGACGAAAGTATGGCCGCCATCTTGAATCCGTCATCTTGGAGTAATTTTCAGCTCGCTGCCAGTTGGATGAGGTTTCGAGTGACTTTTATTTGAACACCTCCCACCTATCTTCCATACCCTGGCCGTGCTCCTCACCTGTCTCCGAAATCCTCCATCATCAGCTCTCTACATATTTTTCCTACGAATGAATTTATGTGCTCTATAGAAACCATCAGAAATAAAAAGGAACCGTATCAAAGTTTTGCATATATTTTGTATGGAAAAATCAATTCCGCCATCTTGAATTTTTTTTCTATCCATCTAATATACCTTCGGGTCCTCAATCCTGATCATCTTTTGCCAGAAAACCACTCTTCCATCTTAAATACTCTCTGAGATAGACATCGACAAAATTTGTATGACCGCCATCTTGAATCTGCCATCTTGGAGTTTTTTTTCAGCTCGCTGACAGTTGGATGAGGTTTGGAGTAACTTTTCTTTCAAAACCCCCCACCTATCTTCGATATCCTGACTGTGCTCTTCACCCATTTCCGAAATCCTCAATTAGCTCTCTCCATATTTTTCCTCCAAATGAATTTATATCCTCTGCATGAAACCATCAGAAAGGAAAAGGCTCCGAATGAATTGTTGTCCTCTAGACAAAACCATGAGTGCAAAAAATTTTTTCACTCATGATGAAAGGTGATCAATGAGTCAGTCAGTCAGTGAGTCAGTCAATGAATCAGCACGAGTAGCTATATGTATATTAGATCGATAATTATTGTAAAAATTCAATTTTACAAGATTCATTTTCATTCATAATAGAATACACAATAAACATAAGCCTCAATAGCCCAACTGTTAAGGGTACGGACTGAAAACTGAAAGGTTGCAGGTTCAAACCCCACCCGTTGCACCATTGTCGTACCCACACCTAGAACAAGCTTTCCGCTTATTTGGAGATGACAGGAGGATATAAGTCCACTTCAGCACGGGTAGCATGGGCAGGAGATAAACATTTTATCCCCCGATTTTATCCACTGACAGGGGATACAATTGCCTTTTCCCTATGCTAGAGCATGGCGACAGGGGAAAGGAGAAGTATATCCCTATTTGACATTACAAGTGGAGCAATTTCCCACGGCTGGAGCATGGGAACAAATGAAAGAGATAAACTTATCCTTTTTTGATTTTTGAAAGGGTCAAACGAAAACAAAAACCACAGACAAAAACCACCTACGAATCACCTATTAACTGTCAAAATCACAAGTATAGATAAAAATAATGACTTTTTGAGACCGAATTGACATAAATTTTTAAGTATTGTGATATTTGTACTTCCTACTTCCATGATTTTCTTATAATGGCAATAATTGCGGGGATAAATTTTCTCCCATTTTATCCACTGTCAATATTCTTCCACCGCTGTGCCCATGCTCGATGGGTGGATAAGACTAAGCGAGGGGATAAACATTTTATCCTTTTCCCGGGGATACAATTTCTCCCGCCCATGCTACCAGTGCAGCTTGGCTAAGATTCATTTTTAAAAATTAAAAAAGAAACATACCTTATAAAGTCCGTTTCATGACGTTCAAGACGGGTAATCACCCGGGTTAAAACCCATTCGTGGGCTTAACCTGAGTGATTACTGATTTACTCATCTCTAAACAGGACTTATTTAGAGGCATTTTGTAATCCAGGACATACCTGACAATAAAATCTTCCTACTCCTTCCTTTCTGAAGCTCTCAAAGTTAGAATTTCAGATGCTTATAGTAAAATAAATAAATAAAAAAATATTCAGATGCTTACACTATGTAATTTTTACAAGAACAACGTGAGTCAGTAATTTACAAGTGTAAAATTTTAATGCCTTGAAAAATTAAAAGCTATTAAAATTTTAAACAATATCTGTCAAGTTGAACTAGGTACCAACAGTAGTTTCATATACTGTGACCAGGAGCGCCCGTAAGGGGTCATTGCGCTTTCGTTACGCTGCTGTCTGCCCAACGCGTATTTAAATACTTACGCGAGGATTTCGGAGCGGCGACATAGCACGTAAATACCTAAAGTTCCGCAACAAGTAAGCCTTAAGTTTTAGTTTTAATTTAGAATTTAGTATTGTACCTATTATTTTATGTCATTGTTAATTTAAAGGTAGAATTATGGCGTGGTCATAAGAGCTACAAATTGGCCTACATGAAATAAATAATTTTGAATTTTATTTTTTTTAAATAATACCTACAAAAAGTTGTTCCAATTTACGCGTTGCAAAAAGTTGGCTAAGTAAACAAAAGCATTTGCTGCATTCAGTTTATCTAATCGATTGCAATTCAGTAGAACCACGCTCGAACAAACTTGGAATAGAAAGAGGTAATGAAAACTAAAAACTTTGATATACTCGTTGGAAGCGTAAGTTGGAATCGGTTTCAATTTCAGTTGTCCGAAGGTGACCGTCCGGTGATTCCGTGAAGTATGACTTTTACAAGTTTTAGCTCTATTGGTTTAGTATAAGATTTAATTCGATAGATCGTATTCGTATTCGATGACATTAGCGCTAAAATAAAATGAACCTTAACAGTTTTGAACTAGAGGTCAAAATTCAAAAATTCAAAATTCAAAATTTATTTATTTCATGTAGGCTACCCTGTAGCACTTATGACATGTCACAGATCTACCACCGGTTCGGAATGCAGATTCTGCTGAGAAGAGCCGGCAAGAAACTCAGCAGTTGCTCTTTTCAAAAAATAAAATAAACTAATTTTACAATAAGTAATAAAACTAAGCTAAGCATACAGTGCTTCCACAGTGAAGCTTCAAAAATAATCAATTCAAAAATAAATAGGTCAATTTCGTGCATTCTTTCTTATACGTTTTCGTATACAGATACGCTCCAAATTAAGATCGATTGTACTGAATTTGTGTCTCTACTACTTATATTAACCCTAAAGAAGTCAATCGAGAAAATAGGTGATCTACGGACTATCGGTCTGTTGGAATCTTTGTTTCTTTAGAGAAGCTTCGGTTCGATGCAGTTTATTCCGCGGATTGGATGAGCCACAAAATAAATTACTGTTTCCCCACGGAATACTGGGTCCACTATTTTTTTTAACTAGCTTTTGCTCGCGACTTCGTCTGCTTAGAGTTAGGTTTACAAATCACGTCGATACGTTGCTGCTTGATTGAAGGACAAACAAATAAACAAAAATCGCATATAACATTTAAACAACTTTCGCATTTTTATATACGCGCAGACTGAAGAGTCTAAATAGTATTCGAAACTGCTTGACAAAGACGATGGTTAAAAGTTCAAAACCACTGATTTTTTTAATTATTTCAAAAGTTTCAAATAGGTAAAAATAAATTACAGATAAATTACTAAGTACCTACTAGGTGCAGCATAAAAGGATCTCAAAGGATAAAATTTTAATTAGAACTATCTCATTCCAGATATTTCCCCTCGGTTTAAACTTGGAAAAGTGCAAAGTTACCTTTCATTTGATATTCCGCTTGTAAGACTGCACTAAGAGCCTTTTTATGTTAAAACTAATTTTTACCTGCAGCTATATTACGTTGTTTGAGATGCGAAAATATGTTTGTGAGTGAATTCGTCCTTCAATCACGAAGCAAGGAATAATGGATTGACATGATTTTTTTCATGAGTATAGTTGAGAATTTGAAGAGTTACATAGGCATCCTTTTATCGCGGAAAACTAAGGGTGGGATTTTAAAAACCTTACTCCACGCGGACGATGTAGGGGCAAAAGCTAGTACCTAGCAATCTAACGTCCTTGTGTGAGATATCGTAGATCATAGTTTCAATATTTTTCTGACTTAAATCATATTACTCATTGTGTAACTGATACTTAATTTCATAGAACGTACTTATACATACGATGGCCATAAAAATGCTTTTTTTTATGGATAAAACCGTTTTTTTTTATCCATCTGTGGCAATAAAGATGGCAATAGACCCTTACGAAAGAACGAACGCGCCTATGTTCAGTTACAGGTATGAGTGTCATAGGTCTTTTTTTTTTTGTAAAAACGCCCAGTATGAACACACATGCAATAAATAATCGGCATCGGTGAAATAGTGCGTAACAGTGATTCCACCTGCGTCGGACGGCGCTCCGGCGGCGGCAGGACATGTTGCGGAAATACGAAACAAATCACCGCCAGTAGGCGCGGAACGTACTGGGCGGGACAACGCTAGTGTATTATGAACCTGTAACAATATCACATCACACTTTACACTAATATTAGAAAGGCGAAAGTTTGTATGTGTGTGTGTGTGTTACTCCTTCACGCCACAACGAATGAATCGATTTTGCTGGAATTTGGAATGGAGATAGCTTACCCAAGATTAACACATAGGCTACATTTTATCCAAACACAAACATTTAAAAGACGTGTGGCACTCGGAGACTGCCGCGGTTTAGCTATTGCATAGCATTTTTTATCAACGCCATCTAGCGGCTCACCGTAGAGGAGTCCCGTGTCAGGTTATTTTCGTTACGGAATTTCTGGATTCGGTCTCCACGCTGGCCCGCGATAGAAGCTATGCAATGGCTTAAAAAATGTAATCTGATCATTAAACTACCAGTTACCCTTTCAGTTTTCAGACCGCACCTTTAACCGTTGCTATTGAGCAGTGGCGTAACAATAGGGTGGCAAGACGTCAAAATGCCACGGGCCTCCAGATGGAAGGGGCCCCCAGTCAGAGAGGGCCGAAAGCACAAGAGGATTCTAACATTTATAGCCATTCCTGTGACTACGGCTAGTGCCGAGCGATCATTTTCAAAATTAAAATTGATATAAATTTTTAAATTAAAATTGATATAAATTCTTTGGGAGGGAGGGCCCCATCCGATGAATTTGCCACGGGCCTCAAACGTTATAGTTACGCCACTGCTATTGAGGATGCTGTGTATTCGGTGCCTTATGATAAGAATTCCCGTCACGTCGGCTCGCGGAAGGTGAGGGTCCAATAAAAATGTATAGAGGGATTTGTAAGAGGAATAAACTCCACATTCTGACCGCGGCCGGTGGCGGCGCCGCCAATTAATGAATTATTACGCCGCGGGAATCGCAATCACTCTCATAAAAATAACGATTGTGTTCGCGCGTGACTGATTTTCGGAAAGATGAAAGACATGTAACCTTCTTTTTTTATCTTAGACCTTCTTAGACTTGATGATTTGTACAGCCAAACCGCCAAAAGCAAAATAAAGCCTCTCTTCTTATATACTGCGACGGTGTTCCCACTGAATTACAACATGGGGTTATTCAAGGGGCGGACCAACAAATTCCTAAAAAGCCGGCAACGCATTGGTGGTGCCTCAGGTGCTGCAAATGTTCATGGGCGGCGGTAATCACTTAACATCAGGTGACCCGCCTGCACGTTTGCTCGCTAAAAATACATATAGAAAAAAACTCACACGAGTGAAGAAATGTCAGTCCACACCTTTAACCGTTGGGCTATTGAGGCTCCTAAATCTAAATTACTATCTGTTCGGTTAATTTTCCAGAATATCTATCTTGGTGTTCTCTCACATACGCGCCTTTAGACTTTTTTTTTAAATTTATCTATTTTATAGGGCTTTTATACAATAAGTAGGTATATGACAGCCCCATCGTACTTTTATCATATTATACTTTCAAATCGACAATCGAAACCAACAATTAATAAAATTAATATGCTTAATATATCAGTGACCTAATTAAAAAATTGCAATGAGCAAAGAAGAATTCAAAAAGGTATAAGTATTGTTGAGTTTTAAATGTATCTCTGCCGCGTTTTATTAGAAAAAGTTGGTTTTCACAGATTTTTATATATTGATCTTTTCTAATGGATTGGTAATATTATGTTTTTAAATCGACGATACATGAATTTTTAGTTAGGTCTCTATAATTCTAAAGGTGCGAATGATAGATATGCATTACATTGATTGGTTTTTAATCATCATTTTGGTTGATTATGTAAGTCTACTCTATTTATAAAAATTATGCATGCCGGACATTTGTCGGTCGTCGGCGTCGGCCGTCGGATCAGCGCTTTTTGTTCATTAGGTCGGATAAACGCGCCGGTCAGGTGAGCCCGCGTCCAATTTAAGGGATTTCATTTTAAGCCCATCACGGCTTATGCTAAATTAGCTTTCATGCACTGAGGTTTGCTCTCTCGTAAAAACATACCTATATCCACATTAATGTTTTTGTTTACTTTTTAATCGCTTCGTTGCCCACTCGATTAGTTCAACCGTTGAACTAGCGGCTGGCTGTACATCAATGACTTTGCTGTACATAACTCTGAAAATTTTGAGACAAACTTGGGATTCGAATCCCTGACAGAAATGAAGTGTCTGTATAAATTGCACTCACCTACCCGATTTAAACTTTTTTTTTTTAATTTCATTATTTAATAAAGGACTTTTAAAGGTGACCTTTATGTCAGCCCCGTCGTTTTCTTAATAAATTGACAGCAATATGTACTTAAGAGTTACTTGTCGCGTTTTATTATGAACTAGCGAACCCGACAGACGTTGTCCTGTCTTAAGTTTTTTTACATCCTCTTTGACGAAATTGGCAGCACGCATTCTGTCAATGTTATGTCAAACGCCATAAGGTTACATCAAAAAAGTTTGAATTGTAAAAGCGGTTACATTAGAAATAATTTAATATGGTGGTTAATATTTCTTAAATTTTCTAATTTTCCGCGCAATTTTCTTAATTTTTTCTTTCATAAAAACCTTCTCCTAACAATAACAAACACAATAAAAAAAGAATTAGCGAAATCGGTCCAGCCGTTCACGCGTGATGCGATTACCAAGGAAATAGGGATTCATTTTTATATATATATAAAAACAACGAACGTGACAATCACGGATAAATTAACGTGACGTATTCTGTTGTTAATTTTTTTCACAATATTTCACAACTTTGAAATTTGACTGATCATTGAAACTCTTGAATATCTCAGCGGTTATTTTTACGAACTTCGCTGGTAGCCATCTCATAACAAAGAACGCTTTCAATTTTAAAAATGCTATAAGTCCTGATTATCAATCATTCTAGCCTGCGGAACCCCTGACCACGCAAAAGTAGCCTCTAATACTTTCATCTAGAATTCATTTTCGTTTGGGTCGGGGAGTTATTTCGGAGATGCATTGGAATCAGCACAATCCGCGGATCGAAGGTGTATCAATCAATGTCTAGAGTATCTATCCTCGATCCCTCATTCATCTGTAATCCTACCTTTGGAGCGAGGTGTTCGTGCGATTATCTTCGGAATTGGTGGATGATAATAATAATACAATTATATTTACCTTCGTACTGATGGCCATTATGTCGTTTGTGTGGATTTGGGTTTTAAAAGACCTTTACGACGTCATGACGAATCCACTGCAGTGTAAATGAAAAAGAATAAAAATTCTTTTCAAAAAACCGACTTCAAACACCACTACAAAGTATAAAAATAATTTTATTTTGTACACGTTTGTTGAAGACGGGCGGCTTAAATAGAAACGATGAAACCGATACGCGATGCTCGCTCGATTTCAATAATCGTGTCTCTTATATGTCACCATAAGATAAGCGTCGCGCATCGATTTCATCGTTTCTAGTTAAGCCCGCCCGACTTCAACAAACGTGTACAAAATAAAATTATTTTTATACTTTGTAGTGGTGTTTGAAGTCGGTTTTTTGAAAAGAATTTTTATTTTAAGCTTTTTAGTGTAGCTTGTTCCTGCTCTCTTTCTCCCCTCCCTCCAACGCTACGGTACTAATGTAGTTCTACACTTGGTACCTACAGTACTTATTAACAATACACAAGAGCTAGGACTAGGAGCTCCAGGATTTAGTCCATGGTTGGTACTAACAATATCAATTCGAAAGCGTCAGTTCGTAATTCCTCCAACTCTGCAGCGTCAGGATTGAGGAGCTAGAACCTTGAACATTATGATGTAGTATATGCTTGGTACCAACAATATCAATTCGTAAACGACAGTTCCTAAATCCACAGTTTAGGTAGGCAGTACCCCTGCAGCATCAGTATTGAAGAGCGAGGACCTTGAATTCCACGATGTAGAATATGCTTGATACTAACAATATCAATTCGCAAGCGAAAGTTCCTAAATCCTCACAGTTTAAATGGGCAGTACCCTGCAGCATCAGGATTGAGGAGCTAGAACCTAGAACTCCATGATGTAATCTATGCTTATTACATTCAATAACAATTCATGATTAGCAGTTCCTAAATCTCTACAATTTAGGTGGGCAGTACCCTGCAGCATCAGGATTGAGGAGCTAGAACCTAGACCTCGATGGTGTAGTACATGCTTATTACATACAATAACAATTCATGATTAGCAGTTCCTACATCCCTATAATTTAGGTGGGAAGTACCCTGCAGCATCAGGATTGAAGAGTTGGACCTGGAACTCTATGATCTAGTATATGCTTAGGCCAAGCATACCAATCCGTAAACGACGGTTCCTAAAGTCCCATAATTTAGGGGGGAAATAACCCTGCAGCATCAGGCTTGAGGAGTTGAAGGTAAAAATTTTTATGGGACCATTTCGCGAGCTTCCTCTGTCGATTAAAAAAAAAATCTCGTGAATCGGTCCAGAAACCTCGGAGTAATCGGTGGGCATACATAGAAAAAAAAAAAAAAAAAAGATACCGGCCGAATTGATAACCTCCTCCTTTTTGGAAGTCGGTTAAAAAGTTGACTAATCTATCGAATTTGACATCGTTAATGAGGATTCTGAAAATATTGAATTTATATACCTATTGAAATTCAAGTGGCAATATAGCGTCAAAGACGTGCCCCTAAGCGATTTAGCATTCCAAATAGGATGGCGTGTAAAAACCGATTAGGGTATTGGTTTAATTAAAAACTACCATATACGTTCCAATTTAAACCACTACCATCTTGGACTGTATCATCACTTACCATTAGATGTGATTGTAGTCATTAATAAAATTAAAAATGGGGTTCCCACCCCGTTTGCAGGGCTCCGTACCCGAAGGGTAACCAACCCAATTACTAAGCCTCCGCTGTCCGTCCGTCCGTCTGTCTGTCAGTGGGCTGTATCTCATGATCCATATTAGGTAGAGTTAAAATTTTCATAGAATATGTATTTCTGTTGCCACTATAACAACCTTCGACCACTTAGCCGGGACGAGCCTTTAGTATACTGAATATATTCTGCCACTTTCTGCGGGAGGTGAGGTAATCACGTACAGCCTACGTACAGCACAGATTTACTCACTTCCACACACTCTTGTAAAAAACTTAATGTCTCTATGGACGCACACTAACTCAAAAGCTGTCACACTTACAAGCTAACACGTACGTTTGTACATGTACTTCGGCAGAGGGGAATGCGTGCGCTCGCCAAGTCCTGGCTAAATCATCGAAGATAACAACATGTTATAATAAAAATAGAAATAATCTAAAAATTAACGGAGCCTTATGAGAGCCCTTCGTGCGATAGTCCGATACGCATTGGACCGGTTATTTACTTTTACCATGAATGTATTGCATTGCAATGGGATATTTATGAATACACCATCGAAACTAGTGGTTCAATCTCAACATATCTCCCACTAAACGAAGAGTTCCACTTGATTGTCTCAATACGTAACAAGGTACAGAGGCTGGATGATGAGCGAGTGATCTGAAATGAATCTTTTAATATCGCGCGGGCGAGCCGTGCTCAAATATTGGTAGCACACGTAACAAAAGGTCCAACGCTTTATTGAAATCCAGTGTTCGAGCTCCGATCATAGCCGTACCTACCTAATAACGAACGCTCGCTCATGTGGAGATGGAATGTGTGAATCTTTTTTTTTTATTCAATAACAATTTTCAATAACAAGATAGTCCTTGACTGCGATCTCATCTGATGGTAAGTAATGATGTAGTCTAAGATGGTAGCGGGCTAACTTGGAAGGGGTGTGGCAGTATACTTCAACCCATACCTCTAATCGGTTTCTATACGCTATCGTACCGGAACGCGAAATCGCTTGGCGGGCACGTCTTAGACAATAGGGTGGTAACTAGCCACGGCCTTCCACTAGAAATAAACGGAATTTTCCATTTTGTACATCTTAAATCAAAACATAAATGACAAAAGTCAGTAAAGTCAAGTCCCTGCAACTTATTTGTTCATCGGAGGGCGGAGAGTTTGTCAAACCATCTCTCCGCCCCTGTAGTACTATCCACATCCACCATCCATATTCGAACAATCTGGTAAAAATTTATTTGAATGCAAAACTTTTCCATTTCCCTTTCCGCTAGTAATTAATAGAGCATACAGAGTCCGCTTCCGTACGAAGCTTACCTTAGACTTGCCGTTAGAAAAAATATATGAGAAGTATCAGGAAATGAAACAAAGGTAGGTGCGGATTGCGATTGTCAGAGGCTGTAGCACAATCGGCTTTCAGATTGCAGGCGACAGAAAAAACGGTGTACTAATAAGCTCTATTGACAGAAGGTTCGACTGGGGGCAAATTGCGTGCTACGTGCAATAAGCCACGTGCAAACAACTCTATATTTTCTCTAACTCTAAAAATCGCACGGAAACTCTTTGTTTTACTGAGTAAAATTAAACTATGCCACTCTCCAGGTCCTCAACTATACCATGTTGGTTTGATGAATCGAATTGTGGATGAAATTAAGGACTGATGTGTGTATTTAAAGTTAGGGGTTAGGGGTTGAATGTACACTGCCATACCCCTTCCAAGTTAGCCCGCTACCATCTTAGATGCATCGTTACTTACTATCAGGTGAGATTGCAGTCAAGGACTATCTTGTCATCGAATAAAAAAAGTCTCAATAGCCCAACCAGTCAAGGTTCTGACTGAAAACTGTAAAATTGACGGTTCAATGCTATACGCTTATTTGGATGGATGAAGAGAATATTAGTCAAGTTTGGGGTAGCTAATATTCTTTAAATAAATTTTGTTCAATTCACTCGTTCTTCACAAAATATTGTACCCTGTTGTTTTTATTCTTCTCTGGTGTACTATTATAGAATAAAAATGATTTATTTATTCATTCAAAAATACACACAGTCACTTTATTTGATCAACCCGCAACTATTATGCTGTCTGGACACTCTTGTTGAACATGTATAAAAATCTGTAACAAAAGAAAAACTAATTTAATTTATTCAAAACATCCTAAGAAAAGTTTGAAACAGATGTCCCGTCCCTGCAATATTAAATACGTGTACAGCCGGGAGACAATGCATAGCTAATGCGCGGGAACTTTGCAATATAAAATCATGAAAACTCCGCAAGTTCGCCGATCGAATAAAGTATTCATTAAAAGTGAAAAAGTTCGCCGGGTCAGGTGGAATCTTGGAGGGTACGGTTTTATTTTCAGAAATTCAACATAAATTAAAAATGCGGACCTAACTTTTATATTGCGAAGGATCGTATTGTTAGAGTTATTTTGTGATTAAATTTTGTTATTTAAAAAAATCCAAAAATTCGATTAAGTGCAATAAGATTCCTAAAACTGTAATGGGAGAAAAACAAAAGTACCTAACTCAGTCACTGTTATGAAACGACTTTTAAGTTTTTACTGTTGTTATCAAAATTAGTTAGTTATTCAAAGAGAGTAAAAACTTCAATTCGATTTTGCTATTATTGCTTCTGAGGCGTTTTCAAAACTTTTGTAACAAAACTTTTTAAGGTATTTTTCATTTTTATTATATTACTAGCTTTTGCCAGCAACTTTGTACGTGTGACTTGGGTTACTATTTCTCCGGGGTAAAAGGTCACTTTCCTTGCCATTAAAAATCCCGTTCAATACAAAATGTATGAGAAAAGGAAATTTATTCATAATCATTTTTTTCGTCAAATTTCAATGTTTTCAATAGTTATACTGCTACAACAAATCAACAACCATGGAAATCGGTCCGGTCGTTCTAGAGTTATAAGTGTTAGAACGATCCCGACTTTGTTCTATATAATTATTAAGACTAGCTTTTGCCCGTTTAAGTTCCATTTTTCAAACCCCTATTTTACCCTTTTAGGGGTTTAATTTTCAAAAGTTATTTCTTAGCGGATACCTACGTCATAATAGTTATCTGTATGCCAAATTTCAGCCTGATCCGTCTAGTGGTTAGCGCTGTACGTTGATAGATCAGTCAGTCAGTCAGTCACCTTTGTCTTTTATATATTCACAGAAGAAGATTAGTTTTAATGCTCTTATTATTTTTGAAACAATATAGAGTGCGCTTGAGGCGCTTATCAGAGTGCGTAACGAAATACACAAACCTTTAAAAACGGTCTTAATATATTATAATATCTTAATGCACGTGGAAGTCACGACGAGTAGGTATCAGTTGGTTGTTAAATAGTAGTAAACCGTCATGATTTGATAATGACCGGTCATGAAATCGGAACGGCAATGTAATATTCAGCGGCTGACGTGCAGGTGCGGCCGGCTTCTTTATGCATGAGAGCTCTTGTGATTCCCGACGCAGGTCCCGATATGTGGGCGCACAGAATAACCGCCAAGTGGTACAGAGGCGCCGCAGCTCACAACTGAACCGTATCCGTCATGTATACTATAAACATATCGCTCATTTGCGACAAGGGTGACATAAGTCAAAATCGATGACGAGAGAATTCTCTCGTTAGAGAGTAATGTTTTGTGGATGCTGCGGTCTTGAAACAACACAGCGGCCAACAAAGCGACAGAGCATTAAGTCCCAATCTCTCTCGCTCTTATTTTTTTGTGGTTAGCGTAATGTTGTTTTTATAGCAAAAAGTATAAATTTTCGACACTAAAATTGGTCAATTTTGAATTATGTCACCCTTGTCGCAAATGAGCGATATTTGAAATTAGATAAACTCTCAAAGTGCTAATAATTGGGTCTGTCACCCAAATACTGTTGGTTGAGATTAATTAAAAATTTAATTGTTTAATAGGGTTGAACGATTCTTCTTCTTTTTTTCCTTTTTTATCAACTGATAGAGGTCCACTGCTGGATAAAGGTATCTTACATGGACTTCCACAGTTCTTGGTCTTGCCGTCTGTATCCAGCGGTTTTCTGCGACTCGTCTCATGTCGCCGGTGCACATACTTCGGTCGGACGTTGGGGGTCGCAAAACACTGCTCGTCGTGTCGTAGGTATGAACTTATTCAAACTGACTCGTTGGTGGTTAATAAGTTCAACTGCTGATGACGAGGTCCCGAGTTCGATGCCCGAGTCGGGCCAAAAAATGTATTGGGTTTTCTGTCAAGAAATCCTCAGTACTAGCCTGTAGTTAGGAATTTAGCGGTGCCGTGGTAAAGCCGTCGATACTGCGCTCTCTCCGGTCGTGTCGGATTTCCGTCCCATCGAACTATGAGAGTGAGGGAATAGAGAGTGCACCTGTATTTGCGCACACACTGCACTATAATATCTCCCACGCAGATGGCTAATCTCTGTAGAAATTGGCCGCCGTGGCCGATTCGGTCGGGAGGACATTATCATTATTATTATAAGTTCTTGCATTTCACGAGGGCGCGTGAGCTTTACTTGTGTGCGTGCTGTCAGGTGCCTAGGTGAGAGCGGTCAGGCGCAAGCAAGCTCTCGCTCAAACTTATACAGATACGACACACACACACAACCATGAGCCACGCGCTCTTGGTATTGAAAGAACTATATTTATTCGGAGAAAAAAATCTTAAGTTTACACATTTAAGATACTCGCATTTTATAATCTTTGGCCGGCCGTGGCCAGTCGGAAGCGTGTACCTCGGAGCATTTACATTTATATTGGCTGGAGTCGTCGCTGCCTTGAAACTGAAAGAAGCAAACTCTCCACTGAGGAACGGAATCGATTCAATTAGATTATACCTTTTCTTTTGCGATTGTTTCTACTTTCTTTGCCATGAGGAGAGAGTTACAAAGATGGCCATAGAAACCGGCAGGTGCAGGTTCGCTTCCCGTTCTCAGTTTACGGAAACTTGACAGAGATATTATCTTTTTCTTAAATTAAAAAGAAAGGATGACTGACTGACTGGACTATCAACGCACAGCTCAAACCACTGGTCGGATCGGGCTGTTTAGCATGCAGATAGCTATAACGACGTAGTCATCCACTAAGAAAGGATTTATGAAAATCCAACCCCTGTATAGGATTGAAAAATCGAACTTAACCTGAGCGAAGCCACGGGCAAAAGCTGGGGAACGAAGTCGCGGGCATCGTCTAGTAATTTATTATGTATAATGTTATAAATGCGAAAGCTTGGATAGAAGGATGTTTGTTATTCAATCGCGCCAGAACGACTGAACCGATTTAGCTGTTTGGCACTGTATTGTAATTTGTATAAAAAAAGAGCTAAGAAAAAGTAGATTATAGAATCTTTCACTTACACATTAATCTGTTGTGGGTGTAACCACTAATTCCTGTTGCAAACCATTTAAAACACCCCCCCTTTCGGGCAGCAATGCGCGAATTTCCGCGCGAGGCTCACAAAACAATGGTCCGGGCGCGAAACAGGAAAGTGCACGTACATATTTATGCGCCCGACTCCGCGCGCCGGAAATTATTGTTACCGTTGCATTTACATTTCGCGCGCACTCCGAATTTATTGCCGCTGTTTAATTTCACTTGTTTATGAATTTCTCCCGAAAGCCGCGCGACCGCGGGACCTACATTTGCAACATTTAAATTAATATAGTAGGTATATTTATGAATTCTACTAGAAGTAAATATATTTATTGTGAGTTCACACTAGCTTTTGCCCCCGACGTTATCCATGTGGAGATTAGTTTTAAACTTTCTGCGGGAACAATTTGTTTTTCCGGGATAAAAAGTAGCCTAAGTCGCTCTCAAAGTCCTCAAACATACTCACATGAAAATCAAGTTGATCTATTGCTCCGGTTTCTGCGTGTTTAAAGGACAAACCAACAAACGAACACACTGTGTATCCTTATTAATACTATAAATGTGTGTGTCTATTTTTTGTTTTGTCCTTCAATCACGCCGCAGCGGCTCGCTACGACTCGGCGTGTTTTTTATGCGGGTTTAGTTAGGTTACTTTTCATCCCGGAAAATCATAGAATTCCCGCGGGATTAACCATGCGGACGAAGGCGCGGCCATCATATATTACCAAGGATTGAACACAATACAAACTTAGGTACACTACGTTTACTTAACTAAAGCAAGTTGTACCCATAGACATGTTACTACCTACTACCGTAAGGTTTTACCGCAGAACGAATGAAGTACAAACAAAGGCGTTACCTAACCAGTGGATAACTAGTGCAAGTGATCCCTCGGGAGCACTCCACGCCGCGGGTTGCCACACGTTTACAGTTCTCGTTAACCTGAGGATATAAACTGCTTGATTGCTACACTGCGTTACTGCTATTAACTATGGGTGTATTTTTGTGAATTAGCTCATTACCTACAAGAAGAGGTTATATTATTTGATTTTTTTTGTGTTACAATAAAACTGATAACTAATGTTATCTTATTACTGTACCTACTAGTCGATGCCCGCGACTTGGTCCATGTGGATAAAGGTTTTTTGATTCCCGCGAGAACTCTTTAATTTTCCAGGATAAAATGTCTAGAAGCCTATCTCTCTAAAAGCCTATCTGTTAATCCTGGGTACAAGTTGTCTTCATTCCAAATTTCAGCCAAATCGGTTCATTCGTTGTGGCGTAAAAGTGTAACAAACATACACACACACACATACAAAAAATCGGTCCATTAGTTGGAGATCTACGAGGGAATAGACAGACACATTAATACCTATGTAAAACTTGCAATAACAAACCTCTTTTTAGTCGGGGTTCAAAACTGGTTATAAAAGAATGTAATCATAACTATGATGCGATACAAACGCGCAGTAAAGCAGATTTTAAACAAATAGAATATCTGAACAATATAATTAAAAAAATTTAAAATTAAACCGTAGATATAATCTATACTTATAGCAAAACTGTAAAGGGACGAATTCTGTACATTAAATATATTTTGAAAATTTAAAAAAAAAAAATTTATTGAAAGAATAAAAATAAGTATAAAAAGTATCATGCATCGGCCGGGAATCGAACCCGGGCCGCCCGCGTGGCAGGCGAGCATTCTACCACTGAACCACCGATGCTTGTACAATATAAACAAAATTGACTTTTCCTAGATAAACTTTAACACAAATACATAGGAATATGTACTTAAAAGCTTAGTCAAATAAGATGAGTATTGCGTGAAAGTGGAATCCTATGACGTTCACTTGCGTACGCGCAGCTAGCAATATCGTCGGTCAGTGACCCAGAGTTATATCTGATGAGCTTGCAGCAATATAATATTTTTTTTTTGCTATCAGCACGTTTTTAATACTATTTTAAAGTAGGTACTTAAAAAATATGATTATGGTAATTATGTATTTTAGCTAGATAAGCGAAAAGTTGGTACGGTACGCTATTATCTAAATATATAAAAGGCAAAGGTGACTGACTTACTGACTGACTGACTGACTGACTGACTGACTGACTGACTGACTGACTGACTGACTGACTGATCTATCAACGCACAGCTCTAACCACTGGACCCATCGAGTTGAAATTTGGCATACAGGTAGCTGTCAGGACGTAGACATCCGCTAAGAAAGGATTTTGGAAAATTTCAACCCCAAGAGGGTTAAAGAGGGGGTTAAAAAATCGAACCTAACGTGAGCGAAGCCGCGGGTTAAAGCTAGTTAGCATATATGTTGTGCCTTTTGACCTAAACGGAAATGGAACTACGCACCTTTTATTCACCGCCCAGCTTTTGCCCCTATCTTCATCCGCGTGGAATAAGTTTCTTTGTTTTTCCAGGTAAAAAGTAGCCTATGGCACTCTTCAGCAATTAATATTCATCGTTGTCAAAAATGACAAAAAAAAATTGAACAGAACGACAATAGAATGACAAAAAAAAAGGTGACCGCTGTGGTGAATTTTTACTCACAATCCATTGCTCACGCTCTTGCTAGTATTTTATTTTGATTTCTCAAATTAAAATTGCACCTTAGTTTAACGAAATAAGAAATAACGTCAAATAATAATAATAACAATAGGTCTGTGCGCAAACACAGGTGCACTCTATTCCCTCACTCTCATACCGCGATGGGACGGAAGATCCGACACGACCGGTAAGAGATCAGGCGCAGGACCGACAGCTTTACGTGCTCTCCGAGGCACGGGGGTGACTAACCGCCAACTTCCTAACTCCGGTCTATTACGGAGAATTTCTTATCAGAAATACCAAATACATTTTTGGTCCGACCCAGGAATCGAACCCGAGACCTCGTCATCCGCAGTCGAGCTTGCTAACCACTGAACCAGCGAGGCAGTTACCGTCTAATAAGCACCTATTAAGTACCAAAGTCGCGTCGTACTGACTAGTAGTCTTGCTTGTATAACAGAGGCCCAAGTCTGCTATTGCAATGCTATTGCAATTGTAGTTCAATTGTCTATCAATGACATCCCAATTGCTACTTTTAGCAATTTGACTTGGGGCCCAGGGGTTCAATTGTCTATCAATGACATGACAATTGCTAAAAATAACAATTGTCATGTGAGTACCGATGGGGCTGACATGAAGGTCACCTTCAAAAGTCCCTTATTAAAAATGAGAATAAAAAAATAAAAAAAATAAAAAAACAATTGTCATGTCATTGATAGACAATAAAACTACAATTGCAATAGCAGACTTGGGCCCCAGATAAGTCGATTGCCCATGTCCAAAAACGTTACGCACATCCTGTGTACACACCGACGGTTATTTTCACATTTCCCTTCAATAGGGGCCGTCAGTGTGTCAATATTCTAACGTCCAATCATTTTTCATACTATAGCACCTTGACCTACCTATGTTGGATAGATTTTGGATATGGCAAATTATGTGTTTTTTTTTTTTTTTTAATTTTATTATTGTTAAATACTGTGGTTAAATAGATTAGTAGGTATCACAACAGTACTTGCCTGATGATTAAAAACATGAATAACAAAAACAAAATGGATAAAAATAAAAATATATATATTTCCTGGCTACTACGGCGATCATTTGACGATTCGAAAGCACTTTGTAAACGTTTATTTAAATGAATAAAAAATCTATTCTATTCTACTACAAGACCGGAAGAGTAAGTACATCCAGAGAGCAACAACGAGGTTAACTTCGTAACTCAAAGGCTCGTCACCGGCACATCATAGTCATCTCAAACCATCGCCGATCCATTAAGTAAATGACACAGACTCTTGAATGAAAATTGCAAAGTGTAGATTGGCAGATTTGAAAATATTATGGAGAACGAGGGTCCTCCAAATGCAATTGGAAGCATGCAGATTTCCTCACGATATATTTCTTTACCGTTTTTATTTTAATTGCTTAAAATGGGCAGGTGGTGCAAAAGGTACTTGGGACCAAGTTTTACACTGTTCTTCAATCTTGTTTATTTAATGCAAACATTATTTTATTGTTTCTTATGCTGCGGCTACATTATCGTACGAAAATTTGTGTTCGGTTATAGGTATGCGATGTCCTTGTTTGAATTAGCATTCAATGTGTTATTCCTACATTATAGACATTGCCGCGATAAGGATTCGTGTTCGCCCGAATACATCGCGATTCAACGAACTACCCGGCCACACTTATCGCGATAGTGCGAATATTCACCGAATCCCGACAATATAGCCACATTACTAAATAATCTATATATATATATAAAATTGACTGACTGACTGACTGACTGAGATATCAACGCACAGCCTAAACTACTGAAGTTAGAAACTTGAAATTTTTACAGTTGGTTCCTTTTATGACGTAGGCGCACACTAAGAAAGGATTATCGGAAATTCCAGCCCTAAGGGGTTTAAATAGGGGATGGAAGTTTATATGAAACTCCGTCATTTTTCAAGCTGTTTCCATCAAAGTTGGTATTAGAGCTTTCAGTTAAAAATAAAGAAGTACGTGTGACACAGTTTTTGAAAATTCCACCTCAAAATCTAATTCCACGCGGACGAAGTCGCGGCAAAAGCTAGTTTTTCATATACCGCATCCGAAAGATCCCGCATTCGTAGCCAGCAGACAAAACTTGCTATGTCACGTCACGTCACGTCGAGTGCCGTGACGCGGCGACGCGTGACAGGTGACATGTTTGCACCGGTCTCTGTTAGTTCGAGCCGTGCTAATGGTCCCGGCCTGAAAAATGACTGCTTTGTGAATTTTTATTAGCCTTGTTTTCTTAGCGGTTATCAAACCGTGACAACGCCGTGACGATGAAAAATGTTCACTTTTGTTAATAGAAAAATGGAGATTTACTCTAAGATTGGTTTTAAGATTTTCATTTTTACCTTGTTCTTCTGGTGGCTTCTTGGAACAGTACTTCTTAGAAACGGGATTAACAAGCTATTCTCTATTTCAGTGGTTATTGAAAACGATAGAAAATTGCTAACTAATAACTGTCAAACCCTCATTTCGTAATACATAATGCTAATGCATAATGATTTTCGATAGCCATTGACGTAGAGAGAGCCCTACAGATCTATGATTTTCAGATTCAGACCCATAAAGGTAAAAAAATATTATTATGTCTAAATTGTCCCACTGAAAAAGTTATAATTACCTAATTACCCATTAGTTAATAATTTAAGAAATACCTAAGTTTATGATATTAATTTCTTTGCAGAAATTAAAGTGGTAGGTATTACGAGCATCTTGCGTTCCTATCTTTACTAATTACTAAATGCCAAAATGTGTTTGTTTGATGGTTTGTCCTGTAATCACGCTGCAAAAAAAGCACGATCGACGTGATAACGTATAATTGAGGACCTGGAGAGTAACTATGCTACTTTTTATCCCGGAAAATCAAAGAGTTCCCACGGGATTTTAAAAACTAAATCCACGCGGATAAAATCTCGAGTATCAGCTATTTGTAAATATTAATACGCTAAAAGAAATTAAAATATTTTTTTTATTCAAAACATATTTCGATATTAGGTCCCACCTAGACTAGTATAACATATTTTTAGCATCTTAATTGTTACTCACAATCGTGCAATAAATGAATTGAATTGAATCGGATTAGGTCGATATGAAGTAATATTTATCGATATCGACAAATCGTCTGAATTGCGCGCGAAAAGGTGAAAACAGCTGGAAAATGGGCTGAAAGGGATTGAAATTTATTGCAGCGGCCTTTATACGTGCGGGTGATTGATCCTCAAGCGCTGAATGCCGATGAAGTCAACGCTGCAATAGCTGCCGCCGTTATTTATTGGCATACAAATTAGTATTTTTAACCGACTTCAAAATACGAGGCGGTTCACAATCCGTCGGAATCTCTATGAGTGTTACCCGATTACTCAAAGATTGAACCGATTTGGAAAATTCTTGTGGTGTTTAAAACCTAGCTACTTACTTCCTACCAACTTATCTACTTCCCAGGTGGTCGCATGTTCATCAGGTCAGGATCATTAGTGCACTTTTCAGTGTAGTTTCCAGTGGGTGGTGGAAATCATTTAACTATAGGTGACTCGCCTGCTCGTATACTAGCTATTTACATAAATAAAAGTATACAAGTTAACAACAAACAATTTCTATAAGTAGGTACCTTAATACCATCATTTCAAAGTGAAGTTATTGACAAACAAAAGGTAGATCAATCTGCAATAACAGTCCCACCGGAAGCTACAAATCGTCGAAACGGCGGGGGGAGAGGTGAAAACAGCTGGAAAATGGGCTGAGAGCGCTTCACGATTTATTGCAGCGGCCTCCGCGCGTCCCAGTGATTGATCCGCAGCGCTGAACGCCGATGAAGAGAGCGCTTTGCGGCGCTGTGCGGGTTAATTTATGACTACGGGAATTAATATTTGAATGTCGTTCCTTTATTTGATCTGTTCCATTATTCACACAATTCAATGCATTTTTTTTTGACAAGATAGCCCTTGGCTCTCACCTGATGTTAAGTGACGATGAAGTTTAAGACGGTAGCGGGCTAACTTGGAAGGAATATGGCAGTGTACATTCCACCTATACCCCTAATCAGTTTCTACTCGCCATCGTGCCGGAACGCTAAATCGCTTAATGGCACGTCTTTGAAGGGTGGTAACTAGCAACGGCCAAAGACACCCATTAGACAAAATCAATCGTTAATTCAATCAAGAGCTAATTTAAATATTTCTAAAAAAAATTAAATTGATTTTCTTATATGACCTACAATAAAATTAGGCATACGATAAATATCAAGCACTTTTTCAAATACTCTACCTCTCTATACTCAGCCAGTATCACTTTGTAGATTTTAGAAAGCATTTTTTATTCGATAATAAGATAGTCCTTGACTGATATATCACCTGATGGTAAGTAACGATGAAGTCTAAGATGGTAGCGGGCTAATTTGAAAGAGATATTAGCAGCTACACTAATCTACCACTGAAAGTGCAAAAAAATATTTTCTTTCATTTTCAAAAGTTAGCCAACAAATAACGTTAGAGACGCGTCCACACGATGAGCATTGAGATAAAAGTGGCTTAATCACAAGTTCGAAACAAATACCTAAGTGAAACTCGTTCCCAAGTTGAGCTTCACCTCAGCTTGAGTGCCAGGAAAACTTTACTTGGCAGCCACCAAGTGGCCTGGCTACTTGCTCACACACTCGCCAAACTTGAACAGGGAAAAAGTTACTACTACCCGACTACGGAAAATTGGGTATTTGACAATTTTTTTTATATATCTACGTAAATATTTAAAAGGCAAAGGTGACTAACTGACTAACTGATCAACGAATAGCTCAAACCACTTTGAGCTATCGGGCTGTTTATAATAGAGTTTAAAAAATTTAACTTAACGTGAGCAAAGCTGCAGGTGAAAGCTAGTTTAAAATAAAGGTTTTAATATTGTAACACAATGTTATTTTTCTTTTTTCTTATTAGTAGCTTTTTCCCGCGGCTTCGCTCCCGCCATCTATTAAAAGTAATCCGAGGTCGTGATTACCAATAGAAAGGAGGTATGTAAAATTACCAATTTTGAATTTTTTGCTGTTCTGTTAGGTTTTCCTATTTTTTTAAACCACCACTGTATTAGATTGAACAAGGCAAAAAGAAATTCAAATCGGTCAAGCAGTTTTTCAATTTTAACCAGACTAACGAACAGCAATTGATCTTCTAAATATATAAAAGAAAAGGTGACTGACTGACTGACTGACTGACTGATCTATCAACGAACAGCTCAAACTGGACGGATCAGACTGAAATTTGGCATACAGATAGACGTAGGCATCCGCTAAGAAAGGATTTTTGAAAATTCAACTATTAAGGGGGTAAAATAGGGGTTTGAAATTTTTAACTTAACGTGAGCGAAGTTGAAGGCAAAAGCTAGTTTCTTTGTGATGCAGATAGATTGTCATGTGCAAAAAATAAACAATTATTTATAAAACACCTGACCCAAAGTTTTAAAGACCTTTCAATATCTAAAAGAAATACCACGTTCGTGTGATGATAAATTGAGTTTATCAATAGCGGCATGGCTGCCGGGATGGCTCGAGACTTGGCAAAGTTATGCCAGCGGCGAAAAAGTAGGAGCAAGTTGTACGAATTTAAAAAATAATAAACCATTCCGAATGATAGGTTCATTTGGGATGGTCGATATCTTAAACACAAACCGCATTTTCGTTTGTGCTTAACGATTTACTTAGCGTAGTGGTGAGCGCTGTGGTCTTATAAGTGCGAGGTCTCGGGTTCAATTCCCGGGCGGAGACAATTTGGGAATTAATAATCTCTGAATTGTGTCTGGTCTGGAGGCTAGTTACTATCCAACCGTCAAAGACGTTAGCCAAGCGATTTAGCGTTAGAAACGCGAGTAGAAACCAATTAGGGGTATAGGTCGGATGAACACTACCATATCCCTTCCAAGTTAGCTCGCTACCATGTTAGACTGCATCGTCACTTACCATCAGGTGAAATCGCAGCCAAGGACAACCTTATCATCGAATAAAATAAAATAAAAACTTCTCTTTTTTTGTCGGGAGTGAAAATATAGCAAACGATAACAAATCATAACATCCAATCACCGTCCATACCCCATACTTCTTCCATCGTTACGCGCCATTGATTCCTATAAGATTTTACGAGCTACCTTCGTGGCGACAATTTATTACTATCAGCTTCACGGCTGACTGGCCGCCGCCCGCCACCTGACAGCAGGTATGATTTAGGACACCTAGACACAGGCGCAGACACTAAATTAAAACCTAGCTCAAAAGATAGTCGCAAATTGAGAATGAGATTTACTTCTTTTATCTACTGACTTTCTTTAGTTGGTTTTCAAATAATCCTACTTAGTATTATAAAGGTGAAAGTTTATATTATATGCGTATGTGTGCTATGTAGTATGTTTGGTACGCAAAATTACTGAACGGATTTGGCTGAAATTTGAAATGGAGATAGATTATTATATATTTATTAACGCATAGGCTACATTTAATCTCAGAAAATTAAAAAGTTCCCGCAGGAAACAAAAAACCTTAATTCACTACGCGCACGCGGACGAGGTCGCGAACATCAGCTAGTATTATAAAAGCGAAAATTTGGATGTATGGATGGATGGATTAATCACGCCTGAAGCGATTTGGCTGAAAGGCACAGACATGGATAACACAAATATTATATTTACCTACTTGAATTATCCTCAGCGCATCACCTCACCGCCGAATCTTGATCTAGTTGAAAGCATCCGGTCTAGAGCCTGAAATATGACGTAGCCCAGGTTCCGGCTTCGGTCTAGACAAATTTTCATCTCGCTAGAGCGATGGCGCTATCCCGAAGATTTGTGTGGATAAGGTGAGAGGTAACATGCTACTTACTCTCTCAATCAGAGCCATATGCACTGTATGCAGTATGTATTCTTTTTATCTAAATATATAAACGGCAAACGTGACTGACTGACTGACTGATCTATCAACGCACAGTTCTAACCCCTGAACGGATCACGCTGCATACAGATTATGACGTAGGCATCCGCTAAGAAAGAATTTTTGAAAATTAGACCTCTAAGTGCGTAAAATAGGGGTTTTAAAAATCGAACTTAACGTGAGCGAAACCGCGGGTGAAATGTTAATTATAAAATTGTTACACTTTCCCATATCCCTCAAAAATAGTTTTTAAGAAATAAAAAAATAAAAAATTTCCGACGAATTGAGAACGTGGTAGATCTTAAAACCCTTCTCTCTGAGATCTATAGAGCGTGCTCTGGCTCAGCTTGAACTTAAGTTAGTATTAAACGAGACACAAGTATGCACTGACATAAATCTGTCTCGTTTTAACTCTGTCTTGAGTCTGACTAGAGTAAGAGTGCGGACTATAGATTTTAGCCTAGCCTAGAAGACCAGTAGTGAGCCGTTAATGGGTTGCTAAAGGTTGCTAAGATGGATATTAGTAGTATATTAGTAGGAAGTATATTAGTATCCATACTATCTTATAAGAAGTTTGACCTCTTTTTTTCATATGAATAGCGGGCAAACGAGCTGGCGGGTCACCTGATGTTAAGTGATTACCGTCGCCCATGAACACTTGTAGTACCAGAGGCACCACCAATGCGTTGTCGGCTTTTCAGGAACTTATTGGTACGCCTTCCACTTCTAATTTATCTATGTTTCAGAATTGTTTCTTTCCCTTGTTCTCCAAACAAATGAAAACTCGCTCGTTGCTGCAATTGCTGACGTCAGATTTGACAGTTAATTAAAAAAAAAGATACCGACCGAATTGATAACCTCCTCCTTTTTGGAACTCGGTTAAAAAGAAGTATTTCTGACGTCGCATTCAGTATGTTTCCAGCATTTAACTACTTTATAAACGCAGACATAGGTGACACTTGGACACAAATGTTCCTGCTCAATGCAAATGAGACCATCTGATGTATGATGTGTCATCCCTATAAAACATTGGCATCACTCTTCTCCCTATCTCTAAAGCAATAGAGTGCTATTTTGTGTAACCTTTCCGCATTTAAACTTGGTATTCAGTCCTCAATGATAGCGGTATTACTGTTAACCGTATTACGGGGCGTTAAGGTTGGGTTTCGTTTAAATGGAGTGTAAGATGTAAGTTTGCAGGGTTTGGTCTCACGTGGGTTTTTGGAATAAAGTGATGACCCGTAACGCGGCGGCCTGTGAGTTATAGGTGGTCGGAGGTTTATTTTTGTGTCACATTTTGTATTTTGCTAGTTGTGCATAAGGTCTTACTTTGGGAGGCTTTGATATTTTATGGGCAGCTTTGAAACATTTTTTTCAACGTGGCATGTTTTGTTTCAATCCTTGGCCTATGGCCTAATATGTCAGTTTACTCGGATCAGTGTTTATTTAAGCAAATTTCAACAAAGAAAAGTTGATACTGATCAATTTTCATGATAGGCCTACCTCTAGTATCTGTAGCTATGTCCTTTAACACCACTGGTTGTCTGGAAGAAATCGCTATGTAGCGATAAGGCCGCTAAATTGTATAAAATTTATTAAGCTCACTGTTTTAGCTATTTCAATATGTGTGGTGTACAATAAAAGTATATTGATTCATTCATAGGCCACGTTTCTATCCCTAAAGCAAGAAAAGTTCAAAGAAAAAGAAAAGTGACAAAGACTTTAATAAAAACTAACTCTACATGGTAAAAAGGTAAACTCTACATGGTGAAAGGGTAAGATAACGTTTGGAGTGAAATAACCTAATTTTAAATACGTAGCAGCGTAGAGCCTCTACGGGCTACGCAAATAGCTACGAGGGGCGACAAGCTCCCAGGGGGAGATAACCGCCAATAAAAGTTTTTCCATTAACACCTGCCACGTTCGGCAACTATCGCCAACTACCGCCAACTCTTTGCCGCACTCATTAGTTCAAACGTGGCTGTTCTGCGCGACTTTTGCATCAAAACTCTTTTATTTTTGACCGCGAACCCTTCCCGAAAAAAAAAAGCTCGGTCTTTTTACTAATGCAAGAGAAAAGTAAGTTTCTTGCTAATACAGTACCACCCTTGCCGCTATCAATTCGTAAAATACCTAATTGTGTGAATAATAAAGGTTACAAAAAATCACATCACATCACACTAATATTATAAAGCCGAAAGTTTGTATGTGTGTGTGTGTGTGTGTGTGTGTGTGTATGTTTGTTACTCTTTCACGCAAAAACTACTGAACCGATTTGGCTGAAATTTAAAATGGAGATAGATTATACCTTGGATTAAAACATAGGCTACATTTTATCCCGGAAAATCAAAAAGTTCCCGCGGGATTTTAAAAACTAAATTCACGTAGACGAAGTCGCGGGCATCAGCTAGTTAAGAATAAAGGAAGATACATCAAGAGAATGTTTATTAAAAAAGTTCCTAATTTTTTTATGTTACAACGATGGATTTGAGTAGATTTTTTTTTGAAGAAGAGGCCTATATCTAACGATGGAGGAGATAAAAGGCTAGCTAAGAAGAAAGAAGATTATTACTGAAAATCGGCCCACATTCTAAATTACGTAACATCTAAAATTCAAATGTTTTCTTCGTAAACCAATAAAGCCCAGGTACATTAAAATGCACGCGACACCCTGTACTGTGTAAGAACTGTGGAGCGGTCGTCTGGACTACTAAGGAGGTACTAATTTCCCTCTCCCTAACGACCTGAATAAGTTACCTTTAAGAAAGATGTATGAAAATTTCATTTACAAAGTATAAACTTAAGATAACAACTGCAGATATAAACAAATTATTTCGTGTAGCCAAAATTCTAATATAGATTTTCTTTTTCTTTTAAATCGCTCAGCTTTTGACTTATCATGAAAATAAAGAAAATAAAACAATGGTTAACATGTTCGACTGCGGATGACAAAGTCCCGGATTCCATTCCCGGGTCGGACCAAAATGTTGAGGAAATAACTCATTGAAGTTATATAAGAGCCCGTTCAAACAAAAATGTTCACAGTTCTCCAAACAATTAAATGACAGCCATCGCTAGCAACCTCCTAGAAACAACTCACGGTGCTTTTAAGAAGAAATCGCACCAATGTCATTTTGCTAGTATGCAAGGGCCGGTCCACACTCAGTTTAAAAAATACGTGGAATTACTTTATTTTGTATGCCAGGAAAATACGCTTAATTGAATTTAGGTAACCCACCGTCGTTGTCACGCGGCGACGCGCGGCGTGTCACGCGCCGCAGCGACAGGTAGCGTCGCCCCAGTTTTTAACGTGGCAACATTTAAATTAAATTCCTGTCCGACGCACCGCGACACCGCCGAGCGTAATTTTGGCAATTTCAGATAAAACGCTTATCTGTTACTTATGTCAGTTTTGCGCTTTGCAGTGGTATTGTACGTATGCAAATAGGATCTTTGGCCATCCCTACTAATTGTACACAACATAATAATGTTATTACACATTATTTTTTAATTAAAGAGCAATCGCCGAGATTCATGCTGATTCTTCTGGGTTGAAACGGCGTTCCGAACGGCAGATTTGACGATTTGAAAGCACTTTGTAAAAGTTTATTTGAATAAAAAAATATCATATTTCTATAATAAATTACGCAGCACCATAGATGTGATTTATTGCATGGGTATAGTTGAAATATATTACATGTATCATATCCTAGCCAAAAAATAATTACCTAAATGATTAAATGAAGACCTGGAGAGTCGAACTATACCTATATAGATTGAGAGATAAACAAACAAACAAACACACTTTCGTAATTATAATATTAGTAAGGATAAGAATTTTCCTATGTAAATATTTTACCATCCAACTGAACAAATAAATTTTATAAGGCATAATTTTAGTATGAATGTCATGCTAAAAAAATAAAGTTGCTCATCCTCGTCCAACAACGCAAAAAAAAATAGTAAATGACGTCATCTATCAGAGATCGCCGATCATCATGTCGCAGGATAAATAGAGGACACAAAAAAATCCAACCCAAATCCATGAAGATGTGGATTGTTATTATTTGTATCAACCGGAGTATATCTTGTACATTATCACAAAAGACAAGTAACAAACACAAGTGGCAAGGTGTCGTTATGCAGGTGTTAGCAACTGGCTCACGTCGCGCCGTGCCGATAATTAGATGGAGCTCATTAGACCCCTCCGCTCTAACAGGGTTAGCCCTCCGCCTCGCGCCATCTATACAAACCACCTTGGAATATAAAGAACCGATAACTAGAAGCCTCTCTCCATTTCGCAGGCACTTATTTACGTATTGAAGTACCTGCTAAAGTATTCGTTTTGGACGATCGGTTAATTTAAGCAAGGATCTTCGTATTCTTACTAATATTATAAATGCGAAAGTGTGTTTGTTTGTTGGTTTGACCTTTAACAACGCTGCAACAGAGCTACGGATCGATGTCACTGTATACATGGATATACAGGTGACATAGGCTACTTTTTATCCCGGAAAATCAAAGAGTTCCTGCGGGATTTTAAAACTAAATCCACGCGAACGAAGTCGCAACCATCATGTAGATTGTAGTGTACAATAAATGGGAACTTAATACAACAGCGTCCCTACATGGGTAAAATTGGTCCATTTTTAACCGACTTCAAAAAAAAGAGGAGGTTCTCAATTCGACGCGTATGTTTTTTATTTTTATTATTTTTTGGCTATGTTACTCCATAACTCCGTCAAATCTGAACCGATTTTAATATTTTTTTTTTTATTTGAAAGGACGTATCGTCAGGTTGGTCCCATTTAAATTTGGTGAAGATCTGATGAATATCTTTGGAGATGGAGGACGGAACTCCTCATTGAATAAGAGCAAATCGCTCGTGATCAGAGTGTGTGTCGGATTTTAACCATGCATTCTTCATAGCATACACACATAATGCTTTTCTATTCGGCATTTCAATATAATTTTTTTTAACCGAATTTTTGACGATGTTACTCTATAACTCTGTCAAATCTGAACCGATTTCAATAATTTTTTTTTTATTTAAAAGGGCATATCGTCAGGTTGGTCCCATTTAAGTTTGACGAAAATCTGGTGAATATCTTCGGAGATATAGGATGGAACTCCTCATTGAATAAGAGCAAATCGCTCGTGATCAGAGTGTGTGTAGGATTTTAACCATGCAAACTTCATAGCATACATACATATGCTAAATTTCTATTTGGAATAATATATTTCAATACTTTTTTTAAGGAGCAAAACAAATGGTCTAGTGAATTGGTCCCATGAAGCTACACTAAAAAGCTTAAAATAATAATATAAAAAAATATTTTAAAAAACCGACTTCAAACGCCACTTAAAAGTATAAAATAATTTTAGTTTGTACACGTATGTTGAAGTCGGGCCAGCGTTGCGCAATGGTATCATCGTTTCTATATTTTAAGCCCGTCCGACTTCAATATACGTGTACAAACTAAAATTATTAAATCGTAAATACTATTAGGTCGGTATACTTGTTGAATTAGCCCATGAAATGGACGGACCTAAATAGAAACGATGAAACCGGTGCGCGACGCTGGCCCGACTTCAACATACGTGTACAAACTAAAATTATTTTATACTTTTAAGTGGCGTTTGAAGTCGGTTTTTTAAAATATTTTTTTATATCACAAAATATTAAATATGGAAAATATTAAGGATTCAATTTAAATCGCTTTAATAAATAAAACACCCAATATTTTAGACTTTGTTTCTTTTGCTTCACTTTCACATGTGAAAAATTGTCATACGATAGACAATAATGATGTTCCCTAACCACAAAAATTACTAACAGCAACGCTTCCAATAAAATGTTGAATTTATTATCCGGTGTCAAAGAACACCTCTTTGACGCGGTCGCTGCGTCGACTCGATTAACATTAAGCATGTTCCGCCCCCGTCTACCCAGTTACGTCGTAATTTTTATTTTTCGCCATTCATCACGTCGCCCGTCGCGCGTCGCCGCTCCTTGGCGCGTCACGTCGCGTGACAGGTGACGCTTGTCGCGTTTTTGCAAATTAATAAATTGCGTTTTCACACTTTGTAGCGCTTTCACAGCCCTTTAGCATCTTTTTGCATAAACATTACTGCTACGACACAGTTTTTTATTTTTAACCAACTTTACAAATGAGGAGATTCTGAATTCGTCGAAATCTTTTTTTTATATATGTTCTCCGATTATTCGAAGACGTATGGACCGATTTGTAAAATTCTTTTTTGTTTGAAAGGGTATACTTCCCAAATAGTGTCATGGTCAGCAGGTCAGGATCTGATGATGGGATCCTAGAGAAATCGAGGAAATTCTTCAAATTTTATAGGCACACTCGATATACTTTGTGCTTTGTAGTGAGGTTTGTTTTGAAATCATATTGCTATCACTATACTCAAATTCATTTGATGTCGCGTATTTTTTTTTTTAATTTTATATAATTAATTCCCCTTAAGTATGTTCTTTGAAAAACACTTAAAAGGTAGCAACGTAACAACATCTATTTAACCGTTAAGTGCACCAAATCAAAGATGCCGCTCTCAATGATCTCCGGTCTTTGCGACCCCACTATCATTAACAAACAGTCGGCCTAACCCGTCCTCACCGCGGAGTCAATACTTCAATATTTACGAGTTCGGACTACCAACTAGTGATGTACATTAATTTGTCGATATTATAGCTTTGTGTTTAAAAAGTAGAACGAAAAACTAACTCTTTACACTTAATTGCGATGAGACTCCTGTGCATTTTATAGATAGTATAGGTTTACAAAAAAGTTTTAAAATAAGAAATAAGCGTGGAATTATTTTCAATTACATGAAAAACAACTAAAAATCCCATTTATTGAGTTGAGATCATTTTACACTTAAAATGAATTTGCTTTAACTGCCCAAAACAAAACAATTTTGTTTGTTTGTTGTAAAAAAGTAAAGTTCAAGTAAAGTTTTCGCTGGCTCTTCTCAGCAAAATTTGCTCTCTGAACTAGTCGTAATAAGAGCCACAAGTTGGCTTACATGAAATATAAGTAATTAACTAATTACGAATTTGAATTGTTTTGGATCGATAATTTATAGAACGGCACAACACGCAGCGCTTAGTGACCCCAAGATTTATGCGTTTAGACAAGTGCCCTCGGTCAGGTGCGCTGATTTACGGCCGCATCTGATGACGGGGTCGCGGCGACCCCGCCCGTCGCCGCCGGTTCCTTTCCACCGCATTGCCGATACGAGGGTTATTTGTAAGGTAAGCTACTTGGAAGATAAATACATACCTAAAATAATTTTGACTTGTAGGGCCTTTCGCCATTATCATACTTGGGATTTGAGGAATGGTTAGATGGATGGATGTATGGATGGATGGATGGATGGATGGATGAATGGATGGATGGATGAATGGATGGATGGATGTGCAAAACCCTACTGGAGGATTGATGAAACTTCACAATGTAATAGCACATCCTACTTAATATGATAAATGCGAAAGTTTGTCAGAATGGATGTATGGATGAATGGATGGACGGATGTTTGTTACTCCTTTACACCACAATGAATGAACCGATTTGGCTGTTTAGAATGGAGATAGCATACGTAGAATTAATACATAGCCCGGAAAATTAAAGAATTCCCGCGGAAATTAGAAAACCTTAATCCGCTTTTATTGCTTGGGTTTTTGGCAAAATACTTGAGAGGTGGAAGTGCCAGGATAATCTATCTTAGTGTATCGTCATGTGTGGCACAATCTCTTAAATAAATGCTTTTTCTTTCTTTAAATAATAAAAAATAAATAAAATTGATAATTCAAGAAGTTATCCATGCAACAAACATTTGTTTTTGCTCGATTTTAATAATAGCTGGTGTTAAATCTTGTGCGATGGTACGGAACCCTTTGTGTGCAGGTCCACCTCGTAATTGGCCGGTTTTTGAAATTATTTTTAAACAATCCCGCAGCCAAGTAGATTTTTATACAAAAAAAAAGAAAACCAAAAGTCAGATCAGCGTATTATAGTACCGCAATACAATGTTTTAATCAAATTAGGAACAGCTTCCCATAAATCTTTTTGTTTCGTCGCAAATAAAAAGCAGTTTGTTAGTGTCGCGCGCGGGGCTCGCTAGTTTCTGTTTGCGTCGCACTTTTGTTTAAATTAATGTATTTTTTCTACGTGTAACTCTAACGAACCTAATGTAATTGACTTTCAGCTTTTCATATTATGTAATTCAAAAAAGTTATTTGCTAGGTTTTTCTTTGGCAAAAAAACTGCCTGTGTTGAACTATCGAGGATCGTGTCATGTTCTGGATAATAAATTATTTTAACCCAAAAGGCATCGTCCTTCAGAAGGTTACTGGTTCGATCCCCGGCATGCACCTCTTACTTTGTGTAGTTATGTGCATTTAAGCAATTAGCAGTTTGTTGATTTGTCCTAGAATCACGCCGCAACAAAACTATACCGATCGACGTAGTTTTTACGTGTTGTATTCGTTGAGGACCTGGTAAATGACTGGAAGGGGAACAATGTCAATATCATAAAAACTACTGAACTGATTTTGATGAAATCCCATCATCAGATCCTGACCTGATGATAACGGGACCACCTGGGAAGTACACCCTTTCAAACCCTTTCAAGAAAAACATTCCAAATCGGTCCAGGCGTCTTCGAGTAATCAGGGAACTTAGTCATCAAAAATAAAAAAATAATAAAAAAAATCGGCTACGAAAAATGCTTCCAACAAATAATTTGCATTGCAGTATATCGGTTCAATCGGTGTGTGCAGGTTAGCTGGCAGCGCGCCCGCCGAGAGGTGCGCGGGGGAACCTTAGGATTATTATCTCATACATTTTGGCAAAGGTGAATCTTGTTTTTTATAAGTTTTGTTAAATAAATAGTCCTTTTTAAGGTTCCGTACCCGCCGGTGCTTCCACAATGGAGCTTCAAAAATGCATACGTAGGTACACAATCCGTAAGCCGTGCTTACTTTGTAATTGCATGTTTGACCATACAGATTTTTTCTGTTGGCGGATTATAGCAAAATAATTCTAACCTTCTCTTGCCAATTGAAACAATTTGATTTGACGGTATTACGATATTTCAATTTGCAGTAGCGTGGCACTCCACTGTTAGCAGTTAACATTAGCAGCAAACAGCCCGCCATAAGATTCCATAACAAAAGGATCAGGGACCGTTCCGCTGTGGTTCCGCCGTCGCGATATTAACCTTTATGATCTAATTTGGCAAGCTTTGGACATTTGGCAGGCGAGCATCAGCGGCCTCACAACAGGTACGGGATAATGGCCGCCGCTCAGCGCGACCGATGCCCGCCTCACTTGCCAACTTCTTGTCGTTTTCTTTTCTAAAAATTAAAAAAAATATACTCAGCAAGCGTAATTACATTAATAAGAAAAGGGACAACAATAAAGTTTGTACCTTTTTTTTTTTAAATATACTAGCGCTCGGCTGTGATCACACCTGATGGTAAGTGAAGATGCAGCCTAAGATGGAACGCGCTTGCCTATAAGATACTGATTCACTCTTGATTTGAAGGTACCCGAATTGTAGTTAAAGGGAAAAACGGAAGCTGGAGGAGCATTCCAAATTTATGCGGTGCGTATCAGGAACGAAGAAGCAAAGCGCTTTTTACTTTAGATACATGGGTTTTTTTGAATTACAATATAGTTTATTGAAACCGGCCTTAAGTTTGCGCTTATCTTTGTTTAAAAGTAAATTAAAAGATAATATATTATGAATATGAAATTAATTTAAGTGTAGACATACCACAGTCTGCAACAAAATAACGTTCAGTAGAGAATCACTTTTTACTGTTTAAGTATTTCGCAAAAGTCGAACTGTTTAAAAGTTATTCCTGAAATTCAAAAGATTCTACATCCTTTCTTGAATTTAGTGTATTTACTACACTATACCGTACACCGGAACAAGCAGAGAGATACGTAAAGTAGAACGATATGTTAATAAAAAGAAAAGTATGCAGTGACAGGTTACTTTGGCAGTGTTCCTGTAGTCGTAGGAGAGATAGGTGGAGGCCGCTAGGGCACGCTTCCAGAACAAAACAAACGATACGCTGCGATACTAACGAACTATGATATACACCTGTCAGTTACTCAAGGACCTATTTGTACATTAAATAGGTACCAATAGTCAGCGAAAATTTTTGAAAGAGGCTTTAGTTTATTTTTGCCTTTTGATTTTTAAGCTATTGCATAGCTTCTATCGCGGGCCAGCGTGGAGACCGAATCCAGAAATTCCGAAACGAAAATAACCTGACACGGGACTCCTCTACGGTGAGCCGCTAGATGGCGTTGATAAAAAATGCTATGCAATAACTTTACCGCGGCAGTCCCCGAGTGCCACACGTCTTTTTATTTACACTTCAATGTTCTAATACCACACATCTATGAATTAAAAGACACTTCGTTATCCCATAGGTATACATGAATCCAGAGCTTCTAAGTACTTAGAAGCTCTGGATTTACTTAGAAGCGACATTTGTAGATGTCGCTAACAGTTGCTATAAAACTGATTGAAAAAGTAGATACATATCACTAATTTCGTGGCTGACGTATGTTTCGGCCGTGGTGTAGCGGTTAACACACTTGGGCGCGATTCCCAGAGAGACGTGGGTTCGAATCCCGCCGGCCTCGGAATTTTTGATATGTATTTATAAATCTATTAGGCATGTATTACATTCAACTCAAAAAAACCGATCACGATTAGCTTTAAGTCACGGATTCACGTTTTAGGCGGAAAACAGTCCTAAAATTTGGGTTACAGGACAAAGTGCAGTAATACATTGAAACCCAAGAACATACATAAAACATTGTTATACCTCTTTTCTAATGGAAAATCATATTTTACTTTAAAAAGAAAGTATAAATCATTAGATGTAATGGGCGAACAACGAGTTAACCTAAGTTTTAAATCATAAAAATAGGTGCTAATGCGAAAAACTTCGCTTTTCGATGGCAGTTCGGTTAACTAGAATTTCGCATCGTGATGGTAAGTTATGATAATAGTGATTTGAAGTTAGAAGCCTTTTACTTACAAGTACGAAAAATCGACTTAAATTAGGTAAGTGTAGATGCTTTAGACCAAGTCGTCATAACTTCGTGTGAGAAAGAGGACTGCTATTTTGACTTCTGCTATTTATTATATTTTTTAAGTTACATTTAAGCGTCAATTATGAGGTTTTTTTTTATATTAATGTTTTTTATTTTATTTTCTGTAATCTAGCGCAATGAATATCAATGAAAGAACTGTATGAACTGATGACATTGCCACTTGTTTTTTTTTTTTTTTGAAAAAAGTAAAAAATCATTTTCAAAATACACCAACCTTTGGCAATTTTTGGCTGGATTAATTTATGTGGTTTTTCTTTAAATCGTGGAAAAGATGTCTGTAAATGTCACTCGAAAAAGTTTATACCTACACCAGAATTTTTTTATTTTCACAATTAAAGTCTAGGTAATCAGGCAGGAGAGTTTAATCAAAGCAAAGAGGTAAAGTTTTTCATAATGATGAGTACAATAATGAGATTTAGAACACCCAAGCTTCACCCAAGCAAAGACCGTAGTCCAATGTAAACGAAACTGCTCGGAATTTCCATTTTCTAAAAAAAAAAACTAATCCAAAAATTGTCAAACACAAGTAGTTGTCGAACTAGTAACTGGCAATAAAAGTTAAAATAAATAACAGTAGAAGTATCTGCATTGCGTGGATCCCCTTAAAGTTTACGATTGAGCGCACCTAACGAATTGCACCACTTGGCAGAGAGGAGTTATGCCGATTTGTTTAGCGGCGGACTTCGTAACTTTGGCACTTGGTCTCAAAAAATGCCTATCAAGAATATAGCACTCGGCCCCATGACCACAGGAGGCTTAAAGACGCCACAGTCACCAAAGACGCGGGTTCAATTCCCTACAGGAACAATATAGATAGTTTCTTAGTAGTTCTTCTCGATTGGTTGGATTTGGCTGAAATTTCGCACAGAGATAGATTATATAGTCTGGAATAGGCCATAGGCTATAGGACATAGGCATTTTTATCCCGGGAAATGAGAGAGTTCTAGGTTTAGGTGAAGTCGCAAGTATCATCTAGTATTCTATAATTTCTAAATTGTAAGCGGTAATTGCGACCCTGATTGAAATTGCGAAACTAATGTGGAAATGGGCGGGACATATAGTTCGAAGAGCTGGTGGTCGATAGGGTCCCAAGGTGCAGGAGTGGCGACCCCGCACCGGGAAGCGCAGTGCTGGCAGACCCCCCATACTTGGACTGACATCAAACGAGTCGCAGGTGGAAGCCCATGTAAGAGACCTTTGTCCAGCAGTGAACGTCTATCGGTTGATATAGAAGAAGAAGACAGTCTAAGAGTATCGAATAAATCAAACTCAATTGCAAAACGACCAGAAGAGGTAGAGTCAATGAATACCTTAACAGTTCAATTGTGAAAGTTGGATGTGTAGAGAAAATAATGTGAAAATGTCAATTCCTTTTCCCTTTTGGGAATCCCTTCAGCGAATTTCCTTTCAACAGCAAGAGAAAACAATTTATTCATATTGCCTATATCGTAAACCTAACAAAATAAAGGTAAACAAGAGGCCGGTTAACGTATAAACGTAATTTGGGAAGAAAAAACACTGGCCATTACTGTCCTTATCTTGGCTAAGTCAATTTTCCCCACTCTACCCTAAACCTTACAACGCAAACTGTATATGCAGTCAAATCATGCGGTTTTCAACCTTATGCTGTTGATAAAAAGGATGTATCGGTGTAGGTCGGTAAGTTGGTTGCGATTACAATGTTCAACCTGGGTATGTGGAAGAACGTTGACAAGGTGGACGCTGATCGTATAATCCCCATAAAATAAGGTAGCGGAAAAACATTGACACACACCGAGTGCAGTAATAGATACTCATGTTGAGTCATTTCGTTTTTCAGAATTCAAATAAATCTTTCTTTTCACAAACAAACACTACTAATGTTTTTTTTTCATACATTTTTAGCGAGCAAACGGACAGGGTCACCTGGTGTTAAGTGATTATCGCCGCCCATAAACATTTGTAGCACCTGAGGCATCACCAATGCGTTGCCGGCTTTTCAGAAATTTTTTTTCACGCATATGAGTTACCGGTGAAGATATACTCATATTAAATGGAGAAAATCTCCAGTACGAGTTATAAAAACTTAAGGGTTGGCTTTTTATAATGTGTACAATGCCTACCTTTAAGTTTTTTATAACTTGTACTGGAGATTTTTTCTACCTGCAGTACATCCTGTGCACGCCACTGTTTATCAGTAGGGATAACACCTGTGGAGTCTACCGTCTCCACAGAGTTTTGCGACTGGCCAGTTCATCGAGAGGACTGGCTATCTGTACTTCCAATGTTCGACGACATTTAAAAGAACGTAATTTTGAATCTATTGTTCTGGACATGCGCTGCAGTTGATAAGGCATTCTACTAGTTGCAGCTGTCCTAGCTGGTCGGCTTCCTAGATTGTTCTTTTATCCACCAACCGGGCTGGTGTTGTCTTGAAGTCTTGAGTATGGCGTAGGCCTCCGATCACGATAGACATTTGCGGCGCCTGCTCAAACATTTCTTCCAAAGTATATTACTTATTATCTGGCTGAATACAAGTGTAACTGGTGCGACATGATTTTCATTTAAATAGGGACTCAATTTCCCCTGAACACCCTACACCATGCCTCTCGGTGTGCCAAGTCCGAGAGTGAAATAATCCGCAGCGGGCCGGTATCAGCGCGTTCCGAGCGAGCGGTTTACGAGCGCCGCAGTAATGGCCGCTCGCACCTTCGCGTTGATCGCTTTCCCATAGCGGCCGACCCGGGCCTAGCTAATACTTTTCTTTTTATTATACGCGACTTGCGCTTGGCCACAGTCGAAAACAAGAAAAAAGTTTAAAAACTGTAACCCGACTGCGAAAAATTCGGAATTTGGATGTTTTTGATTTTGTTCGTATAAAAATGTGGTCTGTATCACCCGTAGCACTAAGATGTGCGCGACGAGATGTCTACTCGTAACCTCTATGTGAATTTCTAAAGAGATTCACGAGTAAAAGTGTACACAAGATAAGTAGCGTAGAATAATATGGTTTATAATGTGAAATTAAGAAAAGAAGTGGTAAAAAGTTATGTCCGACAGAAACTTAACTTTTTACCACTTAATCGCTGACCAATCCTGACGAAAGCCGAATAAGATACTTTTATCCCGGAAAACCAAAAAGTTCCCACGAGATTTTAAGAAAACTAACGAAGTTATAAAATTTTATCTTCTTATACAATTTGAAATACAAACATCTCGACTAAGCATTTAAAACACACCCTCAAAATTCAAGGGTAACTTACGTACAACCTGTCATTTAAAAGTGAATTTATTTCCCGCCAACATTTCTCCGCTCAGGTGCGCGTAAATCACTCGTCTAGACCAGTTTTATGTGTTTTATGGCTTTGCTGATGCACGCACTATAATATAAGCACTTTATTGTATTGGATTTCTCTTAAAAACATCACGAAGCACCACCTCGAGGAGGAGACGATATGTGCAACGCTCCCTTCTACAATAGTATAAGACCACTCGAGCCTAAGAGTTTTAGGTGATACACAAGGAGAGTTTGGTGATCCCAGTTCACGATGAACCAAAGCATTTGGTTAGTGCCAGCCAATGAGAAAATACTATTTGCAAACTTCACCAATATCTAAGGCAAAATTGGTAGTAGAGTCTTGATTTATGTCATAAGAGCAAATTGGCCTACAGGAAATAAATAATTTTGAATTAAAATTAAAAAAATTATTTCGGAAATTTCCCGCAGGAATCAAAAAACCTTAATTCATGTGTGACGAAGTCGCTAGCATATCTAGTAATTAATAAACTACCAGAAGATATTTATTTGTATCAGACAAATAAATATCTTCTGGTAGAGAGCTTACTCTACTCCTAGCCATGTGACTCCATATATTTTTCTCCTGTAAAAGATTAGGTTGAAGGAAGTCAAGTTTTCTGATCTCGTTTTATTTTTGTTTGTTCGCCAGATCGAGACTAATCAATTTTTATTAACGTGGTCTATTTTATTGCACCTATTATTTTATAGAACTAATCTTTTCTTGCTATTGAATTATGATGTATTTATATTTTAAAGATATAAACAAACTAGTCGAGTTTCTTGTCGGCTCTTCTCAGCAGAATCTGATTAGCGAACCGGCCTGGAGATAAATAATTAATTAATTTATCTCTGGGCTGGTTTGGAAATCTGATGAAAAGTCAAGAATTATTCTTGAATTTTCATCATAGAAATGGAAAATGATGGAAGCAAAGATGTACCCTACGTACATCTTTGCGTATCATGATCTTCTATGATGAAAAGTCAAGAATTGACTTTTCATCATAGAAGATCATGCATGATAAGCAAAGATGTACGTAGGGTACATCTTTGCTTCCATCATTTTCCATCCTTTTGCCTTGCTCACCCAGCCAATGCATTCATCACCACGTTCTATCTTTTGTTTGTTTGCCACTTAAGTCCTCCAACATTCAAAATGTTCGTAATAAACTACGCTGCAGAAAAAACGAACTCCAGAAATATTTATTTCATGACTAACTTGTAGCTTTTACAAGACTGTATCACCGGTTTTACAAATCCCATATAGTAAAACAAAAACCTCATATATCGCCAACCTTTTTCCCAAACCATTCTCAAATTCAAGCCACACTGCACGCATAAACATGGCGGACGTCACAAGGTGTGCTTTATAAAAAATAAAGTGCGATTTATTAAAGGGAACGCTTCCGTACGCCGGGCACGTACGGAACCGGCCAGATTTGAGCCCCCGCGAAGGTATGCTCCGAAATAAAGTTTTACCCTTTTTATATTGAAATAGTATGGAAACTACATAGCTAATACTTTTGTTTTCATTTCAGTAATAGTACTTTTCCGTCTAGTGTTTTTTAAATTTATGAATTTGAAAGAGATTTTTAAAATTCCAAATGCCTATTCATATCTACATATGAGAACATTTTTTATTCGATGACGTAATAGCCCTTGACTGCGATCTCACTCAATGGCATCTCAAGTGCCGATGCAGTCTAAGATGTTAGTGGGCTAACTTGCAACGAGTGTGGCAGTGTAAATTGATCCAATACCGCTAATCGGTTTCTACAAACTATTGTAATGAAATGCCAAACCGTTTGGTGACACGTCTTTGTGGAAAGGGTGATAACTAGCCACGGCTAAAGCCTCCCACAAGACAAAAATATAAAACTGTATTTTTTGATTTCTACGAATTTTAACCAAGAAATCGCACGCAGAATGATCGTTATTTTTTATACTGCTTAAAAACAATGCATGATTAATGTAGTATTCAAGTATCAACTTGATTCGTTTTATGGAGACGACATAATCACCAAGTGACAAAGCTCCGGCAAATATTAAAGATAAAAAACGATTCTAAAAATAAGCTATAAGGACTTAATTAACAGTTTTAAGGAAATAAATCCAATTTCCAAAACACCCAACAACAAGCGATTACATTAGATTATCCAAAGAAAATGAAATTGATTCCACCGAATCCAATTGAACACTATCTGTCAACAGCATTATCTTTACCTCATAGCGGAGCGTGGGGCCGAACCGATCCCCGTACCTGATGCGCCGTCACGTCCCGCACTTTGAATGGCAAATCACGAGAAGGTAGACCTTTGGGGCCTTTGAGACCGAGTATGAAAATAAAATGATTGCGAAGGGTCCGCGGGCACTGTATTAAAATATTCCCAAAGGTTGCGGATATCTGCCGAGCACCTGATGTTTGAGAATAGTTTGTCGGGTTTTATTTTGATTTTATGCGTGATAAATGATGTGTTGTGGTGTTTTGTGAGAGTTTATTTTAGCTTTACACGGTTCACTGTGTTATCGTAAACGGTAAATACATCTTTTTGTTTTTAATCGCGATCATACTTATCTTATAGAATAAGTTACAATATTCGTCAACAGGGGAGAGAAGAAGAGTTTAGTTCAGCATGAAATTGCAGCAATAACAGAGTTTTTTTTGTTCTTTATGTATTTATTTAGGGGTTTTTATACGTTGGTAAATGTCCGTTCTATTGTGATCTGGATACACATTTAACATACAAAAACAGAATTAATCAAAATTATGAAAACCACAACCATACAATCACAAAAAAAAATAGACAAAATTATGTTTATAATTAAATCGGACGTTATATATAAATCATACATAGTCCGGCCATACGTACATTCGCATACCGGGGGAGTTTTATTTTTTTAATTTACACTTGTTCTCTTCTAAGTAATCAATGCAACATCCCCAAATTCAGGAAATACATTCGGGTGCAGGTGAAGTGAAGGGTTGCTTTAATAAATGGATTCGCGCATTCGTTAGCATGAATTAAGCGATATCTGCATCGGATTAATGAAGATATCGCTCTTGGCTTCCGTGCGTATACAGGATGATCACTTTACACTTCAGATGATAATTATGGTTTCGATACGCTTCGGGCAGATTCCATCAGCGAAATGCAATTGAAACTATCATTATAATCGTCATTAGCAAGAGATAGACGTCCACCGCTAGATATAAGTCTCCTGTGAAGATTGGCATATAGCGCGGGGTTATGACACTAATTTTATTGTAATCAATGGCTTTTTGGAACTCATTTAATGAAGTTTAATGTCGTTTGTCTATGTATTGGAGTGCCAAGACATAGACAAACGACACGTAACGTAAGGGTGCGAAAATCTGTCATACAATAAAATATATATTTATATATAAATATAAACCATGTTTCACTTCCCTTAAGTTTTAAGTATAACATATTTTATAGACTTAATATCCTATTAAATGACAGATTTACATATAGTTAACTTATAAAGTTACACCCAAGGTTCTGACGTCAAGTGGTTAACAATTTACCAACACCGGAAAGTGTCAATGCGAAACATGCTTCTCTCGTTCGTTTCAAAACGACGAGAAGTCAAAAGGCGAAGCACCCTGTAGATTGGCATACCTTCAACAAGGTGCGCTCCCAGAGGATCTGAATAAATTACTGCGAATAATTCCAAAATTAACATTTTTAATCTCGGAGATGTTGCAAATAAATTACACAGCCCGCTAACCGGAGATCGCAGACAGGCGATAAAGTGCGCGTTTAGCTAAACAAAGGGTTAACATCACGTTGACATCTTTCATTTATTATATTATTACCTAAAAACCTTCTTCTTCATGCAACCCATCAACGACTCACTACTAAGCGCCTCAATAGCCCAACGGTTAAGGTGCGGACTGAAAACTGAAAGATCGCAAGTTCATCACTCCTGGCACAAGCTTTCCGCTTATTTTTTTTTATTTTCCGCTTTAAAGTCAACTTCGGCTTGGCTCATATTCTTTTTTTTTTTAAGTAGTATTATTTACTTTTAAGTAATCACTACACTTAACTAGTATGTAGTTAGACTTAAGTACCTATTTTTGTTAATGTATTAGTATGTACTTATTAGTGTAAGTGATTGTTAGTAAACCTAATTAAAAAAAATATTGTTTTGAAATGTCATACAATGACGTCCTAACTTTAAGATTTACATTGTATGACGGCATGTCAAAACAATATTGCAATAACACTGCTAAGCGTTGGTGGTAAGTCCCCAGGTTTCCTGTCAGAGAAGGGTTATAGGCCACTAAAGTACTTATTATTACCAAAAGCCCTAGTAGTAGTAGTAGTAGTAACACCCGAAGCTGTCAGCAATGAAAAAGCCATGATATACCCAAGTGGTATGAAGCACAATTAAACGCAAAGCGGCCGCGACCGCGACACGCGCGGCCATTATCGTATTTCAACCGGTCATTTGTCCACTGAATCACTCACCTGACCTGCCGTGATGTATCACCCCCTTTATTGCTCCGCAGGGCTCGCAAACATTCCTACTACGTGGACTAAAGCTAAAAATTGAAAAAAAAAAATGGCCAATCGCGTGCCAGATCACGCGCAGTGTAAAGTTCCGTTGTTGCATTTCACAATTTAATGCATACTTAGAAGGGTATGCATATGTAATTTTTCATCATAAAATGTTTTTATCACATTTTAAAATGACATACCTATTTGGCAATAGTGAACCCACACAACTTATCAATTGAAAAGTTAACTTTATTCTTTTACATTATGTATGTAAATAATTTGACAAAGGTTTGTGGGTTCTAAATAATAATGCACCTAGTTATAAATTTTTAAAAATGGACGTACATCATAAAAATAAAATAACTAAAACACGCTTACAGTACAAGTTGTATAATAAGAGATATTTCACAGCTTTGAGAACATTGTGGCAAACTCTCAGGCATACAGGTTTCCTCATGAAGTTTTCCTTCACCGATCTCCAAAAAGTCAAGAGATCCTGGAATCCGTACCTGGGATCGAACCCTGGACCGTCACCGAAGTCTTGACCACGAAACTATCACCACCAGCTACTAAATTATCTATCTAAAGTTGATTACTTTTAGTAAGCAAATGCAAATGTTGATGACCCCTGGCCTAACGTTTAGCGGGGCTATTCACTATAGTCACTTTGGTCACGGCATGTTGATTACTAGATAAATTTTCTATGAGAATTTTCGAGCGTTTGAAAATGCGTATTTTATAGTGTAGGCAACTTATAGTTTAATTTCATGCTACTAATAATTGTATGTACCGAGCTGTATTTTTGGTCAATATCTCGATACCTCCTACGTAAGTTTTTGTATAAAACGCTTTACGTGACACGTTAATTGTTGTGAAGGTCACTACAATGGATTAGGTCGTCGTTTTAATAACGATACAACTTTATACCTCTTGAGAGTATGTTAAAAAATGCTGTTTTTAATTTTTTTTAAACGAACACATAAAATAAATAAAAGCAAATGACAAAACAAAAACACACAAAACCTAAAATGCCAATTTTGTGGGATACCACAACTTACGTAGGAGTTATCGATATATTCAAAAATACGACATTTTTAGTTTACAAAAAAAATTAGGGAGCAGGCACTAGTGTATCAGAAGTCACTATACATATTATAATGGAAATTGGAATCTCAAGATCGTGTCATCAACTCAAAAACCTACAAAAACGACCTTTCAAACAGCCGCTTTAGTAAAAACTAGCATAGGTACAAAAAAATATTTTTCTATAGGAATAAGCGATAACAAAATTCAAAAATTCTTAATTTATTTTATTTTATTTCAAATCCTGTACGGGAAGATTTTCGAGTTGAGCATTTAATTATTCCGAAGTATCCATCGTGTACTATCAATGAAATTCGAATTGGGTAAAACTTGGACGAGCAAAAGCGTGCTAACGGGCCGAAGTGTTGGGAAATAGCGCGAAAAGCACTAAAACTCATACTAAAACTGCTATCAAGGTGGACGGCGTTTTGTTACAGACAACTAGGGATGGGGAGAGTACTTATCGATATTTGAACTTAAGTTTTCTCTGTATTTTCTTATTAATAAATTAACTTAAAGTGAGAAATGCTTCCTGACGGACCAAAGCGCGAGAAAATATTGCGGAATATAATAAAGTCATGCTTAACTGATGTCAAGGTAGATGGTATTATATTACGATTATTAATTATAACTAGAGACGGGTCTGTATTTAACGATAATTGGTTTTTTTCCATCTTGAGATGTTTCTAGACGCTTACACCGGTTCAAAATGGTATCATTTTATCATCAAAGCTCTGCAGGGCTGACTTGATTAAACAAACTTCTCCAGCAAAGGCGCAGCAGCCCGGAACCTCCTAAACCGTTATGTTCAGAGGAACAGTGGAGAGCCACTCACTTATAGTCAACATGTCAAAATTGTCAATCATATAACCCATATGACTGATGATTTAATGGTTTAAAAAAATTTAACCCTTTCTTTGGAAAAAATTCACGCCAATCCGTTCCTCCGTTTATGCGTGATTATAGTAGAAACAACAAATAAACACAGTTTCGATTATTTTATTATATTAGCAGGGATAGTTCAATGTTTTTCAAAACATTGATTCGCTACGGAGTTACAGCCGCATTTTTAACAAAATTAGAGTACTTACGATAAATTGAATTCTAAAATTGTATTATCTTTTTACAAACTTCGATCAGGCGGCAGGCGCATCACTACAGCGACACGAAAACGGGAGAAAGTGAATTCCTTTCACCTGATAGGACGGTTATTAGCCAATTCGATACCCATTCCTATCCTAATAGAGGGATAATAAAAGGGGCCTCTCTCTATTTTTTCGTTTATTCGCCGAAAAGGTAAAAATAAAATTTTCTTATTCAATTTGGTGGAGGTTTATTTTTCGCGATTTTTTGTAGGTACCGTTTTTACGAAAAGACATGTGACATGTAGTGAACTAACGAAATTTTTGTTCTATTATTGGATTGGGATGAAAATGGAACTCGCTCATTGAGTTACCGTACTAAAGAGATTCCTCTCAAATATAATTTAATATCTACATAAATTATTTTATCTCAAACAATAAATTATAATTTCTTTGTTAAGCGTCATTAAACAAAATCACTTTCTTTTCTCTTCTAAAAATATAGAATTACAATTAACTTTCGAATAAGGTTTTAATCTACGAATATTTAAATTCGGATATCAATTTTCTTCTTTATCAAGTTCTGTCCACTTGTTATGAATCTACTTTGAGGTAAATGCTGTATCTAAATGCTGTGACTTTTACTACATAAAAATATCTATACCAAGGAATATACTACTCTCCTACTACCAAGAATTTAATTATTTTTGTTATCAAAAGAATCAAGATCTTAGCTCCTTCTTTACATTTTAGTTCCTTATAGAAACCAGTAAGAACTTCAACGTTCGCACAATACAAAAACTTTTTCCTATCTATATAGGAAGTGACATTTATACCCTCGTTCTTCTTTTACCCCTTACCTAGCAAAAAAAATCGGGACACGTGTGCTACAAGATGAAAACACGTAAATTACGTTTTGATACGCGCTGAAAAAAGCTGGCCGGTATGGAGAGGCCGTCGTGTAAACCAAATACATTTTGCGAGGGCGCAGTGGTGCGCAGTGGGGCGCAGTGGGGCGCAGTGGGGCGTAGCGCCAGATGCGGGTGATAGTGCGCGTTAATATTACAGGTGCACTTGATCTATGGCCCCGACGTGGTTGGGTATGGGACACGTGATGAGCGATTAGCGATTTATTTTAACGCGGATAAAAGCTCGTCTGTCCCGTTTTTACCCATTTAAAATAATAATACATCCCAAATAAGGTTGCACCAATTCGCTCTTTTCGGTCCGAAGGGTCGGCTTTGCACAGCAACTCAAAGCCGACAGCATTTTTGGTTAAGTTTTTAGTTGTTTAAGTCACTTATTTCGGTGTGTATTATTGGCAGCATTTACGTACAAAACAATTTAAATTCCATGAATCAATAAAATTCCGTATTTTTGTTAGAAATTATTTGAAAAGTTAAAGAAACATAAACAAATCTCTGAAAACCAGCACTGCAGCTTGCTGCAGCATAATGCTGAATGGGGACCTTATTTGATCAAATGCGATTATTTTTATTCTAGTTGATTAAGAATTGTATTGATAATAAAAAATAGTTTCTTTCTTCTTCTTTAAATCAATACAGCTTTAGTTTTATGACCATGATGGTCATAAAACTAAAGCTGTATTTGGAAGGCTATTAAAGTGTTCCATTTTTTACCTCTTTTGTTCTGGGGTCTATCTGAAAAATAGCTTAAGATTTTAATCTTAATTAATTTCAGGATTTTAATCCTGAAATTCATGTATAATTTGAGTTATATTCTGTTCAAATATCAAAATCAGTTAATTATGCATTTTTATAAATTGTTTCTAACGTTGTTTTTGGACAATTGACGAAGACAGTTTACAATATCCAATATCATACGACCACAAAGGTGGCGGGGAACCACTAGTAAGAAAGTGATGATTTGATGTGTTCGCCCGTGCCTTACACCACCCGTCGTGTATAGTAGACGTGTTACGAAGAACAGCCGAAATATTTGTTAAAACAACTCGTCTCGGCGCGTGTAGGTACAGCGCTTTATTGGCACCCGTGCCAACGCGATTTATCAATTTCAATATCTTTACCAAGTTGAGCACGATTTTTGAACTTTACAGAGAAACATGCAGGTTTAATTTGAACATGTCGAGGTGAAATTTTCTATTTTGTGTACAGTTTAATAACACAGTGTGTCGATTCTCTAAAAATGATTGCATCAGTGTAACGATCGCAATGGCCACTGATTAGCTGAATTTATGGTGTTCTTGCTACACCAACCAATAGTTACAATGATGCAATCAATTTTAGAGAATCGACACATTGGTCAAGAGAGGGTAATAACAATTCCAAGTATGACCTGTTGAGGTGTTCTACTCAGAAGAATCTGTTTCAGAACTGGTGTTGATAATAATAAAGATAAAATAAAAATAAAAAAATAAAGAAGGCGTTTTTGTTTTTCAATCGCTTTTTTTTTAATGAAAATATATTTAGTTATTCAGAACCTGGTAAGTGAGATTAGGCTAATTTTTATGCCGGAAAATCAAAGAGTTCACGTAGGATTTTTAAAAACTAAATTGATGTAAACGAAGTTTCAAGAATTAGCTAGTAAAATATGAAGGAAAAAAAATCACACGGACAATTTTATCAGTCCACTATAGATATCAAACCCAACGACTTTAGGACCACAGCACTCAGCACTGCGCCATGGCGCGCCAGGGTAATTCACTTAGCAATAATTAAGGGACTTATCACGAAGGAACCCTAAAAAAGGGAAATGCACAAACCACGCTAATATTTCTAAGCATCTTTTTCGCGTTATCTCAGGAATGAGTTTTTTACGATACTTAGTCGAGTTTTTTGCTCGAACGGCTCAAACTTTCAATTTTCCTGTCATTAAACGATTCTTAACGGTTCGCGTGGAGCGGGTGGGAAAGTGGAAAAAGTTAAAAAAGTGAGAACAAAATGGCACTCCGAATAATAAAAAATACGTTGAGTTTGATCGCAGGGCGCGTTCTGCGATCCTGCATTACACAGAAAAACCCTTCAAGTACGTGATGTAACTTAAAATCTATACCTACTATTATTATTAATCTAGTACTTATATAAATAAAAAACATTTACCAAGCACTGACTAATCACGAAATCTCAGGAATTACAAAGCCTGAGATTTCGTGATTAGTCAGGAATCTCAGGAATTACAAACTTGAAATTTGGAACGTAGATTCGTTCTAATATATATTTTTAGCCGACCTTTTTGTTTTCAGGTTCCTCTTAACACAAGCTTTCCGCTTATTTGGAGGGGAGAGGAAGAAACAAAAATCCTATCCTACCTTTAAGTTCCTTTACAATTGAAATGATAAACTAATCGTGATAAAGATATCTTGCATCCTCGAGACAAATATACGAGTACATAGAATAATTTTCATCCTGGAAAACAAAATAATTAATAGTATTAACTTTAATTTAATCTGTACTAATATTATAATCGCGAAAGTAACTTGATCTGTCCGTCACCTTTTTACTGGTTAGATATTGCACTAAAATTTTGTTTTAGACATCATATTATCATACTAACAACCTTTCAATAATTACTTAATTAAGGTTTACATTGGATGACATCTCAAAACAAAATTGAAATAATACCGAATTAAGCGTTGCTTGGTAGTATAGACCGGACACAGACATAACCACGGACACTGAAAACCAAAGAGTTGCCTCGGGATTAAGTCTCGGGAATCAGCTAGTAAAGTCTAAAGGAAAATCACTCGGAAACAATGTTGTTCAGTCCATTAAAAATATTACACTCAGTATAAGGCAAGGCAAGGTGTACACTATAGCAGAAAAACGCACGGTAATACTGCATTAACACCTCGTATCAAAGCGTCTTTGAAGTCGCTGATGTAATCACACTCTTACGTCGCTTACACGCTGCACTCTACTTAAAAGATACTCTACTGACTTTTTTTACCTTGAATTTTTGCTGGTGCTCCACTAATTTCACTCGCATTCAAGTTCAGTAATTCAGCACTCATGCTAGTAACGTTTAATATCTGAAATGGAACAATTTACAAGCCCTCTGAGGGATTAAATATCATTAATTAATATCATTAACTAATGTTAATTTGAAACTTGAATAGTCAACGACGGTTCAAACTCCACCCAATACACTATTATCGTATCCATTCCTAAGATAAACTTATAATAATACTTAATTTATAAGGGGAAGGAGAATCTTTAGAAAAAAGTTAATTTGACCCCAAAAGTTTTTTTTTACTTTCATCTAACCTAAATGTGAGTGCCGCTTTATTTTGACCTCTGAGCAAATTAAATAAATTAAAGTTTTTCATCTAAATGTCGGTAAAAATTCGAACATTCTTACTAATATTATGAATTTGAAAATGTGCTTGTTTATTGATTTGTTGGTTTATCCTTGAATGATGAATCACGCAGCAACGGAGCAACGGATTGACATGACTTTTTGCACGGGTATAGTTGAGTACTTGGAGAATGACATAGTTCTTTTACTCCGGAAAACAGAAAGTAGGATTTTTAAAAATCTAACTCCACGGGCAAAAGCTTGTATCTTTTTTTTTTTAATATGTAGACTATCGGTTGACTGCTATCTCACCTGATGGAAAGTGAAGATGCAACCTAAGTTGGTACACGCTTGCCTAGAAGATGCCTATTCAATCTTGATTTAAAGATACCCAAGTTATACAAACCAACGGCAACCACCGAGTTTCTTGCTGGTTCTTCTCGGTTGGAACGGCATTCCGAACCAGTGGTAGATTCATTTGACGAAAGCACTTTGTAAAAGTTTTTTAGAATAAAAAAACTATTCTATTCTATAGTTAGTTGTAAAAACGGAAGCCGGAAGGAAGAATTCATAATTCAAGTGGAGCACACACCCGTCGTACACACACCGGTCTATTACCACAATGCGAGTCCTTTTCCCAGTGTTGTCGGCTGCTCGTCTTATTAACTTTGATCTAGGTGAGTGTACTAATGGATTGTTGCAGCTCGCGCTCAAAGCCTTTACCTGAACGCTTTTGTCTCTGTATCTCAGCCACAATCACGCCATTGTGCTCTGTCTCAAAGCTAAGAAGGAAACGTGCTCACGACGGTTTTTCTTTTTGTGCCCTTAATCTTATGTCTAGCATTGGTACCTATATTGAAAAAACTTCTATTGAGTAATGGTTTTCTTGAAAATATTTTTTGAGACATAATTGGGTATACCTACCTACATACTTTTGAGAACTTGCTCATTTACGATGTAACTTCTTAAATAACATTTTTGTCAATGCGGACAACTTTCTTTCATCCAAATCTTGTCCTGACAATTATTATGAACACAACAAAAAAAACCGCCAAATCGGTCAAGCCGTTGTCAAGTTATGATCTTACTTCCTTCGAACTTGCTATCTTCGAACACAGATTTTTTTTTTGCGATCGAAGTCATACATACATGCTGTAATTGATTTTGAATTCTTTAAAGAAGATAGAACATATGTTTGTGCCTTGACACGGCTTGATATTATGGGGCCATAATTAAGGATTGGTAGGTGCTCGGGGAAGTGACTCCCAATAAAATTAATCTATACCTATACCTATTATTAAGCCAAAACAGAATGGTATATAGTTTATACTCTCTTGGATTAGCATTGGCATGTATATTATACAGCTCTTGATTCACTTATTTTCTCATTAGGCGCCACCTTTAAATAAGTCTCAAATTATTATATCAAGTTAGGACATGCATGTTTAATTAGGACGTACCATACCTCACATTAATTGCAAAAACATGTTTATAAATAACAATCGCCTAAGATGTGCCGACTGTTGCGAAATTTGTTTTACGATCTCTCCGATATGTTGACACGACCACATTAGGATTGACCAATGATCTGTTAAAGACCATAAGCTAGTTGTCAAAGGTCATGATGACGAAAAGCCATGATGGTCCAGCAGTTAGGACAGCTACCTAACTTCTGTTCTGGGTAGCAGGTTAGCAACTCGGCCAAAAACTCTGAAATTCAAATTATTTTTTTTTGCATAAATCCCCCCTTTATAAATACCTCCTTTCCCCTCCAAAGCTTGTGTTAAGGAGTTAGTACAACATTAATGCATTAGATGGATATACAAAGGGTATACATCAGTCATCGACCATTCAGTTTTTATTCCCATCTTTAACAGACAGACAAAAAACGGTTTTTGCTTTTTAAAAAAAAAAAAAATATTAATCTAGATATAGGTTAGATTACCTAGATTTAAATTAACAGGCCTCTTGTATAACCTGCTAGAAATAAGCTGGTTCATTAATTCACATCAAGACTCTATCGTTGATTCGGAATGCAGATTCTACTAAGAGCCGGCAAGAAACTCAGCAGTTGGTCTTTTCAAAATAATAATACTGCTTTATTGAAAATATAATATAGAACATATTACACTAAAAGCTGTTATAGTTACATAGATTTCATTCCAAAAAAACCTTCTGAAAATTTTAACAATATTTTGAGAATTTACTATGTAGTAAGTCGTAAAAATTGACTTTAGTTTTAAAGCAAAGTGATACTTTTCAAATTGTTTTCAAATTAAGAACGAATTATCACAAAAGAAAAAAAAACACTTTAATATTAAATAATGGAATGTAAAATAGTTACCTTATATTCAAAAACAGAATTATTTTATGTTACACCAAACAAAAATTCTTCCTGTTTCAATCACTGCAAGCAGATCACCAAATTATGAATTTTTTTAGATTTTTTTTTATTTTTTAGTTCCTGTTAATAAAAAGCAGAATAAAAAGGAAAATAAAAAAATATTCTAGTCTATTCTATAAGCTTTGATAATAGCCATCATGAACACGCGCTCACCTCGTGATTGATACCAGTTCACTATTGATAGAAGTTCATGCGATTTGAATGTCAACCAAAATCTAGTCTCAATGATGTCACGTTGATACGATAAAAATGTTAATTAGATGGGTAGGTAATGTAGGTAGATAGGGTAAACGGTGAGACCCACTTTTAATTTAAAGTGAGCGCTGTGGTCTTATATCTGGGAGGTCTCGGGTTCGATTCTCGGCAGGGGTAATTTGGAAAATAATTTCTGAATTGTCTCTGGTCTGGTCTGGTGAGAGGCTTTGCCCGTGGTTAGTTATCACCCTACCGTCAAAGACGTGCCGCCAAGCGATTTAGCGTTCCGGCACGATGAAGCCTGTTAGGAGTCCGATTACACTGCCATAACCCTTCCAAGTTAGCCCGCCACCATCTTAGACTGTAGTCTACAGTCAGGTGAGATCGCAGTCAAAGACTATCATGTCATCAAATAAAAAAAAATCGTTAGGCCAAGGCATACCGCGTCAAAGAGGTCGCTGGAACTGCACGATTTATCATTCAGTGGCCCGTCATCGATCATCGTAACTGACTAACTGTACATCAAGTATTCGAGCAGGAGGCGAAGTGAAGATACGATTATGTAACATCGCATCTAAGGCGCTCAAATTAGCGAGCCGACCTTGGCATTCACTTTCGTGGTGGGTAAGGCTCGCCGACCACTTCATCCGATCCGATTTGATTAAGCAACAGTGCGACGAGCCTTTCTTTGCACGTGCAGTTCGTGCGTTCTTTTTTTCTCACTTTTCGCCATTTATTTTACCATATCCTGTGACATCCAGTAATAAACACATTTGACATTTTAAATAACCAGTTATTTTTTAAATACATTACAGTTTTAACTTTAATGGTAAGCGTTTCGATGCTGTATTTAAAGTTTACAATACATTTTCAGTCTCAAAAACGAGATTTTTACTGTCTGCAATTAAAGTCAAGTGTTAGGGAAGGATAGATTTTTATAATGCTAGCCGTGTCGCAGTACTCGTCAATTCTTTAAGTCAACGAATACCAGCGCCAGTGGTCATTCTGCTTCTCGTCGTGAAGTCATTTACATCTTTTATTTGTACACTTTAGGAGAATTAAATCAATCAATTATTGAGTAATGAATTACTATTTAATTATTTGACTTTTAAATGCAGAATGCCTTACCTTTTGTAATCAACGTCTTTTTTTAGTAAAAATAAAAATATCCGTCCATACAAGTATAAACTAACCATCGATTAACAACATGTCGGATATAGTGGATCGGTGGTATTAAATGAAGATGTGCTAGATAAAGGTTAGACCAGATCTATCGAAGATGGTTAACGACTTTTGCATTATTTAAATATATTTAGAGCGGAATCTCGTATAATAAGTACATTAAACTTTAAAATATTAAGATAATGTACATTCTAATATCTCAATGCATTATCACATTCTACGACGTGAAGGTAAAGGTTCATCGTGAGGAAACCTATACCTACTTACTTGAGAGTTCTCCAAAATGTTCTCAAAACGTGTGAAGTAACTATTGTGTGACGTCTGCCAATTTGCATTGGGCCAGCGTTCACAAAATATGATAACAATAATTCCTAAAAATCATAAATCTTCATCATTAAACTGCACTCCGGAATTAATTATAATCCTTTAATTTAACACATTTATTCTCTAGACCTTGCTTATAATCCTTCTTATGTTTTCTTATTGAATAAATGAAGAATAAATGAAGCGACTGTTGCAATCCTTTAATTATTGAAATAATGAACGTAGCTAATTTTTTTATGTTTTAATCCTGGATGTGAGCTGCCTCCATTCCAAATTTCAGCCAAATTGGTTAATTCGCTGTGACGCGGAAGGAGTAACAAACATACACACACACATATAAACTTTCGCCTTTATATTATTAGGATTGGGATATGAGGATTTAGGATTAGGGATTAGGATTAGGATTAAGATTAGAATTTACACAACTAGGGCCCAAAGCCGAAAATAAATAGTTATAAAAACTTTATTCGGGGGGGATTTCCATTGAAGCAAATGAAGGGCAAAAAATTTTTTTATAGAACCGTTAAACTGAACTTTTTAAACTGGGCTCAGTTCAAATTCAACAAATTGGGCCGTTTGTTGAAAGTTACTTCAAATACCTGTTGAAGCATTGGAGGTCTATTAAATTGACCGTTTTAGCCCTCATTTGTCTCAAGTCTATCTCGGAAACGGCTTAACAACAAATATTGATTTCATGTAGGCCCACTTGCGGCTCTTTCTCTCGGGTTCGATTCCCGGGACGGGCTAAACAATTTATTATGTTTTTCTGCCAAAAAGTTCTCAGTATGAGTTAGAAAGTAAGTGGTGCGTCACTCCCGTGCCTCCCCAGGCATAGGTACTTTTCAAGCAAATAAATGCCGTAGATTCAGAACCTAACCTCTCTCCGGACTATGAGAGTGAGGGAATAGAGATTGCACCTGTGTTTAAGCACACACTTAATAATAATCTCTTTGGAGACTGGCCAGTGTGACCGAATTCGGTCGTGAGGACATTATTTAGTTTATTAATAACTCATTAAACTTATATTATGTACAAAGCTACGACAAACAAAATTTAAATGTCAAAAATTTACTATTCCAAGGATTTCCATTAAATGATATTATAATGAGATGGAAGATGGGTAGAGACTGGCTAAGGTCGCGACGGAATTAAAATACTGTAATGTCGGAGGTTAATACATAATATTTTAACGTAATATGTGGAAGAATTTATATTATGATCAACATCGATATAAATGTAATAATATCTATTTCGATGATTATCAATTTTTTTTATTTTTCTGCAATCTTACCCGATGGAAAGTGACGATGCAGGCTAACTTGGAAGGGGTATAGCAGTGTACATTCAACCCATACCCCTAATCTCTTTCTACCCGCCATCGTAGGGTAGAAACAGATTAGGCAGTTCAGAAATTATAAAGTCCCAAATTGCCGGGAATCGAACCCGAGACCTCCCAGTTATTAGACTACAGCGCTGACCACTGTGCCAGGGAGATCGTCAAAAATATTTCAATAACATGCGATAAAATTCAAAACTTCAAAATTAAAAATCATTTACCTATTTCATATAGGCCAAGTGTACGCTATTTGCTTATTCTTGAAAAAAGAATTAACTAATTTGAGAATATTAATTAGTAATTATGATAAACTTTACGAGGAGCATTGTTTGTATAATATGCTGAAGTAGCCCGAGTTACTCTTTTCAAATAAATATTATTTTTGAAAATAAAGTTATTTTTTGCACAATGCAACGAATTTATCTAAATTAAGCATTGTAGGCTGATTGTATTGTTATGTAGGTATTATTCGTTAGACATTCCATAATTGAAACAGGTTCAGCTACTCTTATAAAATCAATAATTAATTATGATAATATATTTTTGATTTTATATTACAAGATTTATTTACAAAACAAAGTATACTACTCAAAATCTTATAATAAAATAATTATTGCATAGTGATGTAACGTATTTTACCAGGAAATAATAAAATCAAATATTAAATTATTAAAACATAATAGTTTATTAACAAAATATACAAAAGTCGGATTCGTATCACAGAATTGGATCTAACAGAGGGGAATAATTAAGGATGGATTGGGGGTGATGAGTATTTTTGGACTAGATGTTGGGGTCGGTCAAGGTAGCTTATTAGGCCTGGGGAATGTGGGCTCCGGAAGCAACGAAACCTTCCTTGCCGGCGGTGTAGGTCACGGTGTAGACCACTCCATCGGGACCTGGGTAGGAGAAAGAGCCGCGGACCGAGATACCCTCGTCGTCGGTACCAACGTTCTGCAACTGTCCAACTTCCTCAGCCTTGATGCCGTTGGAGGTCTCATAACTGTGAACAAAATAAACATCGTTCAAAGAGATCCTTCAAATCCTTAATCTTATTTCATCTATGTTTGTATAAAAATCAACTGCAATTCTTTAGTCTGGTAAAAACTCAAAAGCGGCTTGACCGATTTGAGTATTTTTAAGCTATTGCATAGCTTCTATCGCGGGCCTTGAGCGTGGAGACCGAATCCAGAAATTCCGTAACGAAAATAACCTGACACGGGACTCCTCTCACCGCTAGATGGCGTTGATAAAAAATGCTATGCAATAGCTTTACCGCGGCAGTCCCCGAGTGCCACACGTCTTTTTTTTTTGTTTTGTTTTGTTCGTTCGAATACAGGCGTGGCTTAAAAATAATAAAAAATGGGGAAACCTAAAAGAACAGTTGAAAAATCGGAAAAACCAAAATTGTTAATTTTGTGCAGGAATCACCACTTTGACTAGGTACATATAAATAAATAATAGATGGCGGGAGCGAAGCCACGGGTAAAAGATAGAAGATTTCTAACTTTAAATTCCGGAATGAAGTTCCGCCAACCAATAAATTATTTGAAAAACCAATAAATGATTTAATTAATACAGTTTTTAAAGTCGTTAAGAGAGTTTCCATTATTTCGGAATAAATCAAACAAGTTAATAGCTTTGCGGGTAATCCATGTGGCAATATGTTAACAAATATTAAGAAAGAGTGTCAAAGGATTTCGCAAGGTACTCGAATAATGCAATAAAATGTTTTGGAGATGCTCGTTTATGCGATAGAGTTTTACCGTATTTAGCGAGTATCATGTTGTGATATATTGCTCTTGACTGCTTTCCATCAAACATTTGGTCAAACAACAAGCGTTGGTCTACCTTTACTACACCAATCTTCCTTTACTGACTGGGCCTGTCGTCTGCGCAAAGTGCAGAAATCCTTCGAGTCAACTTAATTTACAATTACACAAATTTAAACAATGTAAAACGTAGGGAATTATTAAAGAAATTTCTTAATGACAAACATGCATGGAAAAAATCTGTATTGCTTCAGACAAGCTACACAGTGTAACATTTTTGTTTCAGAAAGAGCAACTGCCGATTTACTTGCCGGCTCTTTTCAGTGGAACCCGCTTTCCAAGCCGATAGTGTCTTGATATGTCGTAAGAGGCACAAGTTGGCCCACATGAAATAGCTTTTAAAAAAAAGGTTGTAACTTACGCGTAGTTGAATCCTTCAACACCAATGTTGTCGCTGTCGTACCGGAGGATTTGGGCATCACCATCGGGAGTCAGGGGAGCGGCGACGGCCGCGGCGACGAAGAGGGCGAATACGATGAACTGTGAATTGATAGAGAATTATAATTAAATCCCTCGCAAATAATATACTTTTAAAAAACTTCAATCTTTCCTATCAAAGTCTTCCAAAGAATTAAAACTTTAATCAAAGCTTACAAAGCTCCTAAACTATGTTGACATTAGCTACCACGTTTCTAATAAATAAAGACTATCATAAATCGGTTCAGGTATTTTGGAGAAAATAGTCCTAAGTGCTACACTAGTTTCGTTAGATTTGATTAAGTAATCGATCATCAATTTTCATTTAAATAAAAAAAAATAGTTTTTGACAAAGAAGTTTGATGAAGATCAAAAACTAATAATAACAATATTAATCATTGTTTCTGTTACTTAAAAAATTTAGGTTTTGAAGGAGTAAAGCTCTTTGGAGCTCTTGCCTATCGTAAAACTTTTCCTGTTCTAGAAAGCACAATAGCGAAGCATGAATGCTTGTTTCGAAGACACCAAAGTGCAAGTATCTATTATACTCCGTGGAGTGATGCAAGTTCTTGTAATTCGAAGATGCCCGTAGGCAAATCCAATTGATGTAGTGGGTAGCACAATTCTAAATATAAAACACTTGAAAGATTACGAGTCACAATGTGTCACAGACGTACCGACTTCATTTTGAAAGGTGTTGGTGTTTGTTATTGCAAAGCAAATGAGAGAATGATGCCCCTCAGTGGAAGATGCCGCTATATATACCGGGGCAGGCTGCAGGCTATAGCAAGGACGCGTTGTGACATTTGAACTTAGAGGCATCTTCGGTCAGCGTTCTTTGTCAAAGGTTCTTTACTATGTCCGGCTGCGTGGTTTATGTTCACTCGTTTCAAGGATAACTAATTATTTATTAATTTTATTCGTTATTTAGGAATTCGTATCATCTCGGCACATTCGTGATTTTTTAGTTTTCTGTAATGAAGTATGTAAAATAATAAGTTTTTGTTCCTCTTATAATAATAAAACAAATATTCATAATAATATTTATAATAATTTTGAATTTTGAGTATGAACTCAAAATTCAAAATTATTTCATTCATGCAGGCAAACTTGTGGCTCTTACGACAAGTCAAGACTCTACCACTTGTTTGCGTATATATACCTATAGTGAATCTCAATAAGGACTTATAATTAACTTACACTTATTAATTAATTATAATTGGTCGAAGTTATCCGTATAGTATCCGTTGCTCCAGATCTTTTTTTCCACGTACCAGCAATTTGTGGAATCTTCTCCCTTCGACAGTGTTCCCACTTAATTACAATATAGGGTTATTCAAATTATCAATACCAATAAGTTCCTGAAATACCGGCAACGCATCGGTGGTGCCTCTGGTACTACAAGTGTTCATGGACGGCGGTAATCACTTTACATCGGGTGACCCGCCAGCTCGCTTGCCCGCTATTCATATTTAAAAAAAAACTTTTTTGAGTCTACGATAGCACGTGTCACGGGTAATTGAAGCACAATATCTCAAATTACACCTACGAGTACATCTACCTATGTGCAAGTAATAAACTATAATAGGTGCTTCCTATCCAGGTAAATATTAAAATCTTATTTCATAGATAGATATTCAAAGTTATGTAGTGTGTGTACGTATGTAGACGATAAATAGAAGCACCTCGGGAGCGACAAAGTACACGCGATGACGGCAGCGTCAGCAGCCGCTTGCTGCATTTTCAAATTAGAAATGCTTTTCCTTAGGTGACGTATTTCCTTAGGTGAGAGATTCCAAGTTAGCCCGCTACCATCTTAGACTGCATCGTCACTTACCATCAGGTGGTGTCGCAGTCAAGGGCTATCTTGTCATCGAATAAAAAAAAGAGATTATCTTCATTATCGTTTGCCATCCTATGAACGAAGTAGAGCTGTAGCAAACCGCATATATTCGTTACTGAGTAACGGTTAAAAATCTAGATCAGTTCAAATCTTCCCAGAAATGGGTTCCGACTGTTAAGTTAATATTAATTACCAGAATTCTAGACTATTTCTTTCCTTTTCAGTTTTATTTACGCGTTCGGGTTTTTGTCAATTTGTGACAATTGATTTTTTAAATTTAATATTTTATTTAGGGTCACAGTCCTAACCACTAGGTACACTTCACTGTGTGATGAATATTCTGTACCGTCAGTGTGACTACTAATGCTTCACTGTGTGGTGAAAGAACATTCTCTACCGTCAGTGTGACTACCACTGCTTTATTATGTGGTGAAAGAACATTCTCTACCGTCAGTGTAACTACCACTGCTTTATTGTGTGATGAAAGAATATTCGATAGCGTCAGTGTCGCTACCAATGCGTGATAAAAGAATAGTCTATACTAGACTTGCAACGAATATTCGGTTACTATTCGGTATTCGGCCTATTCGGCTGCTTTTATTATATTCGGCCGAATACCGAATATCTACATATTATTCGGCCGAATACCGAATACTTAAATAATATATTTTGTCATAGAGAAATAATTGGTAAAATGAAAAATTAAAATCGATTGATTACGTATATATTCATATTTTCATTACTGTTATAATCATTTAAGTAGTCATTGGTGCATAACACTAACACAGGTACATAATCATCTTCTGAATTGGAAAAATGGAGGATTCTATGTATTTGAATTATTGTGGTAATCAAAATTTAGAAGGGTAAGGTTCTCATTTCTTTTATGATCATTTATTAAGTAGTCATTAGTACATAAAACAGGTACATAATTTAATCATTTTCTGTATTAAACAAGTTAAGAATTAGAACAAAACAAAGGAGCGCGAAACAATCACGTCTGTACAAGTTTTTAGCGCTAATATCCAGCCGAATATTTTTGCCTAATATTCGGCTATTCGGTCATGGGCCTCGCCGAATATTCGGTATTCGGTATACTGCCGAATATACTATTCGTTGCAAGTCTAGTCTATACCGTCAATGTGCCTACAATTTTCCAACACCTAATCAATGTGTACTTACTTTATAAGTACCTGTAGTAATTTATGTTGGTTTAGGTAATGCGTGTAGGCCACGAGATGAAATGTTTGAGCACAAAGTGCAAATGATTATGTTATGAATTATTTAAACTCCTTTCACTTACCGGCATTTGAACTCTATGGCTTGATGGATTTAATGCTTTAATATGATCTTCTTCTTTATCAACTGATAGACATCTGGACAACTGGACAAAGGTCTCTTGGATGGAATTTGACATGTCTATGTTTTGCGGCGCCTGTATCCAGCGGTTCCCTGCGCCTAATTAAAGTCAGTCTGCCATCCAGTAACTAACTCCAGTCAAGGTTGCTTACTCAACATAATCAACTGATAATTTATGAATACACGTCCATCTAAATTGGTTCAGGCTTGAATGTAAACACGAGCGTTGACACTGTTTAAGTGCTATCTTCTAGTATGTGTAAAATAAAAAACAGTGTTATATGATGTGCAAAGTTGTTAGCGACTACAGAACAGCAAACAGGCGGACCAGCATACAAGTAAAATAAAAACTGGTAAAGAACGTATTAGATCCAACTAGAGAGGGTTCTGTACCTGGCATCTTTTGCACAAGGAACACAAACTCGTTCTTCTTCAATGTATAGACAAAAAGAGTAAACTGCTGGACATAGGTCTCTTGCATTAACTTCCACAGGTCCTCGGTCTTATGCCGCCTATATCCTTGCAACTCACTTGATGTCGTCGGTTCACCTAGTGGAACTACCTAGTGGTGGATAATGCGATTTCTGGTGCGAAGAGGCCACTCCAGCACCTTTGGACCCGTCTCCCAATACGATTAGGAGTACCATCAGTTCTCTGAACTATTTGCCCCACCCATTTATACTTCAGCTAAGCGAACCACTGAGCTATGTCGATTACTGTGGCTCTCCTACGGATCTCTTCATTTCGTTAGTGAAATTGGCCTTTAGAGAGTTTAATAAATAAGTTACAATAATAGCTATAAGAATTATAGCTATTCACGTCTGTTTTAACATTTATGAATGACTATAAGAATAAAATTATGTTTTTGATGCACTTAGAATAAAGCTTAGGCTTAATGTCACGTAGAGACAATAATTTATCATTGTATTCTCAAGTTACCTCATCAGAAGGAAAATGACAAACCATAGTAAGTATTTCTTTGCGTAGGATTCTCATAACTGTGACTGTTGTACCTATTACACAATATTTTTTTTATATGGTCCGGCGCATATCTTCTGGTGGGACTCACATTTGGCACATCACATTTGTTACTATCAAACTATTATTGAAATTACACTTATCTATAGATACTAATCTATACTAATATTATAAAGAGGAAAGATTTGTATGTAAGTAAGTATGTTTGTAACGAATTGGCTCAAAAAGTATTGGACCGATTTGGCTGAAATTTAAAATGGAGATAGACTATACCTTAAATTAAAACATAGGCTACTTTTATCCCGAAAAAAATCGTAGTTCCCGTGGGACTCTAAAAAAACTCAATCCACGCGTACGAAGTCGCGAGTATCAGCTAGTTTAAAAGAAAGACGAATATTACGCGCACGCGCGTAGATTCGCGCATCATTTATACGCCTGTCTGAAAACCACAATAGCCAGGTTGAAGGTGTGGATTGAAAACTGAAAGGTCGCAGGTTCGAACTCCACTTGCACTATTGTCGTAGCCACTCCTAGCATATTAAGCTTTCCGCCTATTTGGAGAGGATAGGAGGATATTAGTCAATTTCAGCTTGGCTTATATTCTTTAGAATAATAGAATCTTACATCTTTCCAGTTATCACAAGGGAGTGATCTCAGATATCACCCCCATTTAATTTTATTGTTTTATCTCATCTAATTTGAAACTGCAACTCTAAAGACAATATACTACTAATAATACTAGCGGTTGCCCGCGATTTGGTCCGCATACAATATCTAATTTCCGTGATTTGAAGCTATATTCAAGGCATAACATACCTACTTCTAAACGTACCTTATTTTATTTCCACTATTATCCGTTAATCGGGATAAATAATAAGTTAAAAGTTTTACATGGCAAAACGTGCCGCCTAACCTGCGCAGTACAATACGAATTTTTCAGTACTAAAAATTCAGGAATAATGCTACACCAACAGCCAACAGCACACAAACCAGAAATCTTTTGTATTTCCGTGTATTTTTCAGTGTGTTTGTAGATACATACTCAGATATCAAAGCATTGTAAATCGATTTTGACCCCAGAATGCACAATTGCAAATAGACTTTGGTGGCGAATTATAGCACGAGAAGATTGTTGTTCCTTGAACTGAAGCAACTGTTTCAAATAACAATTTATTATGTATGTAGGTAGATTATCGAATGCTACATGATTTATTTGGTATTCATCTAATGGAACTAACTATTAACTATTATCATTTATTGATGAAAAATGTAAATTTTGAAAATTAAAAAGCCATTAAATACCAATATAACGACAATATCAAACAGATTCGATATCCTTTTGGGCCAAGAGGCTATATTGTGCCATCCCACACTACACAAGCATTCGTGAACTCTTATTTTTATAGTCATCGCTGACTTCGCAGCTCCGCACACAGCATCACACTTGCAAGTTTCATAGCTCACTCATTCTAAAAAAGGAGTAAAGTATGGAAACCAAAGTTAACGACAAAAATTATTTAATTTGTGCATCAACAGGTTGTAATAAAACTTATGTTTATTCAGAAATAAACTGTGTTGCTACTGTGGTTATCAATTTAACTTGACACAGACATTTCTTGTCTCGAAAACTTTGATGGTTTTCGTGCGTTTTAATACGCTTTTATGTTGAAACTTGGATATCATTCTATATTATTGTCAACACATCATTTTATTATTCTAAACATAGAAAATTAATAATCTTATCTGGTTTGAAAGTCACTCTCTTTCTTTTCTCTCTGACCACTTCATGACGTAAGGCCACCACCACCAAATTATTGTTCATACTTTGCCGAACTCTGATCCTTTTGATCCTTTTCGAACGGCATAACCCACTGCACACGTCCGCAGAACAATACATAACGTGTGACTAAAAACTCCTAAATAATATCCCGATTTAAAATTTAACTTTCTGTGATTTACCGTTCTATACCGTTGGACATTTTTCGAAAACGCTGCCATGTGCTGCTGCGATGTAGTCATAAGCGTCGTGCGGGTGTGTATAGTCAGTGGTAAACTTTACATTTTTATGAGACACGAACCTTAATGTTACAGATTTAAGGTGTGCTATCCCTTGTATGAAGTATAATATCTAAAATTATGCACCGATTGACCGATTGACTATGCAGATTAAAAACTATTCAAATATACATTTCCATAGATATCCAAACAAGTTCAATGCTGACGAATAGATTATTTTTATAACGTGAAACCTGTTTTGATTTGACATTTATTTACAAAAATAATTTAATAATTGAAATGGAAATAAAACCCTGATTTTCTAAAGTTTTGTTAATTATACCTACCTATTTCAAGTGCATTATAAAATCTCCTGATTTGGTCTCCTTAAAGAAGACATTATTATTACAAGATAATGATATCCTAAAATATCGATATCGATAAAATTAATGGCATCGGCCCGATCGTGTCAGATTAACCATCGCATGAAAGTAAGGGAATAGAGAGTGCACCTTTGTTAGTGCACATTAATAAGCCATGCGGATTTATTTAGGAAGTTACCCTTGAGATTGGCGTCATAGCCGTCATTCATGGTTATTTTAAATTAGAGCCCGTTCATTTTTTACGATGGCGGGTTCATTACATTTATGGGCCGTTAAAATTCCTTGATAGGTATTCGGCAGAATCATTTCCTAGTTGCAGTATTGAATAATAAGGGCTAGCGCACACCGGTGGACTGGACAGCAGAGGATGTTAAAATAGATTAATGCCAACTGAAATAAGGTTTTTTTTTTTGCAGCGGATTTTTCACTGCGGTTTCAAAGAACATGGCGGAGGATACCATTAAGCTATGGTATGCGCTGCGTGTAGGGTTTCCAGGTCTTAAAACCGAAAAGCCGGACAGACTAGCCAGTTTTGCCGAACATTTGGGTAAAGAGACCGGACGACACCCTTAATTTTTAAGTCTTAGTAAATATAAGACGACATATTTTTTTTAAAGTAAAACAAGGCTTTTTTAAGAATTTACCGTAAAATCTCTGAGAAACAACAATAAAATTGAATAAACTCTTCTTTGTTATTAATCATTTAATATTCATCACAATATTAATTTCAATAATTGCAATAGCAGTTAGCATAATATATATACCTACAACTTACTGCAATGGAAAAGAAAATATAAAAACAAAGCGTTTATTTGCCATAAAATATTGTTAAATTTTAATGAAATAAAAATTTAACAGATCAGTCTTCTTTTGAGACTTTAGAATTGAGAAAAAAATAGCCTTAAAAAGCCTAACAAAAGCCGGACAGGCCAGACACCGTCTAAAATTGGACGCACACGCAACCAAAAAGCCAGACTATGTCTGGCTTTATCCGGACGCCTGGCAACGCTAGCCGCGTGCGTCAGAGTCCACCAGGCTACGCTGATGTGAGCCGCTGCGGTTAGCGGTCCGGCGGCCGCTCGCGGTTATCGCCGGAAATTTTTACTCAGCAGATAGTCTCCCCTGCCGTCCACCGGTGTGCGCTAAGCATATTAAAATGAAATCGAAACCCTACAGTCGAATATCGGTAAATCGTGACTTGTTCTCGCTTGCGTTAGAAGACTGTCTGGCGACTGATGCTATAGCATCATAGCTCGTCTTTTGAAATACTGTTTAAATCTTACATTGATCTTACATAACAAATATATAATTTGGGACTGTTTGTGAGTCCAAATGAAATACCAAACTTTACGCTAAAGCATTTATATTATAAATATATTGATTTTGTCATCAACCGAAAGACGTCCACTGCTCCACATTGGTAAAGGACTCTTGTAGGGACTTCCACAGGTCGCAGTCTTACGCCACTTGCATCCAGTGACTCCCTAAGATTCCTCTATATATATATACGGTCATCTTAGTGAGTACATTTTAAATCTATATAATTCCAAAAGTTTCAATTTAACGGTGGAACTGGTGCAATAAAATTAAATTGGCAATAAATGGTAGTTTATACTTTATAGTAATTTTTATTATTATGAGTCGTGGAGCTGAATTAAAAGTCAGTTCAAGGTCTTTGGTTTTAGCGGATCTTTGAAGTAGGTATCGCTAAGTCTGATAATGCTCTTGAACTGCAAAAATTATAATGTTATAGAAATAGAGGAGTGGTAAAACAACGATCCTAATGGCCTAGTGTTTAGAACAACGATCTTCTATTTGGGGGTCGAGGGTTCGATCCCTGGTACGTCCCTGACTTTACGGAGATATGTACGTTTAAGCAATCAAGCAAAGGAAACATTATTACAAAAAATGTTAAATTACTCATACTTGCCTAATACTTACCGCGTAGTTTTAGAGTTCTGAAAAAAGCGGTACCCGGTAGGTACCTATACGATTTTTTTTTTCATTTCAAAACCCGGTAGGTACGGTGTTGTCACAATTGAAAATACAAAGTAATTGTAAAAATGAAAAATGCTTGTTTTTTAGATACAGTAAGTATATTTTTTTATATATAAATAGCGGGTAAACGAGCAGGCGGGACACCTGATGCCACGTCATGCCACGGCAATTGTCTGGTGGGAGGCTTTGGCCGTGCCTAGTTACCACTGTACCGTCAAAGACGTACCGCGAAGCGATTTAGCGTTTCGGAAAGCGTGTAGAAACCAATTAGAGATATGGGTTGAATCTAAACTGCCATACCCCTTCCAAGTTAGCCCGCTACCATCTTAGACTGCATCGTCGCTTACCATCAGGTGAGATCGCAGTCAAGGACTATCTTGTCATCTATATATATAAAATTCAAAGTCATGACTGACTGACTGACTGACTGAGATATCAACGCACAGCCTAAACTACTGAAGTTAGAAACTTGAAATTTTTACAGTTGGTTCCTTTTATAACGTAGGCGCACACTAAGAAAGAATTATTGGAAATTCCACCCCTAAGGGGTTTAAATAGGGGATGGAAGTTTATATGAAACTCCGTCATTTTTCAAGCTGTTTCCACCAAAGTTGGTATTTGAGCTTTCAGTTAAAAATAAAGAAGTACGTGTGTCACAGTTTTTGAAAATTCCACCCCAAAATCTAATTCCACGCGGACGAAGTCGCGGGGGCAAAAGCTAGTCGAATATAAGCATCGAAAAGACGCCGCAACGCACTGTGTCGCTCTTATGCCCGTTTCAGAGGCTGTTAAATCCAAAAAAAGCGTGAATAACTTAAGCGAAGGTTACGCGCAAACCTTCGCTAATGCACGCGGGTGACAGGATGGCGCAAGCCGCGTGTAGTTTATTGTGTCTGCCCACGCACCGCCGCCGCGGCCGCTGGGGCAGGTGGTCTAAGATGGCGTGGTTTCCTCACCACTGATTCATTTCACTTGAACGTGGAGAGTACCAGTGAATCACATTTGCATAATACGGTCTCTGTGTGAACACCGTTCCAGGAATTTGTGGATACCTATCGTTGACTTTTCCTTATCTGGGAGGAGTCACCTGTCATCACAAGGTTTCGGCGCAAGGATTTTTTTTTTGCCTGCGTCCTCATCTGATAGTAAGTGACAATGCAGTCTAAGCTGGTAGCGGGCTAACTTGGAAGGGGTATGGGGGACTAATGAGAGCCACTATTTTTGTATCTAATTTGTCTGCACTTATATTTGGATGTTCTGTGCAATTATTACCTGTTATATTATGTGGCATATATAACAGGTAACAACTGGTTAGGTAATCCCATACGAAAATATAATAAAGAATTGTTATAGTCTAAACTCATTCAATGCCGTGTTTAAAGAATCATTTCAAAAAATGTGCTAAATTAGTTTCACATTGAATTCGATTGAAAATAGTTTAGGAATACATTATTTTTTACAAGCCATCGTATATTTTAATGACCTCTTTGCCTTAATGCGCGAATAAAATCAACTAAATAGTGAACAACGCATCGCATGTTCTATTTCTCATGATGTGAAAGGTTGCGGTTGCGGCCTTGACCATAATGCATCATATAAGTCAATATATAATACCTATGTGATAAAATATTATGGGGGCAGTTGGAGATATAATGATATGCCTTAATTGTTTATACTTACTTATTGTTACATATATAGTTTCAATAATTTATAACTGGTTTTTAAACTTTTCAACCCCGACGCTAAAATAACGGGGTGTTATAGGTTTGACGTGTGTGTGTGTGTGTGTGTGTGTGTGTGTGTGTGTGTGTGTGTGTGTGTGTGCGTGTGTGTGTGTGTGTGTGTGTGTGTGTGTGTGTGTGTGTGTGTGTGTGTGTGTGTTTGCGTTATATTATAATGTTGTGTGTGTTATGTTCCGTTTTAATTGAAAAAATAATTAAACTTCAAAAACTTTTATTGCTAATAAAACAATCTAACCATTACATAAGCCTAAAATATTAGCTTGCACGCTTAAAAGGCAATAAATCTTAGTATTGCATCCTGTGATTGCATCTTTTACGTCACGCGTGCATATCAGACACGTCACACTTTGACCTGATCACAATCGTATCATAATAAGCCTAGATACATTAAGACTGGCGCACATTATCAATTTTCCTCAACAACAACAATAACTGTTTAAAAAAAACCTCGTCGATCCGTTGCTGCGATGCTGAGTGATTGACGGACAAACCAAAAAAAATTGTAGGGAATCAAGCCTACTCTCTAACTCTTTTTAGTTTTTACTTCTATGTAAAAAGCACCTTTAGATATTTGAAATTGACCTATTAACTATCATAAATCATAAGGTTAGGTATAACTAACTAACCTAACTAACATACCTAAATTTTTTTTTTTTGATAATATTACCCACTCATGCGGAACATCACAAATACTCCCCTTTCCCCCCTTCTTTACCATAAAAGTAACCTATCCACGGTTTTATCCACGCCTTGAAATGTTTGAACGCCATATCGACGCTGGGTCGTAAGGAACATTTTGTCGTAAGTATACTGAATACTTAGATTTTTTTTCTCTATCATCTATATGTATATATAAAATTCAAAGTCCTGACTGACTGATTGACTGACTGAGATATCAACGCACAGCCTAAACTACTGAAGTTAGAAACTTGAAATTTTTACAGTTAGTTCCTTTTATGACGTAGGCGCACACTAAGAAAGGATTATCGGAAATTTCACCCCTAAGGGGTTTAAATAGGGGATGGAAGTTTATATGAAACTCCGTCATTTTTCAAGCTGTTTCCATCAAAGTTGGTATTTGAGCTTTCAGTTAAAAATAAAGAATGTGTTTCACAGATTTTGAAAAATCCACCCCCAAAGGGAATAAATAGGTGATGAATGTTTGTATGAAAGTCCGTCATTTTACAAGTTATATCTATGAAAATCTGTATTTTGCCTTTCGATTAAAAATAAAGAAGGACGTGTGTCACAGTTTTTGAAAATTCCACCCCAAAACCTAATTCCACGCGGACGAAGTCGCGGGCGCCCTCTAGTTCTGTATATTATCCTAGCACAAGCTTTCCGCTTATTTGGAGGGGATAGGAGGATAAAAGTCAACGTCAGCTTGGCTAATATTCTTTTTTTTTTTTTTTTTTTAATTATAGACTGCAGTTATCTAGTGTGCACCAACTCTTACGTGAACTTTAGCTCTATTAGCGCAACGAATCTCATGAGGCTAAATGGCGATGCGTCAAATTAATAATGTTGTTTTTAACTTTCGTCGTTGCAATATGAGCAGTAATTAAACCTCGCTTGTTTCAGCATACTCAAATTCAAATTCAAATTCAAAATTTATTTATTTCATGTAGGCTACCTTGTAGCACTTATGACACGTCATGAATCTACCACCGGTTCGAAATGCAGATTCTGCTGAGAACAACCGGCAAGAAACTCAGCAGTTGCTCTTTTCAAAAAATAAAATAATTTTTCAATAAGTAACCAAACTAAGCTAAGTATACAGTGCTTCCACAGTGAAGCTTCAAAAATGCAATACATATAATCCAACACATGTCAACATGGGAAGACAAAGCAGACCCATTCCCGTTGGTGGCACCCGTTCACGAGCACGACGCATGATCCAGCCATTGCTTCGCTCAACCATATTTGACTCATAGCTCTAAGATAACCTTACTTAAATTATTATCCCCAAAATTCAGTGGGTTACTTGTTAAAAAATTAGTTTCGTCGATAAGTATCATAACTAACGATTTGATATAAAAATAAATATTGGATAGAATCATGCCTTACCTTACCTTTACCTTACGTTACCTTGCGGAAGTTCATGATTAGCAAGAAAAGGTTATTTTAATATAATCCGCCAACAGAAAAAATCTGTTGGCAGATTATAGCAAAATAACTCTAACCTTTTCTTGATAAATAAATAAATAGTAAGTAATTTTACTTAAATTACTATTAAGCTATTGCATAGCTTCTATCGCGGGCCTTGAGCGTGGAGACCGAATCCAGAAATTCCGTAACGAAAATAACCCGACAAGGGACTCCTCTCACCGCTAGATGGCGTTGATAAAAAATGCTATGCAATATAGCTTTACCGCGGCAGTCCCCGAGTGCCACACGTCTTTTTTATTTATTTATTACATAACATACGTTTACAAACTAAAATTATTTTAGTTTGTACACGAAGGACAAACCAACACACTTTCGCATTTATAATATTAGTAAGGATAGTAATGGTACTAACGTTTTCTTGAGAGAAAATAAAGAAAAAATCCACAGGTAATAAATTAATATTTAATTTAAATATTCCAATTTTATAGGTATGGCTTAATTAATTATTAATGTAAATATAATCACATTTTATTTATACATCCTATTTGAAATCTAATAATAAATGAACAAGGCAGTTTTCTATTAAAAGTAGTTTAAGAGTGAAAACGTGTATTTTCCATTAACTTATTATTTGATAAGTTCATCTTAGCTAATATTCTTTTTTTTTTAATAAAAAAAAATTATGTATATTAAAATCAATTGCTGTTCGTTAGTCTCGCTAAAACTCACACACTATTATTGATTTGAAAATTCATTTTTGTTTTTTGCTCTAATTCAGGGGTTGCTTAAAAAAGAAGAAGAAAGTACCTAAAACAACAGCTGAAAGATGGAAAAAAATCCAAATTGGTAGTTACCTAGTTTTGTATGGGAATAAAAGAGTAAAAGCCAGTATGTTATAAATATTAATGTGTGGTCGGAAGGTGGTCGAGCGCACACGTGAAAGCCTGACATTTGTACCGTGTGCGAGGCGTGAGCAAATGTCACCGTTTCGTCACCGGCCCGCGCGCGCATCAATAGCTAATGTACACGTGGACTTACTATAAGTAATAGTCCTGCCGACTGAGTCCGGCCACATCGGCCAATCTCCACGGAGATTAACCAGCTGCGCGGGAGATACTATAGTGCTCAAATGTATGCGCAAACACATGTGCATCTACTCCCTCACATAGGAGAAACATGTCGTTTCTATTCTCTTTCCATGATCGCTAACGCCGCTGTAGAACAGGGGTTCCCGAAGTTTTTTATCACGCTTCCCTACTGAAAGGATAGGACGGAGGTGTGATAAAAACTTTGGGAGCCCGTGCTTTAGCGTTGGCGATCTTAGAAAACGAATAATTGGTAACCAAATTGATATAACCAAAGTTTTTTATCACACGTAGGAATACGTACGTCCTTTCAGTAGGGAAGCGTGATAAAAAAACTTTACTGCTCTGCAGGTTTAACGATCATGGAAAGATAATACAAACGACACGTCTCTAATATTAACCATATGGCTAGGGCAGCTGGTTTATTCTGTATTCTGATCGATTCTGGTCGAAACTGTTGGAGTAGCAGGTATTTAAGTCTAACTTTATGTTGTCAAACTTTCAAAAACTTCTGGATGTTAGCTTTGTCGCAATCCTATCGGTGATTTTCGATAAACAATTTTATAATATTTTAAATCGTCGTATAATAAAATGAATCAGATATTATGATATTTTATGACGACCAGGAAATAATCAAATGAACGAGTTTCAAAACCATTTTATTTATTTGATAGCTTGATCTTAGTTTTTTTTTATAACATGAGATGAATCTGCTTACCTACTCCTTTAAATATTATTATTTATTTATTTATTTATCAATTCTTACAAGAGCTTTACAGGACAAATCCCAATTCGCTATAATATGCTATAATATGTTTTAAAAGACTTCTTGTTTTTTTTTTTCAACTAAATAATATTATCCTTCTTTTTAACCGAGTTCCAAAAAAAGGAGGAGGAGGTCGGATTTTTTTTTAATAAATGAATATATATACACATTCAATATTCACCTAATATAAAACTTGGAATCTAGATACAAGATAGTGCAATAAATTCAATATGATTATGTAGCTATTACATTTGTAAAATGTTTGGTATAGTGGTAGCTGATACTCCAGGTAAACATATAGGATACCTTTTATTCTGATAAACAATAAGGGATAGGGATGAAAGTTTTTGGTGATTTTGCTCCATAACTTCGTCAAATCTAAACCGAATTTGACAATTCTTTTTTTATTATAAATTGTGTACTATTAAAAATATTTTGTTCAATTTTGGTGAAGATCTACTAAATATTATCGGAGATAGAGGACATAACTTCTCGCGGATAGTAGCAAGTCAACTTTTTCCACGCGGACGAAGTCGCGGGAATCAGCTAGTATTAAATAAATCTCGTCACTTATCAGTGAACTTAGTGCAACATCAAGTTTGCATACGTTACATAAGCGTTACGGATAATCTGCCATTTAATGTGGAAGGGCAGACGTCGTTGTTAGGACATAATATTCTCCATACAGCAGATTAACGTTACTAACATAAACTGGGGCTGAATTTAGTATGGAAATCTTAGATTATGACGTTTTCCCTTCTAGTAACAAACCGCAAAGGATCTATTTATTTATTTAATCTGTAATAATAAACTTAAAAAAATTCTTTTCAAAAAACCGACTTCAAACGCCACTACAAAGTATAAAAATAATTTTATTTTGTACACGTTTGTTGAAGTCGGGCGGCTTAAATAGAAACGATGAAACCGATACGCGATGCTCGCCCGATTTCAATAAGCGTGTCTCTTATATGTAACCATAAGGTAAGCGTCGCGCATCGATTTCATCGTTTCTAGTTAAGCCCGCCCGACTTCAACAAACGTGTACAAAATAAAATTATTTTTATACTTTGTAGTGGCGTTTGAAGTCGGTTTTTTGAAAAGAATTTTTATTTTAAGCTTTTTAGTGGAACTTGTAATTCCTCCAACCCTGCAGCATCAGGATTGAGGAGCTAGAACATTGAACTTAATGATGTAGTATATGCTTGGTACCAACAATATCAATTCGTAAGCGACAATTCCTAAATCCTCACAGATTAGGTAGGCAGTATCCCTGCAGCATCAGTATTGAAGAGCTAGGACCTTGAGCTCCACGATGTAGCCTATGCTTAATACTAACAATATAAATTCGCAAGCGAAAGTTCCTAAATCTTCACAGTTTAGGTAGGCAGTACCCTGCAGCATCAGGAGTGAAGACCTTGGACCTTGAGCTCCACGGTGTAGACTATGCTTAATACTAACAATATCAATTCGCAAGCGAAAGTTCCTAAATCCTCACAGTTTAGGTGGGCAGTACCCTGCAGCATCAGGATTGAAGAGCTAGGACCTTGAGCTCCACGATGTAGACTATGCTAAATATCAATAATATCAATTTGCAAGCGAAAGTTCCTAAAGCCTCATAGTTTAGGTGGGCAGTACCCTGCAGCATCAGGATTGAGGAGTAGGACCTGAAGCTCTAAGATCTAGTATATGCTTAGGCCAAGCATACCACTTCGTAAATGACAGTTCCTAAAACCCCATAATTTAGGGGGAAAGTACCTCTGCAGCATCAGGCTTGAAGAGTTGAAGGTAAAAATTTTTATGGGACCATTTCGCGAGCTTCCTCTGTCGATTAAAAAAAAATCACATGAATCGGTCCAGAAACCCCGGAGTAATCGGTGGGCATACATAGAAAAAAAAAAATATATACCGGCCGAATTGATAACCTCCTCCTTTTTGGAAGTCGGTTAAAAAAAAACTAAACTTAAATAGAGAAAGGACGTGTACAAGGACATCTTATTTGATGACAAGAGATGCTTTTGGTAAATACACAAACGACAAGAGACTTTAAACAACACTAATTAATAAACTTACATTTAAAAGAATGATAATATGAACTTAATGCATCGTGTGGATCTGCACTGCAACGAGCTTAAAATCCCATGTACATTGTACACGCACTAAGCTTTTTTCTGTCTGGAATAACCTTCCACCTTCAATTTTACTAACCAAGTATAAGACAAAAGATCAGTATTTGACGACCTCCCTGGCGCAGTGGTGAGCGCTGTGGTCTTATAACTGAGAGGTCTCGGGTTCGATTCCCGGCGGGGTCAATTTGGGAATTTATTATTTCTGAATTGTCACTGGTCTGGTCTGGTGGGAGGCTTTGGCCGTGGCTAGTTACCACCCTACCGTCAAAAACGTACCGCCAAGCGATTTAGCGTTCCGGCACGATGGCGTGTAGAAACCGATTACGGGTATGGGTTGAATATACACTACTATACCCCTTCCATGTTAGCCCGCTACCATCTTAGACTGCATCGTCACTTACCATCAGGTGAGATCGCAGTCAAGGGCTATCTTGTCATCGAATAAAAAAAAAATAAAAAAAAAATTAGGCTGCACCTTCATTTTACATCTGCAGGACGATTATGTAAAAAATGCATTAATCATTGCAACTGTCTCAATTGTGGTGATTGGCTGAATTTATCGCGTTCTTTTTTTTTTTTTTTTTTGCAACAATGCATTTTAGCGAATAGCGAGTGAGTATCGGCCAATCAGAGGCGACTGCAATTGTCACAATGTAGCAATGATTTCTAGAGAATCGCACAGCAGGTGTGATCGCTAGCGAACACTGAATATTGTAAGTCAAAAAAAAAAAAAAAATCAAAATTGAAAATTATTCTTTTCATGTAGGCCAACCTGTGGCTCTTATGACAAGTCGAAAATCTATCACCGGTTCGGAATGCCGATTCTGCTGAAGTTAACTTGATTAATTATTTAATTATTTATTACACTTGGGTCGGGTGTCAATCGTTGGGGTGCCAGCCAGGTAACCTCCCCGTGTGCTTGAGCGTTGCGGGTCCCTTCGGATAAGTCCAGGGGGAAGAGCAGCGCTTGCGCCGGTGCACCCCGGTAACATGCCTAATAATTTCTCTGGGATATTATTAGTCACGGCTAATTGACCTGGCAGGAGGGGGTTCCTCCGCGTGTCCCTCTGTTTAGCAGAAGGCATAGGTGGAAGGGACCGTGGGCTGGTGGTGGAGAGGCCCACTGAGAGGAAGAAAACCTCGGTAAAAAATAACCGAAGTGGGCGGGGACGCCCAGGAGTGGCCGGGAGTGGCAGCGAGAGGAAGAAAACCTCGTTAAAAAATAACCGAAGAGGGCGGGAACGCCCACCTAATCCTAAGGTCTGGCGCCCGCCGAGAGGATGCATGGTTGTTAGGAGAACAGCCGCTAGGGCGCCCACTTGGGGGGGGTAAGTGGGAAAATTAAAACTATGGAAAAAACGCCGTATGAAAAAACTACCCGGGAGGGTCCCGTTCGCGGGGAATCCCTTGGTGCACCGGATAGCCAGTGCATCGGCCCAGTCGTATACGGGAGGGCCAACCGACGTTTTTTGGGGGTAGGTACTGGAATGGGGGATGATGATGGAAATGTGCAGGGGGAAATGGAAAGAGAGAAAGAGATCATGGAAATAGGAGAGGTGTGTGGGGAGAAGGGGTCCGTGGGACCGGGTAAAGAGGTATTGTCGGAGTCCGACATGGCTGTGGTGAGCAGATCCAGGTCGGGATCTGAGTCTTCTGCAGCTGTGTCGGACCCTGGCCGTCTGTGGCAGGTGCAGACGCAGTCCGTAAAAAGACCGCGTCTTGGGGAATATGTTCCGGGGACGACTGATGACGAGATGTCGGAAACACCGGAACCTAGAAGAAGAGGACGTCCCCCTACTACAGGTAAGTATGTGGGTTTGGCCAAGGCCAGGGCAGAATTAGCCCGAAAAAAGCGCCAGGAAGAGGCCGAAAAGGCGGAGGAGGAACTGGCGAGGCAATCTGTCCTGGCCCAATTCAAGCGAAAGCAAGGGTTGTCCGACTCTGCGGCAGCAGAAAGTGCAGAGGTCGGACAACCTCGGCCAGCCGTGGGAATGACGGTGGCCCAAATCCAAGAGAGGGTGCAAGATGATCTGGCGGCAATCGTAAAGGTTGCCACTAAATCAAGTAACCTGAAGGGGACATTTGTGCGCGCCCTGAAGAGCGCTGCGGCTTCAGTAAAAGAGGCCGTGGATGCTCTCGGCGCGCGTACAATCACGGATGAGACGCAGCAACTGCAGGCTGACAACATGCGCCTGCAGGCTGAAATGGCCAGTCTCCGCAAGGAGCTGGCCGATATGAAAAAGGATATGGAGGGTTTGCGGAAACAGGGTTCCGTACACTCTCCCCCGGATGTGACGGAGGAGCTGCCCCCTGTATCGCAGTCTCGTCCACCTCAACCCAGGCCAGCTGGACCTCTTAAAGCTTCTGCAGTTAGGGAAACGCCAGCGACCGCGCATTTGACGGAGGAGCTTTCGCGCTCAATTCTGACGCAGGTCGGTGATATGGTCAATGCGCGGCTGGAGGCACTCGAGAGTAGGCTTTTGCCTGAGAAGCGTCTTCGCCCCCCACTGGCGTCAGATAAAAGAAGGTCCAAAGAAGCGGCGCCTGCGGATCCCGTGCCTGAAAAAGCACCGGGCCCTAAGGTGCCCGCCAAAGGAGAAGAAAAGGAGTGTCCCTCGGAGGAGACGAGTAATGTGTCGCCTTCAGTTCCCAACCAAGGGCATTGGGAGAAAGTGAGAAAAAAGAAGAAGAAGAAAAAGAGTGGAGCGCGACGAAAATCACAGACTTCGCGGCCTCAAGATGAGACGCAATCGCAGCAGCCGCAGACGCAGTCGCGTTCCTCAAAGAGAGTCCCTAAGCTTCGGCCTCCTCGCACCGCGGCGGTGGTGATAACGCTGCAGTCCGGGGCAGCCGAGAAAGGTGTTACCTACGCCGAGGTACTCAGGCAGGCGAAAGAAAGAATCTCTCTCTCCGACGTGGGTATAACTGCAATGCGGTTCAAAGTTGCTGCAACCGGAGGGCGAATTTTAGAGTTTCCCGGAACCTCCGGTAATGAGAAGGCAGACGTCCTTGCCCAGAAGTTGAGGGAGATCGTTAGCGAGGAGATTGTGCGAGTCTCCCGACCCACCAAATGTGCTGATCTGCGTGTTTCGGGCCTGGATGACTCCGTTACCAGTGGTGATGTGGTGGCTGCCGTGGCACATATCGGGGGATGTACTCCCGATCAGGTGCGTGCTGGCGAGGTTACCCGTAACATTTCAGGTCTCGGATCGGTGTGGCTGCGCTGCCCAGTTGCGGCGGCGAAAAAGGTCATAGATGGTGGGAGGCTTAAAGTGGGCTGGGTGTCTGCTCACGTCAGGCTCCTGGAGGAGAGGCCACAGCGATGCTACCGCTGTCTCGAAAGGGGGCACCTTAGAGCGCAGTGTGCTTCCGACACTGACCGCAGCAACACCTGCTATCGCTGCGGGCAGGATGGTCATAAGGCAAAGGGGTGCTCTGCCGCTCCCCATTGCAATATTTGTGCAGTGGCTGGTAGGCCGGCTGATCATTGGGGTGGGAGTGGCGCATGTAACCAACCCAGGAAGCCCAGAATAAGGAGAGGCAGAACTGACGATGGCCCGCGGGTCTCCTCGCAGACTGCCAGCCCACCCACGAACGTTCGGGTAGAAGAGGTTCCGATGGCCGTTGGATAGTAAATGGCCCTCAACTTTCTCCAGGCGAATATCAACCACTCTGCAAGAGCACAAGACCTATTGTTCCAGAGTATGGCCGAGTGGTTGATACACGTGGCCGTGGTCTCTGAGCCATACTACGTCCCATCGGGAGACGACTGGGTGGGGGATTGTGATGGCTTAGTAGCCATTACAACCCGGACTGCTGCAGGCTCCCCTGCTTTTGAACGAGTCGTGAGAGGCCGGGGTTACGTTTCAGCTCGAGTGGGAGACGTCACAGTGATCGGGGTCTACTTTTCACCGAACCGCACCCTAGCGGAGTTTGAATCGTTTCTTGTAGAGCTTGGAGCCCAAATTAGCCGGAATCGCATGGACAGGTTGCTTATTGCTGGTGACTTCAATGCCAAGTCTATGGCGTGGGGATCCCCGGTGACAAATGTGCGCGGCAATGAGCTCGAGGAGTGGGTGGTCTCGATGGGGCTAACTGTGGTGAACCGAGGGTCAGCTCACACATGTGTGCGACAACAGGGCGGCTCCATTGTTGATGTCACTTTTGTTGATGCTGCTCTGGCACACCGTGTCCGAGGCTGGGAGGTGTTGGTGGATGAGGAAACACTGTCGGACCACAGATATATCCGTTTCGACGTTTCTCTACCCACATCAGTAAGAAGTTCGAGTCGGGCTTCGCGAGGCAATAGTCCTCGGTGGTCCCTAAAGTGCCTGAACAAGGAGTTACTGTACGAGGCGGCTTTGATCCAGGCGTGGGTGACAGAGTCAGAAATCCCGGCAGAGGTAGAGCGGGAGGCCGAGTCGTTCGGCGAGGCTATGCTGCAAGTGTGTGATGCGGCCATGCCGCGAGTTGGTCCATGCCCTCCGAAAGGTGCTGTCTACTGGTGGTCCGCGGAAATAGCGCAGCTTCGCAGATCCTGCGTAGCGGCGAGACGCCAGTATCAACGAAGACGCCGACGCCGAGTTCGCAACGAACAGGAAGAGGTGCACCTCTACGCATTATACAGGGAAGCGGTCGTGTCCCTCCAGGTGGCCATTGGGAAGGCGAAAGATCTAGCGAGGGAAGAGATGATTGAGAGCCTGAACGCCGATCCCTGGGGACGCCCATATAAAATGGTCAGGCGAAAGCTCCGCCCCTGGGCACCACCCCTTACACAGACACTTCAGCCCCAGCTGCTGGAATCGGTGGTGGATGGGCTGTTCCCACGCAGGGCCTTGCACGAGCTACCACGTATGGCACCACCCGCAGGTGAAGAAGAGTCCACTTCAGACACGCCTGAAGTTACCGAGGGCGAACTGAGGGCAGCAGTGCTGCGGCTCTGAGCCAAAAATACCGCTCCAGGCCCTGATGGGATACACAGCCGTGCACTGGCATTGGCGTTGGGTCCACTTGAGCCCCGATTGAGAAAGCTGTTCATAGCTTGCTTAGTACAGGGTCAGTTTCCACGACCCTGGAAGACGGGAAAACTGGTCCTGCTACGCAAGCAGGGACGTCCGCCTGATTCGCCATCAGCGTATCGGCCTATTGTCCTGCTGGATGAGGTGGGAAAACTTTTCGAGCGTGTAGTCGCCGCTCGCATTGTCCGCCACTTAGAGGAGACGGGGCCCAATCTCAGCGAATACCAGTTTGGTTTCCGCCGGGGCAGATCCACCATCGACGCTATCGCTCGGGTGAGGGCTCTGGCGGATGACGCAGTATCTCGGGGTGAGGTAGTCTTGGCGGTGTCTCTTGACATCGCCAATGCTTTTAACACTCTGCCCTGGAGCAGCATCAAGGAGGCACTGAGATTCCACGCGATCCCAGTCTATCTTAGGCGAATCGTGGAGGCCTACCTCTCCGACCGAGCTGTGATCTACCCAGTACAAGGTGAGAGTTGGATACGACGAGAGGTGTCATGCGGTGTGCCACAGGGGTCGGTTCTCGGGCCGCTCCTGTGGAACATCGGGTATGACTGGGTCCTGCGGGGGGTCAACTTACACGGGATAGAACTGACCTGTTACGCGGACGACACTCTCGTGGCGGCCCGTGGCAGAGACTTCAGACAGGCAAGTGTTTTGGCGACGGCCGGAGTGGCCCAGGTCGTGGCGCGGATCCGGCAGCTGGGGCTTGACGTTGCCCTTAATAAATCTGAGGCCCTGTGCTTTCACGGGCCAAGAAGGGCACCTCCAGCGGGCGTGTGTTTCATGGTGGGTGGAGTTTCCATCGCTGTCGAGCCGGCGATGAAGTACCTAGGACTCGTTCTCGATAGCCGATGGAAATTTGAGGAGCATTTCCGGCGCCTAGCCCCGAAACTAATTGGAGCTGCTGGGGCGCTGGGACGGTTACTTCCAAATGTAGGTGGGCCAAGTGCCAGCTGCCGGCACCTATATACGGGTGTGGTGAGATCGATGGCCCTTTATGGGGCTCCTATTTGGGCAGATGCTCTGAACGGCCGTATCCAGACTCTGCTGCGGAAACCGCAGCGGGTCATGGCAGTCAGAGCAATCAGAGGATACCGCACAATTTCCTGTGAGGCAGCTTGTGCCTTGGCAGGGACTCCTCCCTGGGACCTGGATGCGGAGTTGCTGGCGGAAATACACCAACGTAGGGTGGATGCTCGGTTACGGGGGGAACACCCTACTGCAGCGGAAATTGCGGGGTGGCGGCGAAACGCACAAGCCGAGCTCCTTCGCCAATGGGGGGAGAGGCTCGAGACACCCAGTGCAGGTCACTCGACGGTGGCGGCGATCCGGCCTGTTCTCCAACAATGGGTGCAGAGGAGGCACGGAGCACTTACCTTCCATCTTGTGCAGGTCCTTTCGGGGCATGGCTGCTTCGGAAGGTACCTGTGCAGGATTGCGGGTAGAGAGCCCAGCGAGGAGTGCCACGAGTGTGGCAGCGCTGTTGATACGGCGCAGCATACTCTGGCAGAGTGCCCGGCGTGGGCGGAACAACGCGAGATGCTCGTGGCGTCAGTGGGGCAAGACCTCTCCCTGCCAGCCGTGGTCAAAGCCATGGCTGGCAGCGAGGGATCTTGGAACGCGGTGGAATCCTTTTGCGAGGAGGTAATTTCGCGAAAGGAGGCGGCGGAGCGAATGAGAGAGGAAGATGTGGGCTCTCATCCCATTCGCCGCAGGAGGGTCGGACGCAGGCGTGCAGCCTATGATCGCCACCTGCCCCCCTGAGAAGGGCTTCCGGTCGATGGATACGGGGAATCCATCGCCTGACGAGAAATAGCCCTCGAGTTGGAAGGTGCACCCGTTGTTCCTGGTGCACCTCTGATGGTGCGTTGGGCCGCTTTAGTGGTCCCGGAGGAGGGCCTGAAAGGCGTCGCTGGCTGGGCCGCGGAACGAGTCTGGTCCCGTAGTCCAGTCATCAGGTGATGAGAGGAACACCGTGGGGTTTTAGTCGGTAGAAGTCCGGCATAACCTCCGTGCCTTCCCCGGGCACGGTGGTATCCATGAGGATTTCCCCACAGGAAAAAAAAAAAAAAAGGGTGTCAATCGTTAAATTATGTTGAATATCAAACATCTAATTAACATGATCCATGGCAGCATCTGGCCATGTATTTTTTTTTGTCTATCTGTCATAGATAATCCTAATTCATTAGGGTCTGTTCATGTTTACCGGAAATGTTGCTTTACTACGCCCAATGATGAATCATCACTACATAGTATAAAACAAAGTCGCTTTTTCTGTCCCTATTTCCCCTTGGTCGCTTAAATCTTTAAAACTACGCACCGAATTTTGATGCGGTTTTTTTTAATAGATAGAGTGATTTAAGAGGAAGGTTTATATGTATAATAATATCCTTTAAACAGTGGAGAAACACATTTTTGAGTTTTCTAAAGTGATGTCGTAAATAATTACATTTTTTCCGCTTACATTGCAAACGCAGGCTGAACCCTACGAGATTTATCAAAATAATGTACTAAGTATTTTACACATTGAAAAAGTCTACAGAAAACTCCGCGATGGTATATGTCTACCTCTTATGGATATCCCAGAATAACGTTTTTTTGTCATTTACTTTTTACGACAAATAATGGCTAATTTTCGAAGCGGTTTTAACCAATACAGCATTAATCCTTATCTAATTAAATACCTTAAATACATTGTTGATTTAATATAGATCTATATAGCCTTTACAGCATATGATTTAAATGAATATTTTCGAAGATATTACAGATTTAAAAATTGCGGGACGTAGCGCTTGCGGCGGTTCCGGCTGGCCGGGGCGGCGGGAGTGTGCGTATAAAATATATTGTCTAACTAGCGGACGCCCGTGACTTCGTCCGCGTTCCTACATCACCACAGTTTAGGTTGGCAGAACCCCTTCAGCATCAGGATTGAGGAGTTGGGTCCTGGAATTTAACGATGTAGTCTTTATTTGGTCCCTACAATAACTATTCATAATCAACAGTTTCTAAATCCCCACAGTTTAGGGGAGCAGTACCCCTGCAGCATCAGGATTGAAGAGTTGGAACCTGTACTTTTTATGGGACCATCTCGCAAAGTTTTTATTTCGATTAAAAAAAGATTCACGCAAATCGATTAAGAAATCACGGAGACATTGATATGCAGAGGTAGAAAAACACAACTCCTTCTCCTCCTTTTTCGAAAGTCGGTTAAAAAAGTATACGATAATATCAGCTACCTACCAGTGAAAGTCCCGTCAAAATTGGTCCAGCCGTTCCCGAGATTAGCGGTAACAAACAGATAGACAGACAAACAGACGGACAGACAGACATACAAAAATTTTAAAAATTGTTTTCTTGGTATAAGTATCGTATTTACTTTCGTATGCAGTTAGTAAAAAGCTGTTCTTTTGATAGTACAAACAGACACTTCAATTTTATTTATTTGTATAGATGACAAAAAAGCTGTGAACGTTGTATATAAAAACAATCTGTAATATATTAATTGTTGTATAAATAGAATAAATAGTTAAAAATGTAAAAAGTAAATAAGTAAGAATGTAGTGTATGAATTTAGATATTAAAAAATAGCAGGAAATCTTCATGGTTTAGGGAAAGAAGAATTGTTTTACTCTAAAAACGCGTGCAGGCCACGGGCAGTAATGAATAAATCAAATTGTTTTGATTGATTTTAATAATTTTATCAGTGAATGACATAGGCTATATATTTTATACCCGTGCGAAGCCGGAGCGGGCCGCTAGTAAATTATAAAGTTCAATCAAAATTCAAAATTCGAATTAAATTATCTATTCAATGTCATTTTTTAGAATTACAGAAGCTTACGAGTATTAAGGTGCTGCGCAAACTAGGACACTTTTGTGTCTTGTGTCCTTTGCATATTTTGTTTTCATACAATCCATATTAAATCAACCAACAACTGCGCAAATGTACACTTTTCTTCATGCACACACGCACACACACACACACACACACACAAAAACACACACACACACACACACACACACACACACACACACACACACACAAACACACAAAATAGCAACCGATGACTGTTGACGGCAACTGTGCCCGTAGCACTATTGTCGTACCCACTTCAGCACAAGCTTTCTGCTTATTTGGAGCTAGGATAGAGCTTTGGATAGAGAGATATTAATCAACTTCAGCTTCCTTAATATTCTTTTAAAAAAAAAAATTATTAAGGTCAGTATTACAGAAACATGGCTATAAAATTAAAGAAGATGATACATAGGACATGTTAATGTCAAACTCATAATATTTCGTACTTTGAATTTTGTGCGATAAAAAATAAACACGTTTTCAAAAATTATCCTAAATTATACAAAACATGTTACAATCAATGACCGATCAAATGGGCCGCTCCTTTTCAAGTGGATAATATTTAAATTACATTAGGGCGAGCTTTACACGACACGGTGAAGCTATGCGACAAAATAATCGCACAGATTATACATAATATACATGCATCTGAGGAAAACATAGCTCAAACAGATAATACTCATAACTTGCGTTTAAGATGTAAGTCGAAGTGAATTTAATGGTTTTTGCATAAAATTTAGAAATAAAAATTTGGTATCATCAGTATTATCTTTTGAGTAAATTAACACGGCTTAAGAGCCCTGTCGCATTCCCCCCCAACTATATGTCCGCCTTATTTTTAATATGTGTTACTTACAATTAGACTTTAAGCTGCACTCACACACTGGCATCGTACAAAATTGTAGCTCAGAAAAAATATTTTGTTACTTTGTGTGCAAAACTTTCACATGATACAACAATAAATTTTACATTAAATTCCAATTTTACTATTTGGTTCTATTTTTATTGGAAAGGTACATAATACGCGATTGTATATTAAATAAGTACTTATAATAATATTAACCTAACCAACCTACCCAACCTACGTACCCAATTAAACTTAAATTTTATTAGGTCACATACCTACAACAGTAGGAGTCCGTACACATAAACCGGTTCAGAGAGGACCGGACCGGTTTTTCACAGACCGGATAGTGATGGCTGATATGCTTGTTGCCAACCAAGTCATTCACATAGACCGGCTGGGAGAGCATTATAATGAGTTACTAGTTAGATATATTATAAATGCAGGTATTAAAAATTATAATAATTATATGCATTATGCATAGTCTTGGACTTTATCGCCTAGTATTTCGGTCAAAAACTGCCACGCCTGTGGCAAGCTGACCTATACTTTGTATGACGTATTACGACGCGACACTAACTCATCCCAATAGATTTATAAATACATACCAAAAATTTCGAGGCCGGCGGGATTCGAACCCACATCTCTCTGGGAATCAGGAATCTGACAGTTGCTATAAAACTGATTGAAAAAGTAGATACATAACACTAATTTCGTGGCTCACATGGTAAACACTCGGGCGTGATTCCCAGAGAGATGTGGATTCGAATCCCGCCAGCCTCGGAATTTTTGATATCTATACTAATATATAAAGCTGAAGAGTTTGTTTGTTTGAACGCGCTAATCTACTAACTATTGGTTTGAATTGAAAAATTTTTTGTGTTGGATAATCCATTTATCGAGGAAGGCTTTAGGCTATATAACATCACGCTGCGACCAATAGGAGCGAGGCATCAGTGAAAAATGTTGCAAAAACGGGGAAAATTATCCATATTTGAAATATATTCTTTTAAAAACTTCTTAATCGCGATCGTAATAACAGAAATTCACGCGGACGAAGTCGCGGGCAACAGCTAGTGTATTTATAAATCTATTAGGATATTTCCTTTAAATGTAAGTTAACACTTAAAAAAGACGTGTGGCACTCGGGGACTGCCGCGGTAAAGCTATTGCATAGCATTTTTTATCAACGCCATCTAGCGGTGAGAGGAGTCCCGTGTCAGGTTATTTTCGTTACGGAATTTCTGGATTTGGTCTCCACGCTCAAGGCCCACGATAGAAGCTATGCAATAGCTTAAAAATACTGACTGATCCCGTCAGCAGTCGCGTGGTGCATGGCGTGCCGCTAAAATGTCGCGCCGTGACATATTGTACTTGAGTCGCGCGACGAGCTCACCTTGACACGGAGCGAATGTCGCGGGAGCATCATTACCAATAAAAATAATAAAATGTATCTGTGCTGTCATTCGTAGGGTTGCTGCCTACACATTTCTAAGGTTTTTCAACCGACGAAAAAACCACGATAAAAGTGTGAAAACTGTAACCGGACTACGAAAAATTTGATGTAACAGCTGTCATACTGATTCGTTTCGTATAAAATGTAGCCTATGTTACCTGGAACGTTACGAACTTAACTAGTCTTAAAAATATAGAGCTTTTAAGTTTCCTGTTAGACAAAGAGAGCGCTATTAAATCGTGACGTCACAATCTAGTAGCTCTATACACTCTCCATAGAAAAATTCGTTTTAGAAACAGATGGATACAGTCACAGTAAAACAGCTATAGCCTCAATAGCCCAACGGTTAAAGGTGCGGACTGAAAACTGAAAGGTCGCAGGTTCGAGCCCCACCCGTTGCACTATTGTCATACCCACTCCTAGCACAAGCATTTCGCTTATTTGGAGGGGATTTTTATATATTTTTCCCTTTTTTAATTTTGATGATAAAATATGTCTTTTAGTTACAACCTTAGTTGATGATGACTTCGCGAGAACGAGGAACCACTCACTCAACACGTGATTAGGTACTACGTTTCCATAATAACAATAATTAATGGCAGGCATTAGTTAGGTATCTCAGGCCATTTCTAGATAAGTATATCATATCCACAGCACCCTTACAGCACCTCACCCCATAGCCCAATTCATTAAAAACAACAATTACATTTGGTGCCACTTTTACCATCGCCGAGAAAGTTTTAACCGAGTAATAAAAACATTAAAATTTTTGCAAATCTGTCGAAAAATAAAAATTCTTGGGGGCAACAAAATTCCCAAACAAAAAACCTTAACAGCGCAACGTTTAAGGCAAGCACTGAAAGCCTAAAGGTCGACGGTTCAAACCTCGCTACTTGATTGTCATGCACACTAAGCTTTACACTTCGATACTTGCAGAGGAAAGAAGATCATATTTTGAAGCCTCAAAAGCCTAACGTCGAAAGTAGAGCCTGAAAACTGAAAGGTCGATGGTCCGAACTCTATCCGTTGCACTTTTGTCGTACCCACTCCTAACACAAGCTTTCCGCTTACTTGGAGGGGAGAGAAGAATATTAGTCAAAATACAGCTTGGCTAATATTCTTTATAAAGAAAAAAAAAAAAAAAAAAATATTGAGCACTGTTTTTTTTTTATAAAAAGAAATACTTTTCCAAATTGCGGAATTCGACCCCCCAGGTCATTAGGAACCATTGCAGTAAAGCCACGGAACATTCTACAGTGGCGATTGCCGTCGTAGTAAAGCTCCGTTTTAAAAATAAAATCGCAGGATATTGGAAACACGTAACCCTGACAGTGGAAACACGCTCTTGTAAACTGGCCGAGATCGATCAGTCTTCGACACACACTGAATCTAAGCAGTAGTTAAGTATAGGTGAAATTAAATTTGCTTTTTTTTATTTTTTATTTATTATATAATTTAGAAAAATTGTAACTATGAATTAGCTATACGTAATTCTATGGACGAAAATCATGTTTGTTAGATAAATAGATACCTACAATATGATGGTACAGAAAATCGAATCTAATATATTTTACTAGGATTTGTGGGTGAATATTTATTCAATACAACAAAATGTTAATACAATAAAATACAATATTAATAATTTAAAATGTCATGGTCCGTTATATTCATTACTTTTTTTTTTGTTTCCTTCAAAAAGTTTGAATAGATAGTGCCAATTTCACCATCTCCATCACGGAATAACGTTTAACTGAGGATTAAATCTGACGTTTTTGCACAGTTTTAAGACAAAAATTAACTTTAGTTTTACTCATTTAAAATATTTTTAAATTAGTAAATCTAATTTGGAAAGTCTTCAAGATAATTCCTGCGGAAACTATAGCAATCACTTTAGATTTTGTATTGTTTGGGTTCCGAACCGATGGTAGAGTCTTGACGTGTCATAAGAGCTACAAGTTGGCCTACATGAATTTTTTTTATTGGTGAAACCGAACTTTATTTTTAAAACTATTAAAAAATATCTCACTTTTATTAATTTTCACCTTACCTGACGTTTATTTTGTAATAACGTAAAATATACACGCCTTGTATTAAAAAGTCAATCTTACAATTTAGTAATAGTAAGAAATATATTATTAAACTTATTAATATTCATAATGTCATGTCCAGTATGATAATAATTAATTAATGCATTCAATGAAATAATAATATTTTTGTGTAATAATTTATTAAATAAATAAATACTTTCATATATTCGTCGGTCAAATTCATTAATGGTACAATTCCAAATATATAGTTTCAAGTAATTGAGAGTCAAAACCTTGAGTTGACAGCTAAAATCAATATTTTTCTAGCAGATTATGCAGTTTCCTTTTCCTCCTAAATTAGAACCAAAATGACTTGTACCGATAGAGCTTCGGAAAAATTATTTTATTTCCAACCATTTTGCATATTTAACTCAAAACACCTGATTTTGGAAATGTTCCCATAATGAATTTGACCGACATATAAGTTTGGTTTTTCTTTTTTTTGTTACATTTGACAGCATAATGTAACTTTTTGAGCTACAAAATCTCTCTTGCTTCTTATAATTTTCGCACGTAGATGATAATAATTTAACCTTATTCGTACATACAAATAACGACATAATTTGTTACTACTTATTAACATGCGAACATAAGTAAATAATTATTGAACTTTGAACTTAGGACCTCGTCTGCGGGATTAAGGTTTAAAAAAATGCGCGCTGAATTGAGGAATTCCTTCTTTCTTGAAAGTCAGTTGTAAAAAGCAGATAAATTATTATAGAAGATAGAATTCATGCTTCTATCTAAACTATAAGCTGTTTTGAACCATTTTGACGATCTTCCTAGCGAAGCGGAAAATTCTGTGGTCTAATAAATGGGAGGAAGGTATAATTATTTTGTTTTCAATATTTTGAATGAACCTCAACTTCTATCCTTGCTGTAACTATTATATTCTCCCTCACACCCTCTCCGACTATCTACTGTCACTGATAGAGTTATAAGTGGTTCCTTGTCCATCATCTTTTACATTTTCTTATCTTATAACTTTTGCCTGCGGCTTCGCTCACGTTAAGTACGATTCTTCAAACCCCTATTTTACCCCCTTAGGTGTTGAATTTTCAAAAATCCTCGGATACCTATTACCTAAGTCATAATAGCTATCTGTATATGCCCAGCCCGATCCGTCCAGGGATTTCTAGTCAGTCCTATTATACATATTATATCCTTTTACATATATTATAAATAAATCCTACGTTGGTTAGTACAAAATAAATAAAATGAAACAAATGAATTAATACGATTAATGGTTTATGAAGAGGTGATATTTAACTTGAATATCTTTATTTGCATCACAGGTCAAGATATAAATCCATTCAAAAATTATTCTCAAGGCACTTAAGTAATATCAAATATTGTTTTAATAGCTCTTAAAGAAGACATCCATTCAAGTACTTAACATACAGCACATCTTATTTCTGTAATCACACGATAATTTCCAAATAAAAGAAGTTAAAGAACTACTAGTTAATATTTGCCTACATTTTAAGTCTGTGCTAAAATGTACTTTATAGGTTGAACTTTAGAGATTGAATTCCTTTAAAAGTAGAGTTACAAAATGCCCACATTAATCGGTCATCAGCTGATCGGCTCATTATGCGCATAGAGTGATATTTTAGAAAAGGTCAGTGAGAGGCAACATTAAAAATAATAATAGTCATATTAGTAATTTATAAGGTTTATTAATGGTAATAATAAAGACTACCTGAACTCACCAACATCCAAAAGCTAGATTTGACTTATGGAGTCACATCGTCAAAAATATTACGCATTTTATTTGAGAACTTTTCATAATATTGTTATCGTATTAATATCTTGAACTCGGTCAGAATCTATTTGCGTAGGTAACATTTTAAAATTATTCTTCCATCCTAAATAAAACAGCTATAATGGAGTTAATAAAATACAGGTAATAAATTATTAAACCAGCTAAAGTTGTGACGTCTTTTCACGCCGTTTGGAATCAATCAATCAAGTTAATAATTATCAAAATTATATTTTAAGTTTGAGTTGTACCTATAGCTGTTGTAAAATAAACTGTTTCTGGGTAGTTCTACGATAAGAGGTAACTTGTGCGGCAATCAGTTTAAAATAAAAATTTTACTTTATATGTTGTTATTTTTGCAATGAAACACATCACCTAAATGTACTTTATTAATTAACATCACGATTCAATGCCTAATTAAAGTATATTTTTCTGAAATTCCTTATAAAGCCTAAAAAAGTCTCTAACCTGGCCTGTCCCTCTGTCGTTTTCAGTTTAATTTTAAACGATACATATTTTTTTTGTATCAGTTATTAAACTAAAGTATGTTAAACACAAATTTCAATAAATGTATTTAAGTATTGTTAAGGAAAAATAGAAAAATATTTATTTATTTGCAATATATTTTACACTTTACTTTTGTCCCACTGTTTTTGGGTATCTACTCTAGAAAATTTCATTCCGCTACTACAAACACTAATATAAAACGGCCATATTCCAAAAATTGCTCAAAGTCATCTACGGACGTGAAGTTAGTAATGCAAAACACGTGAGCCGTTAAGAGCGCCGTCATTTGTTAGTTGTTGCGACCGTTGATTCGAAGTAGTCGTTTCGCGAGGTCATTGTGTCTCTCACCTGGCAAGTCATAAAAGTTATATTATTCATTCAATTTATTTGCATTTACTGGTCTAATTTAATAATGATGGACTAGTGAAAGTGTGATACATAATGTACCGAAAAACTTCTTATGTCAATTAAAACAATACAATTTATCATGAAAACGTCTCTCACCTGCCATATTTCACCTGGCAAGATAAATGTCAGGAGAGAAACTTGTTGACCAGGGGAGATAAGGTTAGTGCAAACAAACAAAGTCAATAAAGCCAACAAAGTCAACAAAGACAAAAAAGTCAAAAAAAGTCAAAAAAGTAAAAAAAAAGTCAAAAAAAGTCAAAAAGTCAAAAACCGTCAAAAATGTCAAAAAAGTCTTTTTTGACTTTTTTTGAATTTTTTGACTTTTTTGATTTTTTTGATTTTTTAATAAAATATGCATAAAGTGACTTGCCCTTACGTGAAAAGATAAATAAATAGGACAAAAATAGTAATATAAGTGTTTAATGAAAAAACAGCTACTTTTCTCCGTAGCCGTATTCTCTATGGACTTAGAACCTCTTATCGTAGAATTACCCTTCTATCACTCTTAATAAAATTAATTAATTAAAAAATTAATTTAAATTAAGTAAATAAATAAATAAAGTAAATACAAACTTAAAATAATACTTAAAAAACTAAATTCTAAATTATATCTATAACTATTTCTAAAATTAAAACTATTAATAATAATAATTATTTCTAAAATTAAAACTAATATGAACCCAAAACCTCATCGACATCACCGCAGCGATTAAGTAAATTAAATTAATTTTTGTATTAATTTATACATATTTATAACGTATAAGATGTTGGTAAACCGAATAAATTAAAAAATACAATTTACATATACATATATTTAATTTACTTTCTATATTATACCTACTTGAAAAATTTATTGACATTGACAAAAGAGTTGGGGGTTATTTTGAAAATAAATCGTAATTTTTTTTAGTGGATATCATAGTTGACTCTATCCAAAATATCACCCAATAGAAGTAGGGTACGCAACATTTTTGTTGAGTAGGTAGGTATATGTAATAAAACCGGTATGATGTAGGAAGATGGGTTGAATGTCAGTAGTCATTCAATAGGTATTACACCTACTTCAAAGATCGATTACCATTAATCTATACTAATATAATAAAGTGCAAGAGTTTGTTTGTTTGAACGCGTTAATCTCTGGAAATACCAGTCGGATTTGCAAAATTATTTTTGTATTTGATAGCCCAATTCTTGAGGAAGGCTATTCGACATCTCGGTACGACTCTTAGAAGCTGAGCAAAAAGAAAAAATAGCGCGGGCGAACAATGCGATGCGGTGAGTCGGTGGTCGAGGGCGGTCATCCGACGAGAACCGAACAAGAACCGAACCGAAGGCTATTTATTGTTGATCCGAAAGCTCAAACAGTTCCCACGGGTTTATTAAAAACTAAATCCACGCGGACGAAGTCGCGGGCAACAGCTAGTAACATAATATAATTATGCACTTTCGACTTATAAAAAAACAATGAGAGCTTAGTGGTAAGGACTTTGGACTTTGTTTTGGAGGGTTCAGAGTTTGATCCCAGTACCATGCACATTACATACAGATTAATAGATTTTAACGTCGTGCAGTATCTTTGCGTATTTAAAATACTCAAAGTGCAGTATAGCTATAATTTAAAAAAATGAAGAATTTCCTCCTAATTTGTAATAATGGAAATCAAAACAGCTATTTGAATACTTACGGTAAAAACCACAGTCAAATCTAATCAGAATATATTATAACTATATTGCGGCATTTACAACAAATTAGAAGTACAAGCTTGGTATATACGAAACAAGAATTGAACCTGTGACCTTAAAACAAACCGGACGCAAGACCAACGCATCAGTACTTGCGCCAGCTCTTAGACAACATAGGTTAGCTGAGGTTAAACTGTCAGCGCATCACAAGGAACTATAAAATATAATGTAGTAGAAATAGTATCTGCTATATGTACTGTCAAGAGCGATTGATAAACATCTTTTTTTATTTAAAGAATATTACACCAGCTGCATAGGTACGTCAAATATTTAATAGAAGCATTTTTTTAATTTTATGACAAGATAGTCCTTGACTGCGATCCCACCTGATGGTAAGTGACGATGCAATCTAAGATGGTAGCGGGCTAACTTGGAAGGGGTATGGCACTGTACATTCAACCCATACCTCGTTTCTACACGCCATCGTGCCGGAACACTAAATCGCTTGGCGGCACGTCTTTAACGGTAGGGTGGTAACTAGCCACGGCCAAGCCTCCCACCAGAAGAAAACTACTTTACGGAATTCCATGATAATACTAAAAGAAAAAGTAATATTTTTGCTGTAATCCGCCAAACCAGAAAAAACTGTATGGCAACACGCGCCGCCCGCGCCTTACACCGTCGTTTCTCCAGAATAGAAGCTATAGAAGGAACAACAACAACTTCACGTAGCGCCACACAAACTCCTTCAAAACACACTAGACTTACGTTTCGCTCCGATACTAGAGCATCAGAGGTTGACTGCACAATGCACATTTGCAAAGTCTCTTTGCATATTTTCCTTTCCCGTCCAAATAAGCGCAAAACTCGAAATTGAAGTGGGTACGACAATAGGGCAACGGGTAGAGATCGAACCTTCGACCTTACAGTTTTCAGTTACCTTTAACCGTTGGGCTATGACAAGATTATGAAGAACTCTCAGGCAAGCTTGTTTGGTCACAAGGTTTTCTTCACCGTTCAAATACCTAACTAATCATAAATAACGCGAAAGCATAGGATTTCTAGTATTCAAAACAACGTAAATTAAACTCTCATAACAGGTATTACAGTAACGTGCAGTGATGTTTCATTAGACATCAGCTCGGTATCAAGGTGCTTCTTTACAACGTTTATAATTTATATCTATTAAAATTCTGTGCTACATCCATGTACTATGAACAATAACAATGTTGTTAGTGTTACACCTAAGAACTGACGTAAACCACCGCTTTTTTGTCGGAGGACGATTTTTTGAAAACTTTGGTTGAAAAAATACATATTAACGAATACACATATGCATTTACATTTATTTTTATATAAGTAAGTATTCTGATTATAGCTCTTCTCATCAGAATCTGCATTCTGAACCGGTGGTAGAGTCTTGTGAGAGAGCTACAAAGACTACATTAAATAAATAATTTTGAATTTTATATTTGACTAGACGATGCCCGCGACTTCGTCCGCGTGGATCAAAGCTTTTCAATTCCCATGGGAACTCTGTAACTTTCCGAGATAAAATGTAGCCTATGTTTTAATCCTGGGTATGAGCTATCTCCATTTCAAATTTCAGCCAAATCGGTTCATTCGGTGTGGCGTGAAGGAGTAACAAACATACACACACACACACACACACACATACACATACAAACTTTCGGCTTTATAATATTAGTATCAATATCAAAATCGGATCTTTGCGGCCATACTTTACTTCTATACGCAAAGGACCGGTTTTTAGAGGTACGAGACTGCTTTAAAATAGTAAACTCCTTGACAGGTAAAAATCGGTCCTCTGCAGTAGCTGTTAACGTTAACAATAACTGTGTTTATAAACTCAATAAAGTTTTGCATAGTTATTGTGAAGATGGTCCCATGCAATTAGACAGGCAATAAATAATTTAATATAACAGAATCGTGCATCTTTTGATAGGTCAAAGATTCAAATCACTTGTCCTGCAAAGGGCACGTTAGTTTAACTTGGTTTTTGCAGATTTTCCATACAGTCAATTTACATGCGCACTTCCATACTCCATGCTAACCTACTACAATAGATTAAATATTTTGTTTACTATAAATCTATCAGCTGTTTTTCTGTCTGTTTATCTATTATCCGTTTGCGGCATTACCATCGAGGTCGAAAAGGCATAGGTAGAGATAGCTCAAGATAGAGTTCAAGAATTAGGAAGCATATCATAAAATGATCTCAAGAAAACCCGTGTATATTCGCTCAACATCGAGAAGAATGCATATAAAGAGAACTATGTCCGACAATACATAAGAAAAGGATAAAAAGAAGAAGATTATAAATAACTACCTATCTTAAGTTATAGACTATAGTACGTGTGAAAAATTGTAACAGTCATGTCAATGCAGTAGTTACGCAGATATCGACGAACATATTTCTAACGGAGTAATAAAGTTTGAATAGAATTTTCACTATAAATGCATTTATTGGCTGCGTTACGGCATCATTAGGGCAAAGCAAGGCATCACACTGTACGGCCGACAGAAGTCAGATAGTCCTTTGTGGCAGTCACGCGTCCCGAACATCAAAGACGTAGGGTGACAAGGGTTTAAACAGAACAATATTAAAAACCTGTTCATTCTTTGCTGCATTACAAAAGCGTCGTTTCTTATTTTAACTTGTAAGAAATACATACATTATTTTAGTATTTCCCGACTCCCGCCGTATAAGCACATAAAATTAAAAAAAATATATAATAATAACATTGATTCCTCTCTGTTATCTTTTTTAACTTTCTTTTTTTCTAGTCATATTTTGTTATTTATAAGTAGCGCATGTTCAGTTGATAATAATTTGCTTTGTTTTACGTCTGTAATAGACAACCATACTGTTATATAATAGAATAAGTAAAATAAATAGAATAAGTATATATTGACTTTTTTGTATGGAAATTGTTTTTTGTAATAAATAAAAAAACCCTTCTTATTTTGTTAGGAGATCCGGTGCCACCGATGGTTTGATAGTTGATGATCTATCAGCATAGTGAAAAACATTACTACAATAAAAAAACTGTATGTTAAACAATAAGTAAAATCTTGTGGTTACCCTCGCTGCCTTTGATCAGTGCCACTAGCAAACGTAACTACGCTAATGTGTACTTTGTCGTAACTACACACCTATTCTAACGCTCAGGACACTCGTAACAGCCATAGTTGCAGCATACACAGGATTGTCTTGGTATTGGAGTTTAAATCTTTGTAAAGATCACTACCTACCTGAACATGTACTATAGACTTATGATATATATGTGTTTTAGATAGATCAAAATTCATTTATTGTTGGCCGTTACAAACTTTGACCATAACTGTAACATCCTTTCTGAAAACAACCCCTAGAACGAGACATTAAAGTTTTTACAGTGGGTCTAGTGTAACTTTGTAAGTTGCCCGAACTGAGAAAAACACCGCGTGATTTTTTCGTAATTCTCAACACTTGCAGTGCTTGCAGTCATAATATACGTGCAGTAAAAAAAACTGTGGTTTGATACAAATATCACGCAGTGCGAATTAAATTCACCCATATTTTTTTTAGATGGCGTCTATGCCAAGAACTCCATAAAAACTGATAAAAATCGCGCGGATTCGCAGTGCGTGTCAGGTGCAATTCTGTTCCGTTCGCGGAATATAAATCGCGAGAATAAAAACCGCGCGGACGGTTTACGCTGTGCGTAAATGTCATTTATGGACGACAAAGAGACGGAGAGTTTTTACACCCCTTTTCTATTCATATTAATTGTCAGATTTACGTATAGTTAACGTAAACTTGAAAAGTACAGTAATTTAAAAACGCTTAGCTGTCTCATGATTGTTATTTACTCAGATACTTACCTTTATTAATCCTATGTAAGTCTAGTTTTTCCACGCATACATTAAGCATACAGACAGATAAATGAGCCGCAGTTAATTTTATCGCTGGCGACGATCCCACAGGTGATTCCGGCGACCCCTCGCTAATTTGTTGCGAAACTTCGTTACGCTGCGGCAGGAAGGGCGCGTTTTGTGTATCAAGTAGGTATGTGTCACTGAAAGCGTAGGTAAAAGCTAGCCCGCACTGTGAAAAAAATCCGCGCGATTTTAAGTTATGAGTCCCGCAGACCACAGACTTTTTATCGGCCGATAGTTTGATCGGATTGGGTTGCTACCGCGCACACTGGTCGAACTAAACAGTCGGGTTGATGGTGAGTTATACCAGACAACAGTCGGTCGACTGTTCTTGAACGATTTGCTAGTTGTTAAGCGAATTTCTAAGAGAGTGGTTGCATAATGAAAGTAGAGTAAAGCTCGCTGCATACGTAACGTGCACGGGACGGGACGGGACGGGACGTGAAGTTTTCGAAATATCGTTTCATAGAAAATGTAAGCAACTGTGCATACGTCACGGAGCACGGACGGGACGGGAACGTGCCACGCGCGGAACGGGAAAAATATCGTCGGCGACGATGTTTAGCAATTAAAGCCAATTCTTCAAATGAAAAATCCATCTTTCCTTGATCACATCACTCTAGCACGTTAGTTCTGAGTTATTGCCACGTTGCGTATGCATTAAAAATCCCCGTCCGTGTTTACTAACCACGTTCGGTCCCCGTCCCGTCCACGTCCCGTCCCGTGCCGTTACGTATGCAGCGGCCTTTAGTAATCGGCCGTCTAAACAATCGATAATGTGCGCGTGTGGAAGAGCACCATACTGATTTAGCAGTTGACCGATAGTTTGCCGACAGTTTTGTTTGAAGGCAATCGTGTCGCCCATAAAACTTTTTTATCGGCCGATATCGAATCGTTATAATTTGCGCACTTGCATAGGCATCTTCATATTGAATAAAAAACCAATCGAACTCTCAGCCGATAAAAAGTCTATGGGCTGCGGGGACTCAAACAGTCTTATTCATAAAAATTTATAGAAGCTTTATTAGCTTGTTATAAGCAAAGTTCTCAAAAACATTATTCATAAACGTTCAATAACGCTATAATGCTCTATAAGGACTCAATAAAGGTTCCATAACTTATAACAGGCTGAACCCTACTATAAACCATTATTAAAGAACAAGATGGCCGCCGTCTTGTCTTCAGATGACAGCTGATTTAAATAAATAAGAAATAAATAAATAATCATTTAATTCAGAAAAAAATCCATAGCATTACAATAATAATAATAATTTAAATTTCATTAGTATCTAAGTTAGTGTGTTAGTAACAAAATTTCCTATTTCTATGTTAGTATTGTTGGGTGGTTGGTTCCACCATACATCTGTGGTTGGTTTAATCTCGTCATCATAATATCAAAGTATCATAATAACAGACTGATTACATTCTCTTGGATTATAATGCAAGCTCTGCAAGCTATAGCCGCCATTGAGTATGTCGAAAACCCTACACGTCGTCAGAAGCTGTACCAGAAGAGAAATGACCCGTTTTCTTTGCCGGAAATCGAGTTTAAACGGCGATATCGCTTCAATAAAGATACCGCAAGGTTCATTATTAATCTCGTCAGGCAAGAGTTGCAACTCGATTCGAGAGGCTGTGGCACTTCACCAGAGTTGCAAGTTTTAACTGCCATAAGAAACTGGGGACGTCGTGAAGTAAGTCCCTACTTTTTCGAAGTTTCTATTCATGTAATTATTCCTTTACATATGTGATTTCTTCTAACATGTATTTTTTTTGTCTAGGTTCAAGAAGATGGGGGAGATTTACATGGGTTATCTCAACCAACTGTAAGCCGCATTTGTGCCAGAGTAGCTCGCGCGATAGCTCGGCACTCAGCTACTTATATTAAAATGCCTCAGACTCTGACAGAACAACAAAAAGTTATAAGAGAATTTTATGAAATTAGGAATTTTCCTTCTGTGCTGGGCTGCATTGACTGTACCCATATCAAAATAAAGAAATATGGCGGTGATGCAGCTCAGTACTACATAAGCCGAAAAGGATTTTATTCAATGAATGCGTCACTTTTTGTGTAGAGCCCAGTAGTATTTTTGCCATTTTGTCTATGAATTCATCAGAACGACAACATAATAAAGCGAAACTAGCCTATAGCGAGAATTTAGTTGTGAGAGGTTTATTGAACCTTTATGAATAAAGAAAGTTATGAAACGTTTAATAGGCCTATTGAGCATTTTAGCTAATGAACGTTTTAAACCTATAATAAGGGATTTTTATGAATAAGACTGTAAAGTTATAGTATTTTCAAATATCTCTGCGACCTTTCCTCGTAAGCGTTGTTAATCAACCCAGTCCACTATTTTTCTATCATTTCGTAAACAAATAGCCCTTTTGCTTAATCGAAGGTTTAAGAAAGGCAATTGTTTCCCTTAGCGGCACTGAGCTACCCCCTCGAGGGTTAATTACCCTCTCGGAGTTCACCAAAGTTCGTAACTCGCCAACTTTTCCAATCTACGCCACCTTTGATATCCTACTTCTATTCTATTCATTTTATTGGCTATCAGAATTCCTGATTCGTGTGAATAATAGATTCTTGATATGATTATTATTTACCAGAACTTTGGCATAGTAATTCTATATATAAAAATGAATCGCTTAATGTGTTGGTAAGCGCATCACGCGTGAACGGCTGGACCGATTTCGCTAATTCTTTTTTTATTGTGTTTGTTATTGTTAGGAGAAGGTTCTTATGAAAGAAAAAATTAAGAAAATTGCGCGGAAAATTAGAAAATTTAAGAAATATTAACCACCATATTAAATTATTTCTATTATAACCGCTTTTACAATTCAAACTTTTTTGATGTAACCTTATGGCGTTTGACATAACATTGACAGAATGCGTGCTGCCAATTTCGTCAAAGAGTTTCAATATTCATAGTTAAGACAGGACAACGTCTGTCGGGTCCGCTAGTACCTACTATAAACTTTCCCACTTCCCTACTCGATTACTCATTGGTAAAATAACTACGAAAGTATTTTTGTTTATTGATTTGTCGTGCAAACACGCAACAATGAAGCAACGAATCCATGCGATTTTTCATGAGTAGGCATAGTTGAAGACCTGGATAACGTAGGGTTTTTAAAAGTTTTTAAAACGTATCACATCACACTAATATTATAATAGTTTAGTATTTAGGTAAAGCAAGTTTTTGTGCGTGTGTATGTGTGCGTGTGTGTGTGTGTGTGTGTGTGTGTGTGTGTGTGTGTGTGTGTGTGTGTGTGTGTGTGTGTGTGCGCGTGTGTGTGTGTGTGTGTGTGTGTGTGTGTGTGTATGTGTGTGTGCGTGTGTGTTTGTGAGAAATGGAGATACCTCGTACCCAGGATTAACAGAACACCTAATCGTACCTAAAGGTACCTTCTCGTAACATAGGCTACATTTTATCCCGGGACAGTAAAGAGTTCCCGCGGGAATTAAACAAAGTCTCGGACATCATCTAGTTTTTCAATAAATGAACAAATTCTGAATAGGTAGGTACCTAATGCAAAATTGGTAGACGTTAAAAACGTTTTCCCATAAATATGCTAAAGGGGTAGTGTAGATTGAACGAAGACATATTTTTCCAAACCTTAATATCCAAGTCGTGGTCACAAGCTAGTCTTGCATAAAGCACAAGCCGGCTAAAACAAGACTAAAATAAGGCTGCTCAGAAAAGAACTTATTAGGTTGCTACTTTAAGAATGATACAAAGATCTTAGCTTCAGCTAATAAACGAGCTAGGTAGTCAGTCGGCTAACTGCCAGTTTACAGCGGAACGGAGTGGAGTGGAGTGGAGTGGAGTGGAGGCGGTAAGCGTTTTATTTTTCCTCGTTAATTATTTCACTAACAAGGTGTTGTCTCGCACTTTATTTATTGCTTTCCGAGCGTTGAGCTTTTTCTTGCCTCTTTGATACATTACAGTTTATTTTTAACCAAACTCAAAAAGGAAAGTTCTTAAATCAGCTTTTGTACCTATGTATGTTATTATGTTTAGACCATCAAATAAATATCTTCATCTATATTATAGCTGGAAAAGGTGACTGACTGACTAACTGACTGATCTATCAACGCACGCTCAAATCACTGGACGGATCGCGCTGTTTGGCATACATATACCTTTATGACGTAGGCATCCGCTACTAAGAAAGGATTTTTGAAAATTCAACCCCTCAGGAGGTAAAATAAGGGTTTGAAAAGTCGATCTTAATGTGAATGAGTCTCATCTAAAATCCTGTAATCGAGGAAATTTTCATTTCAGAAATAAACCGTAATTATGAAAAAGGAGAATGGGCGGTTTCGTCCCCAGAGTGTATCAAGTTGTGATATATGTCATTTTAAAGGTCATGATAATAGCTTCATTTTATTGTATGACACCAACTATGAGACACGTGCAGGGAAAGAACTATGATTTTTTTAATTTTTTTATAATAGAACGTATTTATTTTTGTTTTTTTGTTTTTTTTTTAATACAGAATGTATGCGTTATTTTAGGGGTTTCATTTATTTAGTATAAACTCAAAAAAACGCTTAAACCCTACCTAAAGCCGTCTCCAACCGCCCCTATAACGGCCCCTGACCTCACATCTAATCTATTATACGCGCGTCCTTTGTACAGGCCGTAGTTGGTAACTATTAACTACGCGGCGCGCACATATCTTTTGCTCTTTAGGATCGGTGCTATTTTGAGTTTTGACCTCTGTCCTCTGCACGTTTAACGGACTTGATTTTTCTGTTTTTGCTTTGATTGTGGCTAGTTCGTACGTGTAGTTTGTGGGGGGATCTTTTACCCCTTGACTAGCAAGCGGCTGTATTAAGGTCCTTAATACCTGCTTAATCTATTGTCTAGTTACAACATACAGCAGGGTCGTCTCCTCTGTCCGTGAGGCCTGAGGGGGTACGCGCTTCGAGGCATGGCCTCATGGCCCGGGCGGGGCACGGGAAAGAGCATTTCGCCGGTGTTGAGTTTCGGCCTTATGGCCGAGGCTCACTGGCGTTGGTTAGGAGCCTCCTGGTCCGTCGTATCCGTGGGGCTCCGCACCGCGGGCGGGTATTCCGCCGCCGTGTGCGGAGCGATGTCAAATGTGGTGGGTGGCTCCGCGCTATGGGCGAGTGAATCGTCCAGTGGATTTCGCATCGTTTTCATCGTCGCTGGAGTCACTTGCGTGCCTCCTCGGTGTTGGCGATCGCAGGAGCTCTCGAGGTACGGGACGTCCGGTCGTGGGTCGGCTGGTTAGCGGTGCGATGCCGTTGAGGTGCTGGTACGGTCCGCAATCGGCGCGCTAACATGCGCCGCGCAACTGAGCGGACGTACTCTTCCACGGTGAGCATCTTGAGGTCGCGATGGATGACGTCGTTCCTCAAGTACCTTGGAGCTCCAACGATCAGACGGAGACACTTATTCAGGAGGACCTGTAGGCGGCTCCTCTGACTTACCGAGTAGAGCGCATACCAGGCAAGTGCCGCGTACGTCAGTCTGGAGCGGATATAGGCTCCGTAGATGAGGAGCTTGGTCTTCGGTGATAGGCTTGAATTGAAGACTTGGTGAAGCATCAACCCTGTCGCCTTGGCCTGGTTCACAACTTGGTTGACCAACGGAATCAGGTTAAGGCTGAGGTCGATGCGGCACCCCAAGTAGCACACCAAAGTTCGTCAAACTATGTCCTGCTCTCGGAAGCGGAGTTGATGCATAGGCTTCCGGTCTCCGGATGTCGAACAGGATAGCGGCCGTCTTTCCCACGTTGACGGTCATCCTCCATTTGACCATCCATTCCGGAAGCAGGTCCAGCAGGCGCTGCATCTTGTTGCAGACGACGATCTGTTGGTACGATGAAGCGAGATACGCGCTGTCGTCGGCGTAGAGCGACAACAGCACACCTTCCTCCCCCTCGCGTAGATGTCCGGCGAGGGTAGGGATGTTGTTAGTGTACAATGCGTACAGGCACGGCGATAGGCAGTGGCCCTGGGGTACTCCTGCACGTATGCGGCGCGGCTAGGAGTCCGCGCCCTCCACGGAGACGTGGAAGGATCTGCCTTCCAGGAAATAGCCACCAGCCGCACGATCATTGGTGGAAGGTCGGTCGAGAGGTCGTCGGTATGCCACACGCGATCGAAGGCCTTCTCGATATCGAGAAAGACCCCGACGGTGCAGTACCCCCTGTTCTTCTCACTGGCGATGTGGTGAAGTCCTCTCGCCAGCTGGAGCGTCATCGAGTGGTAGCTGCGAAAGCTGAACTGCTCGTCCCGTAGTTGGATGTACGGGGCAAGCCTTCGCAGCAATAAACGCTCAAACAGCTTGGTGATGTGCGGCAGTAGGGTGATGGGGCGGTAGCTCCCTGGATGGTGGCGATCCTTGCCCGGTTTGGGAATGGTGATGACTTTCCCCCTTTTCCAGGTCTCCGGGAAGTGTGCGGTGTGGAGTACCTCATTGAAGAGTCTCGTTAGGGTAACGAGACCTCTTCTGGGCAACTGCTGAAGTGTGGCGATCGGAATTCCGTCGTAGCCTGGTGCCTTCCGTTTGGGGAGTCGGAATACGGCCTTCCTCAGCTCAGACGGGGAGATGAACTCACCTCCCCGGAGCTGGGGAGTCGCACTTGTTGGTCGATCTCTTCGTGGTGCCTGTACGCATTGACACTGGCCGGTGGGTTTGGAGTAAATTGTATCTCCATATACTCCGCCATGATCTCAGCACGATCCTGGACGGAGTATTTTTGCCTACCCTGGCTGTCTAGTACAGCGTAGACGAGTGAGTCGGTTCCGGTGAGTTTCTTGCACAAGTGGTACAGCGTCGTTTCTCCCAGGCAGGCAGGGGTACTGCGTAGATATGCAAGCACGGAGGTGAAGGTGCAACACAGACAAGCAGCCACACCGCACTTTATAAAATAAAACTAATTACCGTCGTACCAACTAGCCACAATCAAAGCAAAAACAGAAAAATCAAGTCCGTTAAACGTGCAGAGGACAGAGGTCAAAACTCAAAATAGCACCGATCCTAAAGAGCAAAAGATATGTGCGCGCCGCGTAGTTAATAGTTACCAACTACGGCCTGTACAAAGGACGCGCGTATAATAGATTAGATGTGAGGTCAGGGGCCGTTATAGGGGCGGTTGGAGACGGCTTTAGGTAGGGTTTAAGCGTTTTTTTGAGTTTATACTAAATAAATGAAACCCCTAAAATAACGCATACATTCTGTATTAAAAAAAAAAAACAAAAAAAACAAAAATAAATACGTTCTATTATAAAAAAATTAAAAAAATCATAGTTCTTTCCCTGCACGTGTCTCATAGTTGGTGTCATACAATAAAATGAAGCTATTATCATGACCTTTAAAATGACATATATCACAACTTGATACAGTCTGGGGACGCAACTCATACAAAAGTGCCCATTGTCCTTTACTAATCGTAAAACATTATTACACCTACTATACCTATATAATGTATAGATAGGTGCTCCGAAAAATATTGTTTGAAATTAAAAGTACCTATTTGGAATTCCCTTTACTCAAATCTTTTAGTATTTAGGAATTCAAAAATAAGACTTGTAATTACCTAATAGATATTTGAGTGTCCGTTTGCCACTGCCATAGTTATTTAAACATTTTGGAATTTTGAGCCGTGAATTTATATTTTGTTCTGTTGTTTTGAGCTACGTAACCTTAATCTTACAATAGGTATATACTCGTAGGTATATACTCGTTGAGGAAGCCACAATTATTTTATTGAGGAAAACCTATCCACGATGGTTGTTTTTTCCCCATAAATTCCTAAGTTTTACGAGCCGGTGTTGTTGAGGCCCTCCGTCATCCGCGACACTTATGTCGTGATCATGGGGGCCCGGGGGCCCGGGGGCAGGTGGGGCCCGGGGACCGGATTTATTAAACCGCATTGAAAGTTTACGGGGCTGTTATTAGCTGTGGTCGAGATTAAATTTCCTACATATTTGAACGTTTTATGACTAGTAATTTCATCCATATTTGAGAAAAGTTCTGGGGCTTTTTAAGAATAAATTTTTTTAGCAAAGACTACTTTTATTATTCAATTCATTTCGTTTATTACAATAAGGTGGTAGGTACAATATTTTGGCGCTCGAATCTACCAAGTAGGTAAAAGTAAATGATTAATTATTATGATAAAATTAACAATATTCTTCATTAATAAAACCTTATTGCACATTTAGAGATTTCTCGAATTTAATAATAACAAAATGATTGAAATTTTTTATAGCATTCCAATTGGTTTATTATATTAAATCGGTTTCTACATGCCATCGTGCCGGGATGCTAAATCGCTTGGCGGCATGTCTTTGACGGTAGGGTGATAACTAGCCACTACCAAAGCCTCCCACCAGACCAGACCAGAGACAATTCAGAAATTATAAGTTCCCAAATTGACCCCTAGCGACAAGCAGCGAAAGTCTGGAGTGAGGTGATGTTTACAACGACGCCGTGACTCGCTGAACGGGCCCTCCCGCGTCTTTATCGGTCCGCGTAGGCTTGTTGTCTGAAATGTCCGCTTTATGCCACCCTAAACAAGGCGCGGACTGAAAATCGAAAGGTCGCTGGTTCAAAACCGATGCTAGGTCTTACCGACTCCTATGACGACATTCACACTGGGTAAGTTGGAAGAGAAAGGTAAGATACTCGTACTAATCTTACTATATAATATTATAAATGTGAAAAAGTGTTGTTTGTTGGTTTATCTGTTTGTCCTTTAATCACGCTCCTTCAGAATTATGGGTGGACATGATTTTTTGTATGGGTGTACTTGAGGACTTTGAGAGTGACATAGGGTACTTTTTATACCGGAAAGATTAAAGATTTGCCGCGACAATTTAAAAAGTCGTGGACATCAGACCTTTATAAAAAGATCCTGCTAATAAAATAGGTCGTAGCTTTCCTTCTTTTGTATTTATAATTTTTTTAAGTTATGAATGAATGAAGCTATTATTCTAATCTAAACATAAATATACCGTATCGTTACCGTAGACCTAAACCCATTGCTGGCCTAATTCGGGCACAGATTTCCTCTCAAGAAAAAGCCCTGCTATTCGAAAGGATTCCCGTGCTCAGTTATGGGCCAGTTGTATGTTGAGAAAAATGATGAATTATATTTTTTGTGCATAAATTATTTATTTTAATCAAAAATGAAAAATGTAGCGATAGTTTTACTTCACTGAAATCTAAAAATATTGTAAAACAAAATCTTAAATATCAAAAATTAAAATTTAAAATATTATCTAAACCACTGGAACAAAGAAATGTGCCCATAACGCTGGCTGCGTTTCCACCTGACTGACCAAACATATTTGTTGACCGAGGTAACTACCACATCCCTGCGGTCACCAGTGGACTCTCTAGTGGACAGTATATTTTCATTTTCAAATTAAGTGAATTGTTCGCTACGGCATGCGTGAGTCCCCATAAATAAGTAGTGAGTAAGCAAGGTAATGGGCCGGCGCCAGCAAACTGTTACGGCGGCTTGTAAATGTAAACAGGTACTTACACCGCCTCCCAACGAAATGCATATTTACAAGCTCGAGACATTTTCATCCACCGCAGGTATCAGATGCCATGGAATAAGTCAGATTTATCCTTTTCACCTGAATACGGCAGTGTCAAAAGGAAGGGTTATGGTTTTAGCAGTCTATGTAGCTACATAGACTGCTAAATATAAGTAAATAATATAAATATGTATGAGGTTATTTACGTATGATCCACCAACCGTATCTCCTGACTGCTGAGCCGATTTTGATGAACGATGTGTCAATAGATTCATTATTATGGTCTGGGAGATAAAATCAATATAACGGATGTTATATCCAATATTCCGTACACTAGTACGGAATACTAGGTTTATAATTTTATTATTGTTGATTGACATTAAATTGTAATTTTTAAGTGAACACTGATTTGACATAAGCATATTATTTTTGACATGAATATCTAATATATAAAAATGAATCGCTTAATGTGTTGGTAAGCGCATCACGCGTGAACGGCTGGACCGATTTCGCTAATTCTTTTTTTATTGTGTTTGTTATTGTCAGGAGAAGGTTCTTATGAAAGAAAAAATTAAGAAAATTGCGCGGAAAATTAGAAAATTTAAGAAATATTAACCACCATATTAAATTATTTCTAATGTAACCGCTTTTACAATTTAAACTTTTTTGATGTAACTAACTTTTATGGCGTTTGACAGAATGCGTGCTGCCAATTTCGTCAAAGAGGATGTAAAAAAACTTAAGACAGGACAACGTCTGTCGGGTCCGCTAGTAATCTAAATAATTTGTAATTAACAATATTAATGTATTATTTTTGACATAATTATAATCCAAATAACTTGTAATTAGCAATATTAATGTTTTATTAATGTATTAACTTTTATTAGTAATTATTATTATTTGATCCTAGAAGATATATGAAATGAAATGTAATGTTATGTATGTTGATTATTTGCCACGTATTAGAATAAAGGCCTTTTTTATTTATTATTATTATTATGTCACTCTCCAGGTCCCCAACTATTCCCATACAAAATCATGTCGATCCGTAGCACTGTTGCAGCGTGATTGAAGGACAAACCAACAAACCACCAAACAAACACTTTCGCATTTATAATATTAGTAAGGATGGTGTTTTAATACACAAGGACATGGGAATCCAGCGCATTATCATCCCAAGAAAACTCCTACCATGATAATATGAATCACGACCTTCAGAATTAATATAATGCAGAGAGAGAGAGAACGGTCCCCCATCCAAATAGGTCGGCACCGACGTTGCTTATCCTTGACGATAGCCCAAGTGCCGGTGTATCAAACATGGTAGTTGGCAAAATTCCACCTTTTTACCGAATTATATTTACAATTTATGACGCCCTGAAATACGCGGAGGTTAAAAATCTTGTGCTATCTGGTGGCGCGCCGCCAAACTACCTGCGCGGTATACAACATCTACGGCCGTTATAAACACTGTCAACTGTAAATAAGTTTATCTTTTTTTTTCTCTGAAAAAACTCGCGACTTTTTCATTTCAGTAGCATTTAATTTGTATTTTTGACGGAACACCTAAGAATCATCTCCGTAAGTTACGGACCGTCATCATCATCATCATCATCATCAACTTATGGACGTCCACTGCTGGACATAAGTCTCTTGTATGGACCTCCACAGATCTCGGTCTTGCGCCGCCTGAATCCAGCGACTCCCTGCGACTCGTTTGATGTCGTCGGTCCACCTAGTGGGGGGTCTGCCAACACTGCGCTTCCCGGTGCGGGGTCGCCACTCCAGCACCTTGGGACCCCAACGACCATCAGCTCTTCGAACTATGTGCCCCGCCCATTTCCACTTCAGTTTCGCGACTCGCTGAGCTATGTCGGTGACTTTGGTTCTCCTACGGATCTCCTCATTTCTGATTTGATCTTGCAGGGATACTCCGAGCATAGCTCTCTCCATCGCCCGCTGAGTGATCCTGAGCCTTCTTATGAGGCCCATAGTTAGCGACCATGTTTCGGATCCATAGGTCATCACTGGCAACACGCACTGTTCGAAGACTTTAGTCTTCAGGCACTGAGGAATTTCCAAAATTCCTCAGTATGGACCGTACTCCTTACTTATTATTTCATCCATTTATCACAACTATTTTATATTTCTGAAAAAAGCACTGAGTTTTTTCATAAAAAAATAAGCCCTTGCACAAGTCTATCTATAAGTACTTCGTACATGATTTCTTATTCAAATTCAAAATTATTTATTTTACTTATGACCAGTCAAGAATCTACTTACCACTGGTTCTTAACGTACTCAAAACAAAAATGTTACAGCTTAAATCTATATTGTGGACAGCTGAAGCAAAGCATATTGCTTTCTTAACTTAACTTTAAACCGTGCTTAACCTGACTAATATTCTCCTCTTCCCTCCAAATGAAAATCTTTGTTAGAAGTGGATACCACCATAGTGCAATGTGTGGAGATCAAACCTTCGAATTTTTAGTTTTAAGTCCGCACCTTTAACCGTTGGGCTATGAAGGCTTCTGATTAAACTGTAGAGTTTGTGTCAATTGCTAGATTTGCCTATTCAAGTATTCAAGCTTATCACAAAGGTCACTTCCCTTATGAGTCAGGTAGCTTACATCACCTATCTAGATTAGTCTCAGTCGAGTCTAGACACATTTATTTATTGCCCTATTGAACCCACTCGTTTTTAATTTTGATGACACTTAATTTAATCATTTTTTTATTTCTGCTTTTTTATGTATCCAACCAATTTTGTTTTTGTGCAGGTCATTAATTTAAAATGGCGGAAACATTTCGGTATAAGATAAATCTAGTTAAATAAAAGGCTTTTAGAAATAAGCATAAAAGTAAAGTTTTTGCACCTTTTTGGTTTTATTTAGGTATTTATCAGATATAGTCAAGGGCTGGCTATCTTCTCTACGAATAAAAAAAAAATTAATAATTTTATTTATTTAACTTTAGGAAACTTAAAAGTTCTATATTTTCGAGTCTAGTTAAGATATAAAAAAAAGAAAAATGGTATAAAAAAACTTTAAGTATATAAATAAATATTAAAAATTCGTCCAACAGAAGCTTTACAACGGGACATGATAATAACATCGCACCCCTGTATAACTCTGCAGCAAATCATGAAATGTCTGGAAACACGCCAAGGTTCCCCTACGTTACCTGTTTCAGTGTCCCTTATCCGATTTAAAGCTTTTTTATTCAGATTGCATTTAAATATGATCAGTACACAAATTATATGAAATAATTTTTAAGAGTCGAAAATTTTAATTCATAAAGATTATTCCAAGCTACCACAGAGTAGCCTCAATAGCCCAACGGTTAAAGGTACGGACTGAAAACTGAAAGGTCGCAGGTTCGATCCCCACCCATTGCACTATTGTCGTACCCACTCCTAACACAAGCGTTCTGCTTATTTGGAGTGGAGAGGAGAATATAAGTCAAGTTCTTATTGGCTAATATTCTTTAATAAAAAAAGAAAGAAAGACTAGCAAATTAATAGGAAGAAGGATTCTAAATGGCGTTTAACTTCGTGGGTTTCTACCTCTCAAGTCGTTCAACTATGCTAGTTGCTACCGAGTGGGGACAAGGGCAATCTTAGGCCGTAAAAGTTTTAATGGTACCAACGTGATCAATTCATGAACTTAGTGTACGCTTATACAATACAATTCCAAAAGAATTACTGGATTTCCTATTGCACTTTAAGCAATGCCTAAAAGATACAAACTTAGTGAATTTCTTAATGACAAAGTTGATACGTGAAAAGGAAAAAGCATTGAGGTAGTCTCGCATTATATAGTAGTTTAGTGCTATAATTGCAACCCCTCCAAACTACGTGTACAAGGGAACCACGCGCACTACGGGATCAACCATCCAGTGGCCATAGCAACCGGCAGTACCTACTATTCCGACCCTATAAAGATTTATGAAGTTAAAATTAGATATAGCAATATTTTGACGACCTTCTTGGCGCAGTGGTAATCGCTATGGTCTTGGTATATCTGGGAGGACTCGGGTTCGATTCCCAGCGGGGGCAATTTGGGAATTTATCATTTCTGAATTGTCTGTAGTCTGGTCTGGTGGGAGGTTTGGCCATGGCTAGTTACCACCTTACTTGCCGCCAAGCGATTTTGCGTTGCGGCATTGGCGTGTAGAAACAGATAAACACCGTTATGTTTACATTTGTATCTACAGAGCTGAGCTGAGCTAGAACCATTTCATTGGCATGACACATAGCAGACACTAGTTACAAGTAGGTTACATTGTAACTCTGTATGCGTGTAGATCTCAGTGTATTTCATTTTTGTGTATAATGTATTCTTACAATCCCACTGCAGGGCGGTGACCAGTGAACATACGTGACCGTGGGCGTGTAGTGCGCGAGGTCCCGTGGTTTGATTCGCCAGTGGACGCATAAATCAGCGCTGTGCGTGTCACGTCGCGCGCACGCACTCGTGAGCTAGTGCGGGTACGACCACTGCGTTATTTATTCACCTGCACTATTTTGTTAGGTACGATTTTATTCAATAACCATGCAAATACTAGACAATCTATTCCATAAAAACTAGGCACTTAGTTTAGAAAACCAATATGAAAAAGAAAATGTAACAAACATCGCGTAAGTCATAAAGTTAACTTTTCAGGGGAGCAAAAAATCTCTTTGTCTTAAGAGACACCGATTTCACCAATATAAAATAAATATCCGAGCGTGATATTTTGCCAGATTTTCAATACAAAAACTGTTTATCTGTTATTCCTTGGTTAAGCGTCACTCAACGTTGATGAAATCGACACGTCTTGTTCTAATTTCACTATCGCCGAGTAACATTTAACCGACGAATAAAGATATTTTGACAGATTTTCAATTCAAAAACTGGAGGAACGTGCAATTTTGAATAAATTCTGCACTACTACTACGTACTTACCTATTTCTGTGAAAACTCTTTACCTTATTGTTGAATGCTTAACTTTACAGAAGTGGGTCGTTCTACTTTTCTACCGACAATAGTCTGTCTTTCTTCTTATTATGGCATCTCGTTGGAGTATTAATATAAACGGTTTTTTTTCGGTTCGAATAAACGTTCATATTTTTCTTATCTATTAATATTATGTCATTTTTCATGTTCTCTAACCAGCATATTTTATACGTTCGTTTTCCGTATAATGCCGTGACAGAGTGGTAAACTGAAATGTGGTCTCTACAGAAAAAGGCCACTTTGTCACATTATTTTTTCAAAAACCAACATTAAAAAAGAATCAATATTAGCTAGGAAGGAAACTTTAATTAGTACTAATGAAAACACAGATGCAGTTTTTTTTAAATCCCACACATAAAATACAATTATAGATAGTTCAAAAACCAAAAAAAAAACAGAAAAACGTCGTTTCATTGTCGGTAGAAAAGTAGAACGACCCAAGTACAAATAGCTATTTGACGGCAAAGTGCCTTAACCTTGCCTTAACTTAGCAATGCTGTAAGAAAAACTATTTCCCAAGACCCCCTACCACAATATTAACCATATTAAAAAAGCTCGCAGCTCACCTACTCCACGAGAAATATGAGGATAGTGAGTGAGGTCTTACACTATTGAAAACGTTTTTCCTCCGCACAATAGGGGACCGTTTACCGAGCCATTCCACCTGGCCACATCGGGAAATAACTCAAATGCCGCATCTCACTAGATCTATTGTCGAGAGGAAAAATGTGCTACTCGCCCATTCGGTCCATTGTGCGCAGGTATCCGGGAAATTAACTCGGTCTAGACAACGAACTGGTGAACCCCTGACTTCTAGCCTGGAAAAGTTGCTATCTTCGTAGTCCACTAACAGACGTCCACTGTTGGACATAACTCTCTTGTAGGAACTTCCCCACGTCAGCGACTCTGCGAATCATATTTTGATGACGTCTTCCCAACTGGGAGGAAAGTATGCCAGTGCTGCTATTTCTGGTACGAACTCGCCACTTTAACTCTATAGGTTAAAAGTTAAAACTCTATAGGTAATGTCTCTATAGGTTTTTACTTTTATATTTTACTAGCCACGAGATGATACCTACCCGCCAATTCTTCCGTTAGATTGAGGTTTTTTAATTGCCGCGGGGACTCTTTAATTTTCGAATTAAAATATAACCTAAGTATGTGTTAATCCTGGTTATGAGCTATCTCCATTCTAAACAGGCAAATCAGTAACAAACACCCATCCATCCTCTTAAACTTTCGCATTTATAATATTAGGTAAGTAGGAAGTAGGATTTCTAATTTACTTGTATATTATTTGTAAAGCTTGTTTGTAAAGTGTGTGGTTTTAAAGCTGCGACCTCTGAAATGTCAGCAACTTCTGAGTAAGTCTTCTAGTAAGTCTAGGTGGCTCAACGGGTTAGAACCCGGAATTAAACGAGAAAGGTCGACGGTTCAAACCCTACCCGTTGCACTGTTTTCGTAGGTACTCCCAATCATCTAAATTAAACTTAAAGCTTGTGACTATTGGTCATGTTTAATGTTTATATTCTTTAAAAAACTTATTACCATTATAATTTCCTTACTAATCCCTACTAATATTATAAATGGATTGCCATTTACACTCAACCCATACCCCTAATCTGTTTCTACACGCCACCGTACCGGAACGCCAAATCGCTTAGCGGCACGTCCTTAACGGTAACTAGCCACGGCCAAAGCCTCCCACCAGACCAAACCAGAGACAGTTCAGAAATTATAAATTCCCAAATTGCCCCACCGGGAATCGAACCCGAGACCTCCCAATATTAAGACCACAGCGCTTACACGGCCAGGGAGGTCGTCAAAAATCAGTATGCACGTCTTGGAACTATGGAAGCGTTCTGAAGGCTGACTAAGCTAACGTTGTCAAGTCTGTTGATCTATTGTTGGGGGAAAATGTGCTACTAATCCATTATGTCCATTGCGAACAGGTATTTGGGAAATTAACTCGGTCTAGACAACGAACTGGCGACCTCTGAGCTTCTGCCCCTGTCTGATTAATCTTGTAACCTTTTAACTAACCTTCGACATTGACCTTTTTATCGTTTGTTTTTGTTTTGTAGTCGCATCCGTTATAATACCTACCAATTATTTTTTTGTCGAGATGTGGAGCTACTATAAGGGTAAAAATACAGCGATGTTTAGAGGACATTCCTTTTTTAAAAATAAAACTCTAAATTCGACTCTTGAATTTTTATAAAGCAGCGAAGAAGAGATTATCCATAATGGATTGTGCCGGCTTCCTACTAAACTCAGGATAATTTGTCCTGGACTTCATCAGAACCGATTTTTTTTCAAAAGGCCGGTTTTGTTCTATTTAATAAAAGGCAATTCTCAGAAAAAATCACGCCATTAAAAGCTATAAAACTTTTCTTTTTCCCGTCCCATGCAATGCATATCACGGGACGTGTTGGGTTTCAGTTTTGAGCATATACTTGTGCACTATAACATCTCCTGTATCTCTGCGTCTTGGCTTGTCTCCGCTTCGACAGTCGACAGGACGTTTATATAAAACACAAGCTTTTTCCCGCAGCTTCGCTCGCGTTAAGTTCGAATTCCGAACTCCTATTTTACCACTTTTGAGGTTGGATTTTCAAAAATCCTTTCTTAACGGATGCCTACGTCATGATTGCTATCTGTATGCCCAGCCCGATCCATCCATTGGTTTGAGCTGTGCGCTAATAGATCAGTCAATCAGTCAGTCAGTCACCTTTTCCTTTTATATATTTAGATACAACTGTACATTAATTCATCGTGGGCGAAGGTCCCGGAATCACGTGGGTACAATTGAAGTGGATTTAATTGCTCGGCTCATTATAATGGCATCTTAACTTAGTCTCTGCCGGCATAGCTGTCGTCTTCAAGCGTTTGCCCATAGCTGCCGACATGTATATTTACTCGATAACAACTTAGCCCTTGACCGCAATCTCATCAGTTTAATTAAACCCATACCTTAAACGATTTCTACGCGACATCGTACCGGAACATAAGATGCCAATATCAAATTCTTTAATAAATAGCTCAATCTCATGTTCTTTGCCAGATAAGCCCCGTATATTTTGATCTACAAGATTAATTTTATAGTGCTTGTCTGTTTTCTGTTGTTTAGTTTAAAATATTTGACGATTTGAAAGCACTTTGCAAAAGTTTATTGGAATAAAAATTATTCTATTTAGCAATATATAAAAATCATTCTATTTCTTCTACAACAGGAATTATTCCTATTGAATTAGTACTACCAATAATTATGTCTATTAGTGCAACGTGTATTTTACAAAAAAAAGAGATAATTAAGGAATCACAAATTCCCAAATTTCCCCAGCTTATGAAATCTTTACGCTTACCATTGCCCCATAAAAAATTAATCACTGTTAAACAGGATTTTATACACAATAATTTAATACAAAAAGAGTTTGTTTCCGACGCCATTGGCACACCGCCCTCACCTCCAAGTGAGCCACTAAGTAGGGGCTAATAAAGTCCCCGCATCGTTTGGCGGCTAGCAGCTAAGCCTGCTTTTGAGTTATCCGCGGTGCATACGTCCTCAACGTTCCTTCATTCGTGCTTATTTTACTTTTTGACGTTATATTACACAGTTCACGTGAAGGTATGAAGGAGAAGGAAAGTAATTTTTTTTTTATTTAAAAGTCGTACCACACATCACTCTACCATTACTCCTTTTTATTTACTCTAGGTACTTTTGAACAGACTCCTTTGAAACACCTTATTTTGACATACCTTTGACAATATTATGGAGAACTATCAAGTATGCACGATATTGTCTACACGATATTTTCTTTCACAGTTGAGCATTAAGCATGTGATATTTAATTGCTTAAAGGCAATTCTACGAGTACTTTCTACTAATATTATAAATGCGAAAGTTTGTGAGGATGGATGGATGGATGGATAGATGGATGGATGAATGTGTATATGTTACTTTTCACGCAAAAACTACTGGACGAATGTCGATGAAACTAGGCGACTTGTTTAGTGTAAACCGGCATTAGTGTAGGTAACTTTGTGGAAAAGTTTTCGTCATCTGACTGAAATATACAGAGCGCAAGGCAGTCCCCCTTACACCCTATATATTTCAGTCGTCAATGGTGATTTAACTCGTTTACTTAACTCTCAATACGTCTACGTTCACCCTCACGGCCACTTACGGTAGACGCTTAAATACCTGGATCAGGGGATAAGGGCCGGCTCTAACTAATCTCATTAGACCGCCGAGAGGCGTTGTAGCCAGGTACCGTTTGAGAGATCGTCTGAAACCCTCTTAAGCCTCCCGGGAATTTTTATTCAGTCCAGGGTTAAGTATTTTAAAAATACTAACCTAAAATAAAATTGCTTCTCAATCGTTTTTAGATTTTCGAAATTTTTTCAAACGAACGAGGTTTTCGCACCATTAAAAGAAATTGGTCCAACCTTTATATTCAATCTATATACAGGGTGGTCTAACTAGTGACGTCAATAAATTTTTTTTAGATTCCTCACACCTGGAGGTATCCGAAAATACCCCATGTATGTTCTGCGATTTTTTGTAGTTTTCGAGTTATAATTTTTTTTGTGTTTTTTGAATATTTTCTGCCAGCGAGGTTTCAAAAATTCATATCCTTTTTTGTAGTAAGTATTTTGCAGTTTTTTTTATTTTGACATGATTGTCTTGAATGTTGTTTTAATAAAAAAAATAATTCAGCTTCTTGAAATTACTTAAAGTTACTTAAAGAAGACTTGAAAGTTAAAACTTTAGTTTTTAGTAGGATTTACTCAAACATTCAACTTCAATTTAAAAATACAAAAAGGAGTTTCCATAGCTTCTGGCTAAATTTAAAAACTTTGCAAGGTCATAAGCTACCAAAATCATAAAAAAAATATTGTACTTAATTAGCTTTTTTTGTTATAATCGGCCTTCGAAGGTGGATTAGGCTAAAAATCGTTAAAACATGATTAAAGCATTAAAAATTATTTTATCTACTTTTTATCATTCTTATGGTAAATTAAACTTAAAAATGTGATTTTAAATTAATTTTAATTTAAATTCCTGTAAAATAACTGTAGCTTGCGTAATTTTTACAATAATTTCGGTCTCTCCACTGATTTAAAATGTGATCATTTGTAAAAATTGCTGGTTGTGAAATGAACTATTTTCGGATAACAAATAAAAGGCACAAATTACTGAAAAATTACTAATTTATTACAATTTTTAAAATTTTAAAATTTTCAAAATTCCTTCCTCCAACTTATCCGAAATTATTGTAAAAATTACGAGCTACAGTTATTTTACAGAAATTTAAATTAAAATTAATTTAAAATTACATTTTTAAGTTTAATTTACCATAAGAATGATAAAAAGTAGATAAAATAATTTTTAATGCTTTAATCATGTTTTAGCGATTTTTAGCCTAATCCACCTTCGAAGGCCGATTATAACAAAAAAAGGCTGATTAAGTACAATATTTTTTTTATGATTTTGGCAGCTTAGGACCCTGCAAAGTTTTTAAACTTAGCCAGAAGCTATGGAAACTCCTTTTTGTATTTTTAAATTGAATTTGAATGTTTGAGTAAATCCTACTAAAAACTAAAGTTCTAACTTTCAAGCCTTTTTTAAGTAACTTTAAGTAACTTCAAGAAGCTGAGTTATTATTTTTATTAAAACAACATTCAACACAATTATGTCACAATAAAAAAAACTGCAAAATACCTACTACAAAAAAAGATATGAGTTTTTGAAACCTCGCTGGCATAAAATATTCAAAAAACACAAAAAAAATTATAACTCGAAAACTACAAAAAATCGCATGACATATATGGGGTATTTTCGGATACCCCCAGGTGTGAGGAATCTAAAAAAAAATTATTGACGTCACTAGTTGGACCACCCTGTATATAAAATTCAAAGTCCTGACTGACTGACTGACTGACTGAGATATTAACGCACAGCCTAAACTACTGAAGTTAGAAACTTGAAATTTTTACAGTTGGTACTTTTATGACGTAGGCGCAAACTAAGAAAGGATTATTGGAAATTTCACCCCGAAGGGGTTTAAATAGGGGATGGAAGTTTATATGAAACTCCGTCATTTTTCAAGCTGTTTCCATCAAAGTTGGTATTAGAGCTTTCAGTTAAAAATAAAGAAGTACGTGTGTCAAAGTTTTTGAAAATTTCACCCCAAAATCTAATTCCACGCGGACGAAGTCGCGGGGACAAAAGCTAGTATTCAATAGTATCTCAATCCGTTTCTGAGAAAAAAGGCCTTGACACACACACTTGACGGACGGAGTGATCCTTTCAGGAACTCTAAAAACCCTACATGTATTCGCCACCTTCCTCCCGAGTACCTATGCAAGATTATTATTAATACCGTGTCATCATATTCTATGACGGCATTTCCTTGGATCTGTGTGTCGATCCATCACGCGGCTCGCGGCAGATGACCGCGCAGCCTCCATCCGTCAAGATTATTGCTTATTATGTGCTCTTTCACGCGCGATGAGCACCTTTGGTGATCAGCTATTCAGTGAACTATACTTACTTTGCTTTGGAGGGAGCAAGCTTTTATGAGGGATAGGTATCCTTACTAATATTATAATTGTGTATGACGACCTCCCTGGCGCAGTGGTGAGCGTTGTGGTCTTATAACTGGGCGGTCTCGGGTTCGATTCCCGGCGGGGCAATTTGGGAATTTATAATTTCTGAATTGTCTCTGGTCTGGTCTGGTGGGAGGCTTGGGCCGTGGCTAGTTACCACCGTCAAAGATGTGCCGCCAAGCGATTTAGCATTCCGGCAAGTTGGCGTGTAGGAAATGATTAGGGATATAGGTTGAATCTACACTGCCATACCCTTTCCAAGTTAACCCGCTACCATCTTAGACTGTCTACTATCTCGTTACGACATTATTATCGCCACAGGTGTCGTATTGCTTAGTTACTTTTTAGAATTCCGTACCCTGTATTAAATTATTTCAATGTGGATGCTGAATTTTCAAGAATTTCAGAAAAGAAAATAAAGATAGCTACCGTTTTTCCTACTCAATAAAAATCCCTAAGATATTACTTACGTATAAAAAAACACGTGTGCCAGCGCTACGCGTGTAATAAGCTTAACAAATAAATTCAGTTTTCACGGAAGATTTGAGACGATCTCAAACGCAAACTCCTGGTATAAATCTCAGAATGTTTCCATTAGGAATAAGTCCCATAAATAATGTTCCGTGCAATAACCGGGTGGGGCGTTTGCACAAAATATTTGCATGTAAAGCAGCGAGCAATCCACTTACAGCGACTTTTACCTGCACGGCGCTCGTCGCTTACAGTCGCCACTCGCAGCGGAACATACGCCTCCGTGGAGTCGCTTATAACAACGTTTACACAATATATTTGCATGTAAAGCAAAAATTTTTTTACTTGTCCCTTACTGCCCTTAAAGAAAGACTTGCAATAAATTGATTTGATTTTATTTGCTTAGAAGAAACTTAAATAATGTACTATAAGCTCCTACTCGTTTCGGAAAATGCATGACGGCTGAACTAATTTGGCTTTGGCTAATAAACGCAAAGCAAAAGCAAAAAATAATTATGACATATTTATTATAATTGTTCATGTTATAAAATATAACTAATAAAAGGTATCAGATCTAGACGAGCCAAAAGTTCAAGAGTGTACCATAAACATTTGCCTTACTATATTTTTTTTATAGCCATAATGTAGAAGCTGGTAAAAGTGACAACTGTGAGAGTCCCATAATGTGTTGTTTTTTGAGTATAGCAAAATTTCCCAAACACTTGTCGACTCCACGGCTTTCACTGGACACAATTTGTCGAGGACTTACCTCTTCATAAAGAGGGTTGGAATTTTTCTTTATTGTCCGGATTATTGAGGACTCCTGAGAGGTTTACGCGATCTCAAGATGGCTGCCGATCTTTTACGACATTATCAAACTGCCATTCACCTCCGCTTGTTATTAAGTTATTGATGGCGAACCATTTTGCAGAGCTTTGTGTAACCAAGAGATAGAGGTATTGTGATATGGAGTTATACCTTTATACAAATTGGGCTTGGCTTTTAGCTCGACTGTTGTAGAAGGCGTACCTATTATTATTTTATAGAATAGTACTGTCATCGAGCGCTGTGGTGATTTAGTGTGGAAAAGAAGATAAGGGTAATTCATATGGGATAAAGGACATTCATTGTGCAGCACTGCCAAATATACAAGTACTTAGTAGGGACAGAAAGGGTTCAATATGTTTCTACCTTTAAAGAGAATTTTACAATTATTATATTAAAAATTTTGCTCTAATGTAATATACCAGAGTAATAATAATTGAAAGTAATAATAGGTACCAAAAGTTCTTATGGAACTAATAGTTCGCGCGTCACGGCAATGTTTGTAATAGTACCTACATTCGGCGCGCTTAAAAATGCGTCAAAAAATTTCATACACTTATGACGTAAGAGTATTTTTACCATGTTGATTCCAAATCGTTGTCCCGCTCAATGAGCTAATTGTTAGGTACCAACTAAATTTAAAGTTTTCTATGGAATTCTTCAGAATGGAATGAAGCGTCAATAAAATGCCCCGATTTTCATGCTCAAACTGAGCTCAAAAGATGTAGAAAAATTTGCTGATTCAAAAGATGTATATAACTCAATATCGCCAAAAATGGTGTTTGAGTCAATTCGCCTTTTACTCGTCGAATAGATTTCGTAAAAGGTGGAATGCTGTAGTCCAATTCTTTCGCACTAAATTGTATGGGTGTACAAAACGCGTGTGGCGCGTAGTCGCGATGTCGTCGGGTCGACAAATCAACGTCGCGCGTCGTTTACCGTCGGTTGACTTTTCAATTTGTACTGTTTCACGTAAGTGCATCTATGCGCCGCGCACTTGCAGCTACGACACCGCGAATTATTTTGGACTTGATATTCAAAATCGTAATACTTCTTTTTCCGTCAAAGAACCCCCTTTTGAAGACCTCCCTGACCTGATTATGAGCGCTACAGAGCCGATTCCCAAATTGCCTCCGCCGCGATTCCCAGCGGGGGCAATTTGGGAATTTATAATTCTTTAATAGTCTCTAGCCTGGCCATGGATAGTTAACAGACGTGTCATCCAGAGATTTAGCGTTCCGGCACGATAGCGTGAAATCGATTAGGAGTATGGGTTTAATTTACAATACCATACCCCAACCAAATAACCCTGTTTACACCTTAGACTACATCTTCACGTAACATCTTACTTCAGCGGGTGCGTCTGAGATTTATAGATTTCTCTGACCCTAACACTCTTGACTTGAGAAAAAAAAATACGTCCTAACATAAGATCTAAAAGTCTGAGCAGAGTGAGAGTACAATTTACAAAGAGATTTCCATGATTTATCTTTACACAAAACACCCAAAGCTATAATAGCATATCCAATAAATAGTTATAGGCATCTTACATCCAGGAATTGCATTCGCCTTGCCCGTGTACACTAATGATAATTTATCTACTCGCAACAACTCGCAACCTTCCTATCATCCGCCCGCCCTCCGGCCCGCTGCCTCGCGCCGCCCGCCTTCGGAAAGGAATTCAGCTATCTACGAGTAAGAATACCTTAGCCTGAAAAAGCTTGCAACTTACCGAATCTAATTTTAATTAAGATTCATTTCTTGAGATAATACTGCGATAGATTCCTTAATCCTTCTTCTTCCCTATTATATTAAGTACATGGTTTAAGAATGTACAAAAGTACGATTTTAACAATGAAAAAAAAAATACAATTTACGTAATGTTTTGTATATTCTTCTCAATCTATATAACAGCGGAAAGGTCATTGACAGTTTGTATTTCTTGCATAAGAAATTCACTACTAATATTTGGTTTGTGCTTTAATCACGCGCAACAGACCTACGGAACAATGTGATTTTTTGCATAGGTATAGGTTAAGGTCCCTGACAGTAACATAGGCTGAAATCATAGAGTTTCCACGGGATTTTTAAAAACAACATCCACGCGGGCGGAGCCGCATGCAACAGCTAGTAAAATATACGTTAGGCTAAACGCGCACAACGAAAATAAATCGTGGCGAGAAAACGTCAATCTGTGAACCATCAAAATACATTAGCATCCACGCACTAAGAAAAAAAACGCATGCGATTTAGAATCCCAATTGAATGATTCACAGATTAACGATTTTCTTCGCAACGATTTATTTTAGTGGTGCGCGCTTAGCCTATCTCTCAAGCGCATTTGACAGTTGTAACAACTTTCCCTAGTCTTCAATTGTCCTATTGAATTCTAATTCAGATGTTTTCATCGTAATGTTTTTCAACAACTTGTTCGCCCAGTACAAAGTTCGATCAAGGTAAAACATTAATCTTAAGTTGTTTCCGAAAATCCCGGCGTCCTATCATTAGTGGTCCAAGAGCTGGCGGAAAATATGAGAATGCACATAATTTTTAATGTGAAGAATCAAGCTGTTCTGCCTTGGTAGAAGCATTATACTTGGAAAGATATTCTAGATTAATTTTTATGTCAAAGTTGGTATAGTTTGGACTTTCGATTGCTACAAATAAATGGAAAATGGATAATTGCAAAGATATAACTCAAAAATCTCGTTGTATCATTGATAAACTCTTCTTTAGACTACAATTGTTTCACATTAAGTAAATGTTGTTTGTTACAAGAAATTTAACGGCAAGTGAAGAAAGAATAATTTATTAAACTAAAAATTTCGTGGTCAAAATTTCCGGAAGATGCCCTCAGACTAATTTTATCATCAAGAATTCTCCTAAAAAGAATAATTCAGTTTAATTTAAAAAAAATTAGATAAGGTTCTACCGAGAGTGTAACTCTTGCCAATAAATTCAGAGATTTTAAAAAATTTTCCACCAGCTTTCTGACTATGGGGAGGTTCTCTATTCAGGTACCCGTGTTTTTTATCTGGAAAACTTGGAAAAACTCGAAAGTAATCGACAGAAAGAATTAATGTGGCGTCACTAACTCGGCCGTCGCCTCTGACTTTTAAAAATCTCTCTTTCTTAATTTTTACATCATTGCAAGGTGTTATATTTTTAGGGATGGGCAATGGTGTGATCTCGATATTTTTAATACGATGTTTTTTATTGAACATTGGTACAGCAAAAAAGCCAAATATGAACCTTCGCTTTCTGTGCGGAATTTTATACGTAGGTATGTCACTTTCCAAGTCCCTAACTAAAATCATGCAAAACCACACTGCTATTGCTCTGTTGCTGCGTGATTGAAGGATGAAGTAACGCACACTTTGGCATTTATAATATTCGTAGTGATTTTCTTGTGCAAGAAATACAAACTGTCAGTGACATTTCCGCTATTATACAGATTGTGAGGAATACACAGAATATTACGTAAATTATCGACATTAGCCAACTTTCGGCGACCATCACTACCCGCGTCTACTACGTAGGGAAACCTATTAATAATTCTCGGGTGGGAAAGTTTAAAAGTGTTTTCCCCCACCTTGTCGGCGGTGTCGAGCCGACGGTCATTAATTACCGCCAGCTCCTGGAGTAGAACCTGATGATATTGTTACATTTTTAAGCAGATACGTATGAATAGATGATGATTAAGGAGATTATCAAGCGGTGATTGCGCAGCGGTTAAGACTTTGACCTCGTTTTCAAGTTGTCCAGTGTTTGATCCCAGCTGGCACGTATCCCGGAGTTTTCGGAGCTAATTTAAGCAACTAAATATCAATTTAAACTGTAAAGAAAACAATCGTGAGGAAATCTGTATTCCTGAGAGATCTCCATAGTGTTTTAAGGATGTGGAAAGTCTACCAATCCGCGCTTAGCCAGTTATGTCAAAAACTCTTTCCATTGCCAACTTCTGGGCAAAGGTCAATATTATAATGCCTTATTACTGACGGTCCGTTACATTCGTCCGAATAGACGAAACTTTGGTGTTGAAACCCTGGGGTCATAGGACGAGGATGCTAGATCCTTTTTTAAGGATCAATCATCCCTATGCTAATCGTCTCATAGAGTCCACTGGTGAGCAGAGGGATGGTAGTTAACTCGGCCAACAATAACGTTTCGCCATGAAACGGGGTAACGGTAATGTGGGTTAGATGATGTTTTTATATTTAGCTTCTATTTTTGATATTTAAGATTTAGTTTTAATAAACATTTTAGTTATTTTTTATTTGATTTTATATTGTGTTATTCATTGAATATATTTGTGTATTTAGCAAAGTTTAGCAACAATAAAAACATTTTCTTTTTCTTTATTAAAAAACATAATTACTTTTAAAATGCGTTTTAAAAACTCAATGTGCTCTCAAAATATAATTTACAAATCAGGTAGGTTTGTGCGGCGGTTCCTTAATTTTCTCATTTACTTAATGTCACAAGCATTTCCTGGGGTGAAAATTAAATATAAAAAAACAATAACGCATTCTCAGCTTGTAAATTACAAATTGAACTTTATATCTATAGGATTAAGGATCAAGTTAGCGGTAAAGTTAGGTTTGTAAGAAGTAGGGTAGTCGTGAATATGACAGGTTCAAAGGTGCTTCGCTGAAGGTGTAAATGGATGCTTGAAACTCTGGGACCTCCTTTGTACCTACGCTACGTATTGTTTTGTTGGTAGAGCTAAAATATTTTATTTTTAAATTGTAATCTTTCATTCTGACGTAGCTATTTATAAAAAGGTAACTTTTGCCGGCGAATCGCGTCGCCGCGAATCGAGCCTTTGCGTGGAGTTAGATTTTAAAAAATCCCGCGAGAACCAGAAAAACAGATTTACTGGGATAAAAAGTTTCCCTTATATCATTTTGTATCGATCTATAAACAAAACTGAAATTCAACTATTTATTATGTGATAGTTGAAATTCAGATCGTGAACAAAATTGGGAAAATCTGTAAATCTGTACCTAAGTAAGTACGCAGCGCAAAAATTTGGTTCCGGCTTCCGTTTTTCCAACTACCTAACTATAATGTGGGTGTCTTTAAATCATGAAAATCTTCTAGGCAAGCGCGCACCATCTTAGGCTGCATCTTCACTTACCATCAGGTGAGATCGCAGTCAAGCGCTCGTCAATATATTTAACAAAAAAATTTTAAAAAGTTGCAACTTTACCAAACGTATAGCTGAAGCTAAGGTAGTAAATATATTAAGTTATAACTTGAAGTAAGCACATAATTCAACAGGTTTATTCCGCCCCACGGTAGTACGACATGCACGGAGGGTAGACGGCTGAAAAATTGTAGCCTCGAAGTGACGACTCAGCGGAAAAGTTTAAGTAATTTTTTTTACCCTCACACCTCACTGAAACTTTTTTTATTAACAGGTAGAGTAATGGAATTGCTCTGTTGTTTACAAGCACTTTTGAGAATTTAGGACATACTAGCTGATGCTCGCGACTGCGTTCACGTTGATTTAGATTTTTAAAAATACGTCGTGGAAACTCTTCCATTTCCAAGATAAATATACTCGTATATCCCGTGGGAAACCTGTTTTTCCTGGATAAATGGTAGCCTATATCACTCTCCAAGTCGTCAACTATACCCATGCAAAAAATCACGTGAATCCGTTATTCTGTGGCCGAAGGACAAACCGACAAAACAAAAAACAAACACACTTGCATTTATAATTTGAGTACCTATAACCTAATGATTTCATCATAAAATATACCATAAACAAAATATTGTATTTTTTTCGAATTAAGTATTACATTAATTACTTTACAATTTGAAAACTTAAAATCTTCAGAAGGATCTTAACTCATGCTAAACTACATTAGATGCGTTTTTTCGTCCGTCAAAACAGGAAGTCGCCTAAAGCGCTTCCGGCCGATAACAACATCCTGAACGAAGTTTGACGGAGTCCTCCGAAGTTTGCCGAACTTCCCCCGAAGTTTGGCAAAGTTTGTCGAAGCAGGTGCTCGTTTCGGATAAAAATTTCCACCTTTTGTTGGGAATCTTTTTATGAGAGTAAGTTTTAAGACGGATCTGTTTTATGGGGAATTATTGTCGCTCCTCGGATAATATGGTGAGACGGGGGAAACTTTCCCGCCCCGCTGTGCTTTCATCTTAACTTACATAGCACTTTAAAGACAATTTTACAAGGAGCACACGTACGTACATACTTTAGCAGTATGACGTCATTTATTTTCAATAATGTTTCTGAAAAATTCTGAAATGCTTACAAATTCATACACACCGAGCGTAAAATTTCGTGCACTAAAATATTATAGAAAAGTATTAGAAACATGATTGGTTTTGACAAGATTTTTTCAATACAAAATTCATCTCAGGTACCTACCCAAGTAAAGTTCTACTACAGCTATGATTTTCCATGTTACTATTGAAGCAATTAGTAACACGGGTAAAAAATTACAAGTGCTATTACCGACAGTAAAACTGGTAGTAACACGGGTAACGTACGTTGTCTGTTACCTATTGCCATTTAGTAATGAGGTTTCAAATTAGTTTTTTAACTAGCCGACGCCAGCGACTTCGTCCGCTTCTTCAATTTACAACCCCTGTAGCATCAGGATTAAGGAGTTGGGTCCTGGAATTTTTATGGGAGAATTTTGCAAAGTTTTTGTGTCGATTAAAAAAAGTTGTTTTTGTAATAAGTACCGTATTTATTACATTTACATTTTTTTTTTTTATTTTTTTTTAAATATATAGACTAGCGCTTGACTGCGATCTCACCTGATGGTAAGTGAAGATGCAGCCTAAGATGATACGCGCTTGCCTAGAAGATGCCTATTCACTCTTGATTTAAAGACACCCACATTTAGTAGGTAAAAAGCTGTTATATTGATAATACAAATAGACACTTCAATTTTATTAATATGTGTAGATTATCAACAAGGCTATGAAAATCAATCTCTTCCCCCAATACTCATTAAGTTTTATAGGTAACATTAATCTATCAGTACAGTGATCACAGTCTAATCTGACGTCTGTGCATTAAACAACAATTTAGACTCCAGGTATTATAATAAATCTTCCGAATCGCCCCGGGACACTCGCTCAATACCAACATTAACCCCTTAACATACCTTAAACAAGCGATCTTCAACCGTATTTCTTTAGTCATAAGTACGAGGGTAGTTGTAAAATTAATTGTAAATGTAACAGTCGGGTTAGGGCCGGTACACACGATAGCGGGAGATATTAATCCGTCAGATCGTGATTAGATTCGGTGGCACGGAGTAATATATTCTCCAAGGTGTCAGGAATAGTCGCGTGGGAAATTTATCGATATAAATCCCATATTATCTTATACCGCGTCCGCATGCTTGTGGCAAACGGCAAACGCCAAACCTCTACAAACGTTTGCCTTGAATTTGGGAATCATCCGCACGCTTGCGAGGGCGTTTGTATGTTCTGAACAGGCAAGCATGACGGACGTCGAACTTGTGTCGGCTTTATTATTTGGCTTAAGTTATTTTTACAAATGTTTTAAGCTCAGTATCGATCAATAATCCTACTAAAATGGAATATGGATGGATGGATGGATGGATGGATGGATGTTTGTTACTCTTTCAGGCACAACTAATGAACCGATTTGAATGAAATGTGGAATAGCGATAGCTCATACCTACATTTTAGCCCGGAAAATTAAGGACTTTCCGCGGTAATTAAAAAACCTTAATCTGCGAGGACGAAGTCGCGGACGTCATCTAGTTTTTTAATTTTCAAAACATATTTCATGTGCACAATTTGTCCAGTTACAGTTTTAGTATAATATTATAGATTAGTAGTAGTAGCTAGTAGTATGTTCGAAAAGACTTGGTACCTACCTAGTTTATTTATTTGAATAAAAAAATATTCTACTCTATTCTAGTATGTACCTACTCAATAGATATTTTATTTTTTTTCTTTATCAACCGATAGACGTCCACTGCTGGACTGTTTATTCTCAGGCTTCGGTCTTGCGCCACCTGTACCCAGTGGCTCCCTGAGGGTCGCCTGATGGTGTCGGTCCACCTATTACCATACCATTATATACCATTTTCCGGTGCGGAGTCGCCACTTATTATTATTAATATATAAAACTAATTAATTAATTAAATTATATAAACAAATCGTCTTCAAAAGTCTTCAGTCGACCAGTCATTCATTTTACGTTTTTACCCACTCACAAAATGAAGATTTCTAAAGGTGCGATACGTAAATCGTAATACAATAACACGTCTAATCGCCGCCAGTGCACAAACGAGACTGAGTGCGCGCAAACGTGTGGACGGAGACGCAAGCGCTTGTGGCAAATTCCCTTTGGTTTGCGATCAAAAGACCGACACTCGATGGATCGGCCACAAACGCTCGCAAGCGTAGGCAAACCATGGCAAACGCTCTATCCGCACGTTTGCGTTTGTGAAGGTTTGCCGAGGTTTGCCAAGCGTGCGGATGCAGCTTTACAGCTACTTAGAGGTCAGATTTTTTTTTTTTTTTGATGAATTCTGACTCCTCTATCATCTTATTGATAGTAAAACTACTGACTTAATACGTAAGGGGTTGTAATATATTATACTCTTTGACTATCTAGTGTTACAAAATGATGCCATGCAGAACCACGAAATATGCGTTAATTTAAAAAACAAATAACCGGTCAAATGCGACTCGGACTCGCATACGAAGGGTTCCGTGCCGAAAAAACGCGTTAATTTTTAATTTATTATAATTATTAATTGTTGTTATAGCGCCAACAGAAATACAACATGAAAATTTCAACTGTCTACCTATTACGGATCATGAGATACAGCCCGCTGACAGACAGACGGACGGACGAATAGCGGAGGCTTAGTAATAGGGTCCCGTTACTTACCCTTCGGATACGGAAGCTTAAAAACAAGCGCCATGAAAGATTTTTGTACTTTACGCAGACGAAATGACAGTGTTAATGCGCTCTCACAGTAGGTCGTTAGCAGCGTTGCAGTAGCACGGCAGAAGCGCGACTGTCGCGCTGCTCAGAAGCGGCTAACTTCCACTAAAAAGTACATCGTCGCTCGACTATAGTTGTAATGAGAAGGCATCTGCTGCTGCCGCGCTACATTCGCACTGCTACGACCTTATGTGAAAACAAACATAGGTAGGTAGTTACAAGTTTATAAACCTCAATAGCTCAACGGTTAAAGATGCAGGCCGAAAACTGAAAAGTCGCAGGTTCGATCACCACCCGTTGCACTATTGTCTTACCCACTCCTAACACAAGTTTTCTCTTATTTGGAGGGAAGAGGAGAATATTAGTCAAGTTCAGCTTGGCTGATATTATTTTAAAAATAATAACTAAATAAATATGACGGTTTCTAGTAAGTATAATAATATGATTGTGTATATCACTCACAAGATAACAAACAAACAACGTGACAAAGTCGATTGTTTCTTTTTATCGACTTCGATACTCAGGTGAATCGAGAGCACACATCCCTAAGCCCTGCTCGCTAGGATACGCGCAGTTCGTGCCGCGGCAAGCGTCCGGCGTCTTAAGCCTGCAGTCTGGGCGCGTGAGAAGTTGCGATTGAACACCCACATTGATAATTTCTATTCACACAGACATATCATACAATATTAGTATACGCACCCTGGAAAGTAACAATCTTAACAATCTACGTTTGTCGCTTCCCTTAAGTTAAATATACATCACGCGTTCGTCTTAGTAGGATATTAATGAATTTCACAGAAAATACGCAATGTATTTAACCATTAGATTGTCGTTTTGTTTAGTTCGCGGGCGGCGACGTGCGGTAGTGAGTAGCCGGTGGCATAGGGTGGGGTCACAGTGCACGCTTTTTGTCATGTAACTTTTGCGTGAATTGTGATTCGAATTATGTAAAGAGGAATTTCCAAATACATAGTCAATTATAGTTACAAAAATATTTAATTGGATAAAGATTACTAAATAATCATGATGAGAACGTCAACATTTTTCATCGTACTCATGTTTCAACAGACTAATTTGAATAAAAAAAATTCTTTTCAAAAAACCGACTTCAAACGCCACTACAAAGTATAAAAATAATTTTATTTTGTACACGTTTGTTGAAGTCGGGCGGGCTTAAATAGAAACGGTGAATCCGATACGCGATGCTCGCCCGGTTTCAATAAGCGTGTCTTTTATATGTCACCATAAGATAAGCGTCGCGCATCGATTTCATCGTTTCTAGTTAAGCCCGCCCGACTTCAACAAACGTGTACAAAATAAAATTATTTTTATACTTTGTAGTGGCGTTTGAAGTCGGTTTTTTGAAAAGAATTTTTATTTTAAGCTTTTTAGTGTAGCTTGTTCCTGCTCTCTTTCTCCCCTCCCTCCAACGCTACGGTACTAATGTAGTTCTACACTTGGTACCTACAGTACTTATTAACAATACACAAACAGTTCCTAAATCCTCACAGTTTAGGTAGGCAGTACCCCTGCAGCATCAGTATTGAAGAGCGATGACCTTGAATTCCACGATGTAGAATATGCTTGATACTAACAATATCAGTTCGCAAGCGAAAGTTCCTAAATTCTCACAGTTTAAGTGGGCAGTACGCACCAGCATCAGGATTGAGGAGTTAGAACCTAGACCTCGATGAAGTAGTATATGCTTATTACATACAATAACAATTCATGATTAGCAGTTCCTAAATCTCTACAATTTAGGTGGGCAGTACCCTGCAGCATCAGGATTGAGGAACTAGAACCTAGACCTCGATGATGTAGTATATGCTTATTACATACAATAACAATTCATGATTAGCAGTTCCTACATCCCTATAATTCAGGTGGGCAGTACCCTGCAGCATCAGGATTGAAGAGTAGGACCTGGAGCTCTATGATTTAGTATATGCTTAGACCAAGCATACCAATTCGTAAACGATGGTTCCTAAAGTCCCATAATTTAGGGGGGAAATACCCCTGCAGCATCAGGCTTGAGGAGTTGAAGGTAAAAATTTTTATGGGACCATTTCGTGAGCTTCTTCTGTCGATTAAAAAAAAAATCTCGTGAATCGGTTCAGAAACCTCGGAGTAATCGGCGGGCATACATACAAAAAAAAAAAAAAAAAAAAAAAGATACCGGCCGAATTGATAACCTCCTCGTTCCAAAAATGGAAGTCGGTTAAAAAGGGGTTATAGTTGCTCAACTATAATAGTTCAATATATAGCCCCGCGGACGTGCTTGTAGGTAATTATGAGTATTGCAAACATGTATAGTACGTATATCTCACGAAGTTACGGTTAATTTTTTTTAAATAAAATATAGCTCATGTTACTTAGGAATAATAGCTTTCCATGAGTGTAAGAATTTTTAAAATCGGTTAAGTAGTAGTTTTTGAGTTTATCCATTACAAACAATTTTACAAACTTACAAATAAGCAAATATTTCATCTTTATGATATTAGTTTAGACAAAACAAGTGTCACTAAATAATTCAAACTCAAACTCAAAATTATTTATTTCATGTAGAATGCTGATTCTGCTGAGAAGAGCCGGCAAGAAACTCGGCAGTTGCTCTTTTCAAAACAAAAAATGTTACAATATGTAGCTTATACAGTATCTTGTGGCAGTTGAAGCAAGCAGATTGGTTCCAAGTAACTCTGTCATTTACAATTATATTTTGCATGTTTTGTATTTCCTGAAATAGAACTCTCGTTGCTTTTTCAACATCAGTGCACGCATCATCCTTCAAGCTTTTGTTTTCCAGAATTGACACTTTGTTTCCTGAAACAATATAGTTAATAAGGTATTTATTAGAAATTAGGATATAATTAATTAAATTAGATTTTTTGCAAACCCCAATTAGATTTTAAAGGTTTAAAAGGTGGCCTATATGTTAATCCAGGGTATAAGCTATCTGAATTCCAAAATATGTATCAGCCAAATCGGTTTAGTGTTTGTAGGGTTATAAAGACAGCTAGTCCATTTTAAAGTAATTTTTTAATACGGCTGCTCAAAGAGCTTTTTGTAGCTGTATCTCGTGCGGAAAGTTCGATTTTCCGCATTTGTATCAAAATATACTATTGAAGGTTAACAAACATTCAGCCAGAAAACATAACAATGTTTTGGGCTTCGCCACAGTCGAAGTCGAAGCTTTGTCTGGGGGGAGGCTTTAGCCGTGACTAGTTACCACCCTACGTCAAAGACGTGCCGCCAAGCGATTTAGCGTTTCGGCACGATGGCGTGTAGAAACCGATTAGGCTTAGGTTGAATTTACACTGCCGTACCCATTCCAAGTTAATCCGCTACCATCTAAGACTGGCATCGTCACTTACCATCAGGTGAGATCGCAGTCAAAAACTATCTTGTCAACGATAAAAATAAAAAAGTCGGGTAAAAAGATGAGTACATTATAAGTACTTACAGCTTATGTTAAATCTTCCTTTGTTTTTTTTTTGTGTTTTTAGTAATTTCCTTTACGCTTTTTCATATCTACCTGAAATGAGAAGAAAAATAAGTTACGATATTAATGAGTACATTAGTGTTTGCTAATTAATGAAGTGTTTGATGATTAAAAAAATACATAATAAAACTCACATACTTACTACGTCCGAAGAATACAAATAAAATTAGCAGTCGTCTCCGACACTCGCGACCCACCCTAACGCTCGAAACAATTATTATATCGCGATCGCCGGAGTTGCGGTGCTCTGCGAAAAGGAGCGTGCTATCACCTTGAATATTGGGACGCGATTGAATTGATTTGTGGTTGAACACTGTAATATAAAGCGAATTACGGGCGCCTACTGCTTCATACTAAAATGTATGAGCAACGGGGAACGATTTTCGCTACAAAATTAATGATTTTTAGTCTTATATTATTGCTTTTTGGTTTGAATTAATATAAAATTTTAATGGTGAAAATATTTTCTATACTTCCTTCTCACGATTTAACCAAAAATTATTCCAAATATAACATCGGAATAGCATAAGATGGATTAAATAGAAAAGGTCGATTTCGGTGATTTTGATAATGTTGTCGATTTTTTTTCTCAAAAACTGAGATTTATTTTAGATATATTTCGCGGCGTACTTATAGCTTCATCTATTAAGCAATTGAGGTTTTTTTGTGGTGTCATTCAATTCAATGAGTTTTTTAATTTGCGTTAAAGCGTAAGTGTCTATTTGCGCATTTCTTCCAGACTTGCCTCTTAAGGATACCTTCAGATATCAATAACTTATACCCGAGCACTGCAGCGCCCGCTTGTTTACACACCGATACTGTACCAGGCGTGTCTTACGTAAAAATGTATAATGGAACTTGAGAATTATAACTTGTGTTACGTTTGAACATATTTCCAACGCTGAGGTTTCTGAAAGCCTTCTTTTTGTGAATCAGCGGTGATCGCCTCGCGGACAGCGGTGATAACATTGTGGTTCAGATGACAGCAGTTTAAACCTTTACCTCTCAAAGATTAATCAATTTTTTTAAAGAATATTAGCCAAGCTGAGCTTGACTTATGTTCGCCTCTCCCCTCCAAATAAGCCAAAAGCTTGTGCTAGGAGAGTGTATGACAATAGTGCAACGGGTGGGGTGCGAACCTGCGACCTTTCAGTTTTCAATCCGCACCTTAACCGTTAGGCTATTGAGGCTTGCATTAACCATTTTATACAACACTAGCTGATACCCGCGACTTCGTCCGCGTGGATTAAGGTTTTTTATTCCCGCGGGAACACTCTTATTTCCCGGGATAAAAAGTAGCCTATGTCTTATTCCCGGCCATAATCTATCTCTGTGCCAAATTTCAGCCAAATCGGTTCAGTCGTTGCGACGTGAGTTTAATGTCGCGTGCCGAAACTAATACAAAAGAAACGCGAGTTTCGGAACGCGACATTAAACTCCTCCAACTATGTATTCTGTGCTCCAACGCACACACGCACATTGTTTTGATAGATATAATCTTTGACGTTAGGAACACACCTACATTGCTTAGACAACAGTGAGTGCTTGTAATGTAATATGAACTTTATACCGTAGCAATAAAGCTCAAATTGACTACGTTTTAGTTTCAAATCATTTGTATGGGAAAAAGAAAAGAGCTATTTTTAGGGTTTTTCAAGCAATAATTCTAATTTTTCTCGCCGTAAAAACCATCCTTGAACTTCAACGAACATTTTAAAAAAAGATTTGGCCAAATTGGTCCAGGCGTTGTTGAGTTATGCGCTTACAAACACATTTTGCGATTCATTTTTATATTATAGATAATATAATATTATTGTTATTATATTTTTTTATAAGAGCAACCGCCGAATTTCTTGCTGGTTCTTCTCGGTTGGAACGGCATTCCAACCAGAACCAGTGGTTCATTATTTTGACGATTCGAAAGCATTTTGTCAAAGTTTATTAGAATAAAAAATTATTCTATTCTATTCTATAGGTGGGTACGACACAGTAGTCAGAAGGCCAGCAGCCAGAAGTCGGCCAGAAATCGGCCAGCAGGGAAAAGTGGCGAATGCTCGTCAGGCGAATCACATCTAAAGACGTCAAGATGAAGACTACTCTGCCAAGAATGTCACGAAGAAGAAAAGAAGTACGACGCATCCACAATGTAAGCTATTGAATATGAGAAGCTATGTTGCTAAGCTAACAGAGACCTAGCTGGCTAGTTTAAGTACCATTACAGCATTAAATGCGTTAAATTAAGTAATTTTCGTGAATGATTGAGAGGAACCATCATGAAATTTAAGCTGTTGAAAGCCTTTCGAGTCGCCCGTGTAATCCGCTCAGAGTTCAGACAGGCTCGCAAGCAGGCAGGTACGTCCATCGACTGACACGTCTACGAGTAGTCTTAAAGCTTTCTCACGCCACAAATACATTACAACACAAAACAATCAGTACAACAATAACCCCGCGACTTTTGCAACTCACTTACGTTACGTAGCTAGGGATAGACTGCGTGGCGTATATAATTCTATTAGATAGATAGAATACACTTTATTTGTACACTACAAAAACACACTGTAAAAGAAAAACACATAAAAGAATACGTGTTAAATACTTGAAGAAGTGGAGTATAAAAGGTGGCCTTTTCGCTTACTAGCGATCTCTACCAGGCAACCTTGAAATTAGCAAAACTTTGCATGATATCATAACCTAAAATTAAGTTTTTAATGTACGGCCAAATCAATTTTTAAAGGCCTTCACTGGCAGGTTAAACAATGAGTGATCATTTTTTATCCTTGAAAAGCGCCCTGTATTGCTGTGTAAAAAATAAAAAGTGTTGATTTAAGGATTAGGGGACACGTTCAATGTGCTGAATCGATCTTAATAAAATTTGGCCAATAGTTTGTACCCCAGAGATGCACATAAGTTACCTTTTATTCCGGGTTATCAGAGAATTTTCACAGGGTTTTTAAAAACGCCAATACACGCTGACGAAGGCCTGGTCATCAGCTGATGACCAGGCCTTCGGTCATCAGCTAGCATCAGGAGCTAGTTGTAATAATATTGGACCCAGTGGTCCGACACTGTGTCGGACGTCACGCTGCTTTTTTTGACAGGTGGGTAGTTAAGTAGGTATCTACGCGACGTATTTTAATTCGCAACTAATTTCCAGTGCTTAGCAGTTAAAGCGGATTCCGAAGTTGATAATGACGACAAAGTTGCGCCGCGTGCCCGGTGAACTGCGGGTGGGTTTTTTGGAAAACTTTACGGAAATTTAGCGATACAATCTGCCGGGCTTAAACCTCACCAGGCACCGCCAAACTGAATTGACAGGGACTGAAAGTCAAGTCTAACTTTTCCGCAGAGAGGAATTGGACAGTCAGCGTAAGTGCAGTCCCTGTAGTAATTTGTTAAATGATCGAATAAAAAATGAATCAGAAGAGTCGCATACTCAGCCTTTAGCTCGGATGACTTTGGGACCCCACATACTTCGGATTGACATCAAATTTTGTGATTATAATGGGAAGTGACATGTTTTTAACTGTATAATATGAAATAATGAAATGAAATAACCTCCTCCTTTTTGGAAGTCGGTTAAAAAATAAGTATATAATTATTTTTTTGGTGGGAGGCTTTGTTGTTGCTAGTTACCACCCTGCCGTCAAAGAAGTGCCGCCAAGCGATCTAGCTTCCGGCACGATGGCGTGTAGAAACCAATTAGGGGTATGGTTTGAATCTACACTGCCATACCCCTTCCAAGTTAGCCCGCTACCATCTTAGACTGCATCGTCACTTACCATCAGGTGAGATTGCAGTCAAGAACTATCTTGTCATAAAAAAAAATACTATAGAGGTTAAAAATTGGTTTTCAAAGCAGAACAATATGTTTCAATGGAAAGTCGAAAATCTTTTTGCTTCGAGAGTGGCTTATAAAGTTGAAACAATAAAGTTCCCAGTAACATTTACACGAACACCTCCCGCGGGGGTCCTCGCAGGTGTAAACTGTTGCAATCTCTTTTTACAGCCACCTCACACTTCACATCACTCCAGGGATCCTTTACCGGCCAAGGTAAATGTTACCACAACAATTTCTTACTTATATTTTGCTTATAACGTAATACCACAGTATATCGCTCATTTGCGACAAGGGTGACATAATAACTCAAAATTCACTAATTTTAGTGTCGAACATTTATACTTTTTGCTATAAAAACAACATTACGCTAAGCACAAAAAAAATAAGAGCGAGAGAGATTGTGACTTAATGCTCTGTTGCTTTGTTGGCCGCTGTGTTGTTTCGAGACCGCAGCATCGACAAAAAATTACTTTTGAACGAGAGAATTCTCTCATAGTCGATTTTGAATTATGTCACTCTTGTTGCAAATGAGCGATATATACTACTGATCCTTTTTTTTATTCGATGACAATATAGTCCTTGACTGCGATCTCACCTGATGGTAAGTGACGATACAATCTAAGATAGTAGCGGGTTAACTTGGAAGGGGTATGGCACTGTACATTCAACCCATACCCCGTTTCTACACGCCATCGTGCCGGAACGCTAAATCGCTTGATGGCACGCCTTTGACGGTAGGGTGGTAACTAGCCACGGCCAAAGCCTCCCACCAGACCAGAGACAATTCAGAAATTATAAATTCCCAAATTGACCCCGACGGGAATCGCATCCGCGACCTGCCAGTTATAAGACCACAGCGCTCACCACTGCGCCAGGGAGGTCGTCAATTTAAATTATGTCCAGCAAAATTACCTACGCCAAGAACTGCCCTCGTCTGCGCGAGCCCTAAATGAAATGATAGTTTGTATCATCAGGTATTGTAACGTGGGTCTATCACTTAAACACTTTCAAGATCGTTTTCCCCTCGGGGCACGTCGGCGTATCGCGGGGGTTGTGGGGGCAGTTGAGACACAATCGCGCGCTAAGCACCTGTGCCACTTAACCCGTTTGCAAAGCGCTGACTGCCACCGACTCTTTTACGTGGGAAAGTGATGCCTAGGGATGTCACAGATCACGTGCCTATCGATATTATGGATAGGTACGAGAATGTAATTCTAATTCCCGCTTTTCAGAAGTTTAGCGCAACGACGAAAAGTAGCGAGAAGAGAGCGTATTCCCGTTGTCCCAGGGGTCGACCTATTACTGTTACTACATGCAACAGAAAACCTAAGTCTCACTGACATAGCTTAGCGAGTCGCGAAACTGAAGTGAAAATGGGCGGGGCACATAGTTCGAAGAGCTGATGGTCGATGGGGTCCCAAGGTGCTGGAGTGGCGACCCCGCACGGAACATTGACTATGTCACTCATTTTTATCCTTCATTTCGCAAAAAGCCGCAGCTCGATGAAAAAAAAATCGACATCGACATGACCGTCGACCGTCGCGTCACTAGTCGTCATCGAGTATCGAGCGCAAGTGGTCGTTGTGCTCGATGCATGGCCATCGAGCACGCGCGCGCTCTCGCCACCTTCCTCTCTCTCAGTGGGTCACTGGGCTATTCCTGGATCGGGTTTTTGTCCTTGTAATATTTTTGCTGACGTGGCAATTTAGTTTTCTTGAGCCTAAAGACTATAAGTGGCGTAGGTATTCTTTATTGCTTTTAATTAAAAATAGCGATCCTGGGGATCGCTATTTTTGATCATGAACCGAAAATTCGGTTTCAGTAAGTAGGTAGCATAGGCAGGAAAAGCTACAATCCTATACGAAAATAAATTGATATGTTAGGTGGGTGTTAATTTATTTATACAACTTTATTGCATGAAAAACAAGAACAGAATACATAAGTAAATAAACAGTGTAACACAAAAGGTGACCTTATCACTAATAGATCTCTTCCAGGCAACCTGTACGAGAGAACTTAATGTAAGTGAGAGACGGGGATCGTAATAAATACATAGGATTATATATTATTACATAATTATAAAAAATACTATAATAAATACATATTGTACATATCAACTTATTTTCGTATAGGTAGGTAACAGAATCGTTTTAGCATTCTACATGTCTGTTATTTTATGACGTCATGTCAAATTCAACATGGCGAAAACGATAAACAAAACTTCGCAAAGCAAAAAATTAAATAAATGATAAGTAGGTACAGACACTTACGCAGGAAAATCTTTTTCCATTTTAATAAATAGGTAGATGATACGAACCTACGCAAAGTCGCAAGGCACCTTAATTTGCCTACTTTAGCAATCAACCTCAAAGCATCAAGTGCCATTGAGACGTATCTCAAATGCTATCATTTGAGATCCATCAATACACATCGCTTGTCCCCTGTAATCAACCGCCATCGTGCCACAGGATTACAGGGTGGGGTTACATCATACTCCATACACCTACTGAAGCTAAACTTCAAGCAAATGGAAATGTACCTACACGTGTCCGAAACTAAACAATATTTTAGTAAATGTTACTATACCTGCTATAAATAATTTTTTTTAAATCACATCACATCACACTTAATATTATAAAGACGAAAGTTTGTATATGTGTGTGTGTATATTTGTTACTGTTTCACACAAAAACTACTGGACAGATTTGGCTGAAATTTGGAATGGAAATAGATTATATCCTGGATTAACACATAGGCTACTTTTTATCCCGGAAAATTAAAAAGTTCCCGCGGTAATCAAAAATCCTTAATGTACGCGGACGAAGTTGCGAGAACCGTCTAGTATGCAAATAAAAATGAATAAAATCGGTCTCCTTACTAAGCATGGTCTACTTTTTCAGAGCTACACCCAAATTCGGTATCTATATCCTTGCTTGAGCTTGGTTCCACAAAATGAGTGGAAATTTCTATACGACCAAGTTTTAAAGCTTCAGCTTGTAATTAGGGTTCATATTTTCTCTTCAATGACGTGGGCTGTGGAGGTGTTTGCTTTGAGCAATTAATAGTAGGTACCTGATAATTTAGTGACAAAACGCCTGAGCAGCTCCACTTAAGGTTATTATTAGTAATACAAAAATTAATCACACTAATATTATAAAGGCGAAAGTTTGTGTGAGTGTGTTACTCCTTCACACGACAACTAATCAACCGATTTGGCTGTTTGTAATAGAAATAGCTCATACCCAGGATTAACACAAATGCTACATTTTATTCCGGAAAATTTGAGTTCCTGCCAGAATTAAAAATCAATCCACGCAGACGAAGTCACCTCTGCCTACATTTAACCCAAATATATCCTGCCGGCTCTTCTCAGCAAAATCAGCTTTCCGAACCAGTGGTAGAGTCTCGACCTGTCATGAGTGCCACAAGGTGGCCTACATGAAATGATTTTGAATTTGAATATACTCGTACCATTAATATGGATGTCTGTTTATTCGGCTCATCTTCGGAACGGCTAAACGGATTTTGGCGAGATTTTCACAGTCAGAAGATTTATACTTAGAAGATACAGGATTTAAGCTCCTATTTATCCCAGAAAGCACATATCGCCGGCAAAAGCTATTTCATTGTATATAGGTATATAGATATAGACAATAAAACAATAAAAATATTTTGGAAAATTTATTTCGTGATTTTCAGTAGTAATAAAATAAAAACTCTACATCTCAACACGCTACGTGAATGTGCCGCCGCGTTAAGGCACGTAACCTAGCAATACGTACATACAGACCGACCCGCCAAATAATAAAATACACCCAGTTCGAACCTTATTTCCTACACATTAAGGTTTGATTTTCATTAACCAAATGTTATCGGGTATATTTTTCTCGGCTAGGCGAATTGGATCGTATGATTTAGTCACATTATTAAAGAATGAAGATTGTCTCACGGCTTAATGCTACAACATATCTTAGCAATTAAGACTGAAATATATAAGATTTCACTTCACTCAGGACTCAAGAGTTTATAATGAGATGGATTTATGTCAAGACATTTCGTATCATTTAAACTCTCCTTACGCCTGAGCCAAGCCAGAGCACGCTCTAGATTTTAGACCGATGCTCAGATCTATAGAGAGTGCTCTGACTTAGTTCAGACTTAAGATAGAGTTAAACGAGACACATGCTCTGACATAAATCTGTCTCGTTTTAACTCTCATGAATCTGAGTTAAGTGAGAATGTGGTCTATAGATTTCAGCCTGAGCTTTCCGAATGCATGGTTTTTGAACATTTGTCGCCGCACTCATAAGAAACCGTTAAATTATACTGAATGAGACATTAACTAATTAATTAATCATTAAATCTTTTATAAGCCGTCATTTATATGTACTAACGATAATATACCGAAGAGATTCTTAAGTAACAATTAACCTTAATTAGCAATTGAGTGCGGCACTTAGACTTTTCTATATTCAGCCATCAGGAGCCAAAACCAGTATTGAAAAAAATACCAATTTTAATGCCCTATTTGTCATTAGAATTTAACTAAAAAAATAATTTCATAAACACAATACAAAGTAAACCTACATATTCAATGAGAGCACAGATTATACAAATTTAAGTATTAAAAACAAAAAATGTTTTCGACTTTTTACACTTTTGGACGGAAAAATAAAACAAAGCTCAAAATTAACTTACTAATAAAGGTACACATAGTCATCGTATAGAAATAATATTACAAAATATATTCAGATTACAATTATATCAAATTAAAAAGCCTTAAATTATAATACATAGTACCTTAGAACTAATTTGTATGATTCATTACATAATTTCATTGAATTTATCCAAAAAAACGCGAATCTACTTTTTACTTAGGTTTAAAGAAATTCTTATTATTTCTTATTAAATTACTTCATTTTTTAAAACTTACCCAAATATCAATATACAAATAAAAATTAAAAAAAAAATTATTTTTAGCTGCTTAGCAAGAAAAAGTAAGTATTTTATTGCAAATTATTTAAACGATGCGAGTCTAATTTTTTTGTGAAAATGGCTCACATATATAAATAGACCTATTGTTATATAAATGTATAAAATTCTAAGTACATCACTAGGCATGTTTTTACGGAAGAAAATAACTATCGATTCTATCGATTAGTACCGATTTCATTGAACAAAAACTAAAAAAAACTAAATTATTTTTAGTTTTTTTTCTTCCTTTTCAAGTTGTAATGTGCGGAAAAGAATAGCTTTACTAACTTTTAGTTTTTTTTTTACAACGATATTAGAACTTTTAATTGTAAATCTAAGAAGTTATGTCATATTGAAAAGTACTTTCGGACTATAATCAGTTCAGGCAAATCTTTAATAAAAAATTAAAAAAGTATTTTGAGTAATTCTTACACGTATCATCATCGTGATTTAACACTAATAGTCTTAATAATTAGTGTAGAAAAATATGCATTTTTTTTACATATTTTTTAAACAACCAATCTTGCGAATGTGCTATACTTCGTGCGTTATTTTTTTTTTAACTTATAACTATCATAATTGTCACGTTGGACGAGATAATTGCAGGTCGCACAAAAATGAACCGTTTGTACCCAAACTGAAGATTGAAAATAGCTTGAGAGAAACGTACTTTCTTATACGAATGTGTGATCACGTTTAGACATGAAATTATTTTAACTTACGTAAGTTGTAATAAATTACTTACAAGAGCGTTTACAGTAATAAATTTGTCATAAGTCAATTGCGTAAGCTACTTACGTGAATAAAAGTTACACGTGTAAACGCGGGGTTTCATGAGGTTCAAAGACTAATGGATAGATTACAAAAGTAGCCAAATGGCACTTTATGGGAGAGTATATTAGAGCGATTATCGTTTGAAAAATTTTATCTAATGCTACAGTTCTACAATAGAAACTGTAACTCTGAAAGTTGCTAAATTCAAGTCTTATAACAAACGATCAAGATTTGAAATGATAATGAAAAAGAATTACAAAAGGAATAGAGATTCTAGACGTGACACTAAAAAAAATTACAAACTGAATAGAGATTCTAGACGTGACACTAAAAAAAACTTACAAACTGAATAGATATTCTAGACGTGACACTGAAAAAAAATTACAAACTGAATAGATATTCTAGACGTGACACTGAAAAAAAATTACAAACTGAATAGAGATTCTAGACGTGACACTGAAAAAAAATTACAAACTGAATAGAGATTCTAGACGTGACACTTGTGACACTTCTCAGATGCATGACACGTCCATGTTTGAAAAGTATCTTAGGGACAAATATTTGAATTATTATAATAGTGCCCGTAAGTGCGATGAAGGCACGCGTGTAATATTACGTTCAACATCTTCTAATATTGATTTTGAAATGTACAGGAAGGATAAGAGGTAGTTTACTAATAAACTGATTTTCATAAGGCCAGGGAAAATCTAGCGGGAATCAGTGGTATTTTGTTTGTATGGTGCGTGCCTAATATTTTAATGTCACTTTGCAACGAATTTCCCGCTACATATGTCCTTGGCCTTATTTTTATTATTATTTACGTATTAGCACTGTTACGGCTACCGATCCCAAAATAAACTTTACTTTTAAGATAAAAATCGCTAAATAGATTGTCGCTACGACTTTGGCTTGCGGATGCGTAAAAATTTTCGTAACATATCCTTGCAACCAGAGATTAGTTGAAGTATTTAGATTGCTAAAGTCATACATGATGTGACGCCATCATTCAGAATTCAGCAAACTACGCGAAGAACAACACCAGAAAACATTAGTAATATTTAAGATTTTTTCGTATTTTGATCCAAGAAATAAATAAATATGGGCGAAGCAGAACAATAAAATACGATACTTCGTTGATTTCAACGAAAAGACTTAACGCCATCTAGTATCATTTTTAGCGCAACTCGATTTAAACAGAGAGTTAGCAATCCATTTCTTGTTACTAATCTCTGTTTGAACTTTAGTCTGATTTTAAATTCGGTGGAATTCTGACACTTGTCATTTTATAAATAGAGTGAGTTATTTGTATGAAAAACAGGATTACCACCTGTAGTTCGATTTTACCCCAAACTAATGTGCGGTAATTGATTTTTATTTTTATAAGTTTAAATTTTTTGTCTTTTTTGTGGGATTTTTTTATCTCTGGTAACATTAAGATACGTCAGAATTCCACGCAATTAAAAATCAGACTTTAAGAGCGAGTATCGGTAGACGCAAGAGCGGTATACCATAAAGGCAAACAGGTGATGTGTGGGGTGGTGCGTGCGGGTGGCGGGGTGGGTGTCGCCTGGCGGCTGGCTAGATGAAGAACTCGCGTCGCTTGGTGACGCGCGGGCCCGTGGCCGCCGCCAGCGCCGCCGCGTCGGGGTCGGCCGCGCCGTCCGCGCCGCGCTCCTCCTGACAACACATTACCATTGGGTTCATACACAAAATAACCTATGTGAAACGTTGAAAGAGATTGGTATACGTGCCCGCGACTTCGCCTGCGTGGATTTAGTTTTAAAAATCCCGCGGGAACTTTTTGATTTTCCGCCTATATCACTCGCCAGCCCTGGTAGCATGGGCGGGAGAAATTTTATCCCCGGGAAAAGGATAAAACGTTTATCCCCTCGCTTAGCTTTATCCACCCGTCGAGCATGGGCACAGCGGTGGAAATAACACTCAGTGGATATACTTATAGAAATATACATCGCCTTCTCCTCTGTCGCCATGCTTAAGCATAGGGAAAAGATAATTTTATCCCCTGTCAGTGGATAAAATCGGGGGATAAAACTTTTATCTCCTGCCCATGCTACCAGTACTGGTCCTCAAATATACCCGTCCAAAAAATCACGTTGATCGGTTGCTTCGTTATTGTGTGATTGAAGGACAAACCAACAAACAAACACACTTTCTCATTTATAATATTAGTAAGGATTATAATATTATAAATGCGAAAGTTTGGATGTTTGGATGGATGTTTATAACTCAATCAAACCGTAACGACTGAACCGATTTGGCTGGGCACAGAGACAGATTATATTCTGGAACTAGCTTTAACCCGCGGATCCGCTCACGTTGAGTTCGATTTTTCAAAGCTCTATTTTACAACCTTAGGGGGTTGAATTTTTAAAAATCCGTTCTTAGCAGATGTCTACGTCGTAATAGCTATCTGTATGCCAAATTTCAGCCCAATCCGTCCAGTAGTTTGAACTGTGTGTTGATAGATCAGTCAGTCAATCACCTTTTCCATTTATATATTAAGATAACACATAAGACTACTTTTTATCTCGAAAAATAAGACAGTTCCGCGGGATTTAAGAAACAAAATCCACGCGGACGAAGTCGCGGGTTTCAGCTAGTCACACAATACAGTGTAAATTGCATTTAGCGACAACAAATGGACTTACCTGCGTGAGATACTCCCCCTTGTGCCGCGACAACGCCCGCACCAGCACGATGGCCACCACGATCAGCAGCAGGAAGATAAACGCCAGCACCGCTGTCACAACAACAACAATAATATATCACCGGGAAACAACAATAATACATCCCAACAACAACAATGTCCTCCCGACCGAATCCGCGGCGCCAACCTCAGAGATTAGCTATCTGCGCGGGAGATATTACAGCGCACAAGTGGGTGAGTGCGCGAGCGGCACGTTGTGCCATTAAGATTTTTTTCTGGTTTGACCTTTTAGCAGAAAAATTTGGTTTTCCTTGAGCATCATGGAATTCGACAAAGTAACGCTTGCTTCTATCCATATTTAAAGTATGAACGTAACAGTACGTAATGTTTTTAACTTTTTCCGGCTCGACTGGCGGTCACTTACTGCCGAGTATAGCCTCATCGGTGCTGTGGAAATCCAGGTCGTCGCCGAGGTTCGCTGGCGGAGGGGGGCGCGTCTCCACGGGCTCCGGGGGGTGAGTCACCGGCTCCACGCCGCAGAAGTCCTCGTGGAGGACACCTGCCAGCGACAAATAAAATTAGTATTGATAAAGTATAACACAATGGCTATCATATCAGCTGTAGAATGTATCGTAGTAAAATGAGCTTATTTCTAGTTGACATTTTTGTACAGGCACGTCAAAAATTTACCGTAAAATTTTATCATAGAGCGTCACGCCCATTCCAAGAACCTTTCTGATTTTCTCGAGGCCGTACTTGAGGAATCACGAGGCCACGAGGCGGTCGATGTACATGTACTGGGTGTTGTTGAGCAGCACGTCCTCACCTCCGATAGTCCTGACGTTGGGCGGCGGGTCCTGCTGGAACAGCAGCTTGAGCGGGTAGATGTCGTCGAACTCCACGCGGCTGACGCAGCCCACGAAGCCCTCGTTCATGGTCTCGTTGCGGCCGATGTACATGTACTGGATGTTGTTGAACTGCGCGTCCGCCGACTCGCGGATGTTGAAGTGGTACTCTTGGGTCTCGTAATTGTCCACCTGCGGGAAAAGCATTCTCATGAACCCCGTGGGAAAAACATTAACATGAGACATGAACCCTGTGGGAAAAACATTCTCATGAACCCTGTGGGAAAAACATTCTCAAGAACCCTGTGAGAAAAACATTCCCATGAACCGTTTGGGAAAAATATTCTCATGAACCCTGTGGGGAAAACATTCTCATAGGGTTCCTAGGCTAGTTAAGAATAAATCTGTTAGACATCGATCAATTTTGCACCTTATACATCACGTACATAAAGTTTAGCATAAGTTGGTACATGGTACGTTGGTATAGTTAAAAAAGACCCTACGCTTTGCTTTAACTCTGTACAAATATGCCTTAAACTTGAATCAGTGAGCTTTCGTGCACAAACCTGCAGCACCATAGTAGCTCCGCTGTCCTTCCGCGACAGGCGCACGTCGTGGTACTGTCCCAGGCCGAAGTGTTTCCCCTGGAAGATGATCTCCTGCCTCTCGAAACCAAAGTCGAACACCACTCGCAGATGCCCTGGGCGAGAAGATTGACATATCAAGCTATAAAGTGAAGCTATATGCTTCAAATAAAATACTTGATTCTCCTCCTTTTTGGAAGTCGGTTAAATGTACATCGGTCGGTCAAGTCCGAATACTCAGAGATTGGCGATTAAGGGCAGTTAAGAGTTCTGTAATAATCCTTAGTAATTAATTATTAATGCGAAAGTGTGTTTGTTGGCTTGTCCTTCAATCACGCTGCAACAGAGCTACGGATCGAAGTGATTATTTGTATGGAAATAGTTGAGGACCTTTTGAGACGGTGGTAGTCTTGATTTGCCATATTTTCAATACAAAAAATGTCAGAACATCCAACTTATTCCTAGGTTAAGTATCACTGACTGTCAAATCAGCACTAAATCGATTATCTTATCTATACTAATATTATAAAGCTGAAGAGTTTGTTTGTTTGAACGCGCTAATCTCAGGAACTACTGGTTCGAATTGAAAAATTCTTTTTGTGTTGGATAGTCCATTTATCGAGGAAAGCTTTAGACTATAACACACTGCGACCAATAGGAGCGAAGCATCAGTGAAAAATGTTGCAAAAATGGGGAAAATTAAGATATATTCTTTTAAAAACTTCTTAATCGCGATCATAATAACAGAAATTGACGCGGACGAAGTCGGGGGCAAGAGCTAGTTTAATAATACGATGAGATGGTAGCTCACCAGAATTGGAGACCATGAGCGTGAGGTACTCGGACGAGATGTTGGAGTAGAAGCCCAGCAGGAAGCCCTTGGGGTTGGTGGTGGTGAAGCCCACGCGGATCTTCTCGTTGATGGTGGAGCGCCACGAGCCCAGGAAGTCGTACTTCACCATCGAGTTCGGTCGCAGGTTCACACCGATCTCTGTACAAGCAAAAATTTTTAAGCTATTGCATAGCTTCTATCGCGGGCCTTGAGCGTGGAGACCGAATCCAGAAATTCCGTAACGAAAATAACCTGACACGGGACTCCTCTCACCGCTAGATGGCGTTGATAAAAAATGCTATGCAATAGCTTTACCGCGGCAGTCCCCGAGTGCCACACGTCTTTTTTTTTTATAAAAAAGAATATTATTATTGTCGAAGGAAAAAAAAAGCACAATAGTCCGCTAATAACCGCTAGTGGAACACTCTTCCAGCATCCGTGTTTCCTGCCACTTATAATTTGAGTACCTTCAAGGCAAGAGTGAATAGGCATTTTCTAGGCAAGCGCGCTCCAACCTAGGCCTCATCAGTGCTATCCAGTATTGATTGTCGTCAAGCGCAAGTCTATTTCGTATAAAAAAGTCTAATAGGTCTATTAGACCTACAGTTGTAGATCTAATCTCTGATTGTCCTTTTTTTCCTTGGATAGAACATTCACAATACTCATAACATCAAAGTCAACTTCGAGTTTTTTGCAATTACGTCTTTGTTCTATTGTATGAGCGATTTGTTTTAAACTCTATATTGAGTCTGAACTGAGTCAAAGCTATAGATCTCAGCATCAGAGACTTGCGCTCAGTAATGAGCTCATGATGAGTTGATGATGATGAGTTAATGAGATGATGAGTTGATGATAATGAGTTAATGAGTTGATGATGATGAGTTAATGAGAATGAGTTAATGAGTTGATGATGATGAGTTAATGAGATGATGAGTTGATGATGATGAGTTAATGAGATGATGAGTTGATGACAATGAGTTGATGATGATGAGTTAATGAGATGATGAGTTGATGACAATGAGTTGATGATGATGAGTTAATGAGTTGATGATGATGAGTTAATGAGATGATGAGTTGATGATGATGGCACTCACCGTCAGCGCAGATGGGCCCCTTGAAGGCGGTCCAGCGGCAGTCGCAGCCGTACGAGTCGTAGCCCTCCAGGCACGTGCCGTTGTTGAGGCACGGCGACGACTCGCACTTGCCCACGCACCCCTCCGACACGCCGTACACGCCTGCGGCACACGAGGGTTGTTGATTAAGGGGTGAACTCAGTGAGGCAACAGTTGAACGGATATTACATTATTTATTTGACCCGCGATGCGACATTCAAAAGACCGCGTTGCGCGCGCGTGTACAGGCGAGCGGCGAGTAGCGAGTGGCCGAATATTGCATAAAAAATTATAAAAATCTTTATTTCACGGGGGTTCTCATAGAAGCGTGTGTGAAGTAAAATATTTTTTGTTGCGTTACATAGACTTGCGATATATCTTTTAAAGATGGTTTTGCACAGAGTACAAAAATATATTTTTTTAATTTTTCCCTTAAAATTTACGAAATGGGGGGCTTTCAAAGTGGAGATTTAATTTGAGCCATATGTCAAAAACTATAATATGTTAGAAACTGAAACTTGTTTGTAAATTCAGTTATATCCTGTACTTGAACAACAAATACTAAAATTAGATAAATATTATAAAGAAACGAAATTATTTAACTTTTAATGCTAATAGATTCTATGGCTTCACAATAATGCTAATAGATGGCGCTGTATTTGCCATCGGTACAATTTGCCAATACTAGTAGTTCGGGGCGAACTACTAGTATCGGTAAATTGGTTTATTGCAATGTTATTAAGGGTAACATCTCGCCATGTCAACGACTTTCTTTACGCGCTGGTGGTAGTTTATCTTCAACTTAACGATTATTTAACAGACCACAGCTTTTCAAATCAATAACAATTTTATTTTTATTTTTACCCATTTTAATAATTATACTGACTAATGAATAAATAATATTGTTAAATGCATCTTAAGCTCCATGATCATAAGGCTCAATTTTCCTTGTATAATTATTATTTACTAAGTTTCTTTTTTAACGATGACATTTAAATTTATTAACTTTTATAACTGACATTTTGTATCATGTTTCATATATTCATTTTATTGTATAATATTCACACACCAGTACTGGTAAAATGTATTAGGCTCGTTTTTCTTATATTACATCATATTGTACCTGCATTTTGGTGAATAAATGATCTATCTATCTATCTATCTATCTAATGCAATCATATAGCTCTGTCTACTGACCTCGCCTGGCGTGGTAGCGCAGGTCGACCGGGACCCCGTTGAGCAGCATGGCGCGCATGCAGCCCACGAAGCCGTCCTTGCGGTCCAGCGTGGCGCCCAGCGCCAGCGCGGTCGTGAGGTGCAGCGCCCGCACCGGGTCCTTGGCCGTGCGGATCTCGTTCTTCAGCGCACCGTCCACGACCACTCGCGCCTCTTTCCTATTGGAAATTATTATTCAAGAGAACAACGAAACGAACGAAAGAAAGATTTTAATCTTTAAAAATTGTAAACTAAGTAAATACGAGTACCTACTTAAATCTCGCGACAAGCTTTTATATCATATAAGTTGTTTAATGACGTTACAAGTTCATAGGGAAAGTTTTTAAAGAAAAGTTTATTTTATTCTTTTTAGCGCATTTAAATAAAAGCTTGTTTCTAAAAAAGTTTTTTCTTTTAATTTATTTGTTTACTTTTTAGTCATATATCGTCGTTTTATCATAATCGAAGACTAAAAAACCTCAGTACACCAAAATTTCAAACGGATTGGAGCAACGAAGTTTAACTCGCATTCTTATTCTCAGCAAGCCCTTTCATTTGATACCCATATTGTAGGAAAGCATAAAAAACTTAGTCCGTCATCTTTAGAAGTCTGCCATATTGGATTTAGAATGACGTCACTTTATTTTTCGAATTATTCTCAACACGCCCTTTCATTTGATACCCATATTGTAGGAAAGCATAAAAAACTTAGTCCGTCATCTTTAGAAGTCTGCCATATTGGATTTAGAATGACGTCACTTTATTTTTCGAGTTATTCTCAACACTCCCTTTCATTTGATACCGATATTGTAGGAAAACATAAAAAACTTAGTCCGCCATATTGGATTGAGAGTGACGTCACTTTATTTTTCGAGTTATCCTCAGCAAGCCCTTTTATTTGATACCCATATTGTAATAGTGCATTAAAAATAACTAGTCCACCATCTTGTATGTTCCGCCATGTTGGATTTACAATGACGTCACACAGCTAACCATGCATTGTCATCCAAACTAAATGTGTATACAAAATTTCAGCTCAATCGGTTGAAGCTATCTGCCTCAAAATTGAGTTGCAAGATTCCACCCGTACAATTAATATAGTTACTATACAATGCAAGCTAATAAAAGCTTTAAAAAAAAATAAGCTCCCACGCACCTGTTCCTCTCAATGGAGACGGAGTGCCACTTGTTGTCGGCGAGGCGGTTGCTGGTCTCCACGGACACCCCGAGCGGCGTGTCGCCCACCTGGAACTGGAACTGCAGCTGGTCTCCGCCGATGATGGACAGCTTGATGTAGTCTTGCGGACCCTGGGGATGAAGGAGCCTTTGTACTACGAGTCCTATTTTGTGAAGAACCAGCAATAAACCGCCGAGTTTATTGCTGGCTCTTCTCGGCAGGAAGGGCATTCCGAACCAGTGGTAGATTCATCGAGGATTCAAAAGCACTTGTAAAAGTTTATTTGAATAAAAAAATATTTCTATTCTATTCTATTATATGGATTCGGATTGGAAAAGTGCAGAAATGCCTTAAAGACGTGTTCACACTCAGTGCTATACTGTAGCTTTAGTACTATTAAGTATTGTGACTCTGTCTAAATAATAAAAAATAAATCCAACCTACTCACACGAAACACTAAGTACTATAGACTTAATGATATCTCCTTTTCACTCCCACACGAAAGAGATGCTGCATAGCGATGTCAAACAAGATCCGTCCCTCATTGCGTGCCACGAATTCAGCTGTTGCTCACAATACATTGTGAGGTAATTGTGAGCAACAAGACGCGTTTTAATATTGTATGTACTTTATTACTTAGTCGGCGACGCGCTTGGTAGGATTCTAGATAATACTCATTCTAGAGTAGAATAGATTAGTTTTTTATTCAAATAAACTTTTACAAAGTGCTTTCGAATCTACTTCGAGTGCTTTCTACGGTATTTACCTTAGAATGCAGCAATACAGCGTTCTCCTTAGTGGTCTTAAACTCGAAGTAGATGTCGCCACTGTGGCTAAGGTCGAAGGTGGGCAGGGTAATGACGGCATCCGAGATGCGGAATGTCACTGCGTTGCTGAACAGATCTGTGGGAACAGGTAAAGTGTACTTTAACAAGAACCTTGTAACTATTTAAAAAAAAAAAAAAAAAAAAACTTGAGAGGTGTCAAGGGACACCCGGATGGAACGAAGTTCAATGCGAAATAGAAATGAAAATATCTGGCTTGCTTTCTATAAGAGAGAGAGAGACAGACAGAGAAACATGCGACGCCGCACAGCTTACAAAAAGTGTCGTCACAACTTTTCGTAAGAATTTTTTCCGTCTAGCCCCCTTTCACAACCCGCGATAAGGAACTTCGTTCCAAAAAAAAAAAAAAGTTCATACAGAGAGCTTCCACTTACAACCACAGTGCTTACCACTGCGCCAGAAATCTTGTCAAAGTGTCGAAAATAGATACATGCTATAAATATAATTGGTCTTAGATGGCCGTGGTATAATATCTACGCACTCAGGGCGCGACACCCAAGAGACGTGTTCCATACCGGTAGATCCGTAATCTATACAAATAAATTAAATTGAAGTGTATGTGTGCAAGATATTATAATGGACACTATAAAACTCCATTTATAAAGGTGGTAATAGGACAGGTTTTTGAAAACGCAATCTTGAAAGTCCATCTTACCGTCTCCCTCGCACAGCAGAGGTCCGAGCGAGTATCGTCCCTGCTTCTCGTCAAGATGGCTGCCGGTGTCGCCGAAGCGAAGCTGCTTGACTGGCAGGAACTCCTTCTCGGTTATGTCACCACCGTCCATTTGGAACTCTACAGAAACAAAAATTAGTGGTAGATGGCTGTTTGATTTTGATCCTTATTTAATACGCAATAAGAAACACAAAAAGAAACCTTTCTGTGCCTGGGGTGTGCACTGTTACATACGGACTATATACTTGACTACTATACACCGTGTCTTTTAAATGGTTGTATTCCCAAGGCGCAACGATTAGCCCTCAGTAGTACTATCGAAACATAGAGTTAAAATAAAAAAATGACAATGTTTTTGTTTTAAAATAATTTAAAAGTCCAGTAGTCCATGCGCTGCCCGCTGCGCGACACCCACCACGCGAATGATATTGGGGTATAGTGATTACCGTCAGTGGCGAGCGGGCTGTACTCGGCGTCGCAGTTGCACCACTTGGTGGGGTCGACGCAGGAGCCCAGCACGCCGCACTGGCACATGCGGCTGCCGGGCGTGGCGCCCGCCCAGTAGTCCATGCGCTGCCCGCTGCGCGACACCCACCACGCGAACGATATTGGGGTATAGTGATTACCGTCAGTGGCGAGCGGGCTGTACTCGGCGTCGCAGTTGCACCACTTGGTGGGGTCGACGCAGGAGCCCAGCACGCCGCACTGGCACATGCGGCTGCCGGGCGTGGCGCCCGCCCAGTAGTCCATGCGCTGCCCGCTGCGCGACACCCACCACGCGAACGATATTGGGGTATAGTGATTACCGTCAGTGGCGAGCGGGCTGTACTCGGCGTCGCAGTTGCACCACTTGGTGGGGTCGACGCAGGAGCCCAGCACGCCGCACTGGCACATGCGGCTGCCGGGCGTGGCGCCCGCCCAGTAGTCCATGCGCTGCCCGCTGCGCGACACCCACCACGCGAACGGGTGGAAGTTCGTCTCGTCACCTGACAACACACAATAGTTATTTTCACCTCACTAGCTCAAAACGGGCGCCTTTGCTGTCTAAAATCAGTGAGCAAAAGAACACTTTTGCTCACTGATTTTAGACAATAAAGGCGCCCTTTTTGAGTTCAGAAGAACTTTTCTTGAGACAACACTTTTTCTCACTGAGTGATCAAAAACGACTTTTGCTCACTGGTTTTAGACAGCAAAGGTGTCCTTTTTGAGCAAGTGAGGTGAAAAATTATATTACTCAGCTGGGCAGAGATTCTGGAGCTCTCATATAGCTCTCCATCGCCCGCATAGTAACGTGCAATAAAAACTTCAATCAATCAACTTTCAACCTTGGCTCTCTCTATCGCCCGCGTTGTGACATGTGCAATAAAGACTTCAATCAATCGACTTTCAAGCAAAGCTCTTTCCATCGCCCATAGTGACATGTGCAATTAAGACTTCAATCAAATCAACTTTCGAACATAGCTCGACTATTCCGTAGAACAAAGTCTCAATTGCTAAATTAATAAGTTGAGATTTGAGCCTTGCAGATGTGACTTTTAAGGTTCAAATTTCAAGTTGTGAATTTAGCAGATGAGACTTTGTTCTACGGAATGGTCGAGCTCTCTCCATCGGCCGCGTGGCTGGTAGTAGTAACGCGTTAGCTCGCGACTCACTGGGCGAGTTGAGCAGGCGCGAGTGGCGGCACAGGTACTCGAGGCGCTGGCTGCAGGCGTGGCTGCGGTTGAGCAGCGCCTCGAGCTGCGCGCGCGACGCGTCGTACGTGATGTCCTGGCGGAAGCTGCCCGGCTCCTGGTAGCCGTCCACCTGCGAGCTCTGTACCGCCGAGTGCTGGATCGAGGTTATGATGCGCCCGTCCGCTGCGGACGACACATAACGATACTAAACAAATTAGATTACTACAAAAAGATTGCCCCGGTTAGAAGCAACCTGTAATATTTTGTTATTAAAAGAGTAACTGCTGAGTTTCTTGCCGGCTCTTCTCAGCAGAATCTGCATTCCGAACGGGGATTTGCAATGGGATAGCATAACAAATTTTTCCCTCGTGTAGATGTAATAGAATCGTGGAGTCCCAAAATGAAGCCGAGTTGCGATCCGTCAAAATATCGTCTAAAGCATGTTCGAACATACAACCGATGCTTTTCTCAACAGAATCCACTTTTCGAACTGGTGGTAGAGTCATGACGTGTCATAAGAGCTACAAGTTGGCCTACATGAAATAATTATGATTTTTTTTTAATTTGATCGTGGAGTACTCACAGTAGAACTGGCAGGTGGCCGGGAAGGGCGGCAGCGGGCCGGAGCCGTCCACGTCCAGCATCAGGTGCGTGTTGGACTGCTGCGCCACGCCGCCCGCGCCGCCCGCGCCGCCCGCCTGCTGGTACGCCGCGCACGACACCGGGTGCAGCGCTGGCACACAACACAACAACAGCTACATCACAATTTTTCACCTCACTAGCTCAAAAAGGGCGCCTTTGCTGTCTAACACCAGTGAGCAAAAGTCGTTTTTGCTCACTCGGTGAGAAAAAGTGTTGTCTCAAGAAAAGTTCACTTTTTCTCACTGAGTGAGCAAAAACGACTTTTGCTCACTGCTTTTAGACAGCAAAAGGCGCCCTTTTTGAACTAGTGAGGTGAAAAGTTGTATGTATCACACGATAGCAAAGTTTTTTTTTTCTTGTGCCTTTGAATCCCTCACTACACTCAGGATTATTATAGAATCGTTCGCCCGCTCGGGGTTCAAACTAGGCACTCGCAACAAAAATGACCTCTGCTGTCTTGTTGAACAAATAACTATTGCAAATTCTATTGTCTTTTTGAACACGTTTTTATTCCTTCTAGAGGCCTATCCATTACATCGATGACTTTTGATAGACAGCTGAAGACGCGCGTACTTTACGTTGCTGTTTTGTATTAAATATTGTCATTTGTTGTTTTTTTTAAATTAAAATCAATTTGAGATAGATAACGTACACTATTCCATGTTGTAATTGATTAAAAAACTGAGAAAAAAAATTGTCAAAGACACGAAGCATGTCCATGACACCCTGTATAACTTTTAAAAAAAAGATTATTAGCCAAGCTGAAGTTGACTAATATCCTTCTATCCACTCCAAATAAGCGGAAAGCTTGTGCTAGGAGTGGGTACGACAATAGTGCATCGGGTGGGGTCTGAGCTTGTGACCTTTCAGTTTTCAGACCGCACCTTTAACCGTTGGGCTTCACACTACAACGGTTATTCAATGAACAAAGGGCGCAGTAAGCTACTCACACGTGTGGCACACGGCGCCGGCGTACCCGGTGGCGGCGCAGTCGCAGCTGAACTCCTCCGCCGTCTGCGTGCACACGCCGTTGTGCTCGCACGGGTTGGGGTTACATCTGACGACAACACAAAGACCGGGTTCGGGTTTAAGATATTTATTGTTTCATTAAGAATACACTTACATATTCACTTATTATGAAACTTACAGGCTAAGTTGCTTACACAAAAATTGCATCTTAGAGCGCACAATAGGATTAACTAATGAATAAATGAATAAATATTAAATAAAAAGCTTACAATTCTAAAATAATATTTTTAACTTTTTTTGGGTAGATTCATGGTCTAGTGCATTAAAATTACACCGATGACCGGTAGTCGGTCCACCGACCACCACCAAAGACCGAGCCAAAGTCACAAAAAATTATCACGCTATAGTTATTTGTTCAACAAGATAGCAAAGTTCCTTTTTGTTGCGAGTGCCTAGTTTGAACCCCGAGCGGGTGAAGGATTCTAAGTTAGAATCCTGAGGGTAGTGAGGGGTTCAAAGGCACAAGAAATAAAAACTTTGCTACCGTGTGACACATACAACTTTTCAAAAAAAAAAAAATACTGGCCGAATTGATAACCTCCTCCTTTTTGGAAGTCGGTTAAAAAAGGGCGCCTTTGCTGTCTAAAACCACTGAGAAAAAGTCGTTTTTGCTCACTCAGTGAGAAAAAGTGTTGAACTTTTCTTGAGACAACACTTTTTCTCACTGAGTGAGCAAAAACGACTTTTGCTCTCTGGTTTTAGACAGCAAAGGCACCCTTTTTGAGCTAGTAGAAAAAAATCTTATAACATACTTAAATTTGGATTTGCAGTTTTTCTTAGCATTGGGTATTTTGTCGGTAAGTTCTGCCATGTTGTAATTTTCATGACGTTATAATATCGTAAGCGAAACGCTAAATCCTAATTTGGGTGTAACTGATAATAATAATCTAATAAAAACTGCTATAAACCTGTCCTAGTCAAAACCTTCTTGCCGGTTCTTCTCAGTTTTGTTACACACACATTATGCAAATAAAGAAATTCTATTCTATTCTATTAGAATCAGCCTTCCGAACCGGTGGTAGATTTTCGACTTATCATAAGAGGCAACATTTGGCCTACATCAATTTTTTTTTAATATATATTTTTAGCGAGCAATCGACCAGGCGGCTCACCTGATGTTAAGTGATTCCCGCCGCCCATGAACACTTGTAGCACCAGAGGCACCACCAATACGTTGCCAGCTTTTTAGGAATTTGTTGGTCCGCCCCTTGAATAACCCCATGTTGTAATTCAGTGGGAACACCGTCGCAGGAAGTTGGTTCCACAGTTTCAAAGTACGTGGCAAAAAGATTAATGATTTTGAATTTAATTAGTTACCTGTCAATCATATGGCAAGCATCAAAGACAACCTCGTTGGGACAGCAATACTCCTCCTTCTTCCAGTCGGTCGGCAGGCGGTAGTTGCCGTCTACTGCGATCTTGCGCATGCAGCCGATGAACCCGCGGGGCGGCGCTTTGCCACCTAGCGGCAAAAACAAACTTCATAGTGTCGGCAGAATGTAAATATGCCTTTGCCTGGGCTCGACACAGAAAAATAAAATGTTACGCGCGCGATGTTACGTGAAGGAAAGAGATGTCGCCACGAGAACGGTGTGACGTCACGCGGGCGCGGGGAGCGGATATACGGCGCCAGCGAGGCTGGAATCATCATGGCGTCTGTCTGCGCGTGTGGATGTAAAGTGGGAAATGTGAAAGTAACCTAAATATGTAGTTGTGTTGCGTTGTAACTCTAAGTGATGTGAATGAATAATTGGACAAGTTAATTATTAAACGTGATTGTAAACATATCCAGAATCTGATTTTCACAAAAAGTTAACTCCTAGAGCAGCCGCCGGCCGCCTGTGGCGCCTCTCTCGCTCGATGCGCGTCCTGTGTATCGGTCGTCCATCCTCTATCTTAGAGTTAAGGGTTTTAATAAGTTGAGTTTAATGTTTTAACTAATCACTTACTGAGAACTTTTTCCATATGCAAGGTTTCCTCCCAAGGGTTTTTAAAGTTCTAGACCTAATAACTAGTTATAATTAGTCTAAATTTATTTAATATGTCATTGTATACCTATGAGAGCAACATAGTCACTCCAGTGACTCAGCTCTTTAAAAGAGAATGAAAAAAAAAACTGCACTGTAAACTTACCAGCGATATAAAATGTGCTTCCAGTGAAGAACCTCAACTTCTTGGTAGTTTTGACAGGTCGGTAGTCCACCGACAGGATGAGGCTGTCCGGCGCCATGGTCAGGAGCAGGGAGTGCCATCGCCCGTCGTTGAACTCCTCCGCGTAGTTGTCTAGCTTCGCTTTCGACGAGCCTTCGTTGTACAGTTCCACCTTCACTTTGCCTTCTTCTAGGAAAACCTTGTAAATGGAAACATAATGGCTTATTCGATTCCATAAAAATAAAAGATACCGGCCGACGTATGTACCCGGGCCGGCTGGGATATCAATATACCTACCCCCTCCTTTTTGGAAGTCGGTTAAAAAGAAGTCATGCCTTTATATCTGTTGCGCAATGAAGTGCATTGTTTCGATGTAAAACAAAACGTTCAATATAATATTGCAACAGTCGATTTTCAGTGGCATGAATTTATGTTACTTAAAAGTACCATAAAATATTATACATACATACTTCTATACATGGGAAAGTACATTAATGTTAATAATTCCTTCAATCACTCAACAACAGAGTTGCAAGAAATGTATGATACTTTATCCCGGAAAACAAATAGTTCTCAAGAGATTTTTAGAGAACTCTAAAAGCACAAAATGTATGTTTTCCTGTTGTTAATTTTGAGAAAATCTAGAATTGGCCATACAATTGTCATTATCACTTAAGTTGAATATTGTTCTAATTCGCTGTTGATATTCGTAAAATAAATAAAAAAAAGAACCTAACTCCAAATCAACGAAGTCTTATAACTGTGGGCTAATAAAATTAATTGATAAAAAAAGATGTGAACAAAAATTTGCCGTTTCATTCACCTTGACATATCCTTCGCTCTTAAACTTGTGGTAAATAAGCAGGCCATGGAGTTCGTACGTGCGGAATTCGAGTGAAATATTGAGAGTGGTGGCACCGGAGTATCCGCGCAACTTAGCGTATGAACCCTCTTTGAGGAACGTCACAGGGACCACTGGCGGCTCCTAAAATATTAACATTTTATATTTATAATAGCGGGCAATCGAGCTGGCGGGTCACCTGATGTAAAGTGATTACCACCACCCATGAACACTTGTAGTACCAGAGGCACCGCCGATGCGTTGCCGGCTTTTCAGGAACTAAAGTACATAAGTACTATTAGCTTAATAATATTCTCGAGGAAAACCCAAACTCTTTTGCAATGAATAATAATCTGCCAAACCAGAAAAAAATTCAGAAGAATCAAATTGTAGAAGTAATTTTCCAGAAGAATTTGGCAACACTATTTTGTTTTTCTCGAGTATCATGAAATACCGCAAAAGAACGCCTGCTTCTATCATTAAATAATTTAAAAATATTCTCCGTAATCTGCATCAAGAATACAAGTTTTTTAACAAAATGCAATTCTTCTTTCACGGATCAGAAATGAAGAGATTTGTAGGACTAGATTTACCGACATAGCTGTTCACCATGTTGAAAAGTTGAAGTGGTATTAAATCGAAGAACGGATAGACGTTGCGGTTCCAAAGTACTGAAATGTCGACTTCGCACAGGAAAACACAATGCTGGCAAAGTGATCACTAAACAGACCGACGACATCAAATGAGTCGCTGGATTCAGGCGACACAAGATCGAGGCGTGAGTCCAGCAATAGATAACCAACGGTTAACAAAGAATTCTTTGAATCATACAAGGCTAGATATACTCACAGGACAAGCATACAGGGTGTTAACTTTCTGAAACTTAAACGCCTCTCCAGTTTCATAGCCCTGCTTGAGCTCCTCGATAACCTTCGTGTTGTTGATGTACATGTTCTCCACACATCCTGTGAAATTCTGCGTCACCACTAGACCCTCTTGGGAATTGGGAACACCCCCTATGTATAGCTAAAAAGTGAATGAAGAAAATTGTAAGTCATTGTGGATTTTGGATTTGAACAAAGCGTTTGACTCGGTCTCACACAATTTGAAGCAAGGAAAATGTAATAAATCGACGCTACATATAATGATCTCCCGTATCTTAAGTTAGTTAAGGTTTACATAATATGGTCGCGCTCAAAAGAACTAATGGGGTCATACAAGGAAGTATTTGGGTCCATTTCTTATTCTGTTTCATATAAATGACCTTGGTAAGAACAGGGAAAAACAGGAAAGCAGGAGATAGTTAATCAGAAAATATACAAACCGCTCTATTAAGATTAAGCCTAGAGAATTCTCCTTTAATTCTTCCTCGTACCACCACACGATCGACTGTCAACATAATGTCGCGTCGGTTTCGCGATAACATCACATCGTGCCAGATGTTGTCATCCAGCAAACTGCCGACAGAAAGGGACGTTGATGTGCCCGAACCTGAGGAAAGATATAATACCCTAAATTAAAAAACTGGATATATTGGACAGTTGGAATATACAGAATTTAAAAATTATACACGCTTAATGCAGGAATCATTTGCATTTATGTTCAAGGAAGCAAATAGGCAAGACCTATCGATTTGTTGTACTCTTAAAACTTGTCCAATCTTAAAGCTACACATACTTTGAGAGGAAAGCTAGAAAGGAATGATGTAAAGGACGAGTATAAGGAATCTAAAGCGGTTGAATTATCTGCTTAGGCCAACATAATAGTTATATAAGTTTATAGAGAAATGTGACTCACCAAGATCAATATTGAGCACTAGTCGATTATCCCTCAGCTGTAAAGCAATGTAATCGCCTTGAGTACCGCGGGAGTACATGAGCGCTCCAGAAGCAACGCTCGTCTTGAATCTGAATTTGACAGTCTCGCGCGTCGCCGATATGGGGTCTCGGAGGAGGTCCACTTTCACCAATGATGTTCCATTGAAGTATAATGTATCAGCGACTGTAAGAGTGTAAAATATATTGCTTGCTATGACGCATGCTACGTCGCAAGGAAAAAATCGGGAGGTACAGAAACTCGGATGGATCACTCACGATTTCATAAGAATTTCTATTCTGGGATCCTTAACAAAGTGATCAAAAAGAAAGTTGACGCGACTTCATCTGTCCGTTTGTCTGTCACAAGTTTTTATTTCTTTCGAGGTGAGAGTTCGAGGTGCTGTATGCAAAATGCGCTTTTCGGAGTTGCGAACAAGCATTAGAACAGCGTTGATTTTAGCTTTACATCTATAACAATGTCAACTACATACTACTTTTGTCAACTTCTTCTAGACTTCTAGACTCTAGTGCCATATCCTAGCGGAGTTGGCACATTAAGGCTAGTTGTACTTTACTACTACATACTACACTTTCTACTCTACATAGTCATACATACCATAATCACACCCGTAGACTTCAACCCTCATGGATATCTTATCTCGCCAGCGCATCGGATTGATGCGTATATACTGTGCTATGATCGGCACTTCGAACTCGTTTTTAACCACAGTATTTCCATCGGTGTTGCCTTCGAACATCTGAAAATGTTCCAAAACTGGCATTACTTTGCGTAAACATAACAAGTAAAAAAACTGTCTCTAAAAAATTAGGAACATCATATCTACGTTGCAAGCAATTTCTTTTTTAAATATAACCTACGCAACACTGCAAAAATTGAATTTTAACGGCAAAATTACTTGGAAAATTGGTAGGTAGTGTTTTTTAAAAATATTATAGTATTCAGTGTTTTTTGATTTTTTACTGAACATGTACAAAGTGAACCGACGACATTCGTCGAGTCGCAGGGAGCCACTGATTACAAGCCGCACAAGACCGAAGTTTCTTCTAGACCTACGTATGTCTATCAGTTGACATAGAAAAAGAAGGCTGGATATATCAATCGTGACAACAATGCAACCAAAAGTTGAATACACAAAAAACAACGTCACAACTCATACGCCAACTATATCACCTGTGTATAACCATCAGCCTTCGTCACCTCCCTCCAACTCTCCCCATCATCGGAGTACTGTATCATGTACTCCGTGACGAACTCCTCGGTGGCAAAACGCCCCCTGGTGGCGATGCCGTGAAGCTCCTTGCGCGACTGCAGGTTGATGGTGATGTGCTGGTAATACGAGCTCTCCTTTGCCGTCCACACGGATGTGCCTTCACCAATGTTAGTGCTATTTAGTTATGTTAGCTGATGCTACAACCACGAGCCGCAGAGCAAAATGCATACACAGCACGGGTCCAACGAATCGGTCGCGTTCATAAAACGGGTAGCAGTTGCGTTCGGGCTAGGGACAAATTCCGGGATTGAGTTTTTTGAATGCACAAAAATTTTATTGATCTCCCAACTCTCCTTTAAGTGAAAAAATTCTAAATTATTTTTTTAAGGACTCTACTACTGGTTAGTTAAGCAGATTCTTTTTGCTGAGAAGAGCCGGCAAGAAACTCAGCAGTGTTTTTTTTTATTCAACAAGATAGTCCTTGACTACAATCTCAACTGATGATAAGTGACGATGCAGTCTAGTAGCGGGTTAACTTGGAAGGGGTATGGCAATATACATTCAACTGATACCCCATCAAGCCATCGTACCGGAACGCTAAATCGTTTAGCGGCACGTCTTTGACGGTAGAGTGGTAACTAGCTCCGGCCAAGGCCTCCCACCAGACCAGACCAGAGACCAGAGCTCCCGCCAGGAATCAAACCCTAGACCTCCCAGTTATAATACCACAGACCACAGCGCTCAGCACTGCGCCAGGGAGGTCGGCAGTTGCTCTTTTCGAAACAAAAATGTTAGTAGGTAAACTATTATGTAGCTGTAAACTTAAATATTCGGCTAGATTTGCCCCCAAATTATTCAGCGCATCCGATTCAGTTGTCTCGTGCTGCTTTACATTTCACTCTTTCGGCTGGATAGTGTGAGATAAAGTGTTATTCAGTTTTGATTTCTTAGCAGGAATTATAAGATTTACTCTCACTCGTACCCAAGTGGTTAAACATGGATCTTTCCTACTAAGAGAGTAAAGAGTTAGTTTAAGTAAGAAGTACATGGAATTTTACGTTTGATAGACAATAGACCATTGTTAGAATAGATTATTAAAATAATAAAAAAAATAACTGAATACATAAAAATAAAGTAGAAACAAAAGACTAAATACTAACCAGTGCAAAATAAGATCAAGCTTTCTACCTACAAATACAACATGCTATAATCAACTACCCAATATACGTACTATGTATTTAATCTATTAAGATTATTACTTTACCTCAATATGTACCGATTTGTTAGTGTTAATCTAACCCAGAACCTGTTAAATTGTTAATCGTACCGAGAACTTATTTGTTAAATCCCTTAACTTAACCTTTTAATATTTACCTTAACTTCGCCCCCCGCAGCCTTGTAACGTACATAATCAAGGCCGTTAGAACCGTAACTGATGTGGTATTCTTGTACAAACTCCTGAGAGTGGGCTCTGCCTTGAGTCGCCACCCGAGTGATGTTCTTCACTGTACCCAAGTCGATCACTAGTTGCTGATCGAAATCATTCTCAGAGGCTGTCCACGCGTTCAAACCTTTTTCAAAATGTTTGCTTTTTTACGTTACTGGCTAGTCATCGTTGTTAGTAGATTATTATCAATTGGTGTGTTAGTTGAATGAAATAAAAAGTTATGTTTGTACATTATTTGCAACCTTATTTAATTACACCTTCTTGTAAACCAATAAAATTACATTGAAACCCTTCCCCAAAACTAATTTCCAAAATTATATTTTAACGCTAATTAGACTTTACCCCAAGAAATCAAAAAATCCCCGTTAGAGTTTACAAAAACCAAAATCCACACAATAAAATGTCCAGCTCCAGCTAATTCAATTAGAATATTTTATTGTTTAAATTAAGTATAAAATTATTACTAAATTAAATTATTTGCTAAAACTTCCTTAACCATTTTATCTTGAAACTAAATTTATTATTGTGGTTTAATAACTTTCTTAACAAAATTATCAGCAAAGACAGCATCAGATTCAGCTAAAGGTTTGGCATCCTTTACCAAATCTTCATAGCTCAAAAACTCATATAATGTAACATCCTCCTGCCCTCTAGTATCTTGAAATGAAACTGCCACTGCATGTCTTTCATCTAATAATGTCTCTTCAAAACACCAATCGTCTTTCAAACAATTCTTCACATACAATTCAGTATCTGTAGTAATTTCTCCAACTTTTATGTCAGATTTAATATTAAAACTTATTTCGTTTAAAGCCACAGTAATTCCTAAGCCAATGTTTTTGACATAACTCTCTTTAAGACACCACATTCGGTAGAAACATGCAATCTGTTCTGATTCATTGGGATGTGCAAAAATTGATTTCCATTCATGATCAGAAAACTGCCTTTTCATGATGCGAAAGAATTCTGGTATGTTCTTACTAGCTGGTGGTTCTATCTTCATGAGATCTATACCAATATTTTTCCCATTACTCCCTCCTAGTACAACATAGTCACCCTGATGTGATACATTAAAATTTACTGGTACATCCCCAATGCCCAATAGGTAAGGCTTTCCATGATCATCTCTACCAAACTGAATATTTTGGTATTCTAATAATGTAGTTGAATGAATAAACTTTCTCAACATAAGGCGTCCAATTAAAGATGACTTCGCATCATCTTGAAAAACAAATCTTGAGATTCTTTGCTTCTCTTCAGGCTGTATGTAGCTCGAAGCAGCCAATATTTGATCAAATGTTGGTGTCCAATTTTTGATATTAAATGCCCATCTTACATTTATTTTATCCATGATCTTGTTAATTGATTGTCTTAAATAGGTTGTTTGATTTCTCCAATTCAATGTGTTCATCAGAGTATTTATTTTAATTTGTATTTTTACCTGCAGATGAATTATTCCTATTTCAGGTTCCCTTATTTATAACAGTTTGGAGTTTAAAATGTCTACAAACCCTAATATAATTTAAGAAAAACCATGCGTTTTTAAGTTTTATACCAAAACAAATAAGTTTTGTTACAGGTGCTCCTACAAAGCTACAAAATAACACAATAGGAAGGAAACAAAAAAACAAAAGTAATATCTTTTAAACTACTAACAAAATAAATATTTCTTAAATCATACAATGACCCAATATATTATATGTATAATAATTGTTTTATACTTTCTTATTAGAATAGACTTTAAAAAAATATTTAAATTTTAATTTAATTTAAATACAAAATAAAGTTGATGTTTACATTTACAATAAATACTATTTGTGCGTCAATAAAATATTATAAAACCAATTTATGCTATACTATTTATCACAAAATCTACTAGTTTTATATTCTAGTAACAGTAAAGTTTTCAGTTAAGTATTTCTTGACTTACCATACAGCTTAGCATTTTCCGGCCCTCTTTCCCTTAAACTGGAGGTTGCAGTGAGTTTAGCACCTTCTACCAGAGGCTCATTGCATTCGTAACTGTCGTAATATCTCGCTAAATCTGAATGGAAAAAGATACGAAAATTATAACCTAATTTTAATTATTCTTTCTGCATTTAACTATTAAACGCTTAGTATAAAAACTACGACTTCATTACTACTAAAACGTGTTTAAAATACAACATTTTCTAGCCCTATTTAACAGTAAAATAGTATTGTTTACGAAATATTTTATTTATGAATGTATTCAAAACTGAGGCTTACCTGCTCTAGTATTGGTTATTATGCTGAAGAAAATTATAGGTAAGTAAATAAATACTGTAAAGCTCATCATAATTTCATATTTGTTTTGATCGAGTTGTATGGAAATAAAATACAATCACAATTATGAAATTAAATATAACTGTTTGATCATTACGTCCGTTGTGACACTCATCAAGCCGGACAACACCCAAGTCTGTTTTCGTTGACAAAAATATAAATAATATATTAAGCTACGTCGTACACTATTCGGTTAAATTAATTTCCACTACACTAACAACCAATCAAAATTTAGACTTGGATTTTTTATAAAACAATACTAGTAATTGAAAACATATGCTCATAATCTGTGTACTATGTCCATAGAGTAGGATACTATTTCAAAATTCAAACCTAGGCAAAATCTAAAGACTCCTTTACACGATAACAAGTCCATTATGTTTTATGGCAACTTTAAAATTTTGCTGTCAAACATCAGCTGTCAGCTGTCACTGTCAGCATAACTAAGTCAATAGTGAAAATGAATGGTGAAGGTTTTTTTGGGCGTCTGGGGAAAATATATTAACCGTGATAAATGTACAATTAAAACAAAGTAAAAAGTAAAATATCGTTTGAGGAAAAGTGTTCAAGGTTAACTAAAGTGTATGTTATGAACTTGCTTAAGTCTTTTTCTGTATAAGTTCAGCCGAAACTTTCCCGTTATTCACCTGCATTCAATCGATACAGTACTTACCTAGTACCTAGTTTACTTCCGCCACGTTAATTCATCTGTTCTTTATTTTCTTTTACGAAAAATATCTTAATTATCCCAACAGCCTTCTATATTTTTATAAGTAATGTTATTGTAATTCGCCTAATGAGTCATTATGCAAATGATCTCAGTGTCGGACATGGCTTCTAACCATTTGAGATCAAAAGCGGCACCTACCTACATGTCTGTTTGGTGCTTAAAATCAATATTCGATACCGGCGCAATCACAGTAGATTTTCTGAACTATTTTGACTATGCAGAGCTTTTTAATAAAGAATTTTTTGCTTGTAGACATTTTTAAGCTAGAAAAATTATGATAACTCAAATCTGCTCAGCTCACTGTATTCTTGTTTTATGCTAAAAGCTGGTTGGTAAAATTTTAGCTGACTACAATGATTGTAGCTAATAAGCTAAAGTAAACTTATAATCATCATCATTTTATCCCATTGCTGGGTGTAGGTTTCTCAGAATAAGAATTATTCAAGCAGCCATTCTGACCAGTACAGATTAGCATACTTCACACACCATTGAAAACATAATGGTGAACTCTCTGACATGTAGGTTTCCTCAGGATAATTTCACATAGACGTAGACACATAACTTCAAGTTGGAGATGCTTGTCTAAAATTTGAATTCTGAACTCCCTAGAAAAAGAGGCAGAAGTAACCACTAGGTTATCATCACTAGTTAATTAAGTTTTCATTAAAAGTATGTATTTTATAGTGTAGAAGTGAAAATGTCAAGCATGTCAGACCGCAAGGCTGAGCTGGAGCGCAAGAAAGCCAAGCTCCAAGCTCTGAGGGAAGAAAAGGACAGGCGCAGACGAGAGAAAGAGCAAAAGGATGCTGAGGAAGCACTGGTGAGAAAAAATGTTATAAACTCAAAACTATTCATTTAATATAGGCCATTTTGTGGCTCTCCTAAAATGTCAAGCCTACTACCAATTTGTACAGTAGATAAATGTAATGCAAATTCATCGACAAAGCACCATTTCAAACCAGTGGTGGATTCATTTAACTTAATTTCAAATGTTCTTTTTAAAGTATTCAAATAAAACTCTTCTATTCTATAAGTAGGTTTTTCATTACTAGGTACTAAACAATGGCGTGCACAGGATGTACAGCAGGGTAGGCAGATGATATAAAATGGAAAAAAATCTCCTGTACGAGTTATAAAAAACTTAAGGGCAGGCATTGTACAATTTATAAAAAGTGTACCCTTAAGTTTTTATAACTCCTAATGGAGATTTTCTTCATTTTAAATCATCACCCCTTTTAATGCCTACCCTGTATGCACAGCACTGGTACTAGAATAGCAGTTGAGCCTACACAGCTGTAAGCAAACTGTGCAGGCAGTTGCAAAAATCTAGTTATGTTGGTAATACAAAAATTACTGAAACCCTCTAGCAACGTGCTTCGACCGCGTCGAGCCTGGACAGTCGCCGCGACCTGGACGAGATGCTGTCATCACTGGGCGTGGCGCCGGTCAAAGACGTGCTGTCGTCGCTGTCGTCAATGACATCTTTGACGCCGCCTCAGACCGCCTCCCCTGACGCCAGTCTGCCGCACACTGACAAATCTAGTCTTCCTCCGCATGGGTAAGAGACTTAGAGACTAAGATACTCGTGTTTACTTGTAGAATCCATTTAATTCTTGTATAAATAGTTTTCGTATTAAGTATGTTGGCAGACCAAGGACCAGGTCGCTACTTCAGCACTTTAAGATCCCAACAACAACTTTCGGTTTTTTACCCGACTACGACAAAGTCGAGGAAGCGTTATGACTTTAGCAGTCTATGTTCCATTGTAGCTCTTAAACTACTGAATTGATTTTGATGCATTGAATTGATTCATTCTTATGGTCCAGATGACATAGGCTACATTTTCAAAGAAAATCAATATGGCAGATTGTACATCCAATTCCCTATAGTTGGGCTACAGTTTTTAAACTTCTATTCTTGTTGCACGATGTACCCCCAGTGCTGCCTCAGCTGCAAAGCTGTTTGAGATATGTTGGTTAGCCTCTTTAATCCGATACATTTTTGACGGCCTCCCTGGCGGTGAGCGCTGTGGTCTTATAACTGGGAGGTCTCGGGTTCGATTCCCGGCGGGGGCAATTTAGGAATTTATAATTTCTAAATTGTCTCTGGTCTGGTCTGGTGGGAGGCTTTGGCCGTGGCTAGTTACTACCCTACCGTTAAAGACGTGCCGCCAAGCCATTTAGCGTTCCGGCACGATGGCGTATAGAAACCGATTAGGGGTATGGGTTTAATTTACACTGCTATACCCCTTCCAGGTTAGCCCGCTACCATCTTAGACTGCATCGTCACTTACCATCAGGTGAGATAGCAGTCAAGGGCTATCTTGTCTTAGAATTAAAAAAACATAACATTCCAGAGGCTCAAAGAAACCACTGCAGCTGCAAGTGGTCACTGTCCAATCAACCGACATTCCACCCAAGGAGAACGTCACATATGCAAAACAAACGCAAACAACTGCTTCCGGAGTCACTGAGTTGCGTGATGGTAAGTTAAGATTTCTCTTGCCTTAAATTACCACATTTGAGTTCTATTTTGGAGTTTAAATTTTTGTTTAAAGTACTTGGACTTTCATTTAATTTACTAATCATAAAAATAATACCAACTTAAAAAAAAATAGTTCAAGCTGCACTGGTTTTTCCCTTCCAAAGATTTTATTAATATTATCCTGTGAAATTTTCAATCTTTAATTTCATCATTTATTTTTTTATGTTTTGGAAATTGTTGTAAATAATGATTCAAAGTGGGTTCAATTCTGCATTGCATTAATATTTAAGTTTTTAATAACACTTTTTTATTTATAACAAATAATAATTAACAACTTGCAATACAGAATGGATTGTTTTGTGTTGTTTTTTCTATGTGGAATGTTATGCCCTTGAAAGTCAAATTTCATTTTGACTACAAGTTGGCATGCAAATTCTCAAATAAATTTCTTTTTTTTTGTCTGGTTTTTTTTTTGGTTATTTGTGTTATAAGATTTTACTTATTGATATTTTTCTCACTTTTATTTGACACAATTTGAGAATTTGTCCCCTAAAAATACATAATTAATATATTATATATTAATAATGATTTTAACTGTGATGTCTCTGGGTGATGGTTTTAACATGGTCATTTGCAAATATTGAAAAAATTTAAAAACGTCACTATAAAAAATTTCATGTAGACAAAATAATAGTGCAAATCATTAATTATTTCATTTAGTACGTAGTGTTTTGGTATATGATTGCATATCTCTCCATGAGTCAAACTAATTTTTTTTTTTTTGTCTAGGGAATAGAGGCCTTTTTTGATCTAGGAGTGTGATATGCTTGAGAAGCAAACATAGTTGGAATTACTTTTAATCGATTTTACAAACTACTAATCAATATATACTTATTTATAATAATAAGAAAAACCTGGAAAATACTGAGAATTTAACTACATAAGTATTAACTAATTTACTTAATTCTGAAGGAATATTGTTTTGTATGTGTACTGGTTCATCCAGTACCAATTAATCAACACAATGGTTATGTATTACACAATTATTGTGTTACACTTTACTCGCGCGTCTGCACCAGCGGAGATCCGAAATCAGACTGTCCATACATTGTAGCAGCTGTACATTATTCGCCTACCCACATCTGTGGCCAATATGCTACAGTATGATTTTATTTACTTTAAAATGAACTGTTGATTGATGATGTCTTCATAGCAAGTGGGTTAATACAATATACATAACAATCACTAACAATAAGACTGGGTAAGATTGGTTGACAGAAGATTTAGTCAATCTCACAATTATCTGAGAATCGAAGCTGGTTGATAATATCTGCTCTAAAGGGCTCTACTAGTGTTGAGAGGATTGCAATCATTTACCAAATGTGTTATAATATGTGTTATTTTGTTTATTTTCTTCAGTTTCCAATATCATTTCTTTAGATTCTGAGTTCTTTTCTCACAGTGTAAAAGCATAGTATTTGCAAATACGACCTCCTCTGTGATAACCAACGACATCTGTAGTTACAGAAAGCAGTATTTACTTTTCTCATGTCGTTTTTTTGTTTCGGGCCTTGTCAGTAGTCTGAATTTTATTAAGTAACACATTTAAAATTAAATATAGATTTTAGGTGCTCATAAATTCATATATTATACCTTTTTAATTAGTTAAAAATTAGTATTAGAAACTCATTAAGTATAGTATTTCTACTTTCGAATTAGCTTCCATGCTACAGTCGTGAGTTAGTAATCTTCATGATATAAAAAAAAAATAAGTAATCCTGTTAAAAAAACCTTATTGGGCAAAAGTGTTTTATTTATTAAGCTCTGTCAAAAAAAGATCCTTCTTGGACAGAAGTTTTATCCCTAAGACTAGGCATGTGAGACGGCATTCCAAACCAGTGGTAGATTCATTTGACAATCATCAAATCCGAAAATTTCGAATCTGAAAGTACTTTGTAAAAGTTTTAATTTGAATAAAAAATTATTCTATTCTGATTTGAAGGCACAATGATACTGTCGGCATGGGTAATTGGGAATGTATAGATCTTTTAACAAAAATTAAAATACAAAAACATCTACAAGACTTGAACAAGGGTAAAAGTTTAAAAACTGTAACTCGACTACGGAAAATTTTTGTGATATCCGTCATTTTGAATTGTGGCGCGGGTGTGTGGCGTGCCACGTCATAATATATTTGATAGCATCTTAGAAATAATATAAATTTGGACTACAGATTTTCACGCAATATTTTTTGTTTTGTTTGCTTAACGTGCTGGCCAAAAGTATGTGTTTTTCCTTTACTATTTTGTAATTCTCAATCTGATATTGCTGTCACGATTCGGGCCTATATTAATTTATTTCATAACAGTACTTAGTATCAATAATTCCTATTGAAAATTAATTTAAGAAACATGAAGATTTCCAATACTTACTACGTATCACTGGTTATTTTTCCTTATAGTTTTTGGAATATCATTTTTATTCTCGGATACCGTATTGTATTTCCATTTGTTTATGTCTGGAAGATAACTCAACATCTTATGTTCCTATGTTCCTACTATCTCACGCTATATGAAGAGGTCACACATATTATGTACTTACTGTGTTTTACACACCCCATTTTGTGACAGCAATAAAACAAAAAGTGTCAAAAAAAAGTTGTTATTTAATTTCTGTAATGAACTAGACGGCAAAAGTAAATACTGTAATGAGTTAGGCTGCAATGTTTGTGTTTGTGCTACCATAAACAAGGCTGCTCTTCCAATGCATCACCGCTTGCAGGATACATGGAGGACTGGTGGCGGCCGCGCAAAGGTAATCCAACACTTATTAACACTCCTCCTCTATACTGCGTCCGTTATACTACAGGTCTTGTTACAAAAGTTGAATTATATTTCGACCGTTCCGTAGAACAAAGTCTCATCTGCTAAATTCATAACTTGAGATTTGAGCCTTGCAGATGTGACTATTAAGGCTCAAATTTCAATTGTTAATTTAGCAGATGAGACTTTGTTCTACGGAACGGTCGATTTTAGTAGAATAATTAATATGAATGGGCGGTTAGGGTTACTTGAGACACCGAACCAGTAGTAGAGCTTGATTTGTCATAAAAATCACAGGTTGGCCAACATAAAATATATGAAAATTGAATTTAAGTTATATTCTTGTTGACAATTATTGACAAATACATTTCCATAATGGCGTTCACACACATAAGTAGTGTCGGTGTTGAAACCTGATCTTCCCATGTGAGAAAAGGCTAAAGTAATGAATATAAAAAAAAAATGCTTATCAAGGCGTTTAGGGTTGGTATTTGAAAATTAAAATTTTTTAAGCCAAGCTCATTCAATGGGGAATGGAAAGGTCAGTATAATATGGGCCAAGTAACCAATTTTGACCTACCTGTGTGCCTCAAACCACAGTTAATAAGTAGGCATATAAAAATTAACAACTGCTTACTTTCAACTTCCGTGACAAGATCTGTACTTTCTATTTGACATATTGGTTTAGTGTCTTTTGATCACGCTACCAAATCTAAACTAGCAAAAATACGCGTGTCAATTCCATTTTCACTGCACTCCAGTGAAATATAATACTCGATGCGTGATAATGTCATATAGGAAATAGTATAACGGACTGTAAAAAACAAAATTATACCGTCATATTAAACTTAAATCGTCATTTTGAACTGAAATATACATTTTTTCTGATAAATTAGATAATAACAAAAAATCGTTCAATATGACGGTAGTTGACAATGAGACATGCATTTTGTATGTGTTTGTCACGCATCAGTGAACGTCCTTAAATAATTTTTATCTAGTGTTTTTATTAATAAAAAAATAAATGTCATGCATGCGGATTTAATATAATTCTTTCATTAAATGGGGGAAATTGTATCCATCAACGCAACATACACAGTGGTTCTAAGTCCGGGCTCATACTTCTGAGTTTTGTCGCATGTATTCCCAAAACATAAGCATGCCCGAAAGTTTGTCCAGAAGAGTAGATTATGCCTAAGTTACACAAGCAATAATAAATAGAACTTTAGGTCGGTTGTCTGGAAGACATTGCTTCTTAGCGATAAGGCCGCCTATTGTAATCTGTTTTGTTTACTCATTGTTTTTATGGTACACAATAAATAATATTGCATTAATTATTCATAAATTGTGAGTAGAATATAGAAAGAGACATCGTATTTTTTTCCTTTTTCGGATGCAACTATCTCAAAATACTCGAGCAAATTGAAAAGAAATTTTAAAAAAATCCCCCAATGACAGAAGCCTTAAAAAGGTTTTGAGGTTAAATTAGTCGTATTTCATTTATCCCTCCATTAAAAAGATTATATTTTCCATGAGGTCACCCAAATGCACTTAAGTGTTATTGTCTCATTAATTTGCTTTTCTGGACAAGTTTCTCTAACAGCATTAATTACACATACACTGTGAATACCATTTTCATTGTTTTGGAATACGAAACTTCCATCAATAGATAGATAAGGTAGGTAATTTACACAATTTTTCAATTGATTCCTACTATTGCAATGGAAACTTTATTCACTTACATGTTTTTATGAAACAATAGTTGCCTACATAAGCATTTTACTTAATGAAATAAATAGGAAATCTATAAATTGATATTATTATGTTATAGTCAAAAGCCGACCTAGATGAACCTCAGAAATGCTTAGTTCTTTTTAGACGGTCAAATCTGTGTTGTGCTGGTCTGTCTTATAAATGCCCAAATGCTAAATGATGGTATTTATTAAGACACTAGATGACGCCCGAGCCGCGATTTCATCCGCGTGGATTAAGTTTTTATGTTTTCATTCCCGTGGGAACTCTTTTATTTTCTTAATTAATTTAATTCAATTCTTATTAAGTTAATTCTTTGTCCGTTCCAAATTTCAGCAAAATCAGTTCATTCGTTTTGACGTGAAAAAGTAACAAACATACACACACATTTCAACACACACTTTCAATTTTTTTTTAATATTATTGTGTTAACATATTATTAAATCAAAATCTATGTAAATAAAGTCTTAATACAACATTCAAATATATAAATCAGAACTGCCTAGACAATAGAGGAATTGTGTGGTTGTAGTTACGACGCGTAAAAATTGAGTTTCGGCTTTAGATTGTAACATGTATTATTATTTAATTACTATTTTAAAAAATATAAAGTAAAATCCTTTTGACTCCAGTCAAGTATTGTTACGAGTACGTAAAACAAAATAACTTCGAGTTTAATTGAGGCGAATACAGTTTCAATAAGCACAGTAACTTGAAAATAATAGATAGTTAAAAACAATCTTTTATTATATGAAAAATGTTTATATTTGAACTGACGGATTATTTTCATTTTTGTCCCTTTATAGCACACGCAACTGACTACTACGGTAAGTCATTATTCCTCCTGATTGCTTTATGTACCTCTCTCTAACATCAAACATCTATTATTTCGGTAAATAACTTGGTGTCGGGTGTATTTACTAGGTCGTCTTACATAGTTATGTACATATAGACGTATCCTTTCTGTCACGCTTCTAGAAGTTTCCTACTAACATATTTTATATTATAGGTGAGGTTTCAACCAGATTACTGGATCGCAAGACACTTTTGTTACGATCATGATTATTATCTAGAAATCTGGTTCACACTCTAAGTTTAGGGGTCGTTAAAACATCACCGTATGATGTGGTTGTATTAAGAAATTTCATTTAATTTTATAAAAAAAATGGTGGCCTTCCAGAGTTCTCCACGTGGCGTCAACAGCCACTATTGAGGCCGCAAATATAGTCACAGAATATAAAGATTTTTATTCATTATAATATGTGTATAATCTGTTATGGTGGTGGTATGGGGAATCGCCATAGCATCTCACGCCCACTTACCCTTTCGAGTCAACTAACAAACACTGCACAGGTCTTGATACAAATTGACCCATTTAATTTGAACTCTAGGACTGATTGTTGCACTTTCCTCCCGACTGGATTTAGTTCTGCAAAGTGGAGGCAATCAAGTTTTACATCAACAAAATTCTTATCATAGATTTTTCCAAAGCTTGAACTCATATTTTCATCTACCATTATAAATGAATATATTTGAAGGACGAAATCCAGAAAAATATTAACAAATTATCTACATAATTATTTTGAATTCTTTTAATTTAGATTTTACAATTTACAGTCTTACAGTTTAATCAAATGGTGTCGCATTCATGGGTCATGCTGTAAATTATAAAATACTTACGCTAATAATAATTATATGTATAAAGTTTTTGTTTTTTTTTTATTATTTATAATAATAATGGTCGAAAGATACTGACATTGTTTTGTTTTCCTCCCTTTTTTCAAGACGAGTACAATCTAAACCCGGGTTTAGAGTGGGAGGACGAGTTTACAGGTAGGTTTCAATTCCGAACCATAAGAACAATCATTGAACTAAAACTTGCCCTTGGTAGAGCCTGTGCCACTGTCACTTAGCATGTTTGTTCCTTACATTATCTATTTCTTCATATATGTAACGCTATTTATCGAGTATAGTCGCTAACATTACATTTAACACAATTACAGCACAACGTGCAGATCGATCATATATGTAAACCCATACAGATCTAAAACGTACTTATGAAACGAATAGCCGCAGTAGTTATTCCATACATGAAGTGATTCATAAAATAAAGGAATACAATATACGTACTTATTGCCTACAATCCAACTGTGTCGTCTTTGACTAAAATATTCTAAAATTATATTGATTTTATCTAATGGGTTTTATATAGTGTAAAGAATATTTGCAGTGTTCAACATTTGAGGAAGGAATAATTCTAAAAACATTGCATATAAAATAATAGATAGTCTCTCGTTGTTGTAAAAAGGTTGCCGTTATTTATACCAGCAATAATAATATATTATAAAATATATAAAATGGAATAACTACTATGACTATTCAATTAAACATTCTAAAAATTTCACTCTCTGTATGCGTTTACACTGTGATTATATATTTTTTATTTTATAATCTATTTAATGTAAGTATAAAAAATGTTAAAATGTGTCGGCCTAAAAGTGTTTAAATGTATTTAAACTATTTTGCATGTGACAGAAAATTATGTGTGGTATGCATGACGAACAGTCATCACATATTTTATTTTTGCATATAATTATATTTTATATTAAGTATATCTCTCTAGTGGAGAGCTCGGGAAGATTGAGTTTTTTTTGCATAACATAAATTATTTTAGAGCTTTCTGTCACTTAAATCGCTTTTTATGATTTTATTCATTGTGTGTCCTAGTTGCACATGATCCAGTTTTAATTTTTGGATTAATAAACTGTGTTATGGTCAACAAAGTTTTTGAATAGTGACATTTTGCGAAAATATCGAACTAATATGAGTTATGACTTTATAGATGAAGACTGTTAGTGGAGAAAAAATAATACGATTCTTAAACAAATTATATTTTTGAAAAAAAAAACTGACAGTAGGAATATGCGTATGGTATAAGTAGTTTGGATTAATTATTTTTTTTCTATCGACTATTATTTGAAAGCTTTAAATAATTATGTTTATGTATGTACATTTTAATTTTTTCAATGAATAAAAAATAAAAGTTTAAAGGTTCCAAGGCCGTAAGTTTTTCTCTTCTGGAACAAATGAATCGGTTTTTTTTTCAATACTATACAGTCTGTCAACATTCAAACTGTCAACTGCATACAGCAGATTTGTTACAAATTAGGGTGTCTTATTTTCGTGTGTCAAAGCTTCATAGAGCATTATTAACTTCACAATCACATACAAGACTGAAGTCTATACCACCGCTTACGTTGTGCTAACATTATCAAGACTGATTTATAATTATGTAACAAATCAAGCCATAGTTAATGATAGCTATCACTGAAGACCAACCAACATAGACTTTACAAATCAAAATATTTTTTAAACTCAATTCTCAATTTTCCTTTTCTCTGTAACTTTAAAACCGTGGCTTCTAATGTTCTACCTAATCCAATAATATATTGTCAATTTAAAAAATAATGATCATCAAGACCTTTTAACTCAATATCTAACAACAACTTTAAATTATAACTATGTCATGTAACCTTTTTTTTTTTGTTTTCTTCTATGGCTAGATTTATTTCAACTTTAATATTATAACTTAAATAAAATATCATGTACAACGTGAGTTTTATTGTGCTAGGAAGCAAAATCAAAATCGTGCACGATGATAAATTTTGTTAACAAATATACTTATTAATCCTTTATTTTAAAATATACATAAATATATATAATAACTTATATTTTTTGTAGTCAAAAATCATCCTGCACGTTTTGGTCATCATTGTTTTAAATGTTTAGACCACCAATAGTAACCTTTTTTCGCTGGTAGATGAAACAATTACTTAGTGCAGTTGTACACGCATTTCCTTTCACACACTTAAATCACGTAACACAAAGTGATTTCATGGAGTTAGTTTATCTTTGTACAACAAATTCTTCCTAGAATTTGGAATGTGCACCTCTTCTTACGTACGTACAACTCGAGATCCTTCACAGACCTCATCAATGCTTTCCATCGGGAGTGATTGTCAAGAGTTATTGTGGTTATCGGAAAATAGAACTTATGTTTTGGCTGGAAATTGTTTAACTTCATGAAATCAAGGAAACGGGTACGACCGACGTTATATCTCAACAAGCTCTTTACAAAGAGATTTTATAGTCAATTTTCCAAAATATATTGATCTTCAATATAACGTTTGACAAATTAATTTCATCCAACGATCGCGTTGTTGTTTTTTTATTGGAATATTGCTCCCACAAATGATCACAATAAAGTCTGTCGTAAGCCGCGCATCGCACACTGGCCGCCGCGCAAGGGCCATTCTTATTCACCGTCCAGTGCTTACATTCGACGGGGACGGCGCTCGGCAAGGCGAGGACGAGGAGGCCGCCTTCCACGGGAAACTGCCGCCGGGCATCCTGCCCCACGGCCTGCCCACCGTCAAGGAGGTGCAGCCGGCCGTCACCGCAGCGCCGCAGGAGAAGAAGGAGGAAGAGAAGGAGAAGAAGAGTGAGTTGACTCCGTTATTCTTTGTTCGGGTCGTGACGAAAATATGTTGGCACGGTCTCTTTGCCGAAAGGTCTAGGGCTGGTGCTCTTTAGGACTACTCTGGAGGAAATTTTCTGTCATATAGCCTAGTAAAAGTGCTCACTAGGGTCTAGACAATTTTTTATAATAGAGACAAGTCTAAAAGTAATCCCTTTCTTTGCGGCAGGAAATATTTTTAAAAAGAAATAGTATTATGTCATTTAAGTGCACTTTAGAGATCGTCTTCCATTCCGCAGTCCGCGAGCTGAGCGTGGACGAGAAGCAGACGATCATGCTGTCGGCGGAGTTCCAGAAGTTCATGAGCCGCGCCGGCCGCGTCATCGAGCGCGCGCTGGCCGAGTCCGTCGACATCTACACGGACTACACCGGTGGCGGCGACAACGAGAATGCCCAGTTAGTATCTTGCGGCGACGCTATTCCGTCGTGTGTGGCGTAAATCTGACATTAAGCTCACCCAAATAGACTCGGGGATCTCAATAGCTCTATCGAAAATCACTAGCAAAACCATGTCGCAGGGACGACAAGTCGGACGCGCGGCTGTCGCTCGTGCGCACGTTCTACGACGAGCGCTGGTCGCGCGGGCGCTGCGTCACGTGCCTGGACTGGTCGGCGGCGCACCCCGAGCTGATGCTGGCGTCGTACCACAACAGCGACGACGCGCCGCACGACCCCGACGGCGTGTGCCTCGTGTGGAACACCAAGTTCAAGAAGTCCACGCCCGAGGACATCTTCCACTGCCAGTCGCCGGTCATGAGCGCCACGTTCGCCAGGTAACTATTACTTCGCTGAAAATATTTACTGGATTTCCTTATTCGGTTTACTGGATACAGAAAATTTCGACGTCTAATAGGATTAGCCCTATCCTATCACCTAAATTAAGCTGTGGTCATGGTATGGTCATTTCATGGTACACCAAAATTGGACCAGAATTTATCGGTTTCCGCATCTGATGCATCATGATGATAACCAACCGAGGATTGAAGATTTCTGACAATTTTATTCCGCAATTATTTGGCGTTAAAATTTTGGCTCTTAATTAAAACGGGTCTTGATTCTAGATGCTGAAAAATCAAGGGAGATTGAGGCCTTATCACAATATTTGCTGCAGAAAAAGATGAGAACTTCTGAGTTATTGATATTATCGACCCCATCGATTATTTCGTTTTGTTTTTAAGAATTTCTTAATGTATTCATGTGTGATTGGTCAGATTCCACCCCAATCTCATCCTGGGCGGCACGTACTCAGGCCAGATCGTGCTGTGGGACAACCGCGTGCAGAAGCGCACGCCCATCCAACGCACGCCGCTCTCTTCACTCGCGCATACTGTGAGTGTTCTTAGCACAAGTTCCTTTTGCAGTTGGTTTTACAAAAATTATTGGAATTTTTCAAAAAACATTCTACAGCAGCCCAAAGTTGGGAAGTTGACGCAATCTCGTGTGGCGGCAAGCACGTAAAGTCGTTAGTTTGCCACTGATTTTTCTCCGGATTACACTTGTGCACCCTAATGTTACCCGCTAGTGTCCCTTGTGCTAAGCCGTCCGCGCCTTGGCAGAAACTCGAAACATTACCAGAAATGATTTAACACTTCATGGTGACTAATAGTGTTGCCTTTTTGGGTGGAAAGTTACTTTATTCCGTGGTCCAACAGCACCCAGTGTACTGCCTGTCGGTGGTCGGCAGTCAGAACGCGCACAACCTGATCTCCGTGTCGACGGACGGGCGCATGTGCTCGTGGTCGCTGGACATGCTGTCGCAGCCGCAGGAGACGCTGGACCTGCACCACCGCCAGAACAAGGCCGTGGCCGTCACGTGCATGGCGTTCCCGCACGCCGACGTCAACAACTTCGTGCTGGGCAGCGAGGACGGCAACATCTACACTGGTGAGTGAATACAGACGCCGCCTGTGCTTGAGGTCGGTACCATGTTTAATGCTCCAGATGGAATATTTGAGGATATTGTGCAACAATAGGGAATCATCAGAAAGGTTCAAGAGTGTTCCAGAAAGTTATGTTCTAGATGTTTCAGAATGTTCTGTTATGTTTCAAGAAGATCGACACTGACATTTTGGAATCGAACGGTCTTGGTTCTGAAATGTTCAAGAATATTCCAGTCGGTTCTAGATATCGAAGGTACATCCTGTTCCTGAAAGTTTTCTAGATTTTGTTAAAAACAAAGTGGAAAGAAAAGTTTATAAAAAGAAGCAATTTTTCAATTCCTAATCCAAGGACTCTTGTCAAGTCTTGGCCACGTATTGAACAACAAGGTCGAGTGAGGTTAACTACAGTACCTGTGTCACTTGTCCGCGTCAGGCTGCCGGCACGGGCAGCGCGCGGGCGTGTCGGACAGCGTGGAGGCGCACGCGGGCCCGGTGACGGCGGTGGCGTGCCACGCCGCGCCCGCCGCGCTCGACCTGTCGCACCTCTACCTCTCCGCCTCCGTCGACTGGAGCGTCAAGCTGTGGAGCCTCAAGGTACCGTGACTACAGTACCTGTGTCACTTGTCCCCTGTAGGCTGCCGGCACGGGCAGCGCGCGGGCGTGTCGGACAGCGTGGAGGCGCACGCGGGCCCGGTGACGGCGGTGGCGTGCCACGCCGCGCCCGCCGCGCTCGACCTGTCGCACCTCTACCTCTCCGCCTCCGTCGACTGGAGCGTCAAGCTGTGGAGCCTCAAGGTACCGTGACTACAGTACCTGTGTCACTTGTCCCCTGTAGGCTGCCGGCACGGGCAGCGCGCGGGCGTGTCGGACAGCGTGGAGGCGCACGCGGGCCCGGTGACGGCGGTGGCGTGCCACGCCGCGCCCGCCGCGCTCGACCTGTCGCACCTCTACCTCTCCGCCTCCGTCGACTGGAGCGTCAAGCTGTGGAGCCTCAAGGTACCGTGACTACAGTACCTGTGTCACTTGTCCGCGTCAGGCTGCCGGCACGGGCAGCGCGCGGGCGTGTCGGACAGCGTGGAGGCACACGCGGGCCCGGTGACGGCGGTGGCGTGCCACGCCGCGCCCGCCGCGCTCGACCTGTCGCACCTCTACCTCTCCGCCTCCGTCGACTGGAGCGTCAAGCTGTGGAGCCTCAAGGTACCGTGACTACAGTACCTGTGTCACTTGTCCGCGTCAGGCTGCCGGCACGGGCAGCGCGCGGGCGTGTCGGACAGCGTGGAGGCGCACGCGGGCCCGGTGACGGCGGTGGCGTGCCACGCCGCGCCCGCCGCGCTCGACCTGTCGCACCTCTACCTCTCCGCCTCCGTCGACTGGAGCGTCAAGCTGTGGAGCCTCAAGGTACCGTGACTACAGTACCTGTGTCACTTGTCCGCGTCAGGCTGCCGGCACGGGCAGCGCGCGGGCGTGTCGGACAGCGTGGAGGCGCACGCGGGCCCGGTGACGGCGGTGGCGTGCCACGCCGCGCCCGCCGCGCTCGACCTGTCGCACCTCTACCTCTCCGCCTCCGTCGACTGGAGCGTCAAGCTGTGGAGCCTCAAGGTACCGTGACTACAGTACCTGTGTCACTTGTCCGCGTCAGGCTGCCGGCACGGGCAGCGCGCGGGCGTGTCGGACAGCGTGGAGGCGCACGCGGGCCCGGTGACGGCGGTGGCGTGCCACGCCGCGCCCGCCGCGCTCGACCTGTCGCACCTCTACCTCTCCGCCTCCGTCGACTGGAGCGTCAAGCTGTGGAGCCTCAAGGTACCGTGACTACAGTACCTGTGTCACTTGTCCGCGTCAGGCTGCCGGCACGGGCAGCGCGCGGGCGTGTCGGACAGCGTGGAGGCGCACGCGGGCCCGGTGACGGCGGTGGCGTGCCACGCCGCGCCCGCCGCGCTCGACCTGTCGCACCTCTACCTCTCCGCCTCCGTCGACTGGAGCGTCAAGCTGTGGAGCCTCAAGGTACCGTGACTACAGTACCTGTGTCACTTGTCCCCTGTAGGCTGCCGGCACGGGCAGCGCGCGGGCGTGTCGGACAGCGTGGAGGCGCACGCGGGCCCGGTGACGGCGGTGGCGTGCCACGCCGCGCCCGCCGCGCTCGACCTGTCGCACCTCTACCTCTCCGCCTCCGTCGACTGGAGCGTCAAGCTGTGGAGCCTCAAGGTACCGTGACTACAGTACCTGTGTCACTTGTCCGCGTCAGGCTGCCGGCACGGGCAGCGCGCGGGCGTGTCGGACAGCGTGGAGGCGCACGCGGGCCCGGTGACGGCGGTGGCGTGCCACGCCGCGCCCGCCGCGCTCGACCTGTCGCACCTCTACCTCTCCGCCTCCGTCGACTGGAGCGTCAAGCTGTGGAGCCTCAAGGTACCGTGACTACAGTACCTGTGTCACTTGTCCCCTGTAGGCTGCCGGCACGGGCAGCGCGCGGGCGTGTCGGACAGCGTGGAGGCGCACGCGGGCCCGGTGACGGCGGTGGCGTGCCACGCCGCGCCCGCCGCGCTCGACCTGTCGCACCTCTACCTCTCCGCCTCCGTCGACTGGAGCGTCAAGCTGTGGAGCCTCAAGGTACCGTGACTACAGTACCTGTGTCACTTGTCCGCGTCAGGCTGCCGGCACGGGCAGCGCGCGGGCGTGTCGGACAGCGTGGAGGCGCACGCGGGCCCCGGTGACGGCGGTGGCGTGCCACGCCGCGCCCGCCGCGCTCGACCTGTCGCACCTCTACCTCTCCGCCTCCGTCGACTGGAGCGTCAAGCTGTGGAGCCTCAAGGTACCGTGACTACAGTACCTGTGTCACTTGTCCCCTGTAGGCTGCCGGCACGGGCAGCGCGCGGGCGTGTCGGACAGCGTGGAGGCGCACGCGGGCCCGGTGACGGCGGTGGCGTGCCACGCCGCGCCCGCCGCGCTCGACCTGTCGCACCTCTACCTCTCCGCCTCCGTCGACTGGAGCGTCAAGCTGTGGAGCCTCAAGGTACCGTGACTACAGTACCTGTGTCACTTGTCCGCGTCAGGCTGCCGGCACGGGCAGCGCGCGGGCGTGTCGGACAGCGTGGAGGCGCACGCGGGCCCGGTGACGGCGGTGGCGTGCCACGCCGCGCCCGCCGCGCTCGACCTGTCGCACCTCTACCTCTCCGCCTCCGTCGACTGGAGCGTCAAGCTGTGGAGCCTCAGGTACCGTGACTACAGTACCTGTGTCACTTGTCCCTGTAGGCTGCCGGCACGGGCAGCGCGCGGGCGTGTCGGACAGCGTGGAGGCGCCACGCGGGCCCGGTGACGGCGGTGGCGTGCCACGCCGCGCCCGCCGCGCTCGACCTGTCGCAACCTCTACCTCTCCGCCTCCGTCGACTGGAGCGTCAAGCTGTGGAGCCTCAAGGTACCGTGACTACAGTACCTGTGTCACTTGTCCGCTGTCAGGCTGCCGGCACGGGCAGCGCGCGGGCGTGTCGGACAGCGTGGAGGCGCACGCGGGCCCGGTGACGGCGGTGGCGTGCCACGCCGCGCCCGCCGCGCTCGACCTGTCGCACCTCTACCTCTCCCGCCTCCGTCGACTGGAGCGTCAAGCTGTGGAGCCTCAAGGTACCGTGACTACAGTACCTGTGTCACTTGTCCGCGTCAGGCTGCCGGCACGGGCAGCGCGCGGGCGTGTCGGACAGCGTGGAGGCGCACGCGGGCCCGGTGACGGCGGTGGCGTGCCACGCCGCGCCCGCCGCCGCTCGACCTGTCGCACCTCTACCTCTCCGCCTCCGTCGACTGGAGCGTCAAGCTGTGGAGCCTCAAGGTACCGTGACTACAGTACCTGTGTCACTTGTCCGCGTCAGGCTGCCGGCACGGGCAGCGCGCGGGCGTGTCGGACAGCGTGGAGGCGCACGCGGGCCCGGTGACGGCGGTGGCGTGCCACGCCGCGCCCGCCGCGCTCGACCTGTCGCACCTCTACCTCTCCGCCTCCGTCGACTGGAGCGTCAAGCTGTGGAGCCTCAAGGTACCGTGACTACAGTACCTGTGTCACTTGTCCGCGTCAGGCTGCCGGCACGGGCAGCGCGCGGGCGTGTCGGACAGCGTGGAGGCGCACGCGGGCCCGGTGACGGCGGTGGCGTGCCACGCCGCGCCCGCCGCGCTCGACCTGTCGCACCTCTACCTCTCCGCCTCCGTCGACTGGAGCGTCAAGCTGTGGAGCCTCAAGGTACCGTGACTACAGTACCTGTGTCACTTGTCCGCGTCAGGCTGCCGGCACGGGCAGCGCGCGGGCGTGTCGGACAGCGTGGAGGCGCACGCGGGCCCGGTGACGGCGGTGGCGTGCCACGCCGCGCCCGCCGCGCTCGACCTGTCGCACCTCTACCTCTCCGCCTCCGTCGACTGGAGCGTCAAGCTGTGGAGCCTCAAGGTACCGTGACTACAGTACCTGTGTCACTTGTCCCCTGTAGGCTGCCGGCACGGGCAGCGCGCGGGCGTGTCGGACAGCGTGGAGGCGCACGCGGGCCCGGTGACGGCGGTGGCGTGCCACGCCGCGCCCGCCGCGCTCGACCTGTCGCACCTCTACCTCTCCGCCTCCGTCGACTGGAGCGTCAAGCTGTGGAGCCTCAAGGTACCGTGACTACAGTACCTGTGTCACTTGTCCGCGTCAGGCTGCCGGCACGGGCAGCGCGCGGGCGTGTCGGACAGCGTGGAGGCGCACGCGGGCCCGGTGACGGCGGTGGCGTGCCACGCCGCGCCCGCCGCGCTCGACCTGTCGCACCTCTACCTCTCCGCCTCCGTCGACTGGAGCGTCAAGCTGTGGAGCCTCAAGGTACCGTGACTACAGTACCTGTGTCACTTGTCCCCTGTAGGCTGCCGGCACGGGCAGCGCGCGGGCGTGTCGGACAGCGTGGAGGCGCACGCGGGCCCGGTGACGGCGGTGGCGTGCCACGCCGCGCCCGCCGCGCTCGACCTGTCGCACCTCTACCTCTCCGCCTCCGTCGACTGGAGCGTCAAGCTGTGGAGCCTCAAGGTACCGTGACTACAGTACCTGTGTCACTTGTCCGCGTCAGGCTGCCGGCACGGGCAGCGCGCGGGCGTGTCGGACAGCGTGGAGGCGCACGCGGGCCCGGTGACGGCGGTGGCGTGCCACGCCGCGCCCGCCGCGCTCGACCTGTCGCACCTCTACCTCTCCGCCTCCGTCGACTGGAGCGTCAAGCTGTGGAGCCTCAAGGTACCGTGACTACAGTAACCTGTGTCACTTGTCCGCGTCAGGCTGCCGGCACGGGCAGCGCGCGGGCGTGTCGGACAGCGTGGAGGCGCACGCGGGCCCGGTGACGGCGGTGGCGTGCCACGCCGCGCCCGCCGCGCTCGACCTGTCGCACCTCTACCTCTCCGCCTCCGTCGACTGGAGCGTCAAGCTGTGGAGCCTCAAGGTACCGTGACTACAGTACCTGTGTCACTTGTCCGCGTCAGGCTGCCGGCACGGGCAGCGCGCGGGCGTGTCGGACAGCGTGGAGGCGCACGCGGGCCCGGTGACGGCGGTGGCGTGCCACGCCGCGCCCGCCGCGCTCGACCTGTCGCACCTCTACTCTCCGCCTCCGTCGACTGGAGCGTCAAGCTGTGGAGCTCAAGGTACCGTGACTACAGTACCTGTGTCACTTGTCCCCTGTAGGCTGCCGGCACGGGCAGCGCGCGGGCGTGTCGGACAGCGTGGAGGCGCACGCGGGCCCGGTGACGGCGGTGGCGTGCCACGCCGCGCCCGCCGCGCTCGACCTGTCGCACCTCTACCTCTCCGCCTCCGTCGACTGGAGCGTCAAGCTGTGGAGCCTCAAGGTACCGTGACTACAGTACCTGTGTCACTTGTCCCTGTAGGCTGCCGGCACGGGCAGCGCGCGGGCGTGTCGGACAGCGTGGAGGCGCACGCGGGCCCGGTGACGGCGGTGGCGTGCCACGCCGCGCCCGCCGCGCTCGACCTGTCGCACCTCTACCTCTCCGCCTCCGTCGACTGGAGCGTCAAGCTGTGGAGCCTCAAGGTACCGTGACTACAGTACCTGTGTCACTTGTCCGCGTCAGGCTGCCGGCACGGGCAGCGCGCGGGCGTGTCGGACAGCGTGGAGGCGCACGCGGGCCCGGTGACGGCGGTGGCGTGCCACGCCGCGCCCGGCCGCGCTCGACCTGTCGCACCTCTACCTCTCCGCCTCCGTCGACTGGAGCGTCAAGCTGTGGAGCCTCAAGGTACCGTGACTACAGTACCTGTGTCACTTGTCCGCGTCAGGCTGCCGGCACGGGCAGCGCGCGGGCGTGTCGGACAGCGTGGGAGGCGCACGCGGGCCCGGTGACGGCGGTGGCGTGCCACGCCGCGCCCGCCGCGCTCGACCTGTCGCACCTCTACCTCTCCGCCTCCGTCGACTGGAGCGTCAAGCTGTGGAGCCCTCAAGGTACCGTGACTACAGTACCTGTGTCACTTGTCCGCGTCAGGCTGCCGGCACGGGCAGCGCGCGGGCGTGTCGGACAGCGTGGAGGCGCACGCGGGCCCGGTGACGGCGGTGGCGTGCCACGCCGCGCCCGCCGCGCTCGACCTGTCGCACCTCTACCTCTCCGCCTCCGTCGACTGGAGCGTCAAGCTGTGGAGCCTCAAGGTACCGTGACTACAGTACCTGTGTCACTTGTCCGCGTCAGGCTGCCGGCACGGGCAGCGCGCGGGCGTGTCGGACAGCGTGGAGGCGCACGCGGGCCCGGTGACGGCGGTGGCGTGCCACGCCCGCGCCCGCCGCGCTCGACCTGTCGCTACCCTCTACCTCTCCGCCTCCGTCGACTGGAGCGTCAAGCTGTGGAGCCTCAAGGTACCGTGACTACAGTACCTGTGTCACTTGTCCCGCGTCAGGCTGCCGGCACGGGCAGCGCGCGGGCGTGTCGGACAGCGTGGAGGGCGCACGCGGGCCCGGGTTGACGGCGGTGGCGTGCCACGCCGGCGCCCAGCCGCGCTCGACCTGTCGCACCTCTACCTCTCCGCCTCTCCGTCGACTGGAGCGTCAAGCTGTGGAGCCTCAAGGTACCGTGACTACAGTACCTGTGTCACTTGTCCGCGTCAGGCTGCCGGCACGGGCAGCGCGCGGGCGTGTCGGACAGCGTGGAGGCGCACGCGGCCCGGTGACGGCGGTGGCGTGCCACGCCGCGCCCGCCGCGCTCGACCTGTCGCACCTCTACCTCTCCGCCTCCGTCGACTGGAGCGTCAAGCTGTGGAGCCTCAAGGTACCGTGACTACAGTACCTGTGTCACTTGTCCGCGTCAGGCTGCCGGCACGGGCAGCGCGCGGGCGTGTCGGACAGCGTGGAGGCGCACGCGGGCCCGGTGACGGCGGTGGCGTGCCACGCCCGCGCCCGCCGCGCTCGACCTGTCGCACCTCTACCTCTCCGCCTCCGTCGACTGGAGCGTCAAGCTGTGGAGCCTCAAGGTACCGTGACTACAGTACCTGTGTCACTTGTCCGCGTCAGGCTGCCGGCACGGGCAGCGCGCGGGCGTGTCGGACAGCGTGGAGGCGCACGCGGGCCCGGTGACGGCGGTGGCGTGCACGCCGCGCCCGCCGCGCTCGACCTGTCGCACCTCTACCTCTCCGCCTCCGTCGACTGGAGCGTCAAGCTGTGGAGCCTCAAGGTACCGTGACTACAGTACCTGTGTCACTTGTCCGCGTCAGGCTGCCGGCACGGGCAGCGCGCGGGCGTGTCGGACAGCGTGGAGGCGCACGCGGGCCCGGTGACGGCGGTGGCGTGCCACGCCGCGCCCGCCGCGCTCGACCTGTCGCACCTCTACCTCTCCGCCTCCGTCGACTGGAGCGTCAAGCTGTGGAGCCTCAAGGTACCGTGACTACAGTACCTGTGTCACTTGTCCGCGTCAGGCTGCCGGCACGGGCAGCGCGCGGGCGTGTCGGACAGCGTGGAGGCGCACGCGGGCCCGGTGACGGCGGTGGCGTGCCACGCCGCGCCCGCCGCGCTCGACCTGTCGCACCTCTACCTCTCCGCCTCTCGTCGACTGGAGCGTCAAGCTGTGGAGCCTCAAGGTACCGTGACTACAGTACCTGTGTCACTTGTCCGCGTCAGGCTGCCGGCACGGGCAGCGCGCGGGCGTGTCGGACAGCGTGGAGGGCGCACGCGGGCCCGTGACGGCGGTGGCGTGCCACGCCGCGCCCCGCCGCGCTCGACCTGTCGCACCTCTACCTCTCCGCCTCCGTCGACTGGAGCGTCAAGCTGTGGAGCCTCAAGGTACCGTGACTACAGTACCTGTGTCACTTGTCCGCGTCAGGCTGCCGGCACGGGCAGCGCGCGGGCGTGTCGGACAGCGTGGAGGCGCACGCGGGCCCGGTGACGGCGGTGGCGTGCCACGCCGCGCCCGCCGCGCTCGACCTGTCGCACCTCTACCTCTCCGCCTCCGTCGACTGGAGCGTCAAGCTGTGGAGCCTCAAGGTACCGTCACTGACTCTGACTGACTCACAGCCTAAAGATTGGAAATCTAAAATATTCCCACAGAAGAGGAATTTTTGAAATTGTAAAACACCAACAGGAATGGATCTGCTTTTGCCTGTCTGTCTTAACATGTATTGTTTGCATTTTTGCAACTTCATTGTGGAAACACTAACATAGTTTTGTTGCCTATTGTAAAAATTTTTTTTTTTTGAAAAGAGCAACCGCCGAGTTTATTGCTGGCTCTTCTCAGCAGGAACGGCATTCCGAACCAGTGGTAGATTTATCGACGATTCAAAAGCACTTGTAAAAGTTTATTTGAATAAAAAATATTTCTATTTCTATTTTAGTGATGGATTCCACGTATCTGGCATATATAGACATTTAATTAAAAATTTTAACTATTTTAAAACAGAACCTTTTTAATGGGTATATGTGAAACTTCATTGCTACAGATTTTTTATTTAAAAAGTTATATAATGATAACAAAACTTTGTAAATTATTTCAAACGGCTGTACTTTAATTGATTAAGTGCAGATCAATCGTTGTTCTACGATCACGACGATATTAAACATGTGCGTGATACTAGCAAGCTTCGACCATTTAGCCGGGACGAGCCGATGTAGGCAGATTTAGTACTGAATATATTCTGCCACTTTCTGCGGGAGGTGAGATAATCACGTACAGCACACATTTACTCACTTCCGCACACTCTTGTAAAAAACTTAATGTCTGTATGAACGCACACTAACTCAAAAGCTGTCACACTTACAAGCTGACACGTACGTTTGTACATGTACTTCGGCAGAGGGGAATGCGTGCGCTTGCCAAGTCCTGGCTAAATGGTCGAATCTAGCAAGTGTTCCAACTCCAACACACCGCCCGCAGGAGAACAAGGCGCTGTACTCGTTCGAGGACAGCGGCGACTACGTGGCCGACGTGCGCTGGTCGCCCGCGCACCCCGCGCTCTTCGCCGCCGTGGACGCGGCCGGCCGCCTCGACCTGTGGAACCTCAATAGGGACACCGAGGTACGCCTGTATTACTTTATGTTCACCAGAAACCGTGATTTTTAAACCAATAGTATAAAAAAAATTAAGCCTATTTTTATATCACCAGAAACTTTTTTTATTATTATTTTTATAGTAAGTGACGATGCTGTCTAAGATGGTAGCGGGCTGACTTGGAAGTGGTATGGCAGTGTAGATTCAACCCATACCCCTAATCGGTTTCTACATGCTATCGGACCGAAATGCTAAATCGCTTGGCGGCACGGTAGGGTGGTAACTAGCCACGGCCAAAGCAGGATTTTTAAACCGTGATTTTTAGTTTAAATTAAAAAAAAATACTATAATGCTCAACGTTAGGCTCTACGAGAAGCCGCCACTTTCTGTTTCTATCTCACTCAGTGTAAACTGCATAATATGTGCAGGACAGAAATATAAAATGGCTGTTTGACAGTCCTATTCTTGATCACATTATACTACTTGCTGCTCTATTCTGATAACTTAATTCTTCAGTTTAAATTATTGAAACTTGGTAAAACTATTATCTCGTACATTTACAGTGTTACCATACAATTTAATAGGAAATAAATAAAATATGTGCAAACTTTTTCAACCGTTGTGATAGTTTAAAATTTCAAGTATTGGAAAAATATCAAGACTATCCAAGTTAGTTGACGTACGAAACAAATAACAAAACAGACTACGAAACAAAACAGTAGTTGACAGTTTTAAATGTTGCCATGCCAAAACTTTAAAAAATATTATTGACAGTACTAATAAATGTTGCCATGCCAAAAATTTAAAAAAATATTATTGACAGTACTAAATGTTGCCATGCTAAAACTTTAAAAAATATAGAGATACTCTATTTACTACTAAAGACTAACGCACTTGACTGCAAACACATCTGATGGGGGAGGATTGTAAACACGGAGTGGTGTCGCCAGGTGCCGATCGCGTCAGTGATGTCGGAGGGCGGCGTGGCGTTCAACCGCGTGTCGTGGAGCCCGAGCGGCGGCCACGTGACTGCCGGCGACGACGCGGGCAAGATCTGGGTCTACGAGCTCGCTGAGGTAACATGCGCAAGTCCTGCCCTTATTTATTCAGATAACTCCCTCCAGTAGGTAATCCTTGCCTTTATTTATTCAGTCCTGCCCTTATTTATTCAAGATGGCGTACATACATCATTCGATGTGCAATGTACGAAATTGACAGCTAGGCTTATTTGGAAAAATTTGGCGGCGAGTCACCCACCAGCACGGAAAGTCGTCGGTACTGAGCCTGATCTCTCTCCGGTCGTGTCGGATTTTCCGTCCCATCGGACTACGAGAGTGAGGGAATAGATAGTGCACCTGTGTTTGGCAACTCACTTGCACTATAATATCTCCCGCGCAGATCGAGATTGGCCGCCATGGCGGATATGAAGGATAAATAGGAGAATAAAAAAATATTTTATTCAAATGAAATTTTCTAATGAGATCTATAAATGTAACCTTACATTGCAGAACGTGGCTCAACCGCGTCACGACGAATGGAGCAAGCTGGTGTACACGCTGCAGGAGCTGCGCAACAACCAGGCCGACGAGGAGACTGACCGCCTCAGCCTGGCCACCTCCCTCACCAGCCTCAGTTCGCTGGCCAGCAACCCGCTGAGGTGAGACTCGTGCTAGTGGCAGCACTGGCCGACCTATACCTGACACCCAACCAACGCTCTAACAGTCAACACACGACCACCGCCCTAACAACAGTCAACACAACCAATATCCAGCAGCAACTCCAATAATATATGCAATTTTTTTTTAAATAAAGAATATTAGCCAAGCTAAACTTGACTTATATTCTCTTCTCCCCTCCAGATAAGCGAAAGCTTTTGCTAGGAGTGGGTACGACAATAGTGCAACGGGTGGGGCTTGAACCTGCGACGTTTCAGTTTTCAGTCCACACCTTTAACCGTTGGGCTATTGAGGCTTAAAATAATATTAATTAACCAATGGTTATTAACCTTTGGTTGAACAAAGTCTGAATTAATTAATTTAAATTGACAGATCTAGCAAACGCTGCTACCTTTTTCTTTTACATTCGAACCATGTCCAACTAACGCTCCTAGTTTGACTCAGGCCCCCTTTTCATTTAGTTAAGAGATTTTAACAGCTAAATAGTATCAAAACATTTTCCGGCATAATTTTTTCTTGATATTTTATAGATAACTGCTGCATTGGGATGTTCGTTGCGGTTGGAAGTTGTAATTGGAAAAGTACTGGACTGAAGGAAACCATGGTGCGAGAAACATTATTTAAATCTCAACTCTAGATCTTAAATAGGCTGGATAACAGAAACTTTGAGTGTCAAAGGACATGACCAGTGGAGCAAAGGGCTCTCGCCTAGGTGTCAAAAATCAACGTGCAGCAAAGATTGTTTTATTTTTGGAATTCTTATATTCTATAGTCTTCAGATAAAAAACTTTCAGGGGTCTAAAGGCTCGGAAAAATGAGAAAAAAAATAGAAAAGTTTTACGGAATAACTCTGCCTTTCGATACTAGAGGGCGCTAGTTATTGTGGTTATCAAGTCTAAAATGTTAAAATCAACGTGCAATAATAATAGTTTTATTTTTGTAATTGTTATATTCTATAGTTTTCAGAGATGAAAGTTTTAGGAGTCTGAAGCCTTGAAAACTGAGAAAAAATTAGAAAACTTTTCAAAAAATACCTCTCCCTTTCGATACAAGATGGCGTTAAGATATGTTTATCGAGTCGTAAGAATAATTTTCTGCTATTAAACATGCGATCTATGCGCAAAGTTGCTTAGAAAAAAATTGCTTAATATTTTTGTACAGATCCTAGGACACGTAATAATACAACTTTATTTGCACGAATAATTTAATTTTTCAATAGACAAGCGCTATCTAGTGTCGCGAAGCGGAATTTCTCTTTACTATTTAAGTGCGTGTTACACATGCCTGTTACTCGCACAAAAGCATGCCAGTTACAAGCAATAATGAGCTACTAGCATGTGTATCGAGATTCTGCCAGTAACTCACGTGCCAGAGCAAAGCATAGGAATGGCTCGCAAGCCGTTTGATTTTTTCCCCTTGAAGGGAAGTGGGATGGGAAATTCGTATTGCCAGCTACAAATACGCGAAACAAGGGGCTGATTCTGTTACTCAGTGCCTATCAACGACGATAGGCATTTTTTATCCATTGAAGGTTTGAAGAGAAATACGATTTACTTTTTCATAGTAAACCTTCAATGGATAAAAAATATATGTCAGTGGCTTTCATTTTTTGATAGGCACTGAGTTACAGAATCGAAGGCAGGTCGTAACGTATTTGCTTGTAAATCGCAACTCTCAACTATCTGCCAAGATCTTATTAATTTTTGTGCTTGTTTTTTGCCTAATATAATTGCGAGTTGTATTGTAACACTATTTATTTCTTCATTTTGTGAACTTCAACTCGCATGTCACTGGCAAGGTCATTCGCAAGCATGTATGTCACGCGCTGAAATTCTGTCAGTACCTGGCATGCCAGCTTACCAGCATCTAGCATAACATCCACTAGCATGTGTATCACGGGCATTAATACAAGTGAGTGCATTAAAGAGAAAGCGGAAGCAATAAACATTCTGTTTTTTTTTTGATATTTTAAATCATGCCTTTATCGGAATAATAAATCCATAGTAAATTAGGCCTCAATTTTTTAATCTTTCTGTAAAAGCTGTAATCCTGCACATTTTCCCCATTCCGAGGGTAATCACTGGTCATGTCCTTTCTCTTTGGCTTTTCATCCATGATGTTGGATATTTCGGTATATGTTATATTGCAGCGGAATTTCGGTTAGGTTAGCTGTTGTCCCGGACCTAATATCGACTTTATAACCAGTGATCGGCGTAGGCAGTGCAATTTAGGATGAATTACCTCACATATTATCATAGTATGGATACGACTGCAGGATTGCAGGAATATGATCCCGCATTTATTTTTAAATACCTACCTGTTTACAGATTTCTATTTAAAACTGACCAGGTGCACCAAACAAGGGATATTTCTGAAGGTCTCTTCGTAGCTAAATTTTTAGAATGAATGAAATTATTTATTTAATTAATATATTATGTAAGGCTTTAAATACCTGATTTAATTTATTCTGATAATGTTGGAATATCGATTTTGTGATCTAGTGGGATTAATAATAGCATATCCATATTTCGATAACATGACGAAATTCCGTAAAATTGCACTGTCAACTGCCTATCACTGTTTGTAACTCATTGTTATTCAAAAAAATATAAATGCACAAATCCATTAATTGACATCAAATGAAGCATGTCAAACCTGATTTACAATACAATAAAGAAAATTGAAAGTTATATTTAATTCTTAAAGTTCATCTAAAAAGCATAGCAAGCAAAATACATTCCATGCATTTAAGTATTTTGCACATGCAAAATATGAACTTTAATCGTCAAATTATATATTTACATGGATAAGCTAGCTTTAATAAGGTGCAAGTTTCTGTATAAAATAGTATTGTCAATAGTGGTTTGATTTGCTGTGTTAGATGTAGGTTGTACTCGAAAACAAATTCGATAGCTGAACTATATATTTTTTTTTAAAGGATGTAGCCAAGCTGAAGTTGACTAATATCCTCCTATCCCCTCCAAAGTGGGTACAACGATAGTGCAACGGGTGGGATTCGAACCTGCGACCTTTCAGTTGAGTCTGCACCTTTAACCATTGAGCTATTGAGGCTTAATCTTAATATCTACGCCTCAGTAATTTGGAGGTCTTCCAAAATGTGCAAATCAAATTTATTGAACTATTTTATAACACACAAGCTTTATTTATGATCCGTTGAACAAGTTTCAATCCTATACCTATTTTAACAGATAGTAAAAAATTACATTAGACTTACAGACAAATGTACTTACTTATAAAATGTATGATTTTCTAAAATGTTGAATATTCCATATAGGCAGCCCTTATAATATTAGATTTTATTATCAAGATGTAATTATTGTTATGAAATATAAGTTATTCATGTAAAGTAAGTATTATCATAAACATCATTATTTATTAAAATGTAAAACATCTAACCTAGAACACCTAGCATGGCATAATAGTTAAAATATAAACATGCCAGCATAGAATACATGGTTGTTTTGAATGTCAATGAATATTCTTTAAAATACCTATGAATTGTAACAGTTGAAATATTATTATAAATAAATGCTTATTAAATTAGCATTTTGTTTAATTTCTAATATTTACCAATTAAATCTTGTGACAGCATCAAAATCTGAAAACTATTTACTTGGTGTAATCTGTTAGCACATGCTTTTCAGAGTTCATAATATCTGAAATCATTTTGTTCACCTAATATAAGACCTAGACAGATTTCAGTGTAGCATATCCTGAACAGCTTGTATTAGAAACATTGTCAAAATAAATAAAGTTCTGAAATTAACTTCATAGAAAAACTAAAGAACTTCATAAATTAATTTATTTATTTGACCTAAATTCTATCTAAAACAAATCATTCAGGTGAGAATGGGACTGCAACTTTTCCCTTGGCCAAATTAACTTCTTCCCATACAGTGCAACACAAACTCTTTCTGTCCATCATGTCTGTGTATAGCTTGCCATCCAGATGATCGGTTTCATGCTGAGCTATTCTTGCTGCCCAGCCTTTGAATATATGTGATATTGACTCTCCTTCTGGGTTATATCCTAAAATGTATGTAAGTAATTAAAAATTGTGATGGACAAGTTAAAATGTTTGACATCATTATCAAATTAATATGGTTTTTACTGAAAATCCTTACTAATATTATAAATGCGAAAGTGTATTGGTTTGTCCTTCAATAATGCTGCAACATAATTACGGATCGATGTGATTTTTTGCATAGGTAAAGTTGAGGACCTGCAGAGTGGCATAGGCTACTTTTTAACCCGGAAAATCAAAGAGTTACCGCAGGATTTTAAAAACTAAATCCATGCAGACAAAGTCACAGGCATCAGCTAATTATTAATAAATGGAATATCTCAGAAGGAATTCTAAGGTATCACAGGTAAGTACAAAAGTTTTAGAGACTTTCATAAGTCATTAAACATTTGCTATTCATTTATCAAATATATTGTTTTCAGGCTTTAAGCTATCAAATGGATATTTTCCTACACAGTTGCATGGGAGATCATGTAAGTTGTCTGAGAGTACATAAATAAGCAACAATCTAATGCAGTCTCAAATATTCAAAACAGGAGAATATGACTAATGGTACTTATCCCTTTCATCATTTCACAGTAAATACATATATACAAATCCTAGTGTAAAATACAGAAAGAAAATACATTTATTCTTGTTTAGTGTTACAAACAGTACTACTCGTACAATTAAAGAATGTGATTGAAAATGGCGTCGCTTCTGTTCACCTCTCACTCGCACACTGTCGCTATCTATACTCACACTCGCCGGTACGGACAACAACAATAAACTGATAAAATGACCGTCTTTATTTATTTATTTATTGGTAATCAACAGCGTGTACAACATAATTTTACAAGATTATTGTAATCACAACACACTAATATTATAAAGGTGAAAGTTTGTACGTGTATGTGTGTGTGTACGTGTGTATGTTTGTTACTCCTTTGCGCCATAACGCATGAACCCATTTGGCTGAAATTTGGAATGGAGATAGCTCATTCCCAGGATTAAAACATAGGCTACTTTTTATCCCGGAAAATTAAAGAATTCCTGCGGGAATCAAAAAACCTTTATCCGCGCGGACGAAGTCGCGGGCATTATCTAGTTCTTAAATAAAACCAAAAATGATTACATTATTTGAATTAAAAAATATATATATCGTTTATATTATTTACTAGTATATTATAATTTATTGATTATAAGCAGATTGTTGCTCGCTATAGATCCGGTGTATGCTGACAGTACCGGCATAATGAGCCGCCATTTCTTAAACCATTCTTTAACTGTACGGATAGTACATTTTATATTAAAATAGTTTTACCTGTAATTTGAACAGCATTGTACCTGGCTACCTCTGCTTTAAAGAACTTGATACTTTCACATCCTTCTGGATGTATAACTTTTTGATAATCCACCACTTTCAATTGGGGATTAATAAAAACCTGCAATACAAACTCTGTCCATCAAAAATCCTTTTGCTTTCCAGCAGAATCTAATTTTTAGGTTTTAGGTTCTTTTACTTACTCACAGTATACGGAACGGCACTTATATTCCTTAGTTTAATGACTTGTGCAGACATTTCTGATATTTGTTTTTCCGTGAGCCTCATAACAAATATTCTCAAATTAACCCCAACTTGCGGCGCCGCCATTCCCACGCTGCCATATTTATCCATCACATATTTAAGCTTTTCCATTACACCTTGAATTTCTTTGGTTTTAATTTTCTCCAAAGGGACCGGCTCGGAAATTTTACGTAAGGTTGGGTCTCCAATTTGAACGACATGTTTGTAAGGCGGGGGTGAAGGACCATGACTTGGAGCCAGCCTTGCGTACCAGTTAAATGTTTTCCTGATGACACCCATTATAAATTACTCTTCACTCTTCATCGATAATAAAAGTAAACTTTTCAAGTTTTCACATGGTTTTCACAAAAACTTTTGGTTTGACAACACTCACCAACACTATTTGATTTGACAGCACAACAAATACGTCTGTGATGACCGGTGAGGTAGGTAGGTACCTATCTATAGTAATCTGTGACTATATGGCAACACTGGCAGAGCCTAGTCTGTAACTGTGATCTATAATCTGTGTGTATCTATTCTTAAAGCGCGTGATACACATACTAGTAGATGGCATTCTAAGTGCTGGCAAGCTGGCATGCCAAGTACTGGCAGAATGTCAGCGCATAATATACATGCTAGTGAATGGTATACTAGTTTCTATTCTAAACTTCTACGTTCTACGTACCTACGGAACATTTCTAAAAGTTCACAAAATTAATATTTATGAAGAAATAAATAGTGTTACAATACAACAGCTCGCAATTATATTAGGAAAAAAACAACAAAAACAAGCAAAAAAGTTAAAAAGATGTTGGCAGATAGTTGAGAGCTGCAATTTTCTAGCAAAACGTTACGATTTGTTTCACGTACTTGTAACAGGCAATACAAATCTCCCGTCCCACTTCCCCTTAAGGGGAAAAAATCAAACGGCTTGCGATCTACTCGTATGCTTTGTACTTTCGTGGTACTGGCATGCGAGTTACTGGCAGAACCTCTAATACACATGCGAGTAGCTCGGTCTTGCTTGTAACTGGCATGCTTTTATGCGAGTAACTAGCATGTGTATCACGCACTTAATTTTGTCAAATTAAAATGTAAAATGAAAACAAATGAGAACTAAGAATTTAATTAAAATCTAAATAAGTTATGAAACATTTAAATTGTTTACATTAGATAGCGACTCGGCTTACGTCAAATTGTCGTTTTAATCAAATAAAAACTTTGTTTTTGTGTATAATTTCGTAAAAGTTAAATGATATTGATGACAGTCTGCTTAAAAGTTTTGCTTGACGAATATTATTTAATTTAAATTCAATCGATAACATTGTTCAAAGTTCGAAGTTCAAAGTAAGTAGGCATTGATTATTTAATGGTCTATTCAAAGTTTGTAAGTGAAATTGTATTTCCAATTCAATTGTTTGTTTTAAATATATTTTTAATAATAAGTTAAGTGACAATTTTATAATATCGCCTTTCAGATGCTTAAACTAAGGTTGCCGCAAGTAACCTCCTCACTCAGACGCATGATGTCTACTCAAGAACCAGATGTTATATTTGAAACAGTCAATAATGCCGGCATCATCACCTTAAACAGGCCTAAAGCTTTAAACTCGTTAAACACTTCAATGGTAACAAAACTACTGCCGCAACTTCAGGACATGGAGACAACTAAGAAGCTGGTCATCATAAAAGGGGCGGGTGATAAGGCCTTCTGCGCCGGAGGAGATGTTAAAGCTGCAATCGATAAAGTGGAAGGGCCTATATTTTTCCATACAGAATACAATGTAAACTATTTAATAGGTAAAAACTATACTAAGTAGCTAAACGCAGCTGTAAGCTCTGAAATAGAAATAATCATATTTCACTCAGAATTTATTATAGATATTTTTCATTGTATTTTGATGTCAGAGAAGGACACAACAATTTTATTTATTTCTATCGATATTCAAGCCAATTAATCATACTTCCATCTAATATTATAAATGCAGAAGTGTTTGGATGATTGTTATTCCGCAACACCATAATGAATGAACTGATTTTGCTGAAATTTAAAATAGAGATAGGTCATACCCAGGATTAACACATAGGCTATGTTATATCCTGAAAAATTATACAGTTCCCACAAGAAATATTAAACCTTAATACATGAGGGTTGTGGGCAACCTCTAATCAATTTTATTTTCAGGCAAATACAAAATCCCATACATCGCATTTATAAATGGGATAACTATGGGAGGTGGCTTGGGTCTCTCGGTGCACGGCAGGTACCGGGTGGCGACGGAAAAGACTATGATAGCGATGCCAGAGACTAAGATTGGGTTGTTCCCTGATGTCGGTGGATCTTACTTCCTGCCGAGGTTGCCAGTTAATTTAGGACTTTATTTGGGATTGACAGGTGTGCCTTTCTGGAATAAAGAAATTATTTTATTCATTAAGATAGTGAAAATAGAGATTTATGTTAGTGATGTACTGTTATTTATATGTAGGTAGTCTTGTGTTCGAAACTTCAGCCTCTTCAAGGGTCCTGGTTTCAAATCTCAGGCACTCACCTATCTTTTTGTAGTTATGTGCGTTTAAAGCAATTCAATATATTTTATCTCGGCATAATACCCAGAAATGGGCTGGCAATAAGTTGAGTAGATGATTATTTTAGCCTATGGTGCTAATATGTATTTAATATATATCCATCTAACCTTAATAGCATCTGAGTCTGTTAGTGACATTTGGCAGCTATAATTAAATCACATAAATATTTATATTTTAGGTGACAGATTAAAAGGAAAGGATGTAGTTAAAGCCGGTATAGCAACTCATTTTGTATCAAGCAAGAGGTTGTATGAATTAGAAAAACTGCTGTCAAGATGCACAAATGAAATAGAAGTTGATAATTTATTGAATAAATTCAACGAGCCCCCGGAGGAGTTCTCTCTTGCACCCAACATCAAACACATCAACTACTGCTTCGCTGCTTCCACCGTGGAAGAGATCATTGAAAGACTGGAGAAGGTGCAAAACGACTGGTCCGTTAAAACGATTGAGGTAAATACTGTGTATACATCTTCCTTCTAGTCTTTAATTTGTTGTTGGTCTAATGTTTAGCAATTACAACTGTGCACGATGAAATCTGCACACCTGATAATTCTCCATAATTGTTGGTTTGTCCTTCGATCACGCTAGAACAGTGCTCTGTTCTATACGGATCGATGTGATTTTTTTCATGGGTATAGTTGGGGACATAGCATACTTTTTATCCCGTAAAATCAAAGAGTTCTCGCGGGATTGTTAAAAACTAAGTACCCGTGAGCGAAGCCATGGGCATCAACTAATCAAATAATAAAAAAAAATTAAGTAAGAAAGAAAGAAATGAAATACATTTATTCTTGTTTAGTGTTACAAACAGTAGGTATATTTTATACTAATATTGATGGCTAAACTACTTACTATAAATGAAATATTACTAATATAATTTTAAGCTTCAATAGCCCAACGGTTAAAGGTCGGACTGAAAACTGAAAGGTCGCAGGTTCGAATCTCACCCGTTGCACTATTGTCGTACCCACTCCTAACACAAGTTTTCACTTATTTGAAGGGGAGAGGAGAACATCAGTCAAGTTCAGCTTGGCTGATATTCTTTAAAAAAAAAAAAAAAAATTAAGGGCCGCCTACTAAAAACGTGTTTTTTTTTTTGCATTTTTTGGTACGGAACCAAGTCCGACCCGCATTTGACCGGTTACTTATTACACTGCAGACCCTGCGTCAGATGTGCCCGGGCTCGCTGAAGATAACGATGCGCGCGCTGCAGCGCGGCGCGCAGCTGGAGCTGGCGCAGTGCCTCCGGATGGAGTACCGCCTCGCCTGCCGCGCCACCGAGAACCACGACTTCCCTGAAGGTGACTAATTCAAATTCAAAATTTATTTATTTCATATAGACTAACTTGTAGCTGTAGGGGTGGCACAGATTAGCACATGATAGGGACAAATGGAAATTTCTAGAGGAGGCCTATGTCAAAGGACAACCTGATCCGTAACGCTGGGGTTACGATTCCTAAGATATTTATATAAGAAAAATGAACCAATTATTATTAATATTAGCCATAGGAATAGTAATAATGGTAGTTGTAACTAGTATATAAGAGATCAGAGAATAAAGGCTATTTTTATTTTTATTTTATTTAACTTGTAGCTCTTATGACACGTCATAAATCTACCACCGGTTCAGAATGTAGATTCTGCTGAGAAGAGCCGGTAAGAGACACGGGAGTTTCTCTTTTCAAAAAAAAAATTTTTACAATATGTAACAAAGCTATGCTATGTATACAGTGCTTCCACAATGAAGCTTCAAAAATGCATACGTAGGTACATATAAGATACGTAGGTGTCAAAATGGGCAGTCAAAGCAGACCCATTCCCGTTGGCGGCACCCGTTCACGAGCATGACGCATGATCCAGTCGTTGCTTCGCTCAACCATATTTAATGTTGAGATCTATCAAGATCATGATCTCAGACTCAAGGTAGAGGTAAAAACGAGACACAAATATGTTCTGACATAAGTCTGTCTCGTTTTAACTCTGTCTTGAGTCTGAGTGTTCATACTATTCGCGGAGAGCATTGAATGTACTCGTTTAATTCATTCATTATTCTTTAACAATCCTTTTTTTTTTGTATTCTTTCCTTTTTTGTGATTCACCTCCGTGCCTCGGAGAGCACGTAAAGCCGTCGGAATGAATTATTATTAGTTCTCTTTTTGTGTGGCAGGTGTCCGGGCCCTGCTCATCGACAAGGACAACAACCCGCAGTGGAAGCCGAAGACCCTGGCTGAGGTGGATGATGAGTACGTTGAGAGCTACTTCAAGAGGCTGCCCCAGGACAGGGAGCTCCAGTTCTTTGATGCTAAGCTTTAACTCACACTTATCTTATGGCCCCAAGTCTTGTTGTTGGCGATTTAGCAAGAAAAAGTTCAAAAACTGTGCCCTGACTATGGACAATCCTTACTAATATTATAAATGCGAAAGCGTGTTTGTTTGTTGGTTTGTCCTTCAATCACGGCGCAACAAAGCAACGATTGACGTGATTTTTTGCATGGGTATAGCCGAGGACCGGGAGAGTGATATAGGCTATTTTATCCCGGAAAATCGGGATTTTTAAAAACTAAATGATTGATTCACAATTATAATATTAATAGGATAATAGGAAAGGATATTGCACATAACCGAATTAGCACGATATTAAAACTAGTCTTGTAACAATGGAACTCACATATACTCGTAGGTTAGCTATGAAGCACCTCAAATAAAGTGTTGATTAAAACCATTAAAATATTTCGTCCAATGTTGTACGTAATATGAATCAGTTATACAAATGGGTTTATACCATTATTCTTGATATGTATGAAATTAAAAGACTTAAAGCATTTATAAAGCGGTATATTGAAAATATTTTTTTAAATATGTATATCATATAAAGTGTATAATGTATATTGTTAGTGTATGATTTTCTAAAATGTATAACATTCAGACTATACTGCTCTTACCAGTACTGGAACTTACTATATTGTTGTAGTCAATCTCTAAACTGTATTCACAGCTATTAGAGCTGTCAATTTAGTTTAGTTTTGAGATTGTTTACAACACAGTAATACAATGTGCCATTTTGAATGAATTTTCTTTATTTGCTACTGCCATTTTATTTGTAACAGGGTGAGTGAGGAATTTAGTAAAAATTTAGTTCTTATTTACTGGAAATAATCCTCGATATGTTGATACGTTTTGGCATTATTAAAGTCCTTATTTCTAAAGTTTACTGAAACTTTTTGTCATTTTGTATCTTAAACAAGGTATCAATGTTATCGTTTAGAAATTTCTCTGAAAAAGTGGAGAAGCTTCTTCAGTATTCTGAAGTTCAGCTTCTTACTGGCAGCTAAATCTACATAACCACAGCATGTTTAAGTTAACTCGCTACCATCTTAGACTACATCGTGACTTACCATCAGGTGAGATCGCGGTCAAGGACTAATTTGTCATTGAATAAAAAAAATGTAAGTCAACTGATTTATTGAACAGACTAAACAACACTACTATACGTACTATACGTACTTTGCCTCGATGCTGCTGCCATTTGCATTGTCAGTACTGAAACAAGCGCCTATTGGGACCGTGTCTGATCTTATTCTTAATAATTACTTATGTAAGTGATAAACTCAGACAGACAATAAAACCATTTTATAGTTGGAACATTTATTAATATTATATTATTGCGGTTAAAGAATTATTACTGTTGAATTACTCCTACCTAATGATAAAAATTGTATTACAAACTACATGTAGAATGTTGCATATTTTGATATTTCTATTGCATGCGTGCTTAAAAATATATACATAATTATTTTTTTATACTTCATATTATTGATAGAGTATACACAAGAATATAGACCTAAGCAAAAAATGAACGGAGTTAAGTCGAGGAATTCAATTATTAAAACCATAAGAACTCTTACTTGGTTTGCAAAAGGAAAAGTGAAACTTGTCAGAGTTACCTAAGAGCGACCGCAGACATACAATTCCAAGTTGACCAACTATCGAACAACTAAGTAAATTGCGTAATTTCACAATTTAGTCGGCAACAAAGCGACAGAGCATTAAGTCACAATCTCTCCCGCTCTTATTTTTTTGTGCTTAGCATAATGTTGTTTTTATAGCAAAAAGTATAAATTTTCGACACTAAAATTGGTGAATTTTGAGTTATGTCACCCTTCGGCTGCCCCATTTCAAAACCTAGTAAGTGCTATTGACAAAATTCTAAAGGAGACCAAAAAACATATTTGTGGTAGCCCTTCTGAACTCTGAATTCTTCAGTATCTGTTGGTGAATTAATGTTTCATTAATAAACTACTCTGAAAGCATTTATTGGATATATTTATTACTTCGCTAAGCCATCTACAAAACTTTTTTTTTTTTGGCCCCTGTATAATTTTGTCAATCACACTTACTAGGTTTTGAAATGGGCCGGCGCCTTGTCGCAAATGAGCGATATGTTACAAGCGTGCGGTAAATGAAGCGCTTAATGGCAGACATTTGTCGTAATTTGTCATGTTATTTAGCAATGAAGTACTCTATTATACTCTTCATCGTTCGGAACAAGTTTTTCGCTTGTTTTGTGAGTAACTAATTCCTAGTAGAATATCATAGGTAGTTGCACGATTTAGTTGGATTGAGATTTTCGGGCTACCATAAGTCTCTATGCCTATTAGTATACTCAGCAATTTAGTTGTCCAGCTAGAAATTGTAAGCCTGCGGTAACTAACCATTTCATTTTTCGCGTCTCTCTGTCAATATACGTTTTTCTTTAATTCCCGGTTCCTATTTTCAATCCGTCATGTCATCTTCCGATAAATTACCTAGTAACCTTGCTATCTGTAAAAAAAAATTGATAAATAACATCGTTGCTAGGTAACTTATCGACAGATTAGAAATAGATTGAATTCAGGGACCGGGCGCGGGAATTAGTCTGGTACTAAAAGTTACTCAATTTTTGTACTGCTTTTGTACTTTTATGTAATTGAATTTATGAAAATGTAAAATTTTGTATGAAACTATAATAAATAAGAATTAAGTGAAATTGGTATACTTTATGTGGTCTAAAGACCGTTGTTCAATGTTAAAATCAATAAAAACCTAAAATTAATTACAAATAAAAGTTTCATTTTCCCAGAGATTCCGATTTAACATTTCTAACTGTATTTATTTTATTAATTAAATAGGAATTTCCATTAAATTTTAATTATTCAACTAACATTATTATTATTACCCGTGTATTAGAATTCAATCCACGGCATTTAAATCTGAATATTAAATACTGTAATTGCAAACTACCCGTAGATCGTTACACGTCACTAATTATTTATTATTAATCACTATTAATCGGTGCTAATAACTGTGATCCTTTTTATTACATAATATTCAGGCATATTTGTTACAATCTTTGTTCAACTACTTTTCGCATTTGCACACTTCAATATATTCATGATCATTAAGCATGAACGCTCTAGAAATTGAGGTGGCCAAAGGGCAATCCTGTTCTAATGAGAAAAAAAAACAACGGATAACTACACAGTTTTTTTAGAAAAAATATTATACTTACTACAACAGATAAGTTAGCTGTTAATTTATAAGTTCAAAATTATTCATTAGTAAATGAGTGAAAATGCCGAATAAGATGCTTTCACTATCTGAAACAATGTAAATACATATTAATTTATTTTATGTAAATAAGCTAATCACTGATGCTTCCTAGGGCTCTTATATAGTACCTACTTACTTACTTAATACATTAGTACTAACGACTAACAATGTCGCGAAAATAAATAGATAAACTTGGAAGTAAGTGGCTAGGGAGGAAGATAAATAAAAAGAACGAATCTCACCGAAACGTATGCTTGATATGAGATCTCCATTATTCCAAAGCTTCGTAATACAACGTGCCTCTGCAACCAGAGCATAAAACATGTAGACACCTTTTTATTACTATTAAAATACCTAATGTCCCTATTGTCAGAGGCGTAACTAAAGGGTGGCATGACGGCAAAATGCCACGGGCCCCAGCCGGAAGGGGCCCCCGGTCAGAGAGGGCCGGAAGCACAAGATGATCATAACATTTATAGCCATTCCTGTGACTACGGCTAGTGCCGAGCGATCATTTTCAAAATTAAAATTGATATAAACTAAACTCTTTGGGACAAGAAAGGTTACGCACAGTGGTAGATTTACCAAATGGCTGATTTGACTGGAGCCTAGGGCAGCAGATTTTAGGGGCGGCGAATTTGGGCCCAAAATTTTTATTTATGTCTTACAGAAATTAAAAAGATACATATTTGTAATACCTAAATGTCATTAGGTCCACAAACACATTTTAAAATAACCTCAATAACAATAACTAAATAGTTGGTAGAGCCGACTTTAAGTACGATGCCGAGTATGCGGCGCATACAAACGCAAGATCTCAAGCGCCAAAAGTACAGGACTAGATATGGCGTAGTGCAGAATAAAAAATTTCGCGCTCACTTCGTTCGTGAAAATGTCACTTTTCTGTTGCTATTGTAGGTGCCAAGAATGGACTACTAAGTGCCGTAATGCAATCATAAAAAATTTCGCGCTCGCTTCGCTCGTGAAAATGTCATTTTTATGTTGCTATTGTAGGTGCCAAGAATGAACTACTAAGTACCGTAATGCAATCATAAAAAATTTCGCGCTCGCTTCGCTCGCGAAAATGTCACTTTTATGTTGCTATTGTAGGTGCCAAGAATGGACTACTAAGTGCCATAATGCAATCATAAAAATTTCGTGCTCGCTTCGCTCGCAAAAATGTCGCTTTTACGTTGCTATTGTAGGTGCTAAGAATGGACTACTAAGTGCCGTAATGTAATCATAAATACAGAACGCTCCGAATTAAGGGTTATTAGAAAATCAAGTAATTGTAATTGCATTTGTAATGTACCTACTTCACGTGGTGATTTATGAAAAAATAAAAAATACTATCTCATTGGGTGAGCTTCTTTATATTGGGGGAGGGAGGGCCCCATCCGATGAATTTGCCACGGGCCTCAAACGGTATAGTTACGCCTCTGCCTATTGTCAAATATCGTAGTTTTCAAAATCATAGCTTGGGTACGAAAATAGTGCAACGGGTGGTAATCGAACTGTCGACCTTTCAGTTTTTATCCCGCACCTTAACCAGTGGGCTATTGAGGCTGATGCTTGTAGGCAAGGACTATCTTGTCACCGAATAAAAAAACATAAACCTATATTGTACTTTTTATCTACCTGAGCTTGATTCATAGCTATGACCAACAACTTCCTGACTCTTTGAGAGCGTTGGCCGCGACAGTTCTGCCAGCCGGAGCCATACATGGCGGCTGGCACGAGGGCTGCCTGAAATGTTCAATGTTTTTATTTGTTTATTTAAACAAACATAAGTACATACTGCTTTATAAATCCGACGCGACCAGCGAGAGATCAGACGCAGGACCGACGGCTTTATGTGTTCTCTGAGACACGAGGGTAACTCTCCTCCAACTTGCTAACGCCGGGCTAGTACCTACGTACTTAGGTAGGTACCTACTGAGGATTTCTTGACGGAAAAACTAAATACCTAAATTTTTAGCCCGACCCGCGAATCGAACCTCGTCATCCGCAATTGAACATGCCAAACTTACCTTAAACCTTATTATTTTTAAACATTATCAAAATATCTAGACCTTGCCCACGAGATTACCGCCATGTGGAATGTTGATTCAACGATTGTATAGTTCCGATTGTCGTTCCGGTCAATAGTTTTATAGCGAAAAGTTTCGATCAACATCTTAAGAAAGTTTCGCTTAGTAGGTACTTGGATAAAGAGCAGGTTACAGAAGGCGGTACTCTTTGAAACGGCACGCATTGTGGGGAGGTTCCTCATTCTGGAGCCCTGATCACTGGCTGCTTGGGTCCTACCCCGCAGCAAGTGGGACCCATTCAGTTTATTATTTTTGATGATGTTAAATAAATTATAGTAATTAATAATTATTATATGAGAATCCTAAGAAGCGGCCTACTTGCCTCAATGGTGACGTCTCCAGCGTTCCACATCAAGATGCCAGTGGAGGTAAGTAAAGTGGCTGTCGTCATAAATATCGTCACAGCTGTTAGTAACGTACGCTCGGAGCTCTGAAATAAGTTTAAATTTTATTTGGCGTGGTTTATTACAATCAAAATACTTACATTTATTTTACAAATTACTTAGGTACAAAAACAAACGAAAGGGTGATTTACACGATCAGCAAAATATGAGAAATCTAAATAGGCTAGTGATTCTTCAACTACGCCTCAAGAAAGTTCGAAAGTCGATAGAGGGAATGGGCGTGAAATAGGTAGGTACCTAAATATGTCCACTGTATGGCCACTGTCAATTATAGACTTGCCTTTACACAAGTTTAAGAAACCTATCAAAAGTTTGTTTTGCTATATGAAATGAATAATTTTGAATTTGAATTTATTTCGTATTTATATTTTCGTAGCTAAGGTAGGGTAGGAATAAATATTTCTTAAACAGTTAGAATCGTATGAATCACTAATCCATTATTAGTATGCATCTGACAAGAATTTTATGCAAATAACACGATACCTACGAGTGTGTACGATTTAAGTAGGTACATAGTTAGTTAAATTAATAAATTTTTGAAACCTCAATAGCTGATCGGTTAAAGTTTATTTAAAATGTGCGGACTGAAAACTGTACGGTCGCAGGTTTGAAGTCCACCCATTGCACTATTGTCGTACCCACTCCTAACACAAGTTTTCCGCTTATTTGGAGGGTTCAGGAGGATATTAGTCAACTTCAGGTTCCTAATATTCTTTAAAAAAAAAACAAATTCACTCCAGCTTATTGCTTAGCAGGCCACTTACCGTCATCTGAACCATTTCTACTGCGACGACAGACACGTTTATGATTATTTGAGCGCTGTATACGAAGCTGCACACATCTTGACATTGTCTGGTGCACCTGGAAGTATGTTCTGTGTAAAACTAAAATGTACCTACCTAAGTAAGTAGTAATGTAATATTTTACATAGTTACTTAACTAATTGAAAATAAACATGATAACATTTTACAATGTGGCATCTCTCGTTTCAAGTCTCCATTGAAATAAGTAGGTACCCATACCTGTCTACATATTACTAATTTTCGCGCTGATGAGCAGTTGGACCGTGGCCGTAGTATAAAATGATCGACACACTCAGGGCGCAAATATCTAATATTAATCTGGGCATATTGCTATAAGGTGGTTTATAGTTACTTACCAAAGTGTGTCGGCGTGTAACTGAATTCCAACTTTGAGAGCCTCCTCGTACTTTTGTTCAGCGATTTCTTGAACCGATTTGATATTTCCCTCCTGAGCGAATATATCATTAAGGCTGTAGAAATAATTTTGCACACTCTTAAATTGGTAGCCGAGGCATCCAGTTGTTATTATTATGAGTACCAAGGAAGCAACGACGCGGAACATGCACACCCACCACATCAAATAGCCAATAATTCTACCAATGCTTGCTGAAATGCTTTGGTCATTGACGTCGGGCCACGCCGTTACCACTGTCACGAAAGCTCCACCTGCGATGATATGATGGTAAATAACATTAAGGAGCACCAACCTAAACACGGTACTGGAGTGGCGCGCAATGTTGGCAGACCCTCCCCTAGGTGGAGCGACAACTTCAAACGCTTCAGCTTCCGTTTATTTGGAGGGGAGAGGAGATTATTAAGCAAGTTCGGCTTGGATAGCATTTCTTTTAACGAGGATAAAAAAACAATAACGAAGATATGTACCATGCGAAGCTTGTATCACTCCATCAATGCCATAACAAACCAATGCGCTCATGAGATTCAAGAGAAATGCCACCAAATAGACTGTCAACTTCTTGATCATCTGGCGCTCAACTTCAGGGTCATTGTAAATATTCTTGAATTCTATACACAATTTATAAAGCAGACCCTTTATCCTTTCCTTATGGTATTCAATAACGAAGCGATAGCTGGTGAGAATTGGATGAGAACAGCTCAGTATCAACATATCAGCGGCTTGCTTCTCCGATAGGTTCTTCTGAGTAATAAAAGACCCCAGCTCCATAGCGATGAATATAAAAATACAAATTGTTAAACAGTTCTGAATGTATTTGTATATGGCTCGCGTGTAACCGCTCTCTTGCCACACAAAGTAACCAGGCAATCCACCGATAACCAAGAGTCTATTTGCTTTGTGAAAGAACAATGAAGTCTTGCCGGGATTCAAATCTTCAGACAAGACCAACATCCTGGTAATTGTACCTACAAAAACGAAAAGTTAAAATAATAATTTCCTAATGAATCTGGACCACAATTCTTGTATAATATCTCACAGCTGTTAACAGTTGGTAAACTTTTCAAAAGTCCGAATTTTAATATATAATCAGAAATTGCAAAATTAGTGGGAATCGAACCCAGATCTCTCGGGAATTGCACTTGAGTTGAACAGTTTCGTTCGATACCCGTCGGCCCCACAATTTATCGTAGATATATAGTTATGTAGGTATTTAAAAAATATTTGAGAGTCCTACTCAACCTAAACAACTATTCTTAGGAGTTAGGGTCTACTAAGGGATTTTCCTAAAAAAGGTAAAACCATCGATGACCAAAATTTATTTAAAGGGGTAGTTTTGCATAGAGATTAACTAATATTTTCTCAAATATATTATTATCACTGCAACGGGTATATTTTACGCAAGTGGAATTTAATTTAATATAGGTAATAAAACACACGATCATCAAGTAGACGTACATATATATACGTTCTTGAAAATGCAACTCTGTCATTTTCTATTACTTACCTACCTAAATAAAATATGAATTTTCACTAATAACGGTAGTTAGTTTGATGACATCGAGTGTAATTAATAAATAATAAGTAGGTACGTATAGCAATTACTACTAGAATTACTGTTAAAAGATTTAAATCAAGAGAGAAATACATAAATGCTATGTACTAAGTAAGTAAGTATATACCACGTAGATACATAGGTATTATATTATTTTCCGATTCTCACATAACTACTTAGTTAGCTCTCCGCAGCAGAATCTACTTTCAGAACCGGTGGTACCTTTCATTTGTCATAAAAGCTTTGTCAGGTTAGCCTAACAAAATAAAATTCTACCTACTACATTTTGATTTTGATTTAGCGTTTCTTTGCTGCTTAAGTGAGGCTACTAACCAATACACCATACAGTGTTGGGTATAAGGATAGAGTAGTACGTTATGGTAGGTTATTAGAAACGAGTTGACTTTTGTAAGCCCGAGCTACAGGCGAGGGTTTTACCATCGTCAGTTACCAGTCATCTTTTTTTGAAAGCCAATAACGTCCTTATTCTGTCTTGTCTTTGATGATGTTTTGACATTTTAGTGACATTTTGACACTTCGAAATGACAACTGACACAATATAAATTCACAAATTGACATTGACAATTGACATTAACAATTTAAAAAACTGTAATATTGTTTAGGCTTTTTTTTGCTTGCTTGCTAAAATAAAATACTTTATAGTAATGTAAATATGCAAGAATCTTTATAAATAAGAAAGTGTATCTATAATCTATAAATATAAATATTTTTACACATGTCATTCTATAAAGGTTTAAAAAAATCACGTTACTTATCTTCAAAGAATTCCCACTCTGATTTCGGTTGATAAAATCGTAAATATGCGGACATATACGCGTAAGAATGTGTTAAAGGAGTGTGTAGAACCGATCGAGGGTGTGATGGGATTGTGCCGACTGTGCCTGCAGGAAGCCAAGGACAGCATTCCCATATTTGGCCATAAAAATGATATATGCACTTTGCTTGCGACCAGGATCATGATTTGCGTTGGCTATGAGGTATGGAATTGCACATGAATGCATTTAAATTCGCTATTATAAAGAGAGATCTCTTCTAAAACTTAAGCTTATCTACCAGTCTGGCAAAGCCAAAAGGAAGGGTTGTTTTATCAGTCTATGAATGTATGTGATTATTTACGTATATTCCATCATAGCGCTTAACTACTGAGCCAATTTTAATGATATTCAAGTAGATTTTAATAGATTTTATTTTAAACTTCATATTTTCACACTGCTCAATTCTGTTCCACCTTTGGGTTACTTTCCGGTTGACCTGTAGAATCGTGAGTCACGAAATGAGTGTGTGGGAAGGGGGAGAGTGGGGGGAGGTGTCCCCTACCCTCCAACACCACTTCCGTAAAAAGATAATACACTGTTCTTGAGAAAAATGAAAAAGAAAATCCCATAGACCTAACCTAAAAATTATAACATTCATCATCTCAGGGAGGAAGGGAGAGGGGTAGGAGGTGTGGAGGTGTCCCCTATCACAACTGTAAGGAGTTCTGGGTGGTAAAAAAATAAACACGAAGGCTGTGGCGGGAGCTGTGCTTTGCTATAAATCAAATGGGCTATGCCAGAAGACTCTCTCTGTCGCCCCTTCATTCAGCTTCACCTACTCGACCTTCGTTCAGGACCTCCTTCACGAGCTTCTGGCTTCGCGCTTCTTAAAAACACTCTAGGGGTAGGGCAGACAAGACTACGTGGAGTCGAGGTTGGCAAATTCGGTTCTGTCACACTATTCGACCTATATCAGCCCATGTCATTTCCGAGTGGAAAAGATTTCTTGCCATAAGTACCCTTATTTTTTTCAAAAATAAACAGTTTTGACAGTTGACAGTTTTGATAATATAAGACTTGTCTGTGACATGATCTTACGTCCTTGTCACACTTAGCCTAAATTATGCATGCTATCCAGCTCTCACAGTTATATTGCTTTCGTTTTTCGATGTTTTACGCGTTTTTAGGTTAAAATGTTTGTTTTTGTTTTCTCGAAAAATGTGCATTGTATTTTTACGAGAGTGGTATTGTTATAATTGGGGACCAAACCTCTACCGAATACAACACCTTTCTCCCCCCATTTCGTGACTCACGATTCTACAGCCCACCCAACTCTGCAGTTGTTCTTTGCAAAAAAAAAAAGTTACAATATTAGTATGCAGCTATTACAATATAATAAGTTGTTAAACTATCTTGTGGGCAGCTGCATGCAAAGCTCTTTGCTTCCATGCAATTTGGTCATTCTCATTGTCATGTACATTTTAGATAGTTCTAAGAAGGCATAAATCCAGAACTTCTTTATTTATATTAGCATATTTGTTTTGACCTCTATCGTGAGTTGAGTCAGAACACAGTAAGATATCAGCATACGATTCTATTGCAGTGCTCACAGTGTCATTTTTTGAGGGAAAGGGCTGGCTGTCCTTAACACAGATTGACAAAATCTAGCAATTTTTACTGGCAGCTAAACAAACCTACATAAACAGCATGCTTGTTAGCTCGCTACCATCTTAGACTGCATCGTTACTTTACCATCAGGTGAGATCGCAGTCAAGGACTAATTTTTCATCGAATAAAAAAAATGTAAGTCAACTGATTTATTGAACAGACTAAACAACTATACATACTTTGCTTCGATGCTGCTGCCGTTTGCATTTTCAGTACTGAAACTTAATAATTACTTATGTAAGTGATAAACTCAGACGGACAATAAAACCATTTTATTGTTGGAACATTTATTAATACTATATTATTGCGGTTAAAGAATTATTACTGTTGAATTACTCCTACCTAATGATAACAATTGTATTACAAACTACATGTAGAATGTTGCATATTTTGATATTTCTATTGCATGCGTGCTTAAAAATATATACATAATTATTTTTTTATACTTCATATTATTGATAGAGTATACACTAAGAATATAGACCTAATCAAATAAAAATTCTTTTCAAAAAACCGACTTCAAACGCCACTACAAAGAATAAAAATAATTTTATTTTGTACACGTTTGTTGAAGTCGGGCGGCTTAAATAGAAACGATGAATCCGATACGCGATGCTCGCCCGATTTCAATAAACGTGTCTCTTATATGTCACCATAAGATAAGCATTGCGCATCGATTTCATCGTTTCTAGTTAAGCCCGCCCGACTTCAACAAACGTGTACAAAATAAAATTATTTTTATTCTTTGTAGTGGCGTTTGAAGTCGGTTTTTTGAAAAGAATTTTTATTTTAAGCTTTTTAGTGTAGCTTGTTCCTGCTCTCTTTCTCCCCTTCCTCCAACGCTACGGTACTAATGTAGTTCTACACTTGGTACCTACAGTACTTATTAACAATACACAAGAGCTAGGACTAGGAGCTCCATGATGTAGTCCAAGGTTGGTACCAACAATATCAATTCGAAAGCGTCAGTTCGTAACTCCTCCAACTCTGCAGCATCAGGATTGAGGAGCTAGAACCTTGAGCATTATGATGTAGTATATGCTTGGTACCAACAATATCAATTCGTAAACGACAGTTCCTAAATCCTCACAGTTTAGGTAGGCAGTACCCCTGCAGCATCAGTATTGAAGAGTAGGACCTGGAGCTCTATGATCTAGTATATGCTTAGGCCAAGCATATCAATTCGTAAACGACGGCTCCTAAAGTCCCATAATTTAGGGGGGAAATACGCCTGCAGCATCAGGCTTGAGGAGTTGAAGGTAAAAATTTTTATGGGACCATTTCGCGAGCTACCTCTGTCGATTAAAAAAAAAAATCTCGTGAATCGGTCCAGAAACCTCGGAGTAATCGGTGGACATACATAGAAAAAAAAAAAAAAATATACCGGCCGAATTGATAACCTCCTCCTTTTTGGAAGTCGGTTAAAAATAGACGGAGTTAAATCGAGGAATTCAATTATTAAAACCATAAGAACTCTTGCTTGGATTACAAAAGGAAAAGTGAAACTTGTCAGAGTTACCTAAGAGCGACCGCAGACAAACAATTCCAAGTTGACCAACTATCGAACAACTAAGTAAATTGCGTAATTTCACAATTTAGTCGGCAACAAAGCGACAGAGCATTAAGTCACAATCTCTCCCGCTGTTATTTTTTTGTGCTTAGCATAATGTTTGTTTTTAAAGCAAAAAGTATAAATTTTCGACGCTAAAATTGGTGAATTTTGAGTTATGTCACCCTTGTCGCAAATGAGCGATAGGTTACAAGCGTGCGGTAAATAATGCGCTTAATGGCAGATATTAGTCATAATTTGTCATGTTATTCAGCAATGAAGTACTTTATTATACTCTTCATCGTTCGGAACAAATTTTTCGCTTGTTTTGTGATTATATAACTCATCCCTAGTAGAATATCATAGATAGTTACACGATTTAATTGGATTGAGATTTTCGGGCTACCATAAGTCTCTATGCCTATTAGAATACTCAGCAATTTAGTTGTCCAGTTAGAAATTGTAAGCCTGCGGTAACTCTAACCGTTTCATTTTTCGCGTCTCTCTGTCAATATACGTTTTTCTTTAATGCCCGGTTCCTATATTCAATCCCTCATTTCATCTTCCGATAAATTACCTAGTAGCCTTGCTATCTGTAAAAAAAATTTGATAAATAACATCGTTGCTAGGTAACTTATCGACAGATTAGAAATAGATTGAATTCAGGTTCCGGGCGCGGGAATTAGTCTGGTACTAAAAGTTACTCAATTTTTGTACTGCTTTTGTACTTTTATGTAATTGAATTTATGAAAATGTAAAATTTTGTATGAAACTATAATAAATAAGAATTAAGTGAAATTGGTATACTTTATGTGGTCTAAAGACCGTTGTTCAATGTTAAAATCAATAAAAACCTAAAATTAATTACAAATAAAAGTTTCATTTTCCCAGAGATTCCGATTTAACATTTCTAACTGTATTTATTTTATTAATTAAATAGGAATTTCCATTAAATTTTAATTATTCAACTAACATTATTATTATTACCCCTGTATTAGAATAATTTCAATCCACGGCATTTAAATCTGAATATTAAATACTGTAATTGCAAACTACCCGTAGATCGTTACACGTCACTAATTATTTATTATTAATCACTATTAATCGTTGCTAATAACTGTGATCCTTTTTATTACATAATATTCAGGCACAAGATATGTTACAATCTTTCTTCAACTACTTTTCGCATTCGCACACTTCAATATATTCATGATCATTAAGCATGAACGCGCTAGAAATTGAGGTTACCAAAGGGCCTGTCCTAATGAGAAAAAAAACAACGGTAACTACACATTTTTTTTTAGAAAAAAAAATATATATATTATACTACAACAAATAAGTTAGCTGTTAATTTATAGGTTCAAAATTATTCATTAGTAAATGAGTGAAAATGCCGAATAAGATGCTTTCACTATCTGAAACAATGTAAATATTAATTTATAAAAATGTAAATAAGTTAATCACTGATGCTTCCTAGGGCTCTTATATAGTACCTACTTACTTACTTAATACATTACTACTAACGACTAACAATGTCGCGAAAATAAATAGATAAACTTGGAAGTAAGTGCCTAGGGAGGAAGATAAATAGAAAGAACGAATCTCACCGAAACGTATGCTTGATATGAGATCTCCATTATTCCGAAGCTTCGTAATACAACGTGCCGCTGCAACAAGAGCATAAAACATGTAGACGCTTTTTTATTACTTTTAGAATACCTACCTAATATCCCTAATGACAAATATCGTAATTATCAAAAATTCAAAATCAAATAGCTTCGCGACCTTTCGGTTTTTATCCCGCACCTTAAAGGTCGTAGCCCACTTACACGACACCGCTGCAACACAACTCCTGTCTAAAGCTAGCAGGCTACTCGCTACCGCCGCGCCTACAGCTAGCAGGCTACTCGCTGCACCCGCGCCTACAGCTATAACACAGCTATAACAGGCTACGCGCTGTTTTCGCGCCTACATCTATCATTCCGGCGGCGGCGGCCGGCGTCTCTCCACCCGCGCACGTACGCCGACCGTTAGCACGCTTCAAGCGAACAGACGCCGTGCTCACAGCGCGCGGCGCTCTGTTGAAGTGTGCGGTACGCACCGCGCGCTGTTTGCTATTTTGTGTTGATACTGTAAAATGTATCTCCAGAGCATGATATTAAGTCCATATTTGAATGCTCATACTTTGGTTGGGTGGGAACGGAGTCGTATAAATCGGCTACGACCTTTAACCAGGCTAATGAGGCTGCAGCCTCATTAGCCTACAAGCATCATGATGCTTGTAGGCAAGGACTATATCTTGTCACCGAATAAAAGAAACATAAACCTATATTGTACTTTTTACCTACCTGAGCTTGATTCATAGCTATGACCAACAACTTCCTGACTCTTTGAGAGCGTTGGCCGCGACAGTTCTGCCAGCCGGAGCCATACATGGCGGCTGGCACGAGGGCTGCCTGATATGTTCAATGTTTTTATTTATTTATTTAAACAAACATAAGTACATACTGCTTTATAAATCCGACGCGACCAGCGAGAGATCAAGGACTTCACACACGGCAGCTATAATGTAAAGATGTATATTATAGCACAATACATCTCGATACATCTCATTACATCTTTCCATACAAATTGACAGGAGACCACACACGACAGCTATAATGTATATTTTTACATCTTCGTATCTTAAGATACCGAGCGGTATGAAAATATACATTTATATCTCGATACATCTCGATACATCTCGATACATCTCAATACATCTTTACATATTTCCGTATATTTACTCAATAGCAAGGGTGTTCAAAAATAGAGGTGGTCAAAATGCATTCGTGAATAAACGTACTCGGTACTGATGGCGCATACCTTTATGATCTAATAATCACCGGTGACACACCGGTGTTTCTCCGGTGTTTTCAATTGATTACTTTCTACGGAGAATCACCGGTGATTTTCCGGTCATCACTGCTCCGGTGCAAACAATTATAATTTCTCAAATTTAGGATGATAATTTTGGCAGATTACGTTCAGGAAGTTTCGTTTTTTTTCCGGTAAAATGTAATACAGATAATGTGGTACTTCATTGATGGGAACCGCCCACTTAGTAAAGTACCATGCGTATCGAACAACCACAGACTATCGAAAATCGTTTCTGAATTGAAATAGATCGAACATGTAAAAATTAACATTTAGGTAACTATATTATTTTTATATATATTAAATCGTATGTAGGAATAATTTTATCATTAATTTATAGTAGGTTTGTATTTTAAGGTAGATCAAATATTGCCACGCGTATTCCTCGCTGAAAATTGTTCTATTTTTGGCACATATGGCAATACCCGCATCATAATCACAATCTGAATCATCTTCTGATGAACTATCTAGTAAATCTAGTAATAAATAACTTGACAGATCCATATTAAAAATAATAACACCCTGTATAGCACTTTAGTAGCTGGGAAGTGCGTCAGTCGAGACGTATACCAATGGAATGAAGGGAAAGATATATTACATTACCTGCTCCGTGTGTGATAGGTTAAGATAATGTAAAGCTATACATCCCGGGATGTAATATACATTAATATACATTATAGCTGCCGTGTGTGAAGTCCTTCAGACGCAGGACCGACGGCTTTATGTGTTCTCTGAGACACGAGGGTGACTCTCCTCCAACTTGCTAACGCCGGGCTAGTACCTACGTACTTAGGTAGGTACCTACTGAGGATTTCTTGACAGAAAAACTAAATACCTACATTTTTGGCCCGACCCGGGAATCGAACCTCGTCATCCGGAATTGAACATGCCAAACTTGCCTTAAACCTTATTATTTTTAAACATTATCAAAATATCTAGACCTTGCCCACGAGATTACCGCCATGTGGAATGTTGATTCAACAACGATTGTAGTTCCGATTGTCGTTTCGGTCAATGGTCTTATAGCGAAAAGTTTCGATCAACAGCTTAAGAAAGTTTCGCTTAGTAGGTACTTGGATAAAGAGCAGGATACAGAAGACGGTACTCTTTGAGACGGCACGCATTGTGGGGAAGTTCCTCATTCTGGAGCCCCGATCACTGGCTGCTTGGGTCCTACCCCGCAGCAAGTGGGACCCATTCAGTTTATTATTTTTGATGATGTTAAATAAATTATAGTAATTAATAATTATTATATGAGAATCCTAAGAAGCGGCCTACTTGCCTCAATGGTGACGTCTCCAGCGTTCCACATCAAGATGCCAGTGGAGATAAGTAAAGAGGCTGTCGTCATAAATATCGTCACAGCTGTTAGTAACGTACGCTCGGAGCTCTGAAATAAATTTCAATTTTATTAACCGACTTCCAAAAAAGGAGGAGGTTATTGGCGTAGTTTATTACAATCAAAATACTTACATTTATTTTTCAAGTTACTTAGGTACAAAAACAAACGTAAGGGTGATTTACACGATCAGCAAAATATGAGAAATCTAAATAGGCTAGTGATTCTTCAACTACGCCTCAATTGAAAGTTCGAAAGTCGATAGTGGGAATGGGCGTGAATTAGGTACCTAGATATCTACTAGATATGTCCACTGTATGGCCACTGTCAATTTTAGACTTGCCTTTACACAAGTTTAAGAAACCTATCAAAAGATTGTTTTGCTATATGAAATGAATAATTTTGAATTTGAATTTATTTCGTATTTATATTTTCGTAGCTAAGGTAGGGTAGGAATAAATATTTCTTGAACATTCAGAAGCGTGTGAATCACTGATCCATTATTAGTATGCATCTTTATAGACCAGAATTTTATGCAAATAACATAATACCTACGACTGTGTACGATAGTTAAACTAAATAGCCCAACGGTTAAACGTGCGGACTGAAAACTGTACGGTCGCAGGTTCGAATTCCACCCGTTGCACTATTGTCGTACCCACTCCTAACACAAGCTTTCCGCTTATTTGGAGGGGATAGGATTTTCTTGATAATAGCAGAGCGCGGTTGTGAAATAAGAGAATACACTAGTTATTTGAAAACTATTTAATTTACATTTTACACATACATTGGTACAACAACGATACAGCGCCATCAGCCATGACACACAGAACACAGACTACATAGAGTTACATAGAACTGTACACCTTACTTGGAATTAGGTAGGTATAGTTAAATTGCTCATCAACACCCCCTTCCAATTTAACAATCAAACAAGATTCAAATCGCTGCAAAAAGATCTAAACTTACTTTTACTCAATGACTTAGTCATCACATCAGCTAACTGCTTATTAGTCTCTATATATGAAATTTCCACTAACCCTTTAGCTATCAAATCCTTAACAAAATGAAATTTAATATCAACATGTTTAGATCTCTTTGTTTCACATGTTTTAGCCATTTTAATTGTAGACATATTGTCTTCAAAAACATATATCATTTCTTTATACTGAAATACTTCACATAATATACTCCTTATAAAAAGACTTTCCACTAAACAACTTGAAAGTGCATAGTACTCAGACTCACAACTGCTAAGAGCCACAACAGATTGTTTCTTAGACTGCCAACTCAAAACATTATCATTTAATTTTACAACATAGCCTGAAATACTCTTTCTATCATTGATATCAAATGCAAAATCAGAATCCACATAGGCCTTAATTTTTAGAACATCACACTTAGACTTAACAAAATTCAAAGTTACATCAACAGTATACTTTAAATATTTCAAAACATTTTTCAAATGAGACCAATGAACATTGTTATAACAATTTTGAAAACGTCCAAAATATGACACTGCAAAACACAAATCTGGTCTTGATCCTATCATCAAATACATCAAACTTCCAACCAATTCTTTATAAGGTAATTTACAATTCACAGTTTCATTACTCTTGGTTAAATTAAGCTTAGGCTGCATAGGAACTTTACTTATCTTACATTCAGTCATATTACATTTTAATAATATTTTCTTTATCAAATTACTCTGACTCACAGTAATATTTCCATTTTCACATTTTTTAATATCCAAACCCAAAAACTGAAACTCTTTTCCATTTCCCAGAACATGAATTTCCATCACTTTTGATAAATGCAATTTAATTTTTTCTAACTCTTCTACACTATTAGACATCATAAAGAAATCATCTACCCATATTAAAATATAAGTATTCCCTCTGAAATACAAGCACGGATCTATTTTAGACCTAACAAAGTTTATTTTTAACAATTCCAAATTAATATGATCATTCCAACTTTTTGGACTTTGTTTCAACCCATACAATGACTTTAATACTTTACAAACTTTACCGTTTACATTACACTTTAAACCTTTAGGGAGTTCCATATAAACAGGTTCCTTTAAACTACTTTTTAAGAAAGCTGAGCGTACATCTAATTGTTGTAAATGCAATTGCCTTTCTACAGAGATTGCAAGCATGATTCGGAGAGTAGTCATACGTGCAACGGGAGCAAAAATATCTTCATCAACAACACTAGTCTGCTGATAACCACGTGCAACTAATCTTGCCTTTTTGCGAGATCTACCATCAACTAACTTCTCTGTAAAAACCCATCTCGAATCAATAATCTCTTTATCACTCGGTTCATCTACAATTTCCCAAGTACCATTTGACTCTAAGGACTTCAACTCCTCATCAATTGCTATTTTCCACTCAGGTTCCTTAACTGCATCATCATATGTCTCAGGTACACCCAAACAAGTAGCTAGTGCCAGCATGTCTAACTCAAAATCCTCTAAATATTTAGGCATTTTTCTTATTCTAGACCTTTTGTTCACATCATGCTCACTACTAGCTCCTGGTGTAGGCTCACAATCATTATTTATGGTGACATCTGATGACCCAGAAGGTGACTTATTACCTTCCCTTGAACCATTCAAATCAGTATAAATTGGCTTATCATTAGACACAGACTCAATGACAGGTTCTTCAATTATGTTATATTGATCATTATTACATTGCTTCTCAACTTTAACATTTTTATTCCAAAACTCATCAAATATAACATTTCTTGCTGTCTCTACTGTTCGTGTCTCAGAATTCCATAGTCTATAGCCATTATCACAATAGCCTATCATATACAATTTCTTAGTTCTTTCATCTAACTTCCCTGTTCTATCTTCTTTATGAATATACACATAAGCTGGACAACCAAAAACTTTAATTTTACTCAAATCAGGCTTAAAACCATACCAGAGATCGGCAGGAGTGGTTTGTTTAGGCAACACTGAAGATGGTAATCTATTAATTAAATACAAAGCACACATAACTGCTTCTCCCCACATCTCCTTAGACATACCACTCTCAAAAACAAGACATCTAGCCATCTCCATTATAGTTCTATTAAAACGTTCCGCCTTACCTGACTGTGGTGGATTACGAGCCATTGAATAACTAACTCGTATCCCCTTATGTTTACAAAAATTGAGGAAATCTTTAGAACGATATTCACCTCCCTGATCACACCTTACATTTTCAATAGAACAGTTAAACTTAGCCTCTACTAAAGACACAAAGATTTTAAATTTTTCAAAAACCTCACTTTTGTTTCTAATTAAATACACAGCACAAAAGTTACTATAGTGATCAATAAAACTCACATAATAATTATAGCCATCATGTGTAGGAGGACTAATTTTACCACATACATCAGTTGAAATACACTGTAAAATTCTCTTTGCTTTTCTATCTTCTGGCAACTTCTTAAGATATGGTAACTTAGTTTGCTTACCCTGTAAACATATTTCACATAAACTCTTAGATGGATATCTACAAGAATGACCCATTCTCCTATGCCACAGATCTGTAATACTGTTACCCACACTGACATTTGCACATTCAGATAAAGCTCTTAATTTAATTACATATAAATTGCCAAATATGTGACCGGATACCACTACCACACCATTTCTTATTATTTTTACAATAGACTTTTCAAAAGTTATCTGAAAACCTTTTTCCTCTAATTTTTTCACTGACAGTAAATTGAACAAAATGTTATCACAAATCAATACATCCTTAATAGTGATACTGTTACCGACATCAGTTAAACATTTCAGATTACCTTTCTCCTTTGCCGTGACAAAATGACCTGCTTTAGCAACATTAATGTCCACATTTACACTCAAAACGTCATACACAAAGCTCCTATAGTCACTTTTTAGTATATGGGAACTTGCCCCGCTGTCTATAACAAAAACTATATCATCAGAGGACTGATTGGCACTCAAAGCACTATTTTCACTTGTAATAAAGCTACAACCTGCAGAAGCATCCTCCTTGACAACAGCACCTGTTTCATTCTGTTTCCTGGCCTTGTATTTAAAACAGTTCACCTTTTTGTGACCTAGAGACTTGCAAAAGTAACATCTTATCGTTTTTCTTGAACGTTCCCTGGCATGCAATGACTTAGCCGCGAATGCACCAGGCTGCAGAGAGTCTGGCAACACATCCCTTTTGCCATGACGTTCCTCCTCCGCTAGCAAGGTATTCTTTACATATTCCAGCGTTACCGCAGATTTATCCTTATTAAAAAGAATATCCATCGCAGAAACCACACTGTCATAATCCGAAGGCATTGCTACCAACAGTTGACTTATCACCTCATCTTCTTCCAACTTCCCCCCAGCAACCCGGACATCTGATGCCAGTGCCTCGAAGTTATTTATAAAATCTTTAAGAGGTTTATCGTTAGAAAATTCTAATTTCCGCCAAGCTTTTTGAGCTGTAACTAACGACTTCATGCCCTTCTTTTCATAGGTGGCACTTAAAGTGTCGACTATTTCCCTGGCTGTCTTTTTATCTTTTATCATCGTGATTACACTATCAGCCAAGCTTTGTACAATAAGATTTCTGGCTTTTATATCCCGTTTTTTAAATTGTGCCAACATTTCGGGATCCGTGGGCTGCGCCTCGTCCAACACAGACAACACCTCGTGCTGTTCCAGTACCAAGCGTACTCGAAATAACCAGTTACCATAACTAATTGAGCCATCGAAAGGCTTAATCCCCATGAGAATTGATCTGCCCGCCAAATTCTCCATGGCAAACAGTGTTGCCACCTTAGCGATTTTGTCACTAGATCTGGTGATTTTTCAGAGCTTATAGCGATAATTTTTCATCATTTAGCGACAATTTATTTTTAGTGTTTTTTGGCGATTTTTGATACAGCATCTGGCAATACTTATTTCAGTGGGAAGAACCTTAAAAGCGTTTTAAAAAAATGCTTTGTTGTGTGTAGGTAATGACGCAGAAATGCAATACCCAACCAACCACCTTGATTATGACATTAATCTGTCAATGTCATAGTCAAGTTTGCTCGTTTTCTAAATAACTTTTCTTTATTCTATATTCTTTCTCATAGAAGTAATACATACTACGTAACGTAATTTAGGACAACTTGTTAGCAACTGCGGCAAAATTATCTTCATAATTATATTTATTTTTTAATTATAATTATACATTTATATGCACATATATATTGTACAAGTATCATCAAAATTTAAGGTGTAAATTGATCTGAGAGTTTTTCCATGGTCACGTAATTTATGAGTTGATCTTGAGGAGGTTACAGATCAACGTAATTATGACGTTTCTAAAATCTGAATTTTAATAATGAATGCTGTAATTAAATCACGTACAGTTTTTTATTCATACTTATTTAGTACTTATAAAATAATTAGCGACTTCTGGTGTTTTTTTTTCATCCAATTTTTTTAAAATCTGGTGATATTTTACATTGAATCTAGTGACAAGATAATTTTCGAGGTGGCAACACTGATGGCAAAGCACGTTTCGATATACAATTTTCACACAAGACAAAATGTCTGCCAAGTACCTTATTTCACTGCGTCACTCCTTGAAAAACTCGAAGTCGCTTTTCGGCTAGGGCTTCGGTCTTCCCTGGGGCCATAACCTTTTCTTGATAATAGCAGAGCGCGGTTGTGAAATAAGAGAATACACTAGTTATTTTGAAAACTATTTAATTTACATTTTACACATACATTGGTACAACAACGATACAGCGCCATCAGCCATGACACACAGAACACAGACTACATAGAGTTACATAGAACTGTACACCTTACTTGGAATTAGGTAGGTATAGTTAAATTGCTCATCAACATAGGAGGATATTAGTCAACTTCAGGTTCCTAATATTCTTTAAAAAAAAACAAATTCACTCCAGCTTATTGCTTAGCAGGCGACTTACCGTCATCTGAACCATTTGTACCGCGACGACAGACACGTTTATGATTATTTGAGCGCTGTATACGAAGCTGCACACATCTTGACATTGTCTGGTGCACCTGGAAGTATATATGTTCCGCGTAAAACTAAAATGTACCTACCTAAGTAAGTAGTCATGTAATATTTGAACGAGCGAAGCGAGTTCTCTGAGTCAACTAGGGCGCTTGTCTGTACTGGACAGAGAAGTGTGTACGTCCAAATGTCTGTCAGAGCCCTATAACTTCTGAATTACTGAACGTAATTACTTCAAATTTAAATATAATATGTAAACTGATGGCCTTCAGCCGAACATTGTATAAAAAAATATAAAAAGCTTTATTTCAGGGGGGCTTTCATAGAAGCGTGTTTGAAGTAAAATTTTGTTTGTTGCGTTACATAGACTTGCGATATATCTTTTTAAAGACGACTATGAACAGAGTACAAAAATATTTTTTTTTTTAATTTTTCCCTTAAAATTGACGAAATGAGGGGCTTTCAAAGTGAAGATTTTAATTTGAGCCAATTGTCAAGAATGACAAGATATTAGAACTTGAAACTTAGTGGTAAATTCAGTTGTACTTGAACAACAAATACTAAAATTAGATAAATATTATAAAGAAACGAAATTATTTAACTTTTAAGTGGAAATTTAATTTGAGCCATATGTCAAAAAGTATTGCATATTAGAACCTGAAACTTTGTTGAAAATTCAGTTATATCCTGTACTTGAACAACAAATACTAAAATTAGATAAATATTATAAAGAAACGAAATTATTTAATTTTTAATGCTAATAGCTTCACAATAATGCTAATAGATGGCGCTGTATCAGTAAAACAGTTTTGCGTCAACTTTTATTATTTTTTATTGCGTCTAATGTTAAAAGTTAATTATTACAATATATAATTAAAACTATGGTTGAGCGAAGCAATGGCTGGGTCATGCGTCATGCTCGTGAACGGGTGCCACCAACGGGAATGGGTCTGCTTTTGCCTGCCTGTTTTGACATGTATTGAATTGTATTTATTTGTGTTTGTATTGTATTTATTTTTACTTGTATTGTACTCGGGAAAATTCATCGTGGAAGCACTGAATACATAGCATAGTTTCAATAACAATTGTAAAATTTTTATTTTTTTGAAAAGAGCAACCGCCGAGTTTCTTGCTGGCTCTTCTCGGCAGGAAAGGCATTCCGAACCAGTGGTAGATTCATTGACGATTCAAAAGTGCTTGTAAAAGTTTATTTGAATAAAAAATATTTCTATTCTATTCTATTCTATTCTATTCTATTCTATCTTTTGGGAATTATGGGATACCGCGAGGTCTCAGTTCGGGGCGAACCACTAGTTTACATAGTTACTTAACTAATTGATAATAAACATAATAAAATTTTACAATGTGGCATCTCTCGTTTCAAAAGGCTCCTTTGAAATAGGTAGGTACCCATACCTGCCTACATATCATTAATTTTGGCGCTGATGAGCAGTTGGACCATGGCTGTAGTATAAAGTGTTCGACACACGCAGGGCGCAATATACTTACATATCTAATATTAATCTGGGCATATTGCTATAAGGTGGTTTATAGTTACTTACCAAAGTGTGTCGGCGTGTAACTGAATTCCAACTTTGAGAGCCTCCTCGTACTTTTGTTCGGCGATTTCTTGAACCGATTTGATATTTCCCTCCTGAGCGAATATGTCATTAAGGCTGTAGAAATAACTTTGCACACTCTTAAATTGGTAGCCGAGGCATCCAGTTGTTATTATTATGAGTACGAAGGAAGCAACGACGCGGAACATGCACACCCACCACATCAAATAGCCAACAATTCTAGCAATGCCTGCTGAAATGCTCTGGTCATTGACGTCAGGCCACGCCGTTACCACTGTCACGAAAGCTCCACCTGCGATGATATGATGGTAAATAACACTAAGGAACACCAACCTAAACACGGTACTGGAGTGGCGCGCAATGTTGGCAGACCCTCCCCTAGGTGGAGCGACAACTTCAAACGAGTCGCACGGAGCCGCTGGATTCAGGCGGCGCAGGACCGAGACATGTGGAAGTCCATGCAAGAGACCTTTGTTCAGCAGTGGACGTCTATCGGTTGATAAAGAACAAGAACAAAACATGTTACATTACGTCTTACATTTAATCTCAAAAAGGTAACGAAAACACATATCAAAATGGGATACAATAATTTTCTACTTATGGTAGCAGGTAGGTACGCGTTGATGACGTGAATTGTGCAGTGTTTATTATTAAACGTAGGCGCAGGTCCACGCTCGATATACTGAAAGGTCGCAGGTTCGATACTCATCCATTGCACTACTGTCGTACCCACTCCTAACACAAGCTTTCCTCTTATTTGGCAAGGTCAGCTTGACTAGTATTCAAAAAAAAAGTCGAGTAACTTTCGACATTTCGACGATTCATATCCGTTGCACTATTGTCATGTCACTTCTTACAAGCTTCCGCTTATTTGAAGGGGAGAGGAGATTATTAATCAAGTTCGGCTTGGATAGCATTTCTTTTAACGAGGATAAAAAAACAATAACAAAGATATTATGTACCATGCGAAGCTTGTATCACTCCATCAATGCCATAACAAACCAATGCGCTCATGAGATTCAAGAGAAATGCCACCAAATAGACTGTCAACTTCTTGATCATCTGGCGCTCAACTTCAGGGTCATTGTAAATATTCTTGAATTCTATGCACAATTTATAAAGCAGACCCTTTATCCTTTCCTTATGGTATTCAATAACGAAGCGATAGCTGGTGAGAATTGGATGAGAACAGCTCAGTATCAACATATCAGCGGCTTGCTTCTCCGATACGTTCTTCTGAGTAATAAAAGACCCCAGCTCCATAGCGACGAATATAAAAATACAAATTGTTAAACAGTTCTGAATGTATTTGTATATGGCTCGCGTGTAACCGCTCTCTTGCCACACAAAGTAACCAGGCAATCCACCGATAACCAAGAGTCTACTTGCTTTGTGAAAGAACAATGAAGTCTTGCCGGGATTCAAATCTTCAGACAAGACCAACATCCTGGTAATTGTACCTACAAAAAGTTAAAATAATAATTTCCTAATGAATCTGGACCACAATTCTTGTATATATCTCAAAGCTGTTAACAGGAGGTAAACTTTTCAAAAGTCCGAATTTTAAAATATAATCAGAAATTGCAAAATTAGTGGGAATCGAACCCAGATCTCTCGGGAATTGCACTTGAGTTGAACAGTTTCGTTCGATACCCGTCGGCCCCACAATTTATCGTATATAGTTATGTAGGTATTTAAAAAATATTTGAGAGTCCTACTCAACCTAAACAACAACTCCTAAGGTCTACTAAGGGATTTTCATAAAAAAGGTAAAACCATCGATGAACAAAACTTATTTAAAGGGGTAGTTTTGTATAGAGATTAACTAATATTTTCTCAAATAAATTATTATCACTGCAACGGGTATATTTTACGCAAGGTGGAACTTAAAATAGGTAATAAAACACACGATCATCAAGTAAACGTACATATATGTTCTTGAAAATGCAACTCGGTCATTTTCTATTACTTACCTACCTAAATAAAATATGAATTTTAACTAATAACGGTAGTTAGTTGGATGACATCGAGTGTAATTAATAAATAATAAGTAGGTACGTATAGCAATTACTACTAGAATTACTGTTAAGTGAGGCTACTAACCAATACACCATACAGTGTTGGGTATAAGGATAGAGTAGTACGTTATGGTAGGTTATTAGAAACGAGTTGACTTTTGTAAGCCCGAGCTACAGGCGAGGGTTTTACCATCGTCAGTTACCAGTCATCTTTTTTTGAAAGCCAATAACGTCCTTATTCTGTCTTGTCTTTGATGATGTTTTGACATTTTAGTGACATTTTGACACTTCGAAATGACAACTGACACAATATAAATTCACAAATTGACATTGACAATTGACATTAACAATTTAAAAAACTGTAATATTGTTTAGGCTTTTTTTTGCTTGCTTGCTAAAATAAAATACTTTATAGTAATGTAAATATGCAAGAATCTTTATAAATAAGAAAGTGTATCTATAATCTATAAATATAAATATTTTTACACATGTCATTCTATAAAGGTTTAAAAAAATCACGTTACTTATCTTCAAAGAATTCCCACTCTGATTTCGGTTGATAAAATCGTAAATATGCGGACATATACGCGTAAGAATGTGTTAAAGGAGTGTGTAGAACCGATCGAGGGTGTGATGGGATTGTGCCGACTGTGCCTGCAGGAAGCCAAGGACAGCATTCCCATATTTGGCCATAAAAATGATATATGCACTTTGCTTGCGACCAGGATCATGATTTGCGTTGGCTATGAGGTATGGAATTGCACATGAATGCATTTAAATTCACTAGTACTCATGTACATTTTAGATAGTTCTAAGAAGGCATAAATCCAGAACTTCTTTTTCTCTGAACCTTTTTCTTTTTTTATTTCACAATTCAATTCAATTATCTGTAGGTGTAACTAAATCCTAATCTTGATAATCCTAAGCTTGACTAATTTTGAAAAAAAAAAATATCTTTTGTTTCATTCCCTCTAATCCAGGAGTGGTTTAAAATAAAAATAAAAAAAATAGAGAAAATCCAAAAGTTGTCGAAAAATCGAAAGAATCTAAGTTGGTAATTTTGCTTAAGAATTACCACTTTGGATTACATTTAATAATATATATTTTTTACAGATCACCCGTGAAGATTGTCTACCAGAAGTGATATGCATAGAATGTCACAAGGAGCTGAATAGATATTATGAGTTTAGAAAGAAATGTGATATCACATACCATAAATTAAGAAATCACTTACTTGCTGTACAGGCAATGAAGAAAAATAATGAGCCTATTCCAGAAAAAGGAGAGCAAAAAGCAAATTTATTTGACAGTACCTTAGTCTGCCCAATCTATCAGTCAGACTGTCCAGTTAGTGAATCAATGTGTACAATTAGTCAGATAGAGGGTCCAATTAATCAGACCATCTGGTCAAATAATCAGTCAGCTTTTCCAACAAGCCAGACAGCATGTGCAGGTAGTCAGTCAATTATGCAGTCAGACAGTACAACTGGTCAGTCAAACAGTACAGATGTTCAGGCAGTCAATCCAGACGATCAGTCAAACTGCCCCATCAGTCAGTCAACTACATCTGAAGTCAGTCATTTGGTTACAATGTCAAGAGATGAACTTATACTGGCATTTGAAAAACCGTTAGAAATTATACAAACTGAAATACAACAAAATGGATTGGATAATGCAGATAGTGGTAACAGATGGATCAATGGAGCACTTATTAAAAAAGGTGTTGAGGTTTGCATTGCTTTTAATTCAACTATTTAGTTCAAATTTTATATTCCAAAAACTTGATATATCCACTGCTGGAGAGCCCACCATAAACAGCCTATTAAAAAAAAATTTTTAGTCACTAAAAAACCCATTTAAAGCTTACTAGTTGATGCTCGCGGCTTCACTCTTGTGGAATTGGTTTTTAAAATCCCAAAGGACTCTTTGATTTTACAGGATAAAAAGTAGCCTGTCATTCTCCCAGTAATCAACTATACCCATGCAAACAATCACGTCGATCAGTTGCTTTGTTGGGACGTGATTGAAAGACAAACCAACAAACAAATTTTCGCATTTTTATAACTCTGAATACATTCATTTTATAACTGAATATATTCACTCTGAACTAAATAACTATGTATATATAAGTTATTTTGTTCATTTGGTATTCAGACAAGGAAAGTTAATAATTTAGCAAAATTAACTTAAATTATTATTTTATATCTCTTACTTATATTATCCTCAGGAAACTATTCAAAGTTCACCAATGGAAGTGAGTATGGATGTTTCTCAGTTTCTCTCTTCTATACTCATTGAGATGGGTGTTCTCAAGAAACAGGAAAATGAGGTGTTCATGACAGAAGAGTGCCGAACCATACAGATAGAGACAGGCGATGGTGAAAACATCACAATGGAAGTAGTTCAAATAGAAGAGGTAAGCTGAAACTCTAAACTACATCTAATCTATGTTTAGAAGATCATAAAGAAGATAAAAGCATATGTTTATTTCTACACAATATGCTTGTGATCTAATGGCTAGCTTATTCTTTGGAAGTATCTTGGTTCTAAGACAATACAAAAATGTACTTTATAATGTTTTTCTATTAAGAAATTCTCAGCATCCCAGAGTAAGATGATGGTGTTACACTCCCATGCTTTGGAAGATACAAGACTTGCTCTTAGGCCTGATATCTTGTGGTTGTTTTGGATTCCGTCCCTATGCTGATAAGAGATTGAGGGAATAGAATTAAAGAAACTTGAGCTTTATAATATTAGACTGCTGTGGCCAAAATACTTAAGAAGATAATTATTAAGCTTCTGTTTGGTTTGAAATTCTATTCTGTTTTAGGAAGAACAAAACACAACAGCAAACAAAAAAGCAAAAGTAAAGAGAAAATCAACAAAGGAAGTTACAAAACATCAAAAGGATGAGTAAGTCGGAAATACTAAAATATAATCAGGACTTCCAGAGTCCCCTGGGGAAAAGTTAAGAATGGGTTAACTACATTTAAGTTTTATTTAGTGTTATTTTTCGACCTTTTAGTTCCCAGTCTTCCCTAGCTTAAGACTCACATTTTTTTTAGATCGCCCGGCGCTTCGCATGTCGGTTTGAGGAGCCCTTGAATGTGGGTTGAAATAGAATCTCCTCAGGCACAACTTGCCTTTTAATGATAACAACTCAGTTTTGTTGACTTTTAAATGTTGTTGAAATTACTAGAATGGGGTAATTCTGTTTGGGGTATGTTGGCAGGCGTCCGCGGTGCGCGGCGTGCGGGCGCCAGTTCGCGTCGAGCGCCGTGCTGCGGCGGCACGCGCGCACGCACACGGGCGAGCGGCCCTTCCGCTGCGCGTGCTGTGGGCGCAGCTTCAGCCAGCGATCGGTGCTGACGCGGCACGAGCTGGTGCACCGAGGTGAGTCTGCTCAGAGTGCGGGTGTCAATTCGCGTTTGTCGTTCAACAAGAGTTCCTTGTGTGTCAGAAAGTAACGCTTCTACCCAATGTATAATTTGTTCCCATTCACTACTGCATTTTAGTTCTTGCAATCCACGAGTGCGCATCGCTCATGGTTGTGTTAAGCCGTATCTGTATAAATGTGAGCGAGAGCTTGTTCGTGTCTGACCGCTCTCACTTAGACTCCAACAGGCACACACACTTGCGCAATGTACACGATGTAACCACAAGCTCACGCGCGCTTTTGAAATATAAGAACTACTAGCTGATGCCCGCGACTTGGTCCGCGAGGATTTAGTTTTTAATAATCCCGTGGGAACGCTTTGATCTTCCGGATTAATAAACGGCCTTCGGTTCAGTTCTTTTTCAGTTCTCGTCGGGTGACCGCCCTCGACCACCGACTTACCGCATCGCATTGTTCGCCCGCGTTATTTTTTCTTTTTGCTCGGCTTGTAAGAATCGTACCGAGATATTGAATAGCCTATAATCTTCCTCAAGAATTGGGCTATCAGATACAAAAAGAATTTTTCAAATCCGACTGATAGTTCCAGAGATTAGCGCATTAAAACAAACAAACTCTTACACTTTGTTATATTAGTATAGATTATAGTAAGTGCTGCTACAGTAAGAGTGTCTCTCTCGGCAGAGGTGCGGCCGTTCGCGTGCGCGCGCTGCCCCAAGAGCTTCACGCAGCGCAACGCGCTGTTGGCGCACGCGCGGCGCCACGAGCCGGCCGCCGCGCGCGTCGCGCTGCACCAGTGCGCGCGCTGCCCCAAAAGGTTCCTGCACGCCTCCGGTGAGAACTAAGCTTTTGATTCCGTTTATTACGTACTCGACGGATTAGTGGTTACCGTGCTCGACTGCAAGACGAATTCCTCGGTTCTAAATTCTCAGTACTAAGCCGGAGTTGGGAAGTTGGCGGTGCGTCAGTCCCATGTCTTGCAGAAGTATAGAGGTCTGTCCTGGTCGTTGACTGTGAGAGTGTACACTTCAGGTGCTATCTCTGCGGATATCGAGTAGGTACACTGTATATGATTAGGTCTGGCTTTTGAATTGTTCATGAAACCTGCAATGTATTTATATTCTATTTTACACTAGCTGCCCGTGGCTTCGCTCACATTAAGTTCGATTTTTCAAACCCCAATTTTACGCCCTTAGGGGTTTAATTTTCAAAAATTCTTTCTTGGCGGATGCCTACGTCATAATAGCTATCTGTGTGCCTTTCAGCGTGATCCGTTCAGTGGTTAGAGCTGTGCATTGATAGATCAGTCAGTCAGTCAGTCACATTTGCCTTTTATATATTGATTACTTTTATTATTGTGTGTTTGTGCGCAGGGCTGAGTCGTCACTTGAAGTCGCACTTGGGGCGCGTGTTGTCGTGCGCGCACTGCGCGCGGCAGTTCGGCGACGCCAGCTCGCTGCGGCGCCACGTGCGGCTCAAGCACGAGCCGCGCGACAAGCCGCCTCCCCCTCCCCCTCCCCCACCGCAGGAGATATGAACTACGTCTACAGTCGTTCGAACTTGTGCCTCCTGCATTCATTTGCTCTCAAATGCTGCTGCCTGCGACGTTACCCGAAGACCGCGAGGCGCTCAGAGCGGTTTAGGAATCAGTCGGGTCAGACTTCAGACTGAATGGAAAAATCCTTGTGTATATTTTTGATTTCTTATTCAAACGGATTATAGGAAACATAACATTGAAATAGGAAATGTATACTAACACACTAACGTAGATGCTAACAAATTTAATTTTTTTGTAATGTTATGGACTCTTGGTCTGAATTAATAGTACATTATGGTACAAGTGTCAAAGTTGGTGATTACCGCTGAGGCGCTATTGAGATCCGAGCCGTTAGGTGAGGGTCTTAAGGTAGCCGAGGACGGTAATCATCAATGTACACGTGTATCATACGACGTTTTTCAACACACTTGTAAAGAAAATAATACTAAAATTATGGTACAAAACAGTGAAAACGAGTTGTGAAAATTTTTTCGCAATGGCGGGAAAAATTACCTAATGTTGTTTTATTATTCGCCCTCTTGAGATGCTCTTGAGGGCAGGCAAACATCGACGACCATACAGCCTATTCAGGTGTTTATTTGATTTAATTAGTTTTCCGGAATGCGCGCGCACCTTTAATGGCCATAGACTAAAAGAATGAGGTTTTTTTTTGGCTTTTTTCTTATAGCCACGTACAAAATGGGGAATTTCCAGTTTTCTTTATTACAGAAAAAACAAAAGTTATATTTGCGTGACAGTTTTATTTCTTAAACACGTACAAGTTGAAATTATCTATTTAAATACGAAGTTGTATGAAATGAGCAAGCAATAGGTATCTTGGCAATAGGTAGGATCTTTTTTGTAATAGAAACTTTTTTAAGAACAAAGCAACTCAACCAATAAAATTTTAAAAAATAATTCTATAACTCACATTGTGAATAATAGTAATCAAAAGTCACAGTTTGAGTTAAAGGTGTCATTGTGTGCCTAATTGCGGTGAGCCGGGAGCCATTTTATGAGCAAGTGTGTTGAAAATAATTATTTATTTTATTTATAGGCATTACAAATACAGTTCTTATTTATAGACATTATAAATACAGTTCGAATTTTATAATGCCTATAATCCGTCGCAGACATCGAGCACACATTGCATATTTCTAAGTATTCCAGAATATTCTTTCAAGGATATTTCCTTTTGGTCTGAACTAAAAAATACTTATGTATATTATCTAAAAGTGCTAATAAAATATTTTAGGACATATTATGGAATATTTTATTTCACAATATTTTACCTTAAGGGCACGATCTTCGGCCGCAGTAACTTGCAAGCAATTGAAGTGAGGTGCACGAGCCACTTTGTTATAAAAAAAGTAAAACAGTCATGATAAAAAAAAAAAAGAAAACTTTTTAAAGAAAAATTAATGGTAAAAAATTCTTCTTTTTGCCTATTTTTTGACATTTTTTTTTAGTTTAACTTTGATATACTATAAATACAACCTGAAAAACAATAAAAAACTACACTGTTTTCGGAAAAATATTTGATTGTTTACTATTGAATCAAAAACAGGCTGTTTTCGGAGATCCTGCCGTTAAAGAAAGTGACATTTACATTGGTAAATAAAACCCAATATGTTTTTTTACTTAAACATTTTATTGAAAAAAAATTTCATCCTAGATTGAAAGGCAACGTGGTATTGTATATTATGTTAAATAACATTGACACGAAACATTCACTGACGCTGAATCATACGACGAGGTGGCCGCGGCGACACGGGTCCGATATCGTACTCGTATCGTACACTACCCCTTTTTAAGCTTGCATAAAAGTGACAAAAATTACAATAGCTATGCGATGACACATAAAACTAAATGTGATGAAAATAATTCGAAATCGGTGCTAATTCGGTAACACACACATCTTTAACTGCTGAATCTGTGGTTTATTCTCTAAACTACATTGACAGACCTAAATCTCGTGCCATTCCATTCATAATGCTCGTTGCGAAAAAAAGATGATGGCACTAGATTTAGACTTGTCATTTAGTTTATATTTATATTGCGTACAACAGAATTATCATATTATTGTTTAAAAAAAACATGCTATCATTTTTAATAATAAAAATGTAATCCTTGGAAAACAATTGTACTACTTTAAAACCTGCCAGTATGTGTGTAACCGTATTAACACCATTATAAGACTATAGCAACGTGAAAATATTTTACATAATTCTTAACTATAAAATTAAAAAAATAATAATCTGTCAATTAATATGGACGGAAAAGAGATGAAAAATTCTCCGTCCCTTTCCCGTCCATACTAAATGATGTACATACGCACAGTTAACGTAAACTCGGATACACTAGACCCACAGGATGTTATTTCGAGAATGACCCACGTCGCCGCGTTACCTCCATACAGGTTAAGGGATATGTGACGGATGGCACTTATTGTTAACGAACACGTACAAACCATTTGAAAACATAATAATTTTTCCACAAGATTTATTCTCAAAAAAAAAACCAAGTACACGCCACCGCATTTTTTTTTTTTTACTTATATGGAATGCCTTTAATACACTTAAAAATAACATTATACACATCCTATATGCATACAAATAGATAATAATATATGGTTTAAAATTTTGTTCACAAGTTAAGGATGATCGAGAGAAGATGGTCCCAGACACAATTCCGTACAGTGGTTCTACTGGAACTTTTCAAAACGTTAACTGTGCGTAAATCTGTCATTTAGTGTGGACGCAAAGGGACGGAGAATTTTTCCATAGCCTCACCATTCATACTAATTGACAGAATTACGTACAGTTAACGCTATTTTAAATAAGTAAGCTTAAAAGTTACACTAAGGCTTCAGATCAATGTACTCGTAATTTTGTTGCATCGGATTGCACGTATAGTTCTTGCAACTGACATTGTTTTATCAGGAATGCAGTCTCTGATTTCTCGATACTCACTCGCTATTGACTGAAGCTTTTACAGAATCGGTCTACAGGTCTATCCTACACATTGGCGTGTTTAACAAATGTCCGTTCACGTGCCTGGTACTGTACGTTTGTGCTTGGATACATCTTAAAGAATTCGTAGGCCAAGACTTGCGATCGAAGAGCGGCGACTGGCAGCGAGTCAAATGTACAAAACTACATAACGTTAATATCATAATATACGGAACATGTCGAGTTAGAACGAGAATAACAAAACTTGCACCAAAGTTGTGGTCATCACAATGCGATAATCGCTTTGTTGCTATTGGCTGAATCTGTTGCTTGCCAAAGCTACATTTTTTTTAAAGAATATTAGCCAAACTGAAGTTGACTAACATTCTCCTATCCCCTCCAAATAAGCGGAAAGCTTGTTAGGAGTGGGTACGACAATAGTGCAATGGGTGGGATTCGAACCTGCGACCTTACAGTTTTCAATCCGCACCTTTAACCGTTGGGCTATTGAGGCTTCTAGCCATGGTCAGCCAATCAATGATTGCGATAGTCACAATTTGGATGTCATATTTTGGTGATAGATACAGCCTTAGTTTTTGAGACAACTTTTTCACTTGAGTGAAATATGATGAGTAAGATGAATGTCATATTGCTTGGAGAACTAATTTTCCAAATATTTGACATATCTTACTACTGTTTGTGAGTAAACAAACTCTTCATTCTTAACGTTGAGATTTCTTGATAACTTAGTGGAAAGTGTAGGCACGTTCAAAAACTACAGAGAACGGGAATAGAAAACGAACCGAATTAGGAAACGATAATAATGCCTATGTCTAAGTAATAAAAGTGATTATAAAAATAAATAAGGATCTCCCCCGTCCCACTTACTTGAAAATGTTCCACTTTTGAGCAAAACTATTATAGCACTTTTAGAAAACCGTTCGAAAATAGGTGTTTGACACTTGTTTATCCCCACTATTGTCCACAAAAAAAAAGGTACGCACTCAAATCCCAAGACAGCTCTCTTTTTTAAGAGACCTTAGTTGTAAGTATAATAAAACGTAACACACTGCATTTCGACCCCTCCGTAGAACAAAGTCTCATCTGCTAAATTCGCAACTTTAAATTTGAGCCTTAAAACTCACATCTGCAAGGCTCAAATCTCAAGTTATGAATTTAGCAGATGAGACTTTGTTCTACGGAGGGGTCGATTTATATAAGTAGACTTATGACTCACAAGATATGCTCCCGATCGACGCAAGACATACGCGGTGTAAGATACAGCATACCGCAAAAGTAGTATATAGGTATAATTTCCCGAATATTTTTCATATAATATCTTACTAACGTGTTATTCTAAATTAAAAAAAATTATCCAAGGATATTGTGCATTCAGCAATTGTAATCAAAAATGGTTCAGGAAAAATAAAAAAAAATGTATGAAATGTTAATAATTATAATAATAGAAAAAAATTCAAAATACTATTTTATAGGTACACCGTTCCTTATACCGAGTATAGCACGTAGTTATAGAATAAAAATCCAAATCACTTACAAATAATATTATATTTTAATTAATCTTTAATTAAACGAATCTGTGTGCCTTCAACGTTTCAATAAACCTCGAGATGTCCGATGTATACATATTCGGTTATTGTCACAATTTAGCAAGCATACAGTGTGGAAACATAATACGACACTCCGACCGAGAGTGTGAGTCTATTCTCACACGAAAAAGAATCTTGTTCAGTTAATCGCGCTGACAAAATAATGTTTCTGATATGTAAGCCGAAGGTTAAAACGAGCTTTTGGGACGCGAATAGGTACGGTGATTACTGAACTGTACGTTTGCCAAGCTGCGTTCTTTATAGCACATTATATACTAAAATAAAATTACTATTAAGTAATAATAATCAATATTTACAATTATAGTCCCGAGTACGACGCCCGACGGATTCCATCGTTTTTGTAAAATGCAAGCACCGTTCTAATATGACCCTTCTTACATCGCTGATAAAGTTGACATTTGTTTGGCGTGACGGCGTTATGTCGGTCCAACTTGTATCATGAATTTTAACTTCTAAAATTATCAAAAAGATAAACCTAAAAATTGCTATAATACAATCATAATAAAATATTGTGTAAAAACAACTGTTCAAAATAAAAATAATTATAACTTTCAATTTGTATGGCGAAGAGATTTTGAAATGATCAACATACGGCGCTTATTATTCTTCCAATATATATTAACACTAACTCTAGTAAGTTAGCTTCTTTGTATAAGTTACACGCTTTGACTTATAGCTAAATTCAGATAGTAAAATTATATAACAGGCAACGAAGTATAGTTAATAAAAATGTAATATAACGCGTTCAAATAAACGTACAAATTGGATGGACACAGCCTACCGACAGCGCCTGGACGGTGTGTGAGAACTTGTAAGAATATCGATAAAAATCACTACACTATCACCCCACCCGGCCCACGACAACCTAGCCCACGCTTTTGCAATTTATTCGCTCGGTTTCAAACAAACCAAGAAAATGTTAGATCGATCCTTTTTGGCACTCATGGTAAATGCACCTTCAGAACGTAAGGCATATGTAAGGTATATGTTGTTGGTTAAATAAATATGAGTTTTTTTTTGCCCACACACAAATCCAAAAATTTATGGATGAGTAATCTTAACTCTACATAAAAATTTGAGCATCCCTCTCAAAATAATAAATATTTTTTGTTTAATCTTCATATCAAAGTGCCAATTTTACCATTATCTAGTAACGTAAAGTTTAACCGAGGAGTAAAGGCGTTCTGACAGTTTTTATGTTTAAAATGTGTCAAAACGTCGACATTGATTCGTCGGTTAATCGTTATTCTGCGATAGTGAAATTGGCACTAAAACTAATTAGAACTAAACGTTTTTATACTTTGAGGAGTTTAATATTAACGAAAAATGGAAAAACAACATAAAAATTGACTTTTTTCTCGAGCCACATTCCTGGCGCGGCTTGGTGCGAGGCTAGGCCGCGTGGGATCGTCTGCAATTATTGCCTTTCTGGCAAAAGACTGTAATTGTACAAACCTCGATACATTACCGTCGACGGCCTCGCCGCCTCGCGCTGCGTTCGAGAGACGACACTACACAATTATTCACGACATACCCGCATATTCATAAAAATTTAAAACGTTCTTTATTTGAAAGATTCTATAATTTGTGTTGCTTTTCAACCTAATATACCTCTTTCCCAACCCCGACTTTCTTAATCTGCATCATAAAATATGTTCTTGGTCTTTCTTTCTTGTCTGGTCTCTATCTTTCCCTCAGAAATGTTAAGTCTTCATGTTTTATAAATTTTTTGCACATTTACAAAACCCAACGTGGACAATTGGACATTTTAAATTATAATAAATAATGGGGTATGCGTATGATACAATATATAAAAATATATTATTACAATTTTATAATGCCAATATAAGAATACACTACCAATACTATGTTTATACTTACAAATACATATAAATATCATCGTTTGGAAAACGGCTCAAATCATGTTGACTAAATTTATGGTCCACAAGTTTTTACAGCACACTAAGTGCTAATAGCAAATTACGCAGAATAAATATAGGAGAGTCGAAAATATATTTTGTATCAAAACAATCACAAGATTACATTGGCCGTCAAAAAATCCAAACGACGTTGAAATGTTTACAAAAATTACTATAATACTTATTGATTTCGAATTCTCGCAGTTGACTAAATTTTTTTTCGTGTGTACAAAATATATCAGCATAGACAAAACTGATTGTTAAATTCTGCTATTTGTGAGACCCTACACAAAAACCGTTGAGAAATAGTATTGTCGAGGTGATCTAAAGTATCGATTAGCTTTTAAGTATTCGAGGATAACTACTGAATAAAAAACAATCATCGACTCTCAGGTCTATCTCGAGAACTGTCAAACCCACATTTTGACACAAATGTCAGTTTGACAGTTCTCAGTTGGCATATTGTTCTCTATGGCCACTGGAAATGTCAAAAACAGAGAATACAGAAACAGATCGTATTTTTGTTGTTGAAGGGTATTTAAGAGGGGGTTGTAAGATGTTGGAAAAAAGCCGTTTAGTCAACTAGCGAGTGTAGTCTGTTGTCGTGCTGCACCGTGGGTGGTGTGCTGGGTGCCGTCTCGTCGCGTCGACGCGCGGCCGAACGCGTGCCCCGGCGGGTGTAGTCGGATGTGCGCGGTCGCGGTATTACCTGGCGACACAACGTACCCTCATTATTATTTACTTCTACCCTCACCGCACTGGTTTTTTTTTATTACGAACAATGGCGGCATCTAAGAGCAGTGTTTTTATACTCTTGGGATACCCATACGAATTTATAAATATTTCGATTTATTTGTAAAAAAATTTCAATAAAAAAGCAAAACTCCAGCAGAGATTGACTTGAAATTGACGTTTCACCTTGAAATTGAAACACTTTGTGAGTGATGATTTTTTACAACCATGAATATTTGGAGTACCAAAGGCGTCAAAAATGTATTGCCGGCTTTGCATATGCGTGGCAAAAAAGATCAGATAAAATGGGGGATCAAAGTATGTATCAAAGGAAAAGGAATGTGGGTGGTAGTGCGTGCGTGTGTGTGGGTGGTAGTGCGTGCGTGCGTGTGGGTGGTAGTGCGTGCGTGCGTGTGGGTGGTAGTGCGTGCGTGCGTGTGGGTGGAGTGCGTGCGTGTGGGTGGGAGTGCGTTGGGTGGGAGTGCGTGCGTGTGGGTGGGGTGAGTGCGTGTGGGTGGGAGTGCGTGCGTGTGGGTGGGAGTACGTGCGTGCGTGTGGGTGGGAGTGCGTGCGTGCGTGTGGGTGGGAGTGCGTGCGTGCGTGTAGGTGGTAGTGCATGTTTGTAGGTGGTAGTGCATGTTTGTAGGTGGTAGTGCGTGCGCGTTTACCTGATGTCTACATGTTCTCGAACTGGTCGACGCGGCGCTTGGTGTTGCCCTTGCGGATCTCGCGCAGGGTCTTGTACTTGTCGCGGCCTTGGCGCACGTTCTCGCGGTGGATTTTGTCCATCGCAGTCTCTTTCGTCTCATCCCGGGACTGCGCCAAGTCTTGTTTCAGCGCCTGGAAATAGAGGATGACTATTATAAATCGTTCTTCACAAAAAATGGAAGCATGATGTGCAAATGCTTGCTGTTCAGCTAATCCTACTAATATTATAAATGGTAAAGTTCGGATGAGTGTTTGTTACTCAATCACGCTGCAGCTACTGAAGCGATTTGGCTGAAATTTGGTACAGACATAGATTATAGTCTGGAATAACACATGGAAAAAGTGAGGCAGATTCAAGTCCGTGCTACACCTCGGTGAGGTCGGGAACGAGCGCGTGGTACTCACCTTGAGCTGGTTGTGCAGGCGCTCGGAGCGCTCGGCCAGCGTGCGGCGCTCCTCCAGCGGGTCGACGAGGTCGTCGGGGCCGCGCGCCAGCTCGCCGCCGCCCGCCTCCGAGCCGCCCTCGGAGCCGCTGCCCTCGGCCGCGTCCCCGTCGGCGCCCTCGCCGCCCTCGTGCAGGTGGTGGTGCGTGGGCGTGGTGGCGGCCGCCAGCAGCGCCGCCGCCTCGTCCTGCTTGCGGCGCGCCTCCTCCACCTCCTCCTGCAGGCGTCTCGTCTCCGTGTCTTTCACTTCCACTTCTTGTTGGATGCGCGATACTTCCTCCTGTTTGGCCGCGATTTCGTCCTCGAGTTTCTGACGCTCGGCAGCTTCCATGTTCTGTAATATTAGCAAAAATATATATTATTAATGAACGTTCATAATAACTTTAAACTGTTTAAAATAAATCTCTAACTTTTATAATTATTGCGTTTTGTTTGAAGAATAAGTAAATATGTTGAAAAAGTTCCCAAGTTACAAAAATTTCGCATATTTTTACCCGACTTCAGAATCATCCAATAGATTGATTGGTCTATAGCCAGATAGGTACCTTGGTCTCCTCAAGGCGCTGCATCATGGCTTGCAGCTCGTTCTGGCGCTGCTCCAGCTCCTCCTTGGCGGCTTGCAGCTGGCGGAGCTGTTCCTCCAGCCGCCGGATCATCTCCTGAGCTTCCAGCAGGTTTGCCTGGAATCAACACGGGAGAACATTCAACTATGTGAAACAGATCTTCCTTCTTAATCAGCGGAAAGAGAACAGAGGTAACATCGACTCGAATGCACGCCAATCTTTATGGTCGCTCTGAACTTGCTCTGAACATAACTATACTTCAAGTGCGACGTAGAGGAATACGCTGGTTTCGATCTGTACGCATTTTACAGCTTATAACTACGCCATTTGCATGTTCATTTTTCCGTAGAACTGGATGTGTAGTTACATTCAAAAGTTGTATGGTTGTATGGTGCAAAATTACATAAACTCGTTTTGAGCAAATGATGATGAAAACTGGAAAAATAAAGTGCCATACTAGGTAAGTTCTTCTAGATAAGTTCAAATCCTGCATTCGACTGGGAATGAACTACTCCTCAATAATTGGTACCTATTACATTATGCATAAAAATTTTCCATTCTTAAGCATAAAGGAAGAAAAGTTAGCCACATTAAAGAAGGGGGTGGAAGGCTACCTGTGAGCGTTCCATCTCCTCCTGCATCTGCCTCAATCGGTCCTCATACTCTTGCTGCTTCTTCTCCGCGCGCTCGCGGGCCGCGATCTCCAGCTGGAGTTTCTCTCTGGAAATAACACAACCACATCATCATTGGAATTTCCTGATAAATTAGAGCATTTTTAACCGGCTTTCAAAAAGGAGAAGGTTATTCATTTAATTATATATTTTTTACTAGCTTTTGCCCGTAAATTCCGATCCTCTTTCGGAAAAAGTGGTTAATCCCATTTTGTCAGAAAAAATTATAATATAAGGGTGACGTGATGGTAAACAAATCGCAGAAAACTTTTCGGGAAAACGCCTAACAGACGCACGTGGCTGGGTAATGTGGCAAGAACATCCTATGTGCTGTGCTCAACGCGTCTCTTACGAATTTCTGCGAGAAACCATTTGTTTACCTTTTAGGGCAGCTAAGGAAAATAGATTATATAAGGTGTTGTAAGGTGGTGTAAGGTGTGTAAGGTGTGTAAGGCGGTGTAAGGTGTGTGCACCGACCTCTGCGCCTGCTTGGCGAGCTTCTCCTCGCGCGCCTGCGCCTTCATCTGCTGCACGTCGATGGTGTCGGGCTTGCGGCGCCGCATGTAAGGTGGTGTAAGGTGTGTAAGGTGTGTAAGGCGGTGTAAGGTGTGTGCACCGACCTCTGCGCCTGCTTGGCGAGCTTCTCCTCGCGCGCCTGCGCCTTCATCTGCTGCACGTCGATGATGTCGGGCTTGCGGCGCCGCATGTAAGGTGGTGTAAGGTGTGTAAGGTGTGTAAGGCGGTGTAAGGTGTGTGCACCGACCTCTGCGCCTGCTTGGCGAGCTTCTCCTCGCGCGCCTGCGCCTTCATCTGCTGCACGTCGATGGTGTCGGGCTTGCGGCGCCGCATGTAAGGTGGTGTAAGGTGTGTAAGGTGTGTAAGGCGGTGTAAGGTGTGTGCACCGACCTCTGCGCCTGCTTGGCGAGCTTCTCCTCGCGCGCCTGCGCCTTCATCTGCTGCACGTCGATGATGTCGGGCTTGCGGCGCCGCATGTAAGGTGGTGTAAGGTGTGTAAGGTGTGTAAGGCGGTGTAAGGTGTGTGCACCGACCTCTGCGCCTGCTTGGCGAGCTTCTCCTCGCGCGCCTGCGCCTTCATCTGCTGCACGTCGATGGTGTCGGGCTTGCGGCGCCGCATGTAAGGTGGTGTAAGGTGTGTAAGGTGTGTAAGGCGGTGTAAGGTGTGTGCACCGACCTCTGCGCCTGCTTGGCGAGCTTCTCCTCGCGCGCCTGCGCCTTCATCTGCTGCACGTCGATGATGTCGGGCTTGCGGCGCCGCATGTAAGGTGGTGTAAGGTGTGTAAGGTGTGTAAGGCGGTGTAAGGTGTGTGCACCGACCTCTGCGCCTGCTTGGCGAGCTTCTCCTCGCGCGCCTGCGCCTTCATCTGTTGCACGTCGATGATGTCGGGCTTGCGGCGCCGCATGTAAGGTGGTGTAAGGTGTGTAAGGTGTGTAAGGCGGTGTAAGGTGTGTGCACCGACCTCTGCGCCTGCTTGGCGAGCTTCTCCTCGCGCGCCTGCGCCTTCATCTGCTGCACGTCGATGGTGTCGGGCTTGCGGCGCCGCATGTACAGCTCGTGGTTGCCCATGCACAGCGCCAGGATGCGCTTGTTGACGCGCACGCGCGGCGCGAAGAACACGAAGTCGGGCGCCTTCTTGTCGATCGGCTTGATGATGAACTTGCGGTCGTTGAACGAGATGTTGCGGATCTCCGACCACGGGAACCCGATCTTGGGCGTCAGTCTGGGCATTGTAAAAACGGTACGATTAGAATGAATTCTTACGAATATCCTATGATATTTTGCTAGGGTGAGTTATATACTCACAAAAGAAGTGAAAAATTTGTTCCGAGCGACGAAGAGTATAATAGAGTATTTCAATGTTAAATGACACAAATTACGACAAATATCTGCCATTACGCGCTTCATTTACCGCACGCTTGTAACATATCCATCTCTTTATAAATATACTATATCATAGCATTAGCTATATATTAGGATATTAATCCTATCGTAATTATGCGCTTTACTAAAAGATGATGAGATTTTAATGTCACACATTCCACACACTTCTCCATACAAAAGTATTACGCTGATTATTCTAGCTTTTTATCGTTTTGGACCTAAAACTTAGCGATCGATTTATATTTACATTATCTATGCCATAAGTAAAATCGTCATTATCAAGCCATTACCATCCCACTAATGATCCCCACTCTGAATGAGAAGAATTTAGGGCACAGTCCACCACGCTGCCCAAGTGTGGATTGGCAGACTTCACACACCTTTGAGAACATTATGTAGAACTCTCAAGTATCCTTGGCAGGCTGCACACACTTTTGAGAATATTATGGAGACCTCTCTCTGCTGATTTCTCTGGTCCCCTAACAGATTTCTTGATTCTATTTGCCCATATCTTTATAGAAAAATTGGGCAAATTAGTGAAAGTTAAATTTGCTATCAGCTAAAGAAACTAATGTACATTAATATTAAACGTGTACCGATTGGTGTGGTGTAATAAATTGTTTATTGTCATGTTAACAAACAAGTTCATTTATCTCATCCGGCGTCGTCGCGACCGAAACATTGTTTTATCGCGCTTTTCAAGTACTTGGTAACGAAGTGTGTCGGTGATAAAAAAAGTTTTTTTAATGTCGATTGTGTTGTTTTCGGTTTTTTCATAGAGCATTGTTTCGCACATTCAAATATGGGCTCAAGGACGTTTTCTGTACATGCAGTTTCCAGTGACAACATAAAATAGCAAAACTGGGATTTCAGAGTGCTGGAGTGGCGATCCCGCGCCGGGAAGCGCAGTGGGAGCAGATTCCTCACTATTTCGACATACGACACATCAAGCGTGTCGCAGGGAGCCGAAAGAGATACAAGCGGCGAAAGACAGAGACCTGTGGGTGTCCATGCAAGAGAGCTTTGTTCAGCAGTGGACGTTTATCGGTTGTAAAGAAGAACAAGACAGCAAACGTAAAGTGTGTCAGCGTTGGACCTACTTGTCGTCCTTCTCATAGATGTTGAGGCCCAGCGCGTCGACGCCGAGCCACAGCTCCGTGTTCTTCTTGTTGCGGATCTCGAAGTAGTTGACGCCGTACATCTCCAGGTCCTGCGCGATCTTCAGGTACTCCATCATGGCGTCCTCGCGCAGCATGCCGCGGTGCTCCTGCCACCAGTTCGTGATGCTCTGCTCCCACTCCTCGCGGGACATCTGGCGGGGGGAATACAGGGTTATAGCCTCAATAGCTCAACGGGCGAAGGGTCGAACGGAAACTCGATAGGTCGACGGGTTCAAACCCTACTTTACAATTAATATGGAGGGGATAGACTAAGATGCTTTTTATTTTTTTTATAAAAATTACAGGGAGATGGCCCGCCGTGGCCGAACATCCATCATTCATGGGACAGAGCCCGGATTTTAAACTTGCGTGGGGACATAGGTCAAACATATTGTAAAGGTTTGTTTCATGAATTGGGTCCCAATCGAGCCGGACGTCACGCTCGAGTAGGGAGCCGCGGGTTTCAGGCGGCGGCGCAAGACCGAGACCTGCGGAAGTCCATGCAAGAGACCTTTTTTTTTTTTAAATATATAGACTAGCGCTTGGCTGCGATCACACCTGATGGCAAGTGAAGATGCGGCCTAAGATGGAACGCGCTTGCCTAGAAGATGCCTATTCACTCTTGATTTGAAGGTACCCAAATTATAGTTAGAGGGAAAAACGGAAGCCGGAAGGGCATTCCAAATCCTAGCGGTGCGTATCAGGAACGAAGAAGCAAAGCGCTAAGTGCGAGTTCTTGGGATTTCAACTACGAAGGGGTGCAGATCTTTTCTATGCCTTGCGTTTCGATGGTAGAATGGTGACGGCGGAACCAAGTTGAAAAGTTCAAAGAAAGACCTATGTCTAATAATGGACGTCCATCGGTTGATAAAGAAGTAGTGGTAACCTTGTGCTGGTCAGTGACGCGCTGTGGCAGCAGGCGGTCGTTGGTGAGGAAGCCGGGCGCGTGCACGGCGGGGTTGTGGTCGCCGTGGCGCGCCTGCACTGCGTACGAGGCCAGCAGCACCGACGTCTCCGGCGGGCAGTAGATCTCGTCTGATAGGATGCCATTCTTCACCTGAAAAGCAGTCAAAGCCAAATTATGTACTGTACAATGGAAAAGGTTCTTTTTGTAAGGTAAACAAAGACAATCAGAGAGAGAGTTCAAAAATATAATCAACATGAAAAATTTAGATCATTAATTTTCATCATATTATTAGAATTTTAGGATTAGGAGATATTTTCCTGAGCGTTGTTGTCTTCTAAGTGAGAGTTATCACCCTGAGTCTACCGGTCTGGTGGCTTCGGCCGTAGCTAATTACCACGATACCAGCAAAGAGTGCCGCGTTTAGCGTTCTGGTACAATGTAAGCAGTGAAAGCCTTGGCTGAAGTCTGTTATAATTCAGTGACGACTTACAACTGGCGAGGTCTCCTTTCGAATGAGGATTGCTTGACACATTTTTGAGAACATAATGGAGAACTTTCAGATGTCACCTTTCACACGTTTAGCACATCATAATAGGATATAGTACAAGCGGTTTGTTACTAACTTGTAAGTAAAAGAGTTTGAGCGTAATCTCCTGTATGATCTCGTCTGCGACGTCCTCGGGATAGAATTTGGCGCGAAACTTGAACTGCAGCGGGTTCTCTTTCTTGACGTCTTGTTGCATCACCTGCAAAGTTGCAAAGATAGGTTAGAGAGACTTGCAATAAACTATAGAGTGTAGGGGACACATTTTGATTTCCAGAAGAAAAAAAATGTTGGGACTAATTTTATTTAAGAATACAAATCAAAAATATTGGCATAGATACTCGTTAACATTCATTAAATAAGTTCATGAGTCATTTCTACTATCTACGTTACTACAACTGAGTATCGTTAAATCTCCTAATGGCCTTTCATTTATTTATGTAACGTATACGAAGCGTTAAACTGACTCTAAGAGTGAACTTTTTTAAATGTATACCAAAGTAAATCTTCAAGTGGCACTAGTTTAATGCAATAGTAATAAATAAAATAAACAATTAGCGTCTCTGGATAAGGCAATAATATCTATTCTTAATATTACCAAGTAAAAAGTAAAGAATATAAATTATTTGTTGAAGAAGTCAATTGGATATTGACTTTTTCAAAAAATTCGCCATGAAAATAGGCTGATTTTGAGAATACCAGAAAATTATCTTTGACAAGGTTTTCAATACCTTTTATTTAGCATACTTATTTCTGAACAATTTAAAGGCTTTTTTCGCTACCTTTTGCTAATTTCAAAACGTAATATGAAAGATCTGATGTAACCATAAAACCATATGTAAAAAGTCTTCATATTTTCTGCTTAGCACCACTTGATTTACTTCTCACGACTGTATAGAGCTTACGTCACCGCGGTTTAAATTAAATACATGTGTCATCACAAACACATTTGTGATGAGCGATGCAAACAGAAAACAGTCGTACTATATTATAAGATTGAAATTTATCGGAGAACTTCCTTAACCTTTGCGTCGGCCTATAATGTTGGAATGACAGCACAAACATTGTACCTACTTGTGCAATTATGCCAAGGCTCCCAGTGATAAAGTTAAAAATAATTACCCACATTGCTAACTACAGCCTTAATTACTTAATGCGAATGATTACAGCAGCCTTTGACTTTATTTTTAAAATGATAAAAATTGGAAAGAGAAATTTGTTGTGAGAATCTGTCGTGTATCCTTTATAACCGACGAATGACAAATTATTATCTATGCTTAAATAAAAGCGAGTGAGTTGCTAGAAAACACACGCAGAAAATCAGAGCGAAACAGTAACTTTTCAGCTGTTCTCAAAATCCTTGCCGATTAACAACAAAGGATGTGCATACTGATATTGAAGTCCGGATAAGTAAACACCTCGTATTTAATGGTCTTGGCTGTGGATTATTAATAAGCCTAACAGATTACCCTAAAGATCATAGCTCACTTACAAGACACCGCTCCCACATAACATCCGCACGAATCGACCGCCACGCGTGGAAAGCTATCAGTAAGCTCGCTGTCCATGCGCGGTCAGTGAAGAGGCCGCTTGTGTAGTCTCAAACTCTTTTTCAGACACATTCGTGACCGCACGGTTCAAGCAAGGTCCCATCCCCACGCATCTACAGTGCGTGGACTTGGGACACTTGCTTGAAGGACACACTAAGCGAAACGTCAACTGTTGAGTGGCTTAATTGCCCCTTACCGTACGCTATTTGCTATTTTATGTTGTCACTGTAAACTGTATGTACAGAGCACGCCCTTAAGCTCATATTTGAATGTTCATTCTTTTCACTTGCGGGAGGGTGCGGTGTCGTATAAGTGAGCTACGACCTTTAGAAATTTAAGTTGTCTTACCCATCTGGAGAACGGTAGCGACCCTGACTTCGTGGCGTGCCCAATAGGTCCAGGGGAGCGTTAAAAAGGCAACAATTAATTACAATTCAGCGCCAGTGTTAGACAACACGCGACTCAGAACAATACAGTCACGCGGCATAATATGACATCGGAAGAATAATAAGTACCTATGTACTTCAATTATGTGACAATGGGTTATGTAATTGCTTTGCAGAAAGTTGTTTTAGAGGTCCTTTTTACAACACATATAAATAGCCAATATCATACATGCTATGTACTAACAGGTAAGTATGTTATCTTTTAATTCTGTTCTAATTAGAACAGAATTTTAAATGATAAAATATAATTGTTAAACAGAATTCTGTTCTACACAATAACTTCACTTAACTTGGCAGATGCAAAAATTGTGTAATCGTTTTCATCAATATAATACATATAATTATTCTATTAAAAAAGAGAGCATTGCTGTTAGAACTTTCAATTTCTTCACTAGCTTTTGGTCACAGCTTCGCTCACATTAAGTTTGATTTTTCAAACCGCTATTGTAACCCCTTTTAGTTAGGGTTTTAATTTTCAAAAATTCTTTCTTAGCGGATGCCTATGCCAAATTTCACCTCGATCGGTCCAGTGGTTAGAGCTGTGCGTTTATAGATCAGTCAGTCACCTTTTTCATTTATTTATTTAGATTATCATCATCGTCTTCACCCACTACCGACCATTAATGGTCACAGGCGTCTTCTCTCAGAATGAAAAGGGTATTTTCTCCAGACCACCACGCTGACCAAGTGCGAATTGGTAGACTTCACACACCTTTGAGAAAATTAAAGAGGATTCTCAGGCATACAGGTTTCCTCACGAGGTTTTCTTTCGCCGTTTTGTTCGGGATATATTACCCAGACTTAGCTTAAGTTTTCATATTAAAAATCGTGTTCCGAGTTACGTCAATAAAAGATTTATCTCAACGTTTATGTCACGTTCATTTGAAAAGTTACATTAGCGTAGGTAGGTATTATAAACAAGTTTATAGCAAACTGAAGGTAGGTATGTAGGTATACTGTAGTACAAGTTAAATAGCAAACTAACAGATTGCAAAATGTTATCGGAAATAGGTAAAACATGCTACACTGTACGAGTACATGATTATTGTGTGATTTCTCTGAAAGTAGCTTACGTCAAAATGCGTTAAATGTAGGTAAACAATACTACAGATGATCAAACAGGTAAGCCCACAAGTTATGCTTAATGAGTTAAGTGGAATTTTGGTGTAACTTATCGGATGTGATTCATGGCGAAAAATTTTTTTAATAATGTCTAATAAATTCAATTTGTACATGGTCAATTGGAACTTTCTGGGCAAAAATTTTCGATTTTTGAACAAATTTCAGAATCTTTATTTCAAAGCTGGACATTAAATCTCTCTCATGAGAATTTCTTCACTCTACGGTCTTGTGCCACTCGTGTGGAAAGTAAACTCTTTAGAAATGCCATCTGAATAAGAACGTAAAACTGCCATTTTCTTTTTCTGTTTTCTTCTTATACTTTGCAAGACAATAATTAAAAAGACGGTGGTGGATGAAATATACCTATTGTTTGCTTGATCATATTACACGTCATCCATACAGTTTTTCAAAGTGTAAAGATATGTCAAACTCCAAAAGTGCCAATAATGTTGTGGTGTTTCATATAGTCTGAAGAAATTATTATTGTATAATAATGATACATTATCACGACTAGCTATCAAAAAAATTTAAGTGATAAGGATTTTTAAAATTTCCCTGTTGTAGCGTGCGAAAGTTATCATTTATCAGTGAACATTTTCGTCTGCGGGATCTGATAAGATATAAATTTGTGTGCCATGTTATGACGTAACCCCCTCAGCGAATTATAAACGTAAATAGCGTTACAAGCGTCAAGTTTTGATTAAAAATTTCAAGATATTTTTTATTCCAGAAAAGAGTTAATTGAGAAATTAAATTATGAGTTTTAGCTAGTCAATACTAATATTTTATAGATGCGAAAATGAGCTTATTTTTTGTATGGGTATAGTTTTTTTTTTTTTCGTTTTTTTTTACGACAGTTTGTGCTAGGAATAGGTACAACCATAGTGCTACAAAAAAAATTATAATATATTGTAATATTTGTTAGCGTAAAAAAACCATAGTGCTCCAGGTGGTGTTTGAACAATTTGGTTTTTCACTTTTTTGAGGCTATTTGAGGCCCTGAAGTGTAATATGTTACTTTTTATTCCAGAAAAACAACATGTTCCCGCGAGATTTTAATAAAACCTAAATCCAGGCGGACGAAGTTGCGGGCAAAGAATATAATTCACACCATTATAGGTACTAGCAATACAAACTAGCATGACTACATTCGGTCCCAAGCCTATTACCACATCGTCGGCCCTATCGAACGCTGCTTCTTCCTCGTCTTCTTCAGGCGAGACCAGCTTCTTCACGGCCGTTGTCACACACCTCGCAGTCTTCTCCACGATGCTCTCTGGCTATATATTTTTTTATATAAAATATTTTTTATACACCTGTGACCTGTCTTAAACTTAATATTAGACATAAGGTAACGGGCCTGAAGAAAGAAAAGGCGTGGACTACACCGAACTACATTTAAGAATTAGAGGAAATTAAAATCTTTCTCTTGTTGATTTTTTAAAACATAACATTTATTGTTGAGTCAATCGCGCTCCGAAGGTTCCTAACCTTATAAGAAAGCTTATAGGTATAGTTATTCGTTTAAATTGTTCAAGCGGCTCAAGATATTTTTTCTGATTTGATCAAGAGTGTCGATTCAGGCCGCAGACACCCTTACAAACCCTAAGTAGGTCAGAATTCATTGGACAAACTTGCAGTCAGTCGGTCAACAACGCACTCAGGACTGTAGCTTAGAATGCTTAGATTGAGCATTGTGCAATAGAGCGGCATGGCACTCAACACTGAGCAAGACTGAACATTAGAAACGTAAACTGCGTAGGTCAGAAGGTACTTGTTGTTTCGGCGCATACGCCGTGAACGCGTCGGTTGTGTACTTGCTGTCAAATTGTAAATGTCAAAGTGTTATAAAAGTCAGTTGTCATTCGTAATTGCAAATTCATTAAAAGCAACCAATATCCAAAGTTGGTCTTTTCATTTTTCTGCCCCATTGTCTGCCTAAACAGACATATTGATTTGACAGCAACTACACAACCGACGCGTTCACGGCGTATGCGCCGAAACACTTGTAGTATATGACAAAGGTGCCCCTTCACGTAGATACAGTTCATACGAGTATCTGTGATTCAGCTGCCTAGATTGAGCAATCAAGCGGCATGGCGGAGAGCGCAGAAAGGTGCGGGAGCGGCGAAAGTGCGGCGGTCAATAACCCCGCGAGCGACGTTGCGAGTTCGCGACCGCGTTCACTGCAGTCAGCTGTTCTTGTGCGGGCATTCCTGACGCGACCTGACGAGTCCTAGAACCCTCCGGTAGAACGGTGCTTTAAAATTGCAGTTTGGATAGAGTTAACTGCAGTTGTCATAATTGAATCGCAACTGCCAGCCTAAGGCTGAAATCTATGAGATCGCACTCTCAAGTATCATCAAGACTGAGTCAAGTCAGAGCACGCTCTATAAGTCTAGGCCTAAGTTACTCATAGTCTTAGGGTTCCGAGTTGACTCAGGTCTGGTTTAACTTAGAATGAGGAACTATACGATTAGGTTTTGGGAAATTAATTGCTTTATCAGTACCCACGATTGGTCTGGTGAGAGGTTCTACGACTAGGTAAGGTCCTATTTTTTGAGTTGATTTAAAAGGTAAACAAAAGAAGGAAATCTTCTCGGGCAAACGCGTAAGTGAGGTGCTTTTCCTGTTTCGTAGACGTTCTTATGTTTGGTTTTTCTGTGTCACGGTTGCATTGTTAGTTCGTGATGAAAGTCTTTTGCGCCAACACAGCGCGTTGCTTACGCGTTTCTGCAACGACCAACTTGTTTACCTTTACTTTTGTCGCTAAGGAAGTATAAATTGTAAAGCCAATATGAAGTTAATTTCACTGTTGAGTAGACCAGTTATACGGAAAAACCTGTGTTCGATTTAAAACATGCCCATTTCCCATATTGAACGTTATAAATTTTCCTTATCAAAATACCGGTTCGCGTACGCCCGAGAGAAATCTCTGATCACATTACAGCAAAGTGCGGTCAATTTTAAATCAGGTGCGTATGCGATCACCGATGTGATCGTGAGGCCGTGAATGAGAAATGGCGACCGTGTGAGTAACCGAGTAGACCACAAGGAGACATTTCTCTTTGCCATTGATGCAAGTGTGATTACGCTCGCGTCTGACCACTGATAAGTACAACACAAGGGCTTCTCCTATAGGTGATCCATGTTCTCGTGATATCGCTGAGATTCAAATTATTTTTTTGCCTATAGATGATGCATTAATTAGAGCTACCCATGCGAAACCGGTGCCGGTCCTTATTTGCGAATATGCAATAATTTAATCCACAGAGCTTTATAATCTATGATTAACAGTGGAGAGGCTGCTGTTCTACCTGGTTTTAGACTTACTTGGTTGACGCCATTTTGGCGCTGTAGGCACTAATCAGATACGAGTGTCTCTGGAACTACATAATAGGTAATATTACAAATGCCGCATCGACTTCTACAATAAATCTATGCTTTCATTGTTGTTGTTGTATGATTTCATAGATTAACTATTATATATAGTTCAATTTGCCCTTATTTACTCTTTGGTTCAATTGTATACATTAAATTAAATTAACCTTGTGTAATTGTTAACTGGCAAACCCGCATTTGCACCTTTGCTTATACGCATGTCGGTTTGCCTGTAATTGGGTGCACATCTGAAATGTTTCTATAGATGTAGTATAATTTTATGTAATTTGTTAATGTGATTTCCTGTTGGCAAACCAATAAATAAATAAATAAATAAATAAATAAATATAGAGGTCGGTGTGCCATTTGCAAAATTATTAGTTCCAGAGACATTCGTATGTCAAACGTAGCGCTTCAAATTGATCCATAACTAAGCTTTCATTTGCATAGTTTCAGCAAATCCAGTGTTAAACATAGATTAACTGTAGTGATCAGTGATTTAATCTCAATGATGTTATGCCGCCTAGTCAGCGGCCAGCATTCACGCAAGTTGCGGGGCTAAACCGGTCGTGTCGGCGCGCAGGTACAGGTTATTGAATGGTATTTGCTCGGTAAGTTAATACTAAATGAAGATTGATACGCGTATGCGTGGCAGCAAGGTCGTCCCAGGCGTCACTTTCACTAACCGTCTGCCATTCCAAAGTCACTACTCTCCTAGACGATCGAAATTGCTGTTTCACTGACGTCTATCATCAGCTGTGGAATTGTTTCAAAATGATTGCTACATGACGATACTAATTACCTCTGATTAGCTGAGTATATGGCACCCTTGCTGCATTATTGCATTTTAGCCAACAGCGAGAGAGTACTAGAGTTTTAGATAATTCCATAGCCATCGTAATTTTGCTTAAAATTCCACAAAAAAAAATTGTAAAGCTCTCTATTACCTACCTCTTTGGAAATAATGGCTTGGAATATCGAAAAAGACAATAAATACGTATAATATGTACCTAACTGCCTGCTATTTTTAGACTTGGATAAACTATTTTAAGTTAAAAATGTTGTTCTAAAGTTGGAACTTATAATAATTACCTTATCTGCAATGCCATAGGTACCTAATAATAATAATTCAATACCGACAACACCCGCTTTATTATTTGTTAATTATAATTATAAATAAACGGATAACGTTATCGCATGTAATAATAATAATTATAATTAAAATCAAGTTCAATGCTCTACCATGATTCAATAAATACAATTTTTGCAAACAGTATAACGGCAACGCGTCGTATGTGTACATTGTAGATCGAGAATATCAACATACGAGTAAGTACTAATTCTTTTACACGCAGATACATGCTCGACGAACTAGCTCGATAGAGCCCAGGCATTCGAATTTGCTTGAAGGATCTCAAACACGTGGCAGATCTAGCAATAAACAAGTAGGTATGAGGTATATTCAGGATGAACAAAAACATAGATATACCAACCGCCTTTTCCGGGCTTTGGCTTAAAAGACAGTTCAGTGGATAATTCCACAGGGATGACTAACGCATGTCTTTGTGCGGCTTCACCAAATAGCCATATATTGCACCACAGCTGAGCAATCATACAGTTCGAAATATTTGTAGAGGTTTTTCGCGAGCTTGAAGGATAAAGCAAGCGGGTAGAGTTACCATGTTTCGAAAATAATCTAAAGGCTAAAGCGTGGCATTTGGCGAAATTTCCATCCAACATGTCCAACATGTTATGGAAATCTAGTAAGGCAAGTAAACAATTGACGTCACGTCGAAAAGTAAAGATGAAGATGTTTTTTTCATGTCACTAACGTAACATATCTTTATTTTTGAAATAAAAATAACTTAAAAATATAGTTAGCCCTAGTGTACAGGCTCTTTTCAAATGCTTTATCGAAAAGTCACTGAAATCATAGTGATTTTGCTGCAAAGCAAAATATTGAGTTATGAACCAAAACGTCCACGTTATAACTCGAGTAAGTATGTACTATTTCCGAACTGTACGCTAGCTTATCTGCATGGAGCGGTCAGCGATGCGCGACGCTGCGCCGCGTGACCCTGTTCCCACGACCGCTCATCACCAGGTGACGAGACCTCTGCCATCCCCGACATACCCAGTTAGCGTCCTTGGCTCACTGAACTGTTCGATAGCTAAACTGTGGGTTTTGATGTGAAAGTTCTTTCTCTCCCTATGCTACGTGACTTTTAGAACATATCTATCGAACGTGCGGCAAAAATGCGTTTTTATTATACTGCGTTTAATGTGTGTATGACAAGCAAGATAGATATAAAATATCGATATCAAAACACGAATGATCTCAATATACCTATGTCACGATATGCTCAAAATTCTCCAAGTTACATATGACGCAATGAGTTTATCGTCTGGTACCTAAGACTCAGAGATAGGTGGCAGATTTTTAAAGACAAGAATAAACTACTTTTGGATTTAAATTTTAGATTCTACAAGTTATATCCATGGACTAAAAATAGATCAAAAATCAGTAACAACTAATACATAATACTAATGTAAGGATAGGTCGTTCAAGTACTCGTAGAATAAGTTAAATGTTATAGGATCATCGATTTCTCCGTCCAAAAATTCTCAGTAAATACTAGCCAGGTGTTAGGAAGTAGGCGATGTGTCAGCCCCGTGCCTAGAAGAACAGGTAAAGATGTCGATCCTGTGTCTGATCTCTTCCTGAACGTATCGCATTTCCGTCCATTCGTACCATTAGAGTGAGGCAATAGAGAGTGCACCTATGTTTGTACATAAAATTGGCCGGATTCGGTCGGAAGGACATTATTATTGCCAATATATAAGGTTATTGTTGCCAGTAGGTAGCTGTTATGTACTAGGTACTGCGTTGGATTACGAATAACTCGTAGCTTGCACTAGGCAGTATTGAGGCCGTATTTCGTATGCCAGCCGATAATCATAATTATCATTGAGGACAAAAAGCGGCATTCCGTGAGCACGAAATAAATCGCGTGCGTGAGATCTTGTGTTATAGAGCTGACGATAATCTACACTGTGGGTTCTCTTTGTATCGACTTTAATAAAATAATCCTTTTAAAATTAATCGCTAAACTAGAAGGGAAATATTCATGGCTCATGCCCGCAACTTGTCTGCATGGATTTAGATTTTTGATTTTTTGATAGTCTGTATCTGTCAGGCCAGGCGCATTTCGCATAGATATAAAGCTACAGGTACCGGGCGGGCTCAATTTGTCAAGGTTAAGATAATAGAATAGAGGCAACTTCTTAGACTCTTAGTGATTATAAATGTAAGGTAATTTAGCTCTGTGCAACCCAAATTGTACTTTATTGTGTGGAAGCGAGAGTCGGTATTCATTTAAATGATTTTGCGGAGTGAACCAGAATGCATAACAGTACAGGTACCTACCTGTAGGTACTGTTATGCATTCCGTGTCTGTATTCAGGATACAAGCTGTTTCTGTATTCGTCAAGATCCATACAGTTTTTGAGCCGATAGATAAAAGTAAAGCGACCCATTCTACTAATTTGTATACGTATATTGTTCGCATAATCAGTTTACCATTCTCCATATTAATAATTTTATATTATAAACCCAAAATTGTGATTGTTTTGCTTTTCACGACTCAATCAGATCTTTACATGAAACAGAGATAAGAAGGTACATCCTAAAGACTGACATAAAGATTCTTAAAATCCAACAAAATCAAGTTCTCGCGGACTTTATAAAAACCTAAACCCACTCAGTCAAAGTCTTGACGAAGTTGTGAGCAAAGTTAAAATTTTGTTCAAATATTGGCAAATATTGTTGATATTCTTCTTGAGACTAGTTAGTCTGGATATTAAATAGGAGGGGACCGCATCCCGTGGGATTTGCCTGGCGCACCTCAATTATACGACAGTCTGGATCATTATTTCGCATCTGTGCACAGTCTGCGATCTACGGACTGTCTTTTGAAATATTATAATGTCTAGAACACAACCTTTGGGTCATAGAAACCTTATGGGAATTAATTCAAAATAAGTGAGTTTTCCTGTCGGTTCCTACCTAACTCATCAACCAATGATGACTAGGGTACCTTAGAATTCGAAAGCACAAAATATAATTAATTAAGGCTCTTTCTTCCAGGGATATTCACCTATACTCATCATAATGTGATGTCAGCTTAAAGTTGAAGCTTTGCAGTCAGCTAAAGAACCGTTTCTGTCGTAGAACCACTTCTACACTCAACGTTTTAAAAAAAACTATAATTTCCAATGATTTTTGTGTTATACAATCGTAAATAATATTCGAATGATACTAAAAATAACACGAGTAGTGTAGAAATGTCAGCGTGCATGATACGAGAACCGGTATTGTACTGGTAACAAGTTTAGAATTAATTATTATGAATAATGATCATAATTGCCGCGATGATGATGTGATGACTAGATAAATATATAAATACCGACTGCCTGCTATTAGATGATAGAAGAATTTTTAACCATGCTGGACTTGACTAATCTCCTCTCCCTCCAAATAAGAAAAGGAGTCGGTACGAATCAATCGGTGGGAATTGAAATTATCAATCTCGAAACCGTTGAGTTATTGAGACTCAGATATGAATTTCTTTAGGATTTTTCCCACCAAACCAAAGATTTTCAAAAGGAACATAATATTCTTGAGAAATTGACATAAACGAATATATCTATCTAACGATTTAGATGACAGATACATTGAAGATTGATAGTTTAAAACCAGATTAATTAAAATCTGCCAAATTTGGAGACAACCGCACTAAATGACAGATTTTAAAGTACCTACCTAACTTGCAAGGTTACAATAGGGCATTAAATTAAACGATGACGTCTACTAGGACTATACTACTAACAAATTATTATTGCTATCGAGAGGAAATCGTATAGGTATCTCAAGTAGAAATCAGATGCATAATGATTAATGTTTGAATCGTTAGGAATTTGTTAATTCTTAATTACTACGTTTCTCAATAACTGAGTTATCTAAAACGTCAATACGTTTAGTCATAGCGGAACTCGAATGAATCAACTCTAGCTGTACCTATTATTACATTATATACGCAAGTTACAACGATCTAGGGTTGCCAGTTTCCATCCTTGCTTAATATTCTAGAATCTTTGACGGACATTTTTTACAGATATTCCTTGTTAGTTTAGTCTCTTTCCGGTCGTCAAATATTCATTTCTCATATTTTTATTTCTGTAGTAGGTAGGTATATTTTAAGAAAAACCTCTCTTTGACACCTGCTCTTCTCTTTCTGATCTTAGACTATGTCGATTACTTATTCATATCCTGATCCTGAACAATTCAAAAAAAACGAGCGTTTTCAAAATTTCTTATCTTATATTTTCGGGCTACGACGGTAAATTTGACAGTGTATATCCGAATATTGAGGTCGCTTGGTCACGTTAAATAATCATTTTTACTTTTCTAGAAAACTAAACTTAGACAAAAATTACAGAAACAAATGTGAAAGTGTTCAATTTTATTCATCGTTATCTTAAAAATGAAAAAGAACAAATAATGCAACCTCAAAATTTTTGTGGCATCCCTATTTACATAATAAACATTTTAAGTATAATTTTAAACAATGATTCCATGTCGACTGAAATGGTAGTGACGTAACTGAAAATTATTTACTTCTAAGTATCGCGTTTTGACTAACGTTCAATGTTTAGGTACAAACAATTAGTAATTAAGTAGTTCTAACCGGTGTTCGTATCCAGTATTTAAAGTTTTTTCTTTTATAAATGATCGTAACTGACAAAGTCATCCCATGGTTGGCACGATTCGCACATTTCAAAGTAGCCCTAATAAAGGGCTTTTTTTCTTAACGTCTGATTTTCACGTTTATTATTGGTAATTTAAAAAAAAGCATGAACGTTACATAAAAACATATTTTTTAGTGTAAGTTCTTCTAATTTTATCCACAAATTCTGAAGTTTACTCCTTGAGAGTTTCCTACTAAAATGGTAGCATTATTCTCTGGCAACACAGCGCATAGCGGGAAAGTTGACCGAGGCGTCCCGAACACGCGTTTATTTACGATTTCACCGCATCTAGTGTGTCGTGGAATCGTTATTCAATATCGGTGCCACGCGTGCCGGCGAAGCTTTTTGCTTAGATCACGAACAGAGCACACAAATCAATACAGCTCGTAAATCAAACGCAGCTCGCAGCCTAGATGTTACGCGCTAACCAGGAAAAGGTGTGACGGTTGCCTATTCGAGAAAAATTTAAAACAGAAATTGATTAGAAAAAAAATATATACATTGCAGGACATAATTACTACAAAATTAAAATGAACAATATTATAGTCAGTCCAGTCAGAATCTTTTAAATATAATTCAAGTTGATTGGGTTCTTGAAAATTACTTAAATACTGAATGAAGTCAAATACTGACGTAGCACCTTTGTTTAGCATAGACTTTTCATCCTATGACGTCACAGGCAATTAGAGAATAAGACAAGACGCAAAATTCAAAGAAATTAAAAAAGGTAGAAAATATAAGCATTCAACAAAACCTATCGAAGACTCAACTGAACGCAGGTCTCTCAGATGCCGACCTAATACGAACTATAGTCTGATTTTTAATTCGGTGGAATTCTGACAGATGTCATTTTATAAATAGAGCGAGTCATTTGTATGAAAAACAATATTACCACCTGTAGTTCGTTTTTACCCCAAACTATCTGTCAGGCATTTGTCATATATCTATGTGCGGCCATTGATTTTTATTTGTATAAGTTTCAATTTATTATCTTTTTTGTGGGATTTTTTAAATCTCTGGTAACATTAAGATACGTCAGAATTCCACGGAATTAAAAATCAGACTATAGTAGACATCACAAATCCTTAAGAACATTATGGAGAACTCTCTAGAGCACAAGTTTCCTCACGATATTTTCCTTCACCGTTGTAGCATGCATTCATTCGTTGTAAATTAGCGTTACAACGAATGAATGCAAAAATGACAAGTTATGTGAACAGCTAACCGTACACGATAGAGGAATAGCGTGTAAGTGCTGAATTGCTAAACGATGATTATTATGGTACTTGGTAGCGACTCGCGAGGCCGTCGGGTGACGATTACGTAAGTGCGATACTAGTTACGAGTTACGACGGCGACGCTGAGGCAGCTATGTGGCGATTGTACCCAAAATGCACTGAGCAATTGAGTGCCATAAATATTAGGACCTGTTTTTCTGAAGCGTTTATCACCAAAAAGAGTAAGTTTATAAAGAGTGGCCGAGATTAAAGATGACCCTAAGTCAATAGCTGCACGGATGACCATTCGGATGACAGACTTTGGAGCTTTACCTATCCCTATTTGCCCCTCCGGCCGTCGTTTTTTGAACTTGTAAGAACTAGATTACCTTATTTGAAAAATAATCCTTTTTTATCATCACCCTCACCTGGGTCCATAATTGAAATAATAAATCAAAATGTCCTCCCGACTGAATTGCCATCTGGGCGGGAGATTTTATAGTGCACAAGTGTGGGCGCAAACACTGGTGCACATTCAATTCCCTCACTCTCATAGTCCGATGGGACGGAAAATCCGACATGACCGGAATGAGATTAGGCGCAAAAACGACGGTTTAACGTGCTCTCTGAGGTATGAGAGTGACTCGCCACCGACTTCCTAACCCCGGGCTAGTACTGAAATTTTCTTACCAGAAAACCCAATACATTTTTGGGCCGGAATCGAACTCGGGACCTCGTCATACGTAGTCGAACTTGCTAAACACTAGACCAATGAGGCAGTTAATAATTGTACCACGTCAGACACGATGTTGGTATTCTAGTCGGATATACTAAGGTCTAAGGTGTTACGTCCTCGTAATATGTCGGAAACCGCTATAAGGTCCGGAGACGTAATAAATTATGTAGCTGAGTGCAGTTAGCTGTCAACAAGGAGCCACATGCTCGGGTAACTACTGTCACTACAAGATTCATGGGACACAAAAGAAATATAGGTAGAGTCTAGTTGTTTTTAAAGGTCAAAGATGAAAGATCTCATGTCTTCAATTTCTATATTCAGTAGATAATTTGCGATTTAAATTCACTTTGTACCGAGCCTTGGCTGGTGCATACTGGCACCATATGCTTCATAAATATGTAGTGGGTCATAATGTGAACCATCTGGCAAAGTGCTATCGCATAAACAATAGTCTTTTTCAAAATTTCAACATGAAAAATTAGTCATCATCACTCATCATTTAGCTTCCTCATATTTTAGATTTACGATTGATCAGTCACCGGAAGTAGTAACTGGAATTGATACCTACTCGTATTGATACTCGTATGCAAGACATCGAGCCTTGCTATGTTACATCGGCTCATCATCGGATCGGCTAAGCTAAAACTAATATGGTATACTATTAAATTGTAATAGCTACACAATAATTTTATCACGTTTTGTTCTGATAAGAGCAACGGGTGAGTTTCTTGCCGGTTCTCTTCGGCGGAATTTACTTTCCGAACCGTTTTCCGTGGGAGTGAAATAAATAATTTTGAATTTGAATATATATAATTTAGGCTGAAGTATTCTTCAACAATATTATGATCGTTTTCTTTATATAAAAATTATAATATGAAGGTATTTAGAAAAAAAGGTGTCGAAGGAAAATCAAACTAAAAGAGAAAACAAAATAACGTCAATAAAGTAGTCACGAAAAAAAAAATTTAACTAACCATCTGTTTCAGATGAAACGATATAACAAAGTCGATTTGGGAGGACGTCGCCATTGTGACCATGCCGTCGTGTGGGTAATTAAATTTTAGCCGTTAAACTTTGTACTACGATCATTCGCTAGTCGCCTTTTTCGGTGACTAATTCTGGGTGACATAAACATTAATTTTAAATAGAGTCACTTAAAACAAAACCGTTTATGATTTAACGTCGGGTTGGTGAACTTTGGTAAAACATGCTTTCTTGTATAACATCAACGAAGTTACTGTTTTTGAATAACGAATATTTCTGAGGCTAGTGACTTTTCCGCTGGTTTAAATAAAATGTTATAAGATGCTAAATCTAGCGAGAAAAAAACGTATTCATTAAAATAGGTGTATTGGAAGATTCAACAAAACTTGAAATTGCATCATTCATCAATCAAAAGTAATATGTTTAAGCGACCAAAAATATAAGAACATAATACTTAATTTAGTTTCGTTGATAAAGATGACCGCATTTAAACACACGTCGCTGAGTCACACGAATGTCATTTGCCTCAGAAAGATCACCTCGATGCAAAAACACAATGATGTGATGTGATCAACCTCGAATGAGAAACACTTGCCCAGTTGCGACCCGCCTACGGACAAAATGTAACCAAAATCTTGAATCAAGTTTAAGGACGAATTTATGTTAGGTAGTAAGTAATTCTTAAACCGAGGCGAGTTGATTTATTCAAGTTTTAGCATCTGCAGCTTCGATTCCACCACCAACTAAACTTCTGGATTAAGCGTTTCTAAATACATACATGCGATAGTTTGTATCTCTATCAAATAAGTATATAATCGTTTAAAATCAGTCAGACAGTAAACATACTCGTTGATACATTCATTAACAAGGAATATTATGAGTACCTATGCATTGCGGTTTACCACGATGTCACTTTCTACCACCAGGTATAAATGAGTCGAGTCGATAAACATAAAAATTAACACACCTGTCTGTTCTGCCTGAATGGAAGAAATCATTAATGTAGAAATAAGAACTCTACTTCTTCCTTTCTTTGAAAATGCTTTCTAATTTTGTCTTCTAACTTCTATCGACAAAAACGAAATACGGACGAAAACGATAACGCAGAAGATACAGAGAGACGAGAGTTCTCGAGAAGAGAGAGGTGGTGCAAGACCGAGGCCTGTGGAAGTCCATGCAAGAGACCTTTGTCCAGCAGTGGAAGTCTATCGGTTGATAAAGAAGAAGAAGACTTTTATCGATTAAACTTAATGGGCAATTTGCCAGCGGATCAAAACACTCAACCTTCACCCGTCAACACTCAATAAACATAACTCCATTAAGGAAAATGTGCAATTGCCAGCGACGAGTTAGCATGTCACTCACGTTACATGTCGTCACTCGGATGTTCTATACTTTTGTCCGTTTCTGTATTTGCTTATATCTTGGCAGTGAGTAGGTACTGCGTATGCGAAATAGTTTTAGAATATTGATGCGTTTGCTGCCAATCGTTTCTTGTTTTAAATCAGATTTTTAGTTCGAAACATCACGGGAACCCAAGTTGAAATGCATCTCTAGATATTAGAAGAGATCAACTTGCCTAGTGTATCTCATAATGAAAATAAATTAATTTGGTTAATTGAAACGAATCTGCTTAAACTATGAATTCTTGGGAAATGTAAAAATGCAACATATTGAAGACGTTAGTCGATCTATTGAAAGAAAAGCATTTTTTAAGTAAGTATTAAGCCAATAAATTGTACCTCAGCTAACAGTTATCGAATCGTGTCTACTTTACTCGGAGGCACGTGCCTGTTTCCATTTTCACGTTGTAGTCTAGATACGAGCGATTAACAAGGCAGTCGCTGTCGTTAACGCCGGAAATAGATTCATTAACGACCGCTCAAGACACGTAAGCGTCTGCAGTTATAATATAGCAACTAAGTTACATGTTATTGTTGTTACTCGTTACAAGAAATATTGCTTTGTTAGCTAATCAGTGGAAAACTGAAGTTAAATAAGCTAATAAAAGTGCTTGTAAAGCAGAATCTTTTAATATCAACAAAATGTTAGCTAATAAATAATCAAACAAGTCACGTGATGTTACCGTTTCAATATTTCAAGCACTACGATATACTATAGTAATGCTAGAGAATGCTTTGTCATGTCAGTCAGAGGAATTTAATAATTGCGCCCTTATTGCTCCTCGAATATAACTCCACAGCTTTTTGGGAACAGGGAAGTTTATAGTTTCATTAGAATATTAGAGTTCTTTGACTACCAAGAAAGTACTTGATGATTCCAGTTTGACTTACATGAATTTAGCTATGACTTTACTCTTTTACTTAACTGAGTATAAGCAATAAGCATCATCACATTTCATTGCAGTTAACACTTTAATCACATCTAAAAATTATCGCCGCTAGAAATACAATGTATCACGTACTAGTAAATATTTCAAATGCTTCGTTAATCTTTGACTATCTTCTAATACACGATTATGATACTAGTAGCTAGGAGCCCGACCTTTCAGGATGAGTTAGTTTGAACTCTGCAGCTGTTTAAAAGTCAAAATAGCTGTGATTTGGAATAATTTATTCTGATGGTAGATATATTTAACAGACTTTAATATATTTCAGTTTCTGAATTTTGCTGACCTTGTCTGAGCATTATCGCTAAAAGTGCTGAAAGTCTTTCAAGACGAAGAAGTCTTTGGTTGAGCGCACCGAAATCAATTTGGAGTCTGTTTGGAGTTCAGCTCACAGAGTCAAGTTTTACTTTACCATAAGCTGTTATAAATGTTGGTACAAAATAAACTGTGGAGTGGAATTACCACCGCCTTCGCATATTTGTTTTTAGCACCTTATCATTGTTATATTTAATATGATAATGTCGGCTGACACTCCTAAATCCGGTTACGAAATCCATTTATACATTTGTGTTGTAATTTAGATTCTACATAACATTTTTTAGTAACCATCAGATAATTTTTCATCGATAGAAAAAGGTTGGATTGAATGAAAACAACGAGTCAATCTAAATTAAACTGTTTTCGAAAGACAATTATCAGAATTGTTTTCTCAAAGACCGTTTTGACATCGTTCTGCCAAGTTCCTGGTTTCCCAAAATACTGAATCCACAGATGTTTGTGAGTTGTGACAATATTTTAATTTCCTGACAACTCCAGCTAGGAATTTCTATGTTACTAGCAAATTCAGTAACGATTGATAACATTTTGAGGATAAAGGCACGTAGGTATCTTACCTTTTTAATTTTCATCTAACATCAAAAATCAAATATGCATAACCGATAGGAATTTACCGCAACCTACAATCAAGAACTGGTTTGGTAACACTACACCTGTAGCTGCAGTCTTACTCTTGAAAGAGATTCCAATTTCAAAACGATGTCTACATGATTTCAAACAATTTACTATGCAACTGAAAAGAAACCGAAACCGAAGTATGGATGCACCTACAGCATCGGCAGCCTCAAATATACTATTGGATTTCGGATTCGCAAATCATAAATCAAGTTTTAGCACAAAAGTACCAGGGCACAGGAAATCGTATAGTTGTTGTAGTTATTTGCGAGCTTTGAAGAAAATAAAAATACATATACTCAGTATGTATAAATATTGCCAGCAACAAGGAAAAATCCAAAATAATAAGAATTAGGTTTTAAAAAGAAACAGGTATAATTTATTTTGTACGTTATCATTGATTAAATAATCAAGCTAAAAAGTCAATTTCAAACACGTCGTTTTCAAAGTGCGATCAGAATCGCTTTCAAGAGTAGGCCCGCTGTTTACCCATTCACCGAGCGGAGAGTGGAGACAACGCGTAGAAATACGGGATTCGAAGACTCAATTGATGTAGAAATCGGACATTGTATAAAACACAATGCCGTAGGCTGGCGACAGGCCGACAGACTCTGTCTTTGTCACTTGTTGTGAAACTTTTGTTTCATATTATAGTCATTTATTTATTTATTTATTTATTTATTTATTAACATAAGGTGTACAAATAATACTTAAAGCTAGCATCAAGAAAACCACCCGGGTTTGTAAAAAATGCTAACAAGACTTAAATCTAGGTAGGTAGGTATGTTGACAACAGAACATTACTGCTATTTGAACATAGTGAATTCCCAACTAACAAAATGCTCTTAATATAAGTCATATAAGAGTTGTGTAAACGTTTTCGAAAAACTGAATGGCATGAAAATAAGTCATACAAACCCTTATACAACGCGATTTTGGCGCAGTTACTATTTCTATAAAGTCGTATTGCTGTCATTCAAAAGTCATAAGCGAGAACAGAGTAGTGTTGTAATATTATCATTGGTATGAGTATTTAGTCGTATAGTTACCATAGCATTCATAGCGCAGACGTTTATCGAACCAATGAATCTATTTGATGCAGTATTGAAGCGCTTTCAATTATAAATAATAGAATTTAACTATTAATAAATTCTGCATATGTGCAGACTATATTTTTATACTTTTATACTATAAGTGTAATCAAATTATTTACAAGTTTGAAATGGGATGTGTTTATGTTTAAGTTTGGAAAACTTAATGCGAATATTACTTTAGGGACCAACTTTTTAGGTTTATTAATAAATTTTAAATGCCCCCTTTATTTATTGTGTATTTAATTATTATTTTTTAAATAAAAAAGAAATTATTATGCCATTATGACTTACGAAATACTTATATACCATGAATACTGCTGTGATAAGAGTTCAAACTCTTAAAGAACACCTTCATCGTGCCATTATAAGTTACAAAATACTTGTATACGATGAATACTGCTGTGTTAAGAGTTATAAACTCTTGAAGAACATGGCGTTCTTTCATTACGAACCTATCAGAGTTCCCTAAAACATTTTAGTAAACCGTTATTTGTCATTCCAAAAAATACTCGTAGTTTTTTACATTAACATAACATTTTAGAGACCATAAGTTTTTTGGGAATGCGGCAAAAAACATATTTTGTCAACGTCGAAAAATGACATAATTGTCGGTTCCCAACTTTATCCGGGGACTAGGGACCGTTGTGTTGTGTCGTTAACCATGGGGTAGGTATGGCCATAATGACTTTATTGACATGATTAAGGTTTCTTTAGTTATCAGGGATAAAATGTAGCCTATGTGCTAATCCTGGGTATGAGCTATCTCCATTCCAAATTTCAGCCAAATCAGTAACATAAGAGACATCGATTTTCAACAGAAAAAAAAAGATACCGGCCGAATTGATAACCTCCTCCTTTTTGGAAGTCGGTTAAAAAATAGGTACGGAACCATCACTCTCTGTCGCGTTTATTGGGCTTGGCTGGTTTACATTACTGCGAATATATTTAAAATGTCATGTTCACATGCATAGTCTTATAGCAGCGTTATTAAGGTTGTAATACCAGCCAAAATGTCCCGCCTAAAACGTTTGTATGACTGTTTATTTTCTACGATTAAATTGCTTTATAGCTATTTCATACAAACGTTTGTACAACGACTTTTATTACCAAATTGCATTGAAACTTAAATGCAATATACATGATGCCTGTGCAACGTCACATTTTAAAACTTGCTAATATACGACACCTATGTGACGAAATAATCATAAAAGCTTAAAATCTTATGACCATTTTGTTAGTTGGGTTATCATAGTTGACTTAAAAAGTAAGATTTTCATATTAGACGAAATTGAGCCACTGTAACTGAATATCATTTTAATGTTAAACGAGAGCTCGACATCAGTATTAAAAACTTCAATTTTAATGTCTTTCGCTACTGCGGCGTGTAGATGTAAAATTTTATAATTATTTGCTTTAATAAGCATTAGACCGTAAAAATAAATTTCAAGACTAAGGAATATTCATAAAATATATTTGAAAGAAGAGACACAAACAAACAACTTCACATTAGGATTTCTCAAATTACCTTGTATAAGTAGATTTTCTAAAATTCTATAACTATCTTGTCTCAGATTTTTAGTTTTAATGAATATGCTCATATTTCGACCGTTCCGTAGAACAAAGTCTCATCTGCTTAATTCATAACTTGAATTTTGAGCCTTAAAAATCATATCTGCAAGGCTCAAATCTCAAGTTATGAATTTAGCAGATGGGACTTTGTTCTACGGAACAGTCGATTTTTTTCTATAATTTTAGTATAGTTTTATAATTATTATAGTTTAGCTTTTTTTTATACAACAAAGGTATTGATTATTATTATCGTAATGTCGAATCCGTAACCAGTTGTCCTTACTTAACCTTAACTAGGCTATGTCATTTATTTTTTTGGCAAGTTGTACACATATGTACAAGATGACATTGCTTTTAGCGGGTCAATGTCGATGAAGGATATGGTACAGGAAAAACGGTGTTAACCGAAGGTAGAATAACAAAATGTCGGAAGCACGCCCCGACGTGAATCACAATTGAACTTTGTTGGAATAGCAAAGTGGGTTAATAGATTTCCCCAGACTCGTTTTACCTTCCTTAAACAAATTCAGTGATTTCTTCGGCATCAAACATTACACCACCGATGACAGATAAAAGTTAAAGGAACTACAATCAGACTTAACGTGACAAAAGTAGAGTTAGCCTTTAAAACTCGTATAAATAATAAGAGTATGCATCATATTATAAATAAATAATGGACAATAAAACAAAAAATACCCGCAGATCCTGCTTTTCTTAATGATACCACACTGAAGAGTGAAATAATTTCCCAAATAGATGCGATAGGTGAAACAACTAGCATTCAGATAATGCTAGAGCGTATCGCAGCACCATTTTTGTATTCAGGGTTAGAAATAATGCTGTTATTTAAAAATATATGAATATTCAATATCAGCGGCTCTACAAATCACGTCATAAGCAATAAATCGATTATTTGATTAAATGATGTGCATTTGGCAAACGCACGCAAAACCGTAATCTCGGCAATAAATCGATGAGAACATAATGTTTTCACGAATAATAATATCGATTCAACGTACGCAAACTTGAACTTGCTGTTCAGCTAAAAATAAACATTTCATCGGAATCGCACGAACATGAAGTTTCGGACGCCAACGCATGTTCAGGGAGAAATATTATGTACGAGAGCATAAAAACGGAAAGTCGAATAAAGGTGAGTTACACCCAATAAGTAAATTTTGAACTAAAATCTAAGCCGAATCTTTGTCCAGTTCAATGTACGCTTTGACCCTTTAACAATCATTGGTTGGGATCACAACGCATAAAAGTAACATAAATATTAATTTCAATTCAATATTTCATACTACGAGTATCTAGACATGAATCATTGCAACGCGTCTAAACCGAGTGGCCTTTGCCTGCTTTTATCTACTACACAAAGTACTAACCTTCTTGTAGAGCTTAATCCACGTAAGGTCGCCCTTGGAGTCTGTGTACTGAAGGCCGAAGAACCAGACCTCGCGCAGGCCGATGGTCTTCACCACCTGGTCGAATAGCTGTTTGCCCGTGGTGGTCTGCTGGATCGCGAACTCCAGCTCCGCGTCCATCGTCGTCACCCGGACGTTCATCTAGAATCATTATAACAAAAATTAAAAATGATATATTTATAATTATACAACTTTTATTAGTACAGGTACTGAGTACGCGCGCATACTTCCTCTGAGCCGTTTTACGGAATCTAAAGAATAAATAATTGCCGAAACTTTCACCATACTATAAAGGTAAAGTCTAGCAACTTAAATGAGCCATATTTTAATTAATACCATTGTGGAGATAGCGAGCCATGAATAAATTTACAATTTAGCTATAAACGCTGTTTTAAAACACCGAAATTGTAACTCTGACAATTCTCTTAAATTAGAACTGGTTATCGTTAAGTATGTATTTACAATTGCAGAATAAAATCCGCAAGATAAGCGTCATAAAAATAGGTTTTAATACGACTTTTATTGCTAAGCGTATATTACAGTAGATACTGCAAATACCATTAAAATACAGGAAACCTAAGTTAAATCCCAATGCTATAAAATCGTTTTCCTGTTACTATCAATAAACTAATGTTTAAAATTCAGCGGATACTAATTTCGCACCCGATAAGAGTAAAATCGATTTTTGTAATCTTAGAAGCGTTATATGAGTATTAAATTGATTTAAAAAATTTAATGCACAAGCATTCGGCACTCGAGCATTATCTCTATCGTTACGGAAATGCATAAAATTGATTCAAATATTTTATTTTCAAAGATCCTAAGTTATCCTTAAAACTTCGAAAATAAGTTTAATAACCATCAGAGCATAAAATTCAGACGCGAATCCCTTTAGGGATAACACAAAATAAGATGACAGAGAATGGATAGGCATTCGCTCTCTTTGTATTAGGACGAATGTCGTAACCGTTCTAGTATTTTTGCCTATTCCGTGATTGGTGAATTGAGTTTCCTTTCGAAGTTTACTTTACTGAATAGCATTGCAGAAATGTCAAACTTAAAAAAATCCAAATCAAACTTTATGAAATATTAACTAGAGGTACTTAGTACTTGATTGATATGACCTCTGGAGACCCATACAGGAAGACAAACTTCAAAGTTCAAAGAATTCATTAAGACAAGAAGTAAATATAAACTTGGAAATGGGCAATCCGTACAGAAATAGATGCAATTTGTTTTGTATCTATATTTACACGATTCTGTTGAGCCGCTGCCAAACGGATGTGATCTTCCGGGGGACGATTGTGTCATTCGTTATTTACAAACCTCACTTCTACGTATATGTATTACTATGAGCCGATTTATGAATTAACAGTTGCGTCAGTATTGTTTTCGATTATCGGGATAAATATAAGGTACATTTTATATTTTTCGTATAGTCCTTAGTCCTTTCCTTTCTAAGAGCCAATTTCTGCATCGCCGAATAAAGTTTTACTAAGGATTAAGATGCTTAATACAAAATATGTTAGAATGTCCAATGTATTCCTAAGATAACGGTACTCGGCGTCGGTGAAATTGGCACTGACACGTAAACAAATAAGCTCATTTACTTTATTTTTTTTATTTGTCACTTCTTAATTCTAAAGTAATACTTATGTATTTTAAAGCGAATGGTCCTCCTTGGTCAAGCCTAAGGATACGTAGATAGGATACTTAAACTGGATGGTGGAATAATAAACATCTAGAATTTATTTCATGCGTTCTAAAGTTACAAAATTTTCATCTTTGAGAACTTTCACTTTGAAGAATAGCAGCAAAGATGCAGTTTTATTTGTAACATCACAGAAACAAACCCGATGTAATTATCGTCATGTCTTTCAATATACGAGTACTTACAATAGTTCGGTCGGTTACCTCTGATAGTGATAGATAACATATTTTATCACAGTTTGTATTTCGAAATTGATTCTTTATAAATATTCCAGTCCCACTTTAGACATCATATTAGCCAATAACGCTCTCCTTGATCTGAATTTTAGGTTCCGTTTAGGTTTAGGTTCTAATATAAATAATGTGTAGTCAACTTACAGTATTAAGGAATCTATACATATAATAAAATTGTAGAAAAGTGGTGTCTGTACAATGGAAATATATAAAAAAAAAGTAGCAGGGGTTGTTATTATATCGATGCCGAACCCGAAATTGTAATTAATTTTTTTTTTGTCTGTTTGTCTGTGTGTTTGTGCACGCTAATATCAGAAACGGCTTATTCGATTTAGATACGGTTTTCACTAATATATTGTAGTAAGCTTCACTTAACATTTAGTGTTTATTTCATTTCAATCGGTTCATAAATAAAAAAGTTATGACAATTTAAAGAATCACGGCGAACATTTTTAACGTACAGAGTACGTACTACACGCCTCGCGCCTGAGCGTCGACGGTATATGTAATTCAAATTATGCTGCCCGAAAAGTCACTATTCCACGCGAACGAAGTCGCGGGCACAGCTAGTATATACTATGTTTATGACAGTCAACAAGCAGATCGTAGGTACATGTAAAATATATTTATTTTATTAATTACGTATAAAAAAATTTTTTACTTCTGTAAACCTTTACTTCTGTAAATCTATTAAAAAAAATTTAACCCAGACCCAAAAATAATTATTCTTATTTACAGCAAAAACAGATTATATTATGTATTATTATAGAAAGATCTGCACAGCAATCTCAAGATAAAATTAATTTGACATTAATTTTGCATATTTATTCTCGTTTTATTTTTCTTCAAAACTATTCACAGTACAGTCAGTATATTATTATCATGCGATCGTAAATCTCGCAACAATAGTATCGTCATAAGATATTATCAGTTAACAATGTACCTTCACGTTCATTCATCGTTGTTTCGAGGTCGGCGCTGAGCCTTGATTCAACAATCTTCCCCCATTATTGGTTGCATTGGTTACGATTTCGACCCACATGATATTGCATCTACAACATTATTATCTTTTTTTTGGGGTTTTTATCTAACTGGCATGTTAACTAATTAATTAGTAATTTAACTTACTAGCACTAACTGGGCTAGTCACATGCTTTTCTAGCCAATTTCAATACTTATATAAATTAATAAATCAGTTAAATGTTTACTATCAGTTTGTCTTGTAACATGATATGGATTGTAAACGAAATGATTTTTTAATAAAGATTTCATTTAATTCATAATAATATAATATAGTTTTTGTAAAATTAGATACAACATTAATTAATTTACTTTTGAAAGTGCCTAACTCTGTATTATCTAATTAGATTAAGTTCTCATATTCTAGGGCTCTTAGTTTAAAGTATTCTAGAACTAAATACAAATGTAATAGGTTCATCTGTATCCTAAACTTGCTTGTTTTTTAAAATTAATAATTCAATGGCAATTTTAGAAGTGTTTAGAGGTTGGTTAAATGACAATGTACCAGGGAGACCGGATTGGCCCTAGTTTTTATTATTTACTTGTTGAATAGAATGTATTACAAGCCAACTCGCTATCGAATGTATACTTGCCTTTACTTGCATCGTTTATGACCCGCATTAAACTTTAAATTGGAATCGATACTTGATCAATTTACAATTTCGTGAATCACTAACGCGGCCTTGTCTGCAGCCCGCATAATATAACTACGGTCAATTATTTAAAAACAAATTGACTTTATCAAGGGGTTGCAAATGACACCCTTGAGGTTATGAGTTATTACCTTCATGATAATGAAGATTAAGTTTCATACAATATTTTGTATGAAACTTAATCCTCATTATGATTTGTACTTTGATATTCACTTGGGAGAACTCGAACTCTAATCGTATATCCTTACAATCCTTGGTCAATAAGTTTGTTCGAAAATAAAGACCTTATTTTTGTAATTATGATGGCTTATGGAAAAAGTGCAGTTTCTTGTTGAATTTACAGTAAAATTTGTGTTCCGAACCGGTATACTAGACGGGAAAAGAAATGTAGGAATGCAACCATCCCGCTGGTCTGACGATATCATCTTTGACAAGAAGACTTGGATGTGACTAGCACAAAATCGAAAGGAATGGCGTGCGTATTAGGAAGCCTATGTCCAACGCTGGACAAAGTGAAGTGCTGAAGAAAAAAACTGAACCTGTCACAACACTCATAAATATATATTTATAACTTTATATTTATTTGATTCTTCTTAAGTTTAAATAAAAATACCGTTGGAAAGAAACCTATTTCAATGCCCAGTGGACGAGAAAATCAAAAACATTCTGTATATAAAAATGGCATGACTTATATTATTATTTTAAATTTTATTAAATTCATTGATTTGCTGTATTTTATTAGCCAGCTGACATGAATTTGAAAAATAATAACATATTTATCAGTTACAATAACTGTAATAGAGTTGGATTGGAACATGAAAGAGGCTTTTGGTTAGAACTTTAAATGAGTACATCTCTAACAAGGATCCGACAGTCATCTCTGGAGCTTTCCATTAGTAATTCATGCAATACAGATAAAAAAAATTACTCCAACTATTTTTAGCTCAACAAATAGCAATAAACTGATTAACGTTAAGTGCCACCAATTTTCTTAACGTGCACTAGTCTTCTTCTAATATATAAAAATGAATCGCTTAATGTGTTGGTAAGCGCATCACGCGTGAACGGCTGGACCGATTTCGCTAATTCTTTTTTTATTGTGTTTGTTATTGTTAGGAGAAGGTTCTTATGACAGAAAAAATTAAGAAAATTGCGCGGAAAATTAGAAAATTTAAGAAATATTAACCACCATATTAAATTATTTCTAATGTAACCGCTTTTACAATTCAAACTTTTTTGATGTAACCTTATGGCGTTTGACATAACATTGACAGAATGCGTGCTGCCAATTTCGTCAAAGAGGATGTAAAAAAACTTAAGACAGGACAACGTCTGTCGGGTCCGCTAGTTGGCTAATAAATAACAATTACAATTTAGGAATTACAAAATAGTAAATTACAATAAGGATTATGAATGTACATTTAGGTTTAAAGTCAAGTTTATTAGGACCTGTAAACTCCCATTAGTTCATGGGCGACAATGTAGACTTTAATTCATTCAGATTTTTAACCACGATGATTGATATTTGAGACAAGCATAAAGAAGCTTTAAAGCAAGCAGGTGATCTTGAATGCAATGATTCAGCAAGTGCAATGCGAGTCGAAGATAAGCAACCTAACGACAATCTAAAGACTTATCAGTGTAAACGACGGATGTTTCTGCAAAGATTTAGCAATTTGTTGCATTACAACACTCTATAGTCTAGCGAATAGAATATACGAAATTGTTACAATCAAATTGCTATCCAATTCTAAACAAAGAATTGTTGAGAATCATTATGGTGCAGTTGAAAAATTACCGAACAGTACTTTATTTTCCATTAAAACAATTTTGTAAAGGTAACTTTATCTGAATGCTAATGCAATTTAAATGCTAACATTAAGTTCTCACAATTTTGAGGAAATATTAAATATCTAATCCTAAGAGTAAGAGGTAAATGGGCAAAAAGTACATAGGAAAAAGACATGCCACGATAAAGATAAATATCTCAGTGACAACGAGACTTACGACATTGGTACACGATTATCGTGTTACAAATAAACGGAATAAGAGGTAGATAGATACATAAACAAGTCCTGAATTCTGGTTTTGCATTGGCTGCCTAGTACACGGGGGTCCAAGCGATAACTAACCACTAAAGCACGACTTAAAAACTCAAGCAACTCACCTCTTCAGGCTTAGACTTTTCATTTGTTGCTAATGTCGATTTTCGACTTCTAAACCTACGGGACAGGAACTTCAACATCGCAGTTAAAATTAACTTAAATTAGTACTGTGCTAGTAATTTTATCACTATGATGGCAAAAAGACGTCTCGACCTCACGAGAAGCCTTGGCTCAAATGTGTTATCGAGGTATCCCACTTTCGTGACTCAGAGCTGTAAACTGATCATGTATAAACAGATCCTGAGTAATTTAGTGTAGTATAACAGGTGCAAGATAAACCTACGAATACAGAAGCGTTTACCGTATAAAATTCATATGGTTACATTTTTGATGTCACATCAATAAAGCACCATAAAAGAAACATCTAAAAATTTCAATAATCTTTCATTTTTTTTTTTAATTTAGTGATGATAGACGTTCATCATCGATCGTTTTGTAGTAAGTATTCTCAATAGATGAAGATTCTTAAATATTTTATTCTGTTCGGTATTTGGAACTACGTCTACGGCGTAAACCATAGAAAATCATTACATTATCATTCTTTTTATCTGAGATTTTCTCAACGACTATTATCATAAATCCTGTATGTGATTTAACTTACGAGTAAGTAGTTACAAATAGATATAGTCGGTGTGTTTGAGCTGTGCATCTCAGTCTTGGCAAACAATAAAGATATGAGGGTGACATCATCGCCTCGCGTGGTGTTCTTGCTATCGTGTTAGAACGAGAATTATAAATTGTTGAAATTAAAGTGAACTTAGTAGATAGATTTAGAAACAATTAAACTCTTAATTGTTTTAAACTGATGATATTTCAAAAACTAGATATCTTTGGCCAAATATGACCTGAAACTTAATAATAATAACCGTTATCGTATTTACGGGGTAGAGATCCCAATATCAGGCAGAGCTACTTTATTTTTTTTTTCTGCCACGTAGAACATACTTTCGGCTTAGGCCTATTTCTTACTAAATAACTCATATTATTTCAATGAACTTCTTGAGGTGCCTAAGTAAAGCTGACGTCTTAGATCAAAAGTGGCAAGACCTCTGCTATACTGAGGAAAGAAAATTGTCAGAGGTAAGTTTGCGACAAAATAAAAAGCTTAACTTGTAAATTAATGCTAATAATATCTTAGAAAGAAGTTGAGTTAACAAAGACTAACCATTTAACTGCTGATGGTCAAAAGATTAAGATTAATTTTGATGTAAACAAATCAAGTAAACACATAAAATTATAATTCAGCAAAAATCAACTAACATGAAAAATTGAAGTTAAAACAAAGTAAACAACTAGGTTTTTAGTTACGTAATCGTTAAATTAATAGCGATAACATGTCACAAAAATATAAATCATCGTGATGTTCACTTTCTTGAAACTGAAACGGTGAAAGTAAAGTATTAATTTCATGATGATGACGAGTTTTATTACTTAACTGTATATATTTTCATGTCATACTAACGATCTACTATTAATTGCAAACAGCACTGATTTTTCGGTTTGGTAAATACTTTCAGCATTAGTCAAAGCATTATGAAAATATGTTTCATTGTTATACATATAGAATACATCAATGCGTGTCAAAGTATTGTAGATTACAGGTGCATCTTTCCTTACACTTATTATGGTAGCAAGTGTAAAGATCACATGTGTCTTTAAAACACCTCGTTCAAAAAACAGATATTGCAATGTGGCTGGCTATAAGGACCATAATATGTATAGAGGAGGTCTAAGAAGAACCCTTTAATATACTAAATAGAATCGAAAATCACATTAACAAACCAATAATAATTTTAATAATTAGCTTATTTTTCATTTATTTATTAAAAAAATTATGAATATAAAAAGTTCATATATATCAACAGGTTAGGGCGGACAAGATGAAGACAGCTTCAAAATAATTGTACAGCTGTGTAAAAAGCTATAAATATTTAACAGCAAGCGGAATAAATCACCCGTTTGCATGGCAACTACAGATTAGCATATTACGTAAGCAGCCTTACGCTGTACATCCCATGATGAAGTAGGTATTAGCGGCCATGAGAACAGTACGGCGATTTTACATGGATATACTATTGCAAATGACGAGCCATGGCACTAATAAGACAGGAAGTCGGTGTAAGGCAGTGTCACACGTAATGTTCAAGGCAGCGTAATGTGAAAATTAATTTTGGCGACTTGATGACCCTTACGTTAGTAACTTAGTAAGTAACACTTGTAGTAATGTTTATATGATGACCGAATGAACTTCGATAAACTTTTCATTTATTTAATTTAAAACAAAAACGTAACCTTAACATAACATGAAGTATGAGTAGTTGTACAAGTGGCCATATGCATGAATGATCGGGTCTGTCACCTAACCTGTGTTTTGGTTGACAATAACTTTTTCGAAATACATAACTGAAAATAGGAAATAACCGAATGACGCTCTATATGAATGGTGCATGCCATCACAACGTTAACGGCGAAAACGTAAAAGAAAACTTTCTCGTTAGGAGCAAAAGAGACAAAGCATCTAACATTTGGTCAATCAACAGTAGGCTGTTCAAACTCGTAACGCCGAGACAGGTGCGCTCGAGCAGGTGTTGACGCCACGTGCTCCACTGACAGCGGAGAGCACACCTTTAACACCAATTGTTCTTCCTTTTATGGAAGCACAAATGATTTGAGGAGAACCATTAGCACTTAGAACTAATACAAAAAGTATAGTGCACTCTTTGATGCTGAGAATGCATATTCCAAAATATACGCTAGGTACACCATCAGAATAATTAACAACCTCATTTATAGTAATAACTGATAATGCTATGATATGATTAACCCTAGAAGGATGAAGGTTCTTCTACTACATTTTAAGCTTTTTTTTATTCGATGTCAAGATAGATAGCCCTTGACTGCGATCTCACCTGATGATAAGGGACGATGCAGTTTAAGATGGTAGCGGGCTAACTTGGAGGGGGTATGGCAGTGTACATTCAACCCCTAGTTATTTTCTACACGCCATCGTACCGGAATGCTAAATCGCTTGGCGGCACGTCTTTGACGGTAGGGTGGTAACTAGCCACGGCCAAAGCCTCCCACCAGACCTAAGTTGGAATGTAATAGTAGAAGTGTTTATTAAAATATGTTAATTAGACAAATGAAAAGGAACACGTTATGGATATTTATATGTATAATAAACATTATGAATACCGTAAGTAGTATAAGTGAACATTATTTTTGAATCTCGGAATTGTAATGGATATAATATATATCTAATTATATTAAGCTTAATACATATGCAATTAAATCCAAGAAACGCCAGCAAGCCGTTCAAGAAATCGAAGAAGAGTGTAAGTGAAACGAAGTGAAACGGAGCTACGGCCACGGAGCATATCGACCGTCAAATTAAATTCAAGTACAATACGAGTAAGTGATGAATGGGCAGTGAGCACCTACTGCGACTGCGAGCGTAAGATCACATGAGGAGTCGTTCGTTGCATAAGGAAACTTTTTTGTTTCGAAGTTTTTATCCTTCCTGCACATATTTCGTCATGATCGTAGAATAGTGACGGATTTGCAAAAAGTCCAAAAATGACCTTTTGGCATATTATTATTTGGACATTGGAGATAAGTTGAGATGAATGAATATGACGTTTGTTATATCCAACGAAGATCAAGTCATGGATGTAACATATTTTAACTAATTTGCATCATTTTCGGCAGTATTGCCTATTACTAAATTGAAATAGAGATCTAAAATATGAAAGAGAATCCTACTAATCCTATTATTATTATAAATGCGAAAGTTTGGATGGATGGATGGATGTTTGTTACTCAATCAAAGCCGCAACACTGAACCGATTTAGCTGAAATGCACAGAGATAGATTATAGTCTAGAATAACACATAGGCTACTTTTTATCCCGGAAAATAGAATTCTCGCGGGAATTAAAAACCTTAACCGCGAAAGACGCGAGCATCATCTAGCAATAAATAAATCTTTAGAAGAGGTACTAATAGAATACAATATAACCACAAATTACTGCAATAAGGAAAAAATAAACTGACAGTGTGTAGGTAAGAATGAGTCGTTATTTAGAGAACAAACATAATATAATAAGCTTCATGTTCATGATCGGTGCCAACCAATTTAATTTATCCTTCAACGGGGTTAAGCATATTAAAATAAGCATCAAGATTTTGGCAGAAACTGGTGTCATCAGAAGTTTGAACAGCTTGTGAGATGTTGCTAGTTCTGTTGTGCACAATCTCTAAGCTAAATTAAATTGATAGGTCCAAATCTCGTGCTATTCCTTTCTTCATGTTCCTTGCGGAAAAGGATAGGATAAGGACTATGTCTATCAATTTTTGCGTACGACAAAATAGCCACATTGTTAACGGTAATTTAATTCGCTTACAGCGGATAGAGATGGAGAGAGATTGATGGCAAAGTGAGTGAGAGGAGCAAAATGTATAACTAACAAATATACTACTAATTGCTGTAATTAGGAAAAAATAAATAAAAATAAATAAAAATAAATAGGAATAGCGTGTAGGTAAGAATGAGCTTGAGGAATGGGCTGCTGAAACTCTTGAAACCTAGAGTGTAGAGAATTCTAAAATGATAAATATAGATACAGCTACATCAAAACTGCCATTAGGTTCGGCAAAGGTATCTTAGAGATTTTTTGCATGGGTATAGTTGAAGACCTGGAGAGTGACAGGCTATTTTTATCCCGGAAAATCAAAGAGTTCCCGCGTATTATTATATTTTAATGATTGAAAAAATATGGAATAAGTATACTAAACAGAAAAAAAGATAATCGTTTTGAAGACGATCCTACATTTTAATGAGATGTGATGATAAGAACAGGCGCAGACACGTCGTTAATATTATGCCTAATATGTTTTTTGTCTTGCTTTTTGTTGAGACAAGCAGAATTTTTCAACAAGGAAGAACCTTGAAGATTCATTTAGCCTCTGCGGTAAGTATGTAATACTGTAAAATTGTTATTGTAAATCTTACATTATTTTAATGATTTGATGTTTTTGCAATACATAATATAATGAGTTAAAGGAACTAAATAAACTGTTTCTTGAAAATCTTTAGTATTCATTAGTAAAATAATAATGGCTTGACTCAGTATTATGATTTTATCAGTGTTTAAAAATTAAAAAAATGATTCGTCGGAGAATTTGAGTCACCAGTCACCGATGTATTAATCAAAATTCCGAGAATTCAGTACCTATTCTGAAACATTTCCTCGAGGTCGTCTCACCTTAAACGGCACCATTATTTACCATTCGATTAAATCGTAACCGGATGCTACCAGAAAATAGTGATTTATATGTATAATACCACGAAGGCTCTGATAATGAACAGATATAATGTTAGGAGAAAGATGTAAAGAAGACTGAATGAAGTAAAAATGTAGTAAGTTCAGTCTTACTAATTTAAAAGGATTACCGTCGCCCATGACCATCTGCCGCCTGAACATATTTTTATGTATGTGCACCCCATTGACCCCATATCTTAGAGATGTGAACACTGCGATCCGAGGATCGACCAACCGACAGTAAACGGTGATCAACTACCACGATAGAAGTTCCACAGATTGCATGTGCGAGATAGTACTCTTCGTGCTAACCTCCATTACTATTAATAATTTATAAGCCTATAATATAATAATCGTTCCATTTAATTAACTTGTCGGCCGTTGTGATCGGCCAAGACGAAGCAATAGCCTCGTACGCGATTAGATAATATTTACAATACTTCACGGCGTTTGTACGTGAAATGTAGGTGATTTAATGAATTCCATAGATAACGTTATAATAATGGAATTTATAACTGAAATATTAATATTACTACGTCATTTAAAGCGTGACTCGATCATTTTTGGAGTAGCGTTACATCAAAACTATGCAAACGATTACACTCAATTCAATGCACGTTAATATCAAAAATGTGAAAGAATCTTTCTACCTATTCACATTTCATCCGCTAAATTAATCTGGATGAGATATGTAGAGAGATAGTTTACATCTTAGAGGACATAGGAAACTTTTCGGAAATATATCTTAGTCCCAAGGGTAAACAGAACATTTCAATAAACAAATAGGAACTACACGGACAATGTCCTGGTCATCAGGTACCTATATAATAGGAAGAAATGTGTACTCAATGGAGAAATTAAGAGAAACCTATACGGCTGATTCTGCAGTATTGGTCTTTTAAAGACTGGTTCGCGGAATATTATATTCGTTGTTTGGCAACTGGTTGCTACCTCCATAATATCGAAAATAAAAGTACCAAGACCGAAATCGAAAGCCGCAGACGCATTAGCGAAACAGGAAATCTTTTCCGTCCTTTTCTTTCCCGCCGCGATGACAGGGATAGGGACAAAATGACGGTTAAAACCGTTCGCGAACAAAACAAATAATAAAAAGTTTTAACCGACCCATCTTGATTCTTCGCCTTGGCTTGACGTCGTCGTCATGACATCATCGTAAGTTATAAATCCATACTAATATTCTGATATTAAGAATGCAATAGTGTCTGTTGCCTTTACAAGGCTCGACAGCTCAACCTCTCGACTTACCTAGGTATGACACATGAGAGATTGTACCCTGAAGATAGGACACACAGTAATGCAGAAAATCAAAGATTTCCAATCGAAATCCAAGCAGATCTGCATAGCCTATACCTAGCATCAGCAAGTTTATTAAATCACCTAAACAATTTTTAAATATACGGCATCGTGGTACTGTTGCTATGTGAATTTAATAGAATAAACCTACGTCAGAAAACCCTTTTGATAGCGGATCATATTTGCATTGTTTAAGAAGGAATTCCACCTATTTGATTTGAACATGTTATATCAGGATTTTATTCTGGCACTTGTTTAGCTTTATAATTATTGTCTGTAACATATTACCCAAATGATGATGAAAGCTCCAAATCTAAAATACTACCTAAACAAATGGAATTTTGCAAGGAAAAGACTTAGCAGGAGTCTTAAGGTTTCTTAAACTTTGCATTGCCAATTGCAGTGAAAAGCTGAAGCAATTGCTAATTTATACCTGTATCTTGGTTCACGACTAGACCTATTTAATCTAAGTATATCTTAGAAAAGAGACGAGAACTAACTGCTGCTGTAAGGCACTAAAAGGGTTACTTAAAATCCGCCCTAAAAATGAAGTCGCGACTGAGACTACATCACACATAGTTATATGGGGGCATGCAATGGAGTAAGGATATTCAGGTGTTATGTAAGCTATGCCGCTTGACATTGTCCTTTGTACGGTTATGTAACAAAAACGCAAGTACCTGTTTTCCACCGGCAACCATTTTGCTGTGTATGAGGTGCTTGGAACACTGAGTACAAAAGTCACGGTCACTGGCACAACACACTTGGTACTGTACTGTATGGGTTCAAGACGCTATACCGCGTCTGCGGTACGCGGCGGTAGAATTTGAACTGAACGGTCGTTTTGCTTCGTCGTGGGGATGCGTTTGCGGTGCGCTTGCGCAGGACGAAGGCTGACGCGCACCGGCACACCTGATATCGAATTGCATCTACAGACGAGCCAACTTACGACGGCATCCGACTTTTTCAAACGTTCTACTAAAGTCGTCTATTAGACGACAATTTTCGCCTTACATCTCAGTTGTGACTGTGGCAATAATGAGCATTCATGATAATTGGAATTGACATATGTGCATACTGGAGCTATGCGACTGTAGGGTAGACTCCAACTACAACTTTCACGGAGATTCAAAAGTTCTATTAACGATGCGTTAACAAATAAAGTCCATACTTGGCCAAACTTTCTACTTTACCCTTAGTTTAAGGCAGTCGGTGACAAAGAGAAAATTATGTTTGAGTTGAAATTGAATTTTCGACAAACAGGCTATATTTTTAAACATGTCACTGGCAACTCCATACGTTTTCTTTACATCATATTAACTGTGCAAAGAACTTATTATTATTCTTAGCAATTGGTATGTGTCGGCACCAGAGTTATTGGCACGTCTGTAGATACTTTAACACAGACACATCTCCGCGGAACTGTAACCTGTCTATTTATTAACATAAAGATCAATATCGTTTGCATTAAAAACCCACCATAACAGACTTCGAGTCATGTGCACTATAAATTACATATTAAGTACATAAATGCATAAACTGACTATATCACACGCACAGTAATTTTTAGGGGGAACACTGGAAGCCACTTCTTGAAAACTTTAAATATTAAGAACTTATAAGTTTTTTAAAGCGAGGCTCTCTATGCCGAAATATTCACTGCTGAGGGCAGCGAGTACCTATTTTCCATTACTGACACTATTGAGTGATAGAAGTTTTCATGAAACAATACTCGATAAATGGATAAAAACTAAAAAAATAAAAGTAATTCAATTTAAATATAAGGAAAATATAACTATGAAAAACAATTGTTTTTTTTTTAATCAAAATTATTTATTCCATGTAGGCAACCTTGTGGCTCTTGCGTCAAATCAAGACAAAAGCAGGTTCCACTGAGAGCAAGAAACTGCCGAGTTTCGATATAAAGCTTTATAAAATAAATATATCACTTTCAATCCAAGTATCCAAGTTATTCAAAACCTACATTATGCAGATAACTTATCGCATCATTGTTTAGTAGCCAGTAGGTACGAGCTCGTAGACCGCCTACGGATTTGCAGTTTTTTTTGCCTTTTTTACTTTATATGTATTTCTATATTAAATAGTGATCGAATCGATGACTAAACGCATGGTACGGTGCCGTAAGTCATAACATTATTTACAGCATATTTTAAAGTGAACCATCGTACAGTTTACAGCGTGTTTATATTATACTTAGTGCCGATTTTACTAATGCGATCACTGAGTAACGTTTAATCGGGGAAAAAATCACTCTTCAAGTCCTCAACTATACCATGCAAAAAATCACGTCGATCCGAAGCTCTTTTCCGGCGTGATTGATAGATAAACCGACACACTTTTGCATTTATAATATTACTAAGGATAGAAGGAGGATATCACTAGGGAGCGTGCAATTCGTCGTGGGCACTCTTTTTTAATTAATTAATTTTAATTTTATGGCCTGTCTTAGCCACCAGCAGCAATCGGTGCTTTTGCGTTAACAAGCGGGATCCAGCGTCTCTAGCTTTGCTTTTTATCGCACATCCTATCCTTTCAAAAGGGAAGCGTGATAATTTTGGATACTCTTCTACAGCGTTAGCGATCATGGAAAGAGAACACGTTTGTAATATGGCTAGAGCGGCAGCTTCCAAAAAGCGACTAAAAACCGCAAAATTGCCGATTGCCGCTGCTAAGTATCGTGCCTACCCCGGCTGTATAGTAAGCGGCGTAATTTGCATGCTACGTGAACTAAGCTATTACTAAGCTAGTAAGCTTAGTCCTTGGTGTGGCTTGCGCTTCTAGGTACAGAAATGCAGTGTCCGGAGAGTGCAGTGTCCACTAACCAGATAACTCGCGACCCACTTTCTAGCTTCCTTCCTACGACGCAGCGCGCGGCACCGTTTAGTGAAGATAATGCGTTACTTCCTATTGCACAGAGCACAACTCTACCTAACAGGTACTACAACAACGCCATCATATCCTCTGCACAAAATGCACAAATCCTTCGAGTATATGCTTTTAAAAATTCGTTTGTTCTTGAGTTGTGTTGATTGTTAAAATCATCGCGGGAAACGTTTTCTTATGGGATAGAACTGATATAACCTAATATGATAATGTCACTCTCACCATGCCCATGCAAAAAATCTCGTGTGATGCTCTGTTTCCGCGTGATCGAAGGACAAAACAAAAAACTTTCACGTTTATAATATTAATAAGGACTCGAAAATAATTGGTAGATTTTGCAGGAAAAAAAAAACAATGTAATATAGACACACAGACGAAAGGAAACGGATGTAGACGAGGACACGCGCATATCTAGTTTTAGATAATTTTGGATTTGTGTATTTTTATTTTTCAGCACCGGCATCAGCTATCATTTAATAAATTTAACAATAAAAGTTATATTAATAATTATGTTCATTCTATTTTAACTAAATCACTCATACCCAATAACTCACTACCAAGCGCAATGATTGTTTTGATTCTTAGAACCTTAATAAAATTTTAAAATGTTATTTTAGATTGATCCCATGCAAATTAATTGAGATTTGACATCAAAATAAAAAGTAAATTATCTTTGGGCTGATAAGATTTACTTGCTGGTTGGATTATAGTCCTTATATTATTAAAATAAGGTTTAGATTTAACTTTCATAAAGTTGTAACAACTCAGAAGCCAAGGAGTGTTACCTTAAACAATAGAGCAGCCATTCATTTTGATTATACTTCAATGAGTTTGTCGGGCTGTTTGTTACCTTTACAAGCAGTACAACCTATTGCCAAACAGATCCTGATGTGGCATATATTCTATATGCTGTTTTCAGTGCAAGATCTTTGTCTAATGAGAGAGTAAAAATTGAAAAATAAATTTCTCCCACGCCATACAATTTCCGACAGACGTCTCTGCCTTTAAGTTTTCTGCGAGTCCAAGCCGTTATCTGTTGCTATACTTAAAATTGAAGTATCTGTCTTTGATTTTAAGATAACTGCTCTTTATAAAGCTCATATGATTATTTCAATGATACCGTAATCCAAACACATAATTTTAGATTTTTGTTTGTTTGATCTGTTGTAATTTCCAGAAAAACTTCAGAGGATTATTCAAGGAATAATTTAGTCTACTTTTCATCCTGAAAATTTTTAGAGTTCATATGTAAAAATCATAAAAGGTTGGTTTTACCTAAGGATAATAATAATTTAAGGATCCACACAACACAAGATTAACACAGTCTTATGAAACAAAGACGCACTAAATGATTTATTGATTAAATTAGTGGTATGAAGGTATCCCAAAGTACTAAGAAGCTAATAAAATATGTATTATGATTCTACCTTAAAATAATTCTGGAGCACAAACACATCCCATCCACTGTCCCTCAGTGTTCTTTTTACGCGACGGGACCTCTATGGGTATAATAACAGTGCTATGGGATGACAATTCATTCCTTGATCAATGAGCTATTGAGGGTGGTTTGTCTATACACACTGCTTCTAGTCAGTGGGTTTGAAATTCTGTGTGTAACTTAATTAGCACCAATGCAGCTATATGTAACTCAAGTTAGCAACTAACATACAAAACATAGCATCCAAAACTAAATAACTAACAGAGGGGTAACACACTTGCACTTTCAAAACTATCACTAACCACTTCTTCCCCACCAGGAACAATCATTTTAGTTATATACTCTAGTATCTGAAAAATCAATATAATAACATACTTAGACAGTTAATTAAATGTCATCGGTATCTTTAAATAGTAAAGTGACAACTGCAAAGTGTCACTACAGATGTCGGTTGATCAGTGACAGTTACTTAAACTTACCTATTGAAAAATACTTTTTAAAAATTTCAGTACATATAGGGAGTTGATAAATAATATGTGGTAGGTACTGTGGTTTGTAATGGACATACCTATTGAATTATGTTAAAGATTTCTGCAGGGAATGAATTTACCTAGATATAAACTTATAACCTCTCAAGTACCTAGTATTCTCTAAACAAACTTCAATTATAAAAAAACAGTAGTATATAGTATTCTACATAATATTATATATCAATTACAGTTATATGAAAGTTAAACATTTGTTTTATTTTAATCCCATTGCTATTGCATAATACAATAATGGAACCAACATAAAAAGGAACCATCATATTTTAGAAAGAAAAACACATAAAAACTTGTCTTATCTCATACACTTTTAAAATTGATAACTCATCACAACTCTTTAATGTTATGACACTGTTATCAAGACTCAGTGCTATAACATGTTAACCAAACACTTTTACTTTTATCACCATCCACATACAAACATGTTTTATAAAGAAGACTTTACCAAGTATGTAAGGAAAGTATACACAACTAATTGGATGTACAGGATATACCTGAAGTTAAAAGCTTGAATTCAAAATTAGAGTGTTTTAGGCTTTGTTTTTCTTTTAAATATTGAACCTGATGGTAAATGCCTAAACCTAAGACCAAGTGTATTATGCTGCATCTTCACTTACCATTTTCTAGGTAAGCATATTTTTATGCTTTAAGGCACTTGAAAATATGTTTTTATTTTTATTCGTTTCAATACATTACTGTTTTCATCTAATGTTCTATTTTTTACATAATCATGTGTTTGAATGTTATACTATCAATTATAGAAAAAAAAACAGCTGTATTTGTGCAAAATTATAACATTCACAGTTTTGAATTCAGCTTAATTATATTTCAAATCATAGTTTCATTTAAAATTGGTGATAATCTGACGGTAAGCTAACTGTGGAGTGAATATTTCGAAAATACTTTAATTCAGAATAATTTTAGGAGATTATCTCTTCTTCGTTGAACTTAGTTTTACTTTACTAACATTTGCTGATAGCCATATAAGTACATATCTTATATATTAAGACAAAATATAAAGCCCTACCCATATCAAATGTAGAATGTAACTGAGTTGTACCATTCACAATGTTTACTTTCATTCACCCAAGTAAAAGCTGGGCAACACTTATTCAATGATTTAATATGCTGTCTGATCACATTGCGATGGTGAAATCACTAAATACACGCACCGACCGATTACATTCTGACTACAAATGTACGTAATACGGCTAAACGAGATAATATATGAACTGCTCACTGCATAAACAAACTTACGACTAGTTTTAAGTCTTAACTTACCGATTTCGGCATGTTTGCGGCTTAGGATACCAATCTGAAACGAAAAATCAGCCATTTACATACGTTTTTACATCCTACAAAATTATATTCTAGCGTAAGGAAAGCGGGTGACAAGTAGATAGGTACTATGTTAGATCCACACCGCGTGACAATTTGTGACTTGAAACCGCGATTAGGTACGCGCAGTCTTCAGTTACAGTAAAATTACAGGTAGTTTTTATGTTTTCTTGCTAAATAAGTATAAACGGGCGACTGTAAATATGTACTTAGTCGCCGGCGGAGACTATGCTACGTACAGTGACACCATCAAGGGGTCACGTATAAGCTCGAAAAGACGGGTCGCGGTCAACAAGATATTTTGCTAATAAAACTTACCCAGTTAATAGAATAGTATCACCTAATAATCCACATAAGTAGCACAACACACATGAAGAAAGCACACACCCAAAAGAGCCACAAAAATATCGCGATGTGATGTGACAACTGACTGCGTGACGTGGTAGATTGTGTTACTATTTAAAAAAATTAAAATTCTACTATTTAAAAAAAGTCAAGAGATTGCCAGTTACAAAAATATATATTGTTGCCATATAACTGTATTGTAGAAAGTGGGTAACTTTAAAAAGATTTCAAACATTATATGTTTATAACATTATTGTTATATTAACAGTACCTATTAATTTTTTATGATTTTATTAGTATTAGGTACATGAAATTGAAATAGGTAATCATAACAAACCTGCAGAACGATTTGCCCTTGATTTTTTTAATGGCTCAAAAGGATAGTATCATAACATAAATATACACTACACAGTAAAGAAAAGTTATTAACACAGTAACGATAAAATTATCAAAATAATTTATTTTAAATACTTTTTCTGGAATACTTTCATTGCGATAAAGGGAAACCAAGCGGAAAACGGTTTTATTTTATTTTAAAAACATTTTCTGCAAATAGGTATAACATTAAACGAGAGAGTTTAAAAACGAGTATATTTCGTTTTCAAAGATGATGTATATTTTTCCCCTGCTTTTAAAAATAGACTTATAATATCCAATTAGCTAAAAAATGTATTATATTTTGGTGAAAGTCTCTCAAGGAGACGAATTTATTTAGATTTTTGCACGGTTTTTGCGTTTTTGTAGTTTAAAGTTGCCATTGTTCTTCCATCATTTCCATTTTGTTCAACTTACAATAATTAACTCATTTCTAAAGTTACCCATTACCATTGGATAACTTGCCAATCTGTTTTAATCACTGACTTTTATAATGCTTTTATAAGTAATCTATGAGTAACACTGGACTGGCTGTCCCTATACAAAATATGGCCGTTTTTTTTAAATGAAATGATCCAAATTATCATAATTTATTTTTTTATACCTAAGTAGGTATAAAAAACTTAAACTTAAAACTTTAAATATTATTAAGTAATAATAATATTTAAATCTATATCTAGCCAGCATAAACGTAGTGGTCCGGTAATAAAGCTGGACATTTAGCTGTTTCCAGCACTCCGTTTTGACGTTTATATATCTTTTGCATACCTACAAAGGCATTTACATCTCATTCTTATTCTCAGAAGGACCAGCTATTTGCATCGCTTTTAGTTTTGAACTCTGAACTATAGAGCCTCACAGAATGGCCAACATGAAATTATATTATTGAGTTTTTTCCGGTTCCGTACCATCGTAACTAGAAAAACCAACCCGGCAACTGCGTGGCTCCGCATGAATTTTGCTGAATCAGTGATGCGGGATTATCGTCGCTGGATCCGCGGGACTGAAAGATTGCAGCCACTGACCGCCAATCTCTTGCGCAATTTTCATTAACGATTTAAAACATCTGTGAACCTCATGCCGTCGAAGCTGTTGAAAACGGGCAGCCCTTTGGGCAACCATTGCGCAATGCGCATTGCGCATCCCTTAATACTAATTAGGTATTTACTAAAGGTAATCCTTACCTACTAATATTATAAATGCAAAAGCTTGTTGGTTTGTCCTTTAATCACGCAATCGGAGCAACGGATCGACTTGATATCCTACTAATATTATAAATGGGAAAGTTTCATTTGGAAGTATGGGTAGATGGATGGATGGATGTTTGTTTTTCCTTCACGCCATAAAAAATGAACCGATTCGGGCAAAAGCTAATGCAGCTTTTGCCCGCGACTTCGTCCTGTATGTCACTCTCTAAGTCTTAAACTATACCCTCACTATGCCAAAAATCACGTCATTCCATAGCTCTGTTCTGGCGTAATTGAAGGACAAACTGAGAAACAAACACACTTTTGCATTAGGATAAACATTTTAGTAAAAATGTTAAAATTAAAATAAAAAAATCATAAAAAGTGTAAAAATGTTTTTATTGTGCAGTTAAATGAATTATTATCCATAAATAATCTTTTATGAAGCACAATCAAATTACTTAGGTATTTATAAGTCTATTAATAATATGAAATAAAATTAAGTAAGTAAGTAATATTCTGATATTCAGTACGTACTTATTCGTTATCTTTTATTATCACCATTTTTTTAAATTAATAAATGCGTAAGTGCAACGCAAACTTTTATTAAAATTATTTTGTCGAAGTTACAATTATACAAACTTTATATTTCCAATTTTGGAAATTATATATCAAAAGCTCGTACTGTTATTAAGCAATCTTACGTACAGACAAGCTCATATTTTTTCTTACAACTAATAACTTTTTGTTAACTTAAAAATTCATACAAAAACCATTGTACGACGCGGCGACGTCTGAATAGTAATAAATAAATGTGGGGTATTATATCTAAAAATTCTACCATAATTATTACTTAGATATAAGGACATAGTTAATGTTGCAACACTGGAAAAAATTATATTATTGCCACCAATTTTGCTCCCTTTGCGTTTGTTCAAAATCTATAAGTAGGTACTTGGTAAGATCGTTGGTAATTAAAAGATTTGTAATGGAAGAGCCGAAACGAAATCTTGAAGAGAAATAAGTTTTTAAGTCACCTTAGAATCTGTTCTAAGTTTTTCGCATACAAAATTGGTGCTATACTTATTACTTTGTAGCAATTCACAAAAGGTCCTATTCTAATATTCGTTCTCCTCATCGAGTTCGCCCTCAGTGGAGTCAACGCCCACTTCCTCATAGTCCTTCTCCAAGGCCGCCAGGTCCTCACGAGCCTCGGAGAATTCTCCTTCCTCCATACCCTCGCCGACGTACCAGTGCACGAACGCGCGTTTTGCGTACATCAGGTCGAATTTATGGTCAAGTCTGGAAAAAAGTTATCAAATTGACTCATTCGTTAATTTTGTTTTTTCTCTGCGATTTATTTCTTATAGCTGAGGGGCATGATTTGTGAGCTCTTCCCATTAATCGCAAGAAGTTTTCGTGGGATAGCTAGTCATAAATAATGTCCCCCCGACCAAATCCGGTCACGGCGGCAAATCTCCTCAGAGATTAACCATATGCGCGGGAGATATAGTGTAGATGTGTATGCAAAAATACAGGTATACTCTTTATTCCCTCACTTTCATAGTCCAATGGGACGGAAATCCGACACAACCGGAGAGAGATCAGGTGCAGGACAGAAGACTTTCCCAGGCACGGGCATGACACACTGCCGGGAATTGGACCCGGGATCATGCCATCTGCAGTCGAACATGCAATATATAGTATAGTATAGTAATCACTAGACCAATAATAATCTATGACTAGATATGAGATATGGGTTGATCGAGCGATACTCATGTGTCGCGTATGGACTATGTGTGGTTGTCGCGCGTTGCGATCGCGTACTTAAAGGGTGAAAAGCTAGGTACCTGGCCCACGCCTCAGCGATGGCCGTGGTGTTGGACAGCATGCACACGGCGCGCTGCACCTTGGCGAGGTCTCCGCCCGGCACCACCGTCGGCGGCTGGTAGTTGATGCCCACCTACAATGATGAACGGAAAAGTTATGCAAAACATTGAAAGCTTCGTTGGACACCTTTTAGTTCTTAGAATTACCAAGTACCGTCCCAGGATTAAACGCAGTTGAACTACTTGCAACTACTCGTAGTTTAACAATTAAATTAAGTACATACTAGTTTATACGTTTTCGCATATTCATCTCAATCCATCGCTGGTCCAAAGGTAGGCACAGTTCTCCCTTCGAATGAAAAGGAATTTGGACCAGCGGATGATGTCATTTTGTAAGGGTTGACGACGGCCAACTAGGAATGAACGGGTAGTACGTTTATAAACGAAAGCTATCAAGCTTACTTGCCTTGAATCCTGTTGGGCACCAGTCTACAAACTGTATGGTCCTCTTTGTCTTGATGGTGGCGATGGCAGCGTTCACGTCTTTTGGCACCACGTCGCCTCTGTGAAATTCATAAAAAGCTTATAATGTATGAGCGATTCGAAGTTCATAGTTTTAAGGGCTGAAATCGTTGGGGTCCCAAGGTGCTGGAGTGGCGACCCCGCACCAAGAAGCACAGTGTTGGAAGACCCGCCCATTAGGTGGACCGACGACATTAAACAAGCCGCAAGGAGTCGCTGGATTCAGGCAGCGCAAGACCGAGGTCAGTGGAAGTCCATGCAAGAGACCTTTGACCATTTGTAGACGTTTATAAAAAAAAAGATTCCGACGAATTGAGAACCTCCTCCCTTTTTGAAAGTCGATTAAAAATAGAGAATAGATAGGTAACTACTGCAGCTGCTGGCTAATTATCTAAAATTGATTGCATCAGTGTAACGATCACAATGACTGGTACTCTCCCGTTATTGGTTAAACTGCATTGATGCAGCAAGAACGCGATGAATTCAGCCAATCACAAGTCATTGCGATCGTTAACCTGATGCCATATTTTTTGGAGAATACCACAGGTGGCTTTGGATAAATCGGATACACAAGACCGGGCAAAGTGGGCAAAAGCATGTCGGAAAGCGGACCCCACCTAGTGGGATAACGCTCAGTCGAAGAAGAAGACCACAGGTGGCTTTGGATTGATAAAAAGATCGAACTGAAGGACAGAGCATAAGCTTATCTGATAGATAGGTAACTAGTCCGCAAATCGATTTATGGATTTTTATAAGGTAAATATTATATTGTACGGTACCTGTATAGCATGCAGCACGCCATGTACTTGCCGTGACGTGGATCGCATTTTACTAGCTGCAAAAAGTAAAAATATTTTTTAAGTTTTAGGAACTATTCTTTAATTTATGCATCTAAATCTGCGTTTGGCTGAAATCTGCTCCATCATTTTTCTGTTATTCTATTTTTACCGAGTAACAAACGGTAAAACAATGCGACAGATTCGCAGAGCTTTTTCACAAAAAACAAAGACCTGACTAAGCTTAATAACTTGGCTGCGTCATGATAACAATTTGGCAGCTCGCCAAACTGGCTGGGCTGAAGGTGACTGATGCAAAATCAATTTTGCCTCGGTGCTTTCACCGCAGTGCGTTAGCGGTATGCGGTTATTAAAAACGATGAAATCCCAAAGGTTCCTAACTACCTAAGACCTAAGAGAAAGTACTACAACGTTATTAATAAACTTTAAAATATTAAAATTACATCGATATTCTTATAATTTTTCCATAATCATATTAGTACTTATCTCTTAGTTAAATATATGCAAAAGATCTACCGAATACACCGTAAAACTGTTATCTTGGGTGATGGGTCAAAAAAATGCATATTTAAGTAATCACATTTTCAACAAGAGAAAAGTTTAATAACTGATACTCAGCTACGGAAAATTGGATATAATATCCATATCGATCATATTAATCATATTGATTTTATTCATTTAAAATCCTAGCTCATCCGGACTACAATAACGAATCGATTGACACCTCGTTCAACGAAATCAGCTCAGTAGTTTAGGCGCTATGATGGAACATAAACGTAAATACAAACTTACATAAACATAATTCCCCTTATGACTCTGCCGTGATCGGGTAAAAATAGCGCCAGCCATAGCTCGTGTCATCATAGTAAGTCTCATATTTTTTTTACCTGGTTAGCGGGCTCGAAGCAAGCGTTGGTGATCTCAGCCACTGTAAGTTGTTCGTGGTAAGCCTTTTCCGCGGAGATGACAGGTGCGTAGGTGGCCAGCGGGAAGTGGATGCGCGGGTACGGCACCAGGTTGGTCTGGAACTCTGTGAGGTCGACGTTGAGCGCGCCGTCGAAGCGAAGAGATGCCGTGATTGACGACACTATCTGTTAAACACGTAAGTAATAATCGTTAAACCACAGGGTTAAAGTCACTCATAGTTTTGTTACCTTTTGTAAAAAAATTTCTTGAAAAGAGCAACCGCCGAGTTTATTGCTTGCTCTTCTCGGCAGGAAGGACATTCCGAACCAGTGGTAGATTCATCGACGGTTCAAAAGCACTTGTAAAAGTTTATTTGAATAAAAAATATTTCTATTCTATTCTATTCTGAATTTCATGTCTGATGTCATCACAAATTCTGTACCTATCAACATCAAGGTAGATTTATTTATTAAGGTACTAGCTATTCCATTACCGTGGTAGTGATCTAGCTTCTTGTAGACTTCAGACACGCGTAACATGTGTTACACGATTCGTGGTCCTAGTACGACTAACTCCCAGACATCGTGGCAGCTATCTATATATATATATAAAATTCAAAGTCCTGACTGACAGACTGACTGAGATATGAACGCACAGCCTAAACTACTGAAGTTAGAAACTTGAAATTTTTACAGTTGGTTCCTTTTATGACGTAGGCGCACACTAAGAAAGGATTATTGGAAATTCCACCCCTAAGGGGTTTAAATAGGGAATGGAAATTTATATGAAACTCCGTCATTTTTCAAGCTGTTTCCATCAAAATTGATATTTGAGCTTTCAGTTAAAAATAAAGAAGTACGTGTGTCACAGTTTTTGAAAATTCCCACCCCAAAATCTGATTCCACGCGGACGAAGTCGCGGGGGCAAAAGCTAGTAGCCTATATTATTCGCTTATTCACATCTGTAGTCAATGTGCTACACCACACAAGGTGGGAACTGGGAACGTACCTGCCCGATGAGCCTGTTGAGGTTGGTGTAGGTGGGGCGCTCGATGTCCAGGTTGCGGCGGCAGATGTCGTAGATGGCCTCGTTGTCGACCATGAACGCGCAATCCGAGTGCTCCAGCGTGGTGTGCGTCGTCAGGATCGAGTTGTAGGGCTCCACCACTGCCGTCGACACCTGCCACAGAGGAGGAAACGAATAGTATATTCAAGGGGCGGACCAACAAATTCCTTAAAAGCCGGCAACGCATTGGTGGTTCCTCAACTTAACTTCAGGTGACCCGCCTGCTCGTTTGCTCGCTAAAAATTAAAAAAAAAAGGATCACAAACGCCACAAAGGAGGTTTTCAATTCATCGGGGTTTTTTTTAATGTATGTTCCCCGATTAACTACTCGAAGACGCCTGTACCGATATGGAAAATTCTTTTGTTTGTTTGAATGGGTATCCCAGGTGGCCTTATGATGGTCAGGATACGATGATGGGATTCTGGAGAAATCGACAGAACTCTTCCTTATAGGCACACTTGATATATACTTTGTAGAGGCGTTTGAAGTCAATTTTTTTTTTAATTCAATGAAAAAATAGTCATTGACTGCGATCGCACCTGATGGTAAGTGACGATGCAGTCTAAGATGGTAGCGGACTAACTTGGAAGGAGTATGACAGTGTAAATTCAACCCATACACCTAATCGGTTTCTACTCGCCATCGTGCCGGAACTCTAAATCGCTTGGCGGCACGTCTTTGACGGTAGGGTGGTAACTAGCCACGACCAAAGCCCCCACCAGACGTACCACCAGAGTATGCGTTAAGCGTGCACACCACTGCATCAGAGAAGTCTTCAAATATGCATTTTCAATTTTGTCGCTAACTAAATACAAATAAAGATTAAAACTAGAAGTTGTTCTATTACCAGGGTCTGGCGAATGTACCTGTGGTGCCGGGTATATGGAGAACTCGAGCTTGGACTTCTTGCCGTAGTCCACGGAGAGCCTCTCCATCAGCAGCGACGTGAACCCGGAGCCGGTGCCGCCGCCGAACGAGTGGAACACCAGGAAACCCTGAAACAAACGTTTTTAAGCTATTGCATAGCTTCTATCGCGGGGCCTTGAGCGTGGAGACCGAATCCAGAAATTCCGTAACGAAAAAAACCTAAGGCTCGACGGGAACACGGATTCCTCTCACCGCTAGATGGCGTTGATAAAAAATGCTATGCAATAGTTTTACCGCGGCAGTCCCCGAGTGCCACACGTCTTTTTTTAAGTTAGATACTACTAGCTGATGTTCGCGTGAATTGAGGTTTTTTAATTCTCGCGGAAATTCTCTTATTTCCCGAGATAAAAAGTATACTACAATTATGTTATTCCAGATTACAATCTATCTCTGTGCCAAATTTCAGCCAAATCGGTTCAGTCGTTGCGGCCTGATTGACTAACAAACATCCAAACTTTGGCGATGATGTCGTTTCTTTGCACGTACGTCTTGTATCTTGTTATATTGGTACCTATAGAACTCGTGTGTCTAGTGATTAGCAACTGTCTCGTTAGTCTACGCGGGACCTTTTAGGTTCCGGGTTCGATTCCCTGGTCGGGCCAAAAATGCACTGTCAAGAAATTCTCAGTACTAGTCCGGAGTGAGTCACCTCCGTGCACGTAAAGCCGTCGGTCTTTCGCCTGATCTTTCTCCGGATTTTCCTTCCCATCGGACTATGCGAGTGAGGGAATAGAGAGTGCACCTGGGTTTGCGCACACACTTATGCACTATAATATCTCGCGCGAAGATGGCCTATAATCTCTGTGGAGATTGGCCGCCGTGGCCGGACTCCGTTGGAAGGACATAATACCTGTAGTCCAGTGCACTGGTCAGCCAGCTTCCTGATCCTGTCGAGCACCACATCGACGATCTCTTTGCCGATGGTGTAGTGTCCGCGCGCGTAGTTGTTGGCCGCATCCTCTTTGCCGGTGATGAGTTGCTCGGGGTGGAACAGCTGTCGGTAGGTGCCTGTGCGGACTTCATCTGTAACAGAACAGATTAATTAGCTCCGTCATAAAAGCTCTGCAAGACATCAGGAGGACTTCCATCCCTATTCCCTGAATATTAAGTATAATTAATACCCATTAAACAAACCAAGCGTCAGTTACTTGCGTACTTTTGCGTCATATTGATTAGGTAATTATCTATCGATCGACGTCGATCGATTATTGCTAGACGTTTTATCGACCAGTATCTATCGGTCCAAAGCTACTACACCATTCGATCGACAACCGATCCATCGGTATGGTCCATAGGGGTTGAATTTCCAAAGTCCCTTCTTAGCGGATGTTTATGTCATAATAGTATACCGAATTTCAGCTCGATCCGTCCAGTGGTTCAGCTGTGCGTTGATAGATCAGTCAGTCAGTAAGTTAGTCCTTTCCTTTTATATATTTAGAGATATCCTTCTTATCTTATCTTATCCTTAGAAAACATTCAAACTTCCCCTACATTTTTTTTCTCTGATATTAATTATTTCATTCGTTCAAAAATATACCAGCTATACCAGGCTTGTTTCAACATCCCACGTTGAACTGGGTTACCACCATTTCAGATTTAACAATAAACAAACAAAAAAGCTAAGGAATATCAAGTTTTGTACGCGTCGCAATGAAAAGATTTTAACTCCACGAACACCGTTATGTTGCCTTAGCCGAATAAGGAAACTTATTTCGTCTGACAACAGAATAATTGCATTTTGATTACAATATCCGATAAAACTTTCATTGCCGAATTCGTGCCTTGTTTCCCCCTGACAATCTTTTAAAAAGTCAGCAGAAAGAGAAAACAGTGAATTTAAGTATTTTTAATGTCTTGAGTGGGTATTTTTTTGGTACCTGTTTTATGAGGTAGAGGGTCTTCTTTCCTTTTATGTAACTGTGCTTAATTTGTGAATCCTCAATAGCCCGACGGTTGCAAGTGCGGACTGAAAACTAAAAGGGCGCAGGTTCGATTACCACCCGTTGCACTAATTCGTACCCATTCCTAAGACAAGCTTTTCCGCTTTTAATTTAGCTGCAACAGTATCTTTTTTATACGCAAATATAACCCATTTAGGAAAGCTAAGTACATAATTATAGTACCTACCTAATTGGGAATCGAATCTTGTTTTTTTTTTTTTTATTTTGAGTGAGAAAGAAAGAAAGAAAGAAACGTTTATTTTATGAATTGTGCCACACATCACCCAATAGGTATACCTAGATTAGGTTGTCCCGGCGCCTCCACCGAACAATAAAGACAAAAGTCGTCAAGCAGAAGAAGCGCCGCAACAACTAAGTCATGTGTGGCACAACCCGGAAAAAAGGTCCTAACTCAGCAAAATGCTGTATGCTTTGCGCATGCACAAGAGCATACAACGCTGATTTTCAGCCAGAACCCTGATTCGGGTGGCGCCACGGAATTCTACATCGTAGCTGTACAGCTATATTACGTAACTTATCTATAACTAAACTATCTACAAATGAACTTAAATAAAAGTGCACTTTACAATATGTCTAAACAACTACTATATAAAATATTAACCAGTACAGTATATTCTAACAATATTACAAGTATTAAGTAGGTATATAATAATTACATTTATTTCGTATATATATATATTTATATAAATGGTATATATATTAATTATATAGCTAATTTATATTAAATTAATGTACATAAATTACAAATTACAAGAAATCAACGCCGAAAATTATTTTACTTTTTTACAAAAAAGAGTACTCCTGAACATGGTCTTCAAATTCCACTTGTTTATTCAAAAGATATTTTTTTAGATTAACTTTGAATGAGAATTTACTACTTAAGTTTTTTATTGGTGGAGGAATATTATTCCAACATTTAGTGGCGGAGTACGTAAAAGAACCTCTAAATGCAGCAGTGCGATGAAGTGGAATACGGAGCTGATTACGACAGCTACGAAGACGGATGAGGTTACATGCTCTTTAAAAATTCTTTGCCAGAAATGGGATGGTATGATTGGCCGATCCTCTCTCGCTATTGGCTAAAATCAATGACATTTTATTGTATGGAATATCATTGGCTAAAATGCATTGTTGCAGAAAGAACGCGATAAATTCAGCCAATCGCCACAATTGAGACGTAGCTCGTCGTTACGAGCTTGAGCAGTTTTGCTGCTACAGCTTCGCTTGAAAGCTGAAATCTAAACGCACTCTCATTCTGCTCAGACTCAAGATAGAGTTAAAATAAGACAGATTTATTTTAGAATATTTGTGTCTCGTTTTAACTCTATCTTAAGTCCAAGCTAAGTCAAAGCACGCTCTATAGATCTCAGCATAAGGGCCGTAGAGATGTGCTCAAGACTTTATACAGTTGTGGGGATAATCTGTTCATTGTAGCGGGGTAATGACACGGCCGATAATAACAGACTGCAGCGGGTTCGATGCCCGGTCTGACCAATGAGGTTTTGTGAGCTTTAAAGAGATTACACGAGCACGACAATCGCAGACTAGGGCCGATTTCATCAACGTAAAATAAATATTATCCGAGCGTAAAGATATTTGTTGTTGCTTTGTTTAATATCATACCAACAGTCAACACGGCATACACTTCATTTCACTTCGCCAATTTCACGTAGCTTGTAGAAAACACACAGGAGCGAAGCGGTTGAACTTTGTAATTCAAACTCTATTCCAGGTACAATAGAAGGCTTGAAAAGCTAGCAAATCCTACAACAACACGAAAACAAATTGGCAGTTTTTCAATATAAAAACTGTCAGAAGTCAAAACGCCCAATTTATTCCTCGGTTAAATATAATTCACCTATATAAATCTCATATTCACCATAAACATCATTAAATATGGTATGTCAAGCCTCCGTTGGTTAACGGTATAAGAGGTGGAATCCAAATATTCCTAAGTTCTAACCTTAGTCCATGTTGTTCTTCCGGGATAAAAAAGTAGCCTTTGCCACTGCGGTGCAAAAAATCACGTTGATCAGTTGTACGGAACAACTACTAGATTGGTGGACAAACCGACTAGCAAACAAACTTTAACGCATTTATAATATAAATAGTATTACAATTATTATAGGTACATACTATGTACAATTCTACAAATTATTCCTAATTGTATTTACCAGGTTGTACCATGTCTAAAATGTGAATGGTGCCTAAAAGAATAATTTTCGCGTTGAGTTTTTGTCGACATTTAATTCGGCCGTTTACTTTTGAGCGTGGATGATGGCTTTACGATGCTGTTGCGATTCTAGGAAGTAAGTGTAATCTTTATTCTCTATCACATCTTACATCGGAGAAAACGTTTTCAAGAAAACAACCACCTATTGTATTAAAGAAGTAGATATAAACAACAATCAACGATTCAGTTTTCGTTTCACCTTTCACCAAAACAGATTTGAATTAAATTGTTTGGTATAAGAAGGTATATAACCTTCTGTCACTCATTTGACCATCCGCTATGCCAAATCTTTTTTCCACGCACTACCAAACTGTGGAACCAACTCCCTTCGACGATGTTTGAGATTGTTCAAAGGGCGGACCAAATTACTGAAAAGCCGGCAGCGCATGGTGGTACCTAAAAATATTCAGTGGCGGCGGTAATTAACATAGGTGACCCACTTGCTCGTTAGCTCGCTAGTGCTAGACTCACCGACTACAGTGGGCTCTAGGTCCACGAACACAGCTCTAGGCACGTGCTTCCCCGCGCCGGTTTCGCTGAAGAAGGTGTTGAAGGAGTCGTCCCCTCCGCCCAGCGTCTTGTCAGATGGCATCTGGCCATCAGGCTGGATGCCGTGCTCGAGGCAGTACAGCTCCCAGCACGCGTTGCCGATCTGCACGCCGGCCTGCCCGATGTGTACTGAGATGCATTCCCTCTGGAAGAAACAAAGGTTAGGAGTGTATTGGTTGGTTGCTTAGTTGATTGGTGGGTTAGATGATTGGTCCGCAACTTCATCCGTGTTAAGTTAGATTTTTATAAATCGCTCGGGAACCCGCCGTTTAAATCTGGTAGAAAGGGTAGTTTATGTCACTCACCAAATCCTCAAAAAACCTATACAGAAATAACGTCGATCTATTGCTCCGTTGATGCGTGCTTGGAGGGGACAGTCATCTCAACCTTACGCTACTAAAAGAGATCTCCTCTCGAATGAGAAGGCCAATGCCACGCTGGGCAAGTGCAAATTGGCAGAGTTCACACACCTTTGACAACTTTATGGAGAACTCTCAAGCATGCAGGTTTCCTTCACCACGACCACTATACGCGGCATGAGATAAGCGGTAACCATATATTTGCATATTACGTGTCTAGTTTCCAGTGATACGCATGGAGTGTAAACATCGAAGCGGTTTAATATTGCTTTGATTTTGATTTAAACGCGATAGACTTCAACAAACCGATTTCCAAGAATGATTTGTCAAAATTACGATCATTATCATACCCCAATAGCATTAAACCCATTAGAGCTTCGAATTAAAGCAATTGAATTCCTACACGATATATAAGGAGTCACAAAGAGTTCATTTCCCCCAATTCAGTCGAAAGGCGTACACTGTACACTTGAACAGGCAATTTGGTTATTGTACATACAATTTACGATTCACGCAGATATTATTGAGGGCTGTCAATGAGTTTTAGGCTTGTAATAAATAAAAATTATTTACGACTACGATTGTCCGCATTCAGGTTGCCCCATTACTGTATTGTCCCATATTAAATTAGTGTATTTCTTTTTTTCAAGGAAAACTTACAGCCAATAAAGAACTCAAGAAAAGTATAATTAATAATAAGTTTTTAAAACAGAATATTATGCATGAGCAAGAAAAAACTCATATGAGATAAAAACTAGTAAAAACCTGCGACCTCTCAGTTTTCAGGCCGCACCTGTAACCATTGGGTTATTGAGGCTTTGATAGCATAGCGACGATAGAGAACCCCTTGGATTCGCGGCAATGAAGTTGGTTTCAGGGTGAAATGTTAGAAAAGTGCTATATGTGCGCAAGCAAGACATCGAAATAAAAATGTACCTTCATATACAGTTGACACGTATAAGAAAAGTCATATAATAACAATAAGTAATAATAACACTAGTTTACACAAAAAGAATTTTTTTTTGTTCATGAAATGAAACATATGTTATTTATGTAGGCTATAAACAGTAATAAAAAAAATATTTTTATATTTTTCGTAGCACGTCACAATTCTGAGATATGAGGTCTTTGTTTTTTATCTACCCGCAATTATTTAAATACGTTTATCGTTTTATTTTGTAAATAACTGTGTGATTCAAAAGTCTTATTTTTATTTAAAAATGTTATCTAGAGTGTGTAAACTACATCCAAATCGATTTTATTATTTTTATGGGAAAATTGTTCAGTTAAATCGTGATTTCCCTATAGCAAAACCATTGCAAGAAGCCTATTTACGTTATTTTGGATTTCCGGTGTTAAATCAAGATATAAATTGGGTTTTTCATATGATTTGCACTAATTGCAGATTGATCGTCAGCTCCTGATATCCAGGTAAAAATAGATCACTAAAATTTGGTAGACCAATGATATGGAGAGATCCAACTAACTGCGTAACCGATTGTTACTTTTGTTTAACAAAAAAATTTGGTTTACGAATCTTTCTGCGGTTAAATTAAAGGAAGGAATATTTGTGGGTCCTCAAATCAGGAGAATATTGGACGATACAAAGTTCGAGAGCTTTTTAACCGAGGTGGAAAAAGCCGTCTGGATCTCTTTCAAAAGTGTCGTTAAAAATTTTTTTGGCATTAAAAAAGTGATAATTACAAATAGATTGATGAAAATTTATTGCAAAATTATGAGCGTATGGGTGTAAATATGTCACTAAAAATTCATTTTTTGCATTCCCATTCAGAATTTTTTCCAGAAAATCTTGGTAGTCTGAGTGATGAACACGGTGAGCGATTTCACCAAGATTTTAAATCGTTTGAACAAAATTATCAAGATTCTTGGGACCCAAATATGCTAGGTGACTATTGTTGGTCTGTTGTGAGAGATACAGATGAAAATATTTATAAAAAAGAGCAAAAATTACTCATTTTTAACGGTCTATTGTTCATTTAGATGTAGGTTTTTGTTAAAATCTTCTTAGTAAATATTTCAAAAAACTGACGTGCTGGATTTTTTAAAATCTTTTTTCCGAAATGTAGATACCCAGTGTAACATAACCATATATATTTCATTTCATGAACAAAAATCATGTAAACTAGTGTAATTTATGACCTGTTCTTTTCCATAGTCAATTTACTAAAAAAATACCGGCCGAATTGATAAACTCCTCCTTTTTGGAAGTCGGTTAATAAGACAAGTTTTATACTATTGCGTGACACGGTTAATACAGTCTAATAAAATGGGGGTAGTAGCAGATGTTATTCATATAGTCGTAATAGGTATACCTACGAGGGTCAAAGACACGAACTGTCATTATGAAACTCTTTGTTATTTCCCTGAAACTTGCTATTAGGTTCGATTCGATTAAAATGAAAATTTCGCAAAAATACAATGTTTGTTGATCTCCCTGATGTAGTGATGCGCGTTGTGAGAGGTCTCGGATTCGATTCCCGGTGGGGACAATTAAGAAAATTTCTGAAATGTGTCTGATTTGGTCTGGAGGTCTTGTGCTGTGGCTAGTAACCATCCTGCCGTTAAGAACGCGTCGCCAACCGATTTTGCGTTCCGGTACGATGGCGTGTAAGAATTATTAAGGGGTCTAAGAATATTTATACTTAATCTAAGTAAGGGGTATTCGAGTTTAATGTTCACGGCCGTAGTAAATCTGTGGCCGTAGCTATTAGATACCTCTCCAAAGTTATTCCACTACCGTCATAGACTACATATTCACTTACCATCAAGTGCAAGTCAATGTTAGTCTTGGCATCGAATTAAAAAAAAAATTCTAATTTTATAAGTTAGGTTAGACACCTAACATGGATGTAATAAGCATAGGTAAGCATATGGTACTAGATATATTTTTTGTGATTAGTATTCAAAAGCTCTTCGTGTCAATTTCAGGCATAATTATTTTTCCATTTCGTATTCGATATTCGATGGGGGACTAAATAAACTGGAAAATGAAAATTCCCGCGTAGGCTCTCATTATCCTGGCTTCGAGCTGGATGTTTGATGGGCGCGATGCACGCACCGATACGCGTGTTCACCCTCACAATACCTAGGCATTATTAGGCTTCATAGGAATATTGATTTTACGTTAACGTCGATAAAGTTTAGAATTGTTTGATAGTAATTAATTTACTGTTACTGTACGGAAAATGCATGTTTAATTTTTATCTAAGGAGTTGCGTGTGTATATTTGTTTGTCTCTGTTACCCTTCCCGCATTCCTGAAAAACTACTGCATAGGGTCGTGCTTTAATACAGTTTTTTGCAATATAAACGTACCTACCTACCTATATTTACTTATAAACAGGTACATATGTACGAGATGATAGTAATGTTTATTTTCATTATAATGTTTGCATTAGATTTTTATGAATTTTTTTTGCTCTTTTTCAGTAGAATTGGTTTCTTTACATAAAATTCTTCTACCTCTACTAGTTAGTTTAAGACTTAAGTTTTTGCCAGTCTCCATTCTCAAGATACCACCCTGTATTGTGGGCATTGAGGTTAGTATGTTTCAAGTTAAGTAAGAGGTGAAAGACCTAAAAAGCCGTCACTAATGATTGAAAAAACTTAGATAGATTAGGGTCAGGCATTGATTGAAAAAAATCGAGGCTATACATAGCAGGTCAATGAACCGTAGTAAAAGAAATAAACTTAACATAATTATAGCCCTCAGGAATTATAGAGATGACAACGGATGTCACGGTCGAGATGGCTCAGACAAAAGACCCTGTCAGCTCTGATTCACCGTTCAGATCTGTGATCAGCCAATGAAGCGTCTCAGATAGTCCGGAGCAATAATTTCTTAGAATTACAGCCACGAGGTATGACCGAGTCTAAGCTGACGAGACAAATAGCCATGACTGAATAAAACATCAACAACAAACTCTATCCTTACTAATATTATTAAAACGAAAGAGTGTTTGTTTTTTGGTATGGTGGTTTGTTGGTTTGTCCTTCAATCATGGCGCAACAAAGCAACCGATTGACGTGATTTTTGCATGGGTATAGATAAGGACCGGTAGAGTGACATAGGCTACTTTTATTCCGGAAAATCAAAGAGTTCCCGCGGGATTTTTAAATACTAAAACCAATAGAGCGAAGCCGCGGGCATCAACTAGTTTTTAATTATCCTTTGAGTATTTCGGCTATGATAATAATTAATTTGAATAATGTCAGTGATTCTCTAAAATTGTCAGATAGGACTTGGGTAATTATTGTTAATTCAAAATTGTATTAGAGTTTCCATTAGGAAATTCTTAGTACTACTCGTAGCTCGGAGCTAGGAAGTAGGTTGTGTGTCATTCCCGTGTCTCGGAGAGCACGTAAAGCTGTCGGATTTCCGTCCCATCGGACTATGAGAGTGAGGGAATAGAGAGTGCACCTGTGCACACACACTTGTGCACTATAATATCTCCAGCGCTAATGGCTTAACTCTGTGGTGGAAACGGTAACAGGATTCAGTCAGCATTGCTTTATACAAGTAAAGCAATGCTGACTGAAGTCTGTTTTCAAAGTCAGCATTGCTTTACTTTAGCAAAGCAATACATTACAGTATTTGCACTGTCGCAACAAGGCCACAAATCTTTCAGTCGTGCAAAACCATCAATGTACAATGTACATTGTATCCACATGTACCTACTTATAATTCAGTTAATTTATATCTTACATCTATATGTAAAACAAAAAAAAATCTATTGCAATAACAATGGTTGTTTGAGACGATAAATTACTACAAATGGATTGTGTTTTCCTTTTTTGTAAGCAATTGGTATCGTTAGCTGCCTAATTAAGTCCTCTAAACCAATTTAAACTCCTTAACAGTTTAAATTGTACAAGATTGCAGTACCGCGAGACAAATCGTCAGTGTAAAAGCTTCAACCAATTACGTGGGTGTATTATTCAATTACTATATAGATCGTAAAACATGAAACCTGCAATTAACCGCCTACTACCGCTATTCAGTAGGTTTTTTTTTGTGGATATTTTAGCGGTTCAATGATTTGGTATTACAATTTATTTGTTGTACAACTATAAATTGTGTAGATAGGCACTAATATGGGTGTTAGCTGTAAAGAATTTACTCTAATTTAATAAAATGACTCATTTTCTTTTTTCTGTTCTAACTCGAAAAGCTCAAACTCCTTAGCGCCATTAAGTGCACAGCGGGCGTTAAAATAAGGTTACATAAAATTACCACGAAAAGTAACCAAAACAGTAGATACCTACTGAATTGTGTAATACCTTTTTCGGTAGGCCAAATATAATTGTAAAAACATTAAATTCGTTACCACTGACCTATCCAATTACATGACACCTAATATGGAAAAGGTTAAGGGTCAAATTTTTACGACAAGTAAAAGTAGGTACTACAGCTGCTATGTGAAACAAAATGTGGATTTTTGGTGCTCAAAAAGCATGCGCACGCCATCTTAGGCTGCATCTTCACTTACCATCACGTGTGTCGAAATGGTAATCGCTTGGTGTCACGTTATCATTGACTCTATGGTGGTAATTCTAAGTCTAACTACGGACAAAGCATCCCACAGACCAGGGGCCCAAGTCTGCTATTGCAATTGTAGATCAATTGTCTATCATGACATCACAATTGCTACTTTTAGCAATTTTGGTAGTCTACTAATTCAATGGCGTCACAATTGTTTTCCGATGGTTTGCCACTGACACATCTAGCTTTGAATCTAGCTTAAATAAACGTTTTTAATATGTATGTAATTTTTTTTGGAAACTAATTTTGGCAAACGCTTTTTAAGCTAATGGCAATACCGAGGTATCAATGAATTACAATCCAATTATGAGAAATCGAACGACCATTGTGAATTTAGTAGACTACGAAATTTTGGACCAATGATAATTGAATTGTAATTTTATTGCGGTTCAATGACAATGACATGTAAAATAGCAGACTTGGGGTCCTGACCAGAAACATTTCAGCGAAATTATCTTCGCCAGAAATAAAACTCGAGCCCTCCCACGTTGCAATAAAGCCTTCTTCTATCTATACAGTTCTATTGAAATAGATTTTAACAATGAGGTTTTTAATAGGTACCTACTACCTATCTACTAGGTTTTATATCGTAGATATCATGAGAATAGACCGTTACTCAGCAGTATCGGTGATTGATGATAGGTACCTAATGGTACAGAATGGTACACTGCGCTGGTTTAAAAAATAATAAATTGCAACCTTGAGATTTAATCATGAAGTTACGACTATGGTTCATGAAATATTTGCCAAATTCCAAGATCCTATCCTAGATATAAATCTAGGAATCCTAGGATGTAGAATGCACGAAGCTTCCGAATCACGTATTTTATTTTACGAAATAGGATATTTTCTTTCCGAGTACCTATTTAGTGGTAGATCTATTTAGTGCATAATGTGAAAAAAATAAAACACACAAGTAATATAAAGTTACATTCATCGATAGCGATACGTATAAGTATTATTTAGGGTTCCGAAAAAAACTTCGGAACCCTTATAGAATCACTTCGTTGTCCGTCTGTCTGTCAGTGTGTCACCACCGTTTTTCTCGAAAACGGCTTATGATCCGAAGTCGAAATTTATATTAAATGCGAAAGACCACGTCTGGTCTGTTTGTTAGCTTTTTAGCAAACACAGAATTATTAATTTTGAAGAAAGGCAAAGAGATAGCTTGTACGAGTATCTAAAATATCTACATGAAAACCTTTTCTAAAATATCTACATGAAAACTCTAGTCGTGGGATCGTATGATTTGGTATAGGAAAGTCCCCATCAAATGGCCACCCCTCACCGGATGTTGTTTAGGATAACGAGCAAGCACTTAGGTATTTCTATAATTACCTAAGTTTGCTACGTAGGTAGGTATATTGCTAGTAGATAGGTAAACTAGAAAAAAAAAAAAGCTTAAAAACTGTAACCAACTACGGAAAATTGGATAGGTATAACATCCTTCATATTGATTTGGTTCGTATAAAAATAATTCACTCCGGCCATAATAAGTAACTAAGTAACGAATCAATAGACATCTCTTTCATCAAAATCGGCTCAGTAGTTTAGGCGTTACGGTGGAACATACGACAATACACATACACACATGGACTACTAAAATTATAACCCTTCCTTTTTTCCGTCAGACATATTTTTTATCAATTGGATTCAAGACGCGGGACATAAAATGGATAATATCCTGACTTCAATAGTACGATTCTCTAAAATTTACATTATTATGGCGACCTCCCTGGCGCAGTGGTGAGCGCTGTGGTTTTATAACTGGGAGGTCTCGAGTTCGATTCCCGGCGGGGGCAATTTGGGAGATAATGATTTCTAAATTGTCTCTGGTCTGGTCTGGTGGAAGGCCTTGACCGTGGCTAGTTACCACCCTACCGTCAGACACGTGCCGCCAAGCGATTTAGCGTTCCGGCACGATGGCGTGTAGAAAAAGGGGGTATGAGGTACACCGCCATACCCCATCCAAGTGAGTCCGCTACCATCTTAGACTGCATCGTCACTTACCATTAGGTGAGACTGCAGTCAAGGACTGTCTTGTCATCGAATAAAAAAAATTCAATCGCCGCTAATTGGCTGATGTACTCGCTATTAGCTTAAAATGCATTGTTGTAGAATGAACGCGATAAATTCAGTCAATCACCACAGTTGAGGCTGTAGAAATCATTGATGCAGCTTTTTAACTGACTTCCAAAAAAGGAGGAGGTTCTCAATTCGTCGGAATCTTTTTTTTAAATTATTTATGTATGTTCCTCGATTATTCGAGAACGCCTGGACCGATGGAAAATTCTTTTTTGGTTTGAAAGGGCATACTTCCCAGGTGGTCCCATAGTCATCAGGGTCAGGATCTGGTGATGGGATCCTGGAGTTTGAAGTCGGTTTTGTAAAAATAATTTTTACGTTTAAATTATATAGAATCGAGACATTGGTAAACTGTCACTGCCATGACCTTACAACCAGTCATAATAGTTGTGAATAACAACCAGCACAGCCGCCGTCGCCGTGTCTATCATTACGTGATAGCAGGTAATAAGTTTAGTGATTGCATGGGGTTGTTGAACCGGCTAATTTTCTCCTTTGGCTGCCGAGAGGCGGCGACGGCGGGCGATGCAAAAACATGGCAAAAACACTCTGAGCGCAGTGGATTAGCGTTTTTTAACGATAAGTTTTCCAGGGGAAGCAAGTAAGAAGATTATTTGACCTCCTCAAACCGAAAACCAACTCGGACAAAGGTAGCGGAACATTGAGTGCAGAATTCCGTTGCAATTAGTGGCGAGTTTACCAGCAGGCTGAACATCTTAGACTGCATCGTCACTTACCATCAGGTGAGATAGCAGACAAGGGCTATCTTGTCATCGAATAAAAAAAACATAGCATGTACAAAAATGTATATAAATAAATCTCGCAATGCGGTTCTTACCGAAGAAGTTGTAAGATGTAATGTAAAACCAAGTAGGTTAATTTATTCAGTGGAGCATCTACCCAGCAACTTTGTCGTAAATTGTTACTGTTTTTTATTTTAAAATATATAGACCAGCGCTTGACTGCGATCTCACCTGATAGTAAGTGAAGATGCAGCCTAAGATGGTGCGCGCTCGCCTAGAAGATGCCTATTAACTCTTGATTTAAAGACACCCACATTATCGGAAAAACGGAAGCCGGAAGGGCATTCCAAATTTTTGCGGTTTTTACTTATTAAAGGGACCGTATCAGTGGTGGGTACCACGTAGGTGTTTAGGCACTACATATAATATCAAACGGCAGGGCTTAAGCGTTGGTGGCTACCCCCCAGTTATTCCAGTAATCGACTCGGCTCGTATTCCAGAGGGAATGACGTCAGCGCCCGACGCCGTCTGATTCACCACAACAGGTCACACACGAACACAGAAAGGGCTTTAGGCAATTACACATACCTACTCGTATACCTATACAAACATAATTCGGAAGTGGTCATTCATCCCTTTGAAATTTGATCCAGGCATCACTAAAAGCCCTAAGCAGTAAACTCTACCTGCGCTTCCGAATCCTTACGCGTTGCTGCACGTTTTAAGAATCCATAGAATTTCCGAATAAATGTTTAAATACCTCAGTTGACCAAAGAGCTGGCGCTTATTTAGCCCAACGCCTAAGCCTCGCTATACAACGAGGGAATAGCGCCAGTGTTTTGGGCACCATGCCCATAAACGACCACTTGGACGGCGTGTATTTTTTGTAAATATAAGTAGTGGTAGTTTTAATTTATTTAAGTTATTTATTTAAGTTATTTATTTAAGTTTTTATTTTGTTATATTTATATTGTAATAATTAACTTGTCCTTTTATTCTTATAAGAAGGAAAAAAAAATACCGAACTTACATACATATCAAAACTATCAGGGTCAACAGGGGTTGAACCTACATCCCTCGAGAATCGCCGCGCCCTCAATGCATTGACCATTTTACACTACGTCCACGGTCCAACTGCGCGTGAGCGCCTAAATATATAATTACCGATGTGGTCGATGATTTGATTTCCGACGGCTCCGCTAGTTTTGATAATGTATTAAAAAATATTCGGATCCTAGAACGTCCTGTCAATCGTTGGACCTCCACTAACTAGTGGGTTAAGGTATGGCTTAGGTCTAACTTAATCCGATTCGCTTAACTCTATCTTGTGCCTCTTATGCCCACCGTATATCATCCGTCCACCTATATTATGATCTCAACTCACACACTGAAAATAACTATTTTACTAGAAATAACAAATGATGGACATATGGTTACCTAATAGAATTTGTCCCATAAAATACAAGCATAGGTCAAACAAGCAAGTAGGTATTATTATTATTATTTAGGTACCTAATTCGTATTTGTTTTGTTTCGTTATTTCATTTCGTCTAAATTAGGTACATTAACTCTCGATTTTTGCGGTCATGGATTGTGATGATTCAGAGTTTCAAGAAACATGCCTCAACTTACATTTCAAACAAAAACAAAGCATCTGCTTTCCTTATTAGTATTTGAACACGACGTATTCAAGTGAGTCTCAAAAAAGTTTAAAATAAAATAAGACCTGTATATCTATATATATATATATATAAAATTCAAAGTCCTGACTGACTGACTGAGATATCAACGCACAGCCTAAACTACTGAAGTTAGAAACTTGAAATTTTTACAGTTGGTTCCTTTTATGACGTGGGCGCACACTAAGGAAGGATTTTTGAAAATTCAACCCCTAAGGCACAGATTATACCCTAAGGTGGTAAAATAGGGGTTTGAAAAATCGAACTTAACGTGAGCAAAGCCGCGAGCAAAAGCTAGTTTACATATATTTTATTTATAAGACGTGTACATTACCCTAATCCGCAATAAAGAAATTGAAATTGACAAAATGGAAAATTATAAATTGAATGTAACATAATTATGTCATATAGTGAAAATTCCCGTCTGTAATGTCTTTTTAATAAGTATCTTAACACAAGCTTTTCGCTTATTTGCAGGGGCGAGAATATTGATAAGGTTCAGCTTAAAAAAACATCGTAAAAAGTACTATAGGTGATATTCAGACCAACAACAGCCAAAAATATAATCATAATAAAAAATACACAGCACCTATCAGACTTATTAATGCGGCTGTTGACTTCACAAAAGCTTCGCTAGGGTTTTAATATTGCATGCAGCGCGACAATAGAAAGAACTGCATACTGCATTGTGAGCCATTGTCCCTCGCTATGGGAAAGTGCTAATTGATTATTTAATATTCCACGACTTGTTATATAGCTTGATTATTAAACGGCGTGAACGCGGAGCGCGTGCATCGATACACGATGTTTTTGATAAACGTAGACATTGAGTAGGTAACTCAGAAGAAAATATGTACCTACCTATATGCATATACATTTACACATAGGTACCTATTTATATAAATAAAATTTTTAAATATCGTGTTCATTATTTTTTTTTATGATAAATTGAGGTTATATTTTAATTTTAATTGCTATTTAACTAAATAATTTGTATTTACCCACAAGGGGATAGTGCAAATCCGCGTAACTAGCATTAATACCTTAAAATCTATTTTCATACGTTTGTGGACAAATCAAAACCGCATAAGTGTCGTAGCGACTGAATTAATCACTTTAAAAGATATCTATTTTTATCAATACATAGAACACATGAATAAACCAACTTCCCAGATGGTCCCATGGTCATCAAGTCAGGATCTGATGATGGGATCCTGGAGAAATCGAGGGAACTGTTCAAATTTTATACGCACAATTGATATACTTCGTAGTGGCGTTTCAAGACGGTTTTGAAAAACAAATTTAAAGTACATAATCTGACCTCTGGATTTGGATTTAAAAAAAAAATAAAAGACCTATGGGCTCTGTAAGTGGATACTTAAGAATTAAGATCTACACACAAAATAATAAGTTTCTTCATAGAGTTATATAGCCAAGCAATTTAAAATGTAGGTATCAGTCTACAGAATCATTCAGCCAATACTATGCTGAATGGATTGTTCGGGTCTAGGTACACTTCAATAAAAATCAATTCGTCGCGATAAAATCAATTCGACAAGTGGAGATAGAAAATTTTTAATTTATACGCTGTATCTATTACTAGCGGTAGTTGAAGTTGAAGGTACCTATAAAATCAGTAAAATGCGAGTTTTTTTTAAATGGAGTTGTAGGTAAGGCCTAATTGATTCTGACCTAACTTTTGAGTAACCTATTTTAAACTCTTAATTTCTGCTTTCCAAACCTGAGGTAGAGTCTTGACTTATCATTAACGACCACAGGTTGGCCTACATTACATTAAATAAATAACTTTGAATTTTATTTTATTTTCAAACTTTTATGGAAAAAAAGATAGTGAATTACTCTAGAGACTAGTAATGTTTTAGTAGGTTGCCTACTAATCTTCTACCTACCACGGAATAACACTGAAAAAATACAAAATATTTTCAAGATAATATCTTTCACTGAACCTATGATTAAGTAACTAACATTCTGTATTATAGCTCTGTAGAGAACTTTTATTCAAGAAGAAAAATCAATTTGTTTGAGAAAATGTGAACTGAAAAACTTGCAAAAAATTTTTTGTCCGGTTTCGTGTGTAAATATTATTTTTTTGACTTCTATATCGCCGTACTATGATTGGTTTTTGTAACATATAGTACATTGAAAAACCTTTGAAATAAAAAAATGCCTTATTATCGCATTCGTGAAAGAAGCACTGAGAAATCGAATCCCGCTGGATCAACAGTTCTTGATTTCTACCTAAATAAAACTGGCATTTCGAATCTAACCGTAAAAGGCCAACGACCAAAAATCCTAGTATAATTTTAAACACTAAAAAGTTCAGAAGGACTCACCATGTTGTCTCGTTGTCGGTCCTTACGGCTGAACTACGTGTACGTGATGAGATGGGATGAGTTGAGATAGTAGGTGGCGTGGCGAGTTCGTGAGGCAACGCACCGTGCCGGACTGTACCGGAGTAGGGGCCGCGGCCCTTATATAACGACGACAAATCCGCGCAAAGCTTTACTCTGGAAAGCTCTAGCGATAGAGTTTTATTAAAAGCTCTATCGCTGGTGGCTTTACGAGGCTTTTATTTATGTATTTTGTACCAATATAAACATATTATAAAGATCAAGAGACGTGCGTAAGGACAGCATAAGGTGTCAATTACACAAGAAGAGTTTCTCGATAAAGAAATAATTTCCGATTATTTAGCTATAGATAGGCAATGCCACAAATAATCTATAAAAAAATAAGTAAAAAAATATCTTATCTTAATGTTAAAAGAAAGCTATTTTTAATTCTTAACTCATCGTCAATAACACAAGGGTTAAAGTTGCGGACTGAAAACTGAAAGGTGTCGACCACTCGTACCCACTCCTGACATAAACTTTACGCTTGTTTATAGAGGAATATCAGTCAAATTCAGTATTGTTCATAATCTTTTTAGGGTTCCGTAGTAAACTACTAGGTACCCTTATAGTTTCACCAAGTCCGTTCGTCTGTCTGCAGCATAGCGCAGAGACTAGGTATTGGTACTAAAGAGCTATGATTTGGCTTATTACCGTGTCAACTATTGCGCTCCTAAATTCAAATTCAAAATTATTTATTTCATAAAGGCTAACTTGTAGCTCTTATGACACGTCATGACTCTACCATCGGTTCTAAGCGTTATAGCCCGATGAAAATGATATAATTTAATGCAGTTCCAGAATAAGGCCGCCGCTGAATATTCATCCGAGTAGTGTATCCAGACATAATATTTTTTAGCGAAATTGTAAAAGCTAAATAATAACTATGCAACAAAGATTAATTATATTTATTTGAGTGAGTAACAACAAAGTATAGTTTTATTTTAGAATTATGTTTTAACTGTTATCAATCACAAGTTATTACGCTTAGCGTGGTTTATAAAGAAATAATAATTAAGAGTGACCTGTAACAATTACAATATTATGTATCTATACTATAATAACTTACAGTTGTTTTAGAAAAAATGTATTTTCAGTTTTATATTTTCATTTTCTGAAAGAGTGCGAAGCTTTCTTTAGAATACACTGTAAATAAAAATATTTTTGCATTAAAAAAGAAAATATTTTAATTTTTTGGAATTTTTAAATTAATGTATACCTACCAAGCTTATTTTGTTCGTCTTATTTTTAACTATCAATTTACATCAAAACATTTCATCACGCATGACGAAGTTTTCAATGTTACCGACTCCCTCTAAAGTATAAGACCCGAGTTCCTCCATCCTTAAATTACGCGCGAAATCATAGTCGCTATAATGCAGGGGATGAAATGAGATGAAAGGGTAATGGCAGGGGGCGTCGGCGGAGGGACGCGCCCTTGACCATGGGTTGTTATGACTGCTTACAATATAGGTAGTTACGTGTACGTACCTATTATAGCTATGTAGAGAGTTGGGAATTTTTCTTTGTTCCTAAATTTTAATTTTTCGCGTAGGATCGTCCCCATTACGCAGGGGATGAGATGAGATGAAAGGGTAATAGTAGGGGATGTTGGCGAGGGAAATTCACCCTGTTCTTTTGACTGTAAGTATAGCCTAGCATATTGGTAGGTTTCTCAAACTTTTTTGCTATGTATTCTCGCATCTAAACCTACTCTCAAAAGTTCGGCGACAAAGAAAATCCAACATAATTCAGTATCAACTATCCCTACTTCCCTACTAACATTATAATTGCGTAATACAATGTGTTTGTTTGTTGATGTGTTTCATGATTTGAAGCCAAAATATCTACTATACTCTTACTATACTAGACTAATAGAACATCACACAGTGTAATAATGTCTATATTAAACAACTCATGCGTCCGGCATGCCATGTTATACCTTCACCTTCTAGTCACAGTTCTACGATCCTAACAGTTAGGTAATTCATTGATTCACGCCACTTTACGATCGAAACTCGCTGGCGTGAATCAGTGAATTGAGCCTCAATAGCCCAACGGTTAAAGGTGCGGACTGAAAACTAAAAGGTCGCAGGTTTAACCCGTTGCACTATTTTCGAACCCACTTCTAGCACAAGTTTTTCGGTACGATGGCGTGTAGAAACAGGTTAGGGGTATGGGTTGAATATACACTGCTATGCCCCTTCCAAGTTACCCACTACCATCTTAGACTGCATCGTCACTTACCATCAGGTGAGATCGCAGTCAAGGATTATCTTGTCATCCAATAAAAAAATAGACGTGTGGCACTCGGGGACTGCCGCGGTAAAGCTATTGCATAGCATTTTTTATCAACGCCATCTAGCGGTGAGAGAAATCCCGTGTCAGGTTTTTTTCATTACGGAATTTCTGGATTCGGTCTCCACGCTCAAGGCCCGCGATAGAAGCTATGCAATAGCTTAAAAATTTCAGTTTGACTAATGTTCTTTTAAAAAAAGCGTACCTGTACCTAGTTCACGGCCTGCAACGTCCGCCGACTCGGCGTTGCTTTGCACAAGTAGTATATTCGTTGCCCCACTGTTAGGATGGTAAAACAGTGTTAATGGTGCCACCATGTGTGAGCCATAGTTATGGCTTCACAGGCGCCCTTGCCCGCGTTCCATCTTATGTTCTACACGGTGTCGACGTGTTACATGTTCACGAAAGGAAATTGTTTAAAGCCTTCTCAAGTTTTTCCCTATTATGAATTCTAGCGTTAAAAATTTATTTAACCGCAATTTTGTAGAAATCGATTAGAAGTATCGGTTGAATGTACACTACCACACCCCTTCCAAGTTAGCCCGCTACCATCTTAAACTGCATCGTCACTTACCATCAGGTGAGATCGCAGTCAACGACTGTCTTGGCATTGAATAAAAAAGTGGCATCCAGTAGGTATACTTGACGATAAAGATTGTTATGGCCAGCGTAAGTATCAAAAGGAGAATGATTGCCAAGTTGTCTTATATCTCATTAGTCTCTTCATGAAGTCATGAAATGCAAATAATTACGTAGGTAGGTATAATATAATACAAAAGTACAGCTACAGTAGAGATCGTATCACATTTCAGACGTCCGCCCGTGAGTCACTCGTACATATTCGGTGCAAACACAAAACAACTATTGGCTGAGTAAAGTTAATACTAAATACCTTATTACAGTACTGTCAAGTGGAAAAGCACAATGAACTTTTATAAAATTTATATATTATTGGCTTTCTATTTCTTAGCGAAATTAACGTTCAATTAACAAGACTCTCGCTGGTTGATCTTTTAAAAAAAAAATTATAACTTACGTTGTGTGATGGCAAGTTACTCTTAGTTAAGTATATAAATAAGTATAATAATGGACAATAATTATACAGGCAGACTTTGTATCCACTCAAGTTTGCATTAAAGAAATTATTGTTATCGATGTTCGTATTTAGTGTTTACGGTCTAGTATGGAGTTCTGTGAATCCTCACTAATATCCTTACTTTCTTACTTATATCCCTACTAATATTATAAATGCGAAAGTGTGTTTGTTGGTTTGTTGGTTTGTTGGTTTGTTGGTTTGTTGGTTTGTTGGTTTGTCCTTCACCACGCAGCAACAGAGCAACGGCTTGCTGTGATTTTTTGCATAGGGGTAATTTACGGGCCGGAGAGTGACATAGGCTACTTTTTATCCCGAAAAATCAAAGAGTTCCCGCGGGAATTAAAAAACTAAATCCACGCGGACGAAGTCGCGGGCATCAGCTAGTGTATTTATATGCGAAAGTCAATCATCCCCGCAGAAAAGCTACGGATCGACGTGATTTTTTGTATGGGTATAATTGAGGGCCTGGAGGGTGATATAGGCTACTTTTGCCCCGGAAAATCAAAGAGTTCCCGCGGGATTTTTACAACTAAATCCACGCGGCCGACGTCGTGGGCATCAGCTAGTCTTTAATAAACAATTTACCTTCTTCATAAACGTTATGCTGCTGAGTGCACATAGATAAAACAGCATCGATTGAGAACGCTTGAAAATAATTGCAATCAATTGCTTCTCGTTGTCCTGCGTACGCCGACCACGTACTGATCGCCATATGCGGCGCAAACTGCTGCAATTAGTCAACCAGCCATATGTTATTAACATGCATAGGAAAATAAACTCTAAAATTATCAGCTTAAAGATGAAAGTAAGTTTTAATTTTGATTAGTCTATGAGTTAGTAGGGCTTTATGCGGTCTAGGATTTGTTTTGAGGGCACGTCTCCCTAATATTTTCGTTGCGTGGGTGCAATAGTCCGGTGGGTGAAATTCAACCCTATATATAATAATTGACTATATATTAATTAGGAACATAGTAAATTCTAAAATTATTTCTAGAATCTAGGTTTAAAATACAAAAATTGTTTAAAGTGTTCTTCGCCTAGTTGGTGTAACATATAACAACTAGATTTTCCAGGTAGTTATAAAAGAAGGTAAAATGAAGCCTCAATAGCTGAATACATTTAACAGAAAACAGAAAACTGAAAGGTTGGCGGTTCGACCCCCATCCGTTGCACAATTATTGTAAACATTATTTCTCGTGTGTAGCAATAAAGTATTTTCTATCTATCTATCTATTTAGATGTTGTCGCACCCACTCCTAAGCGTTCCACTTATTTAAAGGCAAAAGGACATTTTTAGTCTAGTTCAGCTTGGATATTCTTTTAAAAAGAAAAAAAAAAACTTAACATACCTTTGTACCCTCGCTATGCCGCCCTTTTTTAAACGACCTAGACCGTGGCTCGACGTCTAAGACATAATATCAGAGGCATATCAAATTGCAGCATTTATCTCTTCTTATTACGGAGTTATACCTACCTAGGCTAGGCTTCATATTAGAACAGCAAACAATGAGAAACGCCATTGTCTTCATATTATCCGGGCAGAGCAGGGGCGGGTCGGAAATGACCCGTGAAATCACTGAGGTAATAACAGCCAACTGTTTGATACTTTGACCATTACCTTTGAGTTTGGTTACACCTTACCTTAATTTAGTCGTATGAAAAGATCACGCTTAGTAAGCAATGTTGCCCCCATTGGTATCTGGATGGGTGACCGACGTTGGGCGTCTAAATCTGATATTTCGCTCTCTCCGTGCTTCGGAGAGTACATCAAAGTCTTCGGTATATGGCATACAATTATATAAATTCACTATGAATATTCACACAAACAATTTAGCGCACCCCAAAGATGACATAGCACAAGGTAATCTACCCATAGAGGTGAATTTTAAGAAACATCTAATTGAAATGCCTGCAAATATATTAATAGCAATGTCTAGTTTGTTATATGCCTGCAAATAAATTAATAGCAATGACATTGAAGAGAAATTACTATTAAATTACTTACAGGCATTTTTAATTTACCAAGCAATAATATGGAATTAAGTTATGTATATGGGTTCTTTGAATAAATAAAAAGCAATATATTTATTTTTAACTATGTATTTACAACATCAACCTGATAACATACCCATGTATGTCATACTTTAAAATCCAAAAAGTTTCATCGAAAATTCGTAGATAATGGCACAACATTAAATGTTAAAAAACCCGACCGATTACAAAAACCAACCATTTATGTTATTACATACTTTACACTATATTGAAAGAAGTATGTACAGCATTTATTTACTTAGTTTAACAAAGAGAGTAAGAGCAATTTTAATTAAATTGTGGCAACGAATTCACAATAATTTTCCTAGACTAGGTAGTGCACTTGTATTAACTTATTGTAGGTATAGTTGATTTAACTATTACTGAAAAGTTATTTAAAATTAATAGTTGTTTAAATTAATATTAAATTATACTGAATAAAGTAGGTATGAACATTTGACTTTGGTACAATACTTTAGTATCAAATATGTAAAAAATTTACAATTTACTTAATTTATATACATACTTATTTAGTAAATATACCTGTCTACTTATTTCCAACAACAACTCATTCTAGATTAACTATTACATATATTATTTGTTGCAAATCAATCAATTTACTAACATTTTCTCGCCATATAGTTATTTTAATCTTAAAGATTAGTGAGGTATGTTAAGATTTAATTCATACTAATAATATTCTTAATGCCAAAGTATAAGAATGTTTGTTTTTGGTTTGTCCTTCAATCACACGGGGCAGCGCCGTTCAACTTGATGTTTTGCATAGATATATTAATAATACTTTTTACAAAGAATTCCCCCTTTGCTACCACTGTAGTAAGTTGTTAGAAGAGAAACAAAAAATTCCCGTGTTACAACTTCAAATCGCAATCAAATAGAATTAAAGAATAAACATATTTATCGACGTATTAATATTGGATCTGTTTTCACGTTCTGACTGTTTTTATATTGAAAATCTGTCAAAACGTAAATCACACACGAAATATTAATTGTCATTACTCGGTGATAGGTGAAATTGGCACTAATTAGGATGGGGTACGACTGGGGAGGCAGACTTTAAGAGTTTGCTTCGCTCCACCCACCGCTCTTAAGATTCTCTACCGACGCTCCTAACTACACAATCTGCTGTACAGTTTCAGCAAGAATTGCAGTAAGCTGACGGAAGTTACGGGTCAAAAGCGCCCTCTTGCTGCCCAGTCCTGAGGAATTCCTTCGAGTTCTTGCTGGTGAAGATAAAAGGCGCCTGACGCGACGGGCAGCGGAACGAGTGCATCAGCACTGGCGGCCCGTTGTCCGACTTGTTGCCCACGGGCTCCAGGAGGTTGTTCCAGAGGAGATTTGCAGCTGAAAGGAAAACGGGTTGTAAAATATGGATGCTAATTACATACAATCCTATTAATATTATAAATGCGTAAGTTTGGATGTATGGATGGATAGATGGATGGATGTGTGTTACTCAATCACGCCGCAACGACTATCAAAATAAATTCATGAAAACTTGTAGCCAGTGTCACTCGCGATGAGGTAAGGATTCTAACGATACCCAAAGCATCCAAATTTATTCAGGCATTTAGGAGTTAAGGTGGAAGAAAGAAACATAGGTGGCACCCGAAAACATTACACTCCTTTATTTGGGCAATTGTGTAAAAAGTGTATCACAATTGTCCTTCTCCTCTTAGCTCGTACAAGTTAGATCAGCTCCCCATTTTCACTAAGCTTAGTCAGGTAATCCTTACAAAGCCGTTTTCACAAACTGAACACTAAGATGAAAATGAGTAAATTTGCATTTGCGGGCTACTTCTGATATAGTAGTACCTAAATACCTCATTTCTTTAGAGTTTTCTGGTTATATTCAGGTCAGGTCAGACGGAACCACACGTGGATGTTACCACGGCCTTACTTTATGAGGTAAATGTATTACCAAGTGCATGTCCTTTTTGCGAGAAGTGGAAGCAGTCGTGCGTGATGTAGGACTGGTGGATGACGAGCGGCAGCGGCGGCGTCGGCGGCATCGGCGCGTTGAAGAGCCGCATGAAGGGCTGCACCACCACCGTGAAGTCGTCGCGGGTGTCGTAGCGCCCTGACTCCACCTGCGCAAATACATCTATATGAGCAATTTGACTTTTAAAGTTCAAACAAATTATGCTCGACCTTATTTCTTTTTTTTAAGAATATCAACCAACCTGGACTTGACTGATGTTCTCCTCTCCCCTCCAAATAAGTGAAAACTTGTGTTAGGAATGGGTACGACAATAGCGCAACGGGTGGGGATCGAACCTGCAACCTTTAAGTTTTCAGTCCGCACCTGTAACCGTTGGGCTATTGAGGCTATTGAGGCTTATTTTTGGGCCTGCAGTACTATTAAGTATTTGGGATGATTCCTATAGTAGCAGTGCGATGCCGGTGGGACTGAGGATTAGAGGAGTGTCAGTTGACGTCAACGTTAAGTTCTTCACCCTTCCCACACTGGGCATCTTCCTCGAGAACCAGCACAGTTAAATGGAGGGTTTATTCGTTAGTAATACTAACGAATAAACCCTCAAAAAAAAAAAGGAATGTTTTGCAATCGGTTTGGTTGCATCAATTGTAGCAGTTTCCCAAAGAACTCTGTAAAACAATGGGGTATCATCATCATTATCCTCAGTTCACGGCTGAACATATGCCTTGAAAGGATCACCATAGAACACGATCTTTTGCTGCCTAGTACCCAGAGGCTACCAGAGAGTTATCAGAGATCTTCCGACAACCTAGAAAATCGTCTACCAACGCTACACCTCTTGATGGCCTGAGTCACCATTCAAGCACCTCGAGACCCCAACGTCCGTCAGTTCTTCCAGTCATAGTATATCGAGCAATAATAAATGACTTACTAGCGCAGTCTCAGCAGCCTGGTACAGCCTCGCCTGTCGCACCAGGTCCAGCAGTTCCCCTCCTCCTCGATGGAAGCACGTGCAGAACAGCGGATGCATGAGGCGGCACATGAGCGGCCGCAGCACGCGGACTGACACCGAAACGTCTGTAATTAAAATGTTACATGTTATGGCAATTAACCTATCGTCATCTATTTTCCTTCACTCTCGTTCACAAATCATGATCCGGAAAGTATCTGGTTCTAAAAACGATTATATCGCTGAAAATATGAATAAACCGCCCGACGAGTGAATCTTATGTCTTATGACTGGGAGGTCTTATGACAGGGAGTCTGGGAGGTCTCTTTATGTAAGGTTTCTAAATAGCTTCTGGTCTGGTCTTATCTTGTGAGTGGGTTCAGATATAGCTATTTACCACCCTACTAATAAAATATAGCCGTGACGTCGAGCTAGCGTTCCCTCTAACTGCTATCTTCTTTCCAATTTAAGCTGCATCCATCTGAGACTGCATTGTCATCACCAGATGAGATTGCAATTTAGGGCTTACTTATCAACAAAAAATAAAAACCTAAGAGAAAAATTGAAACGGAAAAGGAGAGCGCCTCAAAAGTTTTAAGAATACCTCAATACATCATTAAAGAGGCAAGGACTAAAAGTGTCTAAGCCGGAAGATGCACAGGCACTTAAAGGTAAATCCTGCTAAAGTGTGAAGCAATTGGAATTAATCCTGCAATTTTGTTCCTTAATCCCTATCTACGCCGAGACACAATTCAGTGGATAATAATGGTATAGGATTGTGTTAGGTTGTTCCTCTACTATCGTCCGCTAGTTGTAATCTGAGAATTTCTCACCCAATAGAATTTCTTATGTAAAAATACATTGTGGAAACTATGCCAGACCTTTTAATTATATTACAGGAGCATGCGTACTCGGACCAAAATTATCTATTTTCTGAGTATTTTTGAAGCTAGCTTGGCTTTTCATTCCGATTCCTGTCGATGTATTGACAGTAAGGGTTACAATACTATTAGCAAAAGGAAGTTAGCAAATAATTAGCCCTAGCAAATAATGTTGAGACCTACCTAGTACAGGGATAAGGTTCACGATGGTCCGGGGCAGATGCTTGTGGAAGTAGTCGAGCGCCTTAGCCAGCTTCCTGGCGTGGGCGGCGGGAGACCACGCCACCGGGTTGAGGCAGGAGGCCGAGCACAGGTCGTTGGCGCCAAGGAACATTGTGATCATCTTCCAGTCGCGCGACACGTCGATGTCGGGCGACGAGCGGATGCGGGCGACTAGGATCTGAAAAGTTTGTTAACAATCGGATACAGATAAATGTCTGTTTGGCAGATCCCCCTCTAGATGGACAGATGACATCGAACGCAATGGAGTAGGTAGCAGAGAGCCGTCGGATGCGTGTCTCATGCAAGTCCATGCAAGAGTCTTTTTTTCAACAGTAGACTATCAGTTGATGAAGAAGAAGAAATCTTTGATCAGTGCATCCATTCAAACCATTCGGTGCGGTGGTGTCTATGTTTGTGTGTGTCTTGAAGTGGCCAGCCCACTGGCACTTTAAAGTTTTATGGCAGAGAACTGGCACTTTACATTTTATATCGGAGAACTAATGGCCACTGGAGTTGTAAGAAACCGCGTTTTGGCAACCGGAGTGATGAGTGCCCCCCGGCTAGATGGAGCGATGATTTTCGGAAAGTGGTAGACATCGATTGGATACGAAAACCTGAGAAAAGAGGCCTCTGTCCGACGATAACAACCCTGTCCAACAGTGGATGCAATTTGGTTGATGATGAAATCTTAAAATTAGATTAAACGCATTTCATAACATTTAAAGTTTATACTCGTATGAATATAATAAAGCAATCTAGTTATAAAATTATATTATGTAGAGCAGCAAAAATATCTCAAACTACGAAATAAAAAAATGTAGTTAGGCACTTTAAGTAAGAGATTAGTTACGCTCGATAAGAAGTGTTAACCGTGCCTACTTAATTGCATTCTAATATTTCTTTGGTAATTTCTTCAGCGCAAACCAGTAATGTGAACGGTCGTTTAACATAGTTCGCACGGGTCAAATTGTAAACATCAAAGACGATTTATTATATAATTACGCGTAGGTATATTATGCCTAGCTCGACCTGCGATTTGGCCCGCGCCTATTATGACTCGAAAGCTCGAGGAAAGGAAAATTTTGAGGTGTTTGATAAAGAAGTACCAAGTTCGTAATGTTTGAAACTAATCCGTCAGCCGGTATTAGATTGATTCGCGGGTTACGCGATTAGAAAATAGACAGCCGTGATAGCCTAGTGGTTAGGACTGCGATCTCCTATTGAGGGGTCGTGGGTTCGAATCCCGGCACGCACTTCTAATTTTTCGGAGTTATGTGCATTTAAGCAATTCAATATCACATGCTTTAACGTTGAAGGAAAACATCGTGAGGATTCCTTCACGCCTGAGAGCTCTTTATTATTTTCTGAGAGGAGACCTGCGCTCAGTGGTAAACCGTTTATTAGTTACTGATGATATAGCCTCAATAGCCCAACAGAAGCCTCAATAGCCCAACGCTTGAAGGTGGGGACTGAAAACTGAAAGGTCGCAGGTTCCAACCCCACCCATTGCACTATAGTCGTATCCACTCCTAGCACAAGCTTTCCGCTTCTTTGGAGGGGATAGGAGGATATTAGTCAACTTGAGCTTGGCTAGTATTCTTTAAAAAAAATGATGATAATTATGAGATTCAAAATTTACCACCAAATACTGATCATCTTCATGATCTAAATATTTAGGCTGATGTAAGTCTAAGTACCTTATTAGTTATTTTTGTAAGCCTATTTGTGTAATCGTGTATTTTTGTGATAGGTAGATGTAGTTATAGTTTATTTAATATAGTTTATTTTAGACACTTGCGTTCCCCTTGAAAACCAGCGCTGCAGCTTGCTGTAGCTCTGTACATTTCGAATTTTTTAAATCTACTTACTTTGTCAGTATATTTTTTGTACTAACTGTTCATGGAAAAATATTTTTTTTATCTATCTATCTATCTATCTGCTAATTAAGTATTTATTAATTAGTCTTGTGGTACACTCTGATGAACAGTGAGGTCAAGTTGGTTTAGCATAATTTATAAAGATAGATGAGGTGATAACAGAACATGTGTGTATTTCTTTATTGACGGAAGTAGGTATTTAAAACGTTTTTTATTCAAATAAACTTGTGTTGCTCAATATTTCCGGCCATTTGAGTTTGAAATGTGGATTCCGTGAACAGTAGCAATAGCAGTAATAGGGTTATTAGGTGGTTGTAGTATTCTGCTTCTTTTTCATGGGGGTTTCGGAGTTCGATCCCAGACCCATCCCAGATCCCATCTTTAACTTTTTGGAGTTATTTGCGTTGCTTTGCCAATCCGCACTTTGCCAGCGTGGTGGACTATGGCTCATATTTTGAAAGGAGATACCTGTGTATGGCTCATGGTTGTGTGTGTCATGTGTGTCGTATCTATTGTATTGTATTGTATTGTTTATTTCTTCGATTTAGACTTACAAAAGCGCTTACGAATGTCAACAAATTTTACATCAATAAGTAGGTACAAAGTACTTAATAAAAATAAAAATAAATTAATTAAATGTCAAAAGAAAAAATTATGTACTACTTATGTCAAGGGTCAAAATATAATAATAATGTGATGTCATTAAACATAACAAATATGATTAAAAAATAAATAGGTACTCAAGTACATAATTTTTATGTCAGAAAAAAAAAGAAAAGATATATAATGGCTTGTGCACACTTAGATTTTCCAGGCGTTTTTATCTTCTATATAATCATTTATTTTATAATATGCCTTTTTTATTAGAATATATTTTATTTTTGCTTTAAATTGTATGTCAGAAAGATTTGTAATGTCCTTTGGAATTTTATTGTAAAAGCGTATAGAGTTTCCTATGAAAGACTTACTTGTTTTCGATAACCTGCATTTCTGCACGGCCAACTGAACATGCGAATGTCGCAAATTATAACTATGACAGACGGTGTTCTTTATTAGAGATGGAAGATGTTTTCTAGCATACATAATATTTTCAAAGATATAAAGTGATGGCATAGTCAATATACTGATATCTTTAAAAAAGGCTCTAAGAGAATCTCTGGGTTTCATTTTATATATTGCACGGATAGCCCTTTTTTGGAGTATAAAAACTGTTTTCCAATCAGCAGCAGAAACCCATAACAATATTCCATATGACATCAAACTTTGAAAATATGCAAAATATACTATTCTAGCAGTTTCTATGTCTGTTAATTGCCTTATTTTGCGAATTGCAAAAACTGCTGAACTTAACTTGTTTGCTAAAATATTAATATGTTCCTTCCATTGTAATTTAGAATCAATGGTAAGGCCTAAGAAAAGAACATTATCAACGATGTCTAATTTTACATTGTTGAGTAATATATCAACGTTTCTATCGCCACGAAAGTTAGAAGTTGCAAAATATACACATTTAGTTTTATTACTGTTAAGTGCTAGGTTATTTACAGAAAACCAGTGTGAAAGCATGGAGAGCGCTTTGTTAAGGTTGCCTAAATCACATATTTTCCTATCTATTTTGAATACGAGAGAGGTGTCATCTGCAAATAAAACGATGTTTGCCAGTTGTTTAACTACACCAGGAAGATCATTAATATAGACGAGGAATAAAAATGGACCAAGAATGGATCCTTGTGGAACTCCTAATTCAATTTCAGTTCCCATAGACGTCCCTTTATTGACACACACTCTCATTTGTCGATTACTTAGGTAAGATGAAATCAGATCTAGGGCTGTATCGGTGACTCCGTAGAATCTCAGTTTTCGAATTAGAATTTTATGATCTACGCAATCAAAAGCTTTAGAAGTAAGTAGTATCTATATAAGTGGGAGCGAGAGTTTGCTCACGCCTGACCGCTCCCAACTAGGCTACTGCCAGGCACACACACTTATGCAATGTGCATGTACACGACGTAGCCATAAGTAAAGCTCACGCGCCCTCGTGAATTGCAAGAACTATATCCGGTATGGATTGAGATGAATGGAATGGGGGGGAATGGGTATTTGATTGTTATCAAAATGTGGATAATCATAAATTACAATCGAAAATGTAACTTGTAAGAATAAAATTTGTAAAAACAGAAAATAAATTGGTCAAAAAACAGTGCGTGGAGAGTGTATGGAGCTACTGAATCGTGACGTCATGTTTCAATAGCGCTCTGCAGTTGTCCTAACAGGAAACTTAAAAGCTTCGAAACTAGTTAAGATATTAAAAAAAGAAAAATGTCATTGCGTAATTTAATAAATTTTGTTTTATTAAAAAATTATTTAAAACCCCAGTAAAATTAATTCGGAGAAAAATAGACAAATTCAAGTAACCTTAGCCTGCTTGTAGGCGTCCTGGTCGGAGGCGACGGGGAAGGCCACGTTGAGCCGCGAGTTCTTGGCCAGCCACTCGCCCGTGCCGGTGGAGAAGCCGCGCAGGCGCGGGTTGTACTCCTTGAGGATGTTGGGCAGCGTCAGGTACTCGCGCCAGCTGCTTTCGCCGCCTGCAATGTTAACAAGTACCTACATTTTTAAAGAAAAAATGAAATGCTCCGTGGTACGCAATGGTAGTATAGAAAATTCCAGATATTTTGTCTGGTGGGAGGCTTTGGCCGTGGCTAGTTACCACCCTACCGTCAAAGACGTGCCGCCAAGCGATTTAGCGTTCCGGCACGATGGCGTGTAGAAACCGATTAGGGGTATGGGTTGAATTTACACTGCTATACTCCTTCCAAGTTAGCCCGCTACCATCTTAAACTGCATCGTCACTTACAAATTACAATCAGGTGAGATCGCAGTCAAGGACTATCTTGTCATCGAATTAAAAAAATATATAATGTAAGAAATGTTCCAAAATATGGGTGAATCTTTTAGAATGTACAAAGTTGTTTTCAGCAACTCTTTCAAAATTTATAGGCACAGTCGCCTAAGATAGGACTAAGGAAAAATAGCACGTTGCTCCAAATAATCACGACCAATCTGTAAACAGAGACCAGTCAAGAAGTTTTTGCAGACAGTCAGATCGCATGCGTTCTAACTCTTATATATCTTATCTAATGCCGAGATCTATAAAGCTTAGACTTAGCTTGGACTTAAGACAGAGTTAAAACGAGACACGAATATGCTTTGACATAAGTCTGTCTCGTTTTAATTCTGTCTTGAGTCTGAACAGAATGAGAGTGTCTATAGATTTCAGCCTCAGAGTTCTAAAAACCTATAAACTTATAGTCAGTCAACCGATGAATTTAAGATTTAGCCGACCCGGGTTAAATATTTAGAACCAACAGGTCAGCGGCAAACAAAGTGGCGAAAAGATAAACTAACTGTACACCAATAAAATCCTCGATACTCCACGCGTGCTCAAAGAGTGAAATCTTTGAAACCTCCACTAACCAGTAAGGTGCGACAGAACTTCCCATTTTAATTCTGTCTCCAATATCTCTAGTAAAACGCATGAATATTCTGTCAATTTAGGCGAAAGGAAAGCTTTTTATTTTCTCTTTCATGTTATGAATAGTATAGTCTAGTGATAATCATACCTGCACACCACGAGACTCCTCGATATTCCACGATTGCGCCAAGAGCGAACTCTTCCAAGGCCCCGCTCCCAGCGACCAAGGAGTCCCCTATCGCAGCCACCACGTCGATGTCCCCTGGCCTGAGCCGGTGCACCGATGTGGGAACCTGTCTGCTTCGACCCCATGGTACGGAAGCCTGACAGGGGAAGGGAGTGTCGGGTGAGATGATACTCTGCCGGCGCACGTTGGACTTGCGTGGTGGGTAGTGGATCGTCCACTGCAAGAGAAAAATACCAACTTTTAGACCTACTAACTGCCATATGTAATATAAAGTTTATTAAGTTTTCGTTAAGGTTCCCTTACACCCTGTATAACATCGTCGTCATCAACATCAGCAACCTATCAACGGTTCACTACGTGAAGCGCAGCGCAGATGTCCTCTTAGGCAAGGGTTCAGGCCCATAATTCACATCGGTAGCTAAGTGCGGATTGACTTCAAACACCTTGGAGAACTTTCAGACGTCTAGGTCTTCAAGATGCTTTCAAAGTAAGAGATGAGTGCCTGGTATTGAATTCCGAAAAGCCTAAGCTCCTCCTAGAGACCTATGTCCAGTATTGGACCGGCGATGTTTTAGATGAATGAACACAATATGTCGATTTTATTAAAAGTTGGTCAAATAAACATCAGACCGATTGTGTAAAACCTGCATCAATCATTGCTTCAGTCAATTTATCGCGTACTTTCTGCAACAGTACATTTTAACCAATAGCGAGAAAGTATCGACCAATCAAAGGCGATAGCAATCGTCACATCGTAGAAACCATTTTTAGAGAATCCCCCAGCAGAGCACAGTTATGTACCCAATGTCCATGTGAGAGGGAAAGAATAGTGCTTTACATAACACCAGACATCAGCATGCATGATGTGCGATGTAAGTGAGGTGACACTCGGTATGTCCACGCTGACACTTATCGAGTGGTGTCACGAAGTCGTGACCAGGAAGAGCGCGATGTGACTCGAGATGACGACCTTGTTGCTGATCTAGGGTAATGGTATGCGGCTATTTATTCATCACGGCGAGATGCCCGGATAATGGCCACTGGATCTATTGTCGTGAAAAGGTGTAAGTGATGTGCCAACCAGAGTAATTGCTTAGGAATTTTAATGAGGCGTCAGTAAACTAGGCTCCAAATGAGGCAGTTAACTAAACCTTGTTTAAAATTAGCGTATCAATTATCTTTGACAACGGTTGTCCAGTTCTCAATTAGGTAGATAACTGTTCGACGATTTCATTCTATTGTTTTTTTACACAATTTCTATTGTCAAAATGTGGATATTCCTCAATTACAATCGAACATGTAACATGTAAGAATATCATTTGTAAAAACAGAAAATAAATCGGTCTAAAAACAATAATAGGTCATGAGCTGTTTTACTGCAACTGTGTCTGTTTCTAAAACTTAATTTTCTATGGAGAGTTTATGAAGCTACTTGGTTGTGACGCCATGTTTTATTAGCGCTCTATTATAAATATATAAATATTTTATGTTATATAGAATAAATTAAAACAATAATAATTATATTCAAATACCCAATGCCAGTACAGACAGTAACTGCCTATTTATTGTAACTTAAAACGTCAATCTAATTTAGGTAGGAGAAAGTTTTTTATAATGCCATGTTCACTTACTTTATATAGATAGGTATGGATATTCAAAGTACCTAACTAATTTGCGAACCGAATCGCGAACTTGTTACGTCAGTCTACAAACACTGTTGGCTTTGACCCAGAACAAATTTCGGATCACGAGCACAAAAGAATAGCAAGTGGAATCACTTCATGGATATTTAATGTACCGACAAACATGAATGACACAATAAAAAATACGTCTTGCATACATAATACATATTCGGATTTTTCATCATAAAAAAAATATTTATTCACTAGATATATTCATTCCTCAAACAAAAAACCAAACGTAATCACAGAATACCTAATAGTACCTAAAGGTGCCCTTTCGTTTGATACAAGTTTGATACCCATAGTGAGGGAGTTGTGAAAAAATATCTAATCTGCCATTTTGTGGCGGCGGCCATCTTGAACCGATTTTCATCTTCAATTATTTATTTCGTAGTAGGTACGAAGTTTTAGTAAGTATGAGTACTTTTGGCTCATAAACAAACCAAGACTCTACATTTATTTGCCTAAAATGCACATATAAATATGTAATTCTGAAAAGTGTGTGTGTCTGGGATTCGAACTAATGGAATAAGCTAACACCGCTTACTGCACGGTAATGCATTTTTTTACGAAATTCTTTTTCCAATCTTACGTGAAATGCGTTGCTAAATGTCATTGAAATGTCAGTGTGCCAGAATTTTTCTTATCTGAAACGGTGAACGTTAAATAGTTGAAGTTTTTGTTTCTTTTTACTTCCTTATCTGACCTCTAATATATGTGGGTATTGGCAAAAAATGATTGACTGTGAAGCAATTTATTTATCGCCATTTTGGCGGAAGTGAGTGTGAAGGTACTTGTCCCTAATGTAAATTGTGATCTAAATTGTATTGGACAATACTAGCTTTCGGCCGCAATATCGTCCTAAAATTAGGTTTTTTTAATAATATTTAGAGGTAGAGGTATCTCTTTTTTCCAGGGGTAAAAAAGGGTCAGTGTCACTCTCCAGGTCCTTAACCATGAAAAAACAAAAATCAATAAAAATGATGCAAAGACAAATCCATGAAAAAGTTTTTTTCTGCAAATTATGAAAAATCCTTAAAAAGACAAAGTATATCTATGGTCGACAAACATAACATACCTATCATCTTTTTTTATACATATTATCTAATGTGGAGTTGATATGATTGATATGTGCGTAGTTGATACGCAGTTGATGCATTATTGGCAGCGATTATTATTGGACACGATCTTCAGCAATACGATCAAGAAGAAGAGTTGATGCCTCAATAACAGGTGTGGAGTAAAAACTGAAAGCTCACAGGTTCGAACCGCACCAATTGTACTAGTTATTACGACCAACTCCTAACACAAACTTTCCGCTTATTTCGAGGAGAAAGGAGAATATAAGTCAAGTTCAGCTTGGGTTATATTATAATAATTATAATAAGTATATAAAATATGTATATTTGAATGTTTCTTAGATAAGAACCCCATCTTTAGTGTTCACCGCATTATGGCACACTTGATGCGTTATTTTTTACGAAGGCACTTCAAAGTTATCACGTGAAAGGTAACGCACAATACATAACATTAATAATAGTAGTGATGACGATGTATTTGATGGCTTCCACAATATAACTACCATGTACCTACCTACTACATCTTTGTTATGGAGTTACAGCGGTGACCTGTGGCTTGAACTATGGCATCCGCTTTTCATCTTTGGCACATATACAGCCTTGTTTACAACATCGATCGATCGTCAAATAGAGATTTAACTAATTAAGTAAGTACGTCATTTTATTATGAGGGATCGTGGCGCTTTTAATTAATTAATTATTACAGCACTGCAAATTGAAAATGCACTTGGTAAAACGCACTTTGTAAAAGTATATTTGAATGAAAAATTATTCTATTTTATTCTATTGATTGCAGCTAGAAGTGCTCATCACTAATATAAGGTAGATTGTAGGTGCCTATGTATATTGGGTATTTGATTAAATTTTTCTTATACTTAAAATAAAGATTTTTAATATTATAACATAATGCCATTTTCTTTTTTAATATCTTAACTAGTCTCGAAATTATAAAGCTTTTATTTATGCTTATTTTTTAAAAAAAGAGCGCTATTGCGACATACTAAGTATATTTTTTGAGGTGTACCGAATTTTAGCTTATACTAAAAAATATTAGACGTCGCCGCGACTTCGTCCGCGTGGTTTAAGATTTTTTAATTCCAACGGGAACTCTTTTATTTTCCGGAATAAAATGTAGCTGTGTTAATCCTAGGTCTGAGCTATCGTCTTTTCAAACAGCCAAATCGGTCCATTCGTTGTGGCGTGAAGGAGTAACAAACACACGCATACACACACACAAACTTTCGCCTTTATATAGAGACGTGTAAGTGCGTTGTAGGCATGTTCAGAGAGCCGAAAACACTACAGAGATTTATGAATTTGGACGGCCAGGCTAGACGATTGCAATTTGCAATGTTTTGCAACAAAGTTGATTTTACCACACATTGATCAATATTACTGAGCACATTTTCGTAATATTTGATTCTGACATGACATAGCTATAATTTAAGATACAATCGAAGGCATTACAAATGCTCTTGAGAATGAGCTTTCGCTTTCAAGATCAAACAAATTTTTTTTTAATTAAGCCCGTCCAGCGAATGTTGTTGTTTGCTGTTTTCTTTAAACCCCGACGCACAAACGACGTGACAGGGTGTTATAAGTTTGACGTGTTAGTGTGTGTGTGTGTGTCTATGGCATCGTAGCTCCCGATTGAACCGATTTTGATTTTGTTTTTTTTATTTTATTTAAAAGGTGAATTAGTTGGCAGTGTTCTTAGCTTCTAGCTATATTTATGATGAAAATCGATCCAAAATGGCGGATTACATATTTTTAATTTAACGATTACTGACTAGCGACTAGGATGTTGTAACATGTCGGGGGTGTTTTTAATTTTTAATTTATACATGTTTTTATTAAAAATTCAATTAACATACTGGATGATGGCCGCGAATTTGTCCGCATGATTTGCAAAATGTAACCTATGTAATTCTGGGTATCGCCATTCCAAATTCTAGCCAAATTGGTTCATAAATCGGGGCGTGAAGGAGTAACAAATACACACACACATACAAACTTTCACCTTTATAACGTATTTAATTTGATCGATGTTTTATAAGTTTCTTTTTTTATGGGGGTGACATAATCACCAAGTGATAAAACCCCGGCTTATTAATAAAGATTAAAAAAAAAAATAGTGTGATAGGATTAACAGGATATTAGTAGGAATACGGCTTGCAATACATTTCTTTACAATATGAAACACTACTGTTATATTACGGTAGTATCGAAGCTACATATCGACTAGATTTTTTGCAGAAAATTATAGATATACTTAGGTTCTATTTTAATACTGAAACAGAGGGTTTCCGCGAGAATATTAAAATCTAACTCCAAGCGAACGAAGATGCGGGCAAAAGTTAGTAAATAATAATTATATCAACACTACTAAAATTATAATTACCCTCTATCTGAAGATCTGATCGTAATCTAATTAAAATGCCTTAATTAGTTAAATAATTAAAACTCATTACTACTAAGTACTATATTTCTGAACTGATCTTGTTATAAAGCGTAGATATACGTTATTTTTATGATTTCTAAACAAATCAGTTGTAATATAGTAGTGAAATAAGTATTTAAATTATGCGGAAATTTTTGAGAACATAATGCTCGAGCAATGTGTAGGTAGGTACTTGTAGCGCGTATGTAATAATTGAAATATGTTTTGGTAACAATCAGGTAGGTAAATATACAGATAGGATTCATTTAAGTTGATGAAATTGGTGGTAATTAATAAATGTTTTAACATTGATGATATAATCTTGATAAAAAGCAAGCGCCGCTTTGTCAAATTAAATAAAGCTCAACTTTATCTAGTTGTTATAAAAAAAATACTCTTCGGCTCCATTAAACTCCGATGGTGGGTGTTGCTCTCTTTTTTTCTTCATGACACTCTTGGCAGGGCGATCTTTGTCATCTTGGAGTGACTGACGTCTTTAGCGGCACGTGGGATTGCCTCACGCGCATTCGCCACTTCTCCCTGCCAGCCGACAGCCTAATACACTCGTGCAATGGACCGCTTACGATATAGCAGACTTAATTTGGTCGGTTTATCTCACGGGAGATCTGCCTGGCCCTCTGGTACCCTCTAATTTTCCCTCCACGACAAGGCGCTCAATGGACTCCTCTCACGCAGGAAGACGTATCCGAAGAACTTAGGGTTACTTCACTAAACCAATCTTAAAATTGAAAGTAGATAGATTTATCTTATACATGGGCTTATCACATATCTTATACATGAATGGGCACTGCGCAGAAGAATGGTAGTATCACAAAATAATAATAATTTCTTTACATTTTTATGATGATATAATAATAATTACAACGACCAAAATAAATAGATTCATAATTTATAGGGCCAAAACCGCAGTAACGGGGTCAAAAGATCTATCTAAAATGCCCCAAAACCACTACGTTACGAAATATACGCATATATTGTACGGAAAGAAGTAACAAGTGTTGTTATGTAAGATAACAGGTTCAAGCTGATACGTTGATATGCGTTAATACCTAGTTAATACGTTAAAAAATGTCGTCGCGACTCGGTCGACATATTATACTGAGCAAGTTTAGAACTTAAGCATAAGCTACAACGTGAAATAAGCTAGTTTAGCTTAGCTGAGCTTTCGTAGCTTTGTAATTCGCGAAACAGAATTACGTGAGCTACGAGACGACGCGCAGAGTTAGTTTAGCTCACGTAGCAAGGCTTCTTCTAAATATATAAAAGGCAAAGGTGACTGATTGACTGACTGACTGACTGACTGACTGATCTATCAACGCACAGCCCTAACCACTGGACGGATCAGGCTGAAATTTGGCATCCAGACAGCTATTATGACATAGGCATCCGCTAAGAAAGGGTTTTTGAAAATTCAACCCCTAAGGGGGTAAAATAGGGGTTTAAAAATCGAATTTAACGTGAGCGAAGCCGCGTGCAAAAGCTAGTTTCATATATTTCTATTACCATTGCGTACTACAATGCTATATGAACTAAGCTAAGGTAAATTAGCATAGTTCATGGCTTGGTATAAGAGTATCGCAACCTACATTAGATATGTTTCGCGCGGAGTGTAAATTAAAAATTTATTTTTAAAAACAAGCTTTTACAAGTACGTAAAAATGTACAAGATCGGCATTAGCTTTTCGTGTAGTAAATTCACAGAAAATGAAGAAAAACTGCGTAAATCATTGCTACAATTTCAGTTGTAGATAACTACAACTGAAATTGTAGCAATGATATTGTAGTTATTGACTGAATTTATGTATACTTCTTTTTTTTTCTGCGACGATGAATTTTATTGCAATTTAGATAAAAGCGAGAGAGTATTGACCAATATATTGTAATTGTAATCATCACACTGTGCATCAGGTTTAGATAATCCTGCAATGTGTGCATGAACCTTTAACCAAACGGCAGTAAATCATAAACTTATTACAAAGGCGTAAAGTAATAAACGTGTTTGCAGTAAAACGAATAATGGCAGCGACACACGCCTTTTACGGCTTACGATGACGAGTTCGGTTTGTGCAGTTTAGTATGACATTTATTACATTGATGTATATCTTAGAAAATAGTTGAAAATAAACATAGCAAGTTTTTAATCTGATAAGTTAGCGCTTGGCTACGATTATGGCTACGAAGCCACGAAAAAAATCTTTTTTACCCAACCAACTCAAAGGAAGGGTGATGATTTTAGCAGTCTTTGTATGTTTATATTAACGTACGTTCCACCATTCTTGATTTCATAGTATCCTGAAGTAAGGTTGATAAGTTTAGATAGGTAAGGTATGGGGAAGGTAAGTTATAATTGTAGATAGTCAGAAAAACGGAAACCGGAAGGGCTAATATTCTTTGCATATTACTGCCGTCTTTACGAAAAGTGCAATAACGCACTATTATTTTTAACCGACTTCCAAAAAAGGAGGAGGTTCTCAATTCGTCAAAATCTTTTTTTTTCGAAGACGCCTGGACCGATTTGGAAAATTCTTTTCTTGTTAGAAAGGGTATACTTCCCAGATGATCCCATTGTCATCAGGTCAGGATCTGATGATGGGATCTTGGAGAAATTAAGGGAACTCTTCAAATTTTACACGCACAATTGATATACTTTGTAGTGACGTTTGAATTATTATGTTTATATTATTGTTCTTTTCGTAAGGACGGCAAATTAAGAATGACGATGCAAAGCGCTTAGTGCGAGACTGTGGAATTAAGATTAATATAAGTATCGGCTGCAACTTGATACGAATTGTAAGATAAAAATTCGCGCACAACTTACAAAACAGGCTTTCGCATTTAGGTCCTTAAGTCGACTGTCGAAGGTATTTATCCGACGTGATGTAAGGAGCTACTAGGCGGGTCTCCGCTAAATGGAGCGATCGAGACCGCGTCCGTCCCAGACCGGTATCGGGCGAGCTTTTGAATTACTACATTGTAACGTGCTCGCAATTCAACAATCACACAAATGGGCAAACTAGTATATAGCGTGTTATCTATGTGGGCAAAGCTCGCGTGCAGCACGTCGCGTCTTGCAGAGGATACGTTGGTCTCGACCGGACGATACAAAAAACCTACATTTGACGGAACTATAGATGGGGAAGAATAAATAAATAATCATTTATTTCAGACAAAAGTCCATAACATTACAAAAAAAAAAAAATATTAGCATCTATTATGTTAGTGTAATTAGGAGAATGTATATATCTGCGCATAGATACTGCTTGTACTGATGTTCTTCATAGGCACGGTACGAAAAACCAAAGCTGGACTGGCGCACTAATCATTCGACGGCTTAGATCGCTGTCAGCGAGATTAAAAACTGTCATAACTTTTCAGGTCAGCTGGCTTTCATATGCCTATCTCGGTCGATACTATTGACCATAGGGATTATGCATAGCTAACTTTAGGTACTCGCGTTTTATAGTGCTCAAAATGCGAGTGAAGTCAGCAGCATTGGGCAGACCCATTGGGACCAAGGGTCTGAAGAGACAATAGCGCCTATAGGTAGATACCCTATTAGGTACCCTATATTATAGACTAGCTTTTGCCCGCGGCTTCACTCACAAAAAGTTCGATTTTTCAAACCCCTACTTTACCCCCTTAAGGGTTGAATTTTCAAAAATCCTTTCTTAGCGGATGCCTACATTAGTATGTCTTTCAGTCTGATGCATCCTGTGGTTTGAACTGTGCGTTGATAGATCTGTCAGTCAGTCAGTCAGTCAGTCAGCCACCTTTTCCTTTTATATATTTAAGATACCCCTGAATTCGTACTACCTGAATTCGTACCATAGATGTCAGTGTCATATTTTTTCCCCCTTTTACCTGCCTGCTGCTATCTTCTTGCCTATCTGTATGATCACTAATCTTAAATACAATTTACTCTCCCGTAATGAGCTCATCAACAAATAAAAAAAATCTTAGTGGGTAATTGCCATATTTGCAACATACCTTGACATTTCGGCATATCTTTAGATAAGTAACCTTCTCTCGGTAAGGCAACAAGAACGAATAAAGGTGGACTATATGCGTATTATTGCGTGTACTTTCGTCATAATGTGAAACCTTTGAGCCAAACTTACCGCAATAGGTATTAATCTGTAGGTTGTATGGGAAATACGATTTCGGATATGGATAATATATGGATATTCGTTTCGGTTATGGATACGGATATGAAAGTATTTCGGACAGTTTCGGATAATTTTAATTAATAATAATAGCGCTTAGTGCGAGGTCGTTTCAGATATTTGTTTTATTTTGGAAATTCGCACTATGGTTACGGAACCCCATACCTACTTTTGAATATGAAGAAAACTAAAAATTGTAAGAATTTAAGCCTCAATAGCCCAACGGTTAAAGGCGTGGACTGAAAACTGAAAGGTCGCAGGTTCGAATCTCACCCGTTGCACTATTGTCATACCCACTCCTAGCACAAGTTTTCTGCGTATTTGGAGGGGATAGGAGGATATTAGTCAAGTTGAGCTTGGCTAAAGTTCTTTTTTTTTTTTTTCAAAAAAAAAATCTTTAATACGATATCGAGACCTTCATACCAAAACAAGAAACAAAATTTTATAATAATCTCTCTAATACCTACTAGCAATATCCCTGATATCCATTGGATACCAATCAACTCATTTTTTTATCAATTATGCGTGTAAAAACATTAAGAGGCATACCACAATACTTTTTTTTATAAATAAAGCCTCAATAGCCCAAAGATGGGGCAGTAAACTGAAGAGGTTGCAGGTTCGACCCCCACCCGTTGCTCTATTGTCGTTCCTACACCTAGAACTTTCCGAATAAAAAACACCAAAAGATAAAAATCTAAGTGCCAAAATTATTCGATGGGCATAATTTAAATAAATTAGAGGAATAATAAAGAAGCACACAATTGCATTAAGCAACGTATCATGTTATAATTATGACACATAAAGTACCTCATATTTTGCGAACCATTAATTACTTTGCTGAATGCATTATCTGTTCTATACAGATATAGAAGTCTGAGTTACATCTGTCAAGATCGTTATTCTCTACAGTCGTTTTCGTTTTCGAATAAGTAGTAGTAGTAACTTAGTATAATGAAAAATAATATTTTAGTGAGGTCTATACGGAACCCTTTACAAAAGACTTCAACGCGCATTAGGCTGGTTTTTTTCCTCGCCGAAATAAAATAAAGGATGCTATAAATTACAATGTAGGCTGTGTAAGGAAATAATAATAATTTGCTAATTGAGGTTTTGTGATTAATTAACGAAAGTTGTTGTTCCATTTTGATATCGTGAACAGGATTGCCAATTATCGTTTCCAATCGTTTTCCAAAGACAAATATAATAAAAATTATAAATATATATATAGTTAAGTAAATAAGTCAAATCTTCTCTGAGGGGTTATAGATTAAAACCATATTAAACCACATTATGTCATACTTTTATTTAAGGTTTAAACTAAAACAAATATTTCCTAGACTAGATGTGTGATATGTTTTAGATATGTGAGACGCACTTAATTACTAATGCGACTAATATTGAGGCTGTACAAAAACTGCAAAACTTTCCAGAAATCGAACCGGAGACCTCCCGCGTATACCACATTGCTCACTGGTGCTCACCGCAGGCCATGGAAGTTGTCAAATTATTATCATCTAATTTAGTTCTAGAATAAGTCCGCTTTTGTTCTCATATTAGCTCATTTTTTTTTTTAACTGTATAGATACTAGTTCTTATGAGGTTACGACTTATGACGTATACGAAAAAGTCGAGTTTCAGTAATTTTTTCCCAGTTTCCAGTAAATGGAAATACTGTAACATTATCATTGTTAATGGAAGGAACCCGTTCGCAAATGAATATTGTTTAATTGCCGGTATGTATACCAGCTGTCTCTACAAATCAGTTTTTACTGCTTTACTACTTTGTATTGTGTTGTTTTGAAGTTTTTATATTATATCGTTACGCATTATTAGCATCGAGTACAAAGTATGGCGGTCTCGGCGACCGGACGACTTTGTCGTTCTACGATTGTTTGTTGGGTACAAAAAAGGAACGTGTAATTACTTATTATAATTTCTAATTTTAATCTAATTATAAGAGTACTAGCTTTTGCCCCCGCGACTTCGTCCGCGTGGAATTAGGTATTGGGATGGAATTTTCAAAAACTGCGACACACGTACTTCTTTATTTTTAGCTGAAAGCTCAAATACCAACTTTGATGGAAACAGCTTGAAAAATGAGGAGTTTCGTATAAACTTCCATCCCCTATTTAAACCCCTTAGGGGTGGAATTTCCAATAATCCTTTCCTAGTGTGCGCTTACGTCATAAAAGGAACCAAGTGTAAAAATTTCAAGTTTCTAACTTCAGTAGTTTAGGCTGTGCGTTGATATCTCAGTCAGTCAGTCAGTCAGTCAGTTAGTCAGTCAGGACTTTGAATTTTATATATATAGATTAGCTGAAGGTAATTATTTAAATAGTATGTAGTTTTTTTAATATTAATAGGATAGGCCAACTTGTGGCTCTTCACTAAATAGTATAAAACAAAGTCGCTTCCCGCTGTCTGTCTGTCCATATGTATGTCTTAAAAACTACGCAACAGATTTTGACGCAGTTTTTTTAATAGATAGAGTGATTCATGAGGAAGGTTTTTACGTATAATATAAAAAAGAAACACTGATAATAATTTTAGAGGTTTCTAATGCGATGTTGTAAATAAACACATTTTTTTGCGCTTACAATGTAAACGCTGGCTGAACCCTACAAGATAGATTAAAAAATGTACTACAGTATTATATACCTTAAAAAGGTCTACAAAAAAGTCCGTGATGGTATATGTCTATCTTTTAGGGATAACCCACAATAACCATTTTTTATCCTTTACTTTTTACGAGAAATAATGGCTTGTTTACGAAGCGATTTTAAGTAATACCGCATTAATCCTTGTCCATTATCAAGTACCTTAAATACAGCATTGCAGCCGTGTGAAGCCGGGGCGGGTCGCCAATATCTTATAAGTCAAGGCTCTGCCACCGGTTTGGAAAGTAGATTCTGCTGAGAAGAGCCGGCAAGAAACTCAGCAGTTGCTCAAAACAAAAGTGTTACACTATAGCTTATATCAATATAATATATCCTGTGGGGAGCTGAAGCAAATCGTTCTATGTGACTTTGTCATAACGACAATGTTTAAACGATGAAATGATCTTTAAAATATATTCAACCACGGTTTCAGTAGTTCAAGGATATTGGTAGTGACCCGAAAGGTCATAATTTCCATAAGAGTACAAGAGTTTTGGCAGGTTATACAAAAAACCGAAGAGTAAAGAGTATAACCAGCGACTTTGATCAGCATTTTGTAATCCTCATTATTATCAGCAACAGCACAGGTCACATAAGTGCAGGTCTCCTTTCTTTTTTATTCAATGACAAGATATTCATTGCGATCTCACCTAACGGTAAGTAACGATGCAGTCTAAGATGTTAGCGGACTAACTTGGAAGGGGTATGGCCGTGTTCAACCCATACCCCTAATCTGTTTCTTCACGCTATCGGGGCGCTTGGTGGCACGTCTTTGTCGGTAGTGTGGTAACTAGCTACGGCCAAAGCCTCCCACCAGACGAAACTAGAGACAATTCAGAAATTATCCAAATTGCCCCCGGCGGGAATCGAACCCGAGACCTCCCAGTTATAAGACCACAGCGCTCACCACTGCGCCAGGGAAGTTGTCTAAGGTTGGAGGTTGTTTTCCTCTCAGAAAGGGGTTGTATTTTTTTTTAAATCTTTATTAATAAGCCGGGGTTTTATCACTTGGTGATTATTTCACCCCCATAAAAAAATGAAAGGGTTGTAGTTATAGGCAATATCCACCAATCTGGCTCAATGTAAATTAGCTGACTTCACACACGTTTAAGAACCGCAGTCCCGTCGTGACCACGATCGTTGCATCTGGATCGAAAAATCGACCATTCCAACTAAAACAATGACCGTGGTACATACTCCTATTATATTATCACAATTATAGAGAATTTTCAGGAGTGTAGGTTTCCTCGCCATTTTTTCCTTCACCGTGGAAACCTGGTTCCTGATGATGATAGCAAATACCGTGGTACCTCTTTGGTTTTCGAGTAAATATTAACTTATTATGTTCTATGTTGATATCCAGGGTACAGGTTATCGCATTTAGTTCAGTGGTTCTGCTAGTACAAGGTAACGGACACGCTTTCGCATTCATAGCATTTGCATACGTCGTAAAACTGTAGTATTAGATTGTATTGGGCAATGTTAGTATAACCTTGAGATCGTTTGGGTATTTACCAAATTACTAAGCCGGCATGTGTATACAGGATGTCCTTCTTTACCGAACAGAAACATTTCGAAGTAAAATTGACTAACCGCTAGTTGAGTAAGTTGATGTATAACCAAGGTTATCGAAAGGTGAGGGTTGGGCTTGGGTTGGATGATTATTAATAATTATTCGTTTGGAAACTTGATCACTATCTCTCTGACTCAGGCCACAGATTCAAAAGAAGTGCAAGTTCTTCTTACACAAGATTGTGTGCGTAATAAAAGGAATTGTCCTATACAAAGTTAAAAAGTTTAAAAGTTTTTTCCAAGTTCTTCAATACTCCAAATTATATTGGTAGTCCGTGACATATATTTTACATCTTACCTACTTACTCGTACTAAGCGTTCTAGAATTTTTAAGATTTTTCAATAATGGGCTAAACGAAGTTAGAACTTTTTCTTAAACGATGATTATTTTCTAAAACCGATTACAGTTAAAATATTACCGTTTATAATTATAGTATCTAATCGGTACATACTTAGCTATGTACCACTAGTTTCTGCAACGGAAAGAAATTGTATTTTTCAATATTTTTTACTTTTTTACATTATAGAATAGAATGTAAAAAAGTAAAAAATGTTAAAATAAACTGTTTAAAAGGCTTTGACTTTTAAACAGTTTATTTTAAAGTTAATTAATTGATTACTTTTACGTACAGAACACTAGTGAAATATACAACTAATGTACGTGCAGAAAAACCACAGTATAATGACAAATTTTGGTAGTGAGGAAACTTTGGCAACACGGTAAGTATTGCACAAAATTTTTTATGGTTTATTTTAAAACAATTTGATTTTAACCCAGATTTTACAGTCGCCTATGTATATAATTGAGATTTCTAAACATGTGCTAATGTCTTATTCGTTTGTATTCTGTAGCTTTATGTTAACAATTTTATTTTATTACAGAAAAAATTCAAAAAAATCATTATTTTTTTATTTTATTGTGCCAACAATTATCTGTTTACAAATATGAATAACTAGTTGATACCCGCGACTTCGTCCGCGTGGACTAAGGTTTTTTATTCCCGCGGGAACTCTCTTATTTCTCAGGATAAAAAGCCTATGTGCTATTCCAGACTAATCTATGTCTGTGCCAAATTTTCAGTTCAGTCGTTGCGACGTGATTGAGTAACAAACATACAAACTTTCGCATTTATCTAAATATATAAAAGGCAAAGGTGACTGACTGACTGATTGACTGACTGACTGACTGACTGATCTATCAACGCACAGCTCTAACCACTGGAGCGATTGAGTTGAAATTTGGCATACAGGTAGCTGTTAGGACGTAGGCATCCGCTAAGAAAGGATTTTAGAAAATTTCAACCCCAAGAGGGTTAAATAGGGGGTTAAAGTTTGTATGAAAGTCCGTCATTTTTCAAGTTATATCCATGAAACTTTGTATTTAGGCTTTAGAATAAAAATAAAGAAATACGTGTTTCACAGATTTTGAAAAATCCACCCCCAAAGGCATCAAATAGGGAATGAAAGTTAGTATGAAAGTTTTTCATTTTTAAAGTTGTATAAACTTTGTATTTGGGCTTTCGATTAAAAATAAATAAAATACATGAGTCACAGGTTTTGAAAAATCTACCACAAAAGGCATCATCTAAATCGAAATATATAAAAGGCAAAGGTTACTGTCTGACTGACTGATTGATCTATCACCGCACAGCTTAAACCACTTTGCATACAATAGCTATGATGACGTAGTCATCCGCTACGAAAGGATTTTTCAAAATTCAACCCCGAAGGAGGTAAAATAGGAGTTTAAGAAATCGAACCTAACGTGAGCGAAGCCGCGGGTAAAAGCTAGTAATATTATAAAAATAGAATTATACAATTATGTACCTAATAGATACGATATTTTCTGATTAAAAATTATTAATTTCATGTAGTAGTAGGCTAATTTGAGGCTCAAGAGAACACACACACACACAAGTCAATACTCTACCATGCTCTAAAGCTCTCTCTAAAATAGCATACTATACCTACCATTGCAAATACGAAGCCGCGGGAAAAAGCTTGTTTATAACATTGCAAGTTTGTGTGGTTTGTATACACGCATGGGTAATAAATTCTTGCTCTATTTTTGAGATATTTAAACACGAAAATTCACGGTCATGTGAATGTCTATTAATTGAATAAAGTAAATTACAAAACACGACCTAGGCATTTTGGGGAAGTCATAAATATGTCTATTATGTCTAAATGTTTAAACACGAAAATTCACGGATCATGTGAATATTATAGTCGAATAGAGTAAATTACAAAAACACGACCTAGGCCTGTATAGGAAGTCATAAAACATTTCAGTACAAAACCAAGCAACAATTTGTTCTATTATTCAAACGTTTCACCACAACAGCAGGCGCACTCAGTTTTAACTTTTAATGATTTTGTAACCAGAGTTTAGTAATCAAACAGTTCAAAAAATATCCCTACATTTTTATATTTTATTCAACAATGAGTTAGCCCGATTGAACCCGGTACCTCCCACTTATAATAAGACCACAACGCTCACAACTGCGGTATGCCAAAATGGTCGACAGGTTACCAAAAACCACAAAATGTAATTCCATTTCAAATTTAATTAAAGTTACTACTGTAAATTCTGTTTTCAGTGTCAAAATTGGCGACATACTGTACACAGACGCAAAAACTTTAATCTGGATCGGCTTTTATATTTAAGTGATTACATAACCGCAAATTGCAAATTGTATCCCACAAAATCAAGTTTTAAAGTTGAGGTAAATATGTTTTGCGAGTCAAAACACACTCGACAATAAAAGCTTGTTCGAAAGGTGATGACGCGGCAGTTGCCCGCGATGTATGGCCACTCCAAAACTGTATGCTCACTAAACTATGTCAGAAACATAACATTATTCAAAACACCACAAAAGCACCAACGACTACCTCTAACCTCTTGTTTTTGCTTATGAAACCATCAACATTTCCTTCCTTCACTCGACTTGGTGTCTTAAGCCCGAAACATACAAAACGCGCGGCGGAAACCACACAACAGGAAGCCTTATGCTGAGATCTATAGAGCGAGCTCCGACTCGACTCAGACTTAAGATAGACGCTAAAACGAGACACAAATAAGCTTTAAAATAATCTTCTCGTTTTAATTCTGTCTTGAGTCTGAGCTAAATGAGAGTGCGGTCTGTAGTTTTCAGCCATATACCTAGTATAATATACCTATAATAGCTGGGTGATTGTAGAAAAGCTCATATCAATCATTGTATCAATGAAGATAACCAAAAATTCAGCCAAACACAACATTAATTGTTGTATGATAGCAATCATTTTTAAACAATCCCCCACCTACCGCTATAGTTTGACAGCTACTCTGTGGTGGTTACTGGCAAATTATTGCCTATATAGATAACCATAAATTCAGATAATCACTATAATTACTATTAGCAATGTGATAATTTATTACAACTTTCAAACTAAGGGAAGTTCCGGTGCGTATTGCCCGTCGCGTACAATCACTTTGCCGCGATCGCGCCGCGCCGCCCCGCGCCACGCCCTCCTGCGTTTTGTTTGATTCAGCCTTAAAATAATTCAAGAATACGAGAATATTATTTTAAAGTGAATGAACTCAAAATGACAAAATTCCGCTACTTTATTCGGAAACGCGGTTACGCAAGCTTTTCGAATGTCAAAGTTGTGTGATGTAGGTTGTAAGTTGTGAATCTACCACTGATGTGAAAACCAGCAAGAAACTGGGTTGCTATTACTATTAAATGGGGGGTCAGAATATAGGGCTAGGGTGGTTATGAATGTTAAGATATGCCGCGACATAAATAATATAGTATTAACACATGACAATATAGTATTATTTTTATCAAGCTCTTCTATCACTAGGTTAATGGACAGAATAAATTGGAGGATTGTAAAAATGGCGATGGACAAGGGACAATATGTTTTCCGTAAAAAAACTCAACCCCAAAATACTTGTAGGTAGGTATACTCTTACCTTTTCTTGTATAATATTAAAAAATTATCAACGTACTTATACGTATTTACAACTTCGGACGGAATTCGTCAAATGTGAGCTTAACGTAATAAATACTAATAAAATATCAATAAAAAATATAAGGAAGTCGATAAATATAAGGCATACCTACGTACGAATTTCACTATACATAATATGTTATATAATACATATTATGTATATGCCAGTTGGCAGGTACATATATGCAAGTAGAACAATGCAGTAACGGCCGTGAATACCAATTCAAAAGTTCATAGCTACAGTCCTTCAGTAGCTGGGTCCACACTGAGCGCGGCAACCAAGCTAGCCGTTGAATTACGGACAGATTTTCCCTGATAAGTCAGCCCTTGACCGCAATCTCACCTGATAAGTATTAAGTGACTTCACTCTAAGATGGCTAGGCCAAGATGGCAACGGGCTTAAATGTCTAATCGGCTTCTATACGCCATAGGGCCTGAAGGCGAAAACGCTTGGAAACACGTTTTATATGGTAGGGTGGTAATTAGCCAGAAGCCGTAAGTAAAAAGCCTTCCACCAGATCAGACCAGTGACAATACAGAAATTATTTTGCGAGTCAGGTTGTAAAAATAAATAAAACTCGTCAAAACTGACGCAAAAGTGCATTCCTCTATCAAAGTAGTACAACAGTCGCACTTTGTGTGTAACCTGCTAAATGGATGCACGGCGCACGTCTTGCAATTTAAATAGGTTACGAATTCGTTGCAAATTAAAGTTACATAAACTTTTATAATGATTTACATTTCGTTAATATCGAAATACCTGTGTAACTACTATACATTTACGAAAATTGTAAACCTTCGTTCCACTTGTTTTTAATTAAAGCTCAAAACTCGCAGCACGCTATCAAGCTGGTGTTAACGAAACATTAAAATTAAAGCAAAATATTTAAATCTCATCACGTATCTAAGCTCAAAAGTTTATGTACAGAACATAAAGTTGAAAGGTTAAACAGTTAAGTAATAATTCAAACTAAACGCTAAAATACGCTGATGAATGATAGAATACAGAACTTTACGAAGCGGGTTATTTTGGTTGGCTCTCCGAGAGACAAAATTCTTACCAACCAAATACCTAGTCTTTCACTATTTAGTTTGGACTTGAGACAGCTTTAAAATGAGACACAAATAATATGTCCTGATGTAAATCTGTCTCGTTTTAACTCTCGTCTTAAGACTGAATCCTTGATAATAAGCTGAATTGGCAGTGAATAGGTTATTTATTTCCCAGAATCTATAGCTCCTGGGACAGATGTGTTCTGGAGTTTAACTCAGATTACTGGCAAAGCGCAGTCCGCTGGAACTATAAACCACCTTGCCGGTGGTGGGAAGTGGTAGGATGGGTATCAGGTATCATGAATTCATGAGTATTACAGAGCTCATTTCTATTAATGTTAGATTGGGATTTAGGGCGCAAATAGGCCTCAAATAGGATCATAAAGATTATGGTCGAAGATTCAAAATAAATAGGTGCGAATGACTTATTAAAAAAGATCGCTGCCATATCCGTTATACGAGCGATAAAGCTGAATTTCCATTATAAATTCAAAGAGGCGATAGGCATTAGAACCCCATGGTCCTGGAGACGCGACGTCATATAGGAAAAAAGTGTTCGTACACCCCTCCAAGAATAATTTAGTAAAGTAAAGAGAGTAGTTAAAACTAGTGTAAATTATCTTTTGATATTAGGTATAATCGTATTGGTACTTTTTCTATTGAATGCAATCTCTTGTCGAAGGTTGACAGGTCTAAAAACATTGCTATCCTTTTCACAAAGTTCCCTGAGGAAAATTATAGCAATAAAACATTGGGGTCGTCGATGGCCTCTCAGAGAAGGGTTATACCTTAGAGTTATACCTCCTCTAAGGGGAGAGCGCTCATTAGTGAGACGTTGGGTTGCTCATGATGATGATGTTGTCGTTGATTAGGAACTCACCACATCGTTGAAAGCCACGAAGCTGCCGTTGCGGGCGAGCGCCTCGCTCAGCAGCAGCAGCAGCAGCCAGCCAGCCCGCATGCCTGCACCATCACGACACGCACAGCACGACCTACGAAGCCACTCCCGACGTATCCACAAAAATATCCCTTAATTTCCCAAACATTTTTCCGAACAGATTAAAAAAACTAACTTTTCAAAAGTTTTATCGATGTTAAAAAACTTTTTTAAGTTCGAAACGTTCCTCGGCTCTGTTATCTATGAAAAGCTTCTACGTCTACTTTTTCAGTGTCCTTTATTTATGTATATGTTAAAAAAACTTAAGCCTGACATTCCCTTGTATCTGTAACGAATTGGTAAAGCTCCGATTTTTTCAATATAAAAACTTTGATCACTAAACTTTTTCAGTATTTTTCTCTGATAATGTAAAAAAAAAAGAAAAACTAGTTCCGAAATAGCGTATAAAAACTTTTTTTGGTTGTATAATACGTTCCAGGACGCGTGTGCGCGTATCGCGCTTGGCGGGAAAATGCGGCGGCCGCGCGCGGGTGCGCGGCGCGCGTTCTGTTGCTCAACAAGTCAACATCGTCGTATCGGAACGCTATCACAACCTTTCCGAGTATCCCCACGTTTTGATTTGGCTAGTGAGGTATTATGATCACACTTGAGACATTTTGTTGCACAGATTTTTGCTAAGTACTTTAGATCACACTAACAGTCTTTGATCACACTTGAGTCTTTTTGTTACACAGCTTTTTTATGCATCAAAACTTTAGATCATACTTACTGAAACCTTGATCACACTTGAGACTTTTTGTTGCAAAGCTTTTTTTCTATATTAAAACTTACACGTTATTAGATTATACGTCCCGAAATATTTTTTAATAACACTTGAGACTTTTTGTTTCAGAACTTTGATTAATTAAAACGTTGTAGCTTATCTCGGAACCAATAGACCAATAGAGCCACACTCAGAGGTCGCGTGAGCTACTCATTTTGGGTAGGTACATTTATTAAGAAAAATGCATCTTAGAAACTCATTTGACGTGATTAAATATAACTATTTGTATACTCGATGTAGGTACATAATGGAAAACTCGTTCCTTTAACTTTTCTTTGACATTAGGTGTTAAATGAAAATCAATAGAAGTAATAGTTGAGCAGATCGAATTGATTACTAGCGTTTAAACCTTTTAAAGACAATTTTGTAGAAATGATTGTAATATTCAACTATTATTTCATAAAAAAAGCCATGTCAGCTATAAAAGGTCTCGGATCATCATGTCGGAGTGCGAATAGAGGACACACATATAAAAAAAAGGATTCATAAGCTTTTATCCTATCCTCCTATCACCAATGGTTGCCTGGTAGAGATTGCTCTGTAGCAATAGCATGCCTTTGCATGCGGTTGTATAAATTTTTGTTTCTTTCTTGTGTGCAATAAAGTTTTTATCTATCTATCTTTTTTTATCCAGCGGCACGTCGCTAGTGTGGCGTCAACGACCAGCGACAGGCGCATACCCACGCCTAATCAATCAGCCGGTTGACCGACTGTGTGTTGAGGTGACCCTCCGCCAAATCCGTCCAACATGAGCGATGTAATATTTTCTATTATAATGTACCGGATTTAACTTTCGAAACCTCTGCTTATTACATACCTACTGGTTGTGCGAACTCGATGGCCACTACTAGACTTGTTGGCACCAACGTTGCAAGAACTACAAGATTTTTTATTCAATGACTTTGAAACCTCGGTTAAAGGTGCGGACTGAAAACTGAAAGGTTGCAAGTTCGAGCCCCACCCGTTGCACTATTGTCGGATCCAGTCCTAGCACAAGCTTTTCGCTTATGTGGAGGGCAGAGGAGAATATAAGTCAAGTTCAGCTTGGCTTTATAAAAAAAGATTAGCTATTGAATGAGAGAGTAAAGTTGGAAACAGGCTATTAAGAATGATGTTGGCAACTAGGTAGTGGCAACCCTTATGCCCATTTTCATACACCAAACCTAAATCATCCCCTAAGTAGGAGTCTCTTTACAAAGAGAGTAGGAGCGACCAAGCCGTTACTCAATATAATTTCCACTCTAAAGACGTTCCCTAAAGGTTTAAAGAACTAAAAAAAAAAATTTAAAGAACTAAATCCGTGTACGTTCACGAGTACAGTAGGTACAGTATGTGCGAGTGATCTAAGAATTCGAATTATTTTTTTAGTGCGCACATTACGAGTAGATTTCGGAGACGACGCAACCGGTTATAAAGACATGTGCAAACATTACGTTGTCAGAGTTTATATAAATAAAAATGCTAGGTATACCTAATGCTTATTTGCTAACGCTTTCTTTTACAATGGCCAGAAGCTTTGAAATGGGAACAATAGCACCCAATCCATACAATAATCCATATACTATTTATATATCGATAGGTATTTTAAGGTTTTCACAGTTTGTCAGGTTTTGTATGGAGGTAAAAAATGTATAGGTGTTTATATAGGAGAATGGTGAAATATGAAGCTATGTAAAGTCTCTTTTAAGGCAGCCATGTCGGATGATTATTACCAGCGGTTTTTTTATTCCATGATAAGATAGCCCTTGACTGCGATCTCACCTGTGACGATGCAGTCTAAGATGGTAGCGTGCTAACTTGGAACGGGCGTGTAGCAGTGTAAATTCAACCCATACCCCTAATCGGTTTCTTTTCTACACGCCATCGCGCTGGAACGCTATAACTAGCCACGGCCAAAGCCTCCCACCAGAAAAATTGCAGTGAAAACTATTTATAAGAATTATTATTGGTGAAAATCGAACGAAAATCCCTAATACAGTATTATCGTCCAGCGGCTGCTATTGACTCGCTTGGAATCCCCCACCCCTTAGTAAGGCCCCCTTCAAACGGTGTGCGGGGTCGCCATTCCTTTACCTTGAAACTCGAACGGCCATTGCTTCTTCGAGCTTGTCCATTACCACACCTTGGAAAACCTTAGAATGTGGACATCCTTTGCAATCCCTGGACTTCCCACAAGGCCATAGCGTGAGTAGGTCGACCGACCTACGCAATAACATTACTAAGTATATTTATTAGGTAAATTAAATTAAAAGACGATATTCAACTATCATCATAAGATTAGGCACCTATTTATTATGTGTGTCATAGAACAAGAAAATAATGTATTCAAAATTACTCATGACGTAACAACCGTTTGCAGAGAGTTGGGCAATTCCTAGAGCAGCAATTGTCCCACATTGATTCAAGCAGACTGGTGTATCAAAATCACCGGTCATGCTTTTTGTCATTCAGTCAAAGGCGGACGCCCGCTGCTTCGTCAGCTTCTTCAATTCACAATGGCCAGTTCCTAAATCCACACAGTTTAGGTGGGATGAACCCCTGCAGCATCAGGATTGACGAGTTGGAACCCGAAGTTTTTATGGGATCATCTCGCAAAGTTTTTGTATTTAATAAAAAAAGATTCACGCAAATTGGTTTAGAAATCACGAAGATATACACAACTCCTTCTCCTTCTTTTTCGAAAGTCGGATAAAAAAGTAGCCTAAGTTACTCCCGATAACTTTAGGTATCTACCAGGGAAAGTCCTGTTAAAATCGGTGAAACCTGTCGGTGACTGACAGACAGACAAAAAATAAAAAATTTTTTTTTTTTTGTTAAAACAACTCAGATATCGACTCATAAGTATACGTTTACTCAAAATATTTATTCCAAGTTATTGTGCTTGCACTCAATGTAGCTATTATTACTTACTGTTAATTTATAAAATCTGTTGTTTCGATATAAATGTATAACTCAATGACCAATAGGTAGTTACTTAAGGAGGCAGGTATATTATATTTTATTACTGAGGAAAAAATCTTTCATTCCAAGCAATAAACATTAAATAACATATAACGATGATCTTATCAAAACTAGGCTAATCTTAACATAATGAAGTGTCAATTTTTTATACTTATACTCATCATGGAGGCTTGACCGACCATCGCAATTTATACCGTCTTACATTAATTGCTATTTAGTTAGGAAATGTTTAGATACTTCTACTCGTACTTACCTAAATATTTTTAAAACCTAATTAATTATGTAAGTTTTTCTTAGCCAATTTTTTTGTCGAAGGTCTTGTCCGTATGAAAGTGCTTACAAAATTCAAAATTATTTATTTTATGTAGGCCAACTTGTGGCTCTTATGACAAGTCGAAAATCTACCACCGGTTCGGAATGCTGTTTCTGCTGAGAAGAGCATTGATCATTTCATCTTTGGTATTCGCATAACAGCTATAGCCTTCCAGTCTTATTCGATCTTCGACTTTTCAAAGTTGGTTTGTTAGTTTGTCCTTCAATAACGCTGCAACAGAGCTACGGATTGACGTGATTTTTTGCATGGGTATAGTTGAGGTCCTGGAGAGTGACATAGGCTTTTTATCCCAAAAAATCAAAGAATTTCCGCGGGATTTCAAAAACTAAATCGACGTGGACGATGCCGCGGGCATCAGCTAGTGGTATATATCGATGGAATGGCCTTTTAGGTTACAGTTCGCTCCTTAACCGAGAAACTGAAAACAGTCTTTATAAACTGTGAAAGCTCCAAATTAAAACTATTTATTTTGTACAAAGCCTAATACCAAAGAGATTTATCCGGCAACACTGACTTCCGGACTTGAATGAAATTAAAAACCCGTAAATCGAGTTTTTGTGTAAATGATGACCTCAACTACCGGCCTGTCGTGACATAATATTTATTCGAAACGATGTGTAAACGTACCTAATGGCGTCGATTCTGATGTTTTTTCTTTTAACTAAACCCAGTTATTTCCTTTTGAAAAATGCAAAATGATCTAAATATATCAAACTTAGAGCATTATTATAAAATTAAAAGGTGACTAACTTACTGACTTACAGACTGACTGACTGACTAATCTATCAACGCACAGCTTAAATTATTTATTGGATGGATCCGGGATGCAGACAGCTATTATTTTATGACGTAGACATCCGCTAAAAAAAGAACCTAAGAGGGTAAAATAGGAGTTTGAAAAATCGAACTTAACATGAGCGAAGCCGCACGAAAAGCTAGTTATAAATAAAATTTTATTCAACGACATCCCATTCGAGTTGGTCATTTTTTTTCAGCTGAAGCGACCACCTCCATTTTTCAAAATTTTAGGAGATAGATACAGCCCATTCTAGTTGTAATGAGTAGATATTTATAATAACTAAATTATAACCGGAACTTTGCAGCGTTAACATAATTTTTGATTTCTGAATAAAATAGCTATTACACTCAATCAAATTCGAGGAAACTATACCTACTTTAATATTTACTTTAATACGGTCAACGCTTCACATACCTAATAATTTATGTATTATTTATCCAAAATTTGGGTTTGCGCTGTTGCAACTAAGTAGGCATAACCAATTAACCAACCTCATAAAATGTAACCTGCTTAACTGTTGTCTAACAACAAGCGATGCTTGAACAGATCGCCTCGCACGCAATAACTTAATTTAATAAATTATAATTGACTTCGATATGCTGTATCGTCTAATAAAACTGGCTGAAAATAAGGCTAAGCACATTATAAAGTTTAAACGACCTTTAATGGTTTTATTAATTAATGTTTCGCTTGAATACAGGTAGGTGTACTTCCTGTACACCTACCTGTATTCAAGCGAAACCTCAATAGAATTTGTGGCTACTCGAGATCGTTGTTGACTTGTTGTTGTTGGTTCTTCTCTGATTGACGGGTCAGTCAAGGGACTGACTGACGAGTCTCCTCACAGATATCTGCAGCTGCCTGGACTCTTTGTTCCAACTGGCCACATCGGTCTGGCGTCAGCTTTAAGATATCGTGGTGGTGGTAGATGTAAAACACGTCATATGCGCCTTTTCCTTCGTCGCCACTGATGCCTAACTATACGTCGACTAAGCAAAATCCACAAAGATAATAGTAACTAGATGGCGCTGTATACGAATCACAGAATTCATAGGTGGTAGGCTTCAGCGGTGGCTAAAGTGACCCCGGTTGACCAAGGCCGCGCCGCCAAGCGATTCGTTAATAACGATTCAATTCGTCATGAAGCGATGCTCGTAATAGCCAATCAATCAAATATGGGAATGGGTGTGTAAAGTTGCGCTGCGTTTAGTGACAGGACTCGACCTAGCGAAAAATCCAGGGATGGCCTCCATCGTGCCGGTTGGCGACCGGTGAGAGGACCTGATGGGATTTCCTGGGGGGTTTGGGCGTCCCCGCAGTCTCCAGTCGAGCCTTCCATCAGTGCAGTTTCGATGCAAATCGTGGACTCTACAAACGTAGCGCCTCGTACGACTGCCATTTCCCTTTCTATTTATACTCACCCTTTGACTACATCTATGAAAATAATACAATAAGAATAAAATTATGATTTTACTATAACTTTGGTATCTGTAAATCAAAAGGGAATAGGCATCATCTAAATAAGATTACCCTGCCTTATTATATAGTAGTGAGTATTATGAATTGAGCTTTTATTAGCTCAGAAATATATCCAAAAATTATAATCAACTAAATCGTTGTATTGTAAAAAAAAAGACGTGTGGCACTCGGGGACTGCCGCGGTAAAGCTATTGCATAGCATTTTTTATCAACGCCATCTATCGGTGAGAGGAGTCCCGTGTCAGGTTATTTTCGTTACGGAATTTCTGGATTCGGTCTCCACGCTCAAGGCCCGCGATAGAAGCTATGCAATAGCTTAAACATCTAGGAACTGTCACGAAATTGTAGAGGTTACTGGCAGAAAATGTGTAAATCCACCAATGTGTAGGTACAACGAACAACGTCAGAACGTAGCTTCAGCGGTTCGCTGCTACCTGTCTGCTACGCTGTCGCGGCACAGATGTTCTGTAGGCCTCAACAATCAAAGCCGGTACCTGCCTGCTAAATAAAATAATTCTACGCACATCGTGCATTATGCTGCGTCCACATTATTATAAGTGTGAATGTGAAAGTTTATTCATATGAATTTATTTAGACTGGCTGACGCTCACGACATCGTTATTCCTTAGCGTAGATTTTATTAAAATAGATTTCTTCATACAAAATCTCTTGCGTGGATTTCCATTCTAGAACTACCTGTGAACGTTTGTCGATTGATAAAGAAGAGCAGAAGAAGATATATTTCTTTACTAGCTAAAACCCGCGACTTCGTTCGCGTGGATTGAGGTTTTTTATTCTCGCGGGAACTCTCTTATTTTCCGGGATAAAAAGTAGTAATTTCAACCGAATTGGTTCAGTCGTTGCGACGTGATTGAGTAACAAACATACAAACTTTCGCATTTATAATATTAAATAGGATTATATAATTCGGGTTTGTTTTTCTTTAATCAAGAATATTAGCCAAGCCGAACTTGACTTATATTCTCTTCTCCCCTTCAAATAAGTGAAAAGCTTGCGTTAGGAGTGGGTACGCATTCGCTGGGGTACGCCAATAGTGCAACGGGTGGGGCTTGAACCTGCGACCTTTCAGTTTTTAGCCCGCACCTTTAACCGTTGGGCTATTGAGGCTATAATTTTAAGGAAAACACGATACCTTGCTCTTACGGCTGGTATTTATAAACTCCTAGTTAATACTCGAGACTGCTATCCAGCAATTAAAAAAAACGTACTTGCGACTTCATCCGCGTGGATTTAAGTTTTTAAAATCCCGCGAAAAATCTTTGATTTTCCAAGATCAAAAGTATGTCACTCTCCCCGTGCAAAACATCACGCCGATCCATAGCTCGGTTGCAGCATGATTGAAGGACAAACACACTTTCGCAATTATAATATTAGTAAGATAATCCAAAATCTAAACATAACTCAGGTCATATTCATAGGTGTAAAGTGGTAGTGTAGTCAGTAGTCACAGATTACACAATATACCTATACGGTGAGTAGATATAGGTAAGTAGGTGTACCTTTATGATACCCATATAGATGAAGCAAGCAATCATAAATAATTGGCCGAAAAATAGCCCGAAATATAATTTTATGTAATGTTACACTTACGCATTAAATTATTACGCAAAAATGACACAAAAATTTTAATTTTATTGCACATAAGTGGAGTTATGCAGATTTAATTTCCTTAAGACATAATATTATTCGTAGTAGGTACCTACTAGGCAGTACGCTATGTTGTCCTTGACTCTGCTCAAACTAATATAATATCTACTTGAAATCTGTCAATACGCATAATTACAAAAAAAAATTGAATTGTTTGAGATTCCAAAACGCATGTTTAGGAATTCCAAATTCCTTAGCATGCGTTTCTTTAGATCTAAAAACTGTGCTAAGCTAATCATTGAAACGGCTGAACCGATTTAAGTGATATTCGGTCGGACAGGTAGAATAATAATAAACTCGAGGTATAACGTCTGGCCAAATTCGATTTTTTAATTCTATCTTACTTAGAAAAAATTCTCTGTCGATCCATCTAATCGGTATTCTCCTTACTGCTGTAGTTATGATTCATACAGTAATATGCAAGATGTCGTTTATTTTTATAAATTGCTGCTTTTTGGATCATAGCTCTAATTAATATGGTTTTGGTATTAGCTCTAGGACGGCAGAATAGGCCCACTGAACTGTAACTGTGTGTTGGTGTTTTACCGTGTTTCTTTCGAGTCGATTGAAAATCCGCGTCAATCGTACTAAAAATTAAAAAAATGTAGAGTAATTAACGGCGGTGACTTAATTGGATCCCTCGTGTCGCAATACATCGATTACGACATTAGAAAGCCGCGGGTGACACGGACGGGCGGGCGGGTGACGGCTGCGCGGTTCCTGTCGGCATACCTGCCTTATAAAGACCGAGGGACCGGTGGCCGGTGTTGCCACCCCGAAACTGGGTGAGCGACTGTTCCTCAGGGTGGAAACCGTAAGAGTCGGCAGTCAGCCGATAAATGCGAAGTGTTTCCTGGTTCGTCGTGAAGATAAACCAACAAACGTGAACGTTCGTTGCACGGATCGACTTGTTTAACTGTAGGATTGAAAATTGAAGACCATTGGATAAAATATCCAAACATGACATGATGAAAACATGGAAAGATGATGTACTCGTATACCTAGGCACAAAGTTACAACCAAAAGAAAACAGCCATCCTTCGATGAAACGTCTAGTGTGTTACCAGGAAGTTGTGAACGGAGTAATGCAGTCAGGCATGCCCTGTTTAAAGGACCAAAACCCCTAATCGAATTCTACACGCTATCGTGCCTGAACGCTAAATCGCTTGGCAACATGTCTTTGACGATAGGGTCGCGGTCGTTCGTAATTAGCCACGGCCGTGCAACAATATAAAAAACCTCGTTGTGTTGGTATCCCCATTAGGACATACTGGACATATAGCCTACTTTTTCAAATATTCTACTTACATTATTGCGTGTAAAGAATCGAGGAGTTAATTAATTCTGATAAAAGAACTAAAACACCTGACAAACTGACAAGTGATGCGTGCTTTGTAATCATAAAGTAGGGTCAGATGTCCAACAATGAAACAGTGGTACACAATAAAACACTGTGATATTTCTAAAATTCTGCGTTGCCAGTTCTTGCATTATATTGCGTTAGGACACTCTCGTGAACCCCCCGCCCTAGCCCAATTTGCGTCGACGCCGCGTGCGAGAAGATGTGTTTGCGGAGCACTTTTGTTTTTTTTTCGACAAAAAGTAAATATTTTTAGCATTCTTTATAGATTTTTTACTAAAGTATGGTTGAAAATTTCATAAATTTCATGAATAATTAGCATTACACACATTTTGTAGATTAATGTGCAATAAATTATATCTTAAAGTGTTACAATTTAGTGGGTAAAAAATTGAGATTAGTAAAAAAAACCTTAGGTAGTTCACAATGAAACAGTTGCACAGTGAACACAATGAAACACTATTTCAATGTGTATCATCTTGTTTTATTGTGTGAAAGTGCATAATATCATGTACTTTCCGGGCAAATTAATAATTTTTGTGGGTACAAATTCACAAATTAATCTTATTAACATTAAATTTTTTATAATACCAGTAATAGTACTGGTAACCTGATTAAAGTTAATTAAAAATAAATCCTTTTGTGATTATTAAATCAAGCATTTTTTTTTATTCACCTACTCCATAAATTACACAAAAGTCGAGACAATACTATTAATGTTTCATTGTTGAATTTGTGGTGTTTCATTGTGTACCACCACTGTGGACACAATGAAACATTTCCCATTTTTTAGTTTATAATTTTTTGCCGATTGATGACATATTAATTTAAAAAATTGTAAATGAAATCCGACGCGGAATAAAATTACCTACACACCTGTAAAAAATTAGACTTCTATCTGTAAAAACAAAAGATGCATGAGACTTTGAATTTTTTGTGTTTCATTGTTGGACATCTGACCCTACTTATTATAAACAACAAAGAAAAACGCTTAAACCCTACCTAAAGCCGTCTCCAACCGCCCCTATAACGGCCCCTGTCCTCACATCTAACCTATTTAACCACAACACGCCAGACAAACCACCATCTGAACGTGAGGGTAACTATCAAACATATCTAAGTATTATTTAATTAATTACACTCATCTAAACCTACGGGTAATATTTATTCGATTAGGGCGTGATTGCTATCACCACCCATTAATCAAATACAACGACCTAGACGCGGGAGCATCCAATAGCCGTATGAGTCTCTGGAAGAGACTGAATTAATAACGTCTAAAGCGCTGTATTTATACTAACGGCGCGGCACCAGACCGGCGCCTACGTCGTCAACAAAGTCAAACTACCTACTACTAATTTTATCAAACCACCTTCAATACCTACATTAATCTTTACTATTTCAATATATCGCTAACATTATTTTGCAAATAACATCACCTTCGCATTGCGAGTGTGAGAAGGTTGTTATATTAAATTTAATTGAATATTATTGCCGTTTACATTTTCCCAATAACCGTTTACCATCCGCTAACTTCCGAAACTATCTATGTTGATGATGACCGCCTTGCGTAATAGTTAACCCCATTTTTTTATTCGTTTGACAAGTTAACCCATGACTGAGATCACACGGTGGTAATTGAGTAGCTGTACCTACATGCCACATGCGGTCAGAAGCGGGCTAATCTAATAGGTTCGGTAATTTTTAATAATTTGTTCCGTTATTTTTTGAAAGCTCTGAACTTCGTCGCGCTTAGATGCATGCACGTTACCACGCTAGTTCAGGGCTCGTTTATTGATCGGTGGGATTTCTGAGTATTCAAAAAGGCTGGTAGTATACTGGGACAGTCTAACAAACAGCTATTCAACAGAACAGCGTTAAGCTAATTTAGAAATCTTCTATATATATAAAATTCAAAGTCCTGACTGACTGATTGACAGACTGAGATATCAACGCACAGCCTAAACTACTGAAGTTAGAAACTTAAATTTTTTACAGTTGGTTCCTTTTATGACGTAGGCGCACACTAAGAAAGGATTATTGGAAATTCCACCCCTAAGGGGTTTAAATAGGGGATGGAAGTTTATATGAAACTCCGTCATTTTTCAAGCTGTTTCCATCAAAGTTGGTATTTGAGCTTTCAGTTAAAAATAAAGAAGTACGTGTGTCACAGTTTTTGAAAATTCCACCCCAAAATCTAACTCCACGCGGACGAAGTCGCGGGGGCAAAAGCTAGTACTTAATAATTTCTCTGAGTGGAAATTCAGTCGAAACACATTCGGAAATCGAACCCTGAACCCCGCTGATTTATCGCTGGTATAGATATCTGCGCCAAGGAGGTTGTCGCAAGTATTAGGTACTTACCTAAGTAACTGAGTATTTTAAATTCAACTACTCTGACCGATTTAATCAAACTTTTTCATCCTTTGGGAGCCAAGTACCTACCTATTTACGGAGAAAACAAAAGTTTTTTTATAAAAATAAACTACAACGATATTAAATAATCAAGCGCAATAGTTAGGTAAATCTACTTAGATACTACTCATTTATTTCTGTCGCCAATGAGAGAAAACGTAAGTAATAAAGGAAATTGCTAAAGTACTTACCTGTACTTTACCTACCTACTATGTATTTCGATGTAATTTGCAAATTACATACTTACATCAAAATACCTACTTTGGTATCAGGGACCGATTTGTAAGTTTCTTTCGTCACGACAGAGGAAAGGACAATTCTCATTTTGCGGAGCGAGGTAAACAGAACAAAGTTACAAAAACCCAATTTCTAGGGCAAATATATCAAGTTACTTACATAACTTTTTCAAGACACTTTTCGTGATAGTGTTACCTACTTATTTTAGCATAGTTAGTGCAAATAAAAGTGGTTTTTAAACACCTACGCATCTTGGCATTATTGTACATCGTAATAGGTGGCCCGTGGGCCGTACGAATAATTTGGTAGGTACCTAGGTATGTATACCTAAAGGAGGCATGTTTGATAGAATAAGTAACTATTATGTAAGGGAAACTAGAATTTTAATTAAGTAGTTAACTTTTATTAATTATTAAAACAAAATTAATTTTTTCCTTCAAGTCAAGCCTGATGCTGCAGGGGTAGGTACTACCCTCTTAAAGTGTGGGGATATAGGAACTGTCGATTATGAATTGATATTGTAGGTATCAAACATAGTTTATAGTTCTAGACCCTAACTCCTCAATCCTGATGCTGCAGGGCACTGCCTACCTAAATTTTAGGGATTGTAGAAACTGTTATGAATTGTATTCCTTACTACAGAAAGTAGTAAGGCATGCTATCTTTATGAGCGAGCCAAAGTATAATAGACCAGGGTAGATCATTTTTAAAACCAAAAAAAAATAGTAGTAGGGTGAAACCCATTAGAAAAGGAGGGGAATATTATAAAGATGAAAGGAAAAATAATTTACGGGCGATCTGAGGTCGGGAAGGGGTGGGGGTGAGTTTTTAAGGGGAAAAAACGGTTTTTCTCGATTTCCGGCAAAACTAAAAGTCCTATCGAAAAAAGTCAAATAGCAAAGTTGTAGGTAATAAAAAGATCTAAAACTTTTGTATTTACACTTTTTTCACATAACCTCAAAATTTATGTGAAAAATTCAAAAAACCAAGTTCAAAATCTAATATTTTCTTTAAAAAATAGTATGCTAACCTAAAGATTGAAATTATTTTCTGAGAAGATTTACTGTAGTAACATATATATTTTTTTTTCACCATCGGAAAGTAGAGATTTCAACGAACAGAAAACATCCTAACTTTTTGAAAAAAGCTGATATTTTGACGGGTGACTTTTCGATTGAAAATTAGGGTGTTTTTTTCGATATTAATTCAAAATAAGGTGAAAAAATAAATATTTTTAATCAAATAAATTACAGCGTATTTGGGACATAAAAAGGTAAGTTTTCACCAAATTTCGTTAAAAAAATAATTTTTTTGTAAAAGATAAAAATAAAAAACCAAAAACTTAGTTTTTTGAATTTTTCACATAAATTTTGAGGTTATGTGAAAAAAGTGTAAATACAAAAGTTTTAGATCTTTTTATTACCTACAACTTTGCCCTTTGACTTTTTTCGATAGGACTTTTAGTTTTGCCGGAAATCGAGAAAAACCGTTTTTTCCCCTTAAAAACTCACCCCCACCCCTTCCCGACCTCAGATCGCCCGTAAATTATTTTTCCTTTCATTTTTATAATATTCCCCTCCTTTTCTAATGGGTTTCATCCTACTACTATTTTTTTTCACTTTTTATTATTTTTAAAGGGATCTACCCTGGTCTATAAGCCCACTATCGAGCCATACTTTTCTTTTTGGCAACTTCTTTTCTTTGGTAACTGCATACCTACCTACCTTTTCTTGCCTTTTCTGGCTGTCAGTGTCAAGTCAATTAAAATAACTTTCAGCAATGCTGTCAGTTACAGTCGTTACAGTTAACTGTCAACTGTCAGTGAGTGTGAGTCAACATTTTGAGATTGGGTGAAATTATTTATTGTTAGATTAGATTTATTTAAATCGAATAGAATCTCTTAAAAATGGCTTATTTGACTCAACCGGATTATGTGAAATATGTTTGCTCTTGTGGTCAGTTGAAACCAATAACAAACCTATATTTCTGCCGACACTGCTTGAAAATACGTTGCGGGTTTTGCATTTGTCATGAAGTAAGTATTTTTCTGTTATTCCATATTTAAAACAATTATTCAATCCAATATTTAGTTTGTTTAAAATAATAGCCATCGAACCATCCACGAGTTAAAAGGTTTTGTTTCACGATATACTTTTTCTTGTGAATTATTCATGACCTAAGTACCTTTACCATGAAACCTCTAAAAAAATGTAAAAAAACCTTTTTTTATAAGTTCATGCATAGTATGAATAAAAACGGAACTGAATAAGGGTTCTTGTTAGTTCAGGTGTGTACATGAGATCGAACCTAACAGCCAGACAATTCTTCTCATTAAAAAGTTTATTATGGATAGTTGAACTCAAAATAAAAAACAAAACTTCTTGAAGGTGGACTCGCACTACTGTGCCAACTGCCTGGAGAACATGCCTTCCTCCGAAGCCAGGCTCAAGAAGAACCGCTGTAGTAGCTGCTTTGACTGCCCCAGCTGTTTCCACACCCTGTCCACCCGAGCCACCTTCACCCAGCCGCGGCCGGACCCTGCGGCTGGGGATGCCAAGGTGGAGAACAAGCAGGCCAAGAAGATGTACTATCTGTCCTGTTTCAACTGTCGCTGGACGTCGCGCGATGTTGGCATTCCGGACCAGCCTGTTGGTAAGGATTAATGAAAACCTTCCAAAAAAAATAATAGAACCACAAATTCTTCTTAAATAGGTACCTACTTTGTGTTCAGTTGGCAAGAAGTCCCGTTAAAAATTATTATTTAAAAATTATCTACAGGTTAAAAATACTACAGCTACAGTTATAACTGAAAGGTTTTATGAATATTTTATGTTCAAAATTAGAACACATTCCTTGACATTGACTGTGATTTTTCTTTATACATCAAAAATGTAAGATGATAATAAAACATAGCTTTTAAATGTATCGTGCAATATTATTATATATTTCCTTCAATAAGGGTCTGCTGGTGATGGTTCGAATCCAAAAGTTTTTAGTTCTGTGTCCAACTTTTTGAACCATTGTCTTCCGGATTGTTTCAAACCGTATAATGCTTTTTTCAATAACTTTTTCACCTCTCTAGCTCAAAAAGGGCGCCTTTGCTGCCCAAAACCAGTGAGCAAAAGTCGTTTTTGCTCACTCAGTGAGAAAAAGTGTTTTGAATATAGAACGCATTGGATTGGTGTTTCTTCAACTCACCGTCTCAAGAAACGTTCAGAAATTTTGTATATAATATTGCATACCCCATACATTTTATTTCGACAAAATTTTTTAACTCTCTATTTTATTATTTAAACTATTTACTTTTCGTAAATGTGTTTTAGACTTTATAATTCTGTAACACACATGAAACATAAAAGAAAATTAAAATTAATTAATTAATAATTATATTTTATTTTATGAATGACACAATTCCGAACGCAGACAAAAGAGTAATATAAAATGGCGGCAAAAAAAAAAATAATTAACTCTATTCTATATCTTAATTAGGTACTAATTTCTTAGAAGTTATTTGTTGTAAGAATTTTAAAATAACAAAATGAGTGAATCTACTTATAATTCAGAATTAAAAGAATTAGTGTCTAACGCGAATTAAACTTTCTTCCGGAATAGTCTCGTGAAAAATACTTGAAAGCCTATGAATTATTTAATGATTGGAGACTTTCTAAGGATGCGAAGTCCTATTCAGAGACTGTGATTTTATCATATTTCATGGAATTGTCTAAAACAAGGTAACCATCTACATTATGGAGTATTTACTCCATGTTAAAAGCTACAATCAAATCGAAATGCGACGTTCACATTGAAACTTATCCTAAACTTATTGTATTTTTGAAAAGACAGTCGGAGGGGCACAAATCCAAAAAATCTAAAGTTTTCACCGCTCATGATATTGAAAAGTTTTTAAATAAATAAACCTAATTTTTAAAATTTTAAAATATCGTTTATGTTTTAATAAATATTTCTCTTACATCTTGTACTTTTTCGCTATTGAGGTGAAAAATTGTATGTATCACACGATAGCAAAGTTTTTGCTTCTTGTGCCTTTGAATCCCTCACTACTCTCAGGATTCTAACTTAGAATCCTTCGTTCGCTCGGGATTCAAACTAGGCACTCGCAACAAAAATGAACTTTGCTATCTTGTTGAACAAATAACTATTTCAGGATAATGGTAACAAAATAAATACAATTACTGCAGTTCTTTGTTTTAGGCCAAGTTTACAGAGCCTGTCAAATGTATCTTAAGAAAATCTTTTGAAAAAAAAAACTGCATTAAAATTGAATTTACAGAACTTTTTAGGAAAATGGTAACAAAAATCGCATAACCAAGAAAAAATCAAGGGAAAATAAATTGTTACTTATCTTGCCGACAATCGGTAGTCTAGCTTGTAGAGTAAGCCGATTTTACTTTTAGTTAATGAGTGTAATATTATGTTTGATCCAATAGCTTCAGGAGGTTGGCCGGAGAGACACAACCCCTTCACAGCGCGCATCAACCAACTGCTGGACTACTACAAGGCTATAGCGCAGCAGGAGAAACAAGAGAAACTTGACAGAGAGCGCAAGAAGTTCGCCATCAGGGGGAAATACATTACTCTCACTGTGAGTTAGCATTAATTTACAAATGAGCAGTCTTTTAAGTTTGTCTGTTTGTTTGTTCTTAAGAGCCTACATTAAATTTTAGGCCTGTCAAATGAATTAAATTAATAAAAAGTGTACAAGTGTAAATTTTTTAATTTAAGACAGTCCCATACAAAATAAAATTGTTCTGTTTTGTAAGAAATTTAAAATTATGTATTTTATGTAGTCCAACCTGCTCATACCATCTAATCAACTGTTTTTGGTCGATCTTTTGGTTGTTTATCATCTTCTGAAATGTATAAAGCATGATTTTTCAGTTCATTCATCTCAAACCATTGCCAGTTCTACTAAATATTTTTTCACCTCACGTGCTCAAAAAAGGCGCCTTTGCTGTTTAAACCCCGCCCGCTCGGGGTTCAAACTAGGCACTTGCAACAAAAATGAACTTAGCTATCTTGTTGAACAAATAACTATGAATGTATTCTTGTTTTAGGATAAAACAGGTCTGACCGGCGCGATGGCGCGCAACATCGCGGGACTGCCGTCCAGCGAGAGCTCGTCCTCGGCCATCGCCAGCTTCGTGCCCAGCGTGGCCAGCGCCGACGTCGACGAGCTACCGGAGGACTATCATCTCAAGGAAGTCAACTTGAAGCAGGGTGGGTTGCGTTCAAATAAATCAATAATTGAACGAGCGAAGCGAGTTCTCTGAGTCAACTAGGGCGCTTGCCTACTAGACAGAGAAGTGTGTCCGTCTAAATGTCTGTCAGAGCCCTATAACTTCTGAATTACTGAATATTAGAACGTGAAACTTGGTTGAAAATTCAGTTATATCCTGTACTTGAACAACAAATACTAAAATTAGATAAATGTTATAAAGAAACGAAATTATTTAATTTTATTGCGCCATCTATTAGCATTATTGTGAAGCTAATAGCTTCACTATAATGCTAATAGATGGCGCTGTGTCAGTAAAACAGTGTTATGTCAACTATTATTTTTTTTATTGCAAAAGTTAATTATTACAATATATAATTAAAACTTTTGGGAATTATGGGATATCGCGAGGTCTCAGTTCGGGGCGAACCACTAGTAATAATAAGTGAGAAAAAGTGTTGAACTTTTCTTGAGACAACACTTTTTAACAGTGCGTGAGCAAAAACGACTTTTGCTCACTGGTTTTAGACAGCAAAGGCGCCCTTTTTGAGCTAGTGAGGTGAACAAAATAATGTAATTGCAGTGACCACCATGGCGCAGCGCCTCGCGTCCCCGGAGTGGCAGCCGACGAGCGTGGCGCGCCTGCACCCGGTGGCGCGGCCGCTCAGCGTCAAGCGCAGCCAGCGCTGCCGCGCTTGCGACCACAACCTCACCAAGCCCGAGTACAACCCGGGCTCCATCAAGTTCAAGATCGAACTGCTCGCCTTGTGAGTAGCCTTAGTATTATTTCTTAACATCAAATAACCCGCTTGAGCTTTTATTCACTATTCACGGTACGGCTAAGTAAAGTGCTTGGCGCGTCACTTACGCCTTTCTGCGAAAAACCACTTAATTTCCTTTTAATCACTTAACATCAAATAACCCGCTTGAGCTTTTCATATAAAAATATATTATATATTCCAGCTACCACGTGCCAGAAGTAAAGATAATTTCCCACGAGAGCGTGAAACCCGGCGAGACGTCGGCGTTGCTGCTGAAGCTGACCAACCCCACGGCGCACGAGATGTCGCTCCGCATCGTGCCGCCCGCTGAGCGCGCGCGCGCCGCGCCTGACGACAAGGACGACAAGGACGAGCCCAGGAGCATCGAGAGATCGCTCGAGAAATCGCTGAATTTGGAAAAGGTGAGAAAACTAATGTTACATATACATAAGCAAAAGGCGTTTTTACTCACTCAGTGAGAAAAAGTGTTGAACTTTTGACTTGAGACAATACTTTTTCTCACTGAGTCAGCAAAAACGATTTTTGAGGTGAGCTAGTGAGGTGGAAAAGTTTACTGTTTGATTGGTAGGACACGTCGTGGAGCAAAGTGATCGAAAGGAAGCCGGACTTGCCGGCGTACAGTCAGGTGTGCGTGCCGGACGTGGCGCTGACGCTGGCTCAGCGCGACGACGCCGCCGAGTACGACGACGACCCGCAGCACGACACCAGCGAGTGAGTAGTGAGAGTAGAGTGAGCTCGTGAACGGGTGCCACCAACGGAAATGGGTCTGCTTTGTCTTCCCATGTTGACATGTGTTGGATTATAAATGTATTGCATTTTTGAAGCTTCACTGTGGAAGCACTGTATACATAGCTTAGTTTGGTTACTCATTGTAAAATTATTTTATTTTTTGAAAAGAGCAACTGCAGAGTTTCTTGCCGGTTCTTCTCAGCAGAATCTGCATTCCGAACCGGTGGTAGATTTATGACGTGTCATAAGAGCTGCAAGGTGGCCTACATGAAATAAATAAAATTTGAATTTGAATAACAGTTCGCACTGAAAAAATTTGGAATGCCCTTTCGGCTTCGTTTTTTCAACTAACTATAATGTGGGTGTCATTAAATCAAGAGTGAATAAGTATCTTTTAGGCGCACCATCTTAGACTATACCTTCACTTACCATCAGGTGAGATCGCATTCAAGAACTATCTTGTCATCAAACAAAAAAAAAGTCCAATAGTTGACAGAAACAAAAACCTTTCAGTTTTCATACTATATTATGCTGGAGCGAGAGGGGTAGTCAAGTTCATTAGAGTAAGTAATGAATGCTTCTATTCAAAACTCTTAAATGTGCTTCGTTTCCAGCATAATCATGTGGAGGAAGTCCAACAAGCTGGCCCTCAGGCTGCAAGTGAGCACCGACGCGACCGCCGAGGTGGGGCGTCCAGCGCGGGTTGCGTTCACCCTCCAGTACTCATACAGAAACACAGTACCCCCCTCCGCGCAGTCGGCTCAACACAGGGACCACACCCTGTACACCACTGTACTACTCGACCTGGGAACTATTCGTGAATAAGCAATTTATTTTTCACCTCACTAGTTCAAAAAGGGCGCCTTTGCCATCTAAAACCAGTGAGCAAAAGTCGTTTTTGCTCACTCAGTGAAAAAAGTGTTGTCTCAAAAAAAGTTCAACACTTTTTCTCACTGAGTGGGCAAAAACGACTTTTGCTCACTGGTTTTAGACAGCAACAAAGGCGCCCTTTTTGAACTATTTATTTATTTACTGTGCACATTATAATCATAAAAACTAACTACTACTAGTGCGGTGAAAAGTTTTATATATCACACTATAGCAAGGTTTTTGTTTCTTGTGCCTTTGAATCCCTCACTACACTCAGGATTCTAACTTAGAATCCTTCGCCTCGGGATTCAAACTAGGCACTCTCAGCAAAAATGAACTTTGCTATCTTGTTGAACAAATAACTATTTCCTCCCAACAGAAAAAGATTGCTTTGCTTTAAGCTTGACTGCTTGTCTGTCTGTGTGTTACATTGCAGCTTCACAGCTCTCATACGGATTCTCCGTTTTAAATGCAGGTTGTAAGGGATACCCTAATGAAAACCGAAACGAGATTTTGAGTTGCTTAGTGTTGGAATTTTTCATTAGTCTTTATTTACATAAGGACGAGAAAACAATTACCTCTCATTTAGAGGGGATCCTCTAATAAGCGGAAAGCTTGTGCTAGGAGTAGGTACGACAATAGTGCAACGGGTGGGATTTGAACCTGCAACCTTTCAGTTTTGAGTCCACACTTTTAACCATTGGGCTATTGAGGCTTTATAACTCTGTCCAAAGATCAGATAACGAACAATGAAATAGGAAACAAAAGAACTATCTAGAGTCAACATCTCTCAAGGATGTTTTATAGAAGCAAAACTTATAAGAGGGTTTGCGTGGTGTTGCATTATTCCTGTATTTGTTCTACAACTGGCAGCTGCAGTGTAAAGCGCTTAAGTATATTGTATCATACAGATTTAACTTATATTCACACTACAATCATATTTTATTACTTAGTGCAGGCACGAATAGTATAGGTACACATCTCAATGTATGAACAGCTGCTATTATTTAACGAAGCAAAGTAAAAAGTATATGAATAATAATTTAAGCTATTTAGTACATAAGTAGATAGTAATTTATTGAGTTAAATATACACGCTTTTATATTACATAAATTATTGGAATGCTACTAATAGAATCTAATCTAAATAAAAAATAAATTGTTATTAGATTTTTTTATTATAAACCCTCCCCTTTTGTATTCTCCTTCCCCCTCCAACATCTAACCACAGCAATGAAAGTGAAAATAAACATCTGTATCAAGCGTTTTCATCTTGAAATTAGGAAGTATCAAGTAGTATGGGGTACGATTTTTTACTAATCTCATGAATCAGGCTGAAATCTATAGACTGCAATCTCAATCAGCTCAGACTCAAAAATACTCAAAATAGAGTTAAAATGAGACATGGATGAGATTTTAATCTAGACCTTTGGACTTTATTTCGCGCTGTAATCGAAAGTTACTGAATTTTAATGAAACCCCCTATTATCTAACCTTGGTTAAAAGGAAAAATAAAATGAATTAAAAAATATAATTTATTAACTTTTGCAACAAAAACAACATTTTATAATATTTAATATTTTGTACTTTGATATTTTAAGCTATTTTCTATCATAATATTTTATATATAAATGACTCTTAATTCATAACATTGATGCCAGCATTGTATTCCTATTGCTGAGGGTTGTTACCCCTTTCCATTATTAACATAATTAATTTAGTTAAACGAAAAAGCTTTGAAAATGTTTCATAAATAAACAACAAAGAAATATATTTTAGCTCAGCGGAAATGAAGTATTGATATTTTACAAATTCTAAAAAAAAAGCATTTGGAAGACATACATTATTAATTTTAAATTGATTTAGACGATTTTAATTATTTTAAATATTACTAGGGATGTTTGTTGAGTATTCAGTCTGGCCTATATACTAATATATGCCTAAAATGCAACAATGTCTTATTTATTAATGTCCTCTTCAACTTGAGTCTTTGCAGAGAAAATAACATCATTTATTCCGACTCCGTCGTAACTACTACCTACTAAAGAAATAGGCAAGTTATTGCTACTTATATACTCTCTTATTTTATCCACCCTCTCATAGTGCCCTATAACATACTGAGGTATGCATTTGTGTAAAATATTAACATGATGTGCTGACACCGACTCTTCTATCTTTAAAATCATTTTTATTTCCTTTACAGCTATTTCTAAAAGTCTCTCTTTAGTCACGTCAGGCCCGAACTTCTCCAGAAACCACCTCCCCCCTAACATAACCGTCAAAACTGTGCCATTCTGATCTGGGATACAGCAAGAGTCAAAAACAACACCTAGTATTGGAGAATTTTCAATTGGGGGCACTAGGAAACCAAATGCTGGCGTAATCAAAGGCTTTTGAGTTGAAAAGTATAAGTTCACAATACCAACTGTCACAAAGGGTATTTGGTTTAGTAATTTTGACAATTGTGGGTGTTGTTTCGTCACTAATTTGGCCAGAACATGCGATGGTATAGATGAGTATATGTGGTTAGCCTGCAAAACTTCTCCGTTTCCCTTCTTAAGATTGACCAAGCTTGAGTCCATGAATTCAATTTCGTCTACTTTGCTGTTGAGTTGCAGGTCCACATTATTGTCCTGAAGGTACTGCTTCATTACTGAAGGGATGATATCAAGGCCACCTCTCATTGAGTACACATTCCATTTTTCTTCTAAAGCTTTTTTTGCTAATTCACTCATCTCTATCTGAAATCACAGAATGAAACGCTTTAATTAGGGATCATAACTTTAAGGCTGTAAACCAAAATATTGAACAAAATGTAAAAAATATTGTAAGTATTGTTTTGTTTAAGGCATTACCTCTTGCTGGTTGTTTGATCTAAAAAACGACTTCATTACACCCCTTATCACACCTCCATCATTCTGTTCATATTCAAATAATGTCTTCATCAAGAACTTAACAGAGATCTCCTTTGCATCACCAGCGCAGATTCCACAAATCATTGGCGCAACAGCATAATCTGCAATCTCCTTTCCGAACCTTCTCTCAACAAAGTTATAGATTGAATCGTCTTTTAACTCTTTCTGCGGCGATGTAAGATCGTTAAGTACTGCGTATATGAGTGGCTTTGAAAACGGCTCGCTCTTTTGAAAAACTCCTTTTAAACTGGACGGTAACACATGCAAAGTGTTGTTTACGTATATCATTCTGTTTCTTGCGGCCGGGTGATCAGGTTTTATAGCAGAAATATGCTCGCTTAGTCCTAAATCTTGCATCATATTTAAAGTATTCAAACCGATCGTACCTTTTGGCCGAATCGTCCTTGGACCCTGTTCGAATATGTAATCTTTAGTTTTAATAGACTTTATCCATCCGCCACAGTAGTCCGTTGCTTCGAGAAGAAGTAATTTCAGGTTATTGTTGTTACTTAAATTATTTTTCAGCAAATAGTAACCTGTTGACAAACCACCTAAACCGCCGCCGAGTATTGCTGCCATATTCGTTTAGAGAGAATTAAATTTTTTTATTTAAAAATACATTTAATTAATCGTAGTTCGTATTTTACATTTTTTTAATTCACGAAACACAACAAAAATATTGTTGACGAACTTTGTCAACTTCGTCAAATCAAATTTGAGTGACGTTACGTGAATAATGAATTTGAGTTTGACGGTTTTGACTTTTGACAATTAATTTCAGTGTGACCAACTTAAAATTAGAGATCCTGCTGTTGAACCCAATTGAACCTTGTGATCAACTTGTGATTGAACCTGAAGTTAAAATAATAAAATTATTACAGTTATGCAACTCTTTAATTTTGCAATACTTTTACAAAGAATTTTCCAAATTCTATTCAATTCCATCAAATAGGTAATGTAAAATATTAAAAAGCCTAAATATAAAATGCCAACTTCTTTACGCATTGTAATAATGCTCAAAATCAAATCAATCTCCAACCCAATTGCGACCAAACTTCGCATTATTATTATTACCTATATGTAATTGGATTACTTTGAAGATCTCTCCCAAGCCTCCCAACTGAAAGAAACTTAAAGATCGACGGTTCAATCCCCACACGTTGCACTATTATCGTGCCCACTCACTACTATAAAACAAGCTTTAGCTCATTTAGAGGAAATGATGTAATATTACTTAACTAATCATGTTCATGCTTAAAAAATCCAATTTTCGAAGTGATCGTTCTGGAGCGTCAATGCGTGTAGGGAGTAGGGACGCAGCTGGTTCGCGGCTGATAATGAATTTCAATTTCACAGCCGTTGCACTCGCATCGCGCTGTTACTTCGTTGTTACCCATATTACCACGAGTTTAACGCTGAATGAACAGTCCACAGATCTACTAATAGAGCTGGAATAAAAGGCAATAGAATTTTTGGATTATCTATTTATCTCTCGCCCTCTCGACTACCTATAGAACGTATATACAAAGGCCAAGGGCTTTAAATGCTGTGAAAAGTTCCAGCTTTTCAAGGCGTATTTCCAAACAAAATGTCCAGTGATGTTTAGCAATTAATTTAAATGTGTTAAGGCGTTGTATCTTAAATCATTATATACGTAATTTTGTAATTTTATTTTAAAAATGTAATTTTTTTTTTTTTTTTTTTCAATTTCTTTATTGTGAATTTGGGTAATATACAGGTGTTACAAGTAAAAAAAAAAACACTGCTTAAATACAGCATACAACATTAAAAATTACTTAGCTTAAAATCTATTACATTACATTACTTTTTATGACGAAAATTGCATTAAATATATTGCATATTATAGTGACAGGCAACTATCAAACTCTACGTGGTCTGTCACGCACTTTGCCGTTTTCTTTTTTAATTTGTTCCGCTCTATTCATCGTGTAACTCTATATCAAGGACACTGAGGGTAGTATAAAAATCAGTGGCAGGATTAAATCCTTTTCATTCCTCCATAGAGCACTAAGCTAAGATGAACCCAAACCGTATCAAAATCTGCGAGAAGAAAATCAAATTGGCTGAGTTGAAATTGAGCAAAATCTTACATAAGATAGACAGTTTGAAACTCAATAATTACTTCATATCGCATTTAGATTGTTCGGGATGTAAAATTAGATTTTTCAAAAGCGCCACAAAAAAGCGTCTTATGATTGTTTTAACCGCTATTTTAGTGGTTGGATGTTGGTGGATTTACTCAGAATCATTGATTACGGTAAGTCACAATACTATGTATAACTTCCTACCTACCAACTTTCGGAACCGGTAGTAGGTTCTCGATTTGCAATAATAAGAACCACAAGTTGATCTACATGAAAAAAAAAATTTTGAATTTGAATTTTTTTAGAATTTTTGATCCTCATTTAATTTCGGTCTAATTTTTCAACTATTGTACATAATATTATTTACTAAGTATTTTTTTATAGAAGCAATATGAAATCAATCATTACTTCGAAGTAGGCTAAGCCAAGCGCCGTTTGATTGTTAGCAATATTTTCTTTGCTTGCATGGTATAGGAAAAATTTTTATGAGCAAATTTTCAAATTTTATTATATCACATAGTTAGTGATAACTAACTAACTCAAAAACAGCTTTTTTGCGTTAATTTCCAATCTATTTTCCTGTAGGTAGATAAGTACATGGATACATTTTATTACAACTAGAGTACCTATTTCAGGTAAATTCATTTGACGATTCGAAAGCACTTTGTAAAAGTTTATTTTAATAAAAAATAATGTTCTATCTATTCTATTCAATTCAGGGATGTTTCCTCCAACTACCCTACGAGTCAAAGTCTCTGTTCCGCTCCCCCGAAGACTGCTCGATGTGTGTGGGCGTCAGTGACGTCATCCGCCTCGCGAACATAAGCGCCGAAGAGTTCGAGGAGCGATACGCGTACACCACGCAACCGGTGATCGTGACCGATGCCACGAGCGACTGGGAAGCTATGGAAGTAAGGCTGAAATCTATAGACCACAATCTCACTCTGCTCAGACTCAAGATAGATTTATGCCAAAGCATATTTGTGTCCGACCGAGGCTTGTGGAGGTCCATGCAGGAGACTTATGTCCAGCAGTGGACGTCCATTAGTTGATAAAGAAGAAGAAGAAGATATTTGTGTCTCGTTTTAACTCTATCTTAAGTCTGAGCTAAGCCAGAGCAAGCACGCATAAGTTTTATCGTATGTCTTCTTAGTAACGACGATTTTTTCGATTGAATTTTTTTTGTAGATTTGTCGTTAAAAAATGTATAAACTAATTGCTGAGCATTTTTTTTCAGAAATTTAATTTCAAGTTTTTCACCAACTTCTACGGGAACAACAAAATGGGCAGACGAATCAACGAGTGTTTCTATTTCGCGTACAAGTCTGGCTTGCAGTCGTTAGACGAGGTTTTTAGTATGGCTGAAGAACGAGCTAATCTTTCTGGCGATCCATGGTATATATTATACTTACCTAATTTTTTTCACTTACATAAGTAATATATTTTGTTTACTTTTTTCCAGATTATGATGGTTTCATGATCAAACATGCCATTCAATTTCTTAGATCTTTCACATTTAAAGAAATTCATCTCAGAAATCTGCATGCCTGAGAATACTTCATAATGTTCTCAAAGATGTGGGTATATTTCCAAACTTGTGTATCTAAGGGCAAGTTTAAAAACTGTGGAATTTAAGTATATAGTCATGCCCATTCCAACAAACAACTTAACGCCTTTCTTGAGGCGTAGTTGAGGAATCACGAGCCTATTTGGATTACTCGTTTGCCTATCGTGTAAATGAAAGTCATAAAAATTTTTTATGACTGTTTATTTGATTTATTCCAATAGGTACGTAGGTTGGAGCACGTGCTATGAAGAGGAGACGCGGGCGTTGCGTCGGTACTACAGCCGCCCGTACTTCCTCCCCAGGACGGCCGAGAGCGATATGGTGGACTGGATCTTCATGGGCGGGCCGGGCCAAGGCGCGCATATGCATGCAAGTATAATATAGCTTTCATTTTTGTAAATATATTTTTAATTTTTTTTTTTTATATTTACAAAACTGAAAGCTTATGGCACTCGATCCTGATTTTTCATCGTGTCATTTTTCTTTTTGAAGAAAATTCAGTTTCTGGTAATCAAAATATTTCAACATTTTTTCAATTAATTTGGTTCCACCGTCACCATTCTACCATCGAAACGCAAGGCACAGAATAGATCTGCTCCCCTACGTAGTTGAAATCCCAAGGACGCGCACTAAGCGCTTTGCGTCCTCGTTCCTGTTACGAACCGCTAGGAATGCCGTTCCGGCTTCAGTTTTTCCCTTTAACTACAATTTGGGCACCTCCAAATCAAGTGAATCTTGACTTCACTTGCCATCAGGTGTGATCACAGCCAAGCGCTAGTCTTAGACATATTTATAAAAGTAAGTAAGTAAGTAGTTTATCATATATGCCACACGTCCGCAGGTGGACTCAGTGCGGCACATGTCGTGGCAGGCGCAGGTGCGCGGCCGCAAGCGCTGGCAGCTGGCGCCGCCGCCCGAGTGCCTCTACCGCTGCCGCTGGCTCTCCTTCACCGTCGAGCCGGGCGACATCCGTGAGTTCAGTGCGGCACATGTCGTGGCAGGCGCAGGTGCGCGGCCGCAAGCGCTGGCAGCTGGCGCCGCCGCCCGAGTGCCTCTACCGCTGCCGCTGGCTCTCCTTCACCGTCGAGCCGGGCGACATCCGTGAGTTCAGTGCGGCACATGTCGTGGCAGGCGCAGGTGCGCGGCCGCAAGCGCTGGCAGCTGGCGCCGCCGCCCGAGTGCCTCTACCGCTGCCGCTGGCTCTCCTTCACCGTCGAGCCGGGCGACATCCGTGAGTTCAGTGCGGCACATGTCGTGGCAGGCGCAGGTGCGCGGCCGCAAGCGCTGGCAGCTGGCGCCGCCGCCCGAGTGCCTCTACCGCTGCCGCTGGCTCTCCTTCACCGTCGAGCCGGGCGACATCCGTGAGTTCAGTGCGGCACATGTCGTGGCAGGCGCAGGTGCGCGGCCGCAAGCGCTGGCAGCTGGCGCCGCCGCCCGAGTGCCTCTACCGCTGCCGCTGGCTCTCCTTCACCGTCGAGCCGGGCGACATCCGTGAGTTCAGTGCGGCACATGTCGTGGCAGGCGCAGGTGCGCGGCCGCAAGCGCTGGCAGCTGGCGCCGCCGCCCGAGTGCCTCTACCGCTGCCGCTGGCTCTCCTTCACCGTCGAGCCGGGCGACATCCGTGAGTTCAGTGCGGCACATGTCGTGGCAGGCGCAGGTGCGCGGCCGCAAGCGCTGGCAGCTGGCGCCGCCGCCCGAGTGCCTCTACCGCTGCCGCTGGCTCTCCTTCACCGTCGAGCCGGGCGACATCCGTGAGTTCAGTGCGGCACATGTCGTGGCAGGCGCAGGTGCGCGGCCGCAAGCGCTGGCAGCTGGCGCCGCCGCCCGAGTGCCTCTACCGCTGCCGCTGGCTCTCCTTCACCGTCGAGCCGGGCGACATCCGTGAGTTCAGTGCGGCACATGTCGTGGCAGGCGCAGGTGCGCGGCCGCAAGCGCTGGCAGCTGGCGCCGCCGCCCGAGTGCCTCTACCGCTGCCGCTGGCTCTCCTTCACCGTCGAGCCGGGCGACATCCGTGAGTTCAGTGCGGCACATGTCGTGGCAGGCGCAGGTGCGCGGCCGCAAGCGCTGGCAGCTGGCGCCGCCGCCCGAGTGCCTCTACCGCTGCCGCTGGCTCTCCTTCACCGTCGAGCCGGGCGACATCCGTGAGTTCAGTGCGGCATATGTCGTGGCAGGCGCGCCATTCCTTACGTTGCATGTATTACCCAGATCCAACAGACGATGCCGAGCACATCCTTTTTCACTGTCCGCAGTTTGAAGAAAGAACAAGGGTCATGAGAGAACTGGGACGTTACTTAGGAGCGGAGAGTCTCACTACAATAATGTTAGAGGCTAAGGAAAGCGTCCCGGTGCAGAAATTCATAGATTCCGTAATGGGACGAAGTAGAAAGACGAACGCAGGGGAAAAGTGTGAAATGGACCGCGGCTGTATTGATAGGCCAAAGGGTACAATACTGCTTGGAGGTAGGAGGGATTTTAGTCGGTAGGACTCCGACACTAGCCGTCATCTTGGATGTTCATGAGGATTTCCTCCTAAAAAAAAAGGCGCGCCATTCTGTAGCTATCCCATGTGGGCGACACCATTGATTAATTTTAATTGTTCCTGTAGAATCTTTGTGTTTTTTTATTTGGTCAACTTCAAGTTTTTGTAATTGTCCCCAGTGGTGGTGGACACCAACCGCTGGTACCACCGCACCAGCGTGCTGCCCGGAGACATCAGCATCACCATCGGCGCCGAGTACGACTGACTTCATTATATAACTTGCTCGTTTTATTATTTAATAGTTGATACCCACCACTTTATTAAAGTTTTTTAATTCCCGGGATTAAAAGTAGCCCATGTGTTGTTCCAGACTATAATCTATCTCCTTGCCAAATCCCCAAATAGGTTCAGTCGTTGCGGCGTGATTGAGTAACAAACATCAATCCATCCATACATCCAAACTTTCGCATTAGTAATATGTATTAAGTAGGACTAGTTGATGCCTGCGACTTCGTTCACGTGGAATAAAGTTTTGCAGTTCCCGAACTCTCTTATTTTCCGGGATAAAAAGTAGCCAATGTGTTATTTCAGAATATAATCTATCTCTGTGCCAAATTCCACCCAAATCGGTTCAGTCGTTGCGGCGTGATTGAGTAACAATCCATCCATCCAAACTTTCGCATTTATAATATTAGTAGGATAAATAGTAAGTTGTAAATAAGAAAGTAAATAAATAAAACACAAATGTGCACTACGAATACCATTTATTGAGACAATCAGAAACTACATTTCGTTTCCTACTTCCAACAAGGGCTTAGGTTACAAGTTACAACATTAATTGATTTTAAATTGTAATTTTATTGACCACTGATCTATGGAAAAACATCTCAAAAATGTTCACTATTATACACATAAAGAGAGCCTCGGATTAAAAACGAAATTCAAAAACAGATTTTTAAGTACATTTGAACTTACAAAAAAGAATTATATAAAAAAGAAATAAAAAAGACATCAACTTTAATATAGTATTATTATTATTTTCTCACACAAGTTTACTACAAAATATACCATAGTTATCTATACTCGATCGTCTAAGAAGCTTCATGTAAATAATTCAAATATAATATTTTATATATTGTGATGAACGAACTATTGTATGAGCCGCTACATTCGAAGGTATTATTAGGGCCAGTACACACGTAACGTCCTCAACCCTTAACGCGAAAGCACATGGCGCGTTGCTGTCGCGGCATATTGTACGACACGCGTTTGTACGGAGTCGTAAGTCGTAATCGTATTGAGATAAGTAACATTTGACAGCGCGGATTTTTCTATGCAAGACACCGCAGAAGCAAAGCGGCAACGCCACAATGCCTCACAGTTCCTTCACAATGACTTTCAAATCATAGATTTTTTTATTAATTAGTCTTAAAGGAGACCTCTGATGGTAACCGAAACTGCAGTCTAAAATAGAAGCGGGCTAACTTGGAAGGGATTTTGACAGTTGCTTTACTTTGACAGTTATGTATACTACTTATCGGTTTTAAATCGGCGTATCTTTATGCGCTTGGCGTCTCACATCTTTACTCGTATGATCATAACATTCATAACTAGCCATGACCGAAGACACCCATCAGAATTCACTCGTAAAATGAAATTAATGACGTCAAAACAGTTGACAGTTTTAGTAAGAAGAGGTGTCAAATTTTACTTTGAAAAATACTAGTTACCCGATTAAAATTATAACGTCAATAGAAGGTCTATGTGAACAACAGAAGGTGATGTTATAATGTCAAAAAATTCTTAATATTATAGTCCATACGCACCATGTGAACTGGCCCTTAGCGACTCACTGAGCAACGTTGTTAGTTGTCAAAAAAGTTCAGATTTTTTTTTTTCCAAGTAACAACGTAATTTATAAGTTAGAATATAAGTTGAATATAGGAACCGGGCGTAAGCGGATCTATATTTATGGAAGAGGGTATCAGCTTACATATTATACTATCTGGTTTAAGAATACAATTTACTTTGAACTCTACTCTCTACCACTTAAGGCATATTTTACGACGATTGAATAAATAGTCAAAAGTTGTTCTAACACTGCCAAGACAAAAAGGACTCTAATACATATAATCCATAAAGTTCAGAATAATGACAGCAATTATTTGCACAGTATCTCTTTTACTTTTCACCTATATGAGTCTGATTAAAGATTATAATAATATTTTGCTAATCTGAAGTATTTTCAACCCTAATTACTAACATTTATGGTATATTTCACGAAGATTGAATAATAAATAGTCATAAGTTATATGTGTCTACCACTGTCACGGTAAAACGGACTTTAATGAGAGTGCAATAAAGCACACAATAACGTAACGTAGAATGCTTACTCCTCCGGCTGACCGGCGGAGTCTAGAATGATCTCGAAGGAGAAGGGTTGGAACAGGTATCCCTCGCCCGCGTAGAATTTGCTCTGGAACTCCACCCTGAAAATACAGTTAGTATGACTTACTTACTTGATAACTTGAGCTAACTTGGACGGGGTAAGTGAAAAATTTAAAATTCCCAAATTACCCATACCAGAAATCGAACCCGGGAGCTCCCGTACATAATCCCGTAGTAATGAACAAATCGAAAATGAAGAGTATCGGAGTTCCCGGCATAGTTCCAGAGACACTCGTATCTACACTTACTTACTTACTTTGGTGCTTACAGCACCAAAATGGCGTCAATCAAATCCAAAATGGTGTCAATCAAATCCAAAATGGCGTCAATCAAATCCAAAATGGTGTCAATCAAATCCAAAATGGCGTCAATCAAATACAAAATGGCGTCAATCAAATCCAAAATGGCGTCAATCAAATCCAAAATGGCGTCAATCAAATCCAAAATGGCTTCAATTAAGTAGGTCAAAGCTTAAATATAAAGGTCAGTGCCAATAATGGATGCCACCCTCGCAGCCCGGCGACTGTAGCCCTGCCAAGTACCAAGTGTCACTGACCAGTGCAGTCGCAGCGTGTGCAGGAAGGCGGACAGGCCCTCCATCAGCACGAGGATGGACACGGAGATGGCGGCCCAGCCCGCGAACACCACGTACAGGTAGATGCCGCCCTCGTAGCCCGGCGACTGCAGCCCTGTCGAGAGGTTGGAAAATTTTAGTATGGAGTCCAGAATTGTTTTAACATTCAATTGCACTGGATTTCCTGTATTTCTTTTCCGCGGTGCGGAAATGGTCGGGGAAAATAATTCGAAGAGCTGATGGTCGTTGGAATCCTAAGGTGCTGGAGTGGGGACACCCCCACTGGGTGGACCGACGACATCAAGCGAGTCGGAAGGAGCCATAAGACCGAGGCCTATGGAAGTCCATGCAAGAGATTTTTGTCCAGCAATGGACGTCTATCGGTTAGCAAAAAAGAAGGGTTTCTTATCAAACCCACGAGCGACACCAGCGTTATTATAGGTGTCACCGACAGTCCTCTGTGAAGGGCTTGCATGGAGGCGGATGAAACTCCAGCGCACGTGGGATGCACGGACGTAGCAGAACAACGCAACAACCATCTAGGATTCCCAGCCTCACTTCCACAAGTCCTTGGCATCCTGGGCGGCTTGCTAGGCTTCTGGAGACAGCTGGGATGATTGGAGTAAAGAACATTGGAAGGATTGGGGTACCACACACAACAGACCGTTGCTGGTCTAAGTGTGGAAACCAGCCCAGCGTTGAAAAAGAAGAGCGTGACCAGCGAATTTGTTGAAGCAGTTACCTTTCCTCAGCAGCATGTTCCAGGCCACGGCTTGGCTTAAGTGTGGAAACCAGCCCAGGGCCAGCCGTTGAAGAAGAAGAGTGTCACCAGCGAAATTGTTGAAGCAGTTACCTTTCCTCAGCAGCATGTTCCAGGCCACGGCTTGGCTTAAGTGTGGAAACCAGCCCAGGGCCAGCCGTTGAAGAAGAAGAGTGTCACCAGCGAAATTGTTGAAGCAGTTACCTTTCCTCAGCAGCATGTTCCAGGCCACGGCTTGGCTTAAGTGTGGAAACTAGCCCAGCGCCAGCCGTTGAAGAAGAAGAGTGTCACCAGCGAAATTGTTGAAGCAGTTACCTTTCCTCAGCAGCATGTTCCACGCCACCTCAGCCAGCTGCGCGTGCGCCAGCGACAGCGCCCACAGCCGCAGGTAGGACGCCGTGTGCGACACGCTGCCCAACACGTACTCGATCGTGTGGATAGCCTACACCAACGAACAAAGATTATAACGATACTGCTTTTTGTTGGATGTGTAAACGAACCATTATAGAGTACGGTGGTTTGTCTGTGGTTACTTGATATTTTTTGCTCCTATCAAACGTGACACTGCTTATTGTTGGATGTGTAAACGAACCGACAGAAGTACGCACTTAGACGAAGTCTGATGCTGAGATCTATAGAACGTACTCTGACTTCGCTCGGACTCAAGACAAGAGTTAAAACGAGACACACCTACGATAGACATTTTTTATCCATTGACGGTTAGAAGAGAAATGTAATTTCCTACGTCATAGTAAACCTTCAATGGATAAAAAATATACGTCAGTGGCTTCATTTTTTGACAGGCACCGAGTTACAGAAGCAGGGGGCTGGTTGGTTCCTCGACAAGGAGCAGGGTTACCTGGTGGATGAACACTTCGGTGATGTCCTCGTCGGCGTGCGCGGAGGCGGGTACGGGCGCGCCGCCCGCGGTGCCGTTCTCGGCCGTTGCCTCGATGCTCTGGTGGCCTTGGAGCTGCGACAAGGGATATGCTAGCATCTTACACGCTGTATGTTATTTGTTGTTTGTGAAATCAAAGGTAAAAAACGTGCCGCCCAGCAATTTAGCTTTCCGGTTCTGTAGTATCGCTAATAGCACCGCCCAGACACTGGCTCGGCAATGCACACGAGCACTTGTCGCACGTCTACTCTCACCGGCGGCTCGCGTAATACTGACTTTGCAACATTGCTCATGAGCACATGAGACAGTGTACGTGCCTGTAGTGTATGTAGGAAAATACACTACAGGCACGTTGGCGTGTAGAAACCGATTAGGGGTATGGGTTGAATTTACACTGCCATACCCCTTCCAAGTTAGCCCGTTAACATCTTAAGACTGCCTTAAGTCAAGGACTATCTTATCATCGAAAAAAAAAAAGGGAATATTAACTTGCACATGAGCCGTATTTATTATTTAACATTAACTAATCTCGAAAATAGAGTCTTTTAAGTTTCCTGTTAGACAAAGAGAGCGCTATTGCAACATGACGACACAATTCAGTAACTCCATACAAAATTTTGTTTTAGAAAGAGACAGATACAGTCGCAGTAAACTTATACCCGATATATTTTGTTTTTACAAACGTCATTCTTACATGTTACATTTTCGACTGTAATTAATGAATATTCCACATTTTGACAACAGTCAAAATACCCAATTATGGTGTTCAGCTTTTTTTTATTAAATAAATAAATTCCGATTATACTAGATGATACCCGCGACTTCGTCCGCGTGGATTAAGGTTTTTTAATTCCCGTAGGGACTCCTTAATTTTCCGGGATAAAATGTAGCCTATATTTTAACCCTGGATGTGAGCTGCCTCCATTCCAAATTTAAGCCAAATTGGTTAATTCGTTGTGGCGTGAAGGAGTAACAAACATACACACATACACATACAAACTTAAATAATAATAATGCTGATGCCCGCGACTTCGTCCGCGTGAATTTAGTTTTTAAAATCCCGCAGGAACTCTGATTTTCTGGGATAAAAAGTAGCCTATGTTTTAATCCAAGGTATAATCTATCTTCATTTTAAATTTCAGCCAAATCGGTCCAGTAGTTTTTGCGTGAAAGAGTAACAAACATACACACACACACACATACACATACAAACTTTCGGTTTTATAATATTAATAGTAGGAAGGATATTAATAGGATACTCACAGCGCGCGCCTTCTGTTCCTTCATGATGAAGTAGGGCTTGCCGAACAGCATCACCGGCACGCACATCAGCGCCGCGATCACGAAGAACTGCCAACGAGAGGACAGTGTAAAAAAATCGGCCGAGTGACAGGTCGGAACCGCATACGAAGAGTTCCGAATCGTGGTACAAGATCTCATACTAGCTATATTATTAAGACCGAGCAAAAACAAGTTTATTGTTATACTCTTTAATTTTTTAATTCACGAGATACAGCCCGCTGACGGAAGACAGACGAACGAATAGACGGACAGCGAAGGCTTTGTAATAGGGTCCCGTTGGCACTCTTTGGGTATGCAACCCTAAAAAAATTGCTGTAGCATATGTCTTTAATGTAATATTTCTGTAGATATGACAGTACAAATTGACGGTATTTATTTTAAACAGCATATAATGACACATTTAAAAGGTAGAGCTTATTATACAATTAATGAATTTCCTAAAGACTATAAGTCACTTGGCAATCTGCTTTGCTTCAGCCGTCCAAAAGATAGATAAGCTACATAGTGTAACATTTTTTGTTTTGAAAAGAGCAACTGCTGAGTTTCTTGCCAGCTCTTCTCGGCAGAATCAGCATTCCGAACCGGTGGCAGATTCATGACGTGTCATAAGAGCCACAAGTTGGCCTCCAAAAAATAAATAATTTTGAATTTGAATTTTGAATTTAATATAACATTTCTGTAGAATGATAATATAAATGGACGTTATTTATTTGAAAGCTATTTGTTATGTGTACCTTCTGGAATCCCATTTGTCCCGCGAACATGGTGTCGTCGCACTCGGGGCGCGTGTTGGGGTCCGTCTTGAACAGCATCATGTTGATGAACGTGATCAGGATCGACGGCGCGCAGTAGCCGCTCGTGCGAACGTCGTCTGCGCACGAGCAAAAGTTAGCTTATGAGGTTAACGCGTACACAGAGAACTACTACAGACTTAATGATATCTCCTTTTCACTCCCACACGAAAGAGATGCAGAGCGATGTCAAACAAGATGTCAAGAAAGAGACACAGCTATGTCTATATCCGTCCCTCACTGCGTGCCACGTTTTGAGTTGTTGGTCACAATACATTTTTTTTTTTCAAAGAATATTAGCCAAGCTGAAGTTGACCAATATTCTCCTATCCCCTCCAAATAAGCGGAAAGATTGTGCTAGGAGTGGGTACGACAATAGTGCAACGGGTGGGGTTCGAACCTGCGACCTTTCAGTTTTCAGTCTGCACCTTTAACCGTTGGGCTATTGAGGCTACATTGTGAGGTGATTGTGAGCAACAAGACGTACAAGAGATGGTATTTCACAGATTACCTATCTCTTTTTAGCGACACGCTTGGTAGGATTCTAGAGGATACTCATTCTACGGGTTAACGCTTAAAGGACTACGTAAGAGTGGACTCTGACACTAAGTGCCAAAGTGCGAAAACTAACGGCAAAACAAATTATATTTTATACTATTTGGTAATAAAGTTTTTTTTTTAATTTATTATTTGCGTATTCCTTACTAAAGTCGGGCGGCGAGGGTCCGTAGCTGGTCCACTTGATGAACATGAGCAGCACCATGTAGAAGAACAGCAGCAACAGGAACAGGATCTGCGGGACGAACTCCACGTACACGCTGATGCGCCGCTTGAAGTATCTGCCGAGAACAAACACCACTCCTGTACTGCTTTCATCCTGTATGAGCCTCAATCCCTTCGACCATTTAGCCGGGACGAGCCTTTACGCAGATTAAGTACTGAATATATTCTGCCACTTTCTACGGGAGGTGAGGTAATCACGTACAGCACACATTTACTCACTTCCGCACACTCTTGTACAAAACTTAATGTATCTATGAACGCACACTAACTCAAAAGCTGTCACACTTACAAGCTGACACGTACGTTTGTACATGTACTTCGGTAGAGGGGAATGCGTGCGCTTGCCAAGTCCTGGTCGAATCTCAATCCTTTTAATCCTATCCTATTATCCTATTATAATATTATAAATGTTGTTGAATGTTGAAAGTTTGTATGTTTGTGACTCAATCACGTCGCGACGACTGAACCGATTTGGCTGAAATTTGGCACAGAAATAGATAGATAGGTCTGGTATAGGACATAAGCTACTTTTTATCCCGGGAAATAAGAGAGTTCCCGCGGGATTAAAAAAACCTTAATCCACGCGAACGAAGTCGCGGGTATCATCTAGTTTATTATAAATGTGAGTGTTTCTTACTAACTTTGTTCTTCGACCACGCCGAAACAGAGCTAGATCGATATGATTTTTTAGATGGGTATAGTTGAGGAACTGGTCAGTCAGATAAGCTACTTTTAATTTCGAAAAAACAATCCCTCACACTCCGTAGGATTCTTGCTAACTCCACGTGGACGAAGTCGCGGCAAAAATCTAGTGTGTAATACTAATAACTATGTGAGTGTGTATGTGTTTGTAAATGTGTCTGTACTCACAGATGGTTCCACAGCGACATGCAGACGCCGAACAACATGTGGAACACACCGATTATGATGGAAATCTTCATCTTGTACGCGTTCATGAAGATGATTTTGTTCGCTTCGGCCAACTGTAGGAATTAATGTAAATAGATATTAGTGAAAAATAGGCAAATTACCACGAGTACGATGGATATTAAGTTATGAAATAATTAACCGAGTTAATAACTCGGTTTAATCTTACACATTAGAAACACATGAAAATGCGCCGCTGTCAAGGTCGTGCCAAGAGTCAAAACTCCTCTAGTAAGATATAACTGTAAGTAATTAGTAGTGTGAAATTGCTGTCGCTAATTTACGTACTAAGTGTGAAACTGCCATTTTTAAAACTCGATTCACTGCCACAAAGACAAAATTTATCTAGCGAGATGGAACTTCGTACAGCGCCACCTAGTTTGCAGGGTGATAGTTACCGTATCGCTAAAACCCGCGGTTTGTATCACAAACCAAGCATACTTGTATAGATTCAATAAAAATTTAATACAATTGGGCCAAGGACATTTTGGACAGCCCTAGCACAGGCTACGGTCTAATTGGGCTGCCAGTTGCAATCACCAGCCACAAGTTTTAGTCTAATGCTTTGGTCTATAAATTATGGTGTATATTGTGTTCACTTTTTTTAAGTCTTTAAATAAATCTATAAAAATAAATAAAATTGAAGTGTCTGTTTGTAATATCAAAAGAAAAGCTTTTTACTAACTGCATACGAAAGCAAATACGGTACTTATTACAAGAAAACAATTTTTAAAATTTTTGTCTTCCTGTCTATTTGTTTGTTGCTGCTAATCTCGGGAACGGCGGGACCGATTTTGACGGGACTTTCACTGGTAGATAGCTGATATTATCAGGCATAATATATGCCTGATAATATCAGCAATCCTGATGCTGCGGGGGTACTGCCGTCCTAAACTGTGGGGATTTAGAAACTGTCGATTCTGAATAGTTATTATAGGTACCAAGTAAAGACTACATCGTTGAATTCCAGGACCCAACTCTTCAATCCTGATGCTGCAGGGTTTCTGCCCATCTAAACTGTGGGGATTTAGGAACTGTCAATTGTGAATTGAAGAAGCGGACGAAGTCGCGGGCGTCCGCTAGTAAATAAATAAAAAATAAAAAATAGATGTCACAATCCAAGACAGTGAAACGCTCACCTGCCACACAGGGTCGATTCCGAAGGGATAGGGGTACTGCGAATAGTCCATGGAGTCAGGGTTCAGCTGCAGCGCCTGGGTGGTGCGCAGCGTGGACTCGTTGTAGTTGTTGCGCCACGAAGAGCCGAAGATGTTGAGGCTCTTGGAGAAGATGTCGTTGTAGATTATGCCCGTGTACATGGAGAATAGACCCATGAGCAGCACTATGTAGCGACCGCCGAAGAAGATGTTCCAGATCTGGGGATGGGAATTTGCTTTAGCATAAAGTTACTTCAGATCATTACTTGTAATTAGTAAGGATATAGTCTAAATATATAAAAGGCAAAGGTGACTGACTGACTGACTGATCTATCAACGCACAGCTCGAAACGCTGGACGGATATTATGACGTAGGCATCCGCTAAAAAAGAATTTTGGAAAATTAGAAAAGGGGGTAAAATAGGTGTTTGAAAAATCAAACATGACGTGAGCGAAGCTACGGGAAAAAGCTAGTTTATAATATTGGTAAAGCATAAGCCTATTTGATAAATTGATGACCGAACTTTGGTTAAAAATGGGCATCATATCGGATGTTTTAGGTTTAAAGTAAAAATACTAGTATGGATAAGCGAGTGCCTCTGTGGAGTCTACCGTCTCCACGAAGATTTTACTGCTGGCAAGCTAATTGAGGGGATTCCTAGTTTTTATTGAGTATTATATCTGACTTGATCAGTCATTCTGCCTCGCATGTTCAAACGTTTCTCCCAATTGTGAAACCAATTATCCAATACAAGTGCAGCCGAGTGCATAAGTGCAGAAACAGTGCATAAGTGCAGAATCAGTATAACAGTGCTTGTTACTTAAATAGGCCACAACAACATAGTTAACTCATAGTGAACTCATAGTGAACTCATAATGAACTCATAATGAACTCGTTAGAATAAACTAAGGACAGTTATTGGACTGTAAATTAGATATAGAAATTAAGTAGAAGTTTAAGTTAAAGTAATATTACTTATTAGCCCACAGACTAGATGGTAGTATAAAATGAAGCTACCGTTACATGGTGCTTTATGGTAGGGGAGAAAAAAAAGTGCAGCCGAAGATTTGAGTTTTATTTATTTATTGTTTTATTAGCTATATCTCGTACCTCGGAGTCAATCTTCTTGGCCTGCAGCGGCTTCTCCTTGTAGCACATCCAGAAGCCGAAGGCCGCCATGATGGCGCCGTGGCCCAGGTCGCCGAACATCACCGCGAACAGGAACGGGAACGTGATTATCGTGTACGGCGCTAGCGACAGGTGACAACATTCAACATTACAAACACTAAATTTTTTATTACGAATTTGGGTAATATACAGGTGTTACAAACAAAAATAAATGGACAACCAAACTCTGCTTAAATACAGCATGCATGATGCAACATTAATTTGCCTAATCTATTACGTTACAATTTTATTTGAATGTCTAATATCTTATTAAATGTCAAAAGTTCCCAATTAAAGTTTTTCCATAAGGTAATCTTTTTTTAGCTTTTTTTTAAAAAGTGGTATTTCCTGTGTTTCTATAATCTGTCTAGATAAATTGTTATATGGCTAAGAAATAGTTTTAAACCTCCAGAAATTTACAAAATGTTTTACCTAATGTAAGACTTGTCATGAGAGCGACATGAATTAAATAATTTTGAATTTTTAACCGACATCCAAAAAAGGGGAGGTTCTCAATTCGGCTGGCATCTTGTTTTTAAGTATAAAATCTATTATCTATACCAAAGGAGATGTCCCAAAATTGCCCCAGAGTCGTTTCAAGTTTGTAAATTGAAAAATACCAAGAGACCTAACTATATAAATCTAATAAAATTATTTTTCAATTATTATTTTGAAAGACATAAATAGAAACCTACGAACTAGCGGAGTTTTAAAATCATTCTAAAAATAAGTATTTTCATTTCCTGTTATTGTTTACTGCCATTTTATTTACATCTAGTGATGATTCGATACAATACAAGCAAGTACTCGATACTTTTGTTTCGATACCGAGTACTTTTGGTATCGAATCACTACTTTCGAGTCTTACTTGGTATCGGAAGAAAAGTATCAATTCGAATCAACATGCAGATACGATTTCACTAAAAAAACTGGCCACATGGGGTGTGGTCTGCATCTCAAATAAAATGACGAAACTACTTTTAGGTTATGTCATTATTTTAAATCTTTAACGTTTGTCAGTGAATTGACAGTGATCGAACTATATTTTTGGCACGATTGTTATGTACAATGTCTAGCTATCATTCCACCAAACCGTACCGAATGATATTGTATCGATACAATTAGCAACTGAATCGTTTACCATTACATCGATCTACATATTAAGTATCGGATCGGGACGAAAATCCCTATACAACATTCTTAATCTGTGCCTATACAAGGAACTTCGTTGAGTTGCATGTTTGCGTTTATGTGATTTTACTCTGCTTTGAGTAATTCTTCAAGTCTGCGTCAAGTTGATGCTCCGCAGTGCTTGTAAGTTTGCATCGGAACATTCGTGAGTGAAACGTGAATTAGAGATTTTGACTCTTGTTGTGTTGTGATATCTCGGCGCGGCGGCAATGGCGTTTCATAATCGTTGTGTTAACTGTACCATAACTTTCGATAATCCTCGCATAATATCTCGAAGAGTGCTTGGATTAGACTCACCACTCTTCTGCTGGCATGGATTTCTCCTATGGAGGTGGGTATATATTTCACTAACACAACCTTTTCGGTAGGTATTTTTAGTGAGATGTTAGGGTACTCAATACGCAATAACCCCACTATCTAGGGTCAAAAATACTATTTATTAGTAATTTACACAAGAAAACCAACCCAAAGGTAAAACTTTCATCGTGACGCATAAACTTTTTTTTCTGGGGCAAACAATGTATTGGAGATGGGCCATCTCCTTTCAGCCAAATCGGTTCAGTAGTTTTTAGGTGAAAGAGTAACAAAAATCCATCCATCTATCCATCCATCCATCCATACTTACAAACTTTCGCGTTTATAACATTATTAGCATGTTGGTTTTTTTCTTCTTTACATAACACATTTCACAATAAAGAAGATTTCATTAATTCATTCATGACACGTATATTCTAATCTAGATTCACTCACCCGGATTGACCTCCCGGTACGTGGCGACGCCGTAGGCGTAGATGAGGTTCTGGAAGGCGGAAGTGAATTTGTTCGTGCGGTTGTACGTGGGCGGGTCTTCCAGCGTCTCCATACGATTTAGGATAGGTGGTACTGAGCTGCCACTTCTCTCCTGCAAAAATATTACAATTTATATATATCACACTGAGTAACCCAGTACACGTATAAAGTACTGGGTTACTTCACGTGATTGTGCGTGAATAAATACTATTTCTAAACATTTACGCGCATGGGATACACTCAAAAGCGAACTTTCGGTTTGGTTCACTTAACCGGTTCAAGTAAGAAAATCATTAAAACCGAAATTAAGCTGTTTACCTTACTTTGACTTCTCAATTCCGACCCATGACAGACCTCGCTCTCAAAATTTTTAATTACTTTAGTTTCTCCATTGTCCATTCTTTTTAAATTACTATCGAATCGCAAAGTAAAAAACACATGTCTGCATCCCTGATGCCAGGGGCAACGCTACCGCTAGGAATCGGAATGCCTTAAGGTTTCTGTTTTCCCAACTAACTATATTTGATTTCATTTAAATCAATCATCTCATCTACCATCGCACCTCACCGTCTTATAGGCAAGCGCGCTTTCTTAGGTCGCAAGTACTCTTGTCAGTTTTGCTCACGTAAGTTGCTTACATGTGTAACTTACGAAATTGAATCCGTCCGTAAGCTCTTTACGTAAAAACTAAGCATTACTAGTGTAATACCTTATCTGAGTGAAAATGCAGCCTAAGGCTAGACCTAGACATTCTCACTCAGGTAAGGCATGATCAAAGACAAGCGCTAGTCTACGTAATATAAAAATAGAACTTACAGTTCCTCTCCTAAGAGCCAATTGGATGGTCTCCATATCCAAAGCCGGTACCCAGCACTCCGCGATGAGGCACTTCTGCGTGACGTCCAAGTTGAACAGGTTCAGGGTGTGGTAGATGGCCTTTATCTTGCGCACCTTGACGAACCAGTTCTTGATGTTCTTAGCGGCCGCCACCAGCACGCGGTGACGGTGGTCCTGGGTTTGGCCCAGCACCTACAAGAGGAAGGATCACACTAATATTATAAAGACGAATGAATATATGTGTGTGTGTGTGTGTGTGTGTGTGTGTGTGTGTGTGTGTGTGTGTGTGTGTGTGTGTGTGTGTGTGTGCGCGCGCGCGTGCGAGTTTGTTACTTTTTCACGCAAAAACTACTAGACGGATTTGGCTGAAATTTGGAATGGAGATAGCTCATACCCAGGATTAGACATGGGCTAAAAAAAGTTCCCACGGGAATCAAAAAACCTTAATCCACGTAGCCAAAGACGCGTCATCATCTATTATAAAATAATAATTAAAATTCTTTTCAAAAACCCAACTTGAAACGTTACTACAAAGTATGTTTTGTTTTTTACACGCCAAGCTCTGCAGAATATGTTGATATTAATTGTAAAACTAAGACCTACGTATAATCATGTAACATACGAGTATTCTTGCAAAATAAAAAATGATTGATTGATTAATTGATTGAGTACTGAGCATTTTGCGTTGTGAACATTCTGCATTTTGACCATTTTGAGAATTAAACATTTTGCGGGTAGACGAATATAAAATACCGTTACCTAAATTGTTGTATTTTAGAAGTGACCCCATAATCGTTTTCAAGGTGACTTTGCTATAGAGGTCGTCGGATTATTTCGATACATACAGCTGCTAACTTTGACCTTGTGTCGTTTGACTTTAAGATTGTATTAAGTAAGGTATCTCTAGCAATAAATATAAATTGAAGTGTCTGTCTGTGCGTCAAAATAACTGCCTCGAACCAAGATCATAAGATTCTACTAGCTGATGCCCTGGACTTCGTCCATGTGGATTTAGTTTTTAAAATCCCGCGGGAACTCTTACATTTTCCGATATAAAAAGTAGTCTATGTCACTCTTCAGGTATTCAACTATGCATATGGATTTTTTTTGTGATAAATTATACCGCAGTCCCGTCGTGACCACGGTCCGTACAACTGGATCGAAATATCGACAATTCCAACTAAAACAACAATTATCGTGGTACGTACGTAGTTTATAACAATTATACAATTTCAAAAATCATTCTAAGTTACAACATATAAAATTACTACGAGTAACAACAAAAGCAGAGCATGTGACAAGAAACGTAATACGGATTGTAAAATATAGTAATTACACGGTGAATTACATACAGTGCCATTATCAGGCGTTGTTGAGAGAAGTATGTCTATACATATTTTTATCTAATGTTGCACATTAACTCTACATTATTCTAATAAATTCTATTTATCCCGTTTTGTTGCTTATTTTTTGTATGTACCCATGCATTGCATTCTTATTGTAATTAAATACGTGTGGTAGGGATTTTTTTTCCAAATTAAAACATACTATGTGGTATATTTCAATTCCATTACAAAAATTACCTTATGTGGTTTAGTTGTAATACATTTTATTACATTGTAGTCTCTAACTGATTAAGATTTACCTTATAAATTGACCTGTCCAGGAAAATTTATATGAAAAATAAAATGAGTAATATTCGTAATTAAACTAAGTTGCAGTTACTTTTAGGACTTATTTCAATATGGCAGAGTAACGTTTGATCGAGGACTACAAACGTTTTTGTATAAAAAATTCGCCACAGAACTCGGTCCTGTGCCGCCTGCATCCAGCGGCTGCCAGCGACTCGCCTGAGATCGTTTAGTGAGGGGGGTATCTTGGGACCCCAACGCCAATAGGTTTTTCAAGCCATGTGTCCTGTCCACAGTGGCGTAACTATCGGGTGGCAAGACGGCAAAATGCCACGGGCCCCCAGCCTGAAGGGCCAATCTCATTGGTTGAGCTTCTTTATATTGGGGGAGGGAGAGCCCCATCCGATGAATTTGCCACGGGCCTCAAACGGTATAGTTACGCCACTGCCTGTCCACCCATTTATTATTGGGAGTTGTAAAATCTTACCGTGTTCAGATCCTCGATCCTGGTCATCACCCCCATGGCCATCTCGCGCCTGTCTGCCGGTGCCTCTGGACAGGGGTACAGGGTCGCTCGGAAACCCTCGCATATCTTCTTGACGCGGGTCTTCAGCTGGTCTCCTTGGAAGAAGATGATGAACACGGATTTGTACACTTGGTCCGACTGTGGAGGAAAGTCAAGATGAAGGATTAATTAAAAAATATATACTATTCATCCGTTCGGCTGCTACGATGCCACAGACAGACAGATAGACACATATACCCACACGATAACAAAAATGCGCGCGCACGCACGCACACACACACATCGTTTTTGCGACGGGGTTTAAAAAGAAGAAAGAATGATCATTACTTTATTCTCTATGGTGGTATAAACAAACCTGGTACCACCTAGAACTGTGTACATCTCAGTATGAGCTTCGCGTCATACGCGCGAATGCGAAGACAATGCTAAGCGTTGATTTACAACTGTGCACCGAGTGACGTCACGGCAAATAGAACTTAACAGCTATCGTTATTCTTAATTTTACTACAAGTTATGTTTGCGGAAGACACACTTGCATGCATTTCCCATTTTATGACCGTTTGTTTTTCAACTGCCTTTACAAATACGCATAATTATATATTGTGGAACAGTGATAGCCTAGCGGTTTGGACTGTCTCCTGTTCGGGAGGTCGCAGGATCAATATTGGGCACGCACCTCTGACTTTTCAGAGTTTTGTGGGTTTAATTTAAAATGCTTTAAAAAAAAATTTTTTATTCAATGACAAGATAGTCCTTGACTGCGATCTCACCTGATGGTAAGTGACGATGCAGTCTAAGATGGTAGCGGACTAACTTGGAAAGGGTATGGCAGTGTTCAACCCATACCCCTAATCTGTTTATACACGCCATCGTGCAGGAACCCTTAACCGCTTGGCGGCACGTCTTTGGCCGTAGGGTGGTAACTAGCCACGGCCCAAGCCTCCTACCAGAATCGTGTGGACATTTGCATAGCTATGACTTCTCCATTTGATGGGTTGCTGATGACGTTAATGATGATGATATTCTAGTGTGGGGGTATCCTTTACATACAAAGTATGGAAGTATACGGTCAAAGATTGATATAGATTGAATGAAAACTCGGCAACGCGTGGTTTCACACAATGATGGTTATATTTAGCAGTATTTACTATTGCCGTTCGGCCTTGGGACAAACATTCTAAACGTATCCGTGGGTACAGGGCTGACCCATCCCACCTCATCGTTTCAATAATGCTCGACGATTCGAACTTTTTAATTAAAGGTATATTGTACGGGTAAGTTTAGTGAGATTAGAGTAGAGGCATTTGCGCCTTCTTATTTCTGCTTCATTATCAACTGATACAACGTCCACAGCTGGACAATGGTCTCTGGCGTGGACTTCCACATGTCTCGGTCTCGCGCCGCCGACATCCAGCGGCCCCTTACGACTCGTCTGATGTCGTCGGTCTTTCTAGCCATTTAGTGGGGCGGGTCTTTCCGTTCATTTGCGCTTCCTTTTCTATTCGACGACAAGGCATCCCCTGATACGATCTCACCTCATCAGGACGATATCATCACTTACCATCGTAAGTGATGATATCGTCTATGATGGTAGCGGGCTAACTTGAAAAGAGGTATGTCAATGTAAACTGTAAGTTAAGCCCTTGATCGGTTTCTACGCACGATTTTTTTTCAACAGTACTCGTAATGAGCTTGCTAAAGACGGTACATTTTGATGGTAATAATTACTCTAGCATTGTGATCTTTTTGACTTTGCCCACAATCAGACTTCACCTTTCTCGTTCAAAGCACTTACTCTCGCCAATTTATAGATTTCAGCCTTACTACTAAGTTTATTATTCTTTGAAAACAGCAAACAACTTACCGATGAAGGGTCCTCCAACGGTGTATCGATTTCGGCCTGCCGTAGGAAAACGTTTCCACGGCAAGCACGCCACAACATGCGTTCAAAGGCCGGAATACGCTCTCGCAGAATTACACCCGCAACGAAACTGTGAGTAAAACATGCTTTAAAACGAACTTTTGATTAATGTACAGAGGCTGTTTTGGCAGGGAGGTTCTTTAGGACCACTTTTGTTCCTTTCATATATCCATGATAAGGTTAAAAAAATCAGTACATATACAATATACATACCGAAACGTTATCTATTTTACAAAAAAAGTGAAATATCAAAGATCCCATTCAAACAGCCTCAGTAAATATATAAGTAGCCACCAATATAATACTAAAGTAAAATGATAATGGACCAGGTACAGGTTTTAAACTTAGTAAAACCTTAGCCTCTACAATAACTAAGGTAACTAAATTAAGTGAAGTGTTTTTAATGAAAAGATAAGTTTATCTATTAAAAAACCATTACAACGGGACCCATTCCTTTAATGGGCTATGTTTCTATCAAAATCTTACAAAATAACAAATGAAATTATTGTATAAATAAAACGTAGGACAATTATTCTTTAAACTTCAATTAAACACACATTTAGACTAATATGGATATGCGTTTTCTAGATTATTCTATACGTAAGTTTATATAGACGCTAAAGAGATTGTCATTGTTTTATTTAAACAGTTTACGTTTTACATAATGCAGTTTGTAAATAATCAAGGTAAGTAGAAGTGAATTAGTCACTATAGTTTTTGGCACAAACAAATTATTTGTTTCATGATTTTCCCGTTTCTTTTAACACAATCATCGTTGTAATTTTTAAGATCGACATTATTCAAAATAAAGTAACCTGTAATTTACCTTTTTTATTTAACTACGCGACAGGAAATACATAGTTATGTTTTTCACGTGAATTTGGGTATGTGATATTATTTATATCTTTAAATTATAGTTGGTCGAAATAAAATATTTGTATTTATTTAAAGCAATTCTTTCAATTCTTATCGACTTGATGGAAACTTAATTAATACAGATCAATTATAACAATCATTGTTATTAGCTAAATTCATTGTGGTTTTTCGTGTGATGTTTGGTTCAAAATCTTTTCAGGTTCAAACAAAAGTAATTCGATAAATGAAGTAAGCGTTCATATATATTTTTTTTTTTTTTACAGTCACAATAATGTGGTATATTTCTTGAAATTCACGAGGGCACGTTGCTCCTGGTTGTGTGTGTGTCGTATCTATATAAATAGATGTTTTACCAAAGTAAAATCTGTTGATACCTACGTCATTACAGTAACATCGTACAGTAAACAAAGGACTGATTATTGTTATTTACAAACTGCATATGGGAGACATTGATACGGCGCGCCTGATTACGGTCGCGTTAAACCTATATGAAATTGTCGCGTATCTCGTCCTACATTACTTTATGATGGTACTAATTCCATTGCTAGTATAGGAATTTTTTTATCAGAATCGGTAAAAGTGGTGCCATCCTTTTCATAATCATAACCGTCGTAAAGGACGTTAATATTATTTGTAAGTACAGTACTACAGATTTGTAATTTGGATAAATGTTTATAATAATTTATGTTGTGACAAATGTTATATACCTATAACCATGTAACTAGGTCGAAATAGTTCAAACGAAACTATCGCAGCCGTATGCGTAAAGTTACGACTTTGGTATGGAGAATTGGTTTTGTAATGTTTACAAATATATAAGATTAAATTAATGTATATAAGATATGGTAATATGTAAAACTTTAAGAAATTTGTTCAATTTCATAACTAAAATTAAATTTAAACGTATTTTTTTTTTCTGCTTCCAATGAAATACAGTCACATTTTTTATCAATTCATTGTATTTTATCTTATGTATTAATATTTATAGATTAGGAGTGATTAAAAACAACGATCTATCAGGCTCAATAGATTATATTTTGTTAAGCCCCTTTTGAAATTATATACATATTTGAAATTGCTACTAAAATACTAATTTATTGAAGTAGTTCCTTTATTATATAACACTAATGAACAAAGAGTTTTTACAGCGTGACGAGGACCTCATTCTTGAACTAAATTCATGTAAATTTATTTAAATTTAGTTCATAGTGCATGCATAATACATATTATCTAGTTTAACAAAACTAATTTCCGTAATTCTCAAATCATAATAGACCGATATATTCATGTTTAAATCTTTTTGTTTTTTTATCGATGACAAGATAGCCCTTGACTGCGATCTCACCTGATAGTAAGTGACAATGCAGTCTAGTCAGTCAGATACAAAATAAATAATTTTTATTTCTCTTTACATAACATGTTCGTTTTTGCTAGATTTTAGGAAAATACATTTTAACAATATACTTCGTTTAAACTAATTAAGATAAAAATATATCACCAAGTCATGTGGTTATTAAAATTTATTGACTGGAAACACTGTAACTAATCATGTTTTCGTGATTGTTGTTTAGAGCAGTTATCTGTTTGTGTGTTACATTACTTTATATATGTATTTCAGAAACCATTTCGGTACCTTAATATTAAATAGTTGCTAAATGGTAGCTAAAAAAGGAACAGGAAAAATAAAACTAGAATACAATTTTATGTAGCTACAATAAAACAAAAAATAAGGATAAGTAACTTTCTTTGGTCGAAATACTTTTTATTCTTTTCAATATGCAACTTATGTGTTCAATACACACAAAGTATATTCACCTATTTCTACTTCTTCTAATATATGTTGTCTTGTAATTCCTTATATGTACATAAAAAATAATAATAAATAAATAAATGAAGTATAATCAAACATGGGTCTCTGAATAAGTGGATTGTTTTTAATAATAATAATAATTTATTTGCCAGAATGTTTGTACAATGAGATGGTAGGTAACAAAATATATTGTCAATAATATTGTTTGTAAAATAATAATGTATATTTTAGATGAAAGAAGGATCTTGAACATGAGTTTTATACAGTCAAAACAGTCGCCTCCTAATTATACATTTTAACTGTCCCTTATATTATATCGCATCTCAAAATTTACTCACATATACTCATATATTCAGTGGCAGTTTTATACCCTTCTTGCAACATATCCCATTTGTGTCTTGACATGCAATTAAAGTACTGTCTAGACGACATTATTTCTGCGTCTTTACATGTCGAAACGCAAGCCATGTCATTAATAAAACGATCAAATATCTTTGTTCGCAACTTGATTATACAGTGTATAATTGAGAGCCAGAATAATGCAAGGCCTTTCATTGTTCCTACAGTGCATGGGCATTAAGGCGCTACCTACTTACACATAAGTACTAATATTAGGTTGTAATATTAAGCGGAAAATATCTGCAATTTGAGTAAGATAATGAGCAGTTCTAGTCTACAATGTTTCTTAACACTCTGAAATACGATAAAAAGATATTTATCAAAACAGAATCGCATTACTTAAAGTTTTAAAACGTATTATAAAGTTATACAGAAGTCGGTTAAAAATTAATAATCTTACGAATATCTAGATGATTCCCGCGACTTTGTTCGCGTGGATTGAGGTTTTTTATTCCCGCGGGAACTCTCTTATTTTCCGGGATGAAAAGTAGCCTATGTGCTATTCCAGACTATAATCTATCTCTTTGCCAAATTTCAGCAATATCGGTTCAGTCGTTGCGACGTGATTGAGTAACAAACATACAAACTTTCGCATTTACGTGACGTTTCAACATCAATGGATATTTTGAAAGATTGCCTAGGCATTCGCTCCGAATACTTTTAAAAACTACTGCTCTATTAAATGTATGATCCTTGTGAAATTGGATACCGTCCAAGACCTGACGTTGTCCAAGACGATGAGTTACGTCAGACACGCGGACAAATTGCTTACGTCATAAGCGACGCACAGACAGCAGACGGGACAAAACCGTCACACCAATTTATAGGTATTATATACTGGATAGAGTCTGGACTGCTAATCTGTAGCTATTAATATCTGAAGTACATTTATTAGTAGGTACAAGTATCTGTGAAAGTACCTTTTACCGGCGATTTCATTAACTCTGAGCAACGTTTAACCGTGGAATAGTTTTTTTTTATACATTATAGGCACACGCTTGATCACTATCACACCTGATGGAAAGTGATGATGTTGCCAAAGGGGTAACGCGTTTGCCTAGAAGATGCTTCACCCTTGATGTAAAGATAACCAATTGTAGGAAACAGATTTCGGAAGAGCGTACCAGACTCTGGTCGTGCGATTAATCTGGTCGTACGATTGAATTTGATAGGCAGATTTTTAATACAAAACCTTGCAAAACACCCGATTTATTCCTCAGTTAAACGTCAGTCGACATTGTTGAAATCGGCACTTACTGGAATAAATTCATTAGTCATCAGTTATACCTACTTGTAAGTCGTATACTCTTACATTCTTCTATGTATAAAACACGTTTATCACTTGTTTCCCAGTACGGAAATATGGATCTATTCGCTATCGAGTAATATGGACATAATTTTGGTCCATCCGTCTGAACGCTAAAATTATATACACAGACGGACAGACTTACAGATAGACGAAGTGGTTAAACTTATAACATCCCTTTTTAACGTCGAGTTTTTAAAAACGTACGTCGTACAAGATATCCATCCATACATATAATACTAATCCTTACTAATATTATAAATGCGAAAGTGTGTTGGTTTGACTTTCCATCACGTAGCAAGCAACGGAAAAACGAGTCGACCTCATTTTTTGCTTAGGCATATATGAAGACCTAGAGAGTGAAATGGGATAATTTTCATTCCGGAAAAACAAAATGTTCCCGAGGGATTTTAGAAACCTAGCTCCACCCGGACGAAGTTGCGGGTAAAAGCCAGTATACCTAAAACAAATAGAGCTAATATATAACATTACGAGGTTAATATTATAATATAGATACATAGGGAGAAAATATGAAAAGTGTAACACGAACTCCGACACACATTGAGAGACTCAGTCGTCTCTAAAAACATATTAGAAACATAAAAAAGATATACATATATAAATAGTGCATTGCATATACAATGTCAACTACCTTGATCATTAATAGAACCAGTGATACCTACAAGTGATAGTGCGATGACAACCGTTTACACAATCACGTGAACTGGTATGATTAATGATTGTATTTTGGTATTTACGAAGCGATTGTCGACGTAATTGTAGGTAGGTACGTAGCTCGTTCATCGATTGTAGAGTCTACGTCATTTTGACACTCGTTCTTTCACTAAAGTGAACCTGTTCCCTACGTATTTACACTTGGAAATTAAGGGTTAAATGTAGGGAAGGAGTTTCCTTGAAAAAATGAAGCGCTAAAAGAAGCACTTGGTTCCTCCCCACAGTTTTGACTACAGTGGCGTTGACATATTATCAATCTATCAAAAAAAAATCTCAATCCATTGCCGGCCCATGGCCACAGGTCATAATATATTATGTATTACTATACCTATGCGCTTACTTCGTCCCACGTTCTCAGTGGATAGTGGCATATTTGACTACCTAATTTGTTGTGCGCGTTGACTTTGAATTGGTTTTTATCACATTGTAGCTATTTTTCTTATTTGGCATCAATCGACGGGAAAACACCTTTGAATTCTGCAAACAGAATACATGCGTCCGGTTTATTTCTGATTTCCTCAAGCGACTGTCTTGAAGTAAAGTGTGCCTTTTGTGCTTTATTTTAAAAGCGAAATTTTACTGGCCATTCCTCAAACATCTCGTTTTACTAAACTTTGTTATCTGACACATAGGAATTTAAGTATAATTTTGTATGCGCGTTTGTTTTAAAAAGTTTACATTATGTAAGATAGGGGCGTATCACCTTGGCACATCACCAATTCTGTCGGTATGTGTTTAACGTTTTAGGGTCCCTTCTTATTTTGGAATGAATGACATATCTATTACCGCGACGGTCGCAAGCCCAAAGGCACTGTGAAAATGACGTCAGAAGCTGAAATACTTCAAAAAAGTAATGTGGCGAATAAGATAGGCAATGCACTCTGCAAACGTGAACGAACCACTTTTAAAATCGTTCAGTAGCACAATCGTAGAAATATATCGATTTCTATGAGCACAACATAGGGGCTTGAGCCCCCAATTCGAGTTGGTCTAACGCATTTAGTGAGTACCGGCTATCTTGTGAAACCTGTTTGCAAATTGTGCCAAGATCCTTTGTGGAAAACCTAAAGCTAAAACCTAATTAATATCAACTTAGTATGGCAGAGCAAAATAACTTTGTTGTTACTTGTGTATCATGAATTTCCGTAACGTAACCATTGCTTCTATCCAATGTGCAGATTCTGAAAGATGATAATAGCAGGATTTTTTGTCGTATTGCGGGCGGGGATTTTGAACCAGTGGTAGATTCATTTGGATTTCAAAGGCACTTAGAATAGGTTTATTTGCATAAAAATGTTTTTAGGTTTTTATATTTTGTGGTAATAAGTTGTGGTATAGTTGGTAAAAATAATAAGCGACCATTTCATATAAATATTTTTGTTTATGTTCATATAGCTATGCCGTTTTCGATAATTCTGCGTATCAATGTCTCCAGACTATCAAAATATTTTGATACCTCATTCATCCATTTATATGTATGGATTTGATAATTTAAACTTACAGTATTCATTCAGAGCAAACGTTATAAAAGATACAGTTAAAAGCGCCATTTGTGTATCGAAAAAATCTTTTACTTAATAGTTTGTCAAATACTTATGGTTTTAAATAATTAGAAGATCGAAGAACTGTAAATAAAAAATATTTGAATATATTATGTTACCTACTTAATTCATAAGCACATCATTAAAGTCCATACAACCCGAATTATCACATTTGACGCGTTAACGCAAACGTGTAAGTCACGAAGGGGAAAGGAAACGTTTACTGTATCGTTAAAAGGTAATAATACCTTCTACAAACTATGAATTGATACAAGAAGTGAATAGTAGTTTAGTAGTAGGTGTTAATAAAAAAGTTTGATGACCTAGTTTATTGCAGTAATGATATTGCAAATAATAACGAAATTGATTAACTAGAAAAACTTTCCTGAACTGAAAAGGGTTCTATTTTCTCTGATGAAAGCGCCTAGAAAAGTGCCACCAGATCTGAATAATTTCACTATAAGTTTTCAATCCGTAAAAAGTACTATACACCGTAAAAAAGTCTATTCAAAACATTTAGGATGTGTAAATCCCTTTTTGACAAAAATAAAAAAAAGAATTTTCTAAAATATAACCTAACATGAAATTTAAAACCGGTTATCGAAATATCAGAATTCTGAATAACCTCATAACAGGGAGAATCTAAATATATAAAAGGCAAAGGTGACTGACTGACTGACTGACTGACTGACTGACTGATCTATCAACGCACAGCTCTAACCACTGGACCGATCGAGCTGAAAATTGGTATACAGGTAGCTGTTAGGACGTAGACATCCGCTAAGAAAGGATTTTCGAAAATTTCAACCCCAAGAGGGTTAAATAGGTGGTTAAAAAATCGAACCTATCGTGAGCGAAGCCGCGGGTTAAAGCTAGTTCATTATAATTGAAACGTGCACAAAGGAAGTATTACGATACAATTAGGTGAAATATATCAGATTCTTGGATACAGTTGTTTAGTAGAGAAACAACCTGGATGTTTTATAAACATCGAGAAGTTGTTTGAATTGCGTACAATCGTAACAAACACCGTTCTCGAAAATGTGAAATAAGACAAGAAGTAACTTTTTTACCGACTTGAGTAGGTAAAACTAAAATGGCTGATAGTTGAAACGATGATGGACGATATTCTAATACTAAAGGGCTTTGAAAACGAAAATCTCATTAGAATAACAGCTGTAAATGAATTTTAGAAAACAGATCCATAACACGATTCCGTATAAGGTGCGGACAGGTGTAATAGTTTTTTTCGAAACATTCATAGGTGACATAGAGCAATTACATGTTGCTGCTACATGTTGATGAAGGGAAATGTTGAATATAGAACACTGTAACCTCAGCTCAGCTCAGCCAATAAGACAAATTCGAATATCTTTAACATAAACAGCAGACTGCATCTAATACACTTACATTTTCTGTACCTTACACTCTGCATACATCCTCTCGGGTCTTTCTAAAAGTTCATTATACATCAGAAACAAATAAACCAAAACCGGAAAACGCTCAAATAAAAGATTCGTGTAATAAAACAATATAAACCACAAGATCATCCGACGCAGATAAAGAGAATTCAAGCATGAGTCAATGTTATTGTACGTTATACAATGTACATCTCTCTAGTACCCATTCATATAAATCATATCGCATTTATTGAAAAATTTCGAGATAACAGAACTCTGATTGAATGTCATGGTAATTTGTTTTCCAACAAAACTGGTTTTACAAGGAAACATTTAATCTTAAATCTCGAGAATCGAGATTCAAGTTTAGGTTTCTTCATTATAATCGAGAAACGGGACTGTCGAAAAATCATTAAATCTAGTAATTCTAGGAGAAACTATAGGAAACCTTCAAGTAGAGTGGTATTTTGGTCTTTATAAAAAACACATCATCCTACCAGACAAGTTAGAAATCTTTTACAAAGGAAGAGAAAGAAGTAGGATGACATGTTATAGTAAATATCTTCGGAAAATTTCTATTTTGACCTACATAATGACAGCTTTTTTTAAAGCATTTAGAGAATGAACGCTTTGAAGTAGTGGATATGAACTGCAAAGTATGTAAGAAACAGGCATAACAAATCGAGGCATAGTACTCGGCAATATACGACAATAAAAACCATATTTTTATGCATTGTTATACACCCTTCTGCATAACTAACGAGGCATAGATAAATGTGATAGCTCATTGTGAGGCGTTTAAAAGACACTTGACGGCTCTCTTAAGCTATTGTGATGCAAAATTAAACGCCTCTTAGATACAACGATTCCAAATACCTACTGCTGATATAATAAGACACTGGCAGTGGCTCCTTACGACATTGCATCGAATTACAATTTACAACACGGTGTCAGACCGTGCTCACTTGTGAAACCGGAGAATATAAAGGAAGCAGAGATAAAGCTTGGTATCCATTTGCGCAGAATTAAGAACCTAAACCTGAGGCAAATTGAAGCTGCTCAAATGGGTATTTTGTCTTATTGATCTCTATCTTGTCTTCACTAAACGCACACGAATATAGGCATATGTAGTTATTTGAATGTATATTGTACAAAAAATACATCGCCCGCTGTTGTAACTTATTGTAACTTGTTGTATCTTAAACGTTTCTAATCCTAAGGTTGCCTGGCTGTTAGAGATCACTACTTAGCGACAAGGCAGCCTTTTGTATACTTCTTCTTTCTTCTTGTATCTCCTGTCTGTCCGTATTCTTAACTTTATGTTATGGTATCCATCACAACATAACATTAAGAATACAGACATAGAGAGGATATTACTAATAATGACTTGTAAAATAATAACATTAACAGAGACTCCTGTGTCTAATAGTGTAGCGTGCCGTTTAGGAAGCGCCACTGAGGTGAAGTCAGAAGTCACTAAAAAGTAATAGACTTGTCGCCATAAGCGTCTGGCGTTAAATAAAAACAGTTTATTTATGCACGGTCTAGTAGTCAAGTTCATAATTATTCCGAAATTATTATTACGTTATCACTCTGAATGAATATCGCAAGTTGACTGAAAACACAAAAATGAAAAATAAAATAACAAACATTAATAACTAAGACACTCGTACCAAGACGCTGTTAGATTTTTACTCGGAAAAAGAAATAGTATTTGCAAAATTTCGTAGTCACAACGTTTTGAATAAAAAAAATATCGTTTAGGTTAAAGTTTTATCTGAAGACCACATTAACGACATCTGAAAAAGTTTTGTAACCATGGATAACAGTGAATTAAGACTGAAGCAAAAATGAGTGGAGCGGAGTGTACAAGTGTTTGCTAAGACAAATCAGAATATCGAGAGATGATAAAAATAATGTAGTTATTAAATCAACGATCAATAAAATCTGATTGGTCTATTGCTCTAGCTGCACTCGGTTTTGCACGTCTCAGCTTCAATGAAAATGCTGTCAGCACCGCAACTAGACACTTCTAAATACAGACTTGTAACAACAGCTAAATATGTATGAAATTGACATTTTGTTCCGTGACCTCATCTAGTATACCAATTAAATTGGAAAAGGCCCACGGTTAAATAGGATAAGTTTATTACTATAATTATCTGTGTCATCTATTTCTGTTTAATCAATTCTTTTAAAATTATCTTTGTAAGTGCAAAGACTATGTAAAATCAATCTTCTATAATGTAAATTTCTTTCTTTCTTTCTCTCAATTCAATAGCGTAAAATTGACAGAAAATGGATTTTGACTGCTGAATCAGGATGGCTATAGAACAAACATTTTTGAGGCGTTTTGTCGGTAATGTAATGTGATCTTACGCATAGAATGTATCAAGGCCAGCAAGTTACAACTAATTGAAATTATATATGAAAAGGGTCAATGATTAAAATCAAATTTAGGACCTCGAATCATTAGTAACGCAGTAATTGAAGTGAAACCGTGTGATTACGAAACACAAATACCTCCAGCATTTACAATATTCGCACCTAATCCGTTATCTATTCTTGAAGTCCAAATTACCTTGTATACACATGAAGGAACGCTTAGCGATACCAGAGTGATAGAGTGAGGTGTTAGTAAGCGGTATGTCGAAACAGTTTGTAAGATAAAAATTAATTAAATCGTTGAAATTGAAACTACATTAACCACACACAACATAATTAAACTGAATGGAATAAAACATCATGCTGTTTTTTTTGCCAACATTGTTTTTCAGGCTTCCAATTTAGTAGTTTTTGATTACTGAATAATTGGTAATATTGTTAACGCAGTGAAGTGCTTGAATCCTTAGCACCAAATTTTGATAATTGCTATCATTTCGTTTGGAAACTAGAACCTAGAGCTATAACGATAGTTTTAAAAAATTGGAGCAAGAGAAACATTTTACGAATATTATAGTTATAGGTTATAACAATCACAAGTTCAGTGCAAGGTAAATAGTGGAAGGAGATAAGGATTCCGGATTTCAATCCCAACGATTTCTAAATCAGAACCACACAAGCGTCGAGCTTACATCGCCACAAACCAGACTTAAAACATCCCAACTACATTTATTTACATTGTACACTACTAACCAAGGCAGGAATTCCAAGGATTCTTGTTTATCCCGAAAACTAAGGAGTAAATCAAGCAAACATTTTAGCAAATCGTCAGTATTACATCTAATCATTATTATTTCATCAAAAAACTTATGAGTTAATTGTACACAAGGATTATCGCACCAGTCAGTGAGGTGTTTGAAATAGTTAAATGCAATCAATTCTTTACTATCGACGCCAAGTTATTTAGACTCTTATAGAGCTGGATCCACAGGCAGATTCGTTTTTATTACGTAATAATCCGTTCGTCTCTCCTGGTAGCAAGTGATGATAATCTTAGAGATAATTTAGCGCTATTCGGAGCGGAAGTCGTAATTTGGCAGTTATATTAAACCCATACTTATTAATTATACATTTTATCGGAACGCTAGAAGGCTTTGGCGGTAGATTGGCAGCTATCGCTGTATAAGTCTTTTACCAGACCAGAAATTATCCTAATGAACATTGCCAGAGATTTAACTCGGAATTTCCCATTTATAAAAGAACTGATCAGTGAGCATTTTTGACAACCTATTATCAGAATCAGAAAGGAATTTTCAAAAAAAAAAATTCATAGGATGATTTTAATACTTGTAAATTCAATATTACCATACTCTTATAAGTCTGTATAAAGCTAACTTGTCGTCCAAGTATCTTCTTAGGAACCCAGCTTGAATATTTCAGCTTTAGCCTCAAATTTCGTCATATCACCCATGTACAGTTAAGACTCATATTTTTTTGATAGCATCAAGACATTTTAGGTCATTTACTATTAGTCTATTCAAATCATCTTCACAAATTTTTAGTCTTTTAAATTAGGCAACTCTAGCTTAAGCATGCAACAGAGCTGTTTCTTTACAATTATTAATTTCAATAATATTGTAAAATCGATCATTGTCAGAATCTAGCTTTTCATTAGTTTCAAAGTATTAATCAAGTAAGATAATAATGCAAAGTTTACAAAAACTAAATTTATTAATTAATTTGATGACAAACTATCTGATCTCGTGATGTGACTTAACTGCGCTGTGACCTTAGTGACTAATCAAATGACAGTCTAAGATAGAAACGCGCTAATGTAAAATAGAGATAGGAGTTTATTAAACCCATACCCTTAATCTGTATCTTTACAGCACCATACCAGATTTCATTCTTCGTTGCCACAACTGGTGCAAAGAAAATTAATCTAATGTAAATATTTACATCGCAGCTACATTTCGTTGTCAACACACAAATAATAAAGATGTCAAGATTATACGAGATATTGGACAGATTACTATGCGTCGTAGTAAAAGGAGATCGACTTTACTTGTTAATTTAATGGTACAGCGAACTCTTGAGATCATCAGACGGGGAGATTAAGCCAATTAGGTATTTTATTTGGTTGAAATGTAGCTGAATAAGTAGCAGTTATTGAGGGTTACTATTACTCGACATGAAGTTACTAGATCTTATAATATTAATGCATAAGTCCGTTTCCTGAATTGTTAGAGCGGCAGTTGCACGGAGTCTGGTATAATACACAGGATACCGAAAGCTTACCGAGTGTTATCTAATATATAAAAATGAATCGCTTAATGTGTTGGTAAGCGCATCACGCGTGAACGGCTGGACCGATTTCGCTAATTCTTTTTTTATTGTGTTTGTTATTGTCAGGAGAAGGTTCTTATGAAAGAAAAAATTAAGAAAATTGCGCGGAAAATTAGAAAATTTAAGAAATATTAACCACCATATATTAAATTATTTCTAATGTAACCGCTTTTACAATTCAAACTTTTTGATGTAACCTTATGGCGTTTGACATAACATTGACAGAATGCGTGCTGCCAATTTCGTCAAAGAGTTTCAATATTCATAGTTAAGACAGGACAACGTCTGTCGGGTCCGCTAGTTTTAAATAAATGAACGCTTTCCGACTGTCGCAGTATGCGCGGGAGCGAAACGGTATAATATCTGCGCACGGCGTTTCTGTAACAACGTCGAGCATCGTTCGGAGTTCATCGTTCACGCCGCGGTGGTATACTATATCTGGAAAATATACCGTTCGCTACCGTTTCGGTAAGCAAACATACCGATGCCGCGTCGCTGACGCACCGACAGATCAAGGAACGGATCAAATTTTTCGAATTTATTAACTTGCTTGCTTCTTCTAATGCAAGATTACTAAATTTTAAATATTGAATAGACTGCTACATTCAGCCGCAAATCAACTCGTCAACTAGTGCTGTATGTACACGTATACATACCCTAGTTGGACCTGTCCCATATGTCTGTTGGGGTCGTCGGATATCAGGGCTCGCGTCATCGACTCAGTGGTACTGGCACCACCCTCGTGCTAGCGGACAAACAAACATGTAGACAGACACGCCCCAGTGACGTCACAAGCCGAGAAGCGGAACCCACGAATATGACACGTCCATGATGAGACTAAACGAAGAAGGTAGACAGGAAACGGGAATAACGAGTCTGAGACAACCTTCAGCTTCATATTACGGTCTACCCAAGTACGGCAAGCGGAAAACAAATGTATGGGCGCGTATGGAGCAGTTCACGAAGCGCAGCAGCAGTGGAATGTGCTTCAAACATTTGTTTAAGCCACTTGCTAGCAGCTAGACCAAGCTATCGCTTCTAGCACTTAGGTACGTAGGGGAAAATCCAGCGTTTTAATTCAAGCATCCCGCGTTTCTTGTCTAACTTTTTCATACAAGTCTGTGAATATGACTAAGAATTGATTGCTTGTTGTAGTAAAAAATTAGCGCCAACGCGTCTTCAAATTGCTTACAGATACTAATCTCAATCCAAAAAGCTTTTGCTATGTTAGTGGTTACAACTTCTACAGTAGTGTTTGGTCAGGTACATCTCGAACAAACATTTCAGTGACACTAATTTGTAGTCTCGAAAAGAAAACGTGAAACTTGCTACGATAATGATACAAACTCATAATGGCATGCAAATATGACAGAATACAGAAAGCATGGCGAGATGGAAGGAATTTGGAAAAAAATCGATGGTATTTTTTGACACGCATTGATACGCGGATGGACTTCAAAAATAAATCGTGATTTTTCGAAAACGTTGTTAGTTAAAAAAAACTCACTCAGGCAGCAGTCGATTAGCACTCAATAGGGGACTCGACTAAAGGTGATCGCAAGAGTCAAACCCACAGAAGGCGCAAGAGCCGCGAAGCGCCGCATTTTTTAAAATGCCAGTGACGTCAGCTGCGTAATCGTCATGTAAAAATGCGTCAGGACCATCCTCTGCTGACATCAACAGCATTTCTTTGATGCATGCAATCTCGTAGCCTGCAACTCTTGCCCCTCTTGCGGGTGATCCCGTGCTTTACGATCAACTCAAACCTATAGACAAGCGTCGTATTAGAACTCGTAATTAAAGGGGCGACGTCGGTGCTACACTAAGCTGTCAATCCATCACACAAGAAGTATAGAGGTGTTAATTTGATAATGTACTATAAACGGGCTGTCTCCAATGCTTGCCTGAGTGGTGAGCCGTAGACTCCCGTATCAGCGTCACAGTACAAGCGCTGCAAAGATAACATCGCTCTGAGACCTGCTTTGACTGCTGCATCACCCCTGAAGGAGTCAGAGCAAGTCGGAGAGCAGTATTGCTGATCGCAAACCAATCCGCCTTTGTCGACAGCGCCGTACGCGCCGTACGCATAGACGTAGACGCAACGTATTTTTCAGGTACAGAAAATTCAAATTAATTCCACTACATTTGGCATCAGGTAAAAAGAGCTCTGGATGACGTAAAGGTATCATGTCTGTACTTTCCCATATGCAGGAAAGGTGGACCAATTAATTATAATAACTAATAGGTACCATACCGTCGCGCCTCAATTCGCACAATAAAAGAAATCGAAACCCCCCTGCGCAGATTCAAGGTCAGAAGACTTTTTACTTGACGCCAATTATAATAAGCGCGCGAATAAGTTCAAAGACAATTCGAATGGTATGAATAGCACGCATTGACCGCAGTGTACCTGCCCAAGACAAGGATAGTGACGTCAATAGCACGCACCGCATTTATCTAGGAAGGGTACTGTTGACGTCATTTACAGTACAGCCACGCGTATGACGTTATTTGAATTATGTGCACTGAAAAACTCCCGATTGGTCCGCGGTCAGCGTCAAAGTTGGTCTGCATACCCCAGCTTGAGCGCTTGCCCTCCCGCCATGAGGCCCTCCTCCCCCAGAAGCGTCACTTGTTCCTCCTCACGCGACGGGTCCGCCATCTTGTGCACACATGCGCCGAAATGGCGCCAAAGTCAGTGGTGCTAATTTTTGGTTGTGCACAAATCGTTTATACTAAGGTGGCAGATCTAAGTGTAATTAGTAAAAACTAATAAAGAAATAGAGTTGGCATTTTGTCCTACTTCTATACAAAAAAAAAAAAGACGGCCATGATGCAGCCAATCCCGCCATGTCATCACTAATACGTGTATGTACTTACATAAACCACTCACACAACGTACAAGTACATCATAATGAATATGTGCCAATTTTACTGCTCGGATTATATGAGTGTGAGTGTAGTGTTTGACACGATTTTAAAGCAGTTACGCCAGATCTGCCGTTTATAATGTCTGAGTAAAATGGCTAGCACTACATTTGGACCTGTCACTTTAGTTGAACGATTCATGTACAACTGAATTAGCATCAATAACAAGTTCAATGACAATGCCAAATTTTATGTACCGGTCGAAACCAGATTATTATCAAGATGTCAATTACCGAAACGATCAATAAAGCTGACCGCTCATTACACGACGAGCCGCAAATATCTCAATTTTCGGCAGTAGTAATGATGCATTCTGATAGGGTAATCCCATCCACATTTCTTTGAGAAATGCATACTATGTAAAGGTTGCATACTGCTGGACTTTGCTGTTATGTGCGAACAACTTTACATTTGCAGTGGATGCCAATTTTTTTATCAAAATGTCTCACCAAACTTTTAATTCGATTTATAAGTATTAAATAAACTGTCAATTTCCCAATCAAAGCGATTAGAAACAGACCGATCTAAAAATATGACATTGACTTTGGACTTTTTAAATCCTTCAAAGACACCTAACGGTATATCCGGTTGTTTTTTTTTATCGATAAGATAATTAGAAATTGCTGTACAAGTTATACCATGATGAAGACCCACGACCTCAGTTTTAATAGACAGAAAGTGTTAACAAACTTTAAAGTTTGAACAGAGAGGCAGTGCGAAAAGATATTTTTAGTGTAGTTACTAGGCTTATTACGAGTTTGCAAATCTCGACTATGTCAATCGATTTCGAGCGTGGAACGAAAAACGGAATTCGTAAAAAGAAATTGACTATGACTACAAATACTCTATTCAGTTGAACAAGGAAAAGTGGGTTGGAGACTGAGATTCGTTACCCGTGCTTTTCCTGAGGCATCTATTTTAGCCTGAAGGGCTGAGACGTTAATGGGCATTAGAGTAGGGCTTGTGACGTTGCCTTGTCAATTAAATTTTAATTAAATAGATCCGTTTTAAGATTTTTAATTTACAATACAATGTTTTGGCCAAACTACCTAAAGTACTTCGAGGAAATTAATATATTGTCGTCTTAATCAGAAAAAGTTTCGACTCTCGAAATCTATCAAGGTTCTCGAGATATGTAAACTGGTACTAAGCCTATTGTGGTATTTAGTAAATCGGTTTTAGTCAAAAGCTGAAACCCGTCTCTCCTAGGTTTGCCTACACAATCCTAGCTTTTAGCCAGAAATTTTAGGATTGTATTCACTTCTATAGTATACTATATTCTAACATCAAAAAGCAATATAACCTGTTTTGGTCCTTAACTTGTTCTAAGTCTTTGACTTAGCTTGAGGTCATTTTTGCGAATTCTTTTAAATAGAGTTTCAAGCTTTCAACCTGTGTCCATCCGAGTATATCTCTCCTTTAGGTCAAAGTATTGACCTTTGCCTCAAGCTTTTACCAGACCTTAGGACAAAGTGATCAAACCTAGGACCCACAAGGTTTTAGGCATTGACTATATCAGTTAATTAACCGTCGCCTGGACTTAAAAGATTGATATTTGAATGAAACATTGCGTGTAAAAAAAACTTAACTAAAATGATTAAAAACTAAACACCAATGATTTCATAAATAAACTCCATCGTTTTGGGGCTAGTTTTTTTCTACAACAGCAGCATGGCTTCAACTGTTAACGTTACATTTAACCTACCTTCTTTTAATATTATTTTTTACATTGGTGCTAATTCGGTTGCAGACATTCTCTAAACTTCGCTAAATTACCTGTCAGTTTAGAGATTTGTAACACCGAATTAGCATCATTTTCTTCAACATGTAACTTGTGCCATCATATACTGTGAAGTTTGTCTTCATCTGTCAATTTAGACGAAGCTCTCTTGCACCGTACCTACTTATAATGATCCAAATGCGATCATCGCAATACTTATTTGTTATCGACTGTATTCATCAAATCTATCTAATGTGAGGCCAAACGAGCGTAACTGAATGAATGAGTCATTATCAATAGACAGTGAGTGATATGTAGGGTTAGTATAAGATTTAATTCTATTGATCGTATTCGTTTTCGATGACATTAGTTTCAAAGTAAAATGACCCATTGCGTTAGAGCTCAATTTCGTGTATGCATTCTTATACGTTTACGTTTACGGATACTATACTCGAATCGAAATAAATCTTATACTAATCCTACTGAATGCGTGAAAATACTATACAACAGCTTTTCTAGTAAAAATAAAAATTGTGAATAAATAGATGAGTTTGTAACTTGAAAAACTATCTTCGGAGGTCAACGCATTTTCTCGGATTCAGATATACTGGCACAAGAACTCTTTCTCACTGGTAAAGAGAAAAGATGCAAACAAAAAAAATTGTGACAAAATGTAATTAATTGGCTTAGACCAAAGATATTAAATCGACTATCCCAATGAATTTAACGTGTTAGAAAGGCATTCCGAACCAGTGGTAGATCCACTTGACAACTCGAAAGCACTTTCTAAAAGTTGACTTGAATTGAAATCTTTTCTATTCTATACGGCTACGACCCTTCCTAGTCATTCTGTGTCCACAGGCTGTGGTCATGGTCTTATAGCGCCCTACTCCGCCGTAGAATATCTTAAGCGCCATAAATCTGTACGTGGCTTACCTCGTCAAAGAATACTTGCGTCTTCCTCAAGATGTGTTTGAGCTCAGTGAGCTCCAAGTAATTCCTCTTTAAAGCTTCCGCGTTCTGGTTCACTTCGCGGAGCTCATTTTCAAGCTTCTCAAATGTGGCCTGTGGAAATAAATACAATTTTAACTAATATAAACTTAAAAAATATTTTTACAAAACCGACCAAACGCCACTACAAAGTATATCAATTGTACCTATAAAATTTGAAGATTTCCCTCGATTTCTCCAGGATCCCTTTATCAGAGTCTGATCTGATGATAATGGGACCACTTGGAAAGTACTATACCCTTTCAAACGAAAGAAGAATTTTCCAAATCGATCCAGGCGTCTTCGAGTAATCGGGTAACATACATAAAAAATATTTAAAAAAAAGTTTCCGACGAATTGAAAACCTCCTCCATTTTTGGAAGTCATGTTGCGTGACTGACGAAAAATTACTTAAGTAGAATACTACAAGGGATAATGGGAAATTTCCTTAGACAAGTTTCCTTAGTATCAAAAGTATGTTTCAATACAGAGTATGTAACTATGTACTGACTACATATTTAATTATTTACAACTAGAAAAACTATTCATTTATTTATATACAGTTAATTGTTTTCCTAGTAATTGATTTGCTTTTAAATTAAAAGACATGGCTATTTATTGCTAGTTATTTAAAAACTTTTTTGAATACAGTATGTTGCCAACTAATAAAATCAAAAGTCAAAACACACTTATTTTGGCCTAGTTGTTAGGACTGCAGTCTCCTATTCGGGGGGTCACAGGTTCGATCCCGTGCACGCACCTCTCGATTCTTTGGTTATGCGAGTTTGAGCAGTTAAAAATATCACAAGCTTCAACGATAAAGAAAACATCGTTCATGCAAGCTTGCACGTGAGAATTTTCCATAATATTCTCAATGCTGTGTGCCAATTTGCATTGGCCCAGTGTGGTGGACTATCCTTTGACTCTTCTCTGAAAAGAGATAAGGAGCCCTGCGCTCAGTAGTGAGACATTTATATATTGGTGATGATGATAATAGTAACTGTAGTTAATAATTATTATTATTATTAAGTATAATTTATAATTAAAATGGCCGAACTTTAACACAAGACTCGTATATCAAGTATTTTGGAAGTCACATTAGGAACTGCCCTGGGTACCTCTACATCTCTACATGCGGATTCCGAATCTCCTAAATTCTTTCTCGAATAACTGCAATACATACTTTAAAATCAATATTAGGTACCTATTATTTCCCTACTGAAGATTCCTTCCCTACTGAAGTCCCGCGCAAAGAAAGCCAAGCTTCTAATGACAGTACAAGAAAAGGTAACATTAACTGAACACCATACCTCAAGATCAATCATTTCCCTCGGCTGAGGCGCTTCCGGAACTTCCCCAGGAATCTCCAGCATGGGGATTCCATCCCTTCTGATCTCCTTCTCGAGGTAGCGCAGCTTGCGTTCCATTTCATCGCATCGCCGCACTTCGTTAACGAACTTGCGTTGGAATGCGTTGACATCTGGATTTAACTGTAGCAAAAAAAAAAACGATTCTTATAGCGACGAAAGGAAGCCGATTTTAGCAGTGTTGTTGTTATGTTGTTTGTATATTTACGTGTAACGATCGCAATGGCCTCTGACTTTTTTTTTTCTTTTAAAAAGAATATTAGCCAAGCTAAAGTTGAGTAATATTCTCCTATCCCTTCCAAATAAGCGGAAAGCTTGTGCTAGGAGTGGGTACGACAATAGTGCAACGGGTGGAGTTTGAACCTGCGACCTTTCAGTTTTCAGTTCGCACCTTTAACCGTTGGGCTATTGAGGCTTCAAGTTATGTAACAGAAATAGTCATTTTCCTAGTATAGTACTTCTTTGTTTTTATTCATGACCTAATACCTAAAACAGTGTTAAGTAAGAAATGAAAAGACAGTCTAATTAAGTGTCTAATTATAAATAACCGTTTCACTATGTAATCTATACTTTAGATTTAAATAATTATATTGTCTTAATTCTATTTCCTGATACAGACATAAAACAATACATCATATTGTACCATAAAATCTGCTTTTGAAATGCAAGGCTGAATACCAAGATAAATACATATAATACAATTAGTTACATATTAAAATATACTTTGTACAGATATGATAACGTTCTTCAGTAATATCAATTATGGGTAAGCAACATACATCTATACATAAATTGAAAGAGTTTGTTTGTTTCAACATGCTAATCTCTGGAACTCGTATTTATTAAGGTTATAGGCTATTCAACATCATACAACCCTTAAAAGTGCAGCAACAAGAAAGAAAGTAATAAAAACGAAAATGAAGTAGATAATATAGTGGCAGAGAGTGATTACCCGACAAGAAGACTACTTTTTAGTCCGGAAAATTGAAGAGTTCCCACAGGATTATTAAAAACTAAATCTATGCGGATAAAGCTGCAGGCATTAGCTAGTAATATACTACATATGTCTAAATATGCAGTAAATGAAAACCATTTTGTTAATAATTACATAATTATTTATTTATCTATTGTGATTACCCTAATCTCAACAACTCATTTATATGATAAAAATTAGGAGTGTAAAATTGTAATTAAATCACATGATATTTTGTTGAACTGTCACATGATTTGCTTACTGAATTAGGATTTAAGCCCAAAATTAAATACGGGCAATCAAGATCTCCAAACATAGAGATGTTAATTAATTATTGAAATATGAAAATTATTTTTACAAAACCGACTTCAACGGCCACTACAAAGTAAATCAATTTTGCCTAAAAAATTTGAAGAGTTCCCTCGATTTCTCCAGGATCCCATCATCAGATCCTGCTCTGATTCAATGGGACCACCTGGGAAGTACACCCTTTCAAACATAAAAACATTTTCCAAATTCGTCCAGGCGTTTTTGAGTAATTGGGGAACGTAAATAAAAAATAAATAAATAAATAAAAATCCAACAAACTGAGAACCTCCTCCTTTTTAAAGTCGGTTAAAAATAGGTTTAAAGTACAGCTGGACTTATTTGGTACAGACAAATATAGTATTACATATTTACACCCAATACAGTTAGCTATATGATAATGAAAACATAAATTGATGAATTCCATATATGGTGGTTAGGAGCACTTAGTTGAATCATGTGCTTAACTGTAATTGAGTACCTAAATACCTAGATATTTTACTGCCAAATGCATTTGGACTGCAAGCCAATCTGCAAGTTTCAGACTGGAATTCGTTCTACTGCAGTTGACAGCGATTGCATTGCAACTACTAATTCTACTGTCTATTGTACTAGAAATGCATGCCAACTGCACACAAAGTTAACAGTTGGTTGTAATTTGTAATGCTTGTCAACTGTAGCCTGTTTCTAGACAAGCGTGATAGGGCCTATCATGCTTGTATGTACTTTAAAAAATATCATAGTATGTAGTTGATCTTAAGGTGGTATTTAGGTCTTATCGTGTATAGCTGACCTCATCACCTGCCCAGTGTCCTGCAGACCATCAGAAGGGGGTTTATGGTTGTTTACCTATACTTTGAGTTCTCTTTATTTTGTTATGAGAAATGCAACTAAGTATACCATTATTAACACATATTTCTAATTTATTTCCATTTTAGATTAAACACCTACTAAAAAATGTTGACCAGAACCACATTTTATAAAAAAATACATAAAGGCACTATGAATAATCAAATTTACATTCTTGATTCTTTCCTTAAGCTATATTATAACCATGACCAAATAAATCCATAAATTACATCAATAAACAACTCGGCTAGTCAAATTTGATAAGTTGATAACATAGGTGCTAAAACTATAATTTTCCACAATTATTATCACCATGAGTAACTATAAAAGCAAAGTAGTAGTTTTAAACTGCAAGAAATGAGGTCACTAAGTATAGATTTCCAGGAGATTTATGAGGAATAAATTGGGGTCAAAGAACCGACACTTTCTATTATGATAAAGGTTTGTTCCCTTAGTACCTTGGTGTTCCAAGACTCAAGTTATCGAATTTTACCTTGGATCTAGGGTAGCAATAAAAGGGGCGTATGATACTCACATCGCGAAACTGCACCAGCCCTAATTCTCCGAGCTCGGACACGCAAGCATAGGCGGCTTCACTCTGAAGAAATAGTTGACACAAAGTCATTTCCTCACTGCGAAATAACGACCCCATTTTTGTGGGTTTTCTATCACAATTCACGGAAAATAAAACCAAACTAATCACTGTGTCCGTCGCATCCGTCGGCGAACGGACTTCAGTGGCGACGAAACCGGAATAAAATGGAAATCGATCAATAAGATTTTCCAGCGAGTGGACTCGTCATCTCTATGCGCAACGCGACATTTAATAAATGATACCATACTTAAAAAAATATTTAACCTCGATTTTGGAAAATATTGAAAACATTTACTAAAAAGAAAAATAAGTACCTAAATAAAACTGGAGTGTTTCTCTGTAATTTTAAATAACTGTCCCTTATAATTGTGTTCATAAGAGAATTTTATTATTTGAATGAAAGCATACTCACCTAACGTTTTTGTATTATTTCTCTATCTGCCTGCAATCGAAAGCTTTGATATAAAATATCTTCATGACTGAAATTCTAGTACCGGTCCCAAGTCCTATTCTGATGCTAGATTAAATTGTTTAAATTATGAAAAAGAAACGACGATAATAAAGCGACGATCGACTAAGTTCAATATCTACACATAAAAAATAATTTAGCCTCAATAGCCCAACGGTTAAAATGAGAATTGAAAACTAAAAGGTTGCAGGTTCAAATCCTACCCGTTGCGCTATTGTTGTACCCGCCCTTAGCACAAGCTTTCTGTTTAATTGAAGGGCCAAGATCAGAGGAGAATATTAGTCAAGTTCAGGCTAATATTTAAAAAAAAAATACTTATTTGCTGATGAAATCGGTGCTTAAAAATATTTATACATCCCAAAATATCAAAAATTTCCTCAGAATTAAAAAACCTAGTTAAATTAAAAATAAAAATTAATCCAAGTGGATTAATAACAGTGTTGGCATTAATCGATTAATTTTTTAATCAATTAATTAATCTGATTAATTTTAATCAGATTAAATTAATCATGATTAAAAAAGTAATCTTAATCATGATTAATGAATTTAATCATTAATCATTAATCGTTAATTGATTAACTTTTTTAACTTGATTAACTTTATTATAAACTAATACATCCATCAATGTTTTTACTATATATTTATAGCTACTCGTGCTGATTCGCTGACTGACTCGCTCACTGTCTGACTCATTGATCACCTCTCCTGTAAAATTTTGTATGAAAAAAATTTTTTCACTCATGGTTTCGTATGGAGGACAAAAATTCATTTGGTGCAAAAATATGTAGAGAGCTGATGATTGAGGATTTCGGAGACGGGTGAAGAGCACGGCCAGGGTATCGAAGATAGAGGGGGAGTATTCAAACAAAAGTCATTCGAAACTTCATCAAATTGGTAGGAAGCTGAAAAAAAATCAAAATGGTGGATTCAAGAGAGAAGCCAGCAGGCGTTAAACAGCGCGCGCGGCGTGGCGCGGCGGTGTGCCTCGCCCCGCGCGCGCGCGCCCTCTACGGCACCGAACCGCTCGAACAAATCGCTATCGCTCGGTCATCTGCGCCGGCGGGCAGTGCGATTTCATCATCCCTACGCATCGATGTAAAGCGAAGTCCGCGCTCGGCGCGTATCATAATTATGTACCTAAACAATTAGAATTGAATATAATTGCACCTACGACTAGTATTTCGCTTGAGAATTCATATTGTAGGTATCAAGCAGCGTCTCTCTGATACATCCGAGCAACGGCGCAGTAACTCCGTTCAACGCTGGTCTCTCAAACGGCTCGACCGAGACTTACTGGTTGCCATGGCTTATATCGCGGACTGGTCAGCAAGATCCCAAGATATTTTTCTCGATCCGGAGGGAGAGGCATCCTGGTTCAGGGACACCATGACATTGATATGTGACGCCTCGATGCCTCGAGTCGGACGGACCAAAAGGAAGGCAGTGTACTGGTGGTCTGAAGACATAGCCCAATTACGAAAAGCTTGTTGTCGGGCCAGACGCCAGTACACTAGGTCTAGAAGAAGGCGACAATCCACAGCCGAAGACATTGCATGTGCTTACGCCACTTACCGGGAAGCCACAAAAGCACTCCAGGCCGCAATTGTGAATGCTAAGGCAACGTGCTGGAAGGAGCTCATTGCAGGCCTTGATAGGAATCCATGGGGGCGCCCGTACAAAATGGTACTGGGTAAACTCAGACCGTGGGTTCCTCCATTGACAGAGACACTTGACCCTGATCTAGTTGAGAAAGTGGTTGATACACTTTTTCCTAGGTGCCAGCTCAATTCTTCTTCGATCTCGATAATACCACTGGACCACACCACCTGGTCTGGAGAGCTAGAAGTAACGGAAGAGGAATTAAAACGAGCTGTCAAGCGTCTCGCAAGTCGCAACACTGCACCTGGGCCAGATGGTATACCTGGTCGTGCATGGGTTTTAGCTCTAGAGGGCTTAGGGAAAAGGCTGAGGCAAGTGTTTAACAGCTGCCTACGATCAGGCATCTTCCCATCCGGTTGGAAGGAAGCGAGACTAGTCCTTCTTAAAAAGGAAGGTAGGCCCGCAGATTCTCCATCTGCTTACCGGCCTATATGCTTGCTGGACGAGGTGGGCAAGCTGTTCGAGCGGATTATTGCCGCACGCCTCAGTAAACACCTGTCGCGTACTGGTCCCGACCTATCTCCAAGCCAGTTTGGTTTCCGACAAGGCCGATCGACAGTGGACGCGATCCTCACCGTCCGATCCTTTTCAGAGCGGGCAGTTCGTAAGGGTGGAGTAGCGTTGGCGGTGAGTTTGGACATCGTAAATGCTTTCAATTCCCTACCTTGGATGGCTATCACGGAAGCGCTAACTCGCCACAATGTGCCTCCATACCTGCGTGGCATAATAGGGGCGTACCTGTCCAACAGATACATCCAATACACTGGGCAGGAAGGCTGTACGCATAGGAGAGAAATTAACTGCGGGGTTCCACAAGGCTCGGTATTAGGGCCGCTTTTATGGAACATAGCCTACGATGCTGTTCTGCGCGTCAGTCTTCCCTCTGAAGTAAATATAATCTGCTACGCGGACGACACTATGGTGCTAGCCGAAGGGGATACGTTTGAGGGAGCATTAAGACTTGCAGAAGTCGGCGTGTCTAGGATAGTTGCCAAAATTCACGAGCTGGGACTAAGGATTGCACCTCATAAAACAGAAGCCATATGGTTTCATAAGCTTCCTAGGCGATTGGAACCACCTAGCTTAACGATTCGCGTGGATGATACTGACGTCCAAATAGGCCAGTATCTTAAATATTTAGGGCTGACCTTGGATGGGCGCTGGGGTTTCGAGGAACATTTTGATCGTTTGGTTCCTCGAATACAGAAAGTAGCAGGTGCAATGCACGGTCTGCTGCCTAATCTAGGGGGTCCACAGGAAGGAGTCCGCCGACTATATGCGGGCGTTCTGCGATCAATAGCTCTTTACGGGGCACCTGTTTGGTCGCAGAGGCTATCCAGCGTACAGCGCCTCAGAAGGAAACTAAATAGTGTGCAACGCAAGATGGCCATCAGGGTCGCACGTGGATATCGCACAATATCCTTCGAGGCCGCCACTATACTGGCCCGTTTCCCGCCACTAGATATACTGGCGGACATGGATGCGAGGGTGTATGCCCAAACTCGCGATGGAGATGGGCTAGAGCCCGAAGCTATAAGACGACGAGCGCGAGATCAGGCACTTCTAAACTGGCGCATGCGACTGGAAGAGGAGAGAAATGCACGCCAGCGAGTTGTCAGTGCAATTCTACCAAACTTTGAGGCATGGTTGGGAAGGAAGAGTGGTAATGTAACCTTTAGACTGACTCAGGTACTAACGGGACATGGATGTTTCGGCGAGTACTTGAGTCGGATTGGTCGCGAGGCCACTCCACGATGCCACCACTGCGATGAGGATCGGGACACTGCACAACATACGCTCGAAGAGTGTCCGGCTTGGGCTCCTGAACGTTGTGCCCTGGTCAGCCATGTGGGAAACGACCTTTCGCCACCAGCTGTGATAGCGGTTATGCTGGCTAAGGACGAAACTTGGAAGACAGTGGTCTCATTCTGTGAAACTGTAATGGTGAAGAAAGAGGCCGCTGAGCGGGCTCGAGAACGAGCCGATCCTGCTCGGAGAGGTAGACGCCGGGGCGGTGATGACCACCACCCCAATGTGTCGGTCCAATAGTCCAGTCTGTAGGGGTCATAAGCGGCTGGTATTGGGGCTCCAGTCGTTCATTTGTCCATCCTGCACATGACCCTGGGAAGCTATATCCTTAGAGGCGAGCCCAATGGGCGTCGCGCCTGGAAGGCTCCGGTTGTGTTCTTAGGAGATCTCGGAGCCTTCCATTATGCGCTGAGGGTGGCTGTAGAGGGGGTTTTAGTGGGTAAAATCCCCACATAACCCGGGACCCTACCCCACGACCCCACGTTTCGGGTATCTTTAAAGAAGATTTCCCCCTCGTTAAAAAAAAAAAAAAAAAAAAAAAAAAGGTATCAAGCATAGACTACGTCATGGAGCTCTAGGTCCTGGCTCTTCAATCCTGATGCTAGGTATCAAGCATAGTGCCTACCTAAACTGTGAGGATTTAGAGACTGTCAGTTTAGTTTAGTTCCTTATAGTAATCCAAGTAATCCTTACTAATATTTTAAATTCGAACGTGTGTTTGTTTGTTGGTTTGTCCTTCAATCACGTAGCAACGGTACAACGGACTGGCGTGATTTTTGCAAGGGTATAGTTGAGGACCGGGAGAGTGACATAGGCTACTTTTTATCCCGGAAAAACAAAGAGTTCCCGCGAGATTTTAAAAACTAAATCCACGCGGACGAAGTCGCGGGCATCAGCTAGTCACACTAATATTTTCATCAGAAGTGAAACGGAAGAAGCGCCATCTAGTGACGGTAGTCTTGTAACGATACAAGACTACTGTCATGAAACGTTACAAGACTACCGTCACTAGATGGCGCTTTGAACAAAAATCACTCTAATCCTACTCTCCTACATATTATAAAGCCGAAATTTTGTGTGTGTGTGTGTTCGTTAGTTTGTTTGTTTGTTTGTGTGTGTGTGTGTGTGTGTGTGTGTGTGTGTGTGTGTGTGTGTGTGTGTGTGTGTGTGTGTGTTTATTACTTCACGCCGCAACGAATGAACCGATTTCGCTGAAATTTGGCATGGAGATAGCTCATACCCAGAAATAAAACATAGGCTCCATTTTATCCCGGAAAATTACAGAGTTCCCATGGGAATTGAAAAACCTTGATCCACGCGGACGAAGTCGCGGGCATCGTCTAGTAGATAATAAAATGATACTGGTTATATTGAAGTACTTAGTTTCTCACCTTTCTTTTCATCAAAATATATTCAAATTCATAATTTATTTATTTAATATAGGCTACCTTGTAGGTCTTATGACACGTCATAAATCTACCACCGGTTCGGAATGCAGATTCTGTTATATAAAGTGTTAATTTCGTTTGCTCAACTATTTCGTGTTCCTACGATCTTTTTTGGCTACAGAATTTGTATGCAACCGGAGCAGCTTCCACTCATAAAGGCGGTCAAACGCCGACTGATTGATATTTGATTTTATTTGAAATTTGAATTTTGAAATGAAATCAAACCAGTGACCGAGTAAAATTAAAATAACCCTTATTGTACACTATTTTAAGATTCAGTTTAAACCAAAATATGTCAAAAAATACACGCGATGCTATATTTTATTTTTTATACTATTTGTACTATTTTTTTCTTGTGTTTTTTTTTTTATTCGTTGACAAGATAGCCCTTGACTGCGATCTCACCTGATGGTAAGTGACGATGCAGTCTAAGATGGTAGCGGGCTAAATTGGAAGGGGTATAGCAGTGTCAATTCAACCCATACCCCTAATCGGTTTCAACACGCCATCGTGCCGGAACGCTAAAGCGCTTGGCGGCACGTTTTTGACGGTAGGGTGGTAACTCGCCACGGCCAAAGCCTCCCACCAGACCAGACCAGAGACAATTTAGAAATAATAAATTACTAAATTGCCCCCGCCGGGAATCGAACCCGAGACCTCCCAGTTATAAGACCACAGCGCTCACCACTGTGCCAGGGAGGTCGTCAAAAATTGTGTTTGCAAATAGCTGTTTAATTTCGACGAAAAAGAAATGGCGAGAACGAGCAATGACCACAGGCAGAGAAAAGTCCTTTATAATTCGAAGACAATACCAATATGATATTGAGTATATTGGGTGGTGACGAGTGGTGATGAGTGGTGATGAGTGGGTGGTGATGAGTGGGTGGTGATGAGTGGTGATGAGTGGTAATGAGTGGTGATGAGTGGTGGGGAGGGGTGGTGATGAGTGGTGGTGATGGGGGGTGATGGATGGTGATGAGTGGGTGGTGATGAGTGGCGATGAGTGGTGATGAGTGGTGGTCAGTGGTGGTGAGTGGTGGTCAGTGGTGGTGAGTGTGCTGAGTGCTGGTGAGTGGTGGTGAGTAGTGAGCGGTCAAAATTAACAATAAATTACTGCAAAATCGGAAAATAAATAAATAAGTAGTTAATAGATAGTTAATCAAAAATAATTAATCAGATTAACGATTAATGATTATGATTAATTAATCGTTAATCAAATTTTTGATTATGATTTTAATCATTAATTTTTAATCGTTAATCAGATTAACTTTGGGCCAACACTGATTAATAAGCAACTAAGATATTTTTCAGCTAGAAACACTAATTTATGGCAATGTCAAAGTCATTGTCATTTTTTCGTCCTTTGTATTGTGATTTGTGGTATTTACCACAGACTACGAACACTAGGTTAGCATTTACAAAGCAAGCATAACAATACCTATATCGCCGTAGATACCTAAATAAAATAACATTTTGCTAATACACTGAACATTGAATTTTACAAGGAAATAGCTTCACTGTTCGCGTTATGATACTTTTAAACCTGTGTTTGCTGATAAGAAAACTTTTTGTCTATACTAGAGTAATTACAACTTGTTGTTCTGAACATTTATGGAGACCGTTATGTAAAAAATTTGGCAGCGCATTAACCACCTAAATAGAAAAGCGATTTGCTGTGACGCTCGATTCATATATCTGTCTCTTTTATTTTCACAAACTATGAATATTGCTATTCCGTGGATACGTTAACAGTTATTATTTTTAATCATAATTCATAAATTAGAAGTATTTGTTCAGAAGTCAAAAATTGAGGTTAGATCAGATCCCGGAGAAAATTAATTTTAGACCAAGATGAGATAAATTTTATCTTAAAATGGTATGTTTATTAATTCTTTGGTATACATAGAAGTGATATTTTGGTCCACGAACATTAAAAAAGTATTTTTATTTTAGGCGTTACTTGGCGCTCAGCTGGTTATTACTCTAATAATGGTATCAGTGATACAAAAACTTGGAAATTACTCGTTCGCGAGGTGGTTACTATGTTCCCAAGGCTTGTACCGGTATTTATACCCAGATAATAGTGAGTTAAAAGCTTTGGCGGGTGTTCCAAAAGATAAGCCCAAAGGAAAGAAAAGTTCGAAGACAGAGCCAAATGGTAAACCAGAGACGTTCCACGTGCCTCGAAGCCTCGATATACAATTGGAGACGGCCCCTGTTACTCCGTTGGATGTGGTGCATTTGAGATTTTATACAGAGTACATATGGATTGTAGATTTTTCGCTGTACACTGCTATTGTTTATATTATGTCTGAGGTTTGTATTCGTCTGTATTATTTCTTGCTATTCGACTGCCTCGTTGGTCCATGGTAAACTTATTTAGCTGCAGATCATTAATTCCTATTGTACAGTCCAAAACGATTTAAAAAAACCAGAATGATTTATAACTTTTCTGTAAGGCATTGTAAAGGCACTGTAGCTAACAACCCATTGAACTATGAGGGTCAAGGAATAGGAACTTATTTCAACATTGATGTTTCTTTAACTGTAGAACTTTCTTCTTGATAAGCTTAGAGTTTGAGTTTTACAAGAATAGCCAATAGGAATCTAGTTTTGAATTTGGTTTTAATTTTATATTTTTTCTTTTTCCAGATTTACTCTTCCATATTTCCTTTAAAAGATGAATTCAACTTGAGCATGGTGTGGTGTTTGCTGGTGGTATTATTCTCATTGTATCCTTTTTATGGGATTATCTATGGGGGGGAGGGGTCACCGGTTTTATCCCAGGTATTGGGGCAACGTGGTGGACTATGGGCTATAACACTTCTTTGAGAGGAGACCTGTGACTCAGAAGTAATCGGTTGATGGGTTGCTGATGATCATTTTTAAAAGTTGTACAGTAACAGAATACACACAATTTTTGACTATCTGCACTTGTCCACTGTGGTGGACTATAGCCTAAACCCTTCTCTGAAGAGACTTGTGCCTAGTAATGAGGCAGCTATGAGAGAGGATTTGTGGGTATTTTGGAATAAATATTACAAAACTAGCTGAGGTATGCAACTTTGTCTGCATGGATTTAGTCTGCATCTGAATTCGTCTGCATTTAAAAATCTCTCTGCAACTAAGCATCAATAGTGCAATGGTTAAAGGTGTGGACTGAAAATGGAAAGCAATCGCAGGTTCAAACTACATCCATTACACTATTGTTGTACCCACTCCTAGCATAAACTTTCCGCTTATTTGGAGGGGATAGGAGGATATTAGTCAACTTCAGCTTGGCTAATATACTTTTTAAGAAAAAGAAAAAAGAAAGAGCTCTATGATTTTCCAGGATAAAAAGTATTTATAATATTAGTGCGGATGTAAGCATGACACAATATTTCCTTAACATTTGCTACAGTAAAATTTTACTATCTCTAACAAAACAGTACTTCACGAGTGACGAGTCAATAGGCGAACGTTCGACGTGCATAGTAGCATTTTGTGTGTTCCTGCTTATAGCCATGATAGTGCTGATTGTGGACGAAAAGCACTTGGAGGTTGGTGTGGACCCCGCATATGACAGCTTCTACGAGAATGCTTCGAAATTCCTGGAGAATCAGGGTCTTACTTCTGTGTAAGTATCAAATAATTATGTTGAGAGATAATGAGATGCTGTATGGTGTTCACAATGGTGCTAATTTGATTGTACAAAATCTGTATTACCACTGCTTTTTTATAGCAAAAGACAGTACCACTTATTTTTGTTGAGTCGGCAGATTAAAGTACATAAGTCACAAAAAGTTATATTTTTTTATTTAACCAATGATATTCATTTATTTTTATAGGCCGTCTGACTAAAGTACATAAGTCAAAGCGATTCGCTTCAATTTGAACTCTCTCAAGTGAACAGCTTTGACTTATGTTGGCTGCTGTGTTGGGAGTATATTATTATGCAAACTCAAGCTACGCTTAGTGAGGTTGATAGCGAAACAACAATTAAGAGTGACATGTAACAATAAATATGTAAAAATGTATATTATAATAACCTATAGTTGTTTTAGAATAAATACCGGTTGAAATTTTAATGGTTGTACTCCCTGAAAGAGGTGAATGTGCTCATGAAACTGAACAACTTTCCCCAGGGAACATAGGTCAAAATATGAAAAAAAAATTGGACCCTCCATACAAACTTGACGATCAGCTGATTGATTTACTATGGGAGGTCCAAATTTTTTTTTCATATTTCGACCTATGTTCCTTGGGGAAAGTTGTTCAGTTTCATGAGCACATTCACCTCTTTCAGGGAGTACAACCAATGAAATTTCACCGTGTATATTTTCATTATTTTATATTTTTCAGAGGCCCAGCCTCGAAGCTGATCATCAAGTTCTCTCTTGCGGTGTGGGCGGCCATCATCGGTACACTGTTCACCTTCCCTGGCTTGAGGGTGGCTAGGATGCATTGGGATTCATTGAGGTAAGCTCTGACTCCAACAGTCTTCAATAGCTGACTTGCTCATGCTATGCTGTTACTGACAGATCGATGAATAGTACTACTAGTATCTCACCCCTTTTTTTATTCGTTGACAAGATAGTCCTACTACAGTCTAAAATGGTAGAGGGTTAACTTGGAAGGGGTTTGACAACAACCCATTCCCCCATACCCATACCCCCTTATGGGTTACTTCACGCCATCGTACCGGAATGGTAAATCGCTTGGACGTATGTCTTTGATGATAGGGTGGGAACCTGCATTTAAATTATAATAATGAGCAGGTAAATGCTTGCAACTTTGTGTTTTTGAGGTTTTTCAAATTTTTAGATCTATGCTTTTAATACTAGCTTTTGTATCACTGGAAGAATCTGAAAATAAGCGACACTAGATCGTCCTAGAAGGTCCTTGCAAAAGACAGTTATGGGGATTGAACCTGTTACCTTTCCAGTCCGCGCCTTCAACTTGAGCTATTGAGAATGAAATGGTGAATGAATAAATATTAATAATTTTCAGGTACTGCGGCGACAACAAGGTGAAATCCTTGCTGCTGAATATTAACTTCGCCATGCCGTTCGTGCTCGCGCTGCTGTGGGTGCGGCCCGTCGCGCGATACTATCTCGCTGTGAGGGTCTTCAGCGGGATGACGAAACCACTGTCAGTATCTTCTATCTAAATATAGAAAAGGCAAAGGTGACTGACTGACTGACTGATCTATCAACACACAGCTCTAACCGCTAGACGGATCGGGCTGAAATCTACACATATAATAAAATTGTAGAAAAGTGGTGTCTGTACAATGGAAATATATAAAAAAAAGTAGCAGGGGTTGTTATTATATCGATGCCGAACCCGAAATTGTAATTAATTTTTTTTTTGTCTGTTTGTCTGTATGTTTGTGCACGCTAATATCAGAAACAGCTTATTCGATTTAGATACGGTTTTCACTAATACTATATTGTAGTAAGCTTCACTTAACATTTAGTGTTTATTTCATGTCAATCGGTTCATAAATAAAAAAGTTATGTCAATTTAAAGAATCACGGCGAACATTTTTAACGTACAGAGTACGTACTACACGCCTCGCGCCTGAGCGTCGACGGTATATGTAATTCAAAATATGCTGCCCGAAAAGTCACTATTCCACGCGAACGAAGTCGCGCGCAACAGCTAGTTTTAAATATAAATAAATAATAAAATAATGAATATTCTATTTCTGTCCTAATATGCTTAAAAAAATGAACTTGATTGTGGGCAGCATGAGCCCCGGGGCGTTCGAGGCGCTGCGGCTGGTGCTGCTGGCGGGCAGCGCGGCGGCGCGCGTGGCGCTGCTGCCGCGCCAGCTGCAGGCCTACCTCGACATGGCGCAGCGCCGCCTCGACGCGCAGAGGAAGGAGGCCGGCAGGATCACCAACATCGACCTGCAGAAAAAGGTACGTTTTTGAAGAAAGAACTGTTTGATCTTATTCCACCCTCTATCTTCTACAACCGCACCGCACGTCACCGAACGCAATTTCACCCTCACCACCTGGGTGCCTGGAGCACTTCGACCACCCGTTGCTCCAGATCTTTTTTCCATGTACTATCAAATTGTGGAATCATCTCCCTTCGACAGTGTTCCCACTTAATGGGAAATAAATAAAATTAAAATATGGGGTTATTCAAGGGGCGAACCAATAAATTCCTGAAAAGCCGGCAACGCATTGGTAGTGCCTCTGGTGCTACAAGTGTTCATGGGCGGCGGTAATCAGGTTTACATCAGGTGACCCACCAGCTCGTTTGCCCGCTATTCATAAAAAAAAATAAAGTAATGCAAAGCGGTTCCGTGCTGACCTGGGTGTCATAAGGAGGTTGTTTTAGTCCGTGCGAGTCGGACACACCCTGCTAGAATGCAGAAGTCCGTAGGGATTTTTTCCTCCTCGAAGAAAAAAAAAACTTTTTACCCAACTTTCTGTATTTTTGTCTGCGATGTGGTCTTATTAGGAGGTCTCGAGTTCGGTTCCCGGCGGGGGTGATTTGGAAATTTATAATTTCTGTATTGTCTCTGGTCTGGCCTGGTAGAAAGCTTCGATCGTGGCTAGTTACCACCCGACCGTCAAAGACGTGCCGCCAAACAACTTAGCGTTCCAGCACGATGGCTCGTTGAAACACATTACGGGTATGGGTTGAATTTACACTGCCATACCCCTTCCAAGTTAGCCCGCTACCATCTTAGACTGCATCGTAACTTACCATCAGGTGAGATCGCAATCAAGGACTATCTTGTCATTGAATAAAAAAAAACTGCGGCCAACCAATTCGAGCAGAAAATAGTATAGCAACAAACCAACAAACAAACACACTTTCGCATTTATAATATTAGTAAGGATTAAAAACTTATCTGCAGCTATGAGTGTTCACTTCACTATGACTACCTATTTTTTTTCTCTTTCGTTCTAGGTGGCATCAGTATTCTACTATCTATGCGTGGTTGCGCTCCAGTACGTGTGTCCCGTGATCATGTGCCTCTACCTCGGGCTCATGTACAAGACCCTGGGGGGGTACTCCTGGACCGCACTTATCTCTGGAGGGGAGGAGACTGCGAGCGAGGACAAGCCGACAGTTACAATGGAGGGTATGGAGCAGTTCCAGATGGCTTGGGAGAATTTGAAAATGGTAAGAAAACATTTTTCTCAAAACAGAATGTATTTTTATTTAGGTTATGGGCCCAGACACTCACGTAAGAATAATTTCTTACATCTATCGAGCGTCTGGGCCCATAACCTAATTAAACTGTTATGTTGAAATTAAATCAGGTAGCTAAATACGGATTTTATATTCATGAACGCAAACAACAAAGTAAGCTCTGATAAGAAAAAAAACAAAGTAACAAAAAAAATTTTAATCATGTGTTATTTAAATTACGGGCAATGTCTATGTTTGCTTTACGTATGTTCCTCCATAGCGCCTAAACTACTAAGCCGATTTTGATGAATGAAGTGTCATTCGGTTCATTAATATAGTCCGGGTGACACAGGCTATATTTTATACGAACAAAATCAATATGAATTACATCCAACTTTTCCGTAGTCGGGTTATAGTTTTAAACTTTTTCACCTCATTAGCTCAAAAAGAGCGCCTTTGCTGCCTAAGACCAGTGAGCAAAAGTCGTTTTTGCTCACTCAGTGAGAAAAAGTGTTGGCTCAAGAAAAGTTCAACGCTTTTTCTCACTGAGTGAGATTTATTTATTTATTCTGTACATTATAATATTAAAAACTAACTACTACTAGTGAGGTGAAAAGTTGTGTGTATCACACGATAGCAAAGTGTTTGTTTCTTGTGCCTTTGAATCCCTCACTACACTCAGGATTCTAACTTAGACACTTAGGATTCTATAATAGAATCCTTCGCCCGTTCGGGGTTTAAACCAGGCACTCGCAACAAAAATGAAATTTGTTATCTTGTTGAACAAATTGACCGATCCGTAGAACAAAGTCTCATCTGCTAAATTCATAACTTGAGATTTGAGCCTTGCAGATGTGACTTTTAAGGCTCAAAGGAAGTGGGTTGATAAGGCCCAAAATCCGCCCCTCATACACTCGAAAAAAAAAGTTCCAGATTCCGACAAATTGTAAATGTATTTATATACTTGAAGATATAAACTTTATTTTAATATAAAGTTTAGGTGATAAAAAAAATTGTAAGTTACAGAAAATATTACCCAAAAAGAGAGTGTTTCGGCGTTTTCATACATTTTAGTCGTTTTTTTAAGCTTTGATTTTTTTAGAATGAAGCGTTCACGGAACCAAAATAAATTAATACTCATATAAAAGCTTATAAAAAGGAGCATCATTATCAGTTACGTTTACCATGGTTCATGGAGCGCCTCATTCTAAAATATTAAATCAAAGCTTAAAAAACGACTAAAATGTATGAAAATGTAAGAAAAGTAAAAGAAACACTCTCTTTTTGGGTAATATTTTCTGTAACTTACTATTTTTTTTATCACCTAAACTTTACAATTTGTCGAAATCTGGAACTTTTTTTTTCGAGTGTATGAGGGGCGGATTTTGGGCCTTATCAACCCACCTCCTTTCGAGTTGTAAATTTAGCAGATGAGACATTGTTCTACGGAACGGTCGAAATAACTATTTTCTTTCACAGGTGTTCACAGAAGACGTGCACCGCGGCGTGTTCGGTTTCGCGACGTGGTGGTGTTGCTTCTCGTGGTTCTTGACAACCGCCCTCGGCTCCATGTACCAGACCTACTTCCGGATCTCGTGATCTCAAATTATCCTCGTCACCACTTGTCCGTTGACTCTAGGCTGAAATCTGACTTAGCTTGGACTTAAGATAGAGTTAAAACGGTTGAAATTCAACCTACTCGCACGAAACGCTTCAATTCAACGTTTCTGAAACGAACGGCTTAGGTATGGAACGCACTTCCAGCTTCTGTGTTTCCGGCCACGTATAATCTGAGTACCTTCAAGACAAGAGTGAATAGGCATTTTCTAGGCAAGCGCGCTCCAACTTAGACCTCATCAATGCTTTACATCATTGATTGTCGTCAAGCGCAAGACTATATCTCATAAAAAAAAAAAAAAAAAACGAGACAAATGGACGGTCATACACAATAACAATTCAACCCACAAACCTTTGTCAAATTAAATACATACTTAATGCAAAAGAATAAAGTTAACTTTTCAATTGATAAGTTGTGTGGGTTGACTCATTATTGCGTATGTGCGTCCAAATATGCTCTGACATAAGTCTGTCTCGTTTTATCTCTGTCTTGAGTCTGAGTAGAGTGAAAGTGCGATCTTTTCAGCCTTAGCTTATGGGACCTATCTATTCAGTAGCGTATTTTCAAGTTTGGTTTGTTGCTCCTTATTATACATATAAACGGAATAAACAAAAATCTTAATAAAAATGAGAAAGGCCACGTTTTTCTCCTTTAAATTCAAATTCAAAATTTATTTATTTCATGTAGGCTACCTTGTAGCACTTATGACACGTCATAAATCTACCACCGGTTCGGAATGCAGATTCTGCTGAGAAGAACCGGCAAGAAACTCTGCAGTTGCTCTTTTCAAAAAATAAAATAAAATAGTTTTACAATAAGTAACAAAACTAAGCTAAGTATACAGTGCTTCCACAGTGAAGCTTCAAAAATGCAATACATATAAAAAATGCAACTTTTAAAAACTAAAAACGAAACTAACTAAAAGTTCAGAGTATTATTAGCTAATATGAAATTTTGAGAGAATTGTCTCAGTTTACAAATACAAATAGATATACGTACTAGACAATGCCAGAACGTACGTGAATATATATTCATACTAGACAATGCCCGCACATATAATATATTTACTACGTCTAACATAGTAAATATATGCTGCTTCTAGCCCTAATGTAATTTTTCAAGTAAACCAAACCTATTTAGCTAGTTTCTGACTAGATGTCGCAATTTTTAGTTTTAATTTTAGTCAATTTAAGTTCACGAATCTTAAAAATTTCGATCAAATCTATACAAAAAATGAGAGTACTAGGGGACTGACTTACTGAGAATCCTATTGTTTCATAGTAGGTATAGTTCTTTCAATTCACGAGAACACATGGCTCATGGCTGTGTGTGTGTGTGTCGTATCTGTATAAGAGTGAGCGAGAGCTTGCTGGCGCCTGACCGCTTCCACCTAGACTCCTGACAGGCACGCACAATACGCAATGTGCATGTACACGACGTAACCACATGTAAAAACTTCGTGAGATAAACGTGCTATATGTATGGGTGTGTATAAAAAGAATATTACTTATTACATATTTATTAAGTTTTATTTTACTTTTCAGAATAGTAATAAGTGTTTGTTGGATTTTTGTAAGCTCAATACCTTTTATAAGGGTAGATGTTGATTTATTGGACTTGAATGTGTTTTATTAAAATGTTTGCATAACTTGATCGTATTATTTCATTTTTGGAAAACTAAGGACGATTATAATTTATAACCAATCGATTGATGTCTCATTCGTCAAAATCGGCTAAGTAGTGTAGACGCTATTTACGGTGGAACGTAAATACAGACTTACATACATATATACCTCCTTTTTAGCTTTGCGTAGTTGATCAAACGCTTCTCATTCTGAGAAGAAACTCTTCCCAGTACCAGGACATCGATGGTTTAAGGTGATGATTACAAAATAAAAACTTAAACTAGCTCGATATAGATTATTGATTATAGTATTGAATGGATTAACCGTGATCTTGGTTATTAATTGTAATAAGTATCTGGAACTATCACGAAGGAAAGGTAAAGAACCATTGATTATGTAACTGTTATCAACTTTGGTAACGTTGCATAACCATTAAGTATAATAATTTTGTCTTCTATTATACTACAACAAATATGTAGTTATTTTCAATATTTAATGTTATAAATAATTGAGTTGAGTATAAAAAGGGTACATGACGTCATATACAATATCATAGACATGACGTGCTATTATAAAAAAACCCGCATCACTTGCGCAACGACAATATAAAATGAATACCCTACCAAACCGTACCGCAATGCACAAAACTGCGATAAGATTAGCAGCTATACCTACCTATTATATACATAGTTCGCACGCGGCACGTGTATTGATTTTATTTAATAGAACAACCCAAAGGCCACAATTGTAAATAGAGACAACATTAGATTTCTCTGAGGCCGAGGACAAAAGAATTTATTAACTCCCAGATAGTACCTATATATTATATTTTTTTAAATGAAGGCAAATTGTTTAAATCATAACCATAGGCATTCATAGGCAAGCTTTAAAATCATCTCTACCTGCTTTAAAAATAATATTAAGCAACATCCTAAATTCTTATATAGTATTATGTATGGATTATTATCAATTTGTTATACTTTGATACAGGAAATTTTGACAAAATAAAATAATATTTTTTTTAATATACAATGACCGTTATTGAGAAGTGAGAACCATCGATGACGAGAACAAATTAACACTGCTATCAAACTGCTATATTGTGGCTATATTTATAACGTTAGTGAGAATAATACCACAATAATAACGTTATAATGAAGCTGCCTCTGTTCATTTTTACTGTCAGTGCTAAATTATTATTTTGTGATGCTTCTTCTCCATCCTAAAACCTTACCATCATCTGTACTGTTATTAAAATTAACTAGGTTATTTAAAATTTAACGTTAACATTATTATTGAGTAATCTCGTTAGTAATCTATATTTCAATTACTCTTTATAATAACGTTATAAACAAACGTATTTTATCTTATCTGTACAGTTATCATTTGGTAGTTTGGTACCTCTGGAAATTATCTGTGGAACAGAAAGGGGAAAAGTGATGTAATTTCGTAGTATCGATATTTAACCATTTATTGAATAGGTAAATTTTTGTAACCCACAAGATTAACATTAAATTTTTTTATAAAATGCTGTATCTCATTGTTTTCATATAATCATTTACTGTTCAAACTCATGGTACTTAAAACTGTATGTAGAACAGAAAAACTCACAAGAAATATATATAAAATAGTTTCTAAAACATCATCTTGATTTTGAAAAATTTACCTATTTTGTAAACCTTTGATACGCAATATTTTCCATCCGTATCGCCATTTTGAATTTTATGGTTGCTTTTTTCGTATATGAAAACAGAACCTTGTCAATAATAATCGATAAGCCTCCGCTGTCCGTCCGTCCGCTCGTCCGTCTGTCTATCAGTGGGCTGTATCTCATAATCCGTAATAGGTAGACAGTTGTCAGAGAATGGGTATTTCTGTTGCCGCTTAACAACAAATAATAAAAGTAAAAATAAATTAAAAATTGAAGGGGACTCCTCTACTAGAAACGTGTTTTTTTCGGCGTTTTTCGGTCGTATATATCTTCGGGTCGTATGTGAGTTCGACTCGCATTTGATTGGTTATCAATATATCTTTTTCTAAAATCAAGACACGCGGTAGCGTGTCAAGCCAAGTTCAAGCTAAAAGTATATCTTTCTACATCACTTATTTTAATTTACGTAAGTACATCACAGTCAAAACTCAAAAGTAGATTTATTAGAGTTTCGAGTAAAACTTTCTTTATTTTCGAAATTATCGATAAGATATTTATCGATAACGTTCACAGCCATAGCTTTTGACAGTTCTGAGTAACTTCATGACATTACTGAGTGACGTTTTCTGGAATAAGATTTTTGCACCAATCAGCGTTGAGCGCGGTAAAATATATTTGATCTTATTGGTTGACGACGCGGAATATTCCAGAAAACTCGAGTGACGTCTAGCGATTACGCGCTTGCATATAAATTGCTTCAACTGGGGGAAGCGCCATTTTATTACGTGAAAAGAGGCCGACAATCGCGCACCTTTGCTGAGTGTACTACTATTTAAGTCTACTGAATTTATAAGCTAAGAAGAAGATAAAACAGTGAGTATTTATCAATTTCATTGTATTGCTGCTTTGATTTAATCAATCGTGATTTTGTGTAATATTTCTTCGAAAAAGGTTAGCGTGTGTTAGAAACCATCTAATATCCAATTGGTTCGTTTCGGGATTTCCTTGTCCATAATTGATGAGTCATTATTTCTTCTTTGTAACTATTGGATTTAATCATTAATTTCGTGACCGTGTTAGTACGATAAGCAAAGGTTAATTTGCCTTTTCTACGCTTCTTTCTTGACACTTGATGATGCATTGCTTTGTCGCGTGGTTACGCCCATTTTTGTTCAAAACCGGCTTTGAATACGGTTGATCTTATGATCAATCAATGATCATTCCTATTTTCTCGATATTAGGTACTGTGCACATTAAACAAATTGTTCTCCATCGTTCTGGAACGTTCCGCCTCCGATCGATACGCGTTCTAGACATATTGTCTGCCATGCGTTTCCCGCGTTCTCGCGTGATGACTCGTCCTACGTAATCATGAATTTCCGATACCTCCTTTCTTGAATGCACTAAATCTCTTGGTGATATGTCTATAGGTTATGCAAATAGAACTTTGAACTGGTAATAGTTCATCAAACCAACCCACGCGGCGCGCCTATAATTCAAGGTTACAAATTTTTTTATGAGTTCCCATTGATTTCAATGCACTAGGTTGACTATACTAATGGAAACTAACTAAGCTTTTGTTGTTTTAAAATGAAGTTACGAGTATTGGGAAGGAAAACTTGCAACCCGACTAGGTACGGTAAATTGGATACAACATCTGTGATATTCGATTTATGTCATCCGCACTATAATAACGAATCGATTGACATCTCGTTCATCAAAATCGGCTCAGTAGTTTAAGTCCTTTGGTAGAACATTCGTAAATAGTCACATACATAGACTGCTACAATCATAATGACCTTATCTTTTTACAAATTACAAATTTTTCTGATTTGAGTTCCAATCATTAAATTGCATTTTTGTTTAATTGTTGCAGATGGCAAAAGCACCTGCTGTAGGTATCGACCTGGGGACCACCTACTCCTGCGTCGGAGTTTTCCAGCATGGGAAAGTGGAGATCATCGCCAACGACCAGGGCAACAGGACCACACCCTCATATGTTGCGTTCACAGACACCGAACGTCTCATTGGTGATGCAGCCAAGAACCAGGTTGCGATGAACCCCAACAACACAATTTTTGGTGAGTAATCAATTCTTTCGTAATGCTACCTACCTACCTGCTAGATTTCTTTGTAGGTACAAGTGAAGATATCAACATGTTCTTCTAGGAATGAGAAATGAAATAACAGCAAGGTGTCAATTCTGATGAGATACACAAATTCACACACACACAACCCAAATTTGCACTGGCACATTTGCACCACAACTGCAGACTGACTAAGCAGTAAACATGCAATTGTTGTAATCGATTGTTGATTGACTGCAGCTTATTGGTATTCTTGCTGCACGAGAGAGCGTCGACCAATCAGAAGTGATTGAGATGGTCACACTATAGCTATTATTTTAAGGCAATTGTACAATAGATATTGTCTGCAGTTATAATCATTTATGCCAACTGCAACAGAACTTTGAATTTTTTCTTTTCAAGGGTAATTTTCATCTCTCATCTATGGTACTTCAAGATAATGTTGAAATTAGTCATTATTATTATACCTGGGTAAAATAATTGACTTTATAAGGCATAAAGATAAAGATAAAGTAATTTCCTTGTCTTGAAATGGTGTTGCAAGGTTTATGAGTCACATTGGCCATTACTTTGATTTTTTACAATGCTCATGTGGCATTGAAGTGTATATGATTACTATCCTAATTTATTACAACAACAAAAATGCTGCACCTAATATTAGTGCCTGGTTGGGAAGATGGACTGTAAACTGTAATAAATACATTGCATCTAAAATTCTATTGCAGTTGTGACTCATGTCAGTCTATGCTTTCAGTTCTTAAATAACTGCAGTGAGTCCCATGGCTGGGCGTTTTTTAGTCTTCCATACCCAAAGGGTGTCAACAGGACCCTGCACTTAGCCAATTTTATTTTCTCTGATTTTGAAAATAATTTCATGATGATAACCAATATACTAGACTAGAGTCTCTGAACATAGTGAATGAGATCAATAATCTGAAAATATTTTAACTAAATATTAAGATTGAAGGTTGTATAAGTACATCCAACTAACTTTAGTATCTCTTTGTTACAGATGCCAAACGACTCATTGGTCGCAAGTTTGAAGACACAACTGTTCAAGCTGACATGAAACACTGGCCTTTTGAAGTGGTCAGTGATGGAGGCAAACCAAAGATCAAGGTTCAGTACAAAGGCGAGGACAAGACCTTCTTCCCTGAAGAAGTAAGCTCCATGGTGCTTACTAAGATGAAGGAAACAGCCGAGGCTTACCTCGGCAAAACGGTGCAGAATGCAGTTATCACGGTTCCAGCGTACTTCAATGACTCACAGCGTCAGGCCACGAAAGATGCGGGTACCATCTCTGGTCTGAATGTTCTCCGAATAATCAACGAGCCGACTGCTGCTGCGATTGCGTACGGTCTTGACAAGAAGGGAGGTGGAGAACGAAATGTCCTTATTTTCGACCTCGGCGGTGGAACTTTCGATGTGTCCATCCTGACCATCGAGGATGGTATCTTCGAGGTCAAGTCTACCGCCGGCGACACTCACTTGGGAGGCGAGGACTTCGACAACCGCATGGTCAACCACTTTGTGCAGGAGTTCAAGAGGAAGTACAAGAAAGACCTCACCACCAACAAGAGGGCACTCCGTAGGTTGCGCACAGCCTGCGAGAGAGCGAAGAGAACTCTGTCCTCCTCCACACAGGCCAGCATTGAAATCGATTCCCTCTTTGAGGGTATCGACTTTTACACCTCAATCACCAGGGCTCGCTTCGAAGAGTTGAATGCTGATCTCTTCAGATCCACTATGGAGCCTGTCGAGAAGTCTCTTCGCGACGCCAAAATGGACAAAGCCCAGATCCACGACATCGTCCTTGTCGGCGGGTCGACTCGCATTCCCAAGGTGCAGAAGCTCCTGCAAGACTTCTTCAATGGCAAGGAGCTCAACAAGTCCATCAACCCTGACGAGGCCGTCGCATACGGTGCCGCGGTGCAGGCCGCCATCTTGCACGGCGACAAGTCCGAGGAGGTGCAGGATCTGCTGCTGCTGGACGTAACTCCGCTGTCGCTCGGTATCGAGACGGCGGGCGGCGTCATGACCACGCTCATCAAGCGCAACACCACCATCCCCACCAAGCAGACTCAGACCTTCACCACTTATTCCGACAACCAGCCCGGTGTGCTCATCCAAGTGTTCGAGGGCGAGCGCGCTATGACCAAGGACAACAACCTGCTCGGCAAGTTCGAGCTGACCGGCATCCCGCCCGCGCCGCGCGGCGTGCCGCAGATCGAGGTCACGTTCGACATCGACGCCAACGGCATCCTGAACGTGTCCGCCGTGGAGAAGTCCACCAACAAGGAGAACAAGATCACCATCACCAACGACAAGGGCCGCCTGTCCAAGGAGGAGATCGAGCGCATGGTGAATGAGGCGGAGAAGTACCGCAACGAGGACGAGAAGCAGAAGGAGTGCATCCAAGCCAAGAACGCGCTCGAATCGTACTGCTTCAACATGAAGTCCACCATGGAGGACGACAAGCTCAAGGACAAGCTGTCCGACGCCGACAAGCAGACCATCCTCGACAAGTGCAACGACACCATCAAGTGGCTGGACTCCAACCAGCTGGCCGACAAGGAGGAGTACGAGCACAAGCAGAAGGAGCTGGAGGGCGTGTGCAACCCCATCATCACCAAGATGTACCAGGGCGCGGGCGGCGCGCCCGGCGGGATGCCCGGCGGCATGCCCGGCTTCCCCGGAGGAGCGCCAGGCGCGGGCGGCGCAGCACCCGGTGGCGGCGCTGGACCCACCATCGAGGAGGTCGACTAAACCAAACATTCCAAACTTTTCAACTGTCGAGACCCCACTGATTCCTATTGAGATGAGAATTCTTTCAACTTAATAAATTAAATTCATTGAAACTTATTTAATGGTTTTCTTTCAAAATTCCATGGAATTATGAAGTACTATGCTAAGTGGCTGCCTACAGGCAAAACATCCCACTTATCACTATCTAGCTATGAGGCCAAAATATTTCTATTTTTGAGTTGTTGGTGGCATTGTTTCACCACCCACCGTGCCACCCATAACTGAGTGATACCTATTGTATATAGATACTCGGGCTGAAATCTACCGCACTCTCACTCGGCTCAGACTCAAGACAGTTAAAACGAGACAGATTTATGTCAGCATATTTGTCTCGTTTTAACCTCGAGTCAGTTCGCTCTATAGGGCCATTGCACATAACGTTTTTTAAACGCGCCGTCGACGCGCGTTTTAGAAACTTGCGTCGACGGCGCGCAGTTTGTTGTCCTTTGTAACGATACACACGCGTTTGTATCGCTACAAACGCGCGTCAACGGCGCGTTTAAAAAACGTGGTGTGCAAAGGCCCATAGACTCAGCAATCAGTGCCTCAGTGCGTTCCAGTTACTGATAGCTAGGCCAGTGGTGGTACTGCGGTACCACCACCACTGGCCTGCGAAAAAGTATGAATTTCAGTCCCGAGCCCAGTGTTCCTTCCCAGGTTCAAATCCTGTGTACTGCTTTTTTACTAAATGGCTCGAGCACCTATCACATACTCAAGATTTTTAAGTTTTCGCTTCTCTGCTCTATTATCAGCATGGATATCGCTGCCTGCCTCGCTTATATTATGACGTCTTACCATATTTCCTCGAAAACTAAAATAGCCGTCCGACAGTCGGCATGTAGGCGATCTAATCTCGGTTTCCGTTGTATATAAATAGATGCTAGGTTAAACCACATTTGTATTATATATTAGGTACCCACTAGTTGACCCGCTTCCTACCAACATCCATTGTGTGATTATGTACCTACTTACCCATAGGTCAAGAACATATTATTATTTCGTCAGCGAGTTCTGTTCCCTACTTCCGATACTTTTCATCACAGTAGACTAGTGTAACTAAAGGATAAAACTTACCAGATGCTAAAATGTTTGGGAATGGGCTAAATCGGTACCGATTTAACGATTCCGTCCCCCTGTACCGAAAGGAACCGTCCTGTTTTTCGGGATAAAATATATCCTAAAATATGTTAAATGATGTCGTCCGGAGTAGTAAGTCCGTCCGTCCTACTAGCTATAAACTAGGAATTTTATATAGGTAGGTACAAAGGTAGGTAGGTATACCAAATTGCATTCAAAGTTTTAATTTCAAACCGTCCTGTAAAATTCTGCGTGATGCGTGTAGATACGTTGAAAACTTAAAAACCGGCCAAGTGTGAGTCGGACCCGAACACGAAGGGTTCCGTAATATCGCCCAAGATTTTAACACCATCGTGTATCGAGCATAAGCAAAAGTTTATTGTTTATTGTGTATTGTTGTATCTAGTTAACGGCAAAACGAGATAACATTTTTGTTCAAAACGAAAAGGGGAAAATGAAATCGCAACATATACAAATAACATTTATTTCATTTTAATATTAACATAACATAACACTTTGGCTTACAATTACAGTACTGCCAATCCAATAATGTGGGTAGGTAACATTTTGTAATTAAAATATATTTAAAGCGCTTCATTCACGATCCTACCTGACCTTCCCACCATAGACCTTCTATATTATAGACTAGACACGGTGCTGGGATGTAGTGTATAATTTGCGCCTGCAGCGGGATAACAGACTGTCTTTGACTGTGAGTAGGAAAAATTAAATTATTTTTATGAATGACAAATTATGCGCAAAGGTTAAAACACGGACTGAAAACCGATATATTATGTCGCTGTTTAAACCCCATCCGTTGCACTAATATTGCACTACTCTAGTACCTACTCCTAGCACAAGCTTTGTTATTTGTTTTTAAATTAAATTTTTGGTTGGACGTTTACCACAGAGGACAGAAAAAAGCAAATGACAAGTCCAGAGATAAAAGATGACCACCCAGACATACGTTCACGTGGAAATGGTGGAGGGACATGTCTATGATTTCGCTGGATTCAAAAGGGATCGCGAAAGTTCAGCGAAACGTAATAATTACCGGAATCCGTTATGAGTTTAGGTACCTATACTATCATTGTCGTTTTTCATCGTGCATTGTGGGTCACCTTGGTGGTAGGGAAAGCATTGATGACCGTGAATGGAGTACTTAAATTAACATTACAATTTTCTCCAACCGCCATTATTCAATTGGTCTTACTGTACATAACAGCTAAATAATACAATTTACTTTTATATAACAAAATTTTGTACAAAGGCAAAAACCATAGCGCTAACATTACACGTTCGTCAACTTATTAACTTAAGTTTAGCAATATACATGACGGCTAAAGTCTTTTGTATGACCACCCTCTAATACGTACTGAACTTTGTCAACCGATAGACGTCCACTGTTGGACATAGATTACTAAGGGTCGCCACAGAACATGATCTTGTGCCGCTTCCGTACAGCGACTTCTAGCGACTCTTTTAATATAGGCCGTTCACCTAATAGTGGTCATTTTCGGTCTACCCTCGATTAAGCCCACTGATATACTTTGACAACTGACATACAGGGAAAAGTGTCTGCCCTACAGTTTTAAAAAACATTCACGATCATAGTTTAATTTAATACACACCTATTACCTAGATCGGATACAAATTAGTTTCTATAGTATGTACAGGATTTATTGCGTTATAACTTAAATTAGGCCTTTCTTTTTGTTTTTCTATTCTACATAATAACTACCTATAGGTACTTTAAAATCGGTTTTATTCATTGCTAGATAAATTATAATAAAGTATAGCTTCTTTATCTTTGTCTTTTGGAAAGAAATATTAGCTTTAATAATTATACTGCTGCATTAATTAATCAATTAATTAATATTCAAGCTCATTCTTTATTCGGCTTTGTCAAACTAAAACGTTAAATGATTAATACTACGTTTACGACTTCGAACCTTTAATAAAATTAAGTGAATTCGCGAAAACTAGGTAGTACCTAGTAGGAAGTAAGTATTTGCTTTAATCTAATCTAAATCTCACATTTTTAATCGACTTTCAAAAAAGGAGGAGGTTCTCAATTCGTCCGAATCTTTTTTTTAAATATAATTTTCCCCGATTACTCGCAGACGCCTGGACTGATTTGGAAAATTCTTTTTTTGTTTGAAAGGGTCTTTATTCCCGAGTGGTCCCATAGTCATCAGGTCAGAATCTGATGATGGGATCCTGGAGAAATCGAGGGAACTCTTCAAATTTTATAGGTATAATAGATATACTTTGCAGTATTGTTCGAAGTTCCAAGCGTGTATGCCTTTATTTAAATTTTCTCTTGCAAAAGCTGTAGCCATACATTAGATTTTATCCGAAATCTATACACAAAACAAATATATTTTACTCTATAATGTTATAATATCTAAATTTAACGTTTTTTAACAAAGATAGTCGTTCATAATCCTCACTTATTTATTAAGGTGCAAACACATTGCATCGTGCGTTGCGGTGACTTGAATACATTTTATACACATGTATTATGAAGTCTTGCTTAAGCTGATCTGCTGGATTGCGCCGCAACACACGACATCCCAGTTATTGTATTTGCATCTTTATTTAAGCTAATCGATACATAACCGTCCACCTAATCTAAATTCAGCAAAGCTTCCTTTTCTAGAAGCTTTAAGCACTTCGTTCCTATATTATTCATTTGTAAGTCTGCGCGCACATTAGCTGCTACTGCCTGAGCGTTTAACAACAGATACTTAGTTTCTTAGCAGAGGTACCTAGCTCACCATAATCATACGCAAGGTATGAAATGGTCAAATTCTTCCGTTCGGAGCGTCTCAATGGAAGCCGAAATTGCCCATTAAAGCAGACGCTTAGCTGTCGCTGCGAACGCTCAGACAATCCTAGCTAATGGGCGTTCAGTCCTAGTTAGATTAAATCAAGGTATTCGAATCTTAGCGATCGCAATTCGCAACCGGCGACTGCGAGCTAGATGCCAGGGGCCCAAGTCTGCTATTGCAATTGTAGTTACATTGTCTATCAATGACATGACAATTGTTATTTTTAGCAATTGTCATGTCATTGATAGACAATTGAACCCCTGGGCCCCAAGTCAAATTGCTAAAAGTAGCAATTGGGATGTCATTGATAGGCAATGTAACTGTAATGTAACTACAATTGCAATAGCAGACTTGGGCCCCTGAAATTGAATTAGAACGGTTTAAGGTTGACCCCTTTAACCGGTTATATGTTACCGACGAAACCGAAATGATTTCGGTTCCGGTTTCGATGACGGAAACCGGTAGGTTTTTCCAGTTTCTAAGCCTTACAATAACGCAAAGTGGATCATCCAGAATGAACCATTCCTTATTTTCATCCAGTCCTGTGGTTTCAACTTACGCGCAGAGAGGAACGGGCCGATTGTTTAAATAATTTTTCAACGTGCTTTCTATTCTAGACGAATCACCAGCTCGGTAGTTTCAAGTTTCACCATCAAAAGTTGTTAGTGTAATTATCCTTTGGATAAAAAAATAATAAAAAGCAATTCACGCTTATAACTTTGATATTTGATTTTTCTTGTAACATGAAAATTAAAAGTTACAAGCCTACCTTTATCAACATTAATTAAGACTTATTAAATCCGCTAGTCGCGCTAGTGATCTCGCGATCATTAAGATTCATCAGATATTAATATAAGCAGCTGATCTTTGTTCTCCCTCCGATTCCGGCTTCATGTATTCTATTTACACAGTATCGAACTGTATCACAATAGTAATTTGTAGGTATCTGTATTTTATCTTAACAATTTAATCCAACTTAGTCTACAACGGTTCTTTCATCAGAATTATCTATATTAAACTAATAACTCTTTTTGACTATTATTAACTTTACTATTACGGACATTCGGAAATCTTAGAATCTAAACTTTACATGATCGGGTAACCGAAAAATATTTATTTTGAAAAAATTAAAAATGTCTATCAAATCTATTTCGATATGGCGTTTCTTTGGGGGTTTTTTGATTATCATAAAATTAATGACGTGGTATTACATATTGTGCCATTTGTTTTCTCGTTCGCTGGTAACGCCTTATCTACAGGTTTATACTTCACTCGTGATATTCTAAGTCTTCGATCTCGTTTCTATTCTTCTACATTTATGAATCGTCCATAGTCTCCATCCACCACATAGGACTTTTTATTATGCTTTATTTTTTGTGCAACCCCTTTTGTTTCATTTTGCTAGATGTTTACTAGATAGCGTTTGAGACAATTTGTAGTTCCTGAACTTCAAGTACACAATTTACCACCGCGAGATTGTCTAAAAATGATTCACCTCTGATTGGCCGACACTCTCTTTAATTGCAGTGTTGCACCATAAGTAATGATTTCCGCAATCAGACAGATACCTGATACCTGCATGAGAACGTGATAGGAATAACGTTAATTCAATGAGATGACCCAATTCTTCCTAATGGCTGACACATTTCCACTACTGAGTAAAATATAGAAAGAGAAAACAGTCAGACACTGGCCTTCGAAAGGTTCGCAACAATACTTAGATTTCAGCAGCATTATTGTCTAGCCACTTCCAAATACTCTTAGTTTATTAGATCACCACCAATTATTATTATTATTCCCACTATTCCCATATTCCCATTTTAGAACACTACAGCTGTATTATATCTGTCGTTTTAATCTCTGTACACCATGGTGGTGTGCGTTGGACTGTGTACTTTTCTCTAACTGAATCAATACTAAGGTTAAACTAATTAAGTCCCAAAATGAATGGCTCCCTTTGCTCTTTATATCTCTTTGTTTTTTTTGCTATTGACGATTTTTCCCGCTTAAAACGTTTGCCAAGTCCTATGTAGTGAATGCATTTATCACGCAACTTTTGGGAACTACATCCATGCGACGGCTGGAGAGCCGTCTGATGAGAGGGAATCCATCGACCTAATGGTCGTGGACCTTTGCTGTCAGTAAAGTGACGAGCTCGAGCACGGCCCGTCCACGCCTTGAAGCTGTTGGTCCGGGTTGGTGACCAGCTGTGGACAACATTGATGCGGATATAAATATGCGACATAGTTAAGCTTCATTGTTTAATGATAAAATACAGTATGTTTATGAAAAGTAGATAGTACCAACCATCCATGGATTGCTACTTTCCAGGTGCTTGGATGATGCGGTTAAAAATTTCGGCACGTCACTGCTCAGATGATAGATATATAAAGACAAGTTTCTACGTTACACTTATAGTTGGGGCATCGGTATGTGACAAGTTTTTCATGGAACTATTACAATAGGACCATTGTTTCAACCGGAAGACGTCAAGTGCTGGATGTAGTATGGTTTCTTGCTTGTGTCGCTTGATTCCAGGGGTTGCTATCGTCCGTTCATCTAGTGGGGATCATCAAATTCTACGTTTTCCAGTGCGACGTCACCATTCGTCTATCTATGTTCGAATGGTGACGTCTATGGTGGTTTGGTAGAATGGTCTACCATAGAGATTACTGAAAAGTTTCATATTTCTGTAGCTGTAATAATTATGTTAAATCTTAATAATGAATATAAAAGATGGATGGTGCTATAAACTAAACTCCTTACTTCTCTTATTTCACACACAGCTGGCAGCAGCCCATCAGTAGAGTTATTGGGTGACCGAGGCGACGGAGTGGGAGCATGTTTCGGAAGGTCCCTGCCCGCTGCCATTTTGTCGTGCAACTGAGCGAGACGCATGCTCATCTGCCGTCTCTCTTTCTGCTCCCTTTCTCTTTCCCACTTCTTCGCACTATAACTCCTAATAGAGGATGAGCTGCTCTGAACTGAGCTTAGACTTGGACGTCTCGAACCTAGACCAAACATTCAGATAACAGTTAAGTAGGTACCATGGAAATTCGAACCAAATAGAAGTTATGTGCTGATGTTGATGCGATTGCAAAGCTGTTAGTAGTATTTTGCTAGGATTGCTAAAAATGTTGATACAAAACGATGTTACCGTTCTTGCAGTGTAGGTGGAACTTGTTGATAATCAAGTGCTTCATTAAATTAATTTAGCATAAGAATGCCATTCCACGAGGTCTGTGCGACGATGCAAAGATATGCGTGAATTGTGAACCACTAATAGAATGGCATCAATTTCATAGCTTAAACCTTGTGAAAAAGAAATAAAGACATTCTTTCAGTGCACTTTAGAAAGTTCCTCGTTTTACATAGTCCCACATGTCAGGTGAAAGGAAAGCCTTAGAATCTTTCACATTATAAAAATTATTAAACAATGACATATTCTTTTATATTCTTATTAATAAAACAATAGATAGATTAAAGACGTTCAAATTACATTTATGTAAGCATGATAATTTTGATTGAGGCAAGTTGGGCTCAGCCACTGAGTATATTATCAATATTTTAGTCTTGGCTACAGAATTCCATAGGTCAGCGATTGTTTCCAAAGTTTCCTGATGTATTGCAAAAATCAATGGAAAATTAGTTTGAATTATAAAACTTTCGACATTAAGCGCAATAGTTAGAAGTAATCTTTCTTTACAGATTACTGTCATTGTTTTAATTTATCGATACTAAAGACGTGCCGCGAAGCAATTTAGCGTTCCGGTACGATGGCGAGAAGAAACCTATTAGGGGATATGAATTTAATTTACACTGCTATCCTAGTTAACCCACTAATCTCTTGGACTGTGAGCTCTGGTGTTATCGAAGTCAAGGGGTATCTTTATCTTATGTTAGAATAAAAAAACCTTAAAAAATAGCGACAAACATGGAAGGCGGGCATGCCGTGGTGAAATATTATTTTGAAAACATTTGTAATTTGAAATCACTGTATAAAGTAGGACTACTTTTCAAAAATGTTACTAAAACTGATATAAAATATGTAAAAATTGATGTAGGTAGATAAATAATTACCATTCTCATATAAAGTTAAGTTGACAAATCTAAACTGTATAAAAACTATAAGGTACATATTGATAACTGGCAAAATAGTAGAGTTTTTTCAAAAAATGTACATTACCACGTGCCCAAAAAGCATTTTTCATGCAACACACACGTGAAGATAACGAACGGAAAGCTGGAAGCGACGTGCTTTGATCGAAACTGAAGCTTCGGCTCGCCCTAGCATTGCTATAGCAAGTAAATCTTAACCTACATATTATATTGTTTAAAAAAAGCAAGCAATGGCTTTTAAAAACTTTGAGATACTGAAATATTTTCAAAGAATGTTATTTTTTGTTTCATTTATGCCTTGCAGTGATTATTAAAATGAGGGAGTCTTAGTTGTATTTCTTAAGATAATGGTCCCAATATTGTCGGGATGAAATTCCAACTTAATGTGTTGGTAATAAAAAAATTACAATAAGCATGTGTGTAAGTAGTGTATTATGTGAAAACATAAGTGTATCTAACAAGCCAGAAGCCTCAATAGCTAAACAGAATAAGCGATGGACCGAAACCCAAACAGTCATAGGTTTGAACCTCATCTGTTGGACTTCTGCTTGAGTTTGAGTATAAAGTTTGACAAAATAATGATGCATACACGACGGTCCAACTAGCGCCAATGGAAATATTTAGCGTTGGATATCATACATTACCTAATTGGCATTAGGTGTTTCATTCGTTGGTGTTCGCTAATCCGTCCATATCGGACTAACAAGCACAAACAGTGTTGGCGCTCGTTGGACCGTTGGTTACGCACCATAAGGCGTAAGCCGCCTTCAGTTTCTCGACAATACAAAAGCTAATAGACACACAGAAGAGAGAGAGGACTGGCCATCTTGCTCGCGCCACACGAAGAGCGTTATGTGTCCTGCGAACTGCACACCACTGATCAATTCTATCGCACACTTTCAAAGCAGTTCGAAATCAAGCACCTTACTTATTTATTTAAAACTAAGGAAAGTTAACCTATTTAGCTGGCTACCTATTTCAAAGTTGACTATTTATATTAAGTAATACTATGCTTACAGTTTAGAATTGTAAAAAAAATAGCTTTCTCCATTTTCAGATACATTTGAAAAAGTAAGTAGAATGGTGAAGATTATACCAAAATTTGGGTAAATAAAGGACAGAATCAGATAAATAAGTTTTGTTATAATTTTATACGAGTATATCGTTGCAAATAAGCGATTGTAATTTTGCAAGCAGACAAGTTCTGAGGGCCTAGACAAAGTTACATTCCATTAGCGATATCGCTAGTAGAAATGTCGAAAAATGTATGGGATTGACATTAGCTATCGAAATGTCACGTGGTCTAATAAAAACGAATCGACAAGTGCTAGACAAGTGGCATTTTTCACAAGCGTTATCGACAGTTGTCGATTTTATTGATGGAAACCGTAGCGAACGCCAAGACCCTGTAGAAAACGAAAGAAATAGCATTGTTTTGTTAATTTTAGTTGTTTTTTGAATTATTTAGAGATTGTTATTGGCTTCTTGCATTATTATTGAACAATAATAATGATAATTGAATTGATAAATATTGGTAAGAAATGAAATCATTTAATTTTTAATGCTAATAGCTTCACAATAATGCTTATAGATGGCGCTGTATCAATAAAAGTTTTGCGTCAACTATTATTATTTTTTATTGCGTCTAATGTTAAAAGTTAATTATTACAATATATAATTGAAACTATCTTTAGGGAATTATGGGATACTGCTAGGTCTCAGTTCGGGGCGAACCACTAGTATTTAATATAAACACAAATTAGCTTGGACTACGCCGAAATAGTCACAAAGGTCCTATATACAATGATTAATATAAACAATCTTTGGCTATGCACGACAGGAACAAAGGCATGATAGTACCTATTAACTACTCAAAGTATCAATAACAAACATCCAGGGTATTAATGAGGCTCAGCAATAAGCACTACGAAAGAATTCTCTAACATTTTATTTGTCTAGCTGAAATCATAGGTACCTACTTACATATTTGTTTTTAGTACACACAAAAGCACTTTGTTATTTACCAAGAAATATTATTAGTCTGAATATTACGAATCAATAGTTTTTAAGTAAATTAAACTCTACTTTCACACTTAAGAAAAACCACTCAAACCAACATTCAAAATTAGATGCACGAATTTGACGTTTCATTACGAAAGATCATAGACAAAAGTTACTATTTATCGAAAAGACGAATGGAATAGGCGATCGCTAATCACATGTAACTTTGTCTAGCAGTCGAACTTCGCTTTCGTTAAAGCGATTGCGAATTAGGAAATCGAATCGCTTCGAATCGAATGCCACTTGTCTAGCCCCTCAGATTAGCTCCCCTATTAATTTTATTATGTCTATCGATTTTATTATAATATATCTGGATACTTATTTAAAGTCTCTGAAATGTGTACTGTTATTTTTAGCCTCTAGTTTTGTTCACACATTACACATATTAAATGGACCAATAAACGCCAATTTATTTTGATGCTATAAATATTTGTTTTTGAACACTTACGTCTTCACGGAGATAATTCTATCTTTCTTCTTCATCAGCATGGTTATCTAAATCTACTACATGAGTTGTGGTCTTAGCATGCTGTAATACAAAGCTGAGAAGTTAATCCATTCAACACACACATCATTTTGTTAATTTTTTCGTTAATGTTTCATTATGACACTTTGTTCAGAATGATACTTCGCGCATCTTATGCATTAATATCGCACGCACTGTTTTTGGGGCTCTAAATTACTTCTGACCAATGTCGGTTTTGTAAATTGTGGTCAATTAAAATTTTATGTATTTATTTGGTGGACTGGGAATTGATAGGTGATGGTACAGTCGCGTCGTCGCCCGGTGGCCGCTAACACCAACACGCGACATCTAACGCACACGAGCGACGTGGAACAGCATGCGACCCCACGCTGACGCTCCCCAAACGCCCACTAATCAAAACAAACCGCGACATTAGTGCAATTCCACAAACAGATATCCAAGATATTCGCAGTTTTGGATCTTGAGAATCTGTCGACGGTATGGTTCCATCTTTGGGTAGTAATGTCGGTATTCCCCGTATATTAATTTTTACAAAAGTCTAGTCAGGTACTTACCTTAATTTTAATGGTATTTTAAAGTAAATTAAGCAATCCATGACTCTGTCCCATTGATAAGGATTGGAGATTTCACACTAAGGACAAACTTGTTGCTTAATCTAGCATATTTAGCAATTACAGCTGCTTAAATAGGAGTGCAAATGGATACAATTTTAGTGACACGAAAGGGGCAATTGTAAAGCCACAGAAATACCCAATGTAGCCTAAAAGTAAACGATGCTGACTGAAAACTGAACGGTTGATCACCCGGTACACTATTGTCACACCCACTTCTAACACAGGCTTTCCCCTTATTTGGAAGAGAGAGGAGAATATTAGTCGAGTTCAGTTTGGTTAGTGTTATTGACGGATTGATTGGAACAATTAAGTGCAGTTAAACAATTGCTAATGTTAACGCGGATATAGCGAAATACGAGGCGTTGGAGGAGGTAGCGCCGCCCACCGCCGCCCGAACACCGAACCGTGCATATAGGGCGCGCATACATCATCCGGATCACCTTTGGCGGCGCACTTGGGCGGGTGCGCGCCGCCGTCCCTTACGGCCTTCAGGTGGCGCGAGATTAGCAAGATAGCCGCCGTGCGCGCCGCACCTGCGCGCGACGCCGCGCGCCGCGACTCGCGCCGGGACACGCCGTCCGGCTCCAGCGTGCCGCTCGTCATGCCGCTGCGCGACGAGGCGCGGGACGACGCGCGCGTCGCGCTCAGCGTTCCTCCTGCCGACAACCATCCGAATCAGACTATGCTAAGATATGACGATTCAGGAGTTGTGGTCCAACTGCTTTGTGCAACCAGTTGGACTACGGCAGTTGTTCTATTATATTTTTGGTTGGATAGTGAAACATGTTCCACTCCACTACCTCTATATTTGGTGGTACATTCTATTTGGTAGAAATAGCACTATTATATTATATATATGTAAACTTCTTATACTTTTCGTATTTCGAACGAACGAACAAATGAATTGAACGAGTAGCACGAGCGCGAGCATATTAAATCCTTGAGCACAATAGATCAGCGACAGTTGACGTGTCAGAGACTTGACTAGCATAGCCACACCACAAAAATGAAGATATCCAGGGTAAGCACAGGTAACAGCATCGGCACACGCATGTCCGCTGATACTCACCCGTGTCGTTCAGAGAGTACAAGCAGGGCGGCGTGAGCCTCGCGTCGGCCAAGTGTGCCGGGTGGTAGCGCGCCTTCGTGTACAGATGCAGCACGAAGCACAGCAGCCCGGCTAGCACGAAGATGCCCGACGCCACTCCTAACAGCGTCGGCATGTCTGCTGTCAGCAACACCAAGTCTGTAAACGGAGAAACAAAGATGGTTATCCGATCTTAACGATCACCAAAGCATCCGAGCTTTCTTTGAATTTGAAATTGAATTTTTGAATCTTATCAATAAATTAATCTTAAGATATATATGTACATCACATGCTTCAACGGTGAAGGAAAACAAGGCCAGCGTGGTGACCTATAACCCTTCTCTGAGAGGAGACCTGTGCTCAGTAGTCAGGCGTTGATGTAATTGCTAATATCGAGAAAATTTTGGTGGACGAAATTTTGAACAATCAGATTTTGCCAGGTAAATCTTTAAAAGAGATTTCCTCTAAATAGAATTGCAGGAGATTCATGGTCCTTTGCTCATCTGTTTCATATCCTAGGTTGCTTCGGATACCAGATTCAAAACTACATTGGAATTAAACTATTTTGAAAACGGTGAAGTGGTGATAGAAGTCCATAATAATTTGTATCAGGTAATAAAGATATAGGAAGTAGAAGAGACCTTCAGTGCAGAATATTCTCTGCGTGGGCCTGGAGTGGCTGGTGGTGTGGTAGCCGGCGTTGCACTGGCAGTACGCGTTGTGGTTGACCTGCACGCACGACGCGTGCGGGTCGAACGCGTGACATGTCTCCTGGTAGAAGCATTGCTCTCCCAGTTTCTTGGCTGGAAAGGAAACATTCTATATAAAAAAACAGCATTGCAAGAAACTGGAATAAAAATATTTATCAGCGTTTTAATCGGTTTCGACCTTTCGACGCAGCAGTGAACTACTGATCCTTGCAAGATCGTCCCAAAACACGATCTTGTTCTGCTGCTGCCCAGCCTATCGCTAGAAATCGTCTGTCCACCTCATGAGGGTATCCAAACTCAGCTCTGTTCAGTGCAACGTCACTTGATGAACGGAGCTGGTGCACGAATTACAGTTTACTTGCAACCAGCCCGGATAGCATGTGAACTCGCACGGGGAATCCATATATACATGCCCTTTCCTGAATGAAATGTGACAGTCTTTAGGTTTAACGTAACCCAAGCGAAATGGGGTATATAGAGTCACACTGGCAGGAGTTTTCTGGTAATAGTATTTACTTGTTCTGGAGCACAGCTCAGGTACCTACACGTGTAATGCCTCTTGTTACATCTAAACTTGCAAGGGGGATCTAGGTTATGTCCTTTTCTGAATGAAATGTGATGGTCCTTACGTTTAGCGCATCCCGTCGTAACGCCAAGCGAAACAGGGTGCTTGGGGTCGCACTGGCAGGAGCTGGTGCGCGGCTCGCAGTACACGTGCAGCAGGCTCGGGTTGCACGTGAACTCGCACGGGGAGCCCAGGTACATGCCCTTCTCTGAAAAACAAAAATAACACAAAAATGTTACAATAAAACTTGTAGCTAAACTAATCTAATTGCTATACAAGTCATGATTCTAATGATACCCGCGAGATGATCGAAATCTATTCAGACATTTAGAAATTGTGAAGGAATAAAGACACATTAACCCTGAAAACATTGAATTTTTTTTTTGATCAGTCGTAAAAAAAATCTAAAAAGCGTCATATTCCTAACCTAATAAAAGTCGCGAAAAATAGTACATTGTTCTACAAGGGCTGAAAGTGGCCGATTACATACGAGGGTGTCATTTGAGGCACGAGGCGAAGCCGAGGGCCGCGATACACCCGAGTTAGGAATCGCACTTTCTCCCGAGTGATACATAGTGCTTTATACTACACCTACGAGGAAAATAATAGACACATTATTTAATTGAAATTTATATTGAAATTCATAAACCAACCAACCAATACCTTTTTTTGGTTTGGTGTAGAAGCCAATAAGGGGTATGGGTTGAATTTACACTGCTATACCCCTTCCAAGTTAGCCCGCTACCATCTTAGACTGCATCGTCACTTACCATCAGGTGAGATCGCAGTCAAGGGCTATCTTGTCATATAATAAAAAAAAATACAATTATTAAAACTTAGAGTGATATTTTTGTTCGGCAAATTACCAAATAGTTTTTGATTCTGGCGGCGTCATCAAAATATCTTTACTGTCGCTACTAGACATTTTGCGTTTTAAGTAATTTTATAAATTGAAAATTTAGATAAAACAAAAGAAAGCGAATCGCGCGAATTTTTTTTTAATTTTTCAAATAATGTACTCACTAAAGAAAATGCAAGCGGCCAGCAACAATTTGTTTTTTTAACAACAATTTGAATGTGTAAATAACCTTAGACCATAGATAAGTAGACCTAAACAAAGAAATGAAATTATTATATTTACTTAAATAGATTATTAAATAGATTATTAATTAGTTACTATTACTATTTTTATATTTTTAGTTTGTTATTTATTAGATATTTACCTACTAGTTTGAAAATAATAAGTCTATTTGTCGAAAAAGGTCGAAATAGATTTCATTGTTTTTCAAGTTATTACTGAACTGACTTGACCAAAAATTAAAAAAAAAACAGCACGTTAGTAATGGATTTTCATACAGTTTTCAGCCCGCTGAAGCAGGTAAGTAATGAAATTTCATATATTTTGACAGCCCGCAGATTTGTTTCCACGTAATGACGTATTTTCTTTCTCGCTCTTTTGCGATTTGACACAAATCAGAACGTACTTTCCGAGCAGGTGTAGTATAAAAGCTATTTAAACTGTGACTAGGAAGCTTTATTAGCTACAGAAAGTCGCCAAACAAGATTGATTTTATTGCCCCTCATTTTTCCACAGTGTTTTGCTGCGACGATCAGTCATTGTCACCGTCATAAGGTAATCTTCACTGCAGCAAGTTAATTCACCCTGACTCGTCGTGGGATGACCTTGCCAGGGCAGCGAAGGTCACGGAGCGGTACGGCACCGCAGCGAAAACAAATTGCCAGATCGTGTTTGATAAGAAAGGTATTAAGCGGTACTAAGTTAGGTTTAGGTAAATTCAGTTTATTATCTTAACCTGACACAACATTTCATTTCATTTTATTTATTTGTTGCATAAACTGTACTTACTACAGAATAGAATACTTGACTACAGTGATTACCAATGTCGGGCGTGCAACATTCCTACTTACTCGTATTTGATACGTTTCGAATATATCGTTACATAAAAATTCTTTTCAAAAAACCGACTTCAAACGCCACTACAAAGTATAAAAATAATTTTATTTTGTACACGTTTGTTGAAGTCGGGCGGGCTTAAATAGAAACGCGATGCTCGCCCGATTTCAATAAGCGTGTCTTTTATATGTCACTATTAGATAAGCGTCGCGCATCGATTTCATCGTTTCTAGTTAAGCCCGCCCGACTTCAAAATACGTGTACAAAATAAAATTATTTTTATAGTTTGTAGTGGCATAAGTCGGTTTTCTGAAAAGAATTTTTATTTCAAGCTTTTTAGTGTAGCTTGGTCCTGCTTTCTTTTTCCCCTCCCTCCAACGCTACGGTACTAACGTAGTCTTTACTTGGAACCTTCAGTACTTATTAACAATACCCAATTTCTGAGGACCAGGAGCTCCATGATGTAGTCAATGCTTGGTACATACCGTCCATACCGACAATCGAATCAATTCAAAAGCGACAGTTCGTAATTCCTCCAATCCTGTAGCATCAGGATTGAGGAGCTAGAACCTTGAGCTTTATGATGTAGTATATGCTTGGTACCAACAATATTAATTCGTAAGCGACAGTTCTTAAATCCTGACAGTTTAGGTAGGCAGTACCCCTGTAGCATCAGTATTTCAATACTGATGCTGCAGGGGTACTGCATCGTGGAGCTTAAGGTTCTAGCTCTTCAGAGCTAGGACCTTAAGCTCCATGATGTAGACTATGCTTAATATTAACTATATCAATTCGCAAGCGAAAGTTCTAAAATCCTCACAGTTTAGGTAGGCAGTACCCCTGCAGCATCAGTATTGAAGAGGACCTTGAGCTCCACGATGTAGACTATGCTTATTACGTACAATAACAATATTCATGATCAACGGTTCCTAAATCCCTACAATTTAGGTGGGCAGTACCCTACAGCATCAGGATTGAGGAGTAGGACCTGAAGCTCTATGATCTAGTATATGCCAAGCATACCAATTCGTAAATGACAGTTCCTAAAGCCCCATAATTTCGAGGGAAAGTGCCTCTGCAGCATCAGGCTTGATACATAGGATACATAGGTACATACATAGACTAATAAACACATTATCGTCCTTTGCGTGCCACAGTCGGATAAAAAGGTGGGTACACTGTGCAAAAGCGAAATTATCCCCAGCAATAGTATTTTGTCCTTTTGAAACACGAGTTGAAAACGTTTCCGTGTAACAAGCAAAGTTAATTTTCACACACAGAGAGTCGAGAAATAATTACGCCGCTCTCGTTTGGAAAAGCTACGATTACATTCAAATTACATTTGCGAAAATATTGACGCGAAACATCAAGATAAAATCGTCGCAAAAACACCACGAAACACGACGTTCCCTGATTCCCTATTTCGACGACCTCCCTGGCGCAGTGGTGAGCGCTGTGGTTTTATAACTGGGAGGTCTCGAGTTCGATTCCCGGCGGGGGCAATTTGGTAATTCATAATTTCTGAATTGTCTCTGGTCCGGTCTGGTGGGAGGCTTTGGCCGTGGCTAGTTACTCTACCGTCAAAGACGTGCCGCCAAGCGATTTAGCGTTCCGGTACGATGGCATATAGAAACCAATTACACACTGCCATACCGCTTCCAAGTTAGTCCGTTACCATCTTAGACTGTGTCATCACTTACCATCAGGTGAGATTGTAGTGAAGGACTATCTTGTTATCGAATAAACAAAACAAACTATGAAACTTGGGTTTGCTCCTTACCCGCGGTCTATTACTTCATGTGAGATAAAACTATGTAGGTAGTTTGTAAAATCCTCCGCGTATATAAACGGGTAATTCCCGGATTACCCTTAAGAAATACCTCGATATATCTTTGTTTTCTCGGAATTAAAGCATCATTTGTGCTCAGTTGTTGCGTGGTTGAAGGACAAACCAACATACTTTTACATTCATAATATTTATTACGAGTACTTATGAATTAATTGTACCCCAGTTCCATAAATAACGCGATAAACATTTGCCGTCGACACAGAACAAAAAAAAACAAGGGAAGTTTTCGCCGTGACCTTATGAATATAATCTTTTGAAGGGCTTCAGGTACCGCGGCCCTGTCTTTGAAACGCAGTAAGCGTGTTCATTAGTAGAACTAAGTGAAACTTAATATTATCACCTTCAAAGAATTGCTTGATATTTTCCACTACGTAAAACCATGCTCTGATAAATAATTATCAGAGAATATAGATTATAATACACGATGAAATAGTGGTTTTAGAGCCCTGGCGAAGTAAATCGCACTAAGCAGTAGGTATATTGAGTTATATTAAATACTTATTACATTAATCCTCATTTCCTTACTTATATTATAAATGCGAAAGTGTATTTGTTTGTCCTTCAATAACGCTGCAACAGTTATGGATCGACGTGATTTTTGCATGGCTATAGTTGAGGATCTGGAGAGTGACAGTGGTGTGGAGAGTGAACAACTCTCCAGTTGATCACTGGAGAGTGATCTGGAAGTGGAGGTTACTTTTAACCAGGAAAATCAAAGAGTTCCCGCGGGATTTTAAAAACCACGCGGACGAAGTCGCGGGCATCAGCTAGTTGCTAATATATTCAATTGCTTAGCTATTAGGTACCTAGGCCACAGTATCCGCTAACTAATCGATACCAAATAAGTACAGCACCTTTACCTTGATAACCTCTCTATGGTACAAAAACTAACATAGACTCGGAAGTAACCCGCCACGCGATTGGAAATCCATAATGTTTAAAAGCTGGTTAGTAGATAGGAAGATACCTCGATGTACTGACCTTCACGTCAATAACAGTTTTGAGCATCTATTTTTGGAATCTATGGAAGCTATAATATGAAAGGTTTCAATAGACGCTTGTGAGTTGTGAAGAAGGCCCTTAAAAAATTTATGAAGGTAAGGCAAGATGGTGAAAGCTATAAGTGGGCTCAGGTGATTGTTTTCTCAAGAGATATTGAAAAACTTCAGTTGCTATGTATGTTAGGTACTCTGGTTCTAATATTATTATATATTCAAATCGACTTTACCTACCCATGCAAAAAATCACGACGATCCGTAGCTCTGTTGCAGCGTTATTGAAGAACAAACCAACAAACAAACACATTTTCGCATTTATAATATTAGTAAGGATTGTACGACGTACGTAAAGTCAAAATAAATGATATTCAATTGCCTGAATATGACTTACTACTGATATTCAGATATATTCAAAGAGTAATAAACATACACACACACACACACACACACACACACACACACACACACACACACACACACACATACATAAACTTTTGTCTTTATAATGTTAGTGTGATAGTGATGTGACGTGATTTTCTTGTTGGTACGATGGATCGATTTCGTACCAAATAGCAATTGCCAGCCGTGCACTTGACCAACGAGCGGTCGAGTCTCGGTACAGCCTGGCTGGTACGGCTGGTATAACAAAGCAGCGGAAGTGCGGCGGCGGACGGCCGGCGGAAGCTCTCCGCTCTCCGCTGAGGACGCGCTCTTGCCTTGAACAATCTCTCCGCACAATAGACTTCTCTCAAACGGTGAATTTTGCATAATGCCGTTTTTACAATTCTGTTTTACGTTACTTTTATACTTACCGTTTACGTTTTATTTATTAAAAATTTAAAACTCTCTGTGCACTCTGTCCAGAGATAGCATATTTTAAAGTATACCTATCTATCTACTAGCTTAAGCGCGGCTTCGCTCACTTTAAGTGCAGTCTAAGCGAGCTAACTTGGAAGGGGTATAGCAGTGTAAATTCAACCCATACTTCTAAATTCTAATCGGTTTCTACACGCCATCGTGCCGGAACGCTAAATCGTTTGGCGGCACGTCGTTGACGGTACCTAACAGGGACTGTCAACTAGCCACGGCCAAAACCTCCCATCAGAAAAATTGACAGAAAAGGTTAGAATTACTTTGCCATAATCCGCCAACAGAAAAAAATCTGTATGGTCAAACATGCAGTTACAAGCTAAGCACCGCTTACCTTCCCAACCAAGCAAGAGAGGAGGACGAGGTAAGCGGTGCTTAGCTTGTAACTGCACGTTTGACCATAGAGATTTTTTTCTGTTGGCGGATTATAGCAAAATAATTCTAACCTTTTCTTGCTAATCATGAACTTCCGCAAAGTAACGCCTGGTTCTATCCAATAATAACTTAAGATTCATAATGTAAGGTTGTACGAGTTACATTGCCGGTTTATTGAAACGATCAAGCTATACCTACGTAGACATTTCCACTACTGAATAACGGCTTGATCCGCGACTTTATTAATAGTAAAAGCTTCGGCCCGGTTTTATGATCCAATTAAATTGATATACATTTACGGGCGACGCCATTTAATAATTACGGCCGACTTAACAAACGCGTGTTATTTATGAGCAACGCGGAATACGGTGCGCTGTGATTTTATATAACTGATTTTAACACCGTGGAATTAATTTTAACACGATTTTGTCGGATTATACGGGTAGTTGCAAAGCTGACGCACAGAAACTAAAGCTGAGGTGGCAATGGGTTACGCATAATATGGAATTAAAAAACCTCAATCGACGCGAATGAAGCCACGGACATCAGCTAGTATATTATATATTTAGAAAAGTTCTTATTCTATGTTTGTCTTCAGCTTGCTATAAATCTGAGCTAAGTATTGCGAAATTGATTTAGTGCGCTTTTAGAGTAAACTATAAATAATTTAAACATTCAAACTTCAAACGCCACTATAAAGTAGGTATATCAATTGTGCCTATAAAATTTGAAGAGTTCCCTCGATTTCTCCAGGATCCCATCATTAGATCCTGGTCTGATCACTTTGGGACCCCCTTTCAAAAAAAATTAGTGTTTTCCGTGAAGTCGGTTAAAAAGATTTTTCGTGGCTATTAAAGAAATTCGATATTAAAATAATAATATGTATTAGCACAAGAAAGTTTGGCAGGAAAATGAATGTAGGAAGATGCGTGGGCAAAAATCTTATTATTGTGGTACGTATTGGCTTTAGGTTATTTAATGAATTATAGGTAAGTACTTAAAGATTTTTATTATTCCACCTAAAGTTTCACATTTTTTCAATGATGATATTATGTTTAAGCAAACTAAAGGAAAAAAGACTTTGCTTTTTTAAATTAATCAGGCGTTATATTAATTCAAAACAGGCCATGCGAAATTCGAAGTTCGTACTATGCCACACGTTTCTAACTACAACTCTTTGATTATTACTTTTGAACAGATTTAAAAATAAAGTCATCAGCCATCGCTTAGAACAGTATTTTCTAACAAAAGTTCCGCTCCAAACGTTAGCTCAAAACAACCAATGAATGTGTGAGTTCCATATAATTGTTTTCTGTACGTATTAATAATTATGTTTTTGATGGTTATTGTGATGATTTATGACATCTTTTTACAGCACAGTATGCCATTTTTTTTTAATTCTGCGAGCTCATCGTACTAACGCGACGATACTGCGGCTTATTAAAAATGACATGACCACATCGACTATTTCTATTCTAAGCGTACTTCTATGCTATCGGTTATATTTTCGTGATACCTATGTCACATTGAGATACTACGTAATCGTAGGTAAATATTTCACTGACAATTTTAGATTTTAATCTAGGAAATTGAAGGGGGTCGTAAAATATAGAAAAGACAAAGGAAAAAAAAATAAAAACATACATCATACAGTTAGATACATTTCAAATCAAACTATCACACTACAATAAAAAAGCTTTTCCAACTTCTCTGTAGCCATAAAAAATGTAACAGCACCATTAAGTGAACTCGTCTCTATTTAATTGTACATAACTATGCAAACGCGTAAACTAATGTTGTACGTAAAAGATATTCTATGTCAATTCGACAAGGTACAAAATACAATGGCGATGTTTTTGTTATTAAATCAAAGCACGGGGGATGTTAGCTCATTTTCCGACTTGAGACAAGCACCCGTTAAATAAAAGGCTCTTCAATGAAGCGTAGGTACTGTTAAATGGAATTTGCAATGTTGTTTTGTTATTTTGTTTTGTTAAATCTTGTGATCTGTTTTGTTTTGTAGCAATGACTTAACGTCATAATACCTATTGTAGGCACCTTTTGTGCCATATAACGCCCTAGACTAGATCCTATTCTATACACTTCTTACATCTACGACGTTTATACAAATAGATTCGCACGGCTAGGGTCTGGAATGCTCTTCCAAGATCTGTGTTTCCTAACACGTACAATTTGGGTATCTTTAAAACAAGGGTGAATAGGCATCTTCTAGGCAAACGCGTTACACCTTAGACCGCATCATCACTTTCCATCAGGTGTGGTAGTGGTCAAGCGTGTGCCTATAATGTATATAAAAAAAAAAAAGATATTTAGACGCCTAGTGACTGATTTCATCAATGAAATCTAAATCGTAGAAGTCTCTTTACGTAGGAAGTGCAGTGTTGACAGACCCCCCACTAGGTGGACCGACGAAACCAAACGAGTCGCAGGGAGCCACTGGACTCAGGTGGCGCAAGACCGAGGCGTGTGGAGGTCCATGCAAGAGACTTATATCCAGCTGTGGACGTCTATCAGTTACAACGTATAGGTAGGTACAAGGAGTAACTTTGGGCTACATTTTTCCAGGGTATAATTTGAGGAGCTGGCGAACAAAAGGGCGTAATTACGTAATTTTCTCAAACAACTTTTTTCATGAAATCGTGTTCTTATCATACCTCTACATCTATTACGTGCAAAAAAGTCTGTGAAAACGGCCTAAAAGTTGCATCAAAATGGGCTCAAAGTTGACGATTCCGTTCAAAACGTGGTAATTGTAAAATAAAAATCCCGTCTCTCAAATATATTTTTGAATATCAATCAAAAGGGGGTAAATTTCATATTATTCAAGATTACGGAACATGGATTTCAATCAAAACGAAGTAATTAGCATAATTTTGGGGGGAAATTCTTTTATATTACTCTGGCATCCCCGATTTAAATATGGCAATATTTTAGTTTGTTATTTTGTATATCTTTGAAGCCAGTTCCGCGCCAAAAAAAGTTTTAAAATGTCATCTGGAAGTCCTAGCACTGTTTCTGGGCTGAATTCGGGGACTAAAACTACTGAGTAAGCAGTTTGATGAAAACTGGCTTGAAAACCCTGACTTAGTATGGTACGGCGAGGTTTTGGGTGACGTAGAAAACAGTGGTAAAAGTGACGCTAATGAGGACATTGAAGATTGTTGAAAAAGATTCGCATCTTTCTCCACAATCTTCAATGTTGAAGTAGATGTAGAACTAAACGTGTACTATTTTAATAATAATTATATCAGTTTCTATAATTTTTTCATAAAACTATTTTTTTTTAAATTACTAATGTAACAAAAAAATTCTTAAGTTGATTAATTTTTTTTTATTCTAGAACAGACTATTTTTTATTTTTACTCAATCGATGATCAAAATGTGGTAATTGCACATCAGTTTCAATCAAAACGGAATAAGTGAACCGATGGCTAACAAAATGGGTTAATTGAAAACTTGTCTAGTCTGTATTTCGTTAAACATTGAGTTCTGAAAATTAGCCAAAACGTATATAGACTTGAAATTTGAGAGTCATATGAATCCAAAAATCACAACTCTATAGGTGGTCTAGAACCTAGTGTTTTAGTATTTTGCTTCTACTGTAAAATTTAATATCTTGCAATTACCCCTTTTTGTTCGCCAGCTCCTCATTTAAGGTTTCTTCTTAATTTAACATAGAAATATCTTGCATTCCAGAGACAAACATAGACAACTTTTTATCCCAGAAATCAGAGTTGAAAAGCACATAGCGTTAGGTACATAGATATCTAGTTTCCATAATGGAGTCAGTTAGAGCTTCAAAAATAGTTTCCCAGGTAATAAAGTCGCGATAGTACCTACTATATTTCCCTATAAAAAAGGTATATAACTTTAAACTTCTAAATCGTTTATTCTGATGTCAATTTGAAATATCATTACAAATTACAATTTTTCCAAAGAAATACCTACTAAAGGATGCGTCTGTGATCAGAATTTTCAATGTGAAGCAAATACTATTATTATGTTAACAAAGGGAGGAAGGCGTGAACGAGTGCTGAAATTTTAAAAAGTTAGAAAAATTTGGACGTGAAATAAAATGCGACAACAGTTGGCCTTGGCGTGAATTTGGTGGAAACTCTCGTTACGGCGAGCAGCCGTGCGTGCCGCGTCCGCGCTGCAGCCTGGAGAGTGCTTGCGTAACTTTCTGATATTCCAAAAAACTCTAACTTTTTTTTTGGAGATGAAACGGATATCCGGTAACTATCCGGTATTCGGCCTATCCGGCTCGAATTTTAAATCCGAGTACCGTATATTAAACGAGTATTCGGCCGGATACCGGATTTCAAATAAATACGTACGACATAAAGATTGAAGGCACTTTAATCTTTTTGTAACATAGAGAATCGTGAATTTTTAATAAAAGAACAAAAAAGTTTACACTCAAACTGCACTAAGGGCAAATTATGATGAATAAACACCAAACAGTAAAGGGCTAATTTCACACATAAACGAAAGGGCCCGAAATCAGCCGAGTCCACCCGATCGCTACACGAGTAACGATTAACGAGACGATACGTTACACGAGTGTGAGTGTAGCGATTGGGTATGTTCGATTCGACTATGTTCGGCCGGATATTCGGTGGCCGGATATTCGGCTATTCGGCTTTAAGGTTGGCCGAATATTCGGTATCCGGTATCCGGCCAAGCCACTATCCATTTCATCTCTACGTTCTTTTATTAGGGTTCCGTGCCAACGGGAAGGCCTCTAGTGTCCGTCTGTGTGTCAGCGTATCTTATGATCCGTAATAAGTAGACAGTTCATACCGAATGTGTATTTATGATGCCGCTATAACAACAAATACATAATAAAAATAAATAAAAAATTAAAGGATGCCACCGAAATGAAAATTCAGGATTTGATAATTATTTTTTCCTTAACTACAATCCTAATCATAAGCAGTTATTGCCTCGCACATAGGTAACTACACAGGTAACTACCTCTTCTATCTAGAAAATAATATTAGAACTGTATAGTAACGTTCTGCACTACCGATTTCAACAATGCCGCGTAAATTTTGCTGTTGGGAAATCCACCCAAAATAATAACGAAAAAGCCTTGAAGCACAAAGTGCCGCGGCGCGCGGTTTCTCGTGAAAGCGCTGAAATCTTATTTTCGCCGCGATAGCTCGGCTGTGAAAACGGCTCATTCAGAATGGATTATCTCGATGCAGAATGGCCGCCGGTGCCAAACATTTTAGCCTCGGGTCAGTTGACAATGCAATTTTTCATTTTAATTGGTCCGACATCTCTGAATGCAGTTTGTTGTGAAAAAAACTAACTTTTGAAATGCCATTTGAGAAAGCACAATACTAATTCGACCGTAGCAATTAACAGTGTCGGATCTACATTTTGGCGATTTTCGTTTTGTTGCATTAAGGGTCTTAGAATGGGGATAGCAATGCCCCCACCAATTGTGAAACTTTTGGAATCAACCAACCATCTTTGGTTTTTGCAAGTGCAAGGGTTGGATATGTTGACTGTTTTTCACTTTTCACATATTTGAAGCTTTGAGCGGCCGTGCCCTGGAGTAGTGGTTTTTCACATGCGACTATGTTAATTGCTACGGTCGAATTGTAAACTAGGTTTTGACTTTGATCGTGTTGTGTTTGGTTATTAAAATCCTTCGGGAATCCTTTGTTTTTCGGGATAAAGAGTGACCTATAAATGTCACTCCATTTTTTTCCGTGATCAAACTCAAAAATATTTATTTCATGTAGGTCAACTTGTGGCTCTTATGGCAAGTCGAGAATCTACCACCGGCTCGGAATGCTGATTCTGCTGAGAAGAGCTGGCAAGAAACTCAGCAGTTGTTCTTTTCAAAACAAAAAAATTGTTACAATATGTACCTACTTAGCTTAGGTAATATCTATCTTGTGGACAGCTGAACTAAAGCAGAATGGTTCCAAGCATCTTTGTCATTAAGGAATTATTAACTGTGTAATAAACTATTAATATTAGATATTAAAGGTATTTTTACACAATGTTTTTTATGTAAAATCTACCAATTCTTTCGGAATTCAAGTAATAACTCGATCTATATGTCACTCGCAATATATTTTTTTAATTGGAACGAAGTTCCTTATCGCGCGTTGTGAAAGGGGGCTAAACGGAAAAAATTCTTACGAAAAGTTGTCACGACACTTTTTGCTATAGGCGTCGCATGTTTCTCTGTCTGTCTCTCTCTCTCTTATAGAAAGCAAGCCAGATATTTTCATTTCTATTTCGCATTGAACTTCGTTCCATCCGGGTGTCCCTTGACACCTCTCAAGTTTTTTTTTTTCAACTACTAATATCCGTACAAAATATCACTTCAATCGGTTGCTCCGTTGCTGCGTAATTGATGGACGAATCAACAAACAAACAATATTGATGAGGATATACCAGGCAAGCGCGTACCACCATATACTGCATCTTCACGATTACTATACTACTATACTACACGATTACGATACTAGATTTGTATAATTCTTTAATGAAACAATATTTTATAGTACTATGTTTTCTATGCTATCTAACTCTTTTTTAAAAATATGTCACTACAATTCGAAGAAGTTCGACCAATTAAAACGGAATTGCATCGTTAAACGAGCCACTGTGCACTGGCATAAATACTCGTACCAGTACCTACCTAACTCTTTGAAACTATATTTTGTTGTATCAACTAAGATTTTTCTAGTAGGTATACATACGCAACATTTAAAATTTGAATGGATGTAATTACTCGGCCAGTTACATTTTACTTACATTGACTATAGTTTGAGTAACTCGTAAACGTACTATTTTTTTATGGAGTCTAAGATGGTATCGGGATAACTTGGAAGGGGTATGGCAGTGTACTTTCAACCCATACCCCTAATCGGTTTCTGTCTTTGGCGGTGGTAACTAGCCACGGCCAAAGCCTCCCACCAGAAACCTTACCACTATCCTTACTAATATCAATAATAGTGTAATATTTCCGTTGCTGCGTGATTGAAGGACAAACCAACAAGGTTTGTCCGTCAATCACGCTACGCAACTAATCGAGATGCTTTTTTGCATGGGTATAGTTGGGTACCTGGAGAGAGATATAATGGTTCCCGCGGGACTTTAGATACCTAATTTCACGCGGACGAAGTCGCAGGCATCAGCTAGTAATAATAAAATTTATCTAGCCTCTGCTCGCGGCTTCACTCACGTTAAGTTTGATTTTTCAAATCCTTATTTATCCCCTTAGGGGTCAAATTTTCAAAAATCCTTTCGTAGCGGATGCCTATTTCATAACAGCTATTAGCACGATCTGTCCAGTGGTTTGAGCTGTGCGTTGATAGATCAGTCATTCAGTCAGTCAGTCAGTGTAGTGTGATATGAGGCAAAAGCACGATCGGTCAAGTTCGCAGCGGCCTACGGAAGCATATATCATGTAGTGATGACACAGGCCATACAATATCAACTAGAACATCGCTGGACGCCATAAATCAAGAATTAAATATTGCACTGTAGGTTGGCTGACATAAATAATCATTTTCTCACGACCCAATTTTGAAGACTAGCCAACTATTAGGAGATGATATTGCAAAGTGTGCAAACACAGGTGTAGACTCTATTCCCTAACTCTCATAGTCAGATCAGAATGAAACAAAAGGCAATCCGAAACGACCTGGAGAGATATCAAGTGACCAACAAATTCCTGAAAAGCCGGCAACGCATTGTTGGTGCCTTGGGTGCTACATACTGTTAGCCTCATGTTTAAAATTGATTACGAAATATTAAAATAGTAAGGATATACAACTATAATGTATTGAAGGTAGGGTCATATTTAAATTGATCTTTTGTTATTTGAAGGTAGTTTGATAAAATCGCTATTAAACATTGTTGCTGTGCGGCGCAGGTGCGGCGCAGGTGCGGCGCAGGTGTTCGTCTGTCGCGCCGGACTGGCGCCGGCCGTCGGATATAAATAGGCGGGTTTGACGTTGCGAATTCAGTCTCTTCCAGAGACTCATACGGCTATTGGATGCTCTCGCGTCTAGGTCGTTGTGTTTGATTAAGGGATTGCGATAGCAATCGCGCCCTAATCGAATAAATATTGCCGGAGGTTAAGATTAGTGTAATCGATTAAATTATATTTTTGATAATTACCCACGCGTGCAGATGGTGGTTTTGTCTGACGTGTTGTGGTTAAATTGATTAGATGTGAGGTCAGGGGCCGTTATAAGGGGCGGATGGAGACGGCTGTAGGTAGGGTTTCAGCGTTTTAAGAGATCAGATCTCTTAAGGCGTGATTAGGTTTAGGCACTGATGATTCCCACTTCTGGACTGTGTGTGTGTGTAGTTGTGTAGTGTTGTCCCTTTTAATATGTTCATGGACGGCGATAATCACTTAACATCAGGTGATCCGCCTGCTCGATTGCTCGCTAAAAGTATAAAAAAAGTGAATACCTGCGCCTTTATTCGTGCGTGCTCTTCGAGACAGGAATTTCGTGTACCAATGCCAATAATCCTCATTTTCTACACTACTATTAGGAATTTCCTATAAAGAGGAAAGATTTGTATTTTTGTGTGCATGTTTGTAATGAATAAACTCAAAAACTACTGTGCCGATTTCAAAAATTCTTTCACCTTTGGAAAGCTATATTCACCCTGATTCAACATAGGCTATATTTAATCTTATGTCCACCCGTGCGAAGCCGGGACGGACCGCTAGTTTTTAATAAAAAGAATATTAGCCAAGCTGAAGTTGACTAATAGCCCCTCCAAATAAGCGGAAAGCTTGTGCTAGGAATCTTTTTTAAATATAAAAATATGAAGGATTACAATTGTATTTTTAACCGACTTCCAAAAAGCAAGAGGTTGTCAATTCGGCCGGTATCTTTTTTTTTTTTCTATGTATGTCCACCGATTACTCCGGGATTTATGGACCGATTCGCCCGATTTTTCTTTCGTTGCCCGCCCGGCTTCAACAAACGTGTACAAACTAAAATTATTTTTATACTTCGCAGTGGCGTAAGAAGTCGGTTTCTTGAAAAGAATTTTTATTGCAATAAAAACATTTCTACATTTTTTTTATTTGCGGTACTTTTGAACTGAAGCAGCGATTAATGTCGTGTACTAAGGCTCCAACTATAAAGTGTGTCAAAGCATTTAATAAAACCACTAAGTGAGGGACTGTTCAGTGTTCAGCTACGAGTTGAAATGGGACGCGGCGAGGCCGAGTGACCGTGTCTTTATTTGCCCTCGGAAGCGACTCACTTCCTCACCCTTGATAGTTATAACCTTACAACACGACAGTATAGTAGCCTAACTACTAACCGAGTGATCGCGAAGCAAGTTCTACTTTTAATCAATAAAATAAAGCAACCATTACTTTGAAAAATATAACCCGATACCGCTTTTTTAATCCCTCACGGAATAAGTATAATACCCGTTATTATAAGTTTCACGTATGTAATATATCTGTGTATTTGTGTACCTGTGAATCGGTGTGTCGGTGTATATTGACCATCTGGGAAGTATACAATTTGTAACGAAAAAAGAATTTTCCAAATCGGTTCAGGCGTCTTCGAGTAATCGGAGAACAAACATGAAAAATTAAAAAAATAAGATTCCGACGAATTGAGAACCTCCTTCTATTTTGGAAGTCGGTTAAAAAGACGCCGGAACCACGTCGGGAATCGGGATATGATGTACCTATGCAATTTTCTATACACGTTTGGTCGATCCGTTGCCGCACGATCGAAGCAAATGTTAACAAACGTACAAACAAACTCGCTTCCTCATATATTTTATAATAAACTAGTGAAGAAGGGGTAGTAGAGTTATTTTATGATTGACTAACTGATGTCCGCGACTTCGTTCGCGTGGATTGGGATTTTTTAATTCCCGCTGGAACTCTCTTTTTTCCGGGATAAAAAGTAGCCTATGAATTATGCCAGACTATACCTAATGTATCTCTGCATATATGTATATAATGCAACCATCCATCTATACATCCAAACTTACGCATTTATAATATTAGTAGGATTCATCCATATATTTTTTTAAGGAATATTAGCCAAGCTAAAGTTGACTTATATTCTTCTCATCTCTTCCTTCCAAATAAGCGGAAAGTTTGTGCTAGGAGTGGGTACGACAATAGTACAACGGGTAGGCTCGAACTTGCGACCTTTCAGCTTTCAGTCCGCACCTTTAACCGTTACTGAGGCTATTAGCAGGATAGTAGGATTAAAAATACTTTACATAATATTTTAATTAAAACAATATATAAAGCCTCAAATATGCCGAACAACTCTTGGAGTGGGGCCATTAGTACTTACTAGACTAATCCATTTGTCGGAATCTGTAACATGCGGTTACCTAATGAGTTTGTCTTAACCGTGCTAACACGATAACTGCCTCGTTATTCCACTGGTTAGCATGTTTGACTGCGGATAACAAGGTATTGGATTTCCCGGAATCCCGGGTTGAGCCAAAAAATGTATAGGAGTTTTCTTTCAACAAATTCTAATTCTAAGTACTAGCACAGAATACCTAATAGTACCTAAAGGTACAGAAGACCGCAAAATGATTTAAATAAATAGCGACTCTTGTAACCACACAATAGAGTGCAATTCAGGTTGACACAGCACTACTTACCTACCGTCTTATTCACCTAGGCTTTTCTCTCTTACTATCACGTAACTCTTATCTCTTCGCACTCTCTGAATTTAGGCTCTTCTCGGCAGGAAGGGCATTCCGAACCAGTGGTAGATTCATCGACGATTCAAAAGTACTTGTAAAAGTTTATTTGAATAAAAAATATTTCTATTCTATTCTATTCATGTACCTAGGTACTTGTAGCACCGTAGTTTATTGCGGAGTGCGCCAGGTCTGAACTGAGAAGTTGGTAGTGTGTCGGGAAAGCACGTAAGAACCTGCGCCTGCGCCGGTCGTGGCGGATTTTAGTACCTTTGTACTATGAGAGTGAGGGAATAGAGACTGCACCTGTGTTTGCGCACACTCGTGGACTATATTATCTCCGGCGCAGATAGTAATTAGCCACTGTGGCGCTATCGGTCGGGAGGGAATTATTATAATTTTAATCTGTGATTTTTACCTTATTTAATCATTGAATAATTGTACATAACTATGTATTTTTTTAGTGTCCAGGCGTCTTCGAGTAATAGGGGAACATACATAAAAACAAGGTTCCGACGAATTGAGAACCTCCTCCGTTTTTGGAAGTCGGTTAATAAATGATTCTAACTCGATAACTGAAGTGACGTCATAGCCTGTAGCAGTGAGGAAGCGACCGCTTTCGAGGACATCAAACATGGCCGCCCTAATCTCGACCCCAATGACGCCGTATTTCCCATTCTAATGGATGGTGTTACAAACGGTTAGAATAGCCATTTGCTACCTTACCGGCTTTGACGATGTTGTGTGACGTTTTGGGGTTATAAACTGTTAGTGCTAAATTCATTCAGTTGAGGCACAAGGATTTCCAAGTTGACACAATAATATTTTTGTCACTTGGCATAACGTAATACAAAAGTCGGATTTAATGTTAAATCATTTTCTCCTATTTTACCTTTGGACTTGTGACATCACATTGTGACATGTGGAAATTGTGTAAAAATCACTAGCAAACCAAATAAATAAATAAATAAATCACTGCGGCTTACTTTTCAGGAAACCGCACTGAAATTTCAAACACGCAACTCTAAAAGTTTGTGTGTGTGTGTGTGTTTGTGCGTGTGTGTGTTTGTTACTCCTTCACACCACAACGAATGAATCGATTTGGCTATTTGGAATGTAGATAGCTCACACCTAGGGATTAACACATATTATCCCGGAAAATTAAAGAGTTCCCGCATGTGGTATGGTATAAAGTTTAGACAATATTCCACCACGGAGAAAGGTTTAGACTCTAAACCCTTCTCCTGAGAGGACATACGTACCCAGAAGACGGGAAGTGGCGGTGGGTGGGATTACTACTACGTATATCTACGTATACATACGTATACCTACCTATTTAGATTGGTTACCAGTTATACTTGGAAAATATAAAATATCAACGAAGAACACTTGTTTGCTTACGAGGTCCGGCAAAACTTTGATAAAGTTAAATTAAACAAAAACATAATATAACTTGACTTGTTTTATCTTTTACATCGCCGTGTTCTCAAATACACGGGCTTGTTGGAAAACTAAATAATACTTGGGTATTTCTTATTTTGCAGAAATGTTTTATTTATATGAGGCAAACAAGCTTTGCAATTAAGTGGGTACAAGTTACATTTTTATATTTTTTGTTTGAAATCTAAACAGCAGTTGTTTACGCATGATTAGTTTAAAATACTGCATGCTGAGTTCACATAATTTTTAAGGCTAACTTTTAATGGTCGGGAGCGGGAGATTTCTAAAACGCATTATATAGGTACCATAGTAACAAACAGCCTCCCTATTCCTTCTGCCCCTATTAGAAGTTAGCACATTTATTTCTAAAGGTGGTTTTTTTCAGGTTCAATATTTTACGATCAACTATTTTACAATCGTCGACTAGTGTCAAAATGTCAACGTCGCGTCGGTTTTTACTGTGCGATATCAAAATACGTCAGTTTTTACATGGCGATGGTGAAATAAGGCATTATAGTCGCATATTTGATACGTTATAGATTACAAAGCCGGGAATTGGACATTTGGGGATTGAACGTCCCAGAAATAGAAACATAGTGGACATTCTGTGAATTGGACCTTCCAGGCCGTAAGGATTTCTGCTTGGGTGCCCTGAGAGCACCTTAAGTCTCGGATGTATGTAGAAACTTTACGTCTACCGAAAACTATATAAACTCGTAGTAAAGGTCAATAAGTTAAGCCCTTGTCCTCAATAAAAACACGATATCTGGACAAAGTCTAGTAGCGTAGTACAATCGATATGTGATTTTGGCGCTGTGCCATCAGCCAACAAACAATGTTCCAATAATGCCTAATGAAAACCAGATACTGAAAGTTTGGTAACGATTCCGTGCATCTAATAAGACTTTTTTATGTAACGTTAACCTTCGTTCTATTATTAAGCTCATCTGTTACTTCACGTTATGAAAAAAAAAAAAAAACGGGAGGTACCATTTTATAAAATCGCTCATTTGCTGCAATAATCTCTGATAGTGATTATTTTTTACGGTAAGTGACGATGCAGTCTAAGATTGTAGCAGGCAAAGTTGGAAGGGGTTTGGCAATGTACATTCAACCTATACCCCGAATCGCTTTCTACACGTTATCGTGCCGGAACGGTAAATCGCTTGGCGGCACGTCTTATGACGATAGGGTGGTAACTAGCTACGGCCAAACCCTCCCACCAGGCAACATAATGATAGTGATTGTAACTAGTAAGAGAAAACGGCCTATAACCCTTCTCTAAGGTTGCTAATGATGATGACTTGGTATTTGGTTCTTTTTTTGAAAAAGTTTGACAGAAAAAACCCAATAACACTTTTTTTTGTCAGACTCGGGGTTTGAACCCCATCAGGTCGTCCAACCAACTAAACCACTACACCAAACAGGTAGTAAACTAAAAATACACTTCGGTTATGCCATTATAGCTATAACCTCCAATTTCGAAGCAATTTTCTCGCAGTTTAAATTTTCAGTTGGGAATTTTCTTTTACGTTTTATTCCAACAGTAATGCGGTAAAGTCAAGAGGCCCGCTGCAAAGTAACGAGAGCTTGTTCTCTAAACTCGCTCCATACGAGAGGTCACGGCACTCGTTCTACTGCATACAACTAACTACCTATTCACCATTAACAGCCCATTTCTCGAACGCTATTCATATATCACTAGTCAAGATCACTAGTGATGACTTATGGATCCAAAATATGATAGCTAATTCTTCTTCTCTCTTTCACGTTTGCTCCAGCTTATATTAGGGTCCGCTTTCTTTCTAAGTCTTTTTTTATATAACTCGTTCTCCTGCATACAACTAACTAGCAGCCCATTTCTCGAACGCCATTCATATCACTAGTGATGACTTATGGATCTACAATATGAAAGCTAATTCTTCTTCTCTTTTTCGCGTTTGCTCCAGCCTAGGATATCAGAGTTCGCTTTCTTTCTAAGTCTTTTCTTTAGATATGAAATAGTTGATGCCCGCGGCTTCGCTCGCATGGGTTTAGTTTTTAAAAATCCCGCGGGAACTCTTTGATTTTCCGGGATAAAAATGAACTTATTTTACTCTCCCGGTTCTCAAGTATACCCATTACCCGTGCAACAAAATCGCGTCGATCCATTGCTTTGTTGCGACGCGATTGAAGGACAAATCCACAAACAAACACACTTTCATATTAGTAAGGATAGCGTGCAAACGAGCAGCCGGGTCACCCGATGTTAAGTGATTACCGCCGCCGGAAAGAAATATCTGGCACAGAGGATGGTCGACTCTTCCAGTTTGCGCGGTCTAAAAAATCCACTCTTCGAAGACCATTGGTATTTGGTACGTGCATCTGCTTGGACGATGTTAACCCAGCGTTTTTTCGGCCGACCTTGGGTCCGCTGGCCAGGGACGGACATTTGTGACCCACATAGCTCCGAGGACGGTGCAGTATGTGGCCGAACTAACACAAAACACATTCGCTTATTATGGACCTCAGATTATTATGGAGGTTCAGGGTCAATTAGCGGGAGACGGAGATGTTTCGATAATAATAATTCCGCATAGAAAAAAGTTTTGTGCCAAGTCCATTCAGTATAAAAATGTTTCATACGTAACGGATAAATATTAATTAATAGTAATATATTAATTAACACCATAATATTATGATATCAGTCACAGGAAAATGTGGAATAATTATTATTGCGTTGTTTATTTCCAAGGCCTATTATCTACATAACTATGTACTAATAAGCTATAATGTGTATGTACATAATAGGCATGGCGGTCAAAATCCACTCAAAAATGGCCCCACTTCAATCCAAAACGACGTACCTATGATTCAAAATACGAATCACTTTCGAGGTTACAGATAGACATGCTTGGTGATTCGTTCAAAAGAACGAAAGCAGGGATTGGTTCGCGCGCGTGCTGCTATGTTTGCTATGACAGCTGAGTCATTGGACGATGTTATGAAAATTTGACGTGCAAGAAAAATGTCCAACTGTTGACGTGCTATTTTTGTTTTTAATCCCGCCTCCAACGGCTCAATTTTAATCTCCACCCACTTTGGCACAATTTTTGTTGGGGTCATTTTTTTAACGCAGTTAGACTTCCTTACTTATTATTTCGTATATGGAACCCTATATTGCGCGTGGCTTGACACGCATTTGGCCGTTCATTTATTCTATAGTATTCTGTGAGCTCACCGGATATGTTGATCTTGGCGTCATCGTAGTAGTCGAAGCTGTGGTCGTCCTCCTCGTCGGGTGCGAGCGGCTCGTGCGCCTCGCGGCGGTGCGTCGCGTTGTCCGCCGCGACGGTCGCAGGCTGGCCGCGCGTGTCGCGGCGGTGGGTCGCGTTGGGCGCCGCGCTCACCACCAGCGCGCACACCACCAGCGCGGCCACTTCCATGCCGACATCACCGCGCCACGGCGAACACACTCCGACGCGCTGTTGTGCAAAACCGATTCTGTTACTATCTATCTTATTTTTTACCTATTAATACTAATATTAATATATGAAAGTTTGGATGAGTGGATATTTGTTACTTCTTCACGCCACTATTACTGAACTAATTTGGCTGAAATTTGGAATGGAGATAGATTATAACGAGAATTAACACAAACGTTACATTTTATCTCGGAAAATGAGAGTGAAATAAAGAGTTTTCGGGGAAATCAAAAATGTTTTACTCCTCGCGGAGGAAGTCCCAGGCATCTTCAATTTTTGTTATGATAGAACTACAGTTTTTTCATGTTATACAACTTGGTAGAAACGATTGTGACAAGAGCAAACAAAAAGGAAGGCTGGGGAAAAAATTTAAGATTGCGTACCGCCTAAGGAATATAATATTCTCTACCGGTACCGTCGCACAGCACAGAATACAATTTTTTTTAATTTATCAAAAAAAAAAAATCAATGCGGTGACTCCGATGAGGTTTTACATATATTTACCTAATTTAGTTTTCATTTTAGTGTTACTTTAGTTTTAATTCATATTTTAGTGTAAATTAGAATAAATAAAAAAACCTAAACCTAAATGGTTTAAATTATGTAATTACAAAAAAAAACTGTCAAAAATATTAGTACTGGTGCCTGCGCCCGGATAGTAAAATACCAACAATGTACCTACTCCGGATTTCTGAATTTATTGGCTTACCAAAAAAAAAAAAGTGTAAATCGTCCTTGAGTAATTCGTATTCAGCAGTGAGACGCTGTCCACCGAAAATACAATTTACTTTTATTTGTTCACTCCAAAACACACTTTATGGGGTTTAGGGTTTGTCGTAATATACTTTACTCTGAAAATTGATGGTTGTATGGAGCTGAGCTTTAGGGCCTGTGCAGATATAATGCCCGAAAGAAATGTATCCAACATTAAAAAAAAATACAGTAAAAATATACGAGAAGTGTTTCGTTTTTGTATTGGCAAGGGCAAAAACGCCGAAAAAAACACGCTTCGAGTAGGGAGCCCCTTTAATTTTTTTTTTAATTGCAGTTGATAAAGCAGCAACAGAAATTCACATTCTCTGTACTCTCTATCTATTACGGTTCATAAGCTACAGCTCGCTGACAGACAGACGGACGGACGGACAGCGAAGGCTTAGTAATAGGGTGATGTTGGTTACCCTTCGGGTACGATACTAAAATATATACGCGCCTGAATACGCGCAAAAACAAGGCAGCATAGCTAGTATATTGCCCGATGAGGGTGGCATGTTCATAGAACAAACCCTCTACAAATATTTGAGATTTAAAAAAAAATAGCTAGTATATTACTAAGTAGGAAAATCTACGTGCTATCTCACTCGACACAATAAATTGCCAACATTCCATTGTAGAACAAAGTATGTAACACGTACTAGAATATTTCTATTGTTGCGATTAAAAAATAACAGTGTGTAAAAACACTTCGGCTTTTGTAACAACCTGTTGAACAACATCAGACGCTCAGGAATCATTAGGGGCAACTCTCACCAACGGAGTGGTGGCGGGAGTTCCAAAAAAAACTTATATTCGGTGTTCTCATCGGAGTATTAAGACATGACAAATAAAACAGGAGCTGTATGCAAAAATATATGGGCATCCATTTCTAGATATTAACCTAAGTAAAAAAAAGGATTATATTTTTAACCGACTTCCAAAAAGGAGGAGGTTATCAATTCGGCCGGTATATATATATTTTTTTTCTATGTATGCCCACCGATTACTCCGAAGTTTCTGGACCGATTTACGAGATTTTTTTTTAATCGACAGAAGCTCGCGAAATGGTCCCATAAAAATTTTTACCTTCAACTCCTCAAGCCTGATGCTACAGGGGTATTTCCCCCCTAAATTATGGGACTTTAGGGACCGTCGTTTACGAATTGGTATGCTTGGCCTAAGCATATACTAAATCATAGAGCTCCAGGTCCTACTCTTCAATCCTGCAGGGTACTGCCCATCTAAATTATAGGGATGTAGGAACTGCTAATCATGAATTGTTATTGTATGTGATAAGCATATACTACACCATCGAGGTCTAGGTTCTAGCTCCTCAATCCTGATGCTGCAGGGTACTGCCCACCTAAATTGTAGAGATTTAGGAACTGCTAATCATGAATTGTTATTATATGTAATAAGCATATACTACTCCCCCCCCCACTACTACTACACTACACTACACTACACTACTTACACTACTTACTATAGGTTCTAGCCCCTCAATCCTGATGCTGCAGGGTACTGCCCACTTAAACTGTGAGGATTTAGGAACTTTCGCTTGCGAATTGATATTGTTAGTATCAAGCATATTCTACATCGTGGAATTCAAGGTCCTCGCTCTTCAATACTGATGCTGCAGGGTACTGCCTACCTAAACTGTGAGGACTTAGGAACTGTCGTTTACGAATTGATATTGTTGGTACCAAGCATATACTACATCATAATGCTCAAGGTTCTAGCTCCTCAATCCTGATGCTGCAGAGTTGGAGGAATTACGAACTGATGCTTTCGAATTGATATTGTTGGTACCAACCATGGACTACATCATGGAGCTCCTAGTCCTAGCTCTTGTGTATTGTTAATAAGTACTGTAGGTACCAAGTGTAGAACTACATTAGTACCGTAGCATTGGAGGGAGGGGAGAAAAAGAGCAAGAACAAGCTACACTAAAAAGCTTAAAATAAAAATTCTTTTCAAAAAACCGACTTCAAACGCCACTACATAGTATAAAAATAATTTTATTTTGTACACGTTTGTTGAAGTCGGGCCGGCTTAACTAGAAACGATGAAATCGATGCGCGATCTTATTGTGACATATAAGAATCACGTTTATTGAAATCGGGCGAGCATCGCGTATCGGTTTCATCGTTTCTATTTAAGCCGCCCGACTTCAACAAACGTGTACAAAATAAAATTATTTTTATACTATGTAGTGGCGTTTGAAGTCGGTTTTTTGAAAATAATTTTTATGTATATTACTGTCTACTAGATTTTTCCCGCGACTTCGTCATTAGGTTTTTAAAGTCCGTCGGGAACCCTTTGTTTTACCGGGATAAAAAATAATCTATGAAGTCCTTCGGCTTTTTAAATTAACGTTTGGTATGAAAAAAAAAATCTTAACTAGTCTAGAAAATATAGAGCTTTTTTCCTGTAAGATAAAGAGAGCGCTACTCAATTATGACGTCTTAAGCGAGTAGCTACATACAAGTACACTCTCATAGTAAATTTCGTTTTAGAAAGAGTTTCGTTTTACAGTCGCATGTCATATCTAATTTTTCGTATTCGGAATACAGTTTTTAAAATATTTTCTTAAACTACGAAAAAAAAGAAGGTTCTCAATTCGTCGCGTATATATATTTTTTTATTTATATGCTTAGTCTTTTAGTTTGCTACAGAAATATTGCGTGCCGCCTTTACAAAAAAATTATAACGTAGTAAAATAATAGAAATATAGTTTTATGAACATGGCAGCTAATTGCCGTTAAATTAAAATAGTTGTTAACTTTTTTCGTACAATACAAACACGCAACAATGCCCACGGAGAACACTAATTTAATTAGAACTACCTCCAATTTTATATACGTTTAAATGAAGTTGAATGACATATTATTGACATACATATTTAGAGCAAATACGTATTTTTTCGTAAAATTGAAATTGCCTTGAAATAGAAAAATAATTTTACTGTAATAATTTTGGCAAAACGCTCAATTAAATGAAATATAACTTGTTTTAATTATTAAGGAAATTAGCGGGAGAAAATATAATAATTATTATTATCTTTTAAAGTTTTAATGGCTTATACCCATTGACCTCTTTATTTAATCTGTGAATTGTGATTAACTCTGGACTTGCTGTCCTTATAAATATGATAGCCTAAATTATGGATCAATTTGAAGCGCCACTTTTGACATACGGGTGTCTCTGGAACTAATAATATTGCAAATGGCGCACCGAGCTTTATAATTAATCTATGAAATCATACAACAACAACAATGAAATCATAGATTAATTATAGAGCCGATTTGGCTGAAATTTGACACAGAGATAGATTATGGTCTGGAATAAGACTATAATCTATCTCTAATCAGAACTACGGATCGACGTGATTTTTTGTACGGATATAGTTGAGGCCCTATAGAATGACATAGGCTGCTGTTTATCCCGAGAAATAAGAGATTTCCCGTGGGAGTTAGTAAATTGTACTCCACGCGAGCGAAGTCGCGGGCATCAACTAGTCTATATATATAAAATTCAAAGTCCTGACTGACTGACTGACTGAGATATCAACGCACAGCATAAACTACTGAAGTTAGAAACTTGAAATTTTTACAGTTGGTTCCTTTTATGACGTAGGCGCACACTAAGAAAGGATTATTGGAAATTCCACTCCTAATGGGTTTAAATAGGGGATGGAAGTTTATATGAAACTCTGTCATTTTTCAAGCTGTTTCCATCAAAGTTGGTATTTGAGCTTTCAGTTAAAAATAAAGAAGTACGTGTGTCACAGTTTTTGAAAATTCCACCCCAAAATCTAATTCCACGCGGACGAAGTCGCGGGGGCAAAAGCTAGTTATTAATAAAAATGACATGATCCCCTGTAATGTAGGTGGTTTGAGGAAACACGTGTGATTGCACGTGTTCATGTATTCATACGTTCTCTGCGACTGTACACCAGGGAGCAGGGACTATCTACATATTTGTTTTGTTCAGTTTCGCTGCGGGTTTTAGAATATTTGCTCGGACACTGGATGTTTACTATCCCGGGACTAAGTAGAAATATTTGTTTTACTTAACACTCGAAGCTTAACACTGGTAAACTGGAATAGAAAACATGAAGTTCTACAAAATACTCGTATGAAACGCTGATTATTTATTTAATTTTGGCTTTAAGATATTTTGATGTTTTTTATTGGAACAAAGTTCCTTATCGCGCGTTGTGAAAGGGGGCTAGACGGAAAAAATTCTTACGAAAAGTTGTCACGACACTTTTTGCTATCGGCGTCGCATGTTTCTCTGTCTGTCTCTCTCTCTCTTATAGAAAGCAAGCCAGATATTTTCATTTCTATTTCGCATTGAACTTCGTTCCATCCGGGTGTCCCTTGACACCTCTCAAGTTTTTTTTTTATTTGCATAATAAATCTATATTAACAATAAAATTTTGAAATTTTTTACCTCGCTGTATAGAGATGCATTTGAAAATAGTTACAAAACGTATCATGAAAGTTATTTTAAAGGATATGACGTCACGGAGCTTTTCCTCTTTACGACGAAACTGTGCCTAACCCTCATCCTCATAAAAGGTTGAGCGGTTATTTAAATAACAAATTTTATCCTAACTTTGCCAATTTACTAAACCCGTGCTGACCTACAAATAAAAATATGGCATCATTGTGGAATAACTTTATTATACCTATAACTAGCTTTTGCACGCGAATTCTTCCGCGTGGTAACTCCACGCGGTTTTAAAAATCTCATCATTAATCTGCTGCTTGCAAATTGCCAACCAAATGCAAACCGGCCTGCAGTTCGCACTATATGTTCGTACGAGAACTGCACGCAGAATTTGTCGACTGCAGCCCAAACCGAGTGTGTATAAACAGCTGAGCTGAAATAGAAATAGAAATAGAAATAATAAAAGTAATTAAAACAGCTGTTTCATAAGTGTTATTAAAATCACGGCGTCACAGCAAACTTGATCGTATGTCGAGCGAATTTCTAGCCGGCGAAACCCACAATTTAATTATACAAATTGCAATTAAATATGGACTCTATTTATAAAAATTAAGGTCGTATTTCAAAGACTTTCGAGCACTGCAGTGGGTCGAGTGTGACGCAATGCATCAGGTTTGCCTCTGCTCGGTTTCTGAAAGGCGATCCGAATGAAAAAGAGCAACTAACACCCACAAAGAAGTTCACGTACAATACTGTACAAGTGTACAATAGCTCTTGGAATGTTTGGCAGCGACGTCGAGCACCTCTGACAGTACCCTCAGTACGATGCACATCTTTCCATGTCGATGGTTGAGTATCGAAACAACATAATTGCTATAAAATAATACGAGTACGTGCCGCGGTAATTAGATAGATTCTACCCATGACAGCTTCAACTTTACGTCACGCAACACCGCAGTCTCGTCTTGACCACGTTCCATGCTATTGGATCGAAATATCGACAATCCCAACTAAAATAATTACCGTGGTACGTACTCGTACTATTTTAGAACAGTTATGTCATTAAACTACGAATCAAGTCTAAAATCTTTAGTTTATCGAAACAACGTTGTAGTGTCTTCTCAGCCGAGGTGCGACGGTCTCCCTGGCGTAGTGGCGAGCGCTGTGATCTGATAACTGGGAGGTCTCGGGTTTGACTCCCGGCGGGAACAATTTGGGAATTATATTAATATTTTCTGAATTGTCTCTAGTCTGGTCAGGGCCCCGAGTCTGCTATTTAACATGTCATTGTCAGTGAACCGCAATGCCATTACAATTCAATTATCATTGGTCCCAAATTTCGTAGTCTACTAAATTCACAATGGTCGTTCGATGTTCTTGTAATTGGATTGTAATTCAATGATCCTCGGTATTGCCATTAGCTAAAAAAGCGTTCGCCAAAACGAGTTTATCGTTATCAAAAACGTTATACGCTATCAATTTATGTTTTTAACCGACTTCAAAGTGTCAGTGGCAAACCATTGGAAAACAATTGTGACGCCATTGAATTAGTAGACTACCAAAATTGCTAAAAGTAGCAATTGGGATGTCATTGATGGACAATTGAACTGCAATTGCAATAGCAGACTTGGGCCCCTGGTGGGAGGCTTTGGCCGTGGCTAGTTACTACTCTACCGTCGAACACGTGCCGCCAAACGATTTAGCGTTTCGGCACGATGGTGAGTAGAAACCGATTAGGGATTTAGATTGAATTTACACTGCCATACCCTTTCCAAGTTAGCCCGCTACCGTCTTAGACTGCATCGACACTTACCATCAAGTGACATCGCAGTCAAGGACTACCTTGTCATCGAATAAACAAAAAGGGTAAGGTCTCTTACCTTTTTTCCCCCTTCGACGGTGTTCCCGCTTAATTACAATATGTGGTTATTCAAGGGGCGGACCATTAAATTCCTGAAAAGCCGACAACGCATTGGTGGTGCCTCTGGTACTACTAGTGTTCATGGGCTTCGGTATAATCACTTAACATTAGGTGACTCCGCTGCTCGTTTGCCCGCTATTAATATAAAAAAAGCCTCCTTTGACTACTTGGACTATTGGTTTTCAGCTGTTTTCGGTGACCACAGTCCTAACCACGAGGATACAACAACATCCCTTTTAAAATTTAATAACAGTTGAGAAAGTCCATAATAATAATAATTTAACACGAGAGATTAACTGTATTGCTATTCTCTCTTTTAGATGAATCTAAAACAGATTTCTTTTAAGTATAAAAAAGCTTTGTTCTAAAAATGGAAGAAGTATAAAAAAACTTTGTTCAAGCTTTGTTCTAAGAATGGAAGGTATATTTGGTCTATAGATAGATTGTGTATAAGTACTATAATACTTTCCACGAAAAATATTTATAGGTACCTACTATTTTTTTTTTTAATTATGTTGACATAAATATATTTATACAGCTGTTGCCTGGGACTTCGTCCGCGTGGATTTAGTTTTAGAAACCGCACTCGACCACCGACTCGCATCGCATTGTTAGCCCGCGCTATTCTTTCTTTTTGCTCGGCTTCTAAGAGTCTTACCGAGATTTTGAGTAGCCTATAACTTTCCTTAATAATTGGGCTATCAGATACAAAAATAATTTTTCAAATCCGACTGGTAGTTCCAGAGATTAGCGCGTTCAAACAAACAAACTCTTGCACTTTATTATACATATTAGTATAGATATTATATGAGTTAATATGAGAATATATCAACAATATTATTTTATATTTTTTAGCTTTTCATGTGCGTACCTAAACTAAGACCTGCAAACATAGACTTATATGTACTTCAATGCCTGCAGACAAAAACACGATTGAATTCTAAGATAAAAATGGAACGATTTTTAAAAGAATTCTCTAAGATTTTTACACATTAATTAATCATTTTAGACATTAATCAATAAGCATCTTTATAAGTCACTTAAAAGAGTTTTACTTATGAAATATGCGATGAATGTACTTATATATAAGTAGTTATATTTAATGTATATAAAATATAACACACATATGTATTTACTGTTTACAACACTGTATTTTTTAAATTTTTTCTATAATATGATACATAATTGTGTGTGTTATAATTATTATTGTTTAGATATGCTATGTAAATGTTTAGTATGTACTTTTTAAGTAATTTATATTACCTAAATTGTTGCACTTTCCCATATCCCTCAGTAAGATTCTAAAATTTTTTAAGGTTGTCTGGAGGAGATCGCTTGTAGCGATAAGACCGCCTTTGCACACCACACTTATACATCAATTATAAGATTATAGAATAGAATAGATTAATTTTTAATCAAACAAACTTTTACAAACTATTTTCGAATCGTCAAATGAATCTACCACTGATTCAATTGTAAACATCATTTCTTGTGTATAGCAATAAAGAATTTTCTATCTATCTATCTATCTATTAATTACTAGCTGTTTCCTGCGGCTGCGTCCGCGTCAATTTCTGTTATTATGATCGCGATTAACAAGTTTTCAAAAAGGAAATATTTTAAATATGGATAATTTTCCCCGTTTTTTCAACATTTTTCACTGATGCTTCGCTCCTATTGGTCGCAGCGTGATGTTATATAGCCTAAAACCTTCCTCGATAAATGAACTATCTAACACAAAAAGAATTTTTCAATTCGAACCAGTAGTTCCTGAGATTAGCGCGTTCAAACAAACAAACTCTTCAGCTTTATAGTATTAGTATAGATTATGTTCGTAGGCAATTTTATTGTACTCACAGTCTGCCAAAGTTACGCAAGCCCCTCCAGCGAGTATGTCATGTCACACAAATCCTTTATCATCGGCGCATCCCTTCGCGATACCATCCAATCAATTACACTTTAAACAACGAGTGCATTAATATATATCAAACAATTACAGCACACTTCACATCACTATATCAGATCCGGATAACATTATCAGCGGGTATAGGTAATTTGGTTTAAGTCAGCGTGTTTCTTTGAGTGACTAGTATTTTTTTGGTTTTTAGGTAAAAGTTTTGTATAATTCGTTAGTTTTTAAGGGTTTTTGTGTGATAAAAAATGCGAAATGTATATTTTCTTAGGGGTGTGTGAGCACGCTGCGCCCGGTCGCGGTCGAGGCGGAGTCGCGGCCGCCGGGCGCCTGCGCGGCCGCTGCACCCTCGCACAGGGACGGATTTGGGCCTTAGGTTTAGGTTTAAAGAATTTTTGTTTTTAAATGACAAGATAGCCCTTGCCTGCGATCTCACCTGATGGTAAGTGACGATGCAGTCTAAGATGGTAGCGGGCTAACTTGGAAGGGGTATAGCAGTGTAAATTCAACCCATACCCCTAATCGGTTTCTACATGCCATCGTGCCAAAACGCTAAATCGCTTGCTTTAAATAAAAAAAAATATTCTCAAAGAACAGTTTGCTCACTTTAGAACTTAAGACTATAAAATTAATATAAACCGTACAATCATATGGTAAAAAGACTAATTCCTGGACACAAGTATTTTGAAAATGCATTCTAAGTTTGTTTTAAAAAGTTACAAATGACTTTTCAGTGTCAATCTCTTGAGGCAGACTATTTTATAGTAGTGCTGCCTCAAACTGTACAGTTTTCACACCATATGTTTGTGTTCTGGATTTAGGTACTTGCAGTTTATTAAGGAAGGAAGGCCTAAAGGAATTTAAAAAAAAAAAATTAAAAATATAAATGTACAAATCAGCGGCAATATCGCTTATATGCGTTCATTGCTTCTTAAAACTAAATAAGAATGACGAACCGGCTCAGTCGTTTAGGCGTTACGGTGGAACATCAACAATATAAATGTACAATGTCTGCTAAAATCAGAATGGTTCCTTTTGGCTTTGTCGTAATCGGGTCAAAAATAAAATACACTTTTATTAGATATCGACCTCATCAGCAAGCCATAAACGGCATAACGCTCATTAGAGCGCAGTCTCCTCTCAGAGAAGAGTTTTGAGCCATAGTCCACCACGCTGGCCCAATGCAAATTGACAGGCTTCATACTATTTTGAGAATATTCCTCACGATGTTTTTATTCACATAATTAATTGTTTTAACGCACATAATTATACAAGTCCGAATTTACAGGCAAATACTTTTGATAAATAAAAAAATACTTTTATAAAGAAACACTATATATTGTAATTTAAGAGGGAATACAAGAGGAAAATATTTTGCTACATAATTGAACATTTGGCGTATTGAACATTTTGCGTCGCGACGATTCTAAGAAGTTCAAAAGAAACCTAGGTTAGTAATAATAATCTATTTATTAACAAATGTTCTGCTCAGCTGTTGCCAGAAAAATTTATATTTAATTAATTTGTATAGATTAAGTTTCTCTGACTCCGGCCCATTACATAAACTCTTCGGGTTCCTTCAGCCACGAGCGTTGCCGACGGGGTCCGACGGTGCTCGAGCACCAACCTGTCTGAAGACACACTTGACCACCGTGGCCTGACCCCCCTGCCCCCCACGAGTGTGGCTCGGCTGATACGAGCGACGTCGAGCATCCCTGAAGCGGATGTCAGGATAAAATGGACACGCACCTACGGAGCATGCGCCAAGACATCGATGGGAAAGGTTATATTGTACGAGACGTGTGTAAGTTTTTTTGTTCGATGATTAGTGCTTGGCTGAAATCTCACTTTTTTTTTATTCGATGAAAGTTAGTCCTTGACTGCGATCTCACCTGATGGTAGGTGATGATGCAGTCTAAGATGGTAGCGAACTAACTTGGATGGGATATGACAGTGTACATTCAACCCATACACCTCTAATCTGTTTCTACACGCTATCGTGCCGGAACGCTTGGCGGCAAGTTTTTGACGGTAGGGTGGTAACCAGCCACGGCCAAAGCCTCCCACCAGAATACATGATGGTAAAGCATACAAATATCTCTAATTTCAGGGGCAGTTCAACCGTGGCCGTAGAGTAAACTGGTTAACACCCTCTGGCGCTATTTCCGAGAGATATAGGGTTCGATAAACCGTTGTCCCCGGAGTTTTTGATGAATATGTACATATTATTTAAATTTTATTCGGATACTAGGTGATGCCCGCGACTTCGTCCGCGTGGAGTTAGGTTTGAAATCCCGCGGGAACTCTTTGAACTTCCGGGATAAAAAGTAGCCCAGGTAAGTCTCCAGGTCCTCCACTATACCCATGCAAAAAATCATCTCGAAACCGGATACTTTTTATCCCGAGTTCTCGCGGGATAAAAAGTAGGTACCTTTCAGGTTACGAGATGAGATTCATAAAGCCGAATTAGCTCCACGCGGACGAAGTCGGAGGAGCTAGTTTACAATATTTCTATTGGATTGGTCGGCTGCCCCATTTCAAAACCTAGTAAGTGTGATTGACAAAATTTTACAGGGGCCAAAAAAACATGTTTAGTAGATGGCTTAGCGAAATAATCAATATATCCAATAAAAGCTTTCAAATTAGTTTATTTATGAAACATTAATTCACCAACAGATACTGATATTCAGAGTTCAGAAGGGCACAAATATGTTTTTTGGTCTTCTTTAAAATTTTGTCAATCACACTTACTAGGTTTTGAAATGGGGCAGCCGTGGTCTTCTTCTGCCATCTTGCGTCGCTCTCTGTGCAAGTCCTTCAGTAAGGTCCTATTAATTTAGTTGTTTAATTCAGTGTCGATTATTAATACTTCGCTAAAGATATTATGCAGTCTACGCGTTGTGTGTCGCAGGAAAAACTGTAAACAAAAATAATGTATACCTACTGAAACCGATTAAACTTCTCTAAAAATAACCAAATAATTGAGACTATATAATTACATACATACATACACACACAAGGAGATGTTAAAGTGAACAAGTGTGAACTACTACTGCGACTGTATCTGTCTCTTTCTAAAACGATATTTTGTATGGACAGTAGGTATATGGAGCTACTGAATTTGTGACGCCACATGTCAGTAGCGCTCTGTCTAACATGATACTCTATATTTCCGAGACTAGTTTAGAATTAACGTATTAAAAAAAAAATAACAAAAATGTCATTATGTTTTAATATTAAAAAACATTATTTTAAGTATATAAAAAATTTTTAGTGGAATACCCAATTCCTCGACAGAAACACCTAATAGGTGTTTTTTTGGCCCGACCCAGAAATCGAACCCTGGACCTCGACATCCAGAGTTGAACATGCTTACCAGTAGACTAACGAGGTAGTTAAAGTAAATATTTCGATACCTCCCACGTAAGTTGTTGAACCCCAAAACGCTTACGTGACGCTTAGGCCGACATTTTAATAACGATACAACTTTATACATCTAGAAAGTATGTTAAAGAATGCTGTTTTGATTTTTTTTAAACGAATACTTAAAAGAGATAAAATCAAATGATACGTACAACAATCCTAAAATGTCAATTTTGTGGGATACAACAACTTACGTGGGAGGTATCGATTTATTTAGTAAAGAAGCAGCATTTTCAGTCTACTTACCGTAGGTGCCGGACTTCAGTAGCGTATTAACCCACGTGGCAACAAAGTATGAAGCCACAGCTGTGGCAGCCACGCTCGCGACGGTGGCCGACACGATTATGGCTGTCTTTTTACCTTCAGTTAACAAATATAAAGTAAATAAATTAATAAAAACATTTTTTTTTAAATTAAGAATATCAGCCAAGCCAAAGTTGACTTATAACCTCCTCTCTCCTCCAAATAAGCGGAAAGCTTGTGCTTGGAGTGGGTGCGACAATAGTGCAACGGATGGGGTTCGAACCTGTGATCTTTCAGTTTTCAGTTAAATCAGTCGCGCGAAAAAGCCTCAATAGCTCAACGGTTAAAGGACTTAAAACTAAAAGGTCACAGGTTTGAGTCCCACCCGTTGCACTATTGTCGTACCCACTCCTAGCAACCGCTTTCCGCTTATTTAGAGGGGAGAGGAGAATATAAGTCAAGTTCAGCTTGGCTAATATTAAAAAAAAATACAACAAGGATACAAAGTAATGCAGCGCAACCTAGTTTGCTAAGGTAAGAACTCAAAGTTACTCGTATGCACTTAAGTTTTGTCTATTACTTCTTAATCCTTCCTTCACGTTCGAACACATTTAATCAAACCTCAATAGCTCAACGGTTAATGATGCAGACTAAAAATTGAGAGGTTGCAGGTTCGACTCCCATCCGTTGCACTATTGTCGTGCCCACTCCAAGTCCTAATACAACCTTTACGCGCATTTGGAGGGGAGAAAAGAATATAAGTCAAGTTCAGCTTGGCTAATATTCTTTTAAAAATAAAATCGTAATCGATGAATGTATACGCTAATAAAAATCTTTTGCATTCGGTAAATAATCTATCTTAGAAATCTACACAAATAAATAAAATTGAAGTGTCTGGAACGAAAAGCAATTTTCCATAGCAGCGTTTAGCAGCAAAAGTATTTTTCTACCTCTATCTCCGCGAGATATATCGATATCTCCGCGATTTCTTAACCGATTTGCGTGCATCTTTTTTTAATCGACACAAAAACTTTGCGAGATGCTCTCATAAAAACGTCGGTTTCCAACTCTTCAATCCTGATGCTGCAGGGGTTCTGCCCCCCTAAACTGTGGAGATTTAGGAACTGTAAATGAATAGTTATTGTAGGTACCAAGTAAAGACTACATCGTTGAATTCCAGGACCCAACTCCTCAATCCTGTTGTTGCAGGGGTTCTGCCGAACTAAACTGTGGGGATTTAGGAACTGTCGATTGTGAATTGAAGAAGCGGACAAAGTCGCGGGCGTCCGCTAGTAAAAATATGTTAAGTATAATCTTTATCTACCTCCTTCGATTTCTTGTTTCGTCTGTTTCGCAGTTCCACTACCTGTATCGTTCTGGCTGTTTTCTTTATCTGGAAGAAATAGTAAATTGTGTAATTAATAAGTGCATAAAACGCGTAAATGAAGCCAATTTATTTAAGACATTTAAATAAATTAGCTTCATTCAAATATCTGAATCTAAATCTAATCTAAATCCAAATCTAATCTAAATATAAAAATCTAAATCATTAAAAATATAAATCTAATCTAAATACATATATGTATAATTAAATAAAAGGAAAAGGGGACTGACTGATTGATCTATCAACGCACAGCTCAAACCAGGCTGTTTGGATGACGCAAGCAGCCGCTAAAAATTCAGCCCCTAAGGGATTAAAATAGAGGTTTGAAAAATCGAATTTAACGTGAGCGAAGATGTGGGCGAAAGCTATATTAGTATAAAATAAATAGGTTTTATTCATTTCGTATTAATTAAGCATATTCACAGAGACTGACTCAGATATACCAATATATTGTGCTGTGCAACTCTCGGAAAACTTAGGAGACTATTACACTATACTATACCTATATATATGATCCGATGTCGCACCATAGATGATATTCTATATAGATCATCATATATATTTCCTACGATTATAATCTATGGTATGACATAGGATCATATATATAGTATAGTGTAATATGGGCCTTAGACTAGTGTATTTTTGAAGGACTCGAAAAAGAAAATAATATATAAATTATTTCTTACTTCCTGACAGTTCTGTCGTAGTTTCATTTAAGTCATTTCTATTATTCAATATCGGTGAAGATGTATCCATGGAAATAGGGGTTGTATCTATACTGGTATCAACAGTTGTCTCCATGGAAGTACGGGTTGTATCTGTACTCATATCAACTGTAATATGAACTGTAGTACTATCATTGAAATCAATATTTTCTTCATTTTCTTCAAATTTGTAATTCACTGTCAGACATAGATTTTTACATTTGGAGTTTTCGGCGAAATATTTATCTAGCTGGAGTTGTTCATAAAGTTTACTCCTTGTAAAGTTTTCATTGATATATTTCACAACAGGCTTTTGGCATACATCAGTTGCATTATCTTTGCTGGAAAAAAAAATACCCAGAGACTATTGAGACTATTCTAAAACTATTGATGTACAGTGCCACCGAGTTATCTGTCCAGGTGGACAGAATCTGGACTAAGGCCGCTATTTTAAAATAATATTCCGCTGTCCAAGTGTTTATGGTCTTTGCTGCTGTCAGTTCAAAGTCAGTTTTGCAGCACTGATTTTCTTGTAAAATACTAAACGTTCCACTAGTGACCCTGTAACCTGAACAGATAAGTTAGTATATCAGGGATCTATAGATTTTTGTTACATATACAGGTGTTTTTTTTTGGTTGCGCATAATTTTTTTTATGTTGTATATAAACGAAACTTAATTAACGCGTATTTTTAATTTTTTTATTTTACTTAAGAATACTAAAGTTATCGTTTAGCAAAGAGATCCACTTTTAAACAGATGGTTAGGGTCACCCTGCAAACGTAATCTATCAGCTGTTGGTACATTAGGCGCGCTCGGCGGCCGTGGACCTCTGAGCGCGTATTTTAATTTCGTCGAAAAGTATGACCATGATTTGCTAATTTTATGGTCCGATATGGTAAAAAAAATATTTCAAAAAAGGTACAAAACTATTAATGAAGAAAATATGTTCTATTAATGATATAGAACCACCAAAACAATTTGTGCACTACCTAAAAAATCATCCTGTATAGACTAGCGCTTGACCGCGATCTCATCCGACGGCAAGTGAAAATGCAGCCTAAGATGGTGCACGCTTGCCTAGAAGATGCCAATACTAACCTCGGAAAATAAAAGTTACTGGCATAGCTAATTCGCGAAGCTAAAGTATCAAGGTGTGGAGTGAGCATACCTATATCTAAAAAAAGTAATAGGCCAAAAGGTTCTCGCATCGGGAAACTTAGCGTTGGAAGATTCCTATTAGGCGGACTAATGAACTGAAGCGAGTCGCCTTCTGCGGCGATGTGTAAAAGAGACCTTATGTCCTTATGTCCAGCAATCGAGTATGCATTTTTGAAGCTTCTTTGTGGAAGCACTGTATACATAGCAT